>JAQPPZ010002819.1:2766324-4149486 GCA_028583015.1 Wollemia nobilis
AAAACCAAAGGATGACATTTGGTACATTAATTTGGGTGCTAGCACGCACATGACTAGGAACAAAGTATGGTTTGACTCCTTATAAGCCAAATATGGGAAACCAATCACCATTGTTGATGATAATACCTATCATGTTAAAGGAATGGGAAATATTCCTCTCAATATGGCAAATGCATGATTAAAAAGGTATTATATGTATTGGGATTAATAAACAACTTGTTATTTTTTTCACAATTTTGCATTGAGCTATGGTAGTCAAATTTTGAGTTGTTGATGGTAAAAGGAGGTGTTTCATCGTAAAACATAGCAAGTTTGTAGCAATTATTCCTATAATAATGGCTTGTTTGCACTTGATGTCATATCATCTCCTAATATTGCATTATTTGTAGCCACAATAAATACTACCTCCCTTTGGCATAGGAGATATAAACATCTATGTTTTAGATACTTACTCTAGATAAGTAAGCATCACATGGTGAGGTTTATCCAAACTTTCATCCACATTGTTAGCATGCTTGGGTTGTTTAGCAGGGAAGAAAAATTGAGTACCTTTTGAGCTTAGCACTCATAGAGCTAAAGGACCATTGAATGTAATACAGACCAATCTATGTAGATCCATTCTAACAAATTATAACGAACACATGTATTTTCAATTATTTTTAGATGACTACTCACAAAAGACACTGGTATGTTTTTTTCCACTCAAGACAAACACCCTTAAGAATTTTCAATAGTTCGAGAAGCTTGTCAAAATATGATTTGGGTATTCTATTTAAGTCTTCTACTCAGATTGAGGGGAATATACATCCAATAATTTTTCATGGTTTATTGTACAAAATGAGATCAAGCAATAGCTTACCGTTACCTACATTCCATAATAGAATGGGGTTGCTAAGAGAAGAAACCATTCTATCATGGAAATGGTATGTTACATACTCACAAAAGCCAATCTAGAGTACTAGTATTGGGTTGAAGTTATCTCTACTATAGTGTATATTCAAAATAGAGCACCCACAAAGACACTTCAAGGGGTTACACCTGAAGAACCTTGGTTTGTGAGGAAGCCTTCAATTATGCATCTCAAAGTTTTTAGAAGTAAGACATACATGGAAGTGCTAAAGCAAAAGAGGACCAAGTTGGATGTGAAGACCTTATCTTGTATATTTTTTGGCTATGATGAAGTGTCAAAAGTTTATCAACCAATAGATCCAATCACCAAGAAAATGCATTTAAGTAGAGACATGGTGTTTGATGAAGAATTAAAAAAAAAAAGATAAATACTAAATATTACAAGGATTTTGAAGATGCCACATCTCTAGTTGTGAGCATTGAGTTAAAGAAAGAAGTTTCACGAGTTGAGTCAAATGAGGAAGATCATGAAGAAGTTTCAAGTTTTTTTGATAAATTAGTTGCAGTTGCTCTATCACAACAAAGAAAGGCTCCAAAATAGCTCACTAAAGCCATTAGAGATGCTAAACTTGATACACCACCTGACCTCATTTCCACACAACCACGTACTCATATTAGTACATGGTAGGAAGTAAATCTAGGTTTAATGACTTGAGTGATTGAAGGTTCAAAATTAGCATTAGTGATTTATGGTGGATCAAACAAGTGCAATCTAACATCATTGGGCTTTTTGGGATCTCAAGGTGACGTACAAACTTATAATTATGATTTGGCATTTCCACAACCTAGTCCTTACCCATATTAACAGGGCTATCTCTATCCTCCATTCGAATATATCTTAGGGTATCCATCATATCTGCCAAACTTTAATTTTATCCAAGGATTTTATAATCCATATGCAACACCTCAATTTCTAGAAGTAAAAGTTGGACAATGTATCCTCATGCACAAGTAGCAAGTAGTGTGGTTAGCTACCTACCTCATCTAGATATACTATGTAGGGACCACATAGTGTTCATTATAGTAGTCTTGGATTGTGACAACAACAACTACATCACCATAGTATGCAAATAGAGCATCGATCATAAATAATGCTCAAACTCCAATAGTAGAGCCAAATCCAAAGCTAGAGTTAAGAGCCAAAGCCAATCTTGTGGACACATGGTTGTTAGGCATTCTTGGAAAACCAAATAGTGTAATAAGGGGGGATGCTAGATAATTATTACATTATTTACATAATATTTGGAGAGGCAGAATACAAAGATACATGTTTAATGAGGAATTTAATATATAAAATATACTATAATATGAATGGTAAAATATAATGCAATGTAATATTAATATTAATACACATGTTCGGCTAGCCAACACATGATAAACAAGGTTACCTTCTAGATCTTCCAGCCAACCTTCTAGATGTAGCCATTAAATGCCCTTTGCAATTGGTTTGTTGGTCATAGCTACTTGTATTGTCCAAGAGGGTGTTAGATCATTAATGCGACCTTATCTTATACATGACAATTGATGCCTATTTAAGATATTGTTGGTAATACAATACTCAAGTTTAAATTTCCATATCATTTGGTATTAAATCCTCTTTCGATTAGAAGTTTGGGATCATTATTTGTGTTTGTTCTCAAAAGTGAGCATTACCTTTCTTGGCACATTTGTTTTGAGCTCCTTCCAACAAATTTGTTGGGGGTTTATCGTATTTAGATTTGTTATCTTTCTCATCCTTGAAGCCACTTAGACATTCTTCCCTATCAACACTTAGGTTGTTTGGTATCACTAAACTCGTGATAGTGCTTGGGTTGTTTTGTTCTATCTACGTCTTAAGAAAACTCTTGCTTGCTCAAATATCCTTATCACACAAGGCTAAGGGTGACATCTATCTACTATTTTAATAACTCCACCAATCAATTATTATTTTAGTTGTTTCTAAGTTATATAGCATGTATCTAAAAGCTCTTATAGTCCAAATGCCCTCTAACTATGCTCACCATCAATTATTCCAAATAGGGTGAAGTTTACATCTCAACAAGGATACATGGCATCCCTATAACATGGCACCCCATGAGGTATAGTACCCTTTATGGAGAAGATAAAGGAAGAACAATTTATTGAGGTTGTAATTATAGGGTATTTATTGGTAAAATTATCGAGGTATTGAAGCAAGTTATCATTTTTTATCAAACTAGAAGTTGAGCTAGGATTATTTTTCATCTAGCTCTAGTGTACGAGTTTCCAAACTTGTTTTCTAACTCAAAAAATTTCTTGGACAATACCAACATATGTTGCTTGTACCAACCACTCCAAAATTTATCCCTTTCTCCATGCATGTTTCATGGTACACATACCTATCAAATCTGATATAGTGTAATTGACTACATAGCAAGAGTGACATAGTTTTAACACATCAAAAACTAGCGCCCACTTTGTAAAGTCCCACATGAGATATGTGTCTACGACATCCTTAGACACGTGCCTTCCCCTTGAGCCCACTATGACTCTACATATCTTTTGCTTGAGTGTGGTCTTCATGCCACATTGCACACCATCTACAAGCCCTTAATCTAATTACAATAGGTTAAGTGTTGACACATGTCGATTGTCATCTACCCTTTGAACGCATGTTTTAGCACCTTTCTCTTGTTATAGATTGCATCAAAGTCATTCACACACCAAATAAGCATGCTCTATATGTATGTTGGACATGTTAATCATGGTCTTCCAAGAGTTCAATCTAAGAGTATGCCTTGGATTTCTAACATTGACCCTATTTGACACATCTACACTTCTCACCAATAGTTGCACGTTTCGATGTTGTTGGTCCAATAGGGCAAATATTGGTCAAGTTATACAAATTACAAAACAAAGCTCGTAGTTTTGTGCATTACATTAATTATTCAATTAAACCATTTATAAATAGAAATATATATATGAGACAAATGAAAATATTTTATTTTATTGCATTTTGCAATCATTGTATGATCAATCAAGCCATTATATTTAGAGCTTGACATAGTGAAAATTAGGTTTAACATTTGAAGTTGTGCCACTCTTTTATAGTCTTTAGTTTGCATAGATAAATATACCCCTGGCATTGACTATAAGGGTTATGGCTAGCAATTTGGTAGAAAATATGGCAAAATTAGCCACTATAGTTAGTAATTTGGTGGACAAGATCAATAATATTCATGTCCAATCGAATGTCAAAATAAGTACTCATCCTCAAGACAAATGTGAATTCAATATTTATGATGGCTTTATGGATCCCAAAGTTCTTAATAGTTAGATCGTAGACATGGAGACATTGTTCTCCATTAGCCAAATGCTCGAAGAGGATAAGGTCCCTTTTGCAAAATTAAAGCTTTTTGGAGTCACTGAGATTATAATTTGTGAGCGACAAAATGCATAAGATATTGTCACCACTTGACATGAATTAATCATTACCTTAAATTCCACATTCAACCCCTCTAATTATTATGATAAAATTTCTATCAAATGGATTTTATTACATCAAGGTAGTCATATGTTTATGGAGGATTACATCTACCAATTTAATAGGTTACCCCTTGACCCTCATCATGAAGTTTAAAAGTGGGCTCCAAGAACATTCGTTTAGAGAGTTAAAGTATACATCCTTTGTGACACTACATACAACATTCGATCAATCCCAACTAGTGAAGGAGAAACTAGCTACACAATTGAGGGGACCGTGATAGTCACATTCACAAGGAGTTTCCAAGCCCTCCAATTTGCATTGACAAATTCCAAATGTAAATAAATATACTTCTTTCTCTATATTTTATTCTTAATTGACCTATTCTTCATATCCATCTTCTACTCATAAGCACTTCCCTTATTCCTCTTCTTCTAAACTAAAAACTCAAAAGTTTTGTGATCATTGTAAGGAGGGACATTACGAGTCTGAATACTTTTAGCTAAATAAGAAGAAGAGTGTGGTTGTACAAAAGGTCTCATTGAAATTGTAGGTGAAGATAAAACATATTATGAGTTGAAGGGTAAACTTAATAAAGTCATCCTAATGAATCAATGTTCATCTGCAGGTGACTCTAACAATTTTTTCATCACATGTACTCAACTTATGATTATTCTATAGATTGTCTAATCGACAACGGTTCACAAAAGAACTTGATTGTAAGATTTTTTATCGATAAAGTGCATCTACTAATAGATCCAAATACTCATACCTATACTCTAGGATGGAAGGATGATAACCCCACCTTAAAAATCACTCACACATGCACCATGTCTTTTGCTTTTGGTCCTAAGTTTATGGACAAGGCCACTTGTGATCTCCCCCCATGGATTGTTATGGCTTGCAACTTGGAAAACCTTATCAATACAACAAGAAGGACCAATATGGTCCATACCACAAAACCTACACATTACAACATAACAATAAGAATTTTCTAATTAAATTCTCCAAAGACACCATAAATTTAATACTCAATTATAGATAAGCAAAGAAAGTAGTCAATTAAGCATAGGAACTAGCACTAATCTTCATGAGGTCATATCATGAAGAACCCCACAAGTAAGAGTCAAAAAATACATATGGTATGATTCCTTATACAAATTGGTGTAATCTTACTCTCATGTATTCCAATAGATCATGACACTCCCTCTAAGGGATTAATTAAATCAAGAACTTTGCCCTATGCTTCACCAATTCAGCTAGTTCTCAAGAAGGATGGGACCTGGAGACTCTACATTAATTTCAAGGTACTCAATAAAATAACAATAAAAAATGTATATCCTCTTCCTCACATTGATGATCTTCTAGATCAACTCCAAGGAGCCAAAAGTTTCTCAAAGATAGATCTAAAAAGTGGATATCGCCAAGTCATAATACAGGTAAATGATATATGGAAGATGGCATTCAAAACCAATATGGGTCTCTTTGAATGGATTGTAATACCTTGTGGTCTCACTAATGCTCCTATCACTTTTATGAGGCTCATGAATGAGGTATTCAAAGACTAACTAGACATATTTATAATCTACTTGGATGATATTAATGGTCTATTCTCCAACTTGGAGGGATCACTTGAAACATATTGAGAAGGTTCTTGGTTGATGAGGACATCTACTAGGTTAGGAATATTATTTTATTGTTATTATGAAAACATGATTTTCTATCCTCGCATGGAATTTAGCTTAGATTGTTATTTTATTTTAGCTAAGTTTCTAAGTTAAGTTACAAGTTAGTTGTTAGTTGTTAGTTGTAAATTGCATTCTAATATTGTTATTAAGTTGAGTTTAGGTGCATCATTTGTTTCTTGTAATTAGAGTATGCTTAATACCTATAAAATCAATTGCATCTAAATAAGATATCAAGTTGGATTTAATCTTCATCATTGACACCCTTTTAAAAAATCAATTATATGCCAATCTTTCAAAGGGTTCCTTTGGGTAAACTTTTATTTCTTACCTTGGATTTGTAATCAATGAACATGGCATACAAGTGGATACAACTAAGGTAGAAATCCTAATCAAATGGACCACTCCTACTACTCTCACAAACATGAGTTTTCTAGGACTTACCAATTTCTATCGCAAGTTCATTCCAATATATTCCACCATTGTTGCTCCTGTACATCAATTAAAAAAGCCATTACTATATTTAGATGGTTAGAATATCATGACTTTGTCTTTGAAAAATTAAATTAGAAACTATATATAGCACAAGTTCTTGCTCTTCCACAAACTCCCACAACCCTTTGAGATCAAGATAGATGCCTCACAATTTGCCCTTGTTGTCTTAATGAAGCAAAAGGGTCATCTAATAGCCTATCACTTAGATACCTTTTTAGTTTTCAAATAGAAGTATTCCACATATGACAAGAAGTTTTATGCTTTAGTGTAAGCTATCAAGCATTAGAGACAATACCTTATCGATAAGGAAATAAGTGTACACATTGATCACTTACCTCTTAAGCTTTTCCAATCACAAAACAAAATTGAAGAAGCTTGTCACATGAAGTGGGCATCATAACTATAAAAATTTCACCTAGTCATCAAGTATAAGAAGAGGAACAAAAACACAATGGTAGATTGTTTGAGTCACCCTCCAGTAGCTCATGCTTTAACTATTGTCACCACTTTACATATTGGTTTCTAAACATGGCCTTATAAGTATGCTCAAGATCTAGATTTTGCACAAGTTTACCAACTTCTTCAACATCCTACTTCTAATTTGCATCCTTTCTAAAACTTTCATATCAAATAAGGATTATTATATAAGTTGGATAAACTTTGTGTTCCACAAGAACACCACTAGTATCTTCTCAAGGAAGCTCATTTGACACTCTATGATGGACATTTCAGCAAGTAAAAGACACTTTAACATTTGCAACACTTCTTTTATTGACCACATATGCAACAAGATGTACCGAGGTTCTTGAAACAATGTGCTATATGTTGTCGATCCAAGCCAACCAATAAGAAATTGAGCCTCAACATGCCTTTGCCCATTTATTTTTGTCCTTGGGATAACATTTCCATGGACTTAGTGGTTTTCCAATGATAGTCTAATAGCATGATTATATCTTTGTGGTTGTAGATAAATATAGCAATATTGCCAAGTTCATTCGCTATAGCAAAGCTAGTTCTACACCAAATTTATCTTAGCTCCTCTTCGATTATGTATGGTGATCCTTTGGTTTCCCTACTAGCATTGTATCTGACCAAGACTCCTACTTTTTAGGTCATTTTTGGTGGTCCTTATAGAAAATTCTAGGAGTCTTAATTTCTCTATTGTCTTCCACCCTCAATCCAATGGTTAAACCAAAGTTGTTAACCACACCCTTGTCTAGATTCTAAGGATTTTCACCATTCTCAATCTATGTGAGACTTAAGCCTTACACACATAAAACATACCTATAATAGGGTCATCCACTCTTCCACTGGTTATTTTTCATTTGAAGTCTATCTTGGTTTCCAAACCCTAGCTACATATGAGTCACCCTTGTCCCTTGCTTCTTCCACCACCATTCGCATGTAAAAAAAGCAAGATAAAGCACATTCCTTTATCTAGCATTTGCAATAGCTTCATTCTAAGGTTGTGTGAATTTTGTAGAAGACCTGGTAGCAATAGAAGTAGGCCATGGACTGGAATTATCTTTCTCATCATTTTCAAGTGGGAGATAAAGTTTGGCTTTAATTGGACTAACGTTGCTTCTCCAAAAGGGCACATAGTAAAATCAAATCACTTTGCTATAGGCCTTATACCATTCTTTAATAGGTGTCACCTAATGCCTTTTGACTTAAATATTCTAGTATACTTGGACATCCATGATGTTGTCAATGTTGATAATATCAAATTATATCATGACTCTACATTAGAGATATAATCTAATTATCAGTCATCCTATTTATGTGGCACCTAATTTTCAACTTTTGTTGGACTTTGATCAGGTGTTCGACACAAAGACTTGCCAAGTTACTTACACTTTTTACTTATTTTAAAATTGAAACTTCCACATCATACCCACTGGATCTCCCATCACTAGATTTTTGTGACTTTCCTCTCAATTAAAAGCATTGGAGTCCAATGCTTCTATTATGGGGAGGAATGTAATATATAAAATTAAAAAATACACTATAATCTTGTAAACAATATATAATACAATGTAATATTAAAATTAATACATATGGTTGGCTAGCCAACACATGATAAGTACGGTAACCTTATAGATCTTCCAGTCGACCTTCTAGATGTAGCCATTAAATACCTTTTGCAATTAGTTTATTAGTCATAGACACTAGTTTTGTCCAAGAGGGTGTTTGATCATTAATGTGACCTTATTTTGTATAGGATAGTTGATGCCTATTTAATACATTGTTATAATATTATATATAATTGTACAATTGGATGCTTTGACAGATTGAATGAAGAATTTCCTTTTGTTGCTCAATCCATCAATAATGACAAGACCAATACATTATAAATAATATTATGGTTTAGCTTTGAAATAATTAATCCAATATTTCATCAACTTTTTCAATGTTAATGGCACAACCCAGAATATTTTTATATTTTTGAAAAAGCAACCCTAAATGGTGTAAGCAAAGGGACAAGTAAGAAATAAATGGTCTAAAGTTTCTAGATCCTTCCCAAATAAGGCACACCTAAAATTTCCATGATATCCTCTTCCTTATAAACTCTCTCCTATAAGAATATTGGTTTAGATCGCTAACCAAAGGAATATTAAGACCTTAGGGATAACCCGAGTGATAAACATTCTTCCAAGGAAAATCAATGGGAGTAGGAAATTTTGATTGCTTTAAATCATCATATTCTCAGATGACCGAGTATCCAACATCTTTTAATAGATTCCAAACCAACTTATTCCTTAGCATAAAAATAGGTAAATAGAACTTTTGAAGCATCTACTAAAGCTCATATGCTATTTGTTTGAGTTCCTCTCCTTCAACTAGGTTACTAATAGAAACTAATGATCTAGAGTTGTTGATCACATGAATATAATATTTAACCTTTGGAACTTTACAAGCTAGATATGTTCAAGCCAATGGTTTCCATTTTGAATCAGAAATAGGAGTATAAAGCTTCAACCAAGCATCAAATAAAAATATTGTAGTCCCCTCATTGACTAACCATCTAATATGTTTCTTACTCAATTGTATACTATATAATATGAAGTTTCATGTCAAAGATCCTTTTGATAGGGTTTATTTTCTAAATAATTTAATTATATTGAGAGAACCTATATGTTTCCAATGTAACATTTATGCCCAACTCTATCTTTGATCTTTAAATAATCTTCAACCAAGTTTTTCTAAACTCATAAGTCTACAATTTCATAAGCTTGCCCCTCCAATATTCTTTCCTTTGCAAACCCTATCTAACTTACATTGAGAAAACCTAGTTTTTTCTTTACATCCTTTACAAAGAAAGTGTATTTGAATTCTATCAAATAAATATGCTATACCTACTAGCAATCTTGAAAGTGATATCGTATATGTAGTCTTTATGAGTTGGAGCCTTCTAACCATGGTCAAAAACTTAACTTTTCCAACTTATCTAACAATATTTTATTCTATCAAAATTTGAGTCCCAAAGCTTTGTCTTCTTTCCTTTATGAGACAAAGGAATACCCAAATATATTGGTGGAAAATTTATAATTTTAAACCCTAAATGTCCACAATAATATGTTGTAAATCTAGGGCATGATGGAAAATAAAACCTTATTGTTTGATTCCTTCAATAACACATATTTATATATACAATAGAATAATTCTTTATTGTCTCAAGAGACTCTTGGTGTTCCATATTCTCTAACCTCCCATGATAATTATCTATGTAGTAATTACTTATCACTACCTAACAATAAATAATGTACTAATTACATAACATTGATGAGGCCTAAAAATACCTTATTTTTTTCATGTTTTGAACACTATAATACTGCCATAAAAACCAAATATAATATTATTTTATGCCAAATGTGTGATTAGAATGCATTATTTGTTATTTTTTTGCATGATTTTATGTGTAGAACACTTACCCCTATTTTTGACTGTTTTTCAGCATTTTTACTCTGTTTCTGCATGATTAGTTAGTGAAAAATGCATAATAAAATTGGTAGCCAATAAGGAGTGCTGAGATTTATGGTTGCATGATATAATTTGAATATTTTACCACTTTGAAAACAATTGGTAAGATGATTTGGTGCCAAAATCCACTATTCTACTGAAAAACATGACAATTCAGCTATAGTCGTAGTCCCATACAATTTCCAACCACCTGTCATAATAAAGGGAGGCATGGAAATTGTCAACAAAAGAAAAATAAAATGATTGGAAACTATTAAGGAAGACTAGGGAAGACCCTTGACCTATTTGGACACATTCCCACATGATGCAAATGAGAGCAACAAGACATAAAGGAGAAAATGCAGGGATAGTTGCACACAACATATAAATTCCAGCCACCTGTCACAATAAAGGAGGGCATGGAAATATTCAAAGGCAACAAGTAAAACCAATGGGAATGTGCCTAAGGAGATCATAAAAGACTTATTATCCACTCGGAGGTGTTCCCACGTAGTTTGGTTGACAACAACTATAAAAATATTACATTCTAACTGATAATCTGGAATGACAAGCATAAATAAACTGTTTTGATAGATATGGACACAACTGCACCCAGTTCACAAGGAATGATATGTATGGATATTAATACAAGTGTAACAAACACTCTTACACTATTTTTGAATTATTTGCACCAGTTGGGGATGCGGATAAGATACAACAACAGACTGTGTCTTAATTTAGACTAGGTCTCCTATAATAAAGTAGGCAAATTAGGAACATACAACACATAGGTTTGATTTAGCATTTGCAAACACCCGTGTAATAAACATTATAAATAGTATCACTCATCATTGGTTTATCTAGTAGGAATTAGTCCAAGTAGAAGCAAATAAATCAGAAAGAAGACAAAGTCTTTTGTAACTGTTAAGTTTTGAATATTTGAATATAAGTGTAGTTTTTCTTCACTTGTATGAGTTTGTGATTTTGTGAGTGATTATTTTTTAGTTCTTAGGAGTGTGTTTACCTTATTCTATATTTGAGAGCAAGGGTCCACTCTCAGGCCTGGAGGAAGGAGCTAATTTAGTAGGTTTTCTGATATTTTCTTGTTGTAGCATTTTCTTGTCAGATTCTTGCTCAAGATTGTTTAAGTAGAACTAACCCCTATTTTAACATAATGATTTCTAAATATTTTAAAGTGTGATTTATGTTCAAATTTTGTAGTTAGCTAAACCCTGTGATGTGTTTCCATTTCCCCTATTTTCTGCATTTTGATTTCAACAACTTTTTCTATCAGTTTATTGCAGCAGATTCCTGACAACTTTCTATAGTAGTTTTCTAATAACTTTTTGCAAGTTTCAAATTGGCATGAATTAAATTCAGTTGATTTCAATTAAAGCATCTTTCCATTTTAGTCATTTCAAATTAGCAAGCGTAATATAGATTCCATTTTCAACAATTTTCAATTTTGCATTTTCAATTTCCTACAATTGTAGTTAATTGTCAATTTTATGTCTTAGAAGCAGTTTTCAATTTTGCAATTTAATTTAGTTTCAATTTATACGAATTAGGTTTAGTGTGACACTAGAAATGCTAAAAAAACATTGGTTTCACCGAATAAATGCTTGTGAACTACATGCGTGAACTATAACTTACCAAATCCTTCTATCGCAGACAGCCTTGGACACCGCCTTGGATTTGATAAATATAAAAATTAAATGATGACAATAATGACACTCATCATTTTTTGCGTCATTTTCAGGGAACATGGTGTTGTTAGGAGATAAAACAATCAAACAATTGTTGGTTGTGCTAAGTTGTGAACTTTAGAGTAAAAACTTGAAATAGAGCAACTTGCATGAAACACAATTGTGAAACTGATAGTTGCAATTCAGAAAGTTAGAAACACAAGCATAGCAAGTATGAATAGGTTAAAGGATGCAAAAGGACGATGTTTTAAAAACCCTTTGCCTACCATAGGAAGAAAATTTTCACGACAAGAGGTTGAAACTATGCCAAAGTTTTTTGAATTTATGATTCCCAAAAATGTTGGAATTTTTAAAGAATCACAATCATCTACTTCAAGAAGTGTAGGATTCCTTGAGAAATCATTACAAAGAGGAAAACTCGGTAGTTCAACACCACCTTCTTTTAACAAATCCATACAATCAAGACAATTTAACAAGATGTATAATTGTTGTTGGGAACCCATAAGGGTGGGCTCACAAGATAATTTAGGAAGAGCTAGTAATGTGCTCCATCCTAGTGCATCTAGTACACCTGCCAGAACTTTTCAAAACCCCATTTAATTAGATCCTAATCAAAACTCTCCCATGAAATTCATTTCACCCTTTATGTTACCAACTTTCAAGGGAGTAACATCTAAAGATCTTGATATGTTTTTATTTGAGTTTAAGATTGTATGTCAAGCTCATGATTACACTAATGACAATCAAAAGCTCAAATTGTTTCCTTCCACTCTTAAAGAATCAACTCTATAATGGTTTGTCACCTTAGCACCTGATTCAATTTGAACCTGGGATGAGATGGAAAATATATTTTTGGAGAGATACCAAGAATATTGTCAAGTCAAGAATCAAAATGATGAATTGCTTAGAATGAAACAAGAGAAAGATGAAATTTTAGAAGACTATCTAGACATATTTTCTTTTGTTCATAAGAGATGTGGGGGTGTTGAAACTGAACTTACCAAAGCCATATTCTTGAGAGGACTACAATATGAATCAAGAGATGTATTAGATATTTTGGGAAGAGGAGATGCAAATACACTTGAATTTTAGGAAATCATTGAACTCTATAAAAACTATTCTCGTTCAAGGCATAGAAAACACAAAACTAGTAATAACACAAATGCTTTGAAAGAGTTCATGAAAGAAGTTTCTAATCTAAAAGATGATATTTTAGAACATCTTGACACAAAATTAGATGAAATAAACAAAAATAATGAATCCACTGAATCTTTAGCCATCTATTATTTAAGATGTAAGAAGAAGCACTCTCTTCATGAATATCCTTTGAATAAAACATGTATATCTGCTACATGTAGTATTTATGAAAAAGAACACCCCATAGATCAATGTGATTTATTATCAAGACTCAAAAGTGTCTTTGAAAAACAGTCTCAACCTATGAAAGAATTCAATTTTATAGAACAAAAACAAGGAAGTAATTTTCTTATGTTTCCATATCAAAATTCTTCTCAATTTCCTAAAAATTGGGGAAATAATCCTTGGTATATGTCATGGTCTACTTCAGGTCCACTTCAACCACATTGGATTCAACCACCATGGGCATATTCCCAAGAGTGGTCTCAACCTAGATGGATGAATCAACAATCAAATCAACAACATCCACCATGGTTGCAACCAAAAATACAGGGACAACAATGGGAACAACAAAAACAAGCAAAACAACCTCCACTTTTAGTTCAACCTATGGCCAATCCAAATAATGTTAAACAGGAAACCCCTATCTCTATGGCTGAATCAAAAAATATAGCCATAATAAATGTTAGTGACTATGACAACACTCAATTGTGTTCAAGAAAACCACTTCTTGAACCTATTCCACTTATCAATGTAGAAATGGGACCTGAAGAAAAGAAACATGAAAATCCATCTACATTGAAACAACAAAAAGAACATCAAAAAAAAAAAAACCTCTCTCAAAGTGATTTAACGAATAAAGTATCATATCCTGAAAATTTTGAGATATCAAAAATAACATCTTCAAACTTAGATGTGGTAAAAGAATTAAAACATTTATATGTTACAATACCTTTACTACAAGCTATTAAATATGTACCAACAATTAATATTGTTCAAGAAATATGTTTTAACAAACCAAGAAAATAGAAGAAAGTATATCCTAAAATCATACAAGTAGGTGGAAAATTAGTAGACTTGCTTGCAGGAAAACTTACTCCACCTAAGTATGATTGTCTAGGAAGCCCATGGTTTCTTGAATCAGATAAGGAAAATGAAAAGAACATTTCAACTTTGGCCTCCATAGTTGTAAAGGATAACATAGAAGAGTTGGATTCATCCAAAAGGTTTATTTTTGATGAAAATGTTCTAAATTCAGAGTTTAAAGATGAACCAATTACTGTCCAACAATTACTATGGAATGAAGAACAAGAACTTAAACATTTATCACCCATTCCAATACAAGACAGTTTCTTTCATTTACCACATGGATGGCATCATCATCTTCTTTCATATTTTCATTTCCATCTATCAAATTTACTTCCTTCAAGATTTATTTTTGATAAAGATACACAAATATTCCATCATTGCTCTCTCAATTCATTAATGCATAATTTTCAAAGAATCAATTCAATACATCCTAGTCCAAAACAAATTGAAACACAACCAAAACAACCTTTGAATATCAATATTTGGTTGACTAATGACCAGGAAGTAAAATTGTTTAATGCATTGAAACAACATTCTAATGCTTTACTAACACTTCATACATCTTTAGAAGTTGGCATTGAGTTGTTGCAGGTACAAAACAAGAGAATTCTATGGTTGAATGCATTGGATGAACTTTGGTTGGAGACACTTCACCAAATAGAGTTCATTAAAAAACAATGGAAAATGTGGCATGATGATCACATTAGGAGCAACCAGGATGAACCAAAAGTGTTTGAGAATGGATTTCAACTTTCTTCGGTTAATAATTCAAGGAGGACATTAGTGGTGAATGAACATCATTTACGATGGTACCATAAGCCACTAACAAAGGTGGAATGTGCTTGATATTGCTCATAGTCAAACTTGCATATGATAGAAGAGGCTTCCTCTTCTGACAGAGATTCCAAATGATCATATCTTTGAATCAACAACAAAACATAAAACACAAAACACATAAGAAAACCATAAAAACAACAAAACAACACATAAATACTTAAAAAAACAAAAAACCCAAAACCCAAAAAACAAAAACATGAAAAATAACAAAAACACACCAAAAAAAGGAAAAACACAAAAACATAAAAAACAACAAAAAAAACAACTAAAACAACACAAAAACAAAACAGTACAAAAAAACACACACCCCTCGAAAAACTAAAAAAAAAAAACAAAACACAACTACAACCTTTCTAGGCCAAAAGACTATTAAGGCAAGATTCAACAGAGGAAACATAGGAAAGATATGTCTAATCTAGGGAACTAAAATACCCTCACCGAGGGATTAGACGTTTTTCGTAGGACTGCCCAAACTTTTGAACTCGTTTCGGCCATATCTCACTCATCCGGACTCGGATTGAGCTAAAATTTTGAGGGTAGATGCCTGAAAAACCCTAGAACGTCTCCACCAATTTTCATATCATTTGGAGCAACACAGATCCTAGCGCATCCCTATGTGTGAACGAGATATTTGGCAAGCGACTATGCGAGGGTTTCATCTGGGTTGAGTGCAAGCAGCTCTAGAGGTTGGTTTTTAGGGCCTTCGGGCCCTAGCGGCCAATATTTTTGTGGTTTATGCTCAATATTTTAGCAGGAAATGTTGCAGGGGATACAAGATGGGTTAGAAATTTGTCTTTCAACAGATCATACTATGAACTTGAGTGACAACGACTTCCAATTTGCTGCACAAAAGAAAAGTGAAAACCATACCTTTCCACGGCGTCTAGGGCAAGGATTAAAGAGATCACGAAACAAGTTTCAAGCAGTTGATCAAAAAATGGCTCATATCTCAAGTGAATCTGGTGCTAAGGTGCACCCACAAAATAATTCTACTGTGAAAACCCTTGTCAAGGGTAAGAATTTTGAAGACTCAGTCCCAAAAATGAATTTTAGGGATGCCCTTCATGGTGGACAGCCTCAGCCCAATGCTAATATCAATATTAGGGCTTCCCATAAACCTCTAAGAATGCCTAAGATTGATCCCAGGAAAATGGAGTCGGGATGTCTTAAAGCGAGCTGATGGAACTCCTATTGTTAAGCTTGATATGGGTAACATTCGGATTGGCATTGAAGATTTGGAAAAAAGAGGACTAATTTGTCGGTTCGTGGGTTTTCGTCCGAGTCTATCTGCTTTCAAAGTCCGGGCTGCAAAAAGCTGGAAAACTAAAGGTGAGTTACAAATCTCTATTTATCCAAATGGTTATTTTCTTGTTTTATTTGCTAATAATGAAGATAGAGAGAAAAATTTTCAAGGGGGTCCTTGGTTTTTTGGAAGGGCAGGGCTTTTCATGAAGCCCTGGCATACTAAATTTAAAGCCGAAGAAGAGATGCCTTCTATAGCTCCCGTGTGGGTTAGACTCTTTGGCCTCCCTATTGAATTTTGGAATCCTACTATTTTTTCTTCAATTGGAAACTCTTTAGGAACTTTTATGATGATTGTTGATTGTACTCAAAATTTTGAACATATTATTTATGCTCGGATTTGTGTTTTAATGGATTTTGACAAACCCCTACCTAAAAAGATCACATTACAATTTGGGGAAGACACTTGGGAGCAAGTAGTGGACTATGAGAACATTCCTTTTCGTTGTAGAATTTGCCATGAATATGGTCATTTGGCCAGTGCTTGCCCAAATAAAATTCATGATCAAAAGAAAGAAGATATAAACTCAGCAGGTTTCCAAATACCTAAGAAGAAGAACACTCGAGAAAAAACCAGTTATGAAGGATCAATCAAAGTCATCTGCTAATATGTTTGAAATCCTTTCCACAAATGATGTCCCAAGTGAGGAAGAGGAAATAATGGAAACTGAAATCTTAGAAACACAATTTAAATATGAAGGGAAGAACTCAGAGACAAACCAACAAATCAAAGGTTTTCAACGAGAAAAAAAAGGAGAAAATTTACACAAGAAAAACAATATTTCAAATGTCAAAACTTCAAATAATGCTAGTCCCAATATAGACTCCGTTGAACCATCTAGTAAAATTTTGGTTGTGTACGAGCATTCTTCAAGGTTAGAAGCCATCTCAGATTCAATTGGAATAAGTCAAGAAACAGGGAAAAAAAATTGAAGATGGATTCTAATCAAAAAGTAGGTCGCAAGACCAATCAATATCATATGGTAAAAGAAGGTGAAAAGCTTGTAGAGGAAGGTAAGATTAATGCCCTTCCCAACTTTTTTAGCCCTGGTATTAATGAAGATCATCACTTGGAATATTAGAGGACTCAAAGGGAGTCTTTCAAAACAAAATGAAATTAGAAGAATGATTCGGATAAATCATCCACATCTTGTTTTCCTTCAAGAAACAAAGATGTCAATGGAGGATATGGACTTAATTGCCAGTAAAATTTGGCCAGCTGGAAAAGTGGTTTCCCTCGGTTCCCAAGGGACTTCGGGTGGCATTGCTTGTCTTTGGGACCCAAAAGAGGTAGTTATTCACCATATGGTTGGCAGTTGGGGTTTGTTGGCTATAGCTATTCAAAGTAGACATTCCAACCAGATTATGCTCTGCATTACTTGTTTATGCTCCGACTTCTTTGGAGGAAAAAAGAAGACAGTGGAAGGATATTACTCATATTATCTCTCATTTTCCTAAAGCTTGGATCTTGATCGGAGGAGATTTCAATACCATCCTCTCTCTGGATGAGAAAAGGGGGGAAATAGAAATTTGGACAAAAGCACTGACCTCATGAGCGAATATATTGCAAACCTCCATCTTGTGGATATCCAACTAGATAATGGCCTTATGACTTGGTCTAATAGAAGGCAAGGCTTAGCTTGTATAATGGAGAGATTGGATAGGTTTTTGCTCTCTGAAAATTTCTTAATCCATGGTCACATTCCTAAAGTGAAGACTCTTAATAATGTTGGTTCGGATCATTGGCCGATCATGGTGGAAATGTGGAAAACCAATGTGAGTTTCTCTCCTTTTCGTTTTCAATTAATGTGGCTTAGAGACATTTCCTTCAGACCTCATGTGCAACAATGGTGGAAGGAAGGTAAACCTAGGCATGGGACTAAGATGTTCTGTTTTGCCAAAATACTGCAATACATTAAATCCAAAATCAAGACTTGGAACTGGAAAGAGTTTGGGGATGTTCATAAAAAAAACATGAAGTTATTGCTCATCTTGAAAATTTGAATAAGAAAATCCGTTTAGATGGCCTCACAGAGAAGAGAAGTGCAGATGAAATTAAACTCACAACTCGGTTAGAGGAATGGGAAAAAAGAGAAGAAATCTTATGGAAGCAAAAATCTAGAATTCAATGGCTCAAAGAAGGAGATCGAAACACAAATTTCTTCCACAAATCTCTTCTAGCTCGAAGATCTCACAACTTTATTTCTTCCTTAAAATCAGATTCTGGAGATGTTGTTTATACTTGGGATGGCATGAACTCTATTGTTGTTGATTACTTTTCCAATATTTTTGTTGCTACTCCTCTTGACTCGGCTTCACAACAAAATGTTCTTCAAGCAATCCCTTCTCTTATCACTTCTGAGGAGAACTCTATTTTGATTGCTCATGTTACTATCAATGAGCTTCAACAAGTAGTTTTTAAAATGCAAAAAGGAAAACCCCGGGTCTGATGGTTTTCCCATTGAGTTCTACCAAGAGTTCTGGGATATCCTTCATGTTGATTTATTAGAGGTGGTGGAAGAAGCCGGGAAAGCCAAAGAAATTTTGAAGGTTATCAATAAAACTTATATTACTCTTGTTCCAAAAGCTCAAGAGGTTGATCATATCTTGGCTTTTAGACCTATTGCTTTATGTAATGTTCTTCTCAAAATCATTACTAAAATCATGGCGAGAAAGGTTGAAGCCTCTTTTGCATAAGATTATTTCCCCGAGCAAGGGGGTTATGTGGAAGGACGTCAAATAGTAGATGAGATAGTTCTTGCTCAGGAAGCCATCCATTCCATGGATATGCAAAATTCTCCTTCCATGTTCATTCGGTTAGACTTATCCAAAGCTTATGACAGAGTGGATTGGCACTTCCTTATCAAAGTTTTGAGGCAATTTGGTTTCTCTAAGGATTGGATGGATTGGATTATGGGATGTATCTCTTCGGTTTCCTACTTAGTTCTTATCAATGGCGAGGCCTTCTCGGTCTTTCCCAGCTTCCAGAGGTATTAGGCAAGGTGACCCGCTATCCCCTTATTTATTCATCATTCTTGTTGAATGCTTGGGTAGGACTATAACCAAAAAGAGGGAAAACAAAACCCTTGAGGGAGTTACCATTGCTCATGGAGCTAGACCTATCTCTCATCTTCAATTTGTGGATGACTCTACTCTTTTAGGTAAAGCTACGGTTAAGGAAGCTTCTAATATTAAGCAAATCATTAGCTATTTTTCTAAGGCTATTGGGCGGTTCATCAATGAAGACAAATCTAAAGTTATTTTCTTTCATCTGCTCTGCTAGACAGGAATCCATGGTCTTGGATAAATTAAGATATAAGAAGACCTCTCTTCCAATCACTTATTTAGGTATTCCCATAAATATTCAAAGGCAGAAAAATAAAGATTGGAATTGGTTGTTGGACAAAGTCAAGAAGAAAATTGGAAAGTGGACCAACAAGTGGCTTTCCTCTGGGGGTAGAATCACCTTGGTAAAATCAGTCCTTCAAGCTATTCCTATTTATGTTTCTTCCGTTTTGAATATCCCAAAGGTTGTTCTTCGAGAATTGGATCAAATCAGTCATCGTTTCCTTTGGAGTGGTACTAAGGAGAAAAGAAAATGGGCCTTGGTGAAATGGGATACTTTATGTCTTCCTAAGAGTGAAGGGGGTTAGGATTCCGGTCTTCAATTAATAACAACAAAGCTTTAGCTGCTAAATTATATTGGAGGATGTTGCATAACCCCAATGCTCTTTGGGCCAATAATCTCCGTGCTAAATATGCTTGAGAACAAAAGTCCTGAAGACCTTGTTCGCTATCAACTTCCTACCAAAGGTTCTCCCATTTTAGGAGTTCTTAAGACTGGTGAGGATTTGATAAAGAAAAAATTATTTTGGATCATTCATAATGGTCAACATGCAAATTTTTGGACAGATTCTTGGGATGGTCACAAGCCTTTGATAACTCGGTTTCCCGATTGGAGGCCTTGGATGGAGGAGCTTCACCGAGCTAATTGGATAAAGGTGGCTAATTATTGTCGGTACCATACTTGGTAATTCAAAGGTTGGTAGATATTGGATCCCTATTGAGGACTGGCCTATTCAAATCCCAGAAAGGCAAAGACAAGATATCCAAGGCATCCTTCATATGAGATCCCTCTCTTGGTCCCATGAAAAAGATTGTTTTGGATGGAACAACACTACTAAGGGTGAGTATTCGGTTGCTCAAGGTTATTTGACCTTATGCCATAATAATCCCAACCATTCTTCTGACATATTTTCTCGATTGTGGGCTCAAAAGCTCCGGCCTAAGGTGAGGTTCTTTAATTGGCTTTTATTGCATCGTAGGGTGCTTACTTGGTGAGCAACTTATGAAGCGTGGTTTTCATGGCCCTTTTAGATGTGAAATGTGTGAAGAGAATGTAGAAAATATCAACCATATTTTTATTGAGTGTACTTTAGCCTCCGAGCTATGGAGGAGAATGGCCACTTTACTTGGCTTACAGTGGTCCAATTTTTTTACTTTTGAACAGACTTTGGAGGGATTGGCCTAATCAAGAGGGTGTTGATCATTTTATTAGGCGATTAGTTTGGATGGGTTCTACCATTCTTCTTTGGAATATTTGGAATGAAAGGAACAACCAAATTTTTAATCAAGATAGGAAGGATATTCACTATATTTGGCAAAAGACCATAGCCAACTTAGTTGAATCGGTCCATCAACTCCTTAATCACCCCCAAAACTCCCACCAAAGATGGGATCAAGTGATGCAAATATTGAAGATTAAATCTTCTAAGGGCAACCAACTTAAAGGGAATGTGAGTATTAGTAAGATGGATAGGACTAGAAATTGGCAACCTCCTCCTAAGGATTTTGGAAAAGTCAATATTGATGGAGCCTCTAGAGGGAACCCTGGAAAAGCCAGTGTGGGAGGAATTGGTAGACTTTCAGATGGCTCCCTGGTTTTTACTTTTGTTGAGAATTTGGGTATTCTTTCCAATAACCTTGTTGAGGGGTATGGTATCCTCAGAGGCCTTCAGGAGGCTACTAAGGTTGGATGGGAAAAGGTGTTAGTTGAGTCCGACTCTCAACTTATGATTAATCTCTTGAAGACTCCTTCTAAGAATCATAAGGTGGATTGGAGAATAAAAAGAATTATTGAGAAGATTCAGTTAATCCAGATGGGATTTTTGAAAGTTGATTACAATCATGTGGTCGGAGATCAAAACAAGAGTGTTGATGCTTTAGCTAATTGGGCTTTGGAAAAAGGTGATCTTACTTGTTATGGCCACCCTCCTATATGGTGGGCTTCTCAAATTAGGGAAGCTCTTCTTTCTATCATTTCTTTGGATGGCTCCAGTTCGAAGGTACCTAGTTTCTTCTTGTTTTTTTTTTTTTGCTTCTCTTTGGTTCATTCAGTTTTTTTTAGTTCCCTAGCTCATTCTATTCTTTATTTTGTTTCCTCTGTTGATTCTTGCCTTAATAGTCTTCTGGTCTAGATAGGTCATTGTTTTGTTCAATTTTTTTTCTTTTTCTTTTTTGTTTTTTTTGTTTAGTTTTTTAAGGTGGGTGGGTTCTTTTGTTTTGTTTTGTTTTTGTGTTCTTTGTGTTGTTTTTTGTTGTTCTTGTGTTTTTGTTGTTTTGTTTTTTTTTTATTGTTTTTTGTTATTGTTCTTGTGTTTCTCTTTGTTTGTGTTATTTCGTGTTTTTATGTGTGAGTGTTTTCTATGTTTTTTGTTTTTGTTTATTGTCTGTTGTTGGTTGTTTTTTATTTTTTTTATTTTTATTTTTTTAGGTTTTGGTTGTGTTTATTTTTCATGTTTTTTTGGGTTATGTCTTTGTAGTGTTTTGTTGTTTTTGTCTTGTTTGTGTTTTGTTATGTGGTTCTTGTGTTTTTCTATGTGGTTTGTGTTGTGGTTTCTTTTATCTTATTGTGCGTGTTTGGTTGTGCTTTTGTTTTTGACACACTCAAGGAGCATGTTTTTTATTTTATTTTATTATTTTTGTTGTTATTTACTTATTTTTAAATTGGTTTTGTGTGTTTGTTTGCTCCTTGAGTATGTCAAAGGTGGTAGGCCAGGTCCGAGTCCTGGGCATTTTTGGCGGAATGGATACCCCTGCCTCCTTGGGTCTTACCCGAAAGTGGCATCCCTTTTGGGATGTTTTCCACAAAAAAAAAAATACCCTGACTGAACCAAAGAGAAGCAAAAACAAAGCAAAAAAGAACTAGGTACCTCTAGTATTGGAGCCATCCAAAGAAAGTATAAAAATCAGAGCTTCCCTTATTTGTGAAGCCCACCATCTGGGAGGGTGGCCATAGCAAGTAAGATCATCTTTGTCCAATGCCCAATTAGCTAAAGCATCAACACTCCTGTTATGTTCTCTGACCAAATGATTGTAATCCACTTTCAAAAACTCATCTAGATTAATTGAATCTTCTCAACAATTCTTTTTATTCTCCAATCAACCTTATGATTCTAATAAGGATTCTTCATAAGATTAATCGTGAGTTGGGATTCAGATTAAACCAACATCTTTACCCATCCAACCTTAGCAACCTCTTGAAGGTCTTTGAGGATACCATACCCCTTAGCAAGGTTATTAAAAAGGATACCCAGATTATCAATAAAAGTGAAAACCATGGAGCCATCTAAAAGTCTACCAATTCCTCCTACACTGGCTTTTCCAAGGTTCCCCTTAGAGGCTCCATCGATATTGACTATTCCATAATCCTTAGGAGGAGGTTGCCAATTCCTTGTTCTTTCCATATTGTAATTACTCACATTCCCTTTAAGTCGGTTGCCCTTAGAAGAGTTAATATTCAATATTTGCATCACTTGATCCCATTTTTTGTGGGAGTTTTGGGGGTAGTTAAGGAGTTGTTGGACTAAGTCAACTAAGATGGCAATGATATTTTTCTATATATAGTGAATATCCTTTATTTCTTGATTGAAAAATTGGTTGTTCCTTTCATTCCAAATATTCCAAGGTAGAATGGTACAACCCATCCAAACTAACTGCCTAATGAAATGATCAACACCCTCCTATTTAAGCCAATCCTTCTAAAGTTGTTCAAAAGTAGAAAAATTGGACCATTATAGGCCAAGTAAGATGGACATTCCCCATGGATTAGGAGGGGGAAGGGTTCGTTGCTCCCCCTCCCCTGGTTCTTACCCAATCCCTGGCTCATCCCGGGTCATCCCACTTTGGGAATGCTTTGTAGTAGATGATCTCCTTGGGGGAGATCCTTCTCCACTTTCTGCTCCTTTCCCAGTAGTTTTAGGGTTTCCTTGCCTGAGCCCGTGGTCTGGTGCATCCCAAGGGTCTCCTAGGGTTTCCTACATGTTTTTGGGATCCCTTCCCCAATCTCCCTTAGGCTTTCCCTTGGGGTTTTTTATAGGTTTTTTGCTTGGATCCGGTTCCTAGGGCTTCCTCGATCGGTGGTGGTGGCAGGTTGGGTTTTTGACTACTTCTTGGTGCATCCTATGAGGTCCTCTCTGCTTCAAGGTTGGTTTGGGGGACCAGTTTCCTCTTTTTCCAGTGAATCCTCTCTAGGATGCCTGTGGTTGTTGTTGGTCATGTCCCGTTGGGTAGGAACCTTTTCGATTTCCTATTCAGAGGCTTCTTACTGGATCTACGATTTGGTGGACACCTAAGGCATTGGTTGGCCTTCAGGGTGGGCCTCTTTCTTTGCTTGGGTTGTTCCCAGTGCCAATCCTAGTTCCCTAAAGTTGTCCATGAGCAAGGGTGGGTGATCTGGGTCCCTTATTTTGGGGTTCCTAGGGCTTTTATTACATGTCTAGATCATGGGGGGGGACCCATGATCAGTTCATGCAGACTCTAGTTCTCCCAGGTTAGGTTCTTGAGGATCCCACCTTTGTGCCTGTTCCTACTTCTTTCCTGGGATCCTTAGGCTATTCGTTTTAGTTCCTGTTTGGGGGCTTCTGGTCCCAGTTCCCTAGATCTATTCATGAGCAAGGATGGTGGTTCCTAGGCCTTTTTTCTGGAGTGGTGGGAGCTTCCTTCTGTATTCTCTAGTCTGGAGGTGGATATCAGTGTGTTTGCATCTATGGTCCCTCCTTACTCCTTCATTTTTTGCTTTCAGGATCCTTTCTTTGCACCTATTATTGCTATCCCTGGATCCTTCCGGTTTTCTTGTATTTTACCTTGTTTTGCACTGGGATATCTTGGCCTATAGTTATCCCCAATAGTGTTTTTCCATTTTTTAGGCTCATGTGGAGGCTTCCCGTTTCTTCTTTGAGGACCCTGATACCATTTCCCAAGTTGTCTCATTGCTTTTCCCTGGCCTGTATCTCGGTGTTGCTTGTTACTTTGCTCCTGCGGTTGCTTGCTACCCAGCTACACCCTGGGTTGCATCCTGAGCCATCCCTGGGTGGGGAACCTTTTTAGTTTTCTAAAAATTCTTTGCTTCTAGTTTTCAGGCAGGATATCTGGTTGCATGTTATTCTTGGCCTTCCCGCTCCCCCTATGCAGTTCTAGGCAGGTGCGATGTATCCACCCCTAGGATGATCCTAGACTGATGTATCCACCCTTGGGTGGATCCCAGACTGTTGTATCCACCCCTGGGAGGATCCCAGACTGCCAATAATGGGAGGATGATATTTTGGTGAAGTGGGTCTCGCAGTTGGTACTAGAATCTGGTCTTTCTGCTATATCAAGGGTTGTTTCTGGCCCTTTCCCTTTTATATTGTGTTTATTTTCATGTACTAAGGAATTGCTTTAAATCTTGGTGCTACGGCCCTTTTTGTTATAAGGTTTTGGGATCCTCTTAAAAAATCCAATTTGTATATAAAATTCTAGTTACTTATCAAAAAAATATGGACATTCTCCTCCATAGCTCAGAGGCTAAGGTACACTCAATAAAAATATGACTAAGAGTTTCCACATTATTTCCATACATTTCACATCTAAAAGGGCCATGAAAACCATATTTCATAAGTTGCTTACCAGCTAGCACCATATGATGCAATACAAGCTAAATAAAGAACCTCATCTTAGGCCAGACCTTTTGAGCCCATAAATGAGAAAATATATCATAAAATTGGTTGGAATTATTATGGCATAAGGCCAAATAACCTTGAGCAATTGAATACTCACCCTTAGTAGTGTTGTTCCATCCAAAACAATCTTTATCATGGGACCAAGAGAGAGATCTCATATGCAGGATGCATTGGATGTCTTGTCTTTAAATTTTTGGAATTTGAATAGGCCAATCCTCAATAGGGATCCAATATCTACCAACCTATTAATTACAAGTATGGTATCGATAGTAATTAGCCACCTTTATCCAATTATCTTGGTGAAGCTCCTCCATACAAGGCCTCCAATCAAGAAACTCAGTTATCAAAGGCTAGTGACCATCCTAAGAATCTGTCCAAAAATTTACCTGCTGACCATTATGAATGATCCAAAATAACTTTTTCCTAATCAAATCCTCACCAATCTTAAGAACCACTAAAATGGGAGAACCTTTGGTAAGCAATTGATAGTGAACAAGGTCTTCAAGACTTTTGTTCTCAACATATTTAGCATGGAGATTATTGGCCCAAAGGGCATTGGGGTTATATAAAATCCTCCAATACAATTTAGTAGCTAAAGCTTTGTTGTTATTAATAACATATCAGAATCCTAACCCCCCTTCATTTGTAGGAAGACATAAAGTGTCCCATTTCAGCAAGGCCCATTTTATTTTCTCCTTAGTACCACTCTAGAGGAACCGATGATTAATTTGGTCTAATTCTCGAAGAACATCCTTTGGGATATTCAACACAGTAGAAACATAAATAGGTATAACTTGAAGGACAAAATTTACCAAGGTAATTCTACCCCCAAAAGAAAGCCACCTATTGGTCCATTTTCTAATTTTCTTCTTAAATTTATCCAAAAACCAATTCCAGTCTTGATTTTTCTATCTTTGAGTATTGATAGGGATGCCTAGATAAGCAATCAAAAGGGAGGTCTTCTTATATATTAATTTATCCAAGACCATGGATTCTTGTCTAGTAGAGTAGTAAAAGAAAATGACTTTAGACTTGTCTTCATTGATCAATTGCTTGGTAGCCTTAGAAAACAACTAATGATTTGCTTAATTTTAGAAGCGTCCTTAACTATAGCTTTACCTAACATAGTAGAGTCATCAAAAAATTGAATATGAGAGATAGGCCTAGCTCCATGAGCAATGGTAACTCAAGCATTCAACAAGAATGATGAATAAATAAGGGGAGAGGGGGTCACCTTGCCTAATACCTCTAGAAGCTTAGAACAGTAGCAAAGGCCTGTCATTGATAAGAATTGAGTAGGATATTGAAGAGATACTGCCCATAATCCAATCCATTCAATCTTGAGAGAAACCAAATTGCTTCAAAACTTTGATAAGTGTCAATCCACTCTATCATAATCTTTGGAAAAGTCTAAACGAATGAACATAGAAGGAGTTTTTTGCATTTCCATGGAATGGATGGCTTCCTGAGTCTCATCCAGTATTTGACGCCCTTCCACATAACCTCCTTGTTCAGGGGAAATAATCTTATGCAAAAGAGGCTTCAACCTTTTTGCCATGATCTTAGTAATGATTTTTAGAAGAACATTACATAAAGCAATAGGTCTAAAAGCTAAGATATGATAAGCTTCTTAAGCTTTTGGGATAAGAGTTATATAAGTTTCATTGATAACCTTCAAAATATCTTTGGCTTTCCTCACTTCTTCCACCACCTCTATTAAATCACCATGAAGGATATCCCAAAACTCTTGGTAGAACTCAATGGGAAAACCATCAAGACCTGGGGTTTTCCCTTTTTGTATTTTAAAAACCACTTGTTGAAGCTCATTAATAGTAATAGGAGTAGTCAAAATAGAGTTATCCTCAAAAGTGATAAGAGAAGGGATCGTTTGAAGAATATTTTGTTAAGAAGTTGAGTCAAGAAGAGTAGCAGCAAAAGGATTGGGAAAGTAATTTACAACAATAGAGTTCATGCCATCCAAGTGTAGACAACCTCTCTAGCATCTAAATTTAGGGAAGGAATGCAGTTATGAGATCTTTGAGCTAGAAGATATTTGTGGAAGAAATTTGTGTTTCAATCTCCTTCTTTGAGCCATTGCATTCTAGATTTTTGCTTCCATAAGAGTTCTCTTTTTTCCCATTTCTCTTAAACTGAGCTATGAGTCTAATCTTATCTATACTTCTGCTCTTTGTGAGGTCATCTAATGGATTTTCTTATTCAAATTTTCAATTTGAGCAATAACTTCATGTTTTTTTTGTTGAACATCCCCAATATCCTTCCAGTTCCAAGTCTTTATTTTGGATTTAATATATTACAACCTTTTGGTAAAACATTAGATCTTAGTCACATATCTTGGTTTACCTTCCTTCCACCATTGTTGCACTCGAGGTCTAAAGGAACTATCTCTAAGCCACATTAATTGAAAATGAAAAGGAGAGAAACTCACATTAGTTTTCCAAATTTCCACCATGACTGGCCAGTGATCTGAACCAGCATTGTTAAGAGTCTTCACTTTAGGAATGTGACCATGGATTAATAAATGACCAGAGATTAGGAACCTATCCAATCTCTCCATGATACAAGCTAAGCCTTGCCTTATATTAGACCAAGTCATAAGGCCATTGTCTAGTTAGATGCCCACAAGATGAATATTTGCAATATATTCATTCATGAGGTCAATGCTCCTGTACAAATTTCTATTTCTCCCATTTTCTCATCCAAAGAGAGGATGGTATTGAAGTCTCCTCCTATCAAGATCCAAGCTTAAGGAAAATGAGAGATAATATAAGTTATATGCTTCCATTGTATTCTCTTTTCCTCCAAAGAAGTCAAAGCATAAACACTTATGCAAAGCATAAGTTGGTTGGGATGTCTACTTTGAATATCAATAGCCAAAAGATCCTAACTACCAACCATATAATTAATAACTACCTATTTTGGACCCCAAAGGTAAGCATTGCCACCAGAAGTCCCCTGGGAACTGAGGGAAACAACTTTTCTAGTTGGCCAGATTTTACAAACACTAGCCAACAGGTTGGAAATTTATTTGGGCAAACACTAGCATATCCTACAACGAAAAGGAATGTTCTCATAGTCTACTACTTGCTCCCAAGTGTCCGCCCCAAATTGTAAAGCGATCTTTTTAGGTAGGGGTTTATCAAAATACATTAAAACACAAATTTGAGAATAAATAAGATGTTCAAACTTTTTAGTACAATCAAGAGTCATCATAAAAGTTCCCAAAGAGTTTCCAATTGAAGAAAAAATAGTCGGATTCCAGAATTCAATTGGGAGGCCAAAAATTCTAACCCACACAGGACCTGTAGAAGGCATCTCTTCTTCGGCTTTAAATTTAGTATGCTAGGGCTTCATAAAAATTCTGACCCTTCCAAAGAACCAGGGACCCCATTGAAATTTTTCTCTCTATATTTATTATTAGCAAATAAAACAAGAAAATAACCATTTGGATAAATAGATATTTGTAACTCACCTTGAGTTTTCCAGCTTTTTGCAGCCCAAACTTTGAAAGCAAATAGACTCAGACGAAAACCCAACAAATGACAAATTAGTCCTCTTTTTTCTAGATCTTCAATGCTAGTTTGAATGTTGCCCATATAAATCTTAACAATAGGAGTTCTATCAACTACTCTAAGACATCATGACTCAATTTTCTTTGGATCAATCTTAGAAATTCTTAGAGGTTTACGAGAAGCCATAAGATTAATATTAGCATTAGGCTGAGGTTGTCCACCATAGAGGACATCCCTAAAATTCATTTTTGGGATCGATTCTTGGGAATCCTTACCCTTGAAAGGGGTTTCCATTACGGATTTATTTTGGGGTGCACCTTAGCACAAGATTTGCTTGAGATTTGAACTATTTTTTTATCAGTTGCTTCAAACTTGTTTCGTGATCTCTTTAATCCATGCCCTAGATGTTGAGAAAAGGTATGCTTTTCACTTTTGTTTTGTGTAGCAAATTAGAAGCCATTGTCAATCAAGTTCACTATATGATCTATTGAAAGATAAATTTCTAACCCATATTGGGTCCCCTACAACATATCCTGCTAAAATATTGAGTAAAAACCATAAATATGTTGGCCACTAGGGCCCAAAGGTCCCAAAAAACAACCTTTGGAGTTGTTAGCACTCAACCCAGATGAAACCCTCACACAATCGCTTGTCAAAAATTATGTTCACACATAGGGATGTGCTGGGATCTATGTTGCTCCAAATAATATAAAAATTGATGGAGATATTTTAGGGTTTGTCTGGCATCTACCCTCAAAATTTTAGCTCAATCTGAGTTTGGATGAGTGAAATATGGCCGAAACAATTTTGGTAGTTTGGGTAGTCTTGCAAAAAACGTCTCTTCACAAACTAACCCTTTTTTCTTTGTGGTATGTTTGCCTTCGTAGTACTATCCATAATTGTATAAAAATTACTTACTACACATGTTATGTTTTTTTTATTTTAGATAATCAGCTAACCACCATCAAAAGCAGTAATTTGTAAATTGCATGATAAAGTTTTAGGACAATCAAGTATGTGTTTCTTGCATTTTGTCATAGTAGATATTTAGGACATGATGTATGATATCTAGCATTTGGCATAAATGATTTATGAATTTGGCGAAGAAAAAATGGAATATTTCGTTCAAAATGGCAAGAAACATCCTCTCCTCCCCTTGGTTGTGTGAGAAATTCAAAATTGGCTACAAAAAGTAGTAAAAAAATACATAGCTCCGAAATGAAATAAAGCTCTAGAATGAAAATACAATTTTGGCTATATACATGCAGAAAAACACAAAGCTCCAGAAATGAAACAGAGCTCTGGAATGAAATTGCATGTTATGTAGTTTGTATGCAGGAAAATAACATAGATCTCCAAACCAAAAGACAACTTCAAAATGAAATTGCATGTTCTGTCATTTGTATACGAAAAAATAATACAAAGCTCTGGAATGAAATAAAACTCTAAAACGAAGTTTAAAAATTCAAAATCACATGGTAGTGTGAAAATTCAAATTCAGTTGGCACGCATTTGTGAAAATGAAAAACAATCCATGTGATGCAGGCTATAACTTCCAAGAACTCATGCACGTATTTCCAGACAAACACGTGGTAGCCATCAAACAGGTATATTCTAAAATATTTTGAAAAAAATGATCAGCATGCATAAAAATTAAAAATGCGTGGAACATGCATTTGAAAAAAACAAATAGTGTACCCTGCATTTGTCGTTTCACCATTGTGCTTATATTTTCAAATTTTGAAAACAGTTAAGCAATACCAGCTTGATTAGAATTGGGAAGGGTGACCATTTTGGGATGTCCCGATTGATGTTGTGTTTGTTGTTTTATTACTTTACCCATAATTTTGAATTAAAAAAAACAGTTAAGCAAGACCAGCTAGATTAGAAATAGGAAGGGTGACCATCTTGGGAAGTCTCGGTGGGTGCACAGCTAAAGTACATTTTGTTCCTGAGTGCAGTGGCCTTACCAGCAAAAACAAGAAAGTTTAAAAAATGATAGCAAGAGAGCAACAATTGTTGATGCACTATTTTCAGCCAGCTACCAAAAATAGGACACAAAGAAAGCAAAAAAAAAACTAAAGGCAACCTTGCAAAATAGCCAAAATCCAAGAAGGTCATATTTTATGATGAAGTTACATAAATTGCTGCTCATGCATCTGCACAATCAAAACCCTCGGATTCTATGGATATTGGATCTCTGGCTAAAGTAGTAGTTTCATCAAAAGAAGAAGAACTTGATTCTAATTTTTTTAGTAAAATCTATAGGAAAAACATCTACAGGAACTGAACAAGCTAAGAGAGCAACAGGGACACAACAACTAAGAAGGTCTTCCAACCCAAGAATAGGAATCTTTGGTTCCAAAATTATTTAATTAGTAAAAGAGACCACTTACAGAAGCTGGAGAGCCATGTTCACCACCTGCTATGGACTTACGTAAATATTATTCAAAAACTGAAGAATATGAAGAATATGAGCTAGATGACCATGTGAAAGCAGCCAGAGTAATTATCAATACTCAACAAATATTGATTGAAAGGGGTGAAACAAAAATTAAAGAAAAATATGAATACATTGACCAATAGTTGCAAGAAATAGAGGAGTTGAAAAGAATACTGACACCATTTAAGGCATTACCCACAAATTCAGATTCTGATAGGGAGGTGGAAAAAAATCTACTTATATTAGCAAGATAGGTTCTAGAAGGAGAAATGCAAGTCTATACCCCATAAGTACCTCAAAGATCTAATGAGGATAATTTGGAAAATGCATCTAAATTTTTTGTTTTAATTACTGTTGCAACAACATAGCAATATACAGAACAAGAAACAATATCTGAACAAAGGGATGAAGAGAGGATTGTTGATGTCATGGAAGGCTCACATGCCCTAGAGATGGGCCCACAACAGAATATGCAACAAACTTTGGAAAAAGAGGCCATTTCAGCACTTTCAAACACAGCTCCGAAACATCCTAGGCCAGTTTCGAAACATCTTGCAAAAATAGTCTTATTTCAAAGCAACTATGAAACATCTACAAATTGTACCAGAATGCCCTAAAAACGCTTTAAAACAGTAGAAAGAGCAAGGTACATTGGAGAATGAGGTCCATGGATTTTAGACCATCCTACTGCAAGTAAGTACATTACCTCAGACAAACCCAAATCAATTTTTGATAGTTTTGTTCAAAAATGAACAAATTGCAGAAAATTACAAGAAAATATAGAAATTGCAAAAACTGCTACAGTAGAAGAAATAACACCCCGTGCACCATCCAATGATGAAAATGAAGATAAAAATAGGTTTAAACAGAATTTTTTAATACAATTCAAACTATAGATATAAAAAACCAGAATCAAACCCAACTGTAGTACAAGAAGAAAAGTTTCCAAAAAATTACTTGAGATGCAACAGAGAAACAAAGGATATTGTTAAAAAATAGAAATGGGTAAGAATAAGAAGGCTGAGCAATGAAAAAGTACAAAAACATAACAGGTAGTAGCTGAAAAAATTATAGAATTATAAAGATTGAAATAATTGCAAAAATCGAAAAATTGCAAAGATAGAACAAAAAGCATATTAGAAGTTTCAACAAAATTCAAAAATTTTGAAATTTAGGATTTTTTAGCAATTTTCAAAACAAATTTCAACATTTTTTCAATTTTCAAAACAAATTTCAACGTTTTTTCAATTTTCAGCATATTTTAGAAATAATAGCAAAATTCAAAATTTTCAAAACTGACAGCAATTTCAAAAAATTTAGCATTTTTAGAAATTATAGCAAATTCAAAATTTTAATTTCTTTGGAAATTACAATAATTTCTCAGGTGGCAAAGGATGTTGTTCACAATGCTAAACCTAAATATTACTATGGCCCACTAGGATGCATGAGGGCATGCATCAAGTCAAGTCGAGGGCTATTGATGAGGCCTAGATATGCCTCATTTTTGTAATGTTTTGAACACTAAAATACTACCAAAAAAACAAATATAATACAATTTTATGTTAAATGTGTGATTAGAATGCATTATTTGTTATTTGTTTGCATGATTTTATGTGTGGAACATTACCCCTATTTTTGACTATTTTTCAACATTTTTACTTTGTTTTTGCATTATTAGTTAGTGAAAAATACATAATAATATTGGTAGCCAATAAGGAGTGTTGAGATCTATGGTTGCATGATATAATTTGAATATTTTTCAACTTTTAAAACAACTAGTAAGATGATTTGGCGCCAACATCCAATATTGAAAAACAAGATAGTTCAGCTACAATCGCAGTCCCATACAATTTCCAACCACCTGTCATAATAAAGGGAGGCATGGAAATTGTCAACAAAAGCAAAAGAAAATGATTGGAAACTGTTAAGGAAGACTAGGGAAGACCCCTGACCTCTTTGGACACATTTCCAAGTGATGCAAATGAGAGCAAAAATGTAGGGATAGTTGCACACAACATATAAATTTCAGCCACCTATCACAATAAAGGAGGGCATGGAAATATTCAAATGCAACAAGTAAAACCAATGGGAATGCACCTAAGGAGATCATAAAATACTTATTATCCACTTGGAGGTGTTCCCACGCAGTTTGGTTGACAACAACAATAAAAATCTTACATTCTACCTGATATTCTGGAATGACAGACATAAATAAACTATTTTGACAGAAATGGACATAGTTGCACCCAGTTCGCAAGGAATGAGATATATGGATGTGAAGATAGGTGTAACAAACACTCTTACACTATTCTTGAATTATTTGCACCAACTGGAGGATGCAGATAAGATACAATAGTAGATTGTGTCTTAATTTAGACTAGGTCTCCTACAATAAAGTAGGCAAATTAGGAACATACAACACATAGGTTTGATTTAGCATTTGCAAACACTCGTGTAATAAACATTATAAATAGGATCACTCATCATTGGTTGAGTTAGTAAGAAGTAGTTCAAGTAGAAACAAATAAATTAAAAAGTAGACAAAGTCTTTTGTAATCGTTAAGTTTTGAATATTTGAATAAAAGTGTAGTTTTTCTTCACTTGTATGAGATTTTGAGTTTGTGAGTGATTAGTTTTTAGTTCTTAGGAGTGTGTTTACCTTTTTTTGGATTAGAGAGCAAGGGCCCACTCTTATACCTTGAGGAAGGAGCTAATTTAGCAGGTTTTCTGACATTTTCTTGTCAGATTCTTGCTCAAGATTGTTTAAGTAGAACTAACCCCTATTTTAGCATAATAATTTCTAAATGTTTTAAAGTGTGATTTATGTGTAAAGTTTGTAATTAGCTGAACCTGTGATGTGTTTCCATTTCTCTTGTTTTTTACATTTTTATTTCAACAACTTTTTTTGTCAGTTTATTGCAGTAGATTCCTGACAACTTTCTACAACAATTTTCTAACTTTTTGCAAGTTTTAAATTGGCATAAATTAAATTCAATTGATTTCAATTAAAGCATCTTTCTATTTTAGTCATTTCAAATTAACAAGCATAATATAGATTCCATTTTTAGTATGTTTCAATTCTGCATTTTTTAATTTCCTGTAACTGTAATTAATTGTCATGTTTATGTCTTAGAAGCAGTTTTCAATTTTGTAATTTAATTTAGTTTCAATTTTTTAGTGACACTAAAAAAACTATACCAACATCTGTTTCATCGAATAAATCTTATGAACTACTTGCCTGAACTGTAACTTGCCAAAACCTTCTATCACAGATAGCCTTGGACACCGCCATGGATTTGACAATTATAAAAATTAAATGATGAAAAAAACAACACTCATCAAACATCCCCCTTATTACACTATTTGTGAAGTTTCTTGGCTCTTGGCTCTTGGCTCTTGTATCTAGCTCTAGCTCTTAGCTCTTGGATCTAGCTTTGACATTGGCTCTAGCTCTAACTCTTGGGAATACAATATTCAGTACATTTTTACCTTTTGTTAGTCTTAATATTTTGTTTATTGGAAGTTCATCAAGATGATGAGAGATAATTGGACTCTATTTGAAAATCAAAATCTTCATTGGAATCAAACAATTCCTCCCAAACACATTGATTGTTTTTAAGTAAACAATTCTTCCCAACAATTACATTATTTGGTTTACTTTTTTTTTAAATGAAAAATTTAATCACACATGAACACTAAACAATAAGTAATTTTTTTGGAGTATGAACTTTGATTGATCCACTATTGAATTATCTCTATCTACTTTGTTGGGATTTACTGTAATCTTAACACCTAACAAGAGGATATAACATCATCATGGTTGCTTTTAACATTATTGAGTTTTGATGTATAGTAGCTATGGACTTAGCTTCAAAGTGTTGGATATTTTGGGTCCCTAAGCTAAAATGTTGACATTGATGTCAAAAGAGTATTTAATGTCAAAAGGATCTATGAAGGGTTTTTGTGAAAACCAAGGCAAGAAAAATAAAAGGTTTTAGTTAAAACCATGGACAAAAAATTTGATCTGGGTTTTTCTTAAAACCCAAGTTGGGCTTTTGTTTCATTGAAAAATGTGCCCCGATGATGGAGTTATTTGAGTTTTAATATTTGGTTTAAATTTTAATTATTTAAAATTTAAATTTAAATGCAAATTTTCCCACCGACGTCATCAAGCAAACATAAATTCATATTTTCGCCAACGTCTTCGAAGTGTTTTAAACACTATATAAAGGGGTGGTAAATAAATCAAATTTTTATCCTTGCTCTTGTGATAAATGTTTGGCATTCGAATAAGTCTATGAGCTCGTGCGAATTTTGAGAAGAGAAGCAGGAAAGAAAACGACAGTGCTTGGAAAGTCAAAACATGGTGGGAAGCGTGGTGCAATTGGCAAATCATTTTGGTTTAAGGCACAAGGCAACGCAAACACCAGGGATTGAATCCCTTGGACGACATTTTGAAAGGCGTGTGGAAAGTGCTTTGGCGCTTTGTCTTTTGCGAAAGGTGGAGGAAGGTTTAAGGCACTTTGGACCTTTGCCTTTCCAACAAGTGCCTTGCTCGTGTGGAATCTTAGCCACGGCTAAGACGCTCGGGGGTTCGAATCCCCTTGAGGAGGTAATTATGTTTTGCATTTAAATAATTTTTATTAGCCCTAAAGTTTGGAGTTATAAGGTAGTTAATGGAAATTAAAGTTTGTTATTAGGATTGTGATTATTATTGCAAAGCATAACTGGTTTATGATTTATTTGATGGTTATGGAGAATTAATTTTAGGATAAATAAGGAGTTGTTTTTTAAAAGCAATTTTGAGAGGTTTATTATTTTTGATAAGGGTTTTAATAAAAGAGACTTTGGTGGATGTGTTTATTAACTTGGAGTAAAAAGGGTGTAATTCGAGTAATGCTTTATTTTGTGATTATTTGAAGTCCATTAATCCTTGTTTAGATTGGAAAGGAAAGTTGTGTTTAAGTGTAGGAGATTTTGTGGACAACTTATTGGCATCAAAAAGGTATGGGCACATTCTCCTATTGATTGTTTATGGTGGTTGATTTCTAAAATATCATTGGAGAGAAAAGGATTGATTGTGGTTTCCTTTGAGAAAATTATTGGTTGAATGCTTCAAGGTTTTCTGGTTTGTGAGTTGTATTTAAACCTTGTTTTATTAGCATTGTTGTTGAAGCCCATTGATGATGAAATGAACTTGAACTTGAGTTAGAAAATAACATGAGTATCATTGCTATGTGAGACTTGTGCTTGAGCATTGTTGGAAACATTTTGAGTTGGTTAATACATGCTTGGACTAGGGTTTATGAAAAAGGATTGTTCCTTGAGGTGATTGGTTGAGTTGAGTTGGTTAATACATGCTTGGACTAGGTTTTGTGAGAAGGATTGTTCCTTGAGGTGATTGATTGAGTTGAGTCGGTTAAGCCTAGTCAAGTGGATGCATATGGTTGTTCAAGTTCCTAAAAATAAACTATTCAATATTCTGATTTGAATTGAGATTGAGATTGATTTGAGTTGAGATTGAGATCTGAATATAGTACATATAGAGTCTCTAACAATTCTCTTGATGCTTCTATTGAGTTGAGATTGGGATTTGAGTATAGAACATATAGAGTCTCTAACAATTCTCTTTATGCTTCTATGAGATTGATTTGAGATATTGATTGTACATTGAGCTTAGAACATATTGAGTCTCTAACAATTCTCTTTATGATTCTATGTGATTGAGACAAGTCTTTGAAAAGACTTGTGGACTGTTCTGAGTTAAGCTTTTGTGAAAGGTTGCTATGCATATTTGAGCAAGTCCTAGAGAGGACTTATTGAGCAGATTTGAGCAAGTCCTAGAGAGGACTTATTGAGCAGATTTGAGCAAGTTCTATAGAGGACTTATTGAGAAGATTTGAGCAAGTCCTAGAGAGGATTTATTGAGCATATTTGGACAAGTTATGTGTGAACTTGTTGAGCATATTTGGACAAGTTATGTGTGAACTTGTTGAGCAGATTTGGACAGGTTTTGTGTGAGCCTGTTGAGCAGATTTTGACAAGTTTTGTGTGAACTTGTTGAGCAGATTTGGACAGGTTTTATGTGAACCTGTTGAGATGATTTGGACAGGTTTTGTGTGAACCTGTTGAGCAGATTTGAGCAGGTTCTAAGTGAACCTATTGAGAAAAATTGTACTAGACCGATTGTACTATGTTTAGTGTAAGAGATTGAGCAGAACTATGCTAGATCGATTGAACTGTGTTTGGTACAGTATTGAGACAGAGCTTTGGAGGTGATAGAGTATAGAGGACAGAGTCTCAGTGGATAGAGATCCAATAGCCAGGACAATTGAAGACAGATCTGAGTGAGGAGTCTTCAAGTGGAGAGAGATCCACAAGTCAGTGTAGCAGAGAGACAAAGTCTTCTAGAAGATCACTAGCCAGAGCAAAAGGGGAAATAGTTCTCCTGTGGAAGAAATCCATGAACTTGAGATTTAGGGGATCAGCATCTCCTTTGGATCGAGGTCCATAAACATTGTAATTTAGGAAATATTCCCAAGAGATTATTTGAGAAATATTTAGAAGAAATATTTTCTCTGTGGAGGTAGCTCACATTGGATGAACCACATTAAATCTGTGTCTCTATTGTGTGTGGAGTTTTGTGCATTGCTTTGATTACTATTATTGATACTGCTATCTATACACTGCATAATATTGATTTGAGAAGTAAAGTAAAAAGTGGTCTTATACTGTTCACCCCCTCTCTCAGTATAAGCTTGTGTTCTTCACAAAGTATTTTTTGTGGCTTTTTTGTAGGTCATAACCTCTAGGTCATTGCTTTTGGGCCATCTACGTTATAATTTGACACTCATTCTCACTGTTGTACTCTTAGCCTTTTCTCTCATAGGGTCTCATTGTGGAGCAATGCTTCTTGAATTACCTCCCTTTTCTCCAAAGAGATAATTTCTCTCCTTCTAGTTAGGGTTGTTGTTCCTTTTTTTTAATTTCTCACTGCTTGCTAGCATGGTGTGAATAAAAACCCAAATAGAGTTTGCTATTTTTATTAAATGTTGAGGGATTGCTCCAATCGGGAAAACTTTGAGGGCTTGTAATTCTCATCCGTGCTTGTAGATTAAAAAATGAGGATTGTATTCCCTAGTGTTGGTACGACTCTTGAAATTCTTGAGCCCTACATTGTGATAGATGAACTTTGATACCAATGATGGAAAATAAAACCTTATTGGTTTATTATTTCAATATCACACATATTTATATATATAATAGGATGTCTCTTGGTTATCTCAAGAGACTTGTGGTGCTTCATATTCTCTAACCTCCCATAGTAATTATCTATGTAATAATTACCTAACATTAAATAATGTAATAATTACCCAACTCTTTCAACTAGGTTACAAATAGAAATCCATGATCTAGAGTTGTTGCTTGCATTAATATAATCTTCAACCTTTGGACTTGTACAAGCTAGACATGTCTAAGCCAATGATTGCCATGTTGGATTAGAAATAAGAGGACAAAGCTTCAACCGAGTATCAAATAAAAATTTTGTAGTCCCCTCATTAGCTAACCATATAATATATTTCTTTATCAATTATATACTATATAAGATAAAGTTTCATGTCAAGGATCCTCTAGGTAGGGTTTATTTCTTGAATAATTGCATTACATCAAGAGAACCTATATGTTTTCAATTTGACATTTTTTTCCAACTATTTATTTGATCATTGAATAATCTCCAGCCAGGTTTTTATAAACTCATAAGTCTACAATTTTTAAGCTTGCCCCTCCAATATTCTTTCCTTTGCAAACCATGTCCGATTTATAATGAGAAAACCTAATTTTTCTTCATATCCTTTCTAAAGAAAGTATCTTCGAAATACTATCAAATACAAATGTTATACCTATTGACAATATTGAAAGTGACACCTCTTCTTGAGTTGGAGCCTTCTAGCCATGCTTAAAAATTTAGCTTTTTCAACTTGCCAAAAAAGATTTTATTCTATCAAAAATTGAGTCCTAAAGTTTTGTCTTCTTTCCTTTATGAGACAAAGGAATACCCAAATATGTTGATAATTTTTTTTTTAAACCCTAGAATGTCCACACTAATCCATTGTAAATCTAGGATAGTATTAATGAAAAAGATTCCAAATTTTGTAGTATTTACAAACTATCCAACACCTTCTCATAACATGGGATGAGATGAAAAAGTATCATCAACAAATTGGATATGAGATTTAGAGGGACCATTTGTTGCTACTTAAATACCTTTGATTTTTCCTTCTATTTTTTCCTTTGAGAAAGCTCTCCCTAATGCCTCTATAAGAATAATAAAAATATAAGGAGATAGTGAGGCACCTTGGTGGAGTCCAAAAAATGACCCAAAGTATCCAATAAGGGATCCATTGCTAAAAAATAAATATTTTAAAGTGCTATAACAACATCTAATCCATTCACACCAACCTTGATCAAAACCAAACCTTTTGAGAATATAATGTAAACTCTAACAAACCCTATCATATGCTTTTTTCACATCTAATTTCAAAGCATACCTAGATTTTTCATAATATGAAGAGAATGTATGGCTCCTGTGCAATGATTATACCACCAAGAATTTTTTTACCATGAACAAAACTACCTTATTTCTATGAGAGAATAGAATCTAAAATGCTTTTCAACATTTTTGTCATAATTTTTATAATCACCTTATAAATCATATTACAAATGCTCTTATTGAATGAAAATTATATCTCGTATTTCTTTGAAACTAATCTAATAAAATACATTGATCTCACTTATTGTAGCCTTCCTTTTTTGGGCATCTTCATTCGCAACAAACATTTCACTCTATAATAAATCTCAAATTTTTGAACAAAAATTGCATGAAATGTGACAAGACTAGGTGCCTTGTTAGAATGGAAAGAGAAAATTGTCCATAAAACTCCTCCCTATAGATCTTTTTCATAAGCTTTCATTTTCCCCCTATGTAATAATTCATGGAATATTTTTATAAAAGCTTACCTTGAGCCTCCTTATCTTGCCCAACATCTAATAAAACATCTTTGAAATAAGTAATTGTTTTATTCTTGATATCTTCTTCTTCCTCAATATTTCTTCCATCTAAGTTGAAATATTTTGGATGAGAGAATTTTTTTTTAAGATGTAATGTGAAAAATTTGGTATTTTTTATTAAATATAATTGTTGGTTCCAATATAAAAAAATTGGTAATGCTATCTTGAGCCATCTCTCCCTGTATTTTTAGAACCATTATGATTCCTCCTTCAACACATTATGATAATAAGAAAATAATTGTCTTTTTCATATAAATATCCCAATCCCTTCCATTGATTTCTACTATTTCTTTTAAATTTATGAGCTTGGACTAAATTTTCTTCTTTTCTTTAATTGAGTCTCACTAGTGTTTATAATGAAAACTTAAATGCATTAGCTTAATGAGTTAGATTCCTTAAATTTCAAGGAGGAGACTAAGGTTAGAATCTTGCCAAATGATACATGCATAATTGCCAAGTAACACCCCTATGTGGTCATGATATAGTATGGGTGGGATCAATTTCAATCCCATATAACTCATTGAAAAAACATATAAATAAAAAATATTACATTAACAATGTAAATTACAATCAACATTTCAAATTTACTAAATACATAGTCTAGCTATTGAAGAACACAAACTTATACTAAGAGGGAGGGTGAACAATATAATACCACTTTTTACTTTTCTTTCCCAATCAATATTATGTAATGTAAAGATAGCAATATCAATAGCAGTAATCAAAGCAATGTATAAATCACCACACACAATAGAGACACCACAATTTACGTGGTTCACCCAATGTGGGCTACTCCACGGAGAAAATATTTCACTAATTTTTTCTCAATCAATCTCTTGGGAATCCTTTCCCTATTACAATGTTTATGGACTTCTGTTCGAAGGAGATACCAATCCCCTAAACCAAGTTCGTGGATCTCTATCCATAGGAGAACTCCTTTCTCCTCTTGCTCTGGCTGGTGATCTTCTAGAAGAACTATTGCCTCTAGTGCATTGGCTAATGGATCTCTATCCACTGAAGACTCTTGTCCTCACTCAGAAGACCTGTCCTCACTGCCCTGGCTAATGGATATCTATCCACTAGAGACTATCGTCCTCTATACTCTTTCACCTCCAAAGCTTACACTCAGATTTGTCTCAAATTTGTACTAAATATAGTCCTTCGGTCTAGTTCAACTCTGCTTAGTCTCAGTCTCTAGTTTGGTACAAACCTGCCCTCAAATCTACACCAAACTTTGTCCTCAATATCTATCCTCTGATCTGCATTAAACACAATCCTTCGATCTAGCACAAATATGTCCTCAAACTTTGTCCTCAAGGCTTGACTCAACTCTACTGGATTTTCCCAAAACCTTAACTTAAGGTTTGAACAAATATATCAACTCTGCTCTCAAGTCTTCTCAAAGACTTGTCTCAAATATGCCTTGTAAGCTTCCACAAAATCTCACACTAATTTGTCCACAAGTTCTCTCTAGAACTTGTCCAAATCTACTCCATAAGTCCTCTCTAGAACTTGCTCAAATATTCTCAATAAGTCCTCTCAAGAACTTATCTAAATCTGCTCTCAATCTGTATTGTAAGCTTCCACAAAAGCTTACCCAAATATGTCCACAAGTCTTCTCAAAGACTTACCTCTAAACTACTCAACAAGTCCACACTTGAACTTGTCCAATCGTATAGAAACATAAAGAGAATTGTTATAGACTCAATATGCTCTATACTCATCACAATGCTCAATAACTTCCAATCACTCTCTTAGAAACATACAAATAATTGTTAGAGACTCAATTTGCTTCAAATTCAACTCAATGCTTAATCACTACCAATCATTCTTTCAGAAACATAAGGAGAATTGTGAGAGACTAAATATGCTTCTTATTCACCTCAATGCTCAATCACTTTCTCAACTCAATTTAGAATATAGAATAGTTTGTTTTATGGAACTTGAACAATCACTTCACACATCCACTTGACTAGGCTCAACCAAATCTACTCAACCAATCACTCAATGAAACAATCATTCCTTACAAACCCTAGTCCAAGTATATAAACACCAACTCAAAATGTTTCCAACAATGCTCAACAACCAATCTCACATAACAATGATACTCATGTTATTTTCAAACCCTAGTTCAAGTTCTTCACACAACTCACTTCAACAACAATGCTTATGAAACAAATCTCACATAACAATGATATATTCTTTTCAAATCCTAGTTCAAGTTCTTCACACACTTAGTGGCTTCAACAACAATGCTTATAACACAAGGTTTTAACAAAAACTCCTTATTCCATAAAACCTTGAAGCATTAACTCAACACACTCAATAAGAAAGCCCTAATCAAATATTTTTCACTCCAAACTTATTTTTAGAAATACATTCACATTCATCATTTTTACACATGGAAGAATTTGCCCATACCTTTTCTTGATTGGAGAAAGTCCTCTCAAAAAATGTCTTCAAACAATGCCTTCTTATTTGCCAAGTACCAAGGGTTAGATAACAAGTGTTATACTTCACAAATACAAGTATAACTCAATTTCATGATACACCTTATATCTCCATCTCAATAGCAATATTCAACAATAATATCTTCACAAAAATTACCCTTTCAAAATACACCTTCAATTTCTCAATATCACAAAAATTGATATCCCAACTCAATTTTTATCTCCTAAGGTAAAAATAATATTTACCCTAGTAAAATACCTATTTACCACCTAGGTAAATAATTCCAATATTACCTTATGACTCCCTAACCTTAGCATAATAATCAAATTGCATAAAACACCCCTTATACCTCCTAAACCTTAGCACACATGCAAAATAAAATTTAATTTATAAAAACCTTTGTAAAATCCCCTTCCATGATTTTCGAGGATTCGACCTTGCGCCCTCTCCTTGGCTGGTGCCTTGGCTACGACTAGCTAGCCATGTGAGCCAAGCACTCCACGTGCTAGCTTAAGTGCCTTGGATGCTTAAGCCCTTTCAACAAAGGCTTTAAAGCCTTTGGCCTCTCCTTTGCCTAGCCTCTGGCTAGACCACATGAGCGCTCTCCTTCGCCTTGCCACTTGCATGACCATGACACGCTCCCTTCGCCTTTGCTATCTCTGACTCTGCAATTTTCCTAAACTCCGAATTTTTGCATGTGCCTCAAATTGAATTAATAAATTTTCCTAAGGTTTGCATTGGGGTTTAAATACCCTTTATTGCCTTTGCACTTCACGTCGGTGGATGTTTTGATTTTGATGACGTCGACACTTTATAATTTAACCTTTATAATTTATAAAATATTTAAATTCTAAAAGAATTTAAATTTTATAAATTATATTTATAAACCTTTGACTTTAATAAAAATTAAAGCCTCCTTGTATAAGTAATATTTATTTATAAAATTTAAATTTAATTTGAATTTAAATACTTTATAAAATAAATATTAAACCTTCGTTTAGCTTTGCAATAAGTTTCCTTGACATATTTCTTGACATCAATGATGACTTCATTCCTTGACATCAATGATAACTAACTTAAAGACTCAAAATGTCCAACAACTATATTGCATCATGCAAAGTTTATAAAGTATCTTATCAACTAATAAATATTTTCTTATGTTTAATTATATTGAAAATAATCAGTCAATTTTTATTTTATGTTATTTACTATATATTTTCAATTGGTTATATGAGATTAAAATAGGCCCCACTCATATTCCATCATCACCACATAGTTGTATTACAACAAAGCTTGGATATTATCCATATATCATTTAGCAATATTTGAACCTTGACCTCCTTTTTTATATCGAGGAATCTAGTCGGTTGAGCTAATACCACTTGATATATTTTTTTTGATGAATACACATCCACCCCCTCACACACTCACCCATGCCACAGTTTGAACCTTGGACCTCCCGAAGAAGAGCCAAAGCCCAAACCGTTGCGTTGTCCTCCTGGGATATTTGATACAAAATTCAATGAATTTATACATGTTTTTATGAGGGGTCTTGGTCCCCTCATACTTAGTGGGGTTTGAACCTTGGACCTCTCAAAGAGAGGCCAAAGCCCTTACCACTGCATTAAGCTTACAAATTATTTTATTTACTATATTACATAACATGAAATCTATTATATCAAGTGGCATTAGCTCAACCACTTAGATTCTTCAACATTTCAAGAAGGAGACCCAGGTTCGAATCTTACCAAACGATTCCTCAATATTTCAAGGAGCAAACGCAGGTTCAAATCTTGCCAAACTTGATTGTAATACCATTGTGTGGTGATGTTGTAATATAATGGGGCCATTTCAATTCCATATAATCCAATTAAAAAAACATGAAATATATGATAAGTTGCAAGCTTATTGCAATGGTAAGGGCTTTGGCCTCTCTTTGGGAGGTCCAAGATTCAAACCCCACTCAATATGAGGGGACTGGGACCCCTCATAAAAACATATGTAAACTCATTGAAAAACATGAAATTTATGATGCATTGTTCTTTTTGGGACACAAAATTGGTATGTCTTTAGGATTTCGTTTAGGAAACCCAAATCCACATCATGGGGAGGGTGGCCCCTGTTATACCCTTATTTAATAAAAGATATAGACCCTTTCAAAAAAAACTTTATATTTACTCTAATAATTTTTAATTTTTATGATGCACCTTTACTATATCTCTCTTTATATATTAAATAAGATATATGTGGATTCCTTTGAAGGCCACTCACATAAAAATATCAAAACATTACCTTTGAGATTAGGTCAATTACACCATATTCAACTTCCCCTGTATAAAGAAATTCTTCATCTTTATGCAACCATTATATTTCTTCTATCAACTCTTAATATCATTCTCATTTAAAAAGAAAACCTCCACTGGCCAATTAATTTCTAAAATTTGAAAGTCATCGAGATGAAGATTAACACTACAATTGAATATATTGATGTTTTTAAGATATTGCTTATAACAACTATTGATGGGTATACAAATTTAATTTTGTTATTCATTTCATTCCCATGACAATACTGTTTTTCATAGGCAAACCTCCATAAACCTTAGCTTCTTCGGTAAAAATGAAGTCAATAGGACATCGTCTGTCTAGGAAATCAAATCAAGGCAGTCCATCGACAAACACTTGACTGCTACCAATCAACCTAAATTTTTTGAGGTAAAGTACAAGTTTTTGAAAGGGTCCCAATCCCTTGTACACTGGTTTTGACCGAGGTCTCCTAAATGAGAACCTAAAGTTATATCCCTATGATGTCTAACACAAACAAAAAATAAGGGTAAAACATGAGTTTTGAAAGGGTATCAATCCTTTGCATGGTTTGAACTTTGATCTATTAGATGAAAACCCAAAGACATAACACTATAATGTTCCAATAGGAAACAAAATTTTAGGGCAAAGCATGGGTTAAGGGTCTTGATCTCTTGTGTAGTGGTTTGAACTTGGGTCTCCTAAATGATAACCCAAACCCATGCTACTATGGTGTTCCAATAGGGACTTAAAATGTACAAGTTTTAAAAGGGTCTCAGTTGCTCGCAAATCCTCCTCAATTGAAATATACTTCTATTATTTTTTAATAGAAATCTTAATGCCTTTAAGAAATGACTAGCATGCACATAGTTATCAATTGAAGTTTTATATGATTCTAAGTGAGAAAATTTTGCTTACATTATTTTGAAAATAACACCTTCATCAACTTTTTTAGATTACCTTTGGGAGCATCATTAAAATTATTTTTAATGAATATAACTTTTAGAGACTTCCATTTTATAATAAATTGATGCAAATTTTTTGTATTAACTCCATTTTCATAGATAATCTTTGCATGTATTAAAATTTAATGACCAAAAGACAAGCAATTCTTTTTCCACACTTGAAACTTCTCATGAGAGCAACATGCCTATAAACATTGTGCAAAAGAGACAATAGTACAATTTCAAATTTAGGTATAATTATAGAATATTTTTAAATTTTGTATTACTCCTTTCAACCCATAAATTCAAATAAACAATGATAGGAACTATCATCCACATAATGTATAATGCTTTACCTTAAAAAAAATCCAATATTTTATCAACTATTTAAATGGTTATAAATTTTATTATTGCATTCTATTTTTTTAAAAGAAACAGTCATAAATAATGTAAACAAAAGGACAATGAAGGAAAAATGATCTAATGTTTCTACATCCTCCTTACACAAGAAACACAAAAATATCCATGATATCCTATGTTTTTTTTAAAGCTCTTACTTGTGAGAATTTTGCTTTGGATTGCCAACCAAAAGAATATTGAACCCTTAAAAAAAACCTCAAGAGACCATTGAAAGTAGAAAATTTTAATTGTAATTTTTTATTACTCCTTTCAACCCATAAATTCAAATAAACAATGATAGGAACTATCATCCACATAATGCATAATGCTTTACCTTAAAACAAATTAATCCAATCTTTTATCAACTATTTAAATGGTTATAAATTTTATTATTATATTCTATTTTTTTAAAAGAAACTGTTATAAATAATGTAAACAAAAAGACAATGAAGGAAAAATATTATTATATTCTATTTTTTTAAAAGAAATTGTCATAAATAATGTAAATAAAAGGACAACGAAGGAAAAATGATCTAATGTCTCTACATCCTCTCAAAAGTGGAATGTGGAAAGACAATATTATATGACAAATTTTAACCCAACATATGACCACAATATTATATTACAAATTTTAACCACAAGGAAAAAGCGTATATAGGCGCTAAAATCAAGTGGAAGGAAAAAATACTCATCGCTCAGATAAGGACTAGCTCTCATAGGCTTAGATGTGAAACAAGGAGATGGACAACGCCCAAAGAACAATGAGAAGAAATGATATGTATTCTATGCAGCGCAAGGGCAGTAGAGACAGAGGAACACTTCATCTATAAATGCCCGAGTTTTTTAGATATCCGTGACAAATACAAAGAAACACTTGGAAACGAGTTTATGGCAGATTTATTTGAAGACAGTAAAATAAAAAAAGTTGGGGAATTGCTAACACAAATCAATAGGAGAAGGAACAACCTTCTCAAAGATATTAAAGATCATATGATATGATTTGAGTAATTGTACTTCTATATTTGAGGTCCCATAGACCATATTTGGGTCTTGTGGATGCAATTAAAATCTTTCATTCATTCACAAGAAACACAAAAATGTCCATGATATCATTTTTTTTGCAAGCTCTTGCTTGTGAGAATTTTGTTTTGGATTGCCAACCAAAAGAATATTGAGCCCTTAAGAAAGACCTCAAGAGACCATTGAAAGTAGAAAATTTTAATTGTTTTTTTTATTACATAGGAGGGTTGGTTCCACTATTTTTAGTAACTGGCCCAGCGCATGGTACAAACCACAACTCCCAACAAATCTATCTGTTGACCCGACGTGAGATGGAAACAATCGATCGCTTAAGATTTGTACTGTTGTCGTCGATCTGGTGCGCACTCAAAGGATTCAAAGCAAACTACTACCTTTGCAAAGGGTTGGCTTCCCCCAAGGTTTGAACCTAGATCTCTTCTTATAAGTGCTCAATCACACCTACACTTACCAATCCGCCTAACCTTTGGAGATTAAATTTTTTTTTAATTATTTTAAAACATTTTATCTTGACTTGATTGAATGTTTTTTTTTTCCAATACCTAAAAAATCAACATCTTTTCCTTTTTTTAATAGATTTCAAACTAACTCACCATTTCATATACCAACTATCCTATCAAAAAAAATTAGACCAACTTACTTTTTATCAACGATTCTTCGTCTTTAAAAGTCTAACTTTCCTATCAATCTAAAAAAAATTTAGACCAACTTACTCTTTTATCAACGATTCTTCGTCTTTAAAAGTCTAATAAAATTAAATCTTCGTGTTCGTCCTTAAAGTTCCTTGAGAACCTTTTTAGGTCCTAAAAGAAATTTAAATTTCTTGCGGATTGCCTTGTTCAAACCCTCCATAAGCTGCTTCAGTATCAGAGCGAATTTACTCTCCAGCCGAAAAGAGGGAAGAAGGAGATCAGCTAAGTAAGAGAAGAAGAGGATGGAGGCAGTAGTAATTGATGCAGGATCGAAACTTCTCAAGGCAGGTCTTGCTCTTCCTGACCAGGAGCCATCCCTGGTAATAAGACTTATACTCACTTCTTTTCTGTTTTCTTGTACAATCTAGCTTCACTCCTTCGCTACATTACATACATACTTTTGAATTTTCTTCCTTTTCATGTCAGTCGAGGTGTTATTTGTACTCCTTGGTGCAAATATTGTCACTAGGACTATGCCTCCTGGTTTATAAGATAATTATTGTTACGAGTGTTGAAAAAATAATGAATTTTAAGTAGATGAGAGGCACAAACAGAAAAAAGAAGCAAAACAAATATAATCGAAAGTCCAGACGTCCATATGCTATTTCATTTGTCTAAAATTACCACATGTCTATAGAATTTGTGTATGTTTTTATTCATTTTCAAATTGCGTTTTTTTTTTCTTTTTTTCCCAAATACCTGAAGGTGGGAGAGGGCGGAGAAGCCGGGGAGTGGAAACCGCAGAAGAGTCAACTACCAATGACAAGCAAGACTTGAACCTGGCCTAAGAAAGATATAGTCTTGTGGCTTATCTGTTGTACCCGCACTAGGCTCATTTAATTTCTTTTTGTTCCCTCAAATTAGGGTTTTAATTTTTGTGCAGGCTTTGATTCCCTCCTCTTTTAGTAAAGGGTAAATGTTCAAAGCAACAATGGTGTAGTTGGGTTTTTCGTAATTGTCTCTGTTATTCAATAACTGCCCTTTTAGGATTAGCAAATATTTTTGAATGCATTACATTGTAGAGAGCAGTGAAATCCATTTTACAAATTGCACCCAAGTCAACAGATTATTACAGACATATCAAATGGCATGAGCTCAACCGAGACCCAGGTTCAAATCTTGCCAGGTAGTAATGCATAATTGCCAAATTGTTGTAATACCATTGTGTGGTTATGATATAGTATAGGTAGGGCCAGTTTCAATTCCATATAACCAATCAAAAAAATAAAAAGTAATAAAAAAACAGATTATTACAGACATCATGGGCTTGTCAGGTTTAAAATTTGTGTTGTTATAGCCTGTTTCAATCCGATTATAAAAAAAAATTGTTACATCATGGGCTTGCCAGGTTTAGAATTTGTATTGTTATGGCAGTGAGTATCCAAACTTTATGGTCGATCACAGCCTTGCTGACTCCAGTCAAAGAGTTTAATTCACATGGTTTGTAGAACACATTCCTTAGACAAGTTAAATAAGTAGTAACCATGGTAAGATGGAGCTGTCCCGATTTTAAGAAACCTAAGATCTTACTTGCCTATTACACCCATGGATGGAAGTGACGTTCTGTATGTGGGGTTTAACGAGTGAGATATGGGGTATTTTAAATAACAACCTCTAGGTGGCAATTGATGACCGCTAATAATTGTGCCTATTGCAGTTCTATGACATGCTGATAGGCATTCTGTATGAAAGTAGAATTCTCAAAGAAATTTTGAAACAAAGAATGTAATTTCAACTTTCTTGGACAAAGTGGTTTGACAATTCTAGTGAACAACAAAGGTAGAACACTTAAATTTCTTCTTGCTTTTGGCAGTTGGTTTAGATAGAAGATATTGGGACAAGGTTATATTTTGTTGCAGAGATGATGCAGGGACCTAGTTCTTTGTAAAAATTATTGACTCAAAATAACTCATTGGCTATTTCTCTATGCATTATCAGGTTTTGGCATTTGTGCCTGAAAATCAAAGGTCTCATTTCTTAACATTCTGGCTCTAAAGAAGCTCTGTCTGCACTTTTGCAGTTGACAATTGAAATGTTCTCATCTACCCATCATAATATTTTCCTTTGCCAACAAGTTAAGAAGTCCTTTACTACTGCACATTACAATTCTCTCCATATTAATAACTAAGGGTAAAGGCTTTATGAAAGTGTGGTAGTTTGCATTATTTGGTTGTCTTATGCATGCTGTCGATATCTTAAAGTAAGCTTTTTGTCCTATCCTTCATGATATTTAAAAGATAAAGGTTAGTTTTGGATGTTAGCCGTATATACATGCATAGAGATATGTGTACATAAACTTGTCTATATATGCATTCATCCACATAGATAAGTGTGCATATATTTGTCTCTTTCTACAGTAACCTGTAATTAGTTACTACAGATTCTGCATGCTGTCGATATACACCTATCTCTTTTGCAAGTTAAAGTAAACTTTTTGTCTTATCCTTCATGATATTTAAAAGATAAAGATTAGTTTTGGATGTTAGCCGTATATACATGCATAGAGATATGTGTACATAAACTTGTCTATATATGCTTTCATCCACATAGATAAGTGTGCATATATTTGTCTATTTCTACAGTAACCTGTAATTAGTTACTACAGATTCTGTTAGTATTTTCCTGGGACTTTGGATTATTTTGTAGTCCTGGGATTTTGGATTATCTGTAGTTTTTCTATCACTTTGCAGCTTACAAGGGTAAGCATGTTCTATTATATTATTTTGTCTCTATTTATTTTATTGTGAACTTTGCATTTCTTGGCATTGGGAATATCATATGGTTGGTTTTAGTCTTTAGTTCTTGAGTCAGATTTTTGATTTAAAACTTATAGGAATGTGTTTAATAGTCAAGACCTTATAAAATATTTTAGAAAATTTGTAATAGTTTTCTTTGAGGATATATTTATTTGCATCAAAACATAAGAACATCTCCAACATGCAGGTCCAGATGTTATAGGTGCCTGAGGACAATGAATGTATAGAAGTCAAAGTGTGCTTTTGGAGATCAGGACCTAGAGTATGTGGGCCATGTGGTATCCCATGAAGGTATTAAGGTGATTCTACACTAGATAAAAGTAGTGATTGAGTGGGCTGTGCCAAAGAACATCAAGGGACTATTTCCTCGGCTTGATATGTTACTATTGATGCATAATTATTCCCATATCGCATCACCTTGACAACCCTGTTGAACAACTCATTTGCATGGATGGTGGTTGTAACCAAGCATATCAACAACTTGAAGATGTCTTTTAACTTGCCTTTGGTTTTGGCCACCCCATATTTTCACAAAACATTCATTATAGAGTGTGAAGGCCCTCGATATGGATTTGTAATAGTGTTAATGCAAGAAGGTTGCACAATAGCTTTTGAGAACAGTGAATAAAAGGGAAAACCTAAATTGACCAATATACGAAGAGAAGATATTGACTATCGTCCAAGCAGTTAAGCAGTGGTGTTCATATGTAATATGGCATCATTTCTATGTGAAGTTATATCACAGAAGCCTGAAATATTTTTCTGCAGTGATTGTCTTCATAGGAGCAATAAAAATGGGTTCCCAAGCTATTAGGGTTTAATTTTGAGATCATCTACCAAAAAGGCATACATAATTTTGTACCTGATGCATTCTTTGAAAGGAAAATGACAATGCATTTCTTTGGGCATTTTTCTATACTTCGACAAGATTGGGTGGAAATAGCAAGGGTAGAGTGAACAAGGCTCTTTGAGATTTAACAACTCATCCAACATGTATATCAGGGTTTGAGTTCTTTGAATAGGCATCAATGGAGGAGTTATTCCTTGTAGTACAAGAATATGCTTTACCATGCAATTCTTACCACCCAATTGGCTGACAACTCTTCATATCATCCTCAATTTGATGGCCAAAATAAAATTGTGAGAAAATGTCTAAAAGGTTGTTTTCATATTTTTGTCTTCAATAAATAGTCCCGATGGTTTAAATGGCTTGATAAAACTCCTCATTCCACACAACAATCAAGAGGATACCCTTTGAAGCACACTATGTGAACCTATCTTCCTTTTTAATCTCCTAGCTAAAGGTCCATTCAAGAGTTCAGGTAGTTGAGGTCTACATCCAACACCAACAGAATGTTTTCTAAATTCCCATGGAAAATTGAAGCATGACACAAAATAGGATGAAGCAACAAGCATATCAATAGAGGAGCAAGAGGAATGTGATTTGAGGTGAGAGATTGGGTCTTACTTAGGCTTCAACCATACAAACAAATGTCCCTTAAGCAACAAAAAAGCAATTACCTGACGTAAATTCTAGGAGCCCTTCAAGTTTTTTCATAGGGTTGCCAACATGTTGTGTGAGTTGTCATTACAACCCTCTTCAAGCATCCACATAGTTTTTCAGGTTTCACTACTGAAAAAGGTTATCATCAATCAAATTTCAGTAGAGATAAGAGCTTCAACAATTGGGCGTGGAGGTGAAGATCATCCTGGAACTTGAAACAATGATCTCTCAATGAGTAAAGCAGTTCAAGGCAATTCTTTTTGGGAGGGAGATTGCATGTCATGAATATAAATCTATGAGGTTCATCTATAATTGGGTCAGGGTTGACTGACTGTTGGTAAGCCTAACCCTAGGTTATTCTTCTAGATGCTTCTTAAAGTATTTATTTATTGAGTTTTCAGCTTAATTAGGGTTTTTAAAGTTACTTTGACCTAATGTGGGACTACATCTGCAATCGTACTTTAAACCTTCATCGTTTATATGACTGGATCAATTGGTTATTGTTCATGCTTCACTTTTGGAACTTGCATTTTTATTTCCATTGAACCACTGCTATTTGTTGCATATATAGCAAAGGATTTTATCAAACATATCATTGTATTTAGACTCAAATTCCTCTTGGATTCTACAAGCCTGTTTTTTGACTCGGACTTGGGCTGAAGGCAAAATCTAGGGAAAAAGTTGGCAATTACTCAGAAAAGAAAACATAAAATATATTATATTTTATTAAAATGAAAAAATAAATGCAATTCTTTTATATTTGACAACAAAAATAACCTAAAAGAAATGCAAAGATAATAATTATCATTTATCTAAAATAATGGTTATATGGGATAGAAATGGATCCCACCTGTATTATATTGTCACCATTATGGTATTTTTGGCAATTATGCATGCATTGGTTGACAAGATTTGAACTTGGGTCTCCTCCTTGAAAGCCGAGGTATTTAACTAATCAAGCTCATGCCATTTGATAAATGCAAAGATTATTGTCTATGCTCATGTCCTCAATTCTATGATGTTTCTTTTTAATATATTCATTTTTCAAAAGTGATCAATTGTCCTCATTGGGATCGTTTGCCTCAACATTGGGACTAGTGAGTCTAATCGACTCTAGGTGAATCACTGCCTGGACATTTTAGTATAACCAAGTCAGGCCAAAAGCACTCATTGAGGGACACTTGACTTATGGACTTATGAATAATTGCAGGATTCAGGCAAGTCCTAGTACAATGAAACATACCGCTTATGGTTTGGTAAGAGCTTTAGCTTTTGCATTGTCCTATCCAACATGGTGGTTAGGTGGTTGGGTGGATAATGTGTCATCTGATATGGATATTAGTTGCTTAAACCTATGTCAAACTTTTAGATAGGTAAGATTTGTTTGTTTTGAATAATTTAATATTATAATCATAAATATTTTTGCAAATAACTAATAGCTATATCATGACTTTGTAACTACATATGTGCAAATTTTCTTGAAAATAAAATTATGATGGCATTCTTATTATGGCTTATAATTTTTGAACTATAAGTTCATAGATGAAATTTTATAGTTTAGATATTATCATATTCTTACCCTCTATATATACTGTCTATTTGCTTGTTAGACAAAGTTAAAGTATTGGATCTGGTTAGAGTTTGTTACAGTCAACTTGAAAATCTAATTGGTGCATGAATAATGGTAATAAATCCTCCAAAACATGATTTGAATTCAGAAGAAACTTGGATTTGTCTAATGCATAAATTTGAATGACTTCTTCAATCCAGATAATTCCCACTGAAATGCAAGGCATGGTGGAGGATGACCAATTGACAGATAAAACAGAATTGCAAGATATCACTGTTGATCCCATTGTAAGAGGTGTTATTAAGAATTGGGATGCTATGGAAGACTTGTTGCGTTATGTGCTTTATACTAGAATTGGTTGGGAAATTGGCAATGAGGGGCAAGTTCTGTTTGCAGATCCTCTTCTAACTCCCAAGGTATGACACTCTACTGGGATACCCTTGAATTTTTCTCTATTTATTTTATATTTGTGGAATGGCATGGATTTCGAGTTTTAATGGAGCTCAATCTATCAGTGCAATCCAACTTAAAAGACAAAACATGGTAAATATCCGTTTGCATTGGCACGGTTGTGCATGTATAAATGTACATTGCTGGGTTAAATGAAAAAAGGAAGCTTCTTGCAAAATAGATGTCAAATGGGAGGGCAAAAAGAAAAAACTTATTAGATACATGTACATGTTGATTGATGTGCATATAGACAGTAATGTGTAAATTAGTAATTGTATAACAGACTTATTTAAAAAATTTAAAATTTTAAAATTTAATGTTAAGTTCACTATGCACTATAGGCTTGTGACATTATATCATTATGCTACTCATCTTGGGAGAAAGCTTAACTTCAAACTTTGCTTTATTTTTTTATGATGCATAGACATGTAGCTGTCACTGCTTTGTCCAAGATTGCTTGGGTGGATTTACTTACATGTGTGTGTGCTAGTGCAAAAGTGAATATATATACATTTATAAAGTGATTTTTTTTTTTGGTGGTGGTGGGGAGGAAGTAATTTAATTGTATAAATTTGACAAGGGTGAACATTGACAAAAAATCACTTCCCAACTTAAGCAATCTAGTAGATCGCAATTATTACACGTTATATTGGGCTTTCCCTAGGATCCATAATCCTGATAACTACCAGAGTCATTTTTGTGTAGACACCTAAGCATACAAGATTCAAGATGACTAAACATTACCATTCCAGTAGAGGAATAAGTGAGATAATTGATGAACAATTTTGTTGAGGTATCCCAAGCCTTCAATTACTTGATTGCACTTATGAGCAATGATACTTAAAGTTTGGCTATAACAATGCAATGCAATTTAGGAATTTATCTAAGATTAATAGTTTCTTGAGGAAGAAGGTATTGGATCGACAATATCACTTTTTACAAATGAGAGAATCACATCTGCATGTTGAGCTTTTTGTTTTTGATTGTTTCGTCCCTCTGTATTTGCTTTGTGACATTGCCCATTTTAATTTTTGTTAGACCCTTCTCTCTTGTTGCATCCTTGAGAAGTTGAATACTGAACATTTATATAATGAGCATTTCATGATTGCTTGCATTGCAAATGTCAATTTTGTATTCACATTACTATTGGGGCCTGTATTGAGCCTTTTGTTAATGCTTAGACCACTATGCTTTCTTGAACGAACCTCTTTGAATTATATGGGTGAGAGCACCTTAGAAGGCTTTTCCTCTTGACAAGGTTTGAAAATTATGATGACACGAATAAAGGTAGCTGTTTCATTGCTAAGAATTGGTTTAGAGATACAATTGTCCTCAACGTGGATGCTCAATTGAAAGTGATAATCTAATTCCAAAACTTGAGCACAATCTCTATGCACTTGGCACGATTTACACAAAGGAAAGAGGAAAAGAGGAGGGGCTTCAAAAAGTACCATGAAGGTCCATGGAAGTTAGTGAATAGCTGATATTCACAACAACCAGAGATTATAAAGGTCAGCATACTTGAAAGCATTGAGATAGTAAAGGAAAATGCATGGCTTTGGATGCCAAAAGCAAACTGGCCAATTGCCATATGAATCCACTTGGACATCTAATCCGGCTTATATGATTTCAATCTGCCACCAAAAATGTTGAACAAAAAGAAGAGCTGCTTTAGATGAGCAGACTGGTCAAAAAACAGGAAACAACAAATACAGCTTGCTAGGATTTAATTTGTAAATCAACAGAATCTGATATTGCAGGGTTGGGGAGTTGGGGGAAGGGAGAGCCAGAAGCAGTACCAACTAAGCCAAGGCAAAGCAACGAGGAAGACAAGGAGAATCACACTCAAGATAAGCTTCAGAATCCTAACTGCCCAAGTGAAAGACTGTGCAGGATGAGTAAGGGTAACAATGCTTGGGTACAAGTCTGCTTTTATTAGGCCCTAAGGGAAAGCCACAGGCATAGCAGAAAGCCAAGGTTAAGTCTCTAACAAATTTGACTAAATGAATATTGTGTAAGAGCTGATGTTGCTAACAATGAGCCAAAAGAAAGCATTTGAAAAAGGTTGTCGAAAAGAAACAAATGCCAAATTTGAAAGATGGGATCAGCACCAACTGAATGTATGGGAAGGTTTTAGAAAACAATGAAAGAAAAAGGTCAAAACAAAAATAATGCTGCTGACAAAAAAAGCCACCAAAAAACAGAAGCAATCTCTTCAAGGAAGAAAAACTATGCAAACATTGTGACAGGAGTGCCATATGCCAACCAGATTCTAGGAGCAAAAAAGAAATAAAAGCACCGAAATGCCCTTCGAGTTAGATTGAAAAGTACGCCATACTGGCAATAACCAATTTAAGGTAGATTAGTGTAAGAAAGCACAATGGGTTGCCAATCCTCACCTCCTAGAACTAAAGGTAGGTAAATATCAGTCTGATCTTTAATCTGAAAACCCAAAATGAAAAGCAGGAAAAACTCTGTTCCAGCAATCAGGCAGATCTCCCCTTTTCTAGTTTTTTCAGTAAAATAATACACTCTATTTCTGTTATGGAATTTATCAATTCCACAATGAATTTGAAGAAATCCATGGCAAATCACCATATTGTTTTTCCTTTATTGTATCCAATTTGTACAGAACATACAAATTCGAAGAAGAATCATCAACAGAAATACCAAGGAAAAGAAATTGGTGTTATTCTTGCAAAAAATTCTGGAATTTCTTACAGTAAAACCATTCTTTCCCATCTGCTCTGAGACATTGGGTTCACTTGTGTTCCCTGCATAATAAAGGTATTGTCCTAGGCTTTCTGCTAAGACTATGAGATGCATCCATCTTGCAGGGTTGGCTCCTGCTTCTTCATTGTTGTTCTTCCATACACAAGTGAGGAAAAAGAAAAAAGGGACATAGGTTTTTTAACCAAGGAATGATTTCAAACACATTGCTTTTGCCTACATGGCACTTCCATTCCCAAATTGAACTTAGATTAAACCTAGCCGCTTGAGGGGTTGATGGTGTTTAGCGACCCATATTATACACAACAAGGTATTCATTAAGAAGTGAATTAGTGCTGTCATTTTTGAGTAGTTCTGGGCTGCTTGGGAATCTGCTGCACTTGTTTAAGCCTGGCTTGTAAGTTTGGTGCTAGTCCTCTTCCCCAGACAGTGTCGGGCTGCTTCTGTACCTTAGTTTGATTATCTGGAATCAGCTTCTCACTTATTTTCGAGTGGAGCTTATGTGGAATACTCTGTTCCACATTCTATACAGCTGTATTTATTTCCTAAGCACTGGGGAAAAGTTGTGCATTGTCCAATACTTGACAGTTCAAATAATTTAAGACCATGAACATTAACAATGGAATACGTATTTGGATTTGAAACTCGGAGTTTCAAGTTATGGAACATCAGAAACTATGCAGAAAGAATAACAAAAATGATATTATTACAATAAGACTAAGTACAATGCAAGCAATCTCTGAGAAGGGATGTGAGGATAAAACATTGCACATATGGATATTTCTCTTCTGATTTCCCAGATCAGACATAATTGTGGGGCATACTCGGAAATTCTTCAGACATGCTAGGGCTTTAATACTGAACTCCTCAAATGAGAGGAAGCACTCCCTATTTATAAGCTTCGGAGCTCAAACCCTAACAAACTTGATTTTAAAATAAAACTTCTTATAAGTGGAGACCTTGACAAAATGTGTTAGTGTCTGTCCATTTGATTGTTATCTCCTCCTTCCCTATGCTTCTTCTACGTTATTCAAGTCATCATCTATTCCCTATGTGGAATATTTTCTTGAGATATGGAGGCCTCGCATGTAGATGTTTGATTTTGTGTGGACAAGGTAGATATGATACGACTACAACCAAATTCTTGGAAGTGGAGCAACTTTTTTTTTATTTTTTATTATGCAATGTTATGCACTTCATGTGATCTTGATAATATCATGTGACACCTAGAAATTAGGTGCATGCCATGTGATCAATTACAAAGTCATGCTCCCTAAAGGTGGTTATGTCGGTCGCATGCTTTGGCCAATGGCAAGATTATGCTCTCAATAAAGTAGTTAAGTTTAACTTTTCTGGAACATTCATCTCCCTTGAAAAATAATGGTCACCATTGCGTCAACCTTTGACATCAAGTGCAGATACTGTTTCTTTATCTGATTCTTTGTGAGCCATTCCCCTTGGTGACCAAGTTGTCCTGCCCTGACCACTTTTACATCTCAAGGGAGTGTTTTCTAGCAGTCTTTGTCTATGTATCAACAATTTGATCCTCCTCCATTGGTGCTAAATTATCTGGATTGGGTTCTTCAATGTCCAATTGTTCTTCTACTACAAAGTGTCTAATAGAGATGGATGATAAGGCCTAAGAAGTTCAACATAAAAAAATGGATGCAAACAAAGGTGAGATGGAAGGTTCAGCTCAAAAGTGTTCTCTCCCACCTTCTTGGTGATGGTGTATGGTCCATAGTGAAGAAGTCTGTTCTCACTATGGGGTCTTGCAAGTCTCTTTCTTTCAAGGTGTAACCATACTTTATCTCCAACCTTGAAATGATGTTGGACCCAATGCTGGTCACAGTGTTGCTTGTATTTTTTATTTGTCCTCTCCAAAAGGTCATGGATTTGTTGTTGAATATGCTAAATCCGTTCCACGAACTGTACGGCATTTTCCACTTCTTTATGTCAATGAGGTGAGTACTCCATGGGTTGCAGAGGGACAGTTACATCAATGGGTGTTAAGGTTGGAACCCAAAACAGACATGAAATGGGCTATTTTTGGTAGAGCTATACAGAGTTGCACTGTACCCATGTTGAATGAAGGGGATACTCTCATCCTATGTGCACGGATTATTGCAATTGCACATTTGAAGATGTACAATTCGTTGATTCACAACTCCTATCTAATTGTGATTTTTGGGGATGAAAGGTTGTGGACATGGTCAGCTTACTCTCCATCATGCTCCATAGAGCGGACCAAAAAATGCTCAAAAATACTGCTATCTCTGTTTGAAGCAATGGACTTTTGCAAACCAAAGTTGAGCCATAAATATTTGAAGTAGAGTTTAGTAGTCTCCCTAGTTGAAATGGATTTCTCAATAGGCATCGTGATAGCCGTTTTTGAATAAAAGATCAACTACTACAAAAACAGTCATTACCATGCTTAGCTCTGGGCAAACCCGAGAGTAAGTCCATGAAGATGGATTCCCAAGGTTTGGTTTGTATTGTCAATGGTGTATACAACCCTTGCTTCTTATTGTCTGGTTGGGCAATAGCATAGGGGGTGGATGACATGATGTACCTCTCGATAGAATGGTTACCAAACCTTGGGAACCCATTCTCATGGTTTAGTTGGCACTGTTAATGGTGTATACAGACTTGATGTACCTCTCGATAGCATAGTTACCATGTTCGGCCCATTCTGAACTTTTCAGACAGAACAAACTGGTCTGGTTTGATCTGCATTGGTTTTTCTTTAATTTTAAAATACAGGCAATTTTTTTATATATTTACAGATTGGGAATAACCGAAAAGAAATATCACGCACGGCCAGAGATTCGAGCAATTTTAAGAAAAATAAGTTTGAAAAAGAATTCTATGATTCAAACATAATAACTTGAACTTGTCTTTCATCCGTTAAAGCACATCTTGGCCCTCATGTTTCTGTGATCTGCTAAAGGCATAAGTTTTTTTCGAAGAGTTTGAGCTCCAAATACAGTTTTGCAAAAGCCTATAATTCTGTTTCTACTTCTGTTTGCGAATTTCTTTGTCGTCTTGAGAGCAACAACCATCCTTGACAGACAACAGTTGAAAACAATGAGCTATTTCCAAGCATAGAACATACTTTGCTCTGTCTAGTATTAGCTGAGACATCTCCAGTTTGAATTACAACTGTTCCAAAAATCTCAAGTTTTTTTTGAACAGTTTGAGCTCCAAATACATTTTTGCAAAAGCCTATAATTCTGTTTCTACTTCTGTTTGCGAATTTCTTTGTTGTCTTGAGAACAATAACCATCCTTGACAGACAACAGTTGAAAACAATGAGCTATTTCCAAGCATTGAACATACTTTGCTCTGTCTAGTATTAGCTGAGACATCTCCTGTTTGAATCACAACTGTTCCATCTGGTCGTACTTCCATCCATTGCATAACCCCCTATAAAAGCATTGTGTATGGTTTTAAACCTAATAGACACTTAAAAGTGCATATGGAAGTTATATATTGTTGAATATAATGTATGCATGGTAGGTGTAAAAATATGAGTATAATGCCAAATGGATGAGTATTGTGTTTGCACATAGTAAATATGTGTATGAGTATTGTGTTATCGTACAATATATCATGCATATAGGTTTAATGAGTATAAGTTGCACGATGAAGAAAATGATCTTAGCTAACTTAAGTTTAATGATGTATATTAATAGATGTAATATAAAAATATCATTTAACTAAATCGTGTTTATATTTAATGGATATAAATTAGAATGTAATATAATCAATAGATATAATATAATATAGAAGATAGTTTAAGCAACTTAAATTAAAATATAATTTGATTTTAAAACTAAATTCTAGTTTAAAATTAAATATATTTTTTATCAAATGGAATGATCTTAACTGGTTAAATTACTCTCCTTTCAACTAGGAGACCTAGATTCGAATCTTGCCTGACAATACATGCATAATAGCCAAGCTGTTGTAATACCACTATGGACACAATGTAATATGGGTGGGGCCGTTTCAATCCGATATAACCAATTTAAAGTAAATAAATAAATATATATTGTACATATATATATTTTTTTTTGATAATTATGTGTTTGTATTTATAGCGGGTTTTAACAAGGATCCCAAAACCTGATTACATAAGCAATGGGCCTAGGGCATCAATCCCTTGAAACTGAACACCAAAACAGAAATCCCGCCCAGCGGTAACAGTAAGCATGAAACAATCCCTCTCGGCGGGAAACAAACAAATAAGAAAAAAAGTAGTTTTGGAGATCCCGCTCAGCGGGGAGTAGCCAAAAACCACCATCGAGAAGATCCCGCCCAGCAGGAAGCAAAGAAAAACCGTTACAATAAAATCCTGCCTCGCGGGAAGCAGTCAAAACCACCACAAACAGTCCCGCCTAGCGGGAAGCAACAGGGAAATCCCGCCATCCGGGAAACCAGCAGAAAAGAAAGGATCCCGCCTCGCGGGAAAACCGGCGGATTTGGCGGATCCCGCCCTATGGAGAAACCATCCCGCCCACCGGGAAAACATTCAGTTCAGCGAGAGCCATTCTGTAGGAAGCCGACAGCCAGCACAGAGAGGATCCAGCCATCAGAAGTGACCAGAGAGTTGCACCACAAGGAACCCGCCCGGGAAAACGGAAGAGGATCCCAAAGAAGAGGGACCAAGAATCCCGTCCAAGCACGGAGCCCGTTGAGGATTCACAAGAAAAAGGGGGAAGCTGTCCAAACCCTAAACCGTCACCTCCACCGCACCGAGAAACGCAGGGACCAGATTTACGCGAATCACCTCGCAAAAACCCTGGGGGGAAGCCTCGAGGGAAAAGGGAAGGGATCTCCAACCAAACAGGGATCCCTGGGAAGCACCAATCCGAAAAAACAACCAAGGAAACCCTAGCCGGCCGGGAGGGGCGCAGATAGTGGAGAAGGATCTCCCCCCGGAGATCATCTGCAAACAACCACTCCCCGGGAGGGATGACCTGGGTTGAGCCAGGGACTGGGCAGAAACCAGGAGCCATGGGAGGGGGAGCAGGGGAGGGACCAGAGCCCTCCCCTCTCAACCCTATCAGGGTGAGGTCTCGTACAATATATTGTACATATTTTATATGTATATATAAACTACTCATTTTTTATATTTTACTAAACCGAACTGAACTTTTTTGAAAAACTGAACCTTCGAACATTTTCAGGATTTCAAACCTTCGAACCAAACCGAACCTGGTACCTATTTTTGATAGTATTCCTTGTCTTGGGCCAATAAAAGTATTTTTGGAAAACTGTCTATATTTTATCTACCCTAAGGTGTCCTGCTAATCTACTGAAATGCGCTTCCCAAATCATCTTTGAGTGTTCACTAGATGCCACACATAGATGTCCAATGTGATAGAGGAGATTAACCTACAAATAAAATTCTAGAACATGCTTGCCCACACAAAGAGCTTGATATGTATTAGCAAAATCAGTATCATCTTCATACGAGGTGGACCAATCAGAAGTCTCATGCCTATTGTAATGAGTGTGATAATTGATGGTTGACTCAAATAGTCTGCTACTAAATTGGCTCTCCCTTTCTTGTGCTTGATGATTATATGGAATTTTTGTAGATATATGGAATTTTTGTAGATATGTGGTCAACTTTTGATGCCTTTCCTGTTTTAGCTTACTCTATGTCTAAATGAACTCAAGTGGTCTGTGTTTTATATGAATGGTTGTTTCCTTGCCTAAGATGTTATGTTTCCATTGTTCACATGCTTGGACAATGACATAGAACTCTTTGTCATATGTAGGATATTTTTGAACTGCTTTATTGAATGTCTTACTGTTATAAGCAATTGGATGCCCATGCTATGTGAACAACTCCTAGTGCATAATCTGATGCATTAGTTATTACCTCAAAAGGTTGTTGTACATAAGGTAGAGAAAGTATAGAAGCTGAACATAATGGGCCTTTTAGCTCCTCGAATGCTCTCTGCTATGTATCTTCCAAATGGAACTTGGATTTGGCACCTCCTTTGGTCAATTGGTGTGGTGGCCAAGTAATGTGTGAAAACACCAATAGAAATATTTGATAGAAATTGACAAGACCAAAGAATCTGCAAATGGTGTGGTGGCCAAGTAATGTGTGAAAACACCAATAGAAATATTTGATAGACATTGACAAGACCAAAGAATCTGCAAAGCTCTGTCAAAGTCTTTGGGGTAGACCAATCTCTAACTCTTTGAATTTTCTCAAGATCAATGGACTCCTTTGTTAACAATGTAAGCAAGGTGCTGAATCTTTGTCCTGCCAAATGAACATTTTTCTGAATTAGCATTAAACTTGTGTCTTCAAAGAGTCTGGACTACTTGTCGAACATGTTTTAGATGCTCTTTGCCTTGAGAGTATCCTCATAATTATTATTCAGCTTCATTGCCTTACATCCATGGGTGACTGCACCTCAGGTCAAGAGATATACCCATATTTGGTGCTCTACACAAAATGGATTACCTCTTGGAGCACTTTTGGTCTTGTTTTTTTTTTTTATTATTAGTTTTTCAATCGGTTATGCGGGATTGAAATGGGCCCCACCCATATTATATCAAGACCATATAGTGGTATTACAATAGTTTGGCAATTATGCATATATCGCTTGGCAAGATTTGAACCAGAGTCTCCTTCTTAAAAGTTGAGGAACATAACCTGTTGAGCTAATCCCATTTGATACACTTTTGGTCATCGATGTTGATGGTATTCATAAGTTATTTTCTTTCTTCAATTAATTGGCATCTCCAATGATCAATTACCTCCATTTAGATACTCTTAAAATCTTCCTCCTTACTTTCTTCTTGATAAGAGGGTAACTAATCAAGCAGTCAAAGATGATGCTTATCAACAATATATTTAGATCATTTGGGTTGTTTCATCTCAACCTCTTATTCCTAAGTTGGCCTTCTACACTAAACATTTATGAAGGATTGGGAATGGCATTATTACTCATCCTGATAATGTCCAATGACATTAGACACATAGCCTTTGTATTCCTCTTGGTTAGCTAATAATGTGCTCACATCAGATACAAGCGGAGACATACCATCATATTCCTCGAGAGGCTAGGGTATGTTGTTGTTGCTCTATTCGAGAGGTCAATACTGAAGAACATTTCATCTTCAGGTGTCCTGTTTATTATGAGATATGAGGGAGTACTAGCTTGTATAGAGATGATGCTTATCAACAATATATTTAGATCATTTGGGTTGCTTCATCTCAACCTCTTATTCCTAAGTTGGCCTTCTACACTATATATTTATGAAGGATGGGGAATGATATTAGTACTCATCCTGATATTGTCCAATGACATTAGACACATAGCCTCTGGATTCCTCTTTGTTAGCTCATAATGTGCTCACATCAGATACAAGTGGAGACATACCACCATATTCCTCGAGAGGTTAGGGTATGTTGTTGTTGCTCGATTCGGGAGGTGGATACTGAAGAACATTTCATCTTAAGGTGTCTGGTTTATTATGAGATATGAGGGAGTACTAGCTTGTATAGAGATAGACTCAAGTGGATCACTTGCCACTTTTTTCAGCTATCCTGAACAAAGATGTTTACCTTCGTACCTTAGGGAAACTATCACTCTTCGATGTCAGTTATTACATGGGAGATCAACTACTACTTGACTAATCATCCGATTCTTTCACTCTATCTTTGCATTCGGGAGTGATAAGCATTCATTTGAAGACTATAGTTCTTGAGCATTGGGTTTTGGCCACCCCTCAGTTGTAGACAGCTGCAACTTACCAGGTTCCTCTCCTCTTCTATTGTTTCTACGACCAAGGATGCTAGAAGAGTGGTCAAACTCCATGTCCTTCCAGGATAATCTAACGAGGCCCTCTTAGTCTTGGCCATTCTCCTTGTAGCATCTTTAGATCCTATGTTGGCCATTTAGGATAGTTGGTGATGACAACGACCATGCTTTTACTTTACATTCCACTGTAGTTTAATGTTGGTGTTTGGATCCATTGGATCTTCTTTCTATTTTTGTTTTACCTTGACTTTGGTTCTCTCTTCTTCATTTGTTTTAGTATGTTAGGATTTATCTATTTTGGGTACACCCTTAATACTTTATCAATATGCAATACATTTGTTCCATTTAGTGTAGTTTACACTAGATTCTTTTTTCTAGTTTAGCTTATTTTTGTAGTATTTTTTGGTTACTACAGTGCATTGTAACAACTCTTTTCAATGAGTCCCATTGGCCTACTTTGGCCATCTATGGACATTAATAGAATTATCTAATCATATTTTATCTAAGTAGACTACCACAAATGAGTCCACGTAGGGATGCAAGATGCCATCCATCATCCTCATGAAGGTTGCAGATGTATTGGTCAAGCCAAAGGCCATAACCTACCATTCAAACGTACCCTCTTTGGATTGGAGTGTAATGTTCTAGACTTTGGTGGGGTTGATGGGTATTTGATAATAGCTAAATTTGAGATCAATTTTGGTGAAGAACTTTGCACCATGAAGTTGGTCCAATAAGTTGCCTATCCGAGGGAGTGGATAAAGGTTCTTTACAATGATTTTCTTCAAAGCCCTGTAGTCAATATTCCATCTTTCTTTGGAACGAAGACAATTGGAGTACCACATGGTGAAGCACGCGGTTTGATATAGGCCTCTTCAGAATCAATTTATGAATCTGACTCCTAATTTCATTATTTTCAAGGTTAGATCTATGATACACAGGTGCTTTAGGCAAAGGGAAACCAAGAACTAAATCAGTGGAATTTTTTATCTTTCAATGGAGCGACACTCCAATTGATGACTTGAACAAGGCATCATATCCTGCTATATTGTTCCATCTGTTTTTGCTGTGCAGATCATGAGATGGATGTGGTGGTAGCAGCAGTCCTTCATGTAATTTCTGGCTTGGTAATTGTTGACAATTCTGTCACATTGCTTAGAGGGGTAGTGGAAATCAAAATTTTGTAAAGTATTTCTTTTGTTTTCATGAATTTGTCCCCTTGCTTTTGAACATTTTTAAGTATTGCAGCAATTTTGGCTTTCATTGTCATCCCCTTGTACATAGAATTGGATGTGTAAGAGCTTCGCCACAAAGCAAACCAGGTTTAGGAGCTTCGCGGGAAAAAGAAGGATAGCTTCGCCAAGAAAGGAAAGCAAGGAAGTCCAGATCGTAGCCCAAGATTTGCTAAGGCATGGAGAAAGCTTCGCTAGCGAAGCAGCCTAAACAGTCGCTTCGGGCGAGAACCTTGCGAAGCGGAAAATGCAAAAATTCTTAAGTATTGAGAGAGTGCTTCGCTAAGAATTAAGCGAAGCATCCGCTTCGGACCTCTCTCCTGGCGAACCATTTCTCCAAGCAAAATCTACTTCGCCTTAGGCTGCTGCGAAGCATCTACTTCGGATAGCTTTTGTGCGAAGCTCCTTCATCCGAAGCATTAGTTGCCCTTGAAAAATCAAAGCAATATTCTAAGGCAAGAATGCACTTCGGCCCAAGACCTCCCGAACAGCTGTTTTGAAGAAGGTTCGCAGCGAAGCGTTTTTGACAGCCCATCAGCGAAGCATCCACTTCGGGCAGGGAATCTCGCGAAGCAGCCTTTAACCCACCTTTCCAGCAAAGCAATGAAAGATTGAGAGCCATGTTTTGAGAAGGAATATCTGCTTCGGCACTTAGTCCTCGCGAAGCCATTTTTGGAAGGTCCTTCGCGCGAAGTGCACATCCAAGGAAGATAGACCCGCTTCGGCTCACATCCATTGCGAAGTAAGGTCCCGAACTGAAATTTGGCGAAGCGCTTTAGGGGCACACACTCCAAGGCCGGGTATCTTTTCGAGGCAATTGAGTGCTTCATAAATGAATTTTTACTTGCCCGAAAGACCCGGGGCTCATTTTTGGCAATCCGAAAAGAAATATCAGTCGCAGAAGGAGAGCCCGACGGACATAGCAGCCACTCGAGCTCCGCACCCGGAGAAATTCAGGACGAGTCAGGCGGCTCATAAATACAAATTTCCCCGGCTGACCCGGTCACAGCTGCTAATTGTAGAAAAGGATGTGAGAGCTCGATCACGGGAGGAGCGAGAACAGATTTCTCAGGTTTTCGAGGATGTACTTCCCGATTTTGTGCATTGATGGCTCAGAGGGTCGGGTCCTCTATAAAAACCCGTGAATTGTAATGAGAAAAGGGGGGAACTTTTGCTAGAAAGCTGTTGTAACTTGATTTCTGCGATTAATATCAAGAACTTTGGGCCTCATTTCTCTCTTGTATGCTGCCTTCAATGATTATTTCTTTTATTCTGTCTTCATTTATGTGCTGTAATTCTGAATCCTGGATTTAGGTGTATGATTGGGGACAAAACCCTGGAATTATCTTGAAGGATACATAGGAGGGAAAAATGCTGTGTTAGTCTTCTTGTATGCTGCCTGTGAATGGTGTTTCTGCTATATTCACCTATTTCTTAATTGCCGTAATTCTGAAATCTGGATTTCGGCGTAAGGGATTAGGAGGATCCTGGAACTCGTCCAGAGGATACATAGGAAAGCTAGTGCGGCGTTCATTCATATTTTATTCTTTGTATTTATTGCTGCTACCTCAAGATATTAGCTAGTAATCGTGCTGCTGGTTCTTTCCCTCTGAAAATCTATTGACATTCTTTCCCTTACTCCCTTTATTTCTTTCCTGCACCCTTACTATTTTTATCTCTTTCTTGCACTCTTAGCTTAAGACACCAAGTAGTTTAGTAAAGGAGCCGGCCTTTCTCCGGAGATTGGCACGGGGGGCATCTCTTCCCCTCGGCCTTTCAATGTTGGTCCAGGTCTAGGGCGCGTATACTTCCCAAAATCCTTTCCTGTGGCAGATTTGTGACCAACAGTTTCTGGCACGCCCGGTGGGACCCGGTCAGTCTCACCTTGTGAGTGGTAGTGAGAACCGATGCTTATCTCATTGCCAAAAGACTCTAGCATCTGGCGACTCTGTTCAACCTGAGAATCTTAAAGTCATAAGAGACCGGTACTAAAGTATCCGTGCCTTCATGCAAACAAGATGGAGAGTTAGGAATAGTGGAGAAGAGGCTGAGTTCTTTGAACTCGATATTGACGCCTTCGGGGAACGCTCCAGGTTGGTCACCCCTGAATCACTGTTACGTGGAACGTCCTCGCAAGAGGCTGCCTTTGACGAACAAGGGCCAACTTCGGATAGCACAACGGCTAGTCTTCCTCCTAATCCTCCTAACTCACCAGATCATCCAAGTGCCTCCGTTCCAATTAGTAATCCAGTTAGCAATCAACAAGGAACTTCGGGAATTCCTGTTTTTCGGAATCTAGGCGCGAACATGGCACACCAGCAACATCAACAACAAATGCAGCAGCAACAACAACAACAACCGCCGCCCAGATTGTTCCCGGCATGGAATTCTTCCGGACCATTAAATCTAGCGGGACAAGGGCAGGTTCCGCCTGCTGCTATGAAGAAAATCCCAACATTCGATGGAACAGGGAAGACAGCTCTGGAACATATCCAAGACATTGTTTCTCTGGCAGCGATTCACGACATCACAGAGGAAAGAGTTATGGTAAAGCTTCTGGTTCTATCTCTCAGAGGGAAGCTCCTCTACTGGTATAGATCCCTACCACCTGGCACTATAACGGGATGGGACCAGCTAGCCGGACAATTAATGAGAGGTTTCAATGAGTCCGCCGATCCATCCTCTCTTTTGCACCAATTCACGACGATTCAGAGACACCCGCAAGAGGAGATTGCTGATTTCAACGTAAGGTTCGCTCGAACTTGGCAAAGGGTACCAGCTGGACTCCGACCAACTAACGAAGCTGCGGCGTATTATTACCTTAGGGCCTTTAACCCTGACATCAGCGTAATGGTAAGGTATTCGAATATTAATACCTTCCCTGAACTGTATGAATTGGCCCAGAAAGCGGAAATGGATTTGATAGCCGTGGGTAAACTTCCTCAAAGGATGCCGATGCCCATACTCCCGGAATTCCCTCAATCCCAGTATACAAGTGCGGCCGCTTCGCAAATCTCCGCAACCCCTGCGTATCCAATCTCATCATGGAACCCGAACCCCATTGTGTCTCAGATCACTACTCCACAAATACATTTTCAGCATCACCGCCCACTGTCCCTTCAGCATTTCCCGTGTTACCAGCACCACCCCAACACCCTGCCCTACCCCCAATACCAACGATGGCCCCATTGCCACCTATCCCCAAAGCTGAAGATATGCAGGCTAAAATACTACAGGAAGTTCAGTCCCTAAACTCCACGGTACAGACCTTGTCTAATGACATGACCATCATGAAAAAGAAGCAGGCACAACAAGAGTTCCTACCAAGGAGGTCTTATCCCCCACCAGCGCTCACTAAAGACCAAGCGGTACAGCAAGGGAGATCATTGGCAAGAAATGCCGTGATTGACGAAGCTCCAAGCACTTCTGACTACATACATTGGTGCTCCACGTGTAATGACCCCCATGAAGAAAATACCTGCATGCTGCACCAACATTATGTACAAACGCTGTCGGGTAGTAGCCCTGGTGGTCAAGTCAATATAATCAGGCAAATAGATCAGAACCTAGTAATTGGTGAAGAAGAGCAAGTTTCAGTTCTTACTAGGGAGGGAAAAAGACCAATGGAGGTAGATGCTGCTCAAATGGCCCCCCTAAAGGTGTATACTCGCCGCGAGAAGGGACAACAACCTTCCCAGGCCCCGAACGAAGTAAAAGAAAAGGCCCAACAGGCCTCCGCAAGCCCGCCTCAGGCGGAAACCAAAGAACAGGCTAGGGAAAAGCTTAAACTCCCTTCGCTGACCAAACGACAAAGAGTCGAAGCCACGGAGCAGTATCGCACGAAGTATGAGGCTAAAAAAGAACCCGAGGTACACAACTCCCTAGTATACAACATCGTAGACGAGCTGAAGAAAACTCCTGCCAAGATTAGTCTGTACGACGCATTACAGCTACCTAGACAAGTGGACTTGTTGCAGGAATCCTTGAAGACAACTAAGGCAAGAAAGTCAGCACCACTTGCCCTAGTGCAAACCTTATCCACGTCCATTACAGGGAAAAACAGGCCTCCTCCGTTCTACCTGTCCTTACAAATGGAAGGGTATGTTGTCCACAACTGTATGATTGATTCCGGGGCCGCAACGACAGTCATGCCTAAGGCGGTTTGCGAGGAAATAGGAATGGAGTACACGCGAAGCAGCCACGGCGTACTCCAACTGGATGGTACTCCTGTAAAGACTGTCGGCGTAATTAAAGATATACCTATTCGACTGCACAAAGTGCCTCAGATTATGGTAATACAGGAGGTGGTAGTCGTCGACCTGGAGCCATATTTTAGTATGTGCCTGTCAAGAGAATTCACAGCGAAGTTAGGAGGATACCTATCCATGGACTACTCACATTTAGAAATTCCATTCAGAGGAAAGAAGGTTAAAATCTACAATGAGAAACCTTCTACATTCCTCGTACAGAAGATGTCTGAGGAGGAAAGCGGTGATCTCATACATGCAATAGCGGAAGGGATAGAGCAGGTGGACCTAGTTGAAGAATCCCTTGCGCAGTTGAATTCTGAAGATGAGTTTTCACTGGCAGATTTCAATGCCATGATAGAAACAGAAATGGGATGCTATGCTATCACCAAACCAGAGAAGCACACTAAGCTAGAAAATAAGATGTGTGCCCAGGGGGAATTATGGAGATTGTTCTTTGATGGCGCCCGATGCAAAAATGGCGCCGGGGCAGGAATACTTTTAGTATCACCGTCTGGCGAGCAAAGAGAATATTGCTACCGGTTGGTTTGGAGCTGCACCAACAACGCAGCAGAGTATGAAGCCTTATGCCTAGGACTAAAGAAAGCAGAGAAATTAGGCATAAAACATCTCCAAGTCTTCGGAGATTCGGAATTGGTATGTAATCAGGTCACCAACAAGTGCATCTCAAAAAAGCATTATCTCAAAGCATACCGTAACAGAGTATGGGACTTGTTTGACCAATTCGAGTCGCTCAATCTGCAGTCCATCCCACGAGAAAAGAATAGACACGCCGATGTCTTGGCATCCATCGCAGCTAGATATTCTCCAGCTGACGACATGGTGCACAAGCCCAAGGCCGTGAGGATGATTTATAGGCCCTCTGTGCCAGATAGAGACATGCATTGGCAAATTTTCGACAATGATGAACAGATCGTCAATTTCTTGATCCAAGAAGCAGCTACGGTTGAAAGAAGAAGCCCAGAAGATGAAGAATATGAAGGGCTGGTTCAGTTAAAAAACAACCACGTTCCAAAAGGGTTGATTACTCTAGAAAGCCTTTTTGATCAAAATGATCGAGCAGTTTCCCACAGAATCAAAGTCAACGCCAAGCAATATCAGGATCTGGAGCTCGAATCTGGGAAAGTGATAAAAGTCGGGACAGATTGCACCTCAACAGAGCTAGAACAGATCCGATCCTTGTGCAGAAGGTATCCTGACATAGTAGCATGGTCTTATCAAGACCTGAAGGGATACGATCGGCAATTGATTCAACATACAATTGAGTTGCAGGAGGGGGTCAAACCTTTCCGGCAGAAGCAAAGGCCTGTTAACCCAAAGATCGAAGTCATGATGAAAGCTGAGCTCCTGAAGATGCTTGAGGCTAAGATAATTTACCCCATAAAGCATTCCTCTTGGGTAGCGAATCTAGTCCCCGTTAGGAAGAAAAATGGAGACATTCGACTATGTGTAGACTTTCGCAACCTAAATCAGGCTTCGCTAAAAGACCATTACCCTCTCCCGCAGATTGATCAAATCTTGCACTCAGTAGCTGGGGCCCAACGTTTCTCCCTACTTGATGGTTTTTCAGGATATAACCAGATCTGGGTTAGGGATGAAGATCAACACAAAACGGCATTCACTACTAAATGGGGAACATTTGCTTATCAGCGAATGCCATTCGGCCTTTCAAATGCAGGAGCCACTTTCCAGAGGGCTATGGATTTAGCATTCGGCGAACTATTGAATAAGGTCATTGTCATCTATTTGGATGACATGACCGTCTTCTCCCGGAAAAGGGAAGATCATCCTTTGCACCTACAGCAGATATTTGAAAAATGCCGAGAATTTGGCATCTCAATTAACCCGAAGAAGTCCATATTCGCAGTAAATGAAGGAAAATTACTGGGACATGTTATATCAGAGAAGGGCCTCGCCGTAGATCCTGACAGAGCTGAGGCTCTCTTGAAGCTCCCACTCCCGGCGAATAAGAAAGGGCTGCAGTCGTTTTTCGGCCAGATTAATTTTGTAAGGAAGTTTGTTCCAGACTTCGCTCAAGTCATTAAGCCGATGTCTGAGCTCTTGAAGAAGGACGCTGAATTTATCTGGACGGATGAAAGAAAGGGGGCATTTGAAGAAATTAAGGCCCGAATCGCTCAGGCGCCAGTCCTGACTAACCCCGACTACAGTAGGGATTTCATCCTATATGCTATAGGAGAACCCGAGAGTTACGCCGCAGTCCTGACACAAAAGGGGGAAGATGGCGAAGAGCGCCCCATTGCGTTTCTAAGCCAGGTAATACACCCCCATGAAGAGAAGTACAACTTCATAGAAAGACAGGTGCATGCTGTTATGAAATCCCTAAGGAAATTCAAACACTTCGTCTCTCAAAGTCGGGTTACAGTATTCGTCATTCATCCTGATGTACGCAACTTCGTTATCCAAGGAGAGTTGGGTAGCAAAAGGGCTGGTTGGGTCAACAAAATACAGGAGTTTGACATTGAAATTAGACCTACAAAATTGGTTCGCGGTCGCGCGCTATGTCAGGAGCTTGCGAAGAGCGTAGCAGCCGAAGTAACAGCTTGTCAGTGGGATGACTTGGCAGCAGAAGGGTGCTTCGCGAATCAAGAAGAAGATGAGAGAGACTGGGTCAGTGAAATAGTTGAATATTTCAACACTGGGAGATGTCCTCCACATTTGAATGCCTCGCAGCGAAGACACTTCAGGATGCGGTCCCTCCGATACATATTACGTCCCGAAGGCCTATTCTTCAGGAATATTGATGGTGTTCTTCTTAGATGCATAAAAGAAGATGATAAGAAAAGGGTCCTAGGTGAATTCCATTCAGGTTTATCAGGGGGCCACTTCGCAGGAAGAACAACAACTTTAAAAATAATTAAGGCAGGTTACTATTGGCCTACGCTCTTCGCCGATGCCTTTGCAGTCTGTCGAAAATGTGAACAATGTCAGAAGTTCGCCGGCCGAAGCAAAAGTGCTCCTATGCCCCTCCAACCAATACAGGTAGAAACGCCCTTCCAACAATGGGGATTAGATTTCATAGGAGTTATCTCGCCGAACTCCTCTGCAGGACATAAGTTCATCTTGACTGCAACCGACTATTTCACTAGATGGGCCGAAGCAGTACCCACGAAACACGCCGACCAGGAAACTGTCATTACATTCCTAGAAGGCTTGATTACCCGGTTCGGCATCCCGGAAGCAATAGTAACGGATAATGGTCCTGGGTTCACAGGCGCCAAGATCAACGAATTCACCTACAAATATGGGATGTACCACAAGGTCACCTCCAATTATTATCCACAAGGTAATGGATTGGCAGAATCAACAAATAAAACCCTGTTAAGGATGCTGAGAAAGCTCATAGAGAAGAACAGAAGGACTTGGCACCTCCTCCTAGATCGAGCCCTGTGGGCTGATCGGATATCTGTCAAGAAGTCGATCAAAACTTCGCCTTACGCCCTGGTGTACGGCAAGGAGGCTATCTTACCAACCCATATAGAAATTCCTGCGTTGCGGTTGTTGAACGAAGAAGAAGGATCCAGTTCCATGGAGGATAGACTAGCTCAGCTACTACAATTGGAGGAAGATCGTGATAAGGCCTACCAGAACTTCGCAAAACATGCTCAAATCACCCGAAATTGGTTCAAGAAAAAGTCCTCCGCCCGCACATTCAGAGTAGGAGACCTAGTATGGAAGTGGGACTCTTGGAAAGCCAAGCCTGGCAATCATGATAAACTAGACGCTTTCTGGGATGGACCATTCGAGATTGCGAAGGTAAATTCAGCCAACTCCTTTATCCTCAAAGACACAGCTGGCCAGACTTTGCCAATTTCTGTAAACGGTCTTCATTTGAAGGCTTTCCATCGCTAAAAAAAAAAAAAATTCAAGTTTTTACCTTTGTATATAATATCTTGTTATTTGCACTTGTATATACTCTGTTTCAAGACTTCCAAAAGGTTAAATAGACAGCCAGAAGAAGATCGCAGCTTCATACCACCATAGCAATGAGCTCCGGCTTCACTAAGTCTAGTAGAACCTCCTTCGGGGATTTTACGCGCGAAGTGGCTGATGCAAGTTGGTTCGCTGCGAAGCGCTTTGGCGTTGAAAGGCTCCTCGAAGGCCCAAACAACATCAAAACAAAGACTGAGACCAGAATATGGCGTGTCGCCAACAACCAATACCAAGGGGTGGCTCATAATGCTCAAGGCCCAAAAGAGAAAGTGAATATAAGCAACCTCGCTCAGCAGCAAGCTTCGCTGGAGAAGCAAACGCCAGAACCTCTCCGAAGCCTCCAATTGCCTAAGGCATGAGAAGTACTTCGCAAAAGGGAGACCAAGCGAAGCGGTTTTCAAAAGAGATTCAGCGAACCATTTTCCCAAAGAGACCGCTCAAAAGGCAACTCAATCTCCACTTCGGGGATAATCTTCCGCAGGCAACGACGTGGTAAGGTAGCCCGAATCTCGTAAGTAAAACCACTTCGGGCCCGAAGTATGAAAATTGGTGGATCGCTGGAGGTTCGCCGCGAAGTGTCCTTAGCGCCAACATCAGCTTCGCCAAATCATAAGGCGCAAAGCGGGAAGCATTTAAAACGTGCTTCGAAAGGTGTGCCAGCGGCAACCTAGGAAAACGTTCAGGGCATGTGAGATTAATGCAAAGGTGGCGGGGCATATCCCAAGAGAATTTAGTTATGAGTAAAACTCTTGCCTAGGTACGAGGTGGCAGAAGGTTAGATTTTCAAAGCCGGGCCAAGCCCTCGAAGCACATGGACCCGCGTGCAACGCCGCCGCGAAGCCAATAAAAAAGCAAATCAACCTCTTCCGCCCGATTTATGAATTTAATTTTGGCAGGCGCCATAAATAGTGGTAGTTACCACTTACAGCTATAAAACCCAAGTCGTAGCAGTGAAAAGATGTTCGCCTGCTGATAAGTGCAAGTTTAAGGGCCGGTAGTCTGCATTACTCCCGTTCTTTGCATCAAAATTCTCTGTGTCGAAGACTCTGCTGCCACCGAAATTCAGAATGGGAAAGAAGAATTCCAAGGAGAAGAGGAAAGAGCCTGAGGTAGCCGGCCCGGAAAAGATAAAAAAGGGTAAGGAAGAGAGAAAGCATAGACCCAAGAGGGTCGATCTCAACCTCCGCCCTGAAAAACAGGCTGTGGAAGAAAGGGAAGATTCAGAGGAGGAGCAACCTGCAGAACCACCGATTGACGGGTGGGAAAAGATAAGGGACACCGAACTTTCCAAGAGCATTGCCGAACTCCGGTATACCATCGATTTCATGAAAAGCCGACTTTCTGCAGAGAACAAGAGAGTCGCTGCTTATTATTCACAGATATACTGGTACCTGACTCCGCCAGCGCACCACTGTCCCGAGTTAGTCTATGCTATCGCGCAAAATTATCAACCATCCACCAGACAGGTTCTGGACGCCGCAGGTAACAAATTGTTCACAATCTTAAAGGAAGATGTACAAGAAGCTTTCGCCCCGCAGCAAGGGCCGCCCAAAGGATATTCTGTTCGTAATGTTATTCTGAGCGAACAAATGGAGAGGTTTACCACTTCCAGTTATATTATAAAATTTCTAAGTGAAAACCTCAAGGACGGGCTTCCTTCAGGCAGGCTGCCTCAAATGCCTCGCCCCCTGAAGGATTTTAAGAGCACAGATATTTTCTCCATCATTGCGTGGGTCGCAGGCCTGTCTACCGATGCTTCTGTACACCCCTGGCAAGTGTCGCTGGCCGAGTGTATTTCACGAGGGGAGTTTTACGCTCCGGATGCATCAAGGCCAAACACTAACCCGGTCTTCTTTGACTGGGCGGAATGGGTGGCCCGGACCTTACATACGCGGCTGGTCAGCATGAAAAATTCTGGGACGGGTCAGTATTTTGGACCTTGCTCTTTCTTGGTTTGGCTCTTTTTCTATCATGCTCAGAAGCATTTTCCCCATATTGCTATTACTTCAAGCGGCAAGGACGGAGCCCCTCTGCCAGTATATCAATGGACTCCCCTCCTGGCGAGGACGGAGTCATATTATGCTTTCAATCAACAGTTTTTAGGACCTGCCATTCAGCTAATGCAAGGTTCTTGCCCTCGGGTGCCCATAAGCCTTAGAGATAAGGTAGTTAAAGAGGAAAAGGGGGATGTTTTTCAATTGACACAGGGGCTTGTGGTTCGCCTGTTCGGATTTACAGGGAAACCCTTCCTACTACCTGTTTACCCTTCCGAATATCAATTCGCGCTGGAGGTTGCTCGCCAGAGCGACGCAACAAACGTTATTTATGGCCACGGCCGGAAATGGGCACCCACATGTGATTTCCCCTTCAAGATGGGAGTCATTGAGGTTTTTGCCCTCAAACAACATGTTTACTTAGAGGATAAGCTTGCCGACTTCGGTTTGCTGCAGATCCCTCAGCGGTGGTGCTACGACCCCTTGGGGGTAATGAGGGACCATCTCCGATTTAAAAACTTTCATGTCTGCCCCCACCCGGAGATAGTAGAGCAGCGGAACAATCCCACCGGGAGAGATTTGGAGTGGCACCTGGAGAAAATGAAGACATTACCCCCATGGCATGAGTTTTACACCATAGAGGTCGAATATGACCCGATTCGGCACCCCTTTCCAGGCCCAGACTCCACATTCTGGAGAAAAATGAAGGATGATTTAAGGGGAGAGTTAAAGGATTGGAGTGAAGAACAACTGAAGGAATGGTGGGTGATGAGAGTCCATCGTCAAAAGCAAAAATCATATGGGCTCTTGGAGATGGATAAGGATTTTGCAATTTTTTACGAGGCTAATGCTGGATCTTGGAAACCCATCTCCTTCGCCGACTTTGTTCCTCCTAGTGCCCCAGGTTCGGGCGAAAGCCCAAGAAGAATTGACGACGCTCCCGAGCAGGAAGAAGAAGAGGAGGCAGCGGCGACACCACAGGAGTTGCTTAAAGAACCTATTGGAGGTCATGACACAAGTACCGTGGGGGGAGCACAACAATCAGAAAAGGAGGAGAAAAGGAAAAGAAAGAGACTGGAACAGGTCCAAGTGCCTCCCTCTCATCCGAAGCGACCTCGTACCAGACCTCCAGGTGCTTCTAACGAACAACCTACAATAGGCTCAGCTGAGGTGAGTGTCGGAGAAACAGCGTCGCAAAGGGCTGAGATGGTTTCGGAGGTAGACATCATCAATGTGGAAGAACTCCTCCAAAAGGAAGGGAACCTTGAAGAAGAAGTCAGGGAGGTCGGAAGTACAGAGGCCGGGAAAGAACATGAGCCAAACACGCAGGTAGCTGCTACTTCTGCTCTATTGTTAGAGCACGCAGGTACGCATCCCTCACCTTTTACCCTGGTCTCCCAAGTCGTGTCTACGATGGTCCCGGCCGAAGGTCCCCAAGAGTCTTCCCCTCTCTCAAGTAAATCTCCCCGAAATATTCAGTCGCCCCATTGCATGGTACCCTTCGCTACCACAAATCTGTCTCACGATCCCGCCAGCCTCATGAACGTCTCCACCCCGTTTGAGTCGTCAAGCCGGGACGAGTCCACGAATACCACTTCGCTCACCCACGCCACCATCCCCTTAGTATTTGGTCAGGGCGAAGGTAATGTTCCAACTCCAAACCCCGACTCCCACTCCCCAGTCACGCATACCGTTGTTTCTCTCACCGAAACCCCCACCACACCTGTCGCCGAACCCACTGGCGATGCATCGCCCGTACAATCATTGTACTTGTTCACCCCCTTGGCTGGTGACCCAGCCTCATTTGAAAACGAATTGGCTATGATCAAAGAGCGTCCTCTAGCGGAGAAGCTGATCCGAGCCCGGCAGAATACCGACAAGATGCTCAAGGAGGCAAGGAGAAAGAGGGGGCGTTCTCTAGCAAAAGAAGAAAAATGCGCTGTATTTGACCTAAAGAGCGGAAAACTGCACAAAGTAAAGAAGATACCAAAGGTCCAAAAGCCCCTGGACGAGATGACCCCTGCTGACTACGACTATCAAGAGAAGGTCAAGGACCTGGAGCACTTGGATGTAGACAATGAATCCGAGTCTATGCATGTGAGGATAGAGACATTCCGCACACATGCGAAGATTGCCAATCAGCGCCGGTACGAAGCAGAGAGCGCCAACATTAAGTTGGAGGAAGATCTAGCCAGGACACGCTCAAAGTTAGAAGATGCAGAGAAGCAGTGCGAGCAAATGAAGAAAGAAGTAGATGCCTTGAAGCAACAGGTAAATCAACTGCAGGGTGCAGCGGAAAATCAAAGCAAGATACAGGCCGAATCCGAGCTAAAGGCCAAAGAGTTCGAAAGCAGAATCTTGCAGATGCAGCAGCAGTTGTATGAGAAGGAGAGTTTAGAGTTGTTTGATAGAGGCAGAATTAAAGAAATCCGCTCGCATTTGCTTAAAAACTTCAGATCTCGGGCCTCCAGTGCCCTGTCGATTCTATCCTATATCACTAAAGCCCAGTATGCCGCTGCCCAGAAAGGACCAATAGTGGATGAAGTTATACAAGAAATAAGAAGCCGACTCAAATTGGCTTTTGAAGTACAAAGTATCAAATATCAGGACTTGCAGGTCGCCGCTATGAGTCGGACAGCCAGGGATTGGTCCACTGCCCAAGCTACAGTCCACGCCTTCTTCTCCAAAGTGAGGAAAGCTCAGAAGGCCAAGAACCTCATGGACACGTTTGAACAGGAGCAGCGTACATCGCTGGGATATTTTCAAGACCTTTCAGCATTAGGTTTCCCAAGTTTCACCGATGATGATGGGAACCTTTTAACAAAAGAAGAACTTAAACCGGCTTGGCTCAACTTTGAAAGTGATGTTTCAGAAATAGATGAATGGGAGGAGCCAATCACAGAGGGGCAAGTCACGGACTTCATCCTTAGATATTGCAAAATCGCGGCTTGTTTAAATGATTTGAGCACGAGAGCCAAATATGCCGACATAGGGCAGATTGATCGGTTCCATGTTCTGGTTAAAGCACTGCAAGATCGGGAGCCTTTTCAGAAAGGTGCCTGGGCTCACGTTCGCCGAACCATGGAACGCATCCGTGATCGCCTTCCCCCACCGCCGCAACACGAAACCACGCCGGAAGAAGAAGAAGAAGAGGAAGAAGAGGTAGCTGCAGAGGCACCCCCAGAAAAACAGAGAGGAGAAGGGTCTGGAGGCAACTCTGGCCCAATGGATTAAGGCTGAGGGTCCTTGCACCGAGGCGAGCTCGTTGCCCCGCGAGCCGCCAAGAATGTTGACAATTCTGTCACATTGCTTAGAGGGGTAGTGGAAATCAAAATTTTGTAAAGTATTTCTTTTGTATTCATGAATTTGTCCCCTTGCTTTTGAACATTTTTGAGTATTGCAGCAATTTTGGCTTTCATTGTCATCCCCTTGTACATAGAATTGGATGTGTAAGAGCTTCGCCACAAAGCAAACCAGGTTTAGGAGCTTCGCGGGAAAAAGAAGGATAGCTTCGCCAAGAAAGGAAAGCAAGGAAGTCCAGATCGTAGCCCAAGATTTGCTAAGGCATGGAGAAAGCTTCGCTAGCGAAGCAGCCTAAACAGTCGCTTCGGGCGAGAACCTTGCGAAGCGGAAAATGCAAAAATTCTTAAGTATTGAGAGATTGCTTCGCTAAGAATTCAGCGAAGCATCCGCTTCGGACCTCTCTACCGGCGAACCATTTCTCCAAGCAAAATCTACTTCGCCTTAGGCTGCTGCGAAGCATCTACTTCGGATAGCTTTTGTGCGAAGCTCCTTCATCCGAAGCATTAGTTGCCCTTGAAAAATCAAAGCAATATTCTAAGGCAAGAATGCACTTCGGCCCAAGACCTCCCGAACAGCTGTTTTGAAGAAGGTTCGCAGCGAAGCGTTTTTGACAGCCCATCAGCGAAGCATCCACTTCGGGCAAGGAATCTCGCGAAGCAGCCTTTAACCCACCTTTCCAGCGAAGCAATGAAAGATTGAGAGCCATGTTTTGAGAAGGAATATCTGCTTCGGCACTAAGTCCTCGCGAAGCCATTTTTGGAGGTCCCTTCGCGCGAAGTGCACATCCAAGGAGGTTAGGCCCGCTTCGGCTCACATCCATTGCGAAGTAAGGTCCCGAACTGAAATTTGGCGAAGCACTTTAGGGGCACACACCCCAAGGCTGGGTATCCTTTCGAGGCAATTGAGTGCTTCATAAATGAATTTTTACGTGCCCGAAAGACTCGGGGCTCATTTTTGGCAATCTGAAAAGAAATATCAGTCGCAGAAGGAGAGCCCGACGGACATAGCAGCCACTCGAGCTCCGCACCCGGAGAAATTCAGGACGAGTCAGGCGGCTCATAAATACAAATTTCCCCGGCTGACCCGGTCACAGCTGCTAATTGTAGAAAAGGATGTGAGAGCTCGATCACGGGAGGAGCGAGAACAGATTTCTCAGGTTTTCGAGGATGTACTTCCCGATTTTGTGCATTGATGGCTCAGAGGGTCGGGTCCTCTATAAAAACCCGTGAATTGTAATGAGAAAAGGGGGGGAACTTTTGCTAGAAAGCTGCTGTAACTTGATTTCTGCGATTAATATCAAGAACTTTGGGCCTCATTTCTCTCTTGTATGCTGCCTTCTATGATTATTTCTTTTATTCTGTCTTCATTTATGTGCTGTAATTCTGAATCCTGGATTTAGGTGTATGATTGGGGACAGAACCCTGGAATTCTCTTGAAGGATACATAGGAGGGAAAAATGCTGTGTTAGTCTTCTTGTATGCTGCCTGTGAATGGTGTTTCTGCTATATTCACCTATTTCTTAATTGCCGTAATTCTGAAATCTGGATTTCGGCGTAAGGGATTAGGAGGATCCTGGAACTCGTCCAGAGGATACATAGGAAAGCTAGTGCGGCATTCATTCATGTTTTATTCTTTGTATTTATTGCTGCTACCTCAAGATATTAGCTAGTAATCGTGCTGCTGGTTCTTTCCTCTCGAAAATCCATTGACATTCTTTCCCTTACTCCCTTTATTTCTTTCCTGCACCCTTACTATTTTTATCTCTTTCTTGCACTCTTAGCTTAAGACACCAAGTAGTTTAGTAAAGGAGCCGGCCTTTCTCCGGAGATTGGCACGGGGGGCATCTCTTCCCCTCGGCCTTTCAATGTTGGTCCAGGTCTAGGGCGCGTATACTTCCCAAAATCCTTTCCTGTGGCAGATTTGTGACCAACAGTAATCAAAACAATAAATTTCCTCGTTTTGCCTATCATCTTCATGCATTGTTTGTCACCAAGAAATAGAAGTAGGAGGAGATACATCTAGTATCCTGAAGCTTTGAATTTCGACAGTGATAATGACACTCCAAGGTCTTGACTCATACACACCATGTCTCTTCCACATGAATGGTTGGCCTAGGATCACATCAAAAATATTGAAGGGCACAACATCGCACACAACTTCATCTCTGAAGGCTTTGATGGCATAAGAGAGGAGACATTGTTGAGTGACACGAATATCTCTCCCTTATTGAAGCCATTCAACATTATATGGTTTTGGATCTAGTGTGACAGGCAGATTAATTCTTTACACTATTAGCAGAAATCAAATTCTTTTGACTCCCAATATCAATAATGAAATGCAATGGCTTACCCTTCACCCACATACGTGAGTGAAACAGGTGCTTCTCCTTATGTGACTCCTCTGATGTGGTGTGTGTGGTGGCTATGGTCACATTTGGTTCAACTTCCATGATTTGCTTCCCTTTTTCTTCAGCCCATGGTTGTATTGGTGGTGATGTCGGTGTAGAGGGTTGTGTTTTAACAAACAGTGAGTTAATTGCTTGACATTCTTCCCATGAATGTTTGCCACTCTTATGATAATTGCACCATTTACTTGTCTTATTCTTTTGAGGCCTCTTATCTTGCGACTCCTTCTCTTGTTTCTAATTCTGGTTTTGGGCCTTGATCCTCTTTGTCTTTCTTGGGCTGGATCTTGGTATTCTAATTCTTGTTGTTTACTCCTTTCCTGTTTTTGTTTCTGTGCTTTTTTTCTAATTTGACATCAAATCTATATGCGTCTCCTAAGGCCTTGACTTCGCAGAGGTCCATCTCCTTTTGAATATACTTTTGCAGCCCACTATGGCATTTGAGGATTCAATGCATTTCTGTATTTTGAATACCAAGTTTTTCATCAGTATAATCTTGCACAAACTAATCTTTACCTTGGCACAGTTGTTGCCATTGCATGTACTGACTGTCATAAGTTCCCATGGGGTAATTTTCATCTTTGATAGCCTCTATGAAATCATCCTATTTAAACTTGGATTTATCATTTGCATTCTCCTCCTTGAACGTATTACAATATGCATCTGACCAATTTCGAACAGATAATTAGCTTTCAAAAGTACAAAAGTGATTTTCTCATTGTCTATGAATTTATTATAGAAAAATATGATGTCAACCGATCCAACCAATTTTCTATTTCATCGAGTATTAATTTTACCTTCAGAAATAGGAATGGCAAAATTGACTTTCACCTTAAAAGGCGTGGGGGCATTGAACGGTCCTAGGGTAGTGAGAGGTTGTCTAAAGGAGGAGGGTTCAGAATTTGTAGCAGGGAGCTGTTGAAGAATTTGAGCAAACTTATCCATCATCTCTTTCCTCTGTTTCACATTGGTTTCATTCAACAATTCCTTGAAAGGATTGAATGTCTTAGTGTTGTCCATTTTGGTTGCCATTAAGGTTTGCTTGAAACAACAAAGAAGATAAATAAAGGAATCATGTATTTGTTAGGACATACACTCAAAAGACAAACCGCTTTGGTACCTAAAACAACAAAAATTATATTGTTATAATAAAACTAATTACACTGAAAGCAATCTATGAGAAATGATATAAAGCTAAAACATTGCACATATGAAGATTTCTTTTCTTATTTCCCAGACTAGCAAAACTGCAGGGAAGAGCATACTCAGAAATCTTTCAGACATGCTAAGAATTTAATACCCAACACCTTACAAACAAGAGGAGACACTCCCCACTTATAAGCTTCGGATCTCAAATCATAAACTCTATTTACGAATAAAGTTCCTCTTGAGTGGATATCAAATCATAACGAACTCTTGTCAATATCCTGGTTATGCAAAAAGGTCAAATCAAATGGGCCTTGTTCCAAAAAGACCAAGCAAGTTTCAAATGCTGATTTGTTGGTTGATCCATGAATTACCTTGTTATAACAATGCTGCAAGGATGAGAGATTGTCATCCCATGTTTTGGGATGCTTCACGAGTACAAGGCTATGAGTTCGATTTCTACTAATTCTCAGTATTGCTACACAGTAGCAATTCTCTTTACAACGTATTTTTGGGTGTTTCAATGTGTGTGTGTGTGTGTGTGTGTGTGCGTGCACGTGAATAACTTAGAACGCCAGAACCTTACCAAGACTTCTGCTTTGGGCTTTTAGTTAAGGATCCATATCAATGAGTACAAGGCAACGAGGTCAATATTCAACACGGGCACTACTATCTGGTTGCTTACCTTGGTTTGTCTGTTCATCAGATGCCACAAAGTTGTCCGGCTATCTCTATCACATACTATGGATGTGTGCAGCGCAAAGCGCATTTGAACATGTTTGAAAAAAGAGTTTTGCTGCCTTTTTACCTATAGTGGTTTTCATATAGGGAATTAAGATTAATACTTTGTTGAAGCTCTTTACAATTACAAAGATGTGTTTGGTTCCTCGCTGAGTTATTGGTAGCCCAAGAAGTCCTTGTATGTACTCTCCTAAGTATTGGATGACACAGGGATAGGAACATATTATCCCAGGTTCTGACTTGCTGACTTTGAAGTGGTACTCTATGCGTAATGACCAATGAATCTAGCAACATCAACGTACGCTCGGGCCAATACACATGCTTGTAAGTTGGCTAAATTTTTGCAAGCATTAAAGTTCTCAAACACCTTGATTGATTTTATCCTTGGAATATAAAACTTATCAAAATAATATAAAAACTCATTTTTTTGTGGATGATGTGGTGCCCCCTCTCTGAGTCCACAAAGGGCCATTAGAGGCACCTTCATGCTTTTGCCCCATTTTGTGAGTTAAGGAAATTGTTGTGAACCTTAAGAAGACCAAGAACATGATCTTTAATAACTTCCAGGAGTCCTTAACCAAGTTTCTGTTCTTTTATAGAGCTGAACGTATTCATTGCAACCTATGTTTATTTGAGGGTCTTGTTTACATGACCATCTCTTGCTTTGATGCAGGCTGCTCAAGCTCCCCTTGGTCATAAAAACTGAAATCATGAAATATTGTATATTGTCAACCTCTTTGAGGTTGGTGCTCGGTTTGTTGTGATATGTCTTTGTTTCTACTTTGCAATTCACTTCTGATTAGTGTTGGCACTTGGATCCAGTTGGCTTCTTCTTCCTTAGTTAGTTTTCTCACTTCTTCAACAATAACAACATATTTAGGTTTACCCATTTCTGGACCCCCCCATTATGTCAAGACCCACGGTTGTATGGGAGTTTCACCCTAGTGTAATTTCCCTTGGTTTATTTACTCTGGTTTATCTTGTTTGTACTATTTTTGGTTGCTACAGTCCATTGTAACAAGGTTGTTTATGGTGAGGTCCATTGGTCTCGTCTGGTCATCCTTGCACATTAACAGAATTGTCTTGTCTCATCTATCTCTTGTTGTTCTGGGTATTTGCAGCTTCTGTTAATTTCTGAATCGATGAATGTCCTGTTTCTTAATGACTGTTCAACACTTATTTACGTAAATAAGGGTGCTTTCCGTATAGCATTTTTCTTTCCTTTAATCCAGCTTTACATTAAATATCTTAAAATAATTGAATATGCTAACAAGTGAAGTTACAGGGATACCCAGCCTTGGAAGTATAAATATTTGCTTGATCTGAACTTTTTGATGCAGGCCATTGTGTGAATAAAAACAGTAGAAAATCATAAATTAAAACATATTGCTAATGATTGATCTCATGTTGTGTGAGGTTAAGACCGAATATAAGGAACCGTTTCAAGATAAACATTTTCGAACTTGCCCATATTTGTGTAGATATTGTTATATGATTGTTCAAAATACCAGTTTTGCTTGGATATGCTTTGACTGTTATATGGGGTGTAAAAAATTCTACTGAGATCTATATTTGACTATTCAGGCTATAAGAGAGCAACTGGTGCAACTCATGTTTGAAACTTTTAATGTGAATGGATTTTATGCAACTGAACAAGCAGTATTGTCGCTTTATGCTGCTGGGAGAATATCTGGCTGTGCTGTTGATGTTGGGCATGGGAAGATAGGTATAACATACTCCATCCACTTATGAATCCTGTTTATGTTATTGTTATTATTTTTACACAATTGTGTGTTATTGTTAGTATTATTATTAGTATTTTTTTTCTTTTTTTGTTTAATTGGATACACTGGATTGAAATGGGCCCCACCTGTATTATATCAGGACTGAGTTATGAAGTATTTCAACAAACCATATTATCATGTTATTACAGCAAATTATATTATTACAGAACCCACGGGAATTGAATGCTGGTGGGATCTTTGTGACCCAAACTTTTTTATTAGTGGGACTTCAACCCCATGGGCTATACCATTCAATTATTATTTTATTTTAATTTTAATTTTTTGAATTGGTTATATGGATTGAAAGACCCTACTCGTATTATATCATGACCAATGTACAGTGGTATTTCAACGAACCACATAGAGGTATTATAACAAACCATATTATCATTGTATCCATGGAATTGAACCCTGGTGGTTTCTTTGTGAGCCAAGCTGCCAATCATTCTCACCAGTTGGACTTCAACTCCATGGACTATGTAACTAAAATTTCTATTGACACAATATGTTTGGCTTTTTCATGTGGTTCAACCATTCAATTTTTTTTTTTAATAAAAATTCTGGCAATTGCTTAGAGCATTTGCAATGCTGATTAGCATATATGCAATCATACTTATATGACATGTACAGCTAAGCTGAGGTGCAATGCATTTTCCTCTACTCTTGTATTAACCTACTTTGGGTGGTGTAGCTACTTCGTTCATAATATATATCTACCATTGTCTTGTAAAATCCTAAAAGGCTAATTTGTACTTTTTGATAAGCAAAACATACACCGGATCCTATGGATTTGGTGAAAGAGTAGATCTGTGTGCTGTGTTACGTCATTCCACCTGTTTGTAGATTTAAAAAGAGTTGTATATCCTCTTCTACATTGCCCTTGTGAGTTGGAGTGCTAACCGGAATCAGGAAAAATTGCAAATTTTGTTTTAAAATAAAAAATGTCAGAACCCATTTGTATGGGTGAAATAGATGCAGAGGAATCAGATTTTGAAAACTTTAGGATTTTGGTAAATGTCTAGGGGTCTCAAAGACTGTTTAATGTCAAGGATGCTTTTCCAAATTATAGTGAACACCATACACTTAGAAGTATAAATGCTTCCTCCAGGTTAGCAATGGCCTATGTTTATGTGTCATTGTATATTTTTTACAAGTGGGCAATGTGTGCTTTTATATATATATTTATAATTCGTTATATGGGACTGAAATGGGCCCTGCCCATATTATATCATGACTGTGTTACCATGGTATTCCAACATCTTGGCAATTACACATAATATTGCTTGCAAATATTTGAACCTTGGTCTCCACCTTGAAAATCGACGTATTTAACTAGTTGAGCTCCTGCTATTTGATGTGGGCAATGTGTATAATACCCTCTCTTTTGCTTTTTTCTTGGTGTCTTTCATTTTGTTCTCTATTTTGGCTGGTGTTTTCATGATGTTCTCCTTTTCTTATGGGGTATGGGACACTATCTATTAGATAGATTTAAGGGTTAAGTGCTTTCTTTTGTATGAGACTTCTAGAAGACGCTTTAAAGATTTTAAAATGAAGATATTATGTTATTATTTGGGCAGGAGGTTACTAGACCTGTTATTGTTTGCCCAACATCTTTTCACATCTGGCTGTTGGCACGTGGATCGTATCTGGATCCCTACATCTTGATGTGTTTGCCTTTAGGACATTAATAATTGTTAATGCTTTTTATTTGCTGAGTATGTTACAAGCGCTGAGTGCACTATTTGAGTTTGATTAGCTGATTCTGATTCTTCTTTCATTAAATACTTCTTTCCCATTATATACCATGACTTATAACATTGAATTCCAGAGATCATACTAAGAAAAACATTCATCGATGTTGGAATGAAGTTTCGCATGTGATTTTTAACCCCAATTAAAGCCTGTAGTCAGTAGATTAGTTTTAGATCAGCTTTAACAAAAGCTGATCTCATTTTTTACAGTTTTTGTTCTAACTTTGTTTGAGATTATATTTTACTGTGAAAATAAAGGATGACTGGCTTTGTTATACTAACTCTATCTGATTGTCATGGTAATGCTTGTGAATCATTCTCTTGTTCTGTTCTCCTGCATGTAAAAGTATCATTATAGAGTTGAAAGTGTTAGTAATAATGGTTATGTACTAAGAGAGGATGATGTTGATCCATTGAATATAGGTGTTGTGTTCTATGCAAAGCATTTTCTGAGGGTAATATTTGTTATGAATTGATCTTCTTAAATCATTTAGTAGTTGCAAAAGAGTCCATTTGGCATATAATATTTGTATCCATTTTTGGGAGATTTCATGAAGAAATTCTACCACCCTTTCTGCATTTGCACACTGCGTTATTCTTTTCCTCTTTTTTTTAAAATGTTTTTCTCATGGTTAGTTCTTTATGGTATAAGAGTATACAAGGTTTTTGCACAAGCTTTTCTATCACTGAATTTGCAAAAACTAGGTCTGAGAGGGTATGGAAGCTATTATGCTGTAGAGAAGTGCAGTTTCAGCATAGGTGATTATCCAGTCAAATGTTGCTTTCAGTGTCATGATTAGCAATATTGATTGCTTATAGAAGGGGGAAAATTATTTCTTCCTGTTGATATGCTTATTTTACTCTTTGTTTGGTCTGCCTTTTCATTCCGTGCAGTTTTATTTTTCTCTGCAAGGAATCTCAGTTTTCCTGACAGAAATCTTACTGTATTTATTCCAGTTTCAGATAAAAAAGCTGTTGCTTCTGGTGGGATGGCCTTCCCTTTTTCTTTTTCTTTTCCCACCATATCAATGAAAAACCTTAAGGCTATCCTTATTTCCTCATTTCAAGATATCAAAGAACAGTAGAAGCAACTTTTTGCTTCTTGTACTAGTGTCTTGTAGGTTTGGAACCAACTTTTTCCTCCTTTTGTTTTGTATGTTTTTTTGAGTGCTAAAGTTTGCCTGTAGTTTGGAAGAAATACTATATTTTTCTTTTCCTTTGGCTTCCCAGTATTCTATTTTGAGAGGCTCCAACTGTGAAACTTATGACGGGACAAGTGATGGAGGGAGAGGGTAGGGTGAAAAGACCCTGGAGTGAATTATACCAGGGAATTTTCTATATATTAGTATGTCACGGTTATTGGGAGGAAGGAGAGAGACTCTTGTAGGAGTTGCTTGTGGAATTGCAACAATAACAAGAATAATTTTAATTGCTTATATACTAGAGTTAGAGCCCATACTCGTTGCATTGTTGGGCAGTGAATCGATTATTGTTTGTCTTCTGCTTATAGGACACCAGGATTCTGCCAAGGGATTAGCATGAGGCAAACTTAAAGGAGGACTAGCAGGTCTCCTCTAGAAGGCATAAGAAGGGAGATGAGTTTCTTTAATTATTGAAGAAGCTCGAAAGAGAACAAACACCAGACCCTTGGCGAGAATGTTTGACACTAGATGGATAGATGAGATAGATAATAGGGGTTTTCACAGCAATGATTCATGCAGGATTCCCTTCAATGTAGTTCTGTCACAATACTAGCGGCATATGATTATGGCTGTGGCTGAAGCTTCCATTAGTCCTAATACTTCAAATCTCTGTTGTCAGACTCAGCTGGACTCCTGAGTACTCGGCCGAGTCCAAGTCCGAGTGGGCTCAGCCGTGCCGAGTCCACTCGGACTCGTTCTTTTCCTGGACTCGACCGAGTCAAGACAAGGGGCCATGTCCGGATTTGCAAGTCCGGACATCGGGACTCGGCTGGCCCAGAAAAACGCACTCAACAGACTAATATTCACTAAGGGGCTTATGTATTTCATAGGCAATCGGTATTAACTCCACCTTGTCCGCTCCCACCAACTGCAGGTCCAAGTCAATCAGTTGCGGACATCTCACAGTCAGCGAACGGAGGGTTTCACATAATTTCAGACTAAGTTTTCGCAGATTGGATTTACAGATTTTTAAACCCTTAAAACCCCTACTGCAATAGTCTTCTAGGCGCGGACATAATGTGAGCAACTTATCCACTGTGTACTCGTCCAAACTCAAGGGTGCATGTCATCAAATTCTTGAAACCGCCAAAGTAAGAGAGAATTTCTCCCAACTCAAAATTCTCGAGACCTAACTGTTGAAGGGAATCGCAGGAAAACAGTGAATTGGGAAGCTGGAGCGGAAGTAACTCGCAATCGTATTTTTTATGAAGTGCAATAGACGAGATATATTTTATCAATTGTTTCTATTAATACAAAGTTAGATAAGGATATGAATTTTAATTTTAATTTTTTAATTTATTTTTAATGTTAAATTATTTAAAAATATTATGATCTTAAAAAAAATAAAAAAGTTATACATTTGAATATAAAATTTTACATGAAAATTATTTATATGTAATTATTATTCATTTTGATTTATGTATTTTTTATTTTATTTTATAATTCAATAAAAAGAAAATCAGAAGACATACACCGTTTATTTTTATATATTTTTAAGAGTAAATTATTTTGGATTAATTACATGTTCTCATATATTTTTAATAGTATTTAATATATAATATACATTTAAATAATATTTTATAATTTAATAAAAAGAAAATAAGATGACATACACCGCTTATTTTTATATATTTTTAAGAGTAAATGATTTCAGATTAATTACATATTATCTTATATTTTTAATAATATTTAATATATAATATACATTTAAATAATATTTTATAATTTAATAAAAAGAAAATAAGATGACATACAGACAACGAAATTCTAATCATGGAATTAAAACAGTCTTTATAAGATATGGTAAGTGGTATGATTTTGATTTCTTATCTAAAAGATCTAAGTTTAAACATGTTGATGAATACAAGAAAGAATATGCCCCTTCCTCTTGTTAATTTCTTATTTGTATAATGTTGAATGTTGAGTTAGCGTGTTAGAATATACCAATAAGTAATATGCATGAAAAAACTTATTTTTTCAATAAAAAAAATGTTTTTTTTTTTTTAACATATTCTTTTTGTCGACCCCCGAGTCAACCTTTCCAAGTCCGAGTCGAGTCCGAGTTTTGCTACTATGCTTCAAATCATGAAAATGTGCACACTGTTATGTAAGGACATGTTGACAATTGAGAGATTTTTGGAACCAACGGACTGCTGTTAGAGTACTATTGGGGTTTCCATCATTTCAGTTGCTTGGACTGACACAACCACTAGGCCATTCGTTCACACCATAATCATGTTTCCTCCAGGGTTGAACTTCTTGAAAGCAATTGATGCTTTAGGTGAGGAAAAAATTGCTGATTTATTGGATTGAGGGAAGACAAGATCATATCTTTTGGACCTAGTGTGTGGTTCAAAGATTGAATCTGGCTTTTAAAGCTATTTAATTGAAGTACAATCTAAATATACAACTTTCAAAATTGACCTATGGTGAATAAACTAGTAGTTATCTCTAAATCCCCTAGGCTTTTTAAAATTGAGTAAGCTGTGTGACTTTTAAATGGATCTTTGCTTTTTTTTTTGACTTTCTGAGTCCTCTTGTTGGACTTGCTGACTCTCTCTGATACTTAGTGTCTATGCTGACTATTAAGTTAAAAATCACCCCGCTGTGTTTTCACTATCGCTTATGTAGATTCATGAGTTTGTTTGAGTTCAAGAATAGTCATGCTGCTATGCTTTGATTGCAACTTGAAGTAGTGACAATGCTAGGATGGAGTCGTAAAAATTTAATTGTGAAGTAATTTCTTTTTGAGACAGTTCAATACTGTTGGTGATAATATAAAGTAACATAAGTAGCCAGTCTAAGCAATAACAATGCTTAGATGGAGTATTGGAATATTTAATGGTGAAGTAATTTCTTGTTAAGGTGTCGTAGTATTTGTTGTCATAGTCCTTAGTTAAGTACCATAAGTAGTTCTGCACCTACCCTTTGGGGAGTCTTTCACTTGTTTATGCATTAGGGAATTGTTTTTTTGTGCTTGTACATACTACATACTATGCGGAATCTTCCATTCGTAGCTGGGTATGCTTATGGAGTCCTCCTGTTCTACTTGTGCATGCTGTATGTGCAAGTCCATATATTGAGAACACATGCTCTCATTTCGATCTCATGTATTCTACGATATAGTCTTGATCCTAATTGATTGTTTGGATACATCTGGTATCCCCGATAGTTTCAGTATGCTACATATGCACATGCTAATTCTATTGTCGTTTTCTTATTTTTCATTTTTAATATTTGCACTGCTTATTATGGTAATAGAGTTAATGTTTTGGCCTTGATTTATCTTTACCCTTATGATCCTATATAGTCTTCTGTATGCTACATCTAGTTGAGTTTTGCAAGTATTGGTGTTAGGTTAGTGTTGGGTTTTGGTAGTAATTATTAGGTTAGGATTTATTTTAATTGCCATTTTGGTTACATATGAAGACTTGTTGGCAGGCAAGAACCATAAGCTGGCTAATTAGTTGCTCACTTTGAAATGGATGTGAAAACTAAAGATAAAAATTTCATTTCTCTAGCCTTGTGAATTTGCAGTAAGTGTTGTGGAATAAGGAGTTTTACACCGTAAACCAAGGTTCCAATCCTATTGGTGAACCTTAACATTTTGTTCATTGGGTTTGGGACAAGTTTGGGGGGGGGGGGTGAGCAATGACTTCACTGCGTAAGCCAAGGTTCCAGTCCCATGGGTGAACCTTAACATTTAGCCCATTGGGTTTGGGGTTGCTGGTGGAAAGTGAAGACTTTCACACCATAAGCCAAGGTTCCAATCCCATGTGTGAACCTTAACATTTTATCAAATGGCATGAGCTCAAGTTGTTAAAAATGTGGACTTTTAGTGTGGAGACCAAGATTTAGATCTTATCATGTAATATATGCATAATTGCCAAAATTTTATTGTAATACCACTGCAATGCCACTATGTGGTTTGTTGAAATACCGTGTAATGCTGTCAGGATGTAATATGTGTGGAGCCTGTTCCAATCCCTTATAACCAATTTAAAAAAGAAATTCCTTTTCTCTAGTAAGTTTTGCGATTCTGATAATTATGTTTTGAATTAGGAACTCAGTACTATTGTTAAGATCAATCATTATACTTTATCAGGAAGCACAAGGACTGGTTGCGAAGTTGGATTTTGATTTCTTTTTGATTTGAAAGATGTATACTGTTAACACCTTTTTTGTGATTGACTGATGGGTTTAAATGGTCTACAATGCCCAGTTTTGTTTTAATTTTCCCAGATATTGCACCTGTTTGGGAAGGTGCTGTCCAGCACAATGCTTCAAGAAAATTTGAGATAGGAGGTATGGATTTGACTGAACTGTTTGCAAAGGAACTTCGTAAATCAAATCCACAAATCAACTTTGACATTTCACTTGCTGAGAAGTTGAAGGAGACATATGCCTGCACTGCAGAAGATCAAATTGCCTATGAAGAGAAACAAAAGGAAGTTGACGCAGAATTGCATACCCTGCCAGATGGACAGGTATTGTTTGTTAACAATAAGCAATATCTATCCCTTATTTTGTCAATCAAGTTGCTTGCTTATTGTGCTTTATGGTCAATCTAATTCATATAATTTTTTTCTTTACTTTTTTTCTGTATATGCATCCTACATTATATCAATATCATGAAAATTACATCTGCCTAAAAGTAAGAACACTTGGAAAGGCTCATCGTATAGAAATTAAAAGGACAATATTTGAGCTTGCATGCATACCGAGAAATATTCAACATCTTTATGAAATTGATTCAATATATATGTATATATTTATAATTTTTTCATTTTGATGAAAGATAATACAGACTTGTTCAAACTAATGCCTATCTAAGCAAAGGCTTCACATAACAATTGCCTAAGAACCTATGCAAATATAATCCTATTTAACTAACTTTAACATTCGAATGGGCTCATGAAATTGAAGTACAAGGAAAGGGTTGAAGCTATCCTGCATCAGAATTAACGTCCACACCGATGACTTCCTCAGCTCAAAGGCCATCTTGTTTTCTTTCTGCTTGCACATTCCTTTCTTCTATAATATTTGCATGAATATTGTTCAACTCGTAAATAAATTATGGGGCTTGCGTTTCCAAAATGGTGGTTCTGGATCCAGGTATAATCTCTACGCACTAGTCACCAGTTCATTGTATATTTGTTGACAGTGGGAAGTATCAAGAACCCCAGCTTCCACTATTTTGCCTACTATATACACTGTGTTGTGATCAGAGCTTCCATTATTTGCTGCTAGCCTTTTGTGACCATGTTTGTATTGAAGGGGCAAGGAATGATATTGCTATTCAAGTCGCTATGGGTCTGCAGTGCAGTCAAATCTTGAACATTTTCTTCTTTAACCGAGCTATTTGGCAGTCTTCTCATGTTTCAAGTTACCGTATTGTCCAATTTCCCATGCCTTCGCACCTTCCTGGGGAAGAAGATTAATGTCACTAATGCTTGCCTTAGAGCACTTTTGCCATTATTGTTGATCTTATGCTTCCCTTTTCCTTCTAAATCCATCTTGGCTTTCCTCTTCCTCCTTGGAGATGTTTGTAGGACAGCACTGTTGGAGATGAGGCTTCTATATTGTTGTTCCATCATATGTTTTACCCCCTCCTTCTAGCACCAACTTAGTGCTCTAGGTGTTATCTTTGTCCCTTACAGTTGCATCAGCACCAGGATTTATGTCATCCTCTCTTATGCCATGACGATCACCAAATCTGAATCGAGATCTGCATGCTTGATAATATCTACATTGTTCTTGATCATGGACGTACCCAATACTACCATGCTAAAACTGATCATCGCCATCTTCAAAGGCCCTTTTTTCATGGGCTTGCAGTCTGGTGGTTGAATTTTCTTCATTAATGTTGTCATGGTGCAGAGGCCGTGGATGGTGTCTATGGCCCTGCCTCTGAGCATGTCCTCTACCCAAACAGAAAGATAAGTAGAGTAAGCAGAAAGAAATGTTTATAATCACATCCATGGCAGATAAGCTAAACAAGAATGTAATAATTGCAATAACCTTAAGCAGCAACAGATCTAAGCAATAAATATCTGAGGAAGTTGTTTGTACATCCTTTTATAGACCCTGCTCTTGGGCTTTCCAAATCGAGACAGAAGGCTCAACAAGAAAGAATGGATATTCCAACCATGTAACTTAGAAAAGAGAGATTTTGGTACGATTTCACTGTGTATTCGAGTGGAAAAGAAAGATTCCTATGCAACGAGATCTTAACTAACCAGAGAAAGTTGTGCATAATAGGCTTTTTTTCCCAGTCATGAGAGTATGTTGCAGTGAAGGAATTCTGATCATTAAAATCCAATGCTTGTAAATACTAGTTGCCAGAACTATGGGGATCACAACCAAGACGAACAATTTGCTGAAAGTGAAGGCGACAAGGTTCCCGGAGTTTTTGTCGTGGAGTCACAATTTACTCTCAACAATGGATGAGAGCAAAGGTCTTTGTCATTAGCATGGAGAGCTATGTTGAGCTAACAGCCAGAAAAAAGAGAAGGACATGGACGATAGTGTGGAAGATTTGTCCACGTACTCTTTTGATCTTGTGTACTAGTTGCACAAAGTTTTGGTCTCTTCTTACTGAAACACAATTTGGCTTTGACGATGCAACGCTTGGCCTTTGCCTTTCTTTTGGAACCTCATGCTCGTTAATGTTAACATGGATAGACATGTCATGCTCACAGTTAGGAGTAGAAAAGAACATGAATGATGGAGTGGAAGAGTTGTCCATGTGGTCATTCATTCTTTTGCACAATCTATGCAAAATTTCAGGCCCTATTTGGTGACATACAACCTGCCAAGACCACCCAAAGCATGGCCATTGACTTTCTTTTGGTGGCTCACGCTCGTCCAATTTCAAAATATCTAGAACATACTTTGGTTTGGTGGCCAAGCGAGCAAGAAATAAAGCTTCTTTATTAAAATATTCTACTCTTTTTTTCAGCACCATAGAGGGGCACGCTTTTCATTAGTTTAACATAGCTTCTTCCTATACTAAACATTATGCTAATAATCAGGATCCATTATCTTAAACCATCCTTTATCTGAAAGCATGAAAAATTCCAGCACTTTATAATAGGAGAAGTGAAAGTATGATGCTCTCCTATCTTATTGAAAGTTCTCAGTGAAGTAAATTTCAGAATATGTCTTTGTAATTCTTTGTTTTTGAGATATGCTCCATGGCAAAGTGTAACTTAACCACAATTTGCATCATTCTTTAACAGGGATTCTAACTCTTCACAAAGAGCAACACTCTCTCCATCCCTTGTGCTTGATTCCAGATTTCTTTGACATCCTAGACTAGTCATTAAATCTGACACTTCGTTGGCAGAATGATATATATGGTTGATCTTGACTTCTTTGAATAAATTGATATTCTGGACCACTTAAGCTAGGTCCTGTAAGCACCAATGAGAGCAATAACCTTTTCTTATCGCATTATAATTAACATTGAATCTCCCTCAATCTTAAGGTGACTTATGCCTATTCCTTTGGCCAGTCGGATTCCTTCACATAGGGATTCCACTTCTGCTACGTTATAGGAGTTGAAATCTGTTCCGACAATTTCCATTCCCACTACCTGTGCTCTGTTGTCCCTTATTGCACACCCTGCTCCCAATATCCTTGGGTTTCCTTTTGATGCCACACCAAAATTTGGCTTGATCCAAACTTTCGACGGGCATTCGTGGCGAGGGGATTTGTCCATCTTCCAAGATTTTCTGGATGAAGAGAGCTGGAAAGTATTTGATTCTTTCCACTTCCTCCAACTTCTTTTGTCCGGTGGACTTGGAATCTTGTTCACTGTGAGTCTAAGAGATCTGAAAATTTCCCCAGTTCTCTTCATCATAGTTCTAAGAGTACTTGGCCGAGTCCGAGTCCGAGTCCGAGTCCGAGTCCGAGTGGGCTCAGCCGCACCGAGCCCACTCGGACTTGTTTTTTTCCTAGACTCGGCCGAGTCCAACCGAGTCCGGGGCCAAGTCCAAGACCGACCTGGACTCGCGAGTCCGGACATCGAGACTTGGCTGGCCGAAAAAATTAAAATTAAAATAAAAAAAATATCAGAAATGTTCACAGATTCGATTCGATGGTATTTGCAATTGACAAAGATTTGAAAAGTTGTCCTTAGATTCAAGTTGGTAAGTCTCGTGGCACGCGTATTACACAAATGTATAGAATGAGCTCATCAGATGACCTTTTGTCTCCCAACAAATTTGGAATCTAACAAGACTTCTATGAGGTGGCTTCATTTCTAGGTATTGAGGCTTACAGATATACATACCCAGTCTACAAATCCACATTCTATAGAGAATTTCTGTACTAGTTAATACGCGGCGTGTCCGTGCAAAAGACCCAGCGCAGGTGAGCTCTGTCAACGTGTACCTGAGTGGAAAAAAGTGGCAGAAGCATTGTTCCTCCTATATATATATATATATATATATATATATATGAACAATCGTGAATAGGACTTTTCGATATTCTTGTCTCGAAGATAATATTAGGTTATTAATATTATTCACTTTCACATTACAAACATCACGAGGTAGATCGTCACCGAAAATAAAATAATTTCAACATATTTTCATTTAAAATTAAAAGTTATTGTTAATATTTAAAAAAATTAGTTAGTTAAGGATATAATATTTATTTTCATAACATAGATTTAAATATTATTATTTGAAATGAATAATTGTTATTAAAACTTATTAACACATTAATATATATATATATATACAGTGTTCCACGGGGATGCGTCCCCCCCGGGGGACGCGTCCCCCCCGTTCCTGCGTCCCCCAAGACGGGGGGACGGCAAGGGGGACGTTTCCCCCCTTGGGGGACGGTTGGGAAACGTCCCCGGGGACGGCTGAGGCCTATGGCCTCCCGTCCCCGGGGATGGCTGGGCCCCATTGGGGATGCTCAGACCGTCCTCGGGGACGGCTGGGCATCTTTTAGTGGTGCCCAGCCGTCCCCGGGGACGCCCAGCCGTCCCTAGGGACGGTCTGAGCGTCCCCAATGGGACCCAGCCGTCCCCCACAGCTGGGTGTCCTCACCCAAAAAAAAAAAATTAAATAAAAAAAAAGGTAAGTGCCCAGCCGTCCCCGGGGACGCCCAACCGTCCCTAGGGACGGTCTGAGCGTCCCCAATAGGACCCAGCTGTCCCCCACAGCTGGGTGTCCTCACCCAAAAAAAAAAAAATTAAATAAAAAAAAAGGTAAGGGGTCATTGGTTTTATCACCTCTTGAAACTGTTAGTGAACTACATAAATTTAAGTACATGTAACTTTACCCTAATTGTGGATGTTTCCAGTAAATCACTTTTTGGGCCAATTATATGGTAAGTTGTTATTTTCAATTTCACCATCTGGCTTTATCTAGTAGATTGAACTATTTGTAACAGACGATCAGTTGCTTTTAAGTATGAAAATATTTAAGACGTTCCTCAGAAGTATTCATATGCTAAAATTCATCATATTACCCACTGTTATTGTTTAAAGTGGATTCTGGGCAAATCAATAATTATAAGAGATTAATTCAGCTTGGTACGCTGCCTAGTGCTTATTGTAGGCACATCAAGAACTAGCAGAGATTAATTCAGCATTATACATCACCAGCTTTGCGATTAGTCCCTCAAACAATGGGAGGGGTGAGACAGTATTTGTTTGAACATTGGTGGCTGAAAAAGTGATGACTGTTATTACTTAAAATGATGACTGTTTGAACATTGTTTGCACTTGATATCCTTGGCTGAACCTTCAAGTTATAGTTGTTGAACTTGAAACAATTAAATGGCTGCACTTAGTAACTAATATGAATATCCTAATACCACTTATGTGTTAGTAACTAATATGAATATGAATGGCTGCGCTTACATAATTGATTACTAATATGAAATATCATTTTTGTTGGGTGTAGAATTCTGAATGTGTATATTATTCTAAATTTCTAAAAAAATTCAATTTTTATAGTATTATACCAGCCGTCCCCCCTAGCCGTCCCCGAGCCGTCCCCTAAAATCGGCCTGCCGTCCCCCGCCGTCCCCGGAAACCCGTTCCCCCGTCCCCCAGGCTCGTGAAACCTTGTATATATATATATATATATATAGCAGCTCACTTATACAAGTATGCGCACACAATATCGTAATTTGAATCGGTATTGTCCATCTAGATTTTTATGTTTTGAAATTTTAAATTACATTTAGTACAATTTATTGAAGATGTAAATTATTAAGAAGTTTATTATAATCAACATGAATGCTTTTTAATATAATAACATAGATTTAAATATTATTATTATTATTATTTTAAATGAATAATTGTTATTAAAACTTATTAACATGTTTATATATATATATATATATATATATATATAGAAGCTCACTTATACAAGTATGCGCACACAATATCGTAATTTGAATCTGTATTGTCCATCTAGATTTTTATGTTTTGAAATTTTAAATTACATTTAGTACAATTTTTTTGAAGAAGTAAATTATTAAGAAGTTTATTATATAATCAACATGAATGCTTTTTAATATAATAAAATAAATATAATGTAGAAAAAAAGTTCAATTTGTATTAGTTCAATAATTATTATACAAGTCTTGAGTACACCCACCAAAAAATTATTTTGATTGACAAGTCTTAAAAGCATAAAGTTTTCGGGGTAATAAATTTTATTTATTTTTTAATTTTATTATTTCATATATATATATATATATATATATATATATATATATATAGAAGCTCACTTATACAAGTATGTGCACACAATATCGTAATTTGAATCTGTATTGTCCATCTAGATTTTTATGTTTTGAAATTTTAAATTACATTTAGTACAATTTTTTTGAAGATGTAAATTATTAAGAAGTTTATTATAATCAACATGAATGCTTTTTAATATAATAAAATAAATATAATGTAGAAAAAAAAGTTCAAAATTTGTATTAGTTCAATAATTATTATACAAGTCTTGAGTACACCCACCAAAAAATTATTTTGATTGACAAGTCTTAAAAGCATAAAGTTTTTGGGTAATAAATTTTATTTGTATTTTAATTTTATTATTTTTATTTAAAAAATTATTTATGTTTCTGGTTGAAAAAAATAAGTTATAATTATGTTAGAATTATATTTTAATAAGTTTTATAAACGTTGAATAGTTCAATAATTATTATACAAGTCTTGAGTACACCCACCAAAAAATTATTATTTATAAATTTGAAAATTATTTATAGGTTCCTGATAGCATTAAACCTAGTTTTAAGAAATAATAATCCTAACATTTCTAATAATAGTAGTAAATATAAAAATGTTTAAAGACTATGTTAAAATGTTTTGATTTTGTATTTTGTCATGGCTCATGAGCACATTTTGTACTATAAACATTTTGATGAATACAAGAAAAAAATATACCCCTTCCTCTTGTTAATTTCTTATTTGTATTCCTCTTGTTAATTTCTTATTTGTATAATGTTGAATGTTGAGTAAGTGTGTTAGAATATACTAATAAGTAATATGCATGAAAAAACTTATTTTTTCAATAAAATTTGTTTTTTTTTTTTTTTCATTTTTTCTTTTTGCCGAGTCTTGCTAGTTTTTTTGCCGAGTCCCAAGTCCGACTCCCCAGTCGACCTTTTCGAGTCTGAGCCGAGTCCGAGTTTTGCTACTATGCTCTTCATTAGTACTGCCACATTTCTTCTACTAAAGCTTCCTGATCACGAAATACCAATTTATTCCTCGCCATCCAGATTGTCCACATAACCATACTTGGGCACATGTTCCGAAGGATCTTTAAAGGTTTATATTTGATAAGCAAGTTCCAAGCTTTAAGCAAATCTAGTAATGCTTTCTACATGGCTCAGGGCATGTCAAATCTTGTTTGGAGTCATGAAGCAATGGAGGAGAATATACATTTGGGTCACTTCTTTGCACCTACAAAATGCACATCTGGAAGGGCCTTAAAAATTTCTTCTTGAATTTATGTGAGGATTTTCCTGCATGCAGCTATCTAGCTTTTGGCCAAGCCTTACTAGACCATATGCTTTTCCAAATATTGCCCTCCAATCCACCTTGAATAGCTGCCATGTTTCCTTCATTAGTGTCATTAACTCAATAGCTACCCCTACCTTCGAAGCCCTATTTGATAGAGTCGTTATCTCCTGCTGAGCTGATTGAAAATCTTCTCTGCTTGCACATCAGAGACTGTTGATTGGTGATTCACTGGAACATCCTTCCAAGAGAGGCCATATTGTCTTCCTGCCCCATTATTTGGCTCAAAATGAACCTAATGGTTGTACACCTTTGGTCCTTGTAACGTACAAGCTAGGGAAGCAAGGTCTCTATACCTGATATCCTCTATTAATGTTTTTTTGTTCATTGAGGCTTGCTTCCATAAATCAACCATCTCCCTGTTTCCAATTTTCCTAAAATTTTCCCTGCTTACCATCTCCCAAACTTGTAGAAGACCTGACTAGGTAACTGAACTGCATGGAAGATTTCTGGCATAAAAAAGATTAATCAAGGGTTGTGAGGTGAAATGCTTCCTGAGGAGGGAGTTCTATGGTTTTCCTTTAGCTACAATAAATTGCCATCAATTTTACCCAATAAAACAAAAATTCATAATGTTGTGCAGTTTCTTATCTCCAAGCCCTCATATTTCATAGGCTTACTTACCTTACCCATGCCATTAGAGGGAATTTTCTGTTGTCATTAGTGCATTGCCAAAGGGAATCCCTCTAAATTCGATCCAACCTATTGATAATCTTCTTTGGGGCTCTCAAAATAGATAGCCAATATGTCAAAATAGCTTGCAGAATGATTTGATTAGGAGAATCCTGCCTGCCATCAATAACCATTTTCTTTCTTATGCCCTACTCTGTTCACAAGCCTTTGCCAGATCTGGCTGCTTTTCAATCCCGTAAAGAGAGGAATCTCCAGATAGGAGTATGGAGGAGAGGCCTGTTGGAAGCCTAACAGCCATGCCACTCTTATCTGGTCTCTCAATCCCATATTCATTAAAAAGACTTCGATTTCATCTTATTAATACATTGCCCTAAAAAGAATATCATTACTGTCCAGAGGTCCTGAAGGGTCCTGAAGGGAGGGGACTCATGCAAGGAGCATATCATCGACAAACTGTTGATGAGTGATAGCTGGACATTGACAGGTCACCTGAAGCACTTCCATAAGTCTTCTAGATTGGGGTTGAACAAGATTCTTTCCCAACGCTTTTGCCGTAATGATGTGAAGATATGACGAAACGGGATCTCCTTGCCTTGAACTTCTTGACAATTTCAAGAATCGTTTTGGTGAACCATTAATAAGAAAGGAAAAGGTGGAAGAAGCGTAGAGGTCTCTAATCCACCTCCTACATTCATTGGAAAATCCAAATTTCTCGGTACCTTAAGCAGGAAAGACCCAATCAAATCTGCCATAAGCTTTAGAGATATCTATCTTGATAATCGTATCTCTCTGTTTATTGCAAATTAGTGAATGGATGGCCTCATGAGCTATAATGGTGCCATCTAAGCTCTGTCTACCTTGGACAAAATCCTCTTGTTCCTGTGAAAGAAAGTAATTACTTGAGCCTCTTCACTACCACCTTAAGATGATCTTATTACGTACATTACACAAAGCAATTGGACTGAAGCTCTTGACTTCCAGGGTCTCAAAATATTTGGGGATTAAGGCTAGGAAGTTCGTGTTCACTGATTTGAGAACATTTTTTTGTCATCTTTGATTCCTTCACTATGCTTACCAAGTACCCTATTCTTCCCATCAGGGATTCATTTTGATGATCTGAACTGAAAGAACAAGTGGCTAACTAACATGGCTCTAATATTCTTATGTCTCTGTATTCATTGTCCATCAGCAGTATCAAGAAAATTTATTTATTTATTTATTTTTTGAGTAATACTTCTTATACACATCCACCATGGGGATTGAACCCGGGTCATATCACCGATAATGCAAGTGGCGTCCTTGAGGAAAATTTATTTTGTTCAAGGATCTCCTATAAAGTGTAGTTATATGGAAGAAACTAGTATTATGGTCCTTTCTTCAACTGCTTCAGCCTGGATTTCTGTCTTCAAAAAATTTCCTCCTTTTTCTACAACTCTTGTAGGAGAGATTCTAGCTGTCCTTCCTGATTAAAAATGCATTCTGAGATTCCTTGAGCTTGGATTTGAGCTTGAATCAGTTCACGCTCAGCCTTTTCTTTTAAAATGTCCTTAAACTCATTTTTATTTCACATTTTGAGTTTCATATAAATGTACTTTTCCTAGCATAGCAGAGTCCCTAGAAAGCCAAAGCTCCATTAAGCTGAGGAATAATTCGTCATTTTGAAAGATGCAAACATAGAGATATTGAGTTGTATAACATGAGCTTGAAAGAAAGCTGCAGAGCTTGATTATTGTGACAACACAATCATTTTCATAAAAATGAATTTATATTTTGCATTTTCTGGGTATATCATAATAATCTGGAAAACTGTTTGGGAAGTTTGTCAACCTTTTAGTGTTTTGAAAAAGGTGTGATTTTTCCTTGTTGAACATAGTTTCTGACCTTTTTTATCGATTAATTCAGTTGGTCTTGTTTTTTTGTTGTAGGATGTTTTCTATTAGGCTAGGACAAATGAATAGAATATATTGCTTGACAGAAGGGTTGATCAAATTTTTGTGTTTTCTTTTAGGCTAGGATAATCGAATTGAATATATTGCTCGACAAAAAAGTTATTTTTTTTTGGTTAAATATCTTATTTGAGAAGGGAGGGCAGGGGGGATAAAATTTTTGAGTATCAACATGGATCTTGGGTCTCGACCATTGATATTTTCTTCATACTTATTCTGCTATTTATTGTTTAAATAATAGACATGTCATTAGAAGATGCTGTTTATTTTTAGATTTTTCTGTTGAAACTATGTATTTTGTTGTATTTAGAGGTTGTTGAATGTTATGTTGTAATTATTGTTATTAGTTTGGGAAAAAGGTCAATACTAGTAAATAGTGTATTGTATAGAGTGTTCTTGCATGATATTTAGAGGCTTGTGTTGACTGACCTATTTTTCAATGTTTGGCACTTCACTTCTATTGCCTGTAAGAGGCTTGCATTACCATCCAGAATACAACATGCAGTTAGAACAATTTCTTGTATTGCCTGTAGTGTATCATGGTTATCATGCTTTGCTCCCTAGGGAAAAAGATGGCTTCCATTTCTTGTACGAATAGATAATATAAAGTGCAATATCTGCAACACTGGATCACAGCAAAATGGGCACATGCCCATTAATTTAGGCTTGCACTGGAGATGTGCTCCCATATCGTGTGCTTGGGTACATGTACCATACCCTAATGATGCACTAGATATGCATCGGGTATATAAATGAAATATGAGTACATTTTAAATTTTTAACAATGCATAGTACCCTATATGCACGCATCCTTGTACCGTGCATATCCCAAATTTGGAGGTCTGCACCGGATACTCCAAACCTGCACCTTGCATACTGTACACCAATACATCCTTGGTTTTAAGCAACTATGTGTGTGTATAATTTAAATAATCTATATTTGGCTTCTATTGTGGGTCACTCATCAAAATATCAAAAAATTACATTTGCTATTAGGTCAATTAGATCATATCCAGCTTGTCTTTCTATCAAAGATATTCTCTTTATCAAATTTCTATGTTCCTCTATTGACTACTTGATATCATTTTAATTAAGAGATAGAATCTTCTTGGCCAATTATCTTACAAAATTTTTATTTCACCAAGAAGAAGATCAACACTGCCATTGGCTAAATAATCTGCTATATTTTTTTTCCTCTGAAATGATCTGCTATTATGTTTCCTTATTTATTGATATACCGACATTTTCAAGATTCTACCTCCATTAATGATTGATGGACATTACAAAGAATGCTATTGCTGATCCAATCCATTCATCCATTTTCCTTGACAAGTAATTTGGGAATCCCCCTCAAGAAATGTTTCCATTCTTTTTGAATGACAATCTTGATCTTTGTAAGAAGTGCCCTAGCCTCCGCATAGATAGTTGAAGTTCCACATGATTACAAGTAGGTGAAGAGAAGTTTGCCTTCATTATTTCGAAAAGCACTATCTTTGCCAGCTTTTCCTGGATTTCCTTTGGAAGCACCATCAAAATTGATACGATAAACCCAACTTGTGGACATTTTTGTTTTATTGTAGATCGATGCAAATCTTTTGTGTTAACTTTATTGCTGCATATGACTGTTTTATGTATATTCAAATCCTGTAACGAAGAGGCTAATATTTTAAGAGTTAGTTCTGATGAGCCTTAACCAAAGAAATAGAAAATTAAATAAGTGCGATGCGCACAAATGTAAATGAAATGAAATGTAATTTTGTAATGTTTGTTGGACGTCACAAGTGATGATGTAAGCATTTTTGATAATTCAAAGTTTGTAATGTGTATGGCATAATGCATGTAATTAAGTATGTGTGAATGTAGGGTAGTTATCACCCAGTTAGAGGTGATGTGTCCTACGGTAGTTGTTGTTAACTACCAACCCACAATGATAAATAGTAACCCCTATTCATTTAGCGGGTTTGGATGTATTGTACCATGTAATATATTGTAGACCATAGACACAGATGGAGGGTACTGAAAACCTTGTATCAATCATCGAGTACTGAGTAGATGTGTTTGTACCGACAGCGTTCAAGAAATCGCAGATTGATATGTAATGCAAGTGCCATACAGGTAGGAGTGAATACAATATCTACTCATTTCATCCTTCATCTGTTGTGATTGTGTATACATTGTGTGTGATGTCATTGTGGGTTGCTGTAGCAAAGTAGATCTGTTGGTTGTTCTCTCCAAGTACTGTATGCGGGATTGAAGTCGCAGTCCAAGAAGTGCTGTCAGAGGATTGCCGTACAAGTGACTGCCGTATATGTGGAGAGAGAAGCCTGTATGCGGGGATGAAAGTAGTCTAGAACAAGATAGCTTTTCCTATTTGCTACCCAAAGTGTTGGCCCTATGATGATTGCAGTCTTGGTTGATCATTAAATCTGTCATATCAAATTGTTCCTCCAAAAGTTGGAGTACTTACCCCGGTGCTACAAACACCTATTTTCCCGCACTTTAGACTTCCCATGATGAACACCATGCTTGTAAACATTCTATAAGAGAGGCAACAATATGATTCTAAACTTGGATATGATTTTGAGATTTGTTTTTGAAAATTCTATTATTTCTTTCAAGCCATAGATTCCAACAATTAATGGGAGGACCAATCCTCCATAGAATGCATAATGCTTTAGCTTTAAACAATTTATCCAACATTTTATCATCTCTTCCAATGTTGATGGAGCTTCCCAATACTCTTTCTCTCTTTAAAAGTAGTCCTAAAGTAAGCAAAGAGAGAATTAAAAAGTTGATGATCTAAGGTTTCCGGATTCTCCTAACACAATGCACACTTATGTGGGATGTTACAAAGCGAGGGATTTAATTTTTGTTTGTGTATATCGGTACGAGTGGGTGGATAGATGGTTGCATACTATCTTTTGCTCATCTGATTGTATTTATATATACCCCTTGCTGCCATTGTGTGTATTGCTGATCATTAAGTGTAGATTGTTGGTAGTGTATTGTTTGTTATGTATAGTTATTATATAATAGTTGGAGAATGCTGTATGACATTCTTGTGTTCTGTTAATACAATTACTTTGTGTGATCTATATTTTGTGTACAGATAGATTGTTACTTTTAATGTTAGCATTTGCTTTGTGTATTTCTTTCTCGCATATTTTTTCCTTTTGCTATGAAATTCCAAACTGCTGTGTTACAACCTAAAAGGTCCATGATATCCTCTTCTTTGTAGAGTCTCACCTATAAGAATTTTGCTTTAGACTGCTAACCAAAGGAATGTTGAGGCCTTAGGGAGGGCCTCAAGTTACCACACATTCTTTCAAAGGAAATCCTTTGTAGTAGGAATTTCTGATTGCTCCAAAGCCTTATATCCCAACTTGATTGACTATCCACTATCTTTGGATAGGTTCCAAACCAACACATTCTTTTGTGTAAAAATGGGGAAAAAGAACTCTTGAAGCATCTTTGGAGCTTATCTGTTGTTTGTTGGAGGTCTTCTCCCTCAACCAAATTGCTAACGGAAATCCAAGATCTGGAATTGTTGCTTACATCCGTATAATTTGTGACCTTTGAACTTTTACAAGCACAGACTTGAGCGAACGGTTGCCATTTTGGCTCAGAAATAAGAGAATAAGGCTTCACCCAAGCATCAGACCAAAAATTTGCAGAATCCCCCTCATTGAATGACTGCATCATATGTTTCACGATCAATTACAAACTCTCTGGTATTAAGTCCTATGTTGCCAGATACCTTGGTAGGGGTCATTTCCTTAACAGTTTTATTGTGTCCTCACAACCTCTATATTTTTGCAGTAAGATTTTTGCCCAACTCTTTCTTTGATTTTTAAATAATATTCAACCAAGTTTTGTCCCTAGTGCTAAACTCTATCTCTCCAATATTCTCTCCTCCACAGTGTATCCCGCTTACAAAGAGGAAACCTATAGTTTTCCTCACATCCTTTCCAAAGGAAATCTCTTCAAGTTTTGTCAAATTTGGATGCTATATCTGCCACCAATCTGGAAAGTGACATTTATATTGCAATGTAGCCTTTATGAGTTGTAGTAGTCTTCTAGCCATGGTTAAGACTTACCTTTCCAACCTGCCAAACATTTCTACCATCAGACAAAGGAATAATTAGATATGTTAATGACAATTTTCCAATTTTAACCTCTAAAATCTCCAAAATAAACCATTGTAAATCTAAAGCAGTGTTAATGAAAGATCTTATTTTGTCATATTAACTGTCTGTCCAGCAGCCTTATCATAGCATGCTAGTATTGATTTAAATTCCATGCCCTCACTAATTGAGGGATGGTCCAGAAGAAAATTATGATCAACAAATTGGAGATGAGATTCGAAGGGCCTCTATGCTTATGTTTTTCAGAATAGCTGAACATAATTATATGAGGACCATGAGAAGATATTTTAGGTGAATTTCAATGATTTAAGAGTTAGGTTAATGTGTCCTTATGGAATTCATGGTAATTGGTCAACAGTATAAGAAAAAATTGAGTGTATGAGGTTTAAAGACTGTACGTTGAGGCAGAGCAAGATTGCTAGTTCAATGAAACTAAACAAAAAGACTAGGAATCTGAAGACTGTTTAATAATCTCAACTCTAGCTATGATGAATTAGGCGCACAAGATTGCTTGTTCGATTGAAGCTAAACAAGATGACTAGGAATCAAAGAATGCTTAATAATCCCAATTCTAGTGATCATGAATTTTATGCACCCAATTATCAACCAGATAGTTCTAAAAAGAGACAATAACCAAGGATACAATTAGGTATGGTGCAAAGCAGAAGAGGATGAAGAATCTAGATTGATTAAATGATCAAAGCTTTGTGTAAATTAAACCTACTGGGATCTCTATTAATAGTTTTAAGTTTACAAATGACTCAGTGAATCTTATGCATGGAATTGGATTATGCAGTTGGCCCACTGCCCCACTATATTTATTTAATAAGTCGGACACATTCAATTTTACTGGACAGGAATTAATAGGAATAATTAATCTTAATATAGGAATACTTAATCTTAATGTTTGAGCAATTTACAATCAGTCGAGGGTGTTGGTAAAGTACTGTAACTGTCAACCATTCCTTTTAACAAATACAGAAAGATAGAAAATGAAATGTTCTTGCATCTCTAGTTGTTGTCTTTGTGATTTTGAGTTCCATGCACATTTTATGAGTTCTTTTGGTGGAGTGATCCTCTTGCATATATCAGTGTTTAAAATGATACGACAATCATACTGTTTGTATGATTTGGATTTAAAAAGGTGTTGTTGCGTGCTTCTAGTTATCGCATCTGGTATATGTGAGTAAAAAAGCAAAATTGAATCAAGTAGACATCAACATAGATGTACATCTCCCTGCAATCTCACAACCAGTAGGATCACAGACAGACAGATAGATTATTAATAGGACGAAATTCCATAGTAGTAATATGCCATCTGTAAATGTACTAGCTTGTATGAACAACTTGCATCACAGATCTCCTGCTAGAAAGCAGGAGGGCTACTACATGCTGCTCAGTATGCGTAATTTGACGTAAATAGGGGTCACTTTGTTTTACTTGGGAGTTATTGTTTATCTTCTTCATTCAAGGAGTCAGCAGTTCTCATGCTAGGTAGTCTGTAATTTTTTTATTGAAAATTGATCAGGGCAAGAAGGCCCTGTTGTCACTTCAATAGCATTCTCTTTTGGATTGAAGGATTAGAACACCATTTTCAGCATTTGCCTTTTTCAATCTTGCCATGTAATTCATCCTCTGTCAATAGGTATAAGGAAGTATCCCTCTTGTTTGTGACAGATCTGATCATATTACATAGAGTCAACAATTTCATAGATATCATCCAGAGATTGGCTATTTATATTTGCAAGTCAAATCATCTCCAATTATGTTCACTGGAATCAACCGCATACATTACATCATTCCAAAACCCAGCATTAGGGATCAATCCTTTAACCTCATTTGCAAGCCTGCATGATGATTTTGTCCATGACAACCATATGTCATTGACTGCTGTGGACATAATATCTCTATGCCCACAAAAATAGGTTAGAGGAAAACGAAATAAGAAATAAATGCAGATGGTTACTGAATTCCTAATTGTAATAGTTGCAAAGGGGCATAATATCCCTTTGTAAATATGCAATAAATGTCCTCATTGTTGTAATGGTTGTTTATAGCCATTTTGATATATTTTTTCTTGGTTGGAATTGTGATGGATTTGCCATCGTTCTTCAATGCATCTTAAAATGCTTCACACAGCATGAGCTCCAAAAATATGTCTCTGCTTCTTTTTTTCTTGCTGGGGCTTGCTTGTGGAATAACTTGAAATGTTTGATGCATTTGCCTCTCTAATGGCATTATGTAGCTAGTCTTTGAGGAAGTCTCTGTTTTTCTCTTACTCTGACCAATAAGAGCAATTAATTTCCCTTTTGAAATAAGGGCCTAGTAATGGAGATGTGATGATTTCTAGAAGTCAATGCTTATATTCATTAGCTTCACCATTCATTGAAACTGTGTAAGCTTTTTTTATTCAATATTTAGCTTCATTGGTGTCATAATAGTTGCATTTGAGCTTTCTTTGCAACGATGGTAGTTGAAAGGCTTCTGCACAGACGTTTTATATCTTGTGGGTCCTTAATCAATGTCACAAATTATCTGCTCATAGCATGGGCATTGAATCTCATTGATTTGCCCCCGCCTCCCTCTCTCTGTGTGCCATAACGGGCTGTTCACTGTTCTTTAAGTTCCTTTTTGGATTTTATGAGTCAATTTGCATGCAATTCTGGCTTCCTGCATAGATTCCTTAAGCTCCTTTTCTCATTAATGATCATGATCAATGAAAGAGGACATCTCTATTCGTGAAGAGAAATTCAAAATAGTCTTAGAAATAAAAGTAGCGTAATTTTATCAAATGGCATCAGCTCAACTGGTTGAATATGTCAAACATTCAAGGTGGAGACATGGGATTGAATCTTGGCAGGTGATATATGCATAATAGCCAAATGTTGTTGTAATACATCATTTTGTTTGTTGAAATATTGTTCTAACAAAGTCATGATGTAATATGTGTGGGGTTCATTTCAATTGCATATAAGCAAAGAGGAAAAAAAGAGCCTAATTTCATCAAATGTCATGGGCTCAAGTGGTTATATATGTGGACTTTCAATATGGAGACCCAGGTCCAACTCTTGCCAGGCGATATATGCACAACTCGCAAAATACCACTATGTGGTTTGTTGAAATACTGTTATAACATGGACATGATGTAATACATGTGTGGCCTGTTTCAATCCCATATATCCCATTTAAAACAAAGGAGCCTAATATCTAATTGAAGTCTCTGCGCTCTATAAAATAAAACCAAATGCTTTCTATTATTAAAAAGTTCCTGTTCACAAGCTATGATTTCCCTTCTAAAATGCTTGTTTCTTTTCTGTCTCATTTGGAGCAAGACATTAAGCTTGTTTCTTTACCTTGCAAAAGCAATGTTTCCCTGATGAAATACTCAAAATTTACTTCTATTTGTATATGTCAGCTAAATTTCATATTTTAACTCCTTTTCTCACTAAAAAAGGAGAAACGGTCCTGACAAAAGGGTGCTTTGTCTTTTGAAATACAACCTCATCTCCTAACCAAATCAGTCTCCTTTTGTCCTCCTCTGTCGTATGCCATTTGCCATGGCAGTTTATAGATATGCAAATGTCTGGTCTAAACTATACACTCTTGCAAACATGTTATATATTTCATCTTTTACCTGTGCAATTTTACTGGTTTGTTTATGACATTTTGCTAGTGTAGTTTCGTTATTGTGGCGTCATTGTTTTGGGTTGTCCATTTAGGTATTTGATGGGGTTTATGCTTTTTCATTTATTCTATAAGTTTCTTTTAGTGTTTTGAGGTATCTCTGTGTGGTGGCTATGAGATATGCCATATTATGTTTGGAGGAATTCCCTAAACATATATTGAGATGCATCATTGGATGCTCCTTGTTGTCCACTTATGCATCACAAATATTGGAGATGCCTTCGCATAAGGGTATGTTTTCCCACTTTTGTGAACATGTACACTTGCTTTGTTGTTATTTATGTCTGCATGCACCTTCAAACTTCTACATATTTTATTTTTTATGATATATATGTACTTATAACAGACCCTGCAATTGGGAACATACACTATCACAACTATGGTATGGTTGTGCTTGTGTGCAAATGTGCACGTGCACAAACATATAGATTGACACAAATATATATTTGTCGAGTATGCTTTATGGATTAATAAGGGTTGGGGATTTGTGTCCGGGCAAGGACACTGCGTCAGCATGACATCGCAAACGCTTGAGAAATGTCTTGTGCGCTTCTACTGCTCCCCAATAAGGGCACTTTAGGGGATGATGTTCTTTGTCATGCATCCTTAAAAAGATGAATTTGGGGAGACTTCATTTTTGTTAAATATAGGTGTTGTCTCTTTTTCAGGTATTTCATGATGTGTTAGTATTATTTTTCTAGTGCTTACTGATTTTATTGTTTCAATTGTTATAGAGCTTAGGAGAGCTGATTTAGATATGAGTCAACATGTCAATAGAGTTACACACATTTGATAGGCTCTCTAAGATTGTATGTTAGTTTTTGTTGTCAGTGTTAATTGTATGCATCTCTAGTTTGAGTGCCCACTTTGAGTGAACTTTTCATATTTCATATGTTATACCTGCATAATGATTTTTATTCATGAAACAGGAAATGCATATATATTTTAGGGTATTCTATTCTTATTATAAGGTGAATTTTATGTACTTAGATCTTTTGAAAGGGTATGCCCATGGGGATTTACCTTGCTGTCTATAAAATATGACACCCCCTTGCAGTATCAATATCCTCTATTGCAACATTGAACTGTATAGTTTATCCTTTTGTCTGTGCGATTTCATGTGGTGTTGGAGAATTGATACTTTATTACTTTGCTGGCATATGTGGAGTGAGAAACTACTTTATTTCAGATTTCAGTGGTGCATCATTTCCTGGTTGTGCTTTTGTTAATGTGCTAACTATTTAAATAGATTTTAAATTTAGATTATCTCTGTGCATTGTTGTAGAAAAAGATCTGGATAAACAATGTAGCAGCAATTTAAATGGCCTTAAAGGGTTTATGATAGAGCGAATAATTATTTCGAATATTTGTTTAACTAGGTAATATCAATAGGCAAGGAGCGATACACCGTAGGTGAAGTCTTGTTTCAACCATCAATACTGGGAATTGAGGAGTATGGTATTGTTGAACAATTGATCCGTTGTGCTTCCTATGTTCCTTTTGAGAATCAGCGACAACTTCTGGAGAACACTGTGCTTTGTGGGGGTACTGCAACTATTTCTGGTATGTCCCTCATGATTATCGGTTGTTTTTTATTGCATTTGAAAATTCAAGTTTTGATAATTTACTCATAGAAAGTGTCTTATCCAATCAAATAATTTAACACAAAATAAAAATGTTGGATTTTTGTTGTTTGGTTAGTAAGGCTTTTAGACAACTCTTATGAAAAACCTTTATTTGTTCTTTTGTTAATAACACCAGTGTTAAGAACTCTAGATAAGGTTCTTAATTGTAACCATTAATTATTACAAAATTGGGCTTGTGGGGTTCTGCAACTATGTCTTCTGTGTTTCTCATATTATTGCTTGATTTTTTAATGCATTTGAAAGTTTAGTTTTGATAATTTACTCTTACAAATTGTTTTCTTCAATCAAATAATTTAGCTCAGTGTAGAGATATTGAACTTTGTAGTTAGTAAGGGTTTTTGCGCAACTTAAAAAATAATATTTAGATGTTCTTTCGTTAATGCCACTAATGTTAAGAACTCCACACACGGTAGCCACTAGTTATTTGAACTTGCCAATATATTTAATTTATTCTGTCTAGAATTTATGCAGCTTTAAAATGATCTTCAGTTTAAAAATTTTAAACCATTTTAAATTTGGTTGTCCAAGTGTTTCTATGCTTAAACATGTGTTAAACTTATCTATTATTGTTGTTTGTTTTCATTAGACATTCTAAAGCAACAAGAAAATTGGTCTTAGTTATAGGGAATCTAATATTTTTGAGGAAGAACACTCATATCGTCATAGTATACTTGAATCATATATGTTGTAATGCCCCTGTGCAACTACTTACATCATTAGCTAACCACTGAACCTGAATTTGTTTTCCTCCAAACAGATTTCATAAATATCCACATATTTGCAGTCCTAACCCACTCATATAATCTCTAAGATAGCCTTTGTTAGTAAATTAACCTTGTGGGCCAATCGGTTATTGGTCCATGCATTGTTTAGCCTATGGCTGACTCACCATGCTGTGTTTTGCATGACAACCTCCTATGAACCTGTGGTATCTATTTCCATTATCACCAACCAATTGGTGGCGAAAAGTCAGGTATAGTGTCTCCAACAGTTTGTTTTCTGAAAGTGTTGCCCATTGTTTGTCTTGTGCTTGAGTAAAATATTATGCTTCCATTTGATTCTTCATGATCTATTCTGATTAAACCTCCCAATGGGAAGACTTTTGGTCCCTAATAAGCTTAAATTTGAAGAAGATAAGGTATTTATTTTTCTACATTCTTTATGTTCCTTGCTTCTTTTTGGAAGCAGTGCTTGTAAGTTTCCAACATTTTGGTTTCTCCAAATTTAACTTCTCTGCTTTAACATGGAGTTCTATCTCTGTAACTGAATCTTTGTTGAGCGAAGCCCATCACTATAACATACATGTTTCACTATGCGGACAAAGTTAACGAAGAACCTTTGATGTCAAGTATGGAGACATTATGGCCACTTAGGAAAAAGCAAAAACACCAAAGATGTCTCTGGCTATGTGAAAATAGAACCATGATAGAGACCAAAGTGAACAAGGAACCCTTGATGTCAAGTAAGGAGAAATTATGGCCACATAGGAAAAAGCAAAAACACCAAAGATGTCTCTGGCTATGTGAAACTAGAACCATGATAGAGACCAAAGTGAACAAGGAACCTTTGGTGTATCTCTCATTTCTTTTGGTGTAATATAATGTACATTTTTTCAAAAAAAAAAAAAAGTAACTGCAATATTTTTTGTTGCAATGAGTTTGTGAAGGTTTATAAGAGATGGAAACATAAAGCAGGAGTGGTAAGCTTATGGATTCATAAGAATTATTAGGATGAAGTTCTAAGAAAAAACATGGAGACTTAAGCTACCTATAAGATTTCTGATTCAAAAAGGTTCTTGAAAAAAAAACTCATGTTGCTGAAATTACTTATGACTTTGTTCCTTATGTGCTCCAAGGTGTTGCAAACTGCAAACAAGCTTTTGATGGGTTGATAGTTTGCTTGTCTTGGTAGAATTTTTTCAGGTACATGTTGACTGGTGCAAGAATCTCCTTCAGTCAAGGAATAAAGTTATTGTGGATGGTTCTTTAACTAAAAGGTTGAAGATTTTATCATGCTTTTTATTCTTCCACTTTAAACTTCTAAATAAAAGCACAGTATCAAGGAGCTTTTTTCACCACATATGGCTTGAACTCTTCTATGCTTTGTCTAGTTACCACTAATACTTAGTCAAAACTTGCAAGAATAAAAACTGCGCTTTAATTTGTAACGAAAATTAGCAAATCCAAATTGAATTTTTTTCTCAAGTTTGGTAAATATATGTTTGATGGACAATATGATCATACATTTCTATGACATGTTGGGTGTGGGTTCATTTAAACCCTCAACATCAATAACCATCAATACATGCATGAGCAATGTGTGCAGATCATGTTATTCCATTTTTTAATCATTATTTTAACAATTTTCAATCATTTGGTATATTTTAAGCAATGACAAGGAAATTACAAAGCAATGTGTACATCTAAAAGATGTCACTTAACCATCATAATCAATAATTATAAGTGCAATGCATGTGGATCATGATTATTCCAATAAAATATATGTTCATTTGTAAAAATATGTTGATATATTACTTTTGGAAAGTTGGTTTGATTTCAAAATAAACCTCAAATTGAGGAAAATGAGTCATTTTGGACCAAGTAATTAAAATGCAATAGTCAAAATTTGAAGATGTGTATACGAAAATAACTATTCTTTGTATCCTAATAGGTCCTCAGTTGGTTATAGATTTGGTTGTGTAGGCGCTAGTTCTGAAGTGGCACCATCAAAAGCGCCACCTCAAAGTTAACGGATGTAGCACGGTGGTGAGAGTCCCAACAATGAAGATAGAATGACAGGATTCAGGGGCCATCATGTTTGTAGTCAGCACACTTGAACAATGTCAACATGGTCATTTGCTAGATGACAATGCATTAGACGACAGGTTGAACTCAGTGTGTAGTCAGCAAGACAGCATCAACATGACGACATTCTCCAGACGACAAACTCGCTCTAGACAACAAGTCTCTTGTTGACAATTGCGCTCAACATGACGACAATTCTTGTACAACAGGTATCCTCAACAACTTTTGTTGACAACATTTGATTGTGGTTTGCAACACCTGACTGCAACCTTCAACCTGCAACACCTGACTGCATCTTCCAACCTGCAACCATAACACCTTGACAATGCACAAGTTTAATGATCTAGCATATTGGTATCTACACACAGACATCCAACACATAGAGAATGGATAGATTGCATTGATAATCTACCTGTATGGTAATTACAGATCACAACACTTGAACAATTTCAACATGGTCATGTTCTAGACAACAATACATAAGGCAATAGGTTGAATTCAGTCTATAGTCAGCAAGATGACGTCGACATGACAACATTCTCCAGATGAAAGTCTCAAGATGACAAACTCACTCTAGACAGCAAGTCTCTAGTTGGCAATTGCACTCAACATGACGACAATTTTGGTACGATGGTTATCCTCGACAATTGTGGTCTGCAACGTTCGACTGTTGTCCACAACTCCTGACTGCAACCTTCAACCTGCAACACCTAACTGTGTCTTCCAACATGCAACCATAACATCTTGACAATACACAAGTCTAATGATCTAGCATACTGATATCAACACACAAACATCCAACACACAAATAGAGAATGGATAGATTGCATTGATAATCTGCCTGTATGGCAATTATAGATCACAACACTTGTATACAGAACTCACAAGATGCTCTCATATGCACTTGCACATATGCTCTCGTCTCTCGTCTATGCCTAGTATGCATATATGGTGATATGCAACAATGAATGGGGGGTCCTTTTTATAACTCAGTCCTAGCCATTGCCAACAACAACTTCCAGGACACCTAAGTGCATAACTACTTCCCCCTTTCGACGCACATTAGACACATATGCCAACTTTATATTATATGCAATGTATTAACTTATGACGGCCATAACATTTACATTTGCATTTCAATTACATTTCAATAGCATTTGACCAATCATTTATTTACATTGCACTTTGACCAAAACTTAGTGCATATTGCACTCAGAAACTTCTACAGACAGTGTAACATCTGTTTTTGCTGTTTTTGTCCAGAACTAGCGTCTACATCTGTCCTCCCCTTTGATTTGGTCGACATCCTCGTCTACATCCGTCTCTGCTCTGGTGGACTTGGACCTTGCTGTTGAGGTGTTGGAACAGGTACTCCTCCCATCTCTGCAATTTGCAGCTTTAATGCCTCTTTCTCGTCCTTGAGTCTCTTGGCATAATTATGATACTTGGCCCATTCCAGACCATAGTGGTTGGCTTTTTGTTCCATTGCTGCCAACTTCGTCAAGAGCTCTTCCTCCCTTTTTGCAAAGGCTTCATTTGTAGTTCTTTGTGCCATTTTTGCAAGCTGCTCGTCTCTTTCGACAATCAACTGATCTTTGTGCTCCAGCTCCTTCGTCTTAGCTTCCACTAGCTGCTCTCTAATTGAGCACTCAGATTTCAGTTGTGCAATCACTTCATCTTGTTCCTCTTTAGCCTTAGTCTTCTCCTCAACCTCTTGTCTCAGTTTGGCTAGTTCTGCTTTGGCTTCCTCGCTCACTTGCCGAAGTTTGGCTTCTGTTGCCTGCAATTGGTTAGCCCTTTCTTCTCTTGCACTGTGAATCTTTTCAATGCCTATGGCTAACCACTACACCAAGTATGCCAAAAAATTAATCCTGGCATATGTCTGTACCAACTCAGGTGCCAATTCAACATACTTGACAACTATTTCATTTTGTGGGCAAAGGCTATTGCTTCTTCCATTTATACATATACGAGTTGGTCTCTCGTACAGTGTTTGAGTTCCCTCTGGCAGTTCTTGCACACCGACCATGGTTCTAATATTGCCAGTCTCCAACTCCCATGGCTGTGTTTGATGGATGCTGGCAAGTCTCGTCATCCATTCCTCATCATGGATCCAGTTTACCAGCTTGCTTAGCTCATTCTCTGTCATCAGCTGCCATTTCCTCCACTGTCCAACACAACCTACTTGGAACTCTAATCTCAATCTGTCTATGACTCCGGATATTCTTTGCAAGCAAGTATCCACTTGTGCATCAATGTGATCCCCCAACTTTGGTGGTTGCCTGAAATTTGGCACTTCTATCACTACGTGATCACTCAGCTTTGTGCCTGTGTCATCTTTTGTGGTTCGTCTCTACCATATTTTCTCCTCCTTGCCCTGAAAAATTAATAGATTTCCTAGTTGCCTTACCCTCTGTTATAGTTTGTTCTGCAGGATTAGCCAACTGCTCCATCCTTTGGCTGCCTCTCTTTTTTAGCAACATATATTTTACTACGGGCTCATTGTCATCTGAGTCTGTTTTTGGTTTTGTTGGCACTACGTCCTTTGCTGGCTCTTCCTTTTTCTAGTGTCCTTTTTGGTAGTGGCACCATCTATTTCCTTGCCCGTTTTTCCTACTGTGGATGTTATTTCGAATTGCACCTCCTCCTGTACTAGAGATGATGCACTTGGATCAAATTGCTGCTGAGCTTCTCCAAGAAATTCAAGTGATCCAACTTGTACATCTCTCGTTACATCCACTGCTTCTTGAACTTCTCTGTCCATAGGCACAATTTTTGGGAATTCTTGTGCCTGTTGTTCTTCTTGTTGAGTGTCTTTCTCAGGCTATTGCTATCCAACTGCAGCTCTTTTTGCAGTCTCTTGTTGGTATCCTCCCACCATAGTTTGTTCCATCCTTCCACCCACGTCTACTGTGGCCTGTTCTGGGGGTTGCTCTTCCATTTATACCCTCCTACGCCTTTTCTCCTTTTGTATTGATTTTGGCCTAGATGGTGGTGCATCTTCCTCTAAATCTTCACTAGGTACATCATCTAGCAGATTCTTTGTCTTCAGTATCTTTTTTATTCTTGACGTTTTAACCAGAGTGCCTCCCTTCATATGTGGCATTGCATTCATTTACCTTAGAATTGTTGGTGTGAGTTTTGGTAAATTGTCTTTGGGAGGGTCCAAATATGGAATATGCACCTTTGCCTACGTAACAACATTCATCAACAAGCCAATGGCATGAAATGCCATTGAGAAGTTCTTCATGTTCCGCATCAAGAAATTCTTAATGCGGTATGAGAGGTAGGATGCCCAATCATAGGCTATGCCAGCTGCTACCCCTTGCATGTAAGGTATGAGCCATATGGGTATCTCCAAGGCTCGTTCTCCAAAGAGTCTTAATTGCTGCTGCTTAACTCCTTGGATCCCATGTGACATCAACTTCTGTACTTCATCTAGAGTGAGATCCGTTACTTCATGGATCATTTGCTTGCACCAGTTGGAATCCATTGAGTCTTTACTACCGGTATTCCATGATTTGGCAATCCAATTGTCAACTTAAAGTTGCCTGCTGAAAATACAACAATCATCTCTCGGTCACCCACTCTCACTTTGTATGTCTGCAACATTTGCAGCAAATACTCCTTAAATAATTCTCTATCAAAATTTGGAATCTGCAATATGGAATTTGTTGACAATGGATTATTCTTTGGAACCTTTTCCCACCACGTTCGTAATACTCTCATGTTGATTTGAACCAAGTAATGTCTTTCAAGGGTACCTTCTCCCTCTCTTTATTCCTTTCTCCTTCGTGAGGTCTAGCATCTCTTTCCCTTTCTTTTGGAATGCTAGAATTTGGCCTTTGGCATAGTTGCCTTTCACTATCTTGTCCCGTGTTTGAGCCATAGTCTGTCACTTGCTCTTGAGCGTCCTGCATGACTATGCTTCGTACGCCCTTCTATCATCAGGTCAGGCTTCTTTGCTACTTTGCTTGCCGAATTCTTTTTAGAATGTTTGGCCTTCTATGCATCTTGCTCAACAACTATGATTCCAATTTGCTTGTACGGTCCCCTTGCCATCTTACAAATTTGTATGACATTCTCTGCTCACATTGCTGGTTTGTACAACACCCTTGCTATCACAAACTCCTGGACTTGTACGACAACACTACCTCTGATTGCAGACGACACTTTTTTTGATTGCAACTCTAGACGACACTTCTCTGACTGCAACTCTAGACAACACTTCTTTGATTGCAGACAACACTTTCTTTGTTTGCAGTTCCAATTGTCACTTCCTTTGTGCGACAAACTTGTACAATGATGGGTTTTGCGACTTGGCCATTTTCTCCTAGACTCATATGACCCTTCCCCCTTCCATATGGTAGTCCTGTTTGCCCATTTTTTCACACAAAGATGCCCTCTTGCCCTTCTGCCGCTAGTTTAACTACTTCACCTTTGTCTGTAAACCATCGTTTAGAATTCAATTCTCCACAGCCATTCGTACGATCGTCCCCTTCTTTTTAGAGCTTGCTAAAGCATACTTCTTTTTTGTAATGTTGGCAAATATCCGTGGCTCCCTCTTGCACTGCATCCTGCGTATGCAACTTACTCTACGTCCTCCTTCTCACCTATCGACTTGAGCGATTTGAAGTGCTTCTTCCTTTGGACTGCCTATATTTATAATTGCAGGAGTTAATTGGCGCCCATGCATAATCATCGAATAACTGCCACTTTGCCAAGGCCGAATTGTCGGATGATTGCCACCTCACCACTCTGCATGCGATTAACAATGCCTTTTCCTGCGCACTTTCTTTGTCTTTTTCTATGTTTTATCTATATATATATATATATATATATTTTTAAAGTTATTTACTTATTTACACCGTGAAAAAGTTCACGTGTCACCTTCGTTGTATGATTCATACTACCACGCAAAATTGGATTTCTATTGCGTTTCCGTTGACGAATTATGTGCATTTTCTCTTTGATGGCAATTTTTGAAATATACCAACTCAGGAAAAACAAAACACTTGCAAAATTTTACAACAAAATATTGCTCAAAACCTAAGTTGCAGAAAACTGGAAAATACAGCAGAAATAACAGCAGAATATTTTGATTTTTTATTTATATTTTCCGCAACAGAAATAGACTAAGAAACCCTTACAAATCTGATATGCACTTGTCAAACACAAAACTGCCTCCAAAACTGCAATAACAACCTCTCCAAGGCTGGACGTTCACTTCCTGGAGCAATATTTGGCCAATGAATCACTTCCCAGGCTGAGCGCTTCACCTAGGGTTCCAAGCCCTCTCAAATCTGATGCCAAAAACAGTCTTTGAAACCTTTGATCTCAACAATGGATGCACACAAGCAAACCCTGAATGGATTTGCCTCTTCAATGGGTAGATAGCCCTAGGGTTTTACCCCTTCAAGCCTCCAATGGATCTCTCCAAAGGGAACCCCAATAATCTCTTGTAGCAGAATGCAAGAGCCCAAAAGAGCAAGCTCTCCCAAATTCCAAATTCTCCAAATTCACCATCCCCACAAATGAAACCCTAAAGTCCCTTTTATTCTCAAACCCTAAAGTGAGATTAAGTCCCAGCCTTAGATTTAACAATGGAGGGCTGAGATTAGATCTCAATCTCATAAGATCCAATGGCTATGATATAATCTAATGTTGAGATCACTTAAAGTCACTTAAGTTATATTGGACCCCACACAACAAAGAAATAAAAGAAATAATAATAATAATAACTTTCGAAACGTCACTTTGTCAAATGCCTATAATATAGCTTTGTTTTTGACACAAAAACCCTCCTAATACCATAATTAACTCTACTAACCCATATACCAACATTCAAACTTGTCAAAACACACTTAATAACCCCTATAACTCCTATTTTAACCACAAAATATGACGAAATACTCTCAATGACGCCCAAACACACTTTAAGACATCAAAGATAATATTTACAATGCTGGAATTTTTTTGGGACATTACAAATTTCCTCTTCTGTTTCGTGACTGCGGTTTCTTGCTATCCTAGGTCCATCTGTATGGCGGTTTGTCATCTACCCGTCTTCCTGACAACACTCAACTGCCTAGCCCTCCTCCTGATGGCACCCTTCTATCTGATGATCCGCTTGATGGTGCCTTGTCATCTAGTCCTGCTTATTGCACCCTGTTGTCCTACCATCCTTTTGACGACACTCTATCGGCCTGCCAGCCTGTTGATGACACTCTGACACTTGCCTTGTACAACCACTATTCGTCTATATGGTTGGACCTATATGATGGCCTAATTTTCGTAACTCTTCCTTTGTTTTACCAAATTCTCTCTTGCCTTATCCAACTTCGTTCTTCTGTAGTTCTATTTTGCTGTTGTTGTCTTTCTTGTGATGGTTCCCTAACCTTTGATCTCTCCATTAGGTGAGCCTCCGTTACATGGGATTGACTATTCCTATCTCTAAGCTGTGTGAGGTTCGTCTGAGTCCTTTGTCGTCTATTGCTACGTCTTTGGTTCTGACGTGGATCATGAGGTGGTCTTGACGGGCCAGCCTGATGGTCATGCGATGATTGGTTGCTTTGTGCTTGATCAAAAATGGTCCTTGCGGCCCATCCTATTGTCCATGCGGCCCATCTTGTTGGTTACCAGGAGGGAGGCCAACCAAACTCCTCCTTGGTCAGGTAACCTTAGACGACCACGAAGACCTGACAACCTTGAGTTGCCATCCTATTGTCCATGCGGCCCATCTTGTTGGCTACTAGGAGGGAGGCCAACCAAACTCCTCCTTGGCCAGGTACCCTTAGAAGACCACGAAAACCTGACAGTTTCCTTGAGTTGCCTAAGTTACCTATTTCTTGCATGACTATATGGGTACCTGGTAATCTTTGCAAACTACTATGTTCTGCTTTTCCTGGGACAACCATTGCTGGCGTCTCATCCAATCGCCTTTGAATCTACCTTTCTTCCTCATAGTTAGTTTGGGCATTCCTCCTTTCTTCTGCCTAGGGAATTGGTTGAGCTCTTGTCAAGTTTCTCCTAGATTATCTCGTCAATGGTGAACTCAAGGTACTGCTGCTACTAGAGTTTATATTGATTTCGTAGGAGCTTGTGGAGAATAAGCTACTATTGTTAGTTTGCCAATTCCTTCGATCCTCTTCATGAGATATAGGTGTGTCAAAAATCTCTCTCCACAATTTCTTCGCTGTTTCTGCTCTAGTCAGCGTATGGTGTTCAGGATCATTCAATTCTTGCTATCGTTGTGCTTCCCTTTCATTGACGGTTTGTATTGTGCTATCAATTTCTTGAATAAGTTGTTCCCTCATTTGTGCATTGTACTTGTGTAGTGTCTCATATTCTTCCTGCAACAATTGTGTCTCCCGATGTATCATCTGTTGTAGGCTATCAAATTGTGTTAATTGTCTTGTCTTCTCCTGTTCACTTTCTTCACTCCAAGTTTCTTGGTTGGGTCTTTCTGTTGCTACAAATTCCATTCTTCGCACATTTGCGTTAGTAAGCAATCTCCTTTCTTCTTTTGTGTCTGGGAATCTCACATATACCCGCCTTCTTTGTTGTTTAGTTGGTCAAGGTTCCAACTTTCTTTGTTCAATGACGGGTTGCTCTCTAGCTTCTATCCTAAACAACCACCCTAAATTCATGTCTTCAATTTCATGCGTTGCACCATTATTCCGAGTGGGGTGACTTGGCTGTCCCCACTCCTGCGCTCGTATTCCCTCAAAATTGTCCGAACACTGTTGTGGTGCTTCAACTAGTCTTTCCATGGTCTCTTCATTACATTCTGAAGTGCACCACCTTGCAATTGCTCTACCATTGAACTCATGTCTTTCTCATGCCAACGTGCAGTTGCTTTGATGTCATACTCCCGTCCCATTTTCCATCAAGCATACCAACCTGCAGTTCCCAGTGTCGGACTCTCGTCTCACACATTTTTGGCCATGCCATCTTCCATGTGCATCAATGTTGGACTCCTGTTCCTTTCATTATCGGGCACCTCTAGTTGCAATTGCTTTGGCGTCATACTTTGTTCTTGACCAAGAACTAACATTTTTTCCTCCTTAGGTGTAGATTTTCTCTTGCTTGCTTCACCAACTTCATATGTTGCCTTCTTCTCTTTTTCCTGGTGTTCATCATCTTCTATGTGAATACATAGACATTGGGGTTTAAAAATTTTGTAATCCCCCATCTGCCAATGGAAGAGTCTACTATCTGAGTGTGCATCATCTTCTGAACATTCCTGCAACTCGAGTACTCTTTCATTTGGCTCCTACCCCTCATTGTCATTGGATGATGAAGTACTTGACTCATCAAAGGTTGCTATATCCTGACTCATGGACTGATTTTTCAGGTTTATCATATACTTGTATTGTCCCTTTTTAAATGTGAGACGATCCTTTTCCCAATTATGATTTACTTTTGCCATGTGCAACCACCCTCGTCCAAGTAATGCATCATATGCTGGCTTCTGCATAGCAATTACAACAAAATCCATGATAAAATCTTGGTCCACGATCCTTACTTTTTGAGCTGTCAACACTCCTTTCATTTCTATCCCATATTGGTCTGCACCATATAGTCGAAAATTTGGAGACCACAAAAAGGGTGCTCCAATATCCTTCCATGTCTTTTCAGGCATAACATTCACACTTGAGCCGCCATCCACGATCACTTGCATTAGCTTATGGTTCAATATTTCCATATGAATTAAAGCTGGTTTCTTTCCTGCTTCGATCATCAGCACAGTTGGGTCAATCATCGTCCATACTTCTTGATATGTTGGTGTCTCCACAACATCCTTTGTCTTAGCTGTCTCTTTTACTAACGCAAAAAGATCTGGTATTGCATCCAGTAAACTAGACACCTTGACCTCCACTTGCATGTTTAGTACTTGTGTTGCTAGTTTTTCTGTTGGTGATCTTTCATATTGGCTCTTTTCCACCTCGATTGGCTTCTTCATTTGCTTTGCTTGGATGAGCCTTTCTTGCTTCATCTTCTGCATTTCTTCTTCTAATAGATCATGCGTCTCTTGCCATCTTTCCTTCTCCTTAGTAGGATTAGGGTACTGGTCGACTTTCCTTGCCTACGCCCTTGTTCCTTGTCTTTATCTTGTTGGTTCCTTCCAACTTCTCCAATATCAATAAAATTTATATTTTGAGTTCCACTTGAACTCGCTTGCTTTGGGCAATTTACTTCTTTATGGTTGCCCGGTCCACACCATCTGCACGTGTGGGTTATTATTTCTGTAACTACCCCTACTTGCAGGTTGGAACAATTTCTTGCGAAATGTCCCCATTCCTGGCATCTTCTGCATTGTATGATGGGTCTGCCATCTGCCATCAAAATCATACTGTAATCGTATCTGGCCCCCTTGTTGATTATTTTGTCTTCCTTCGCGATGATTGTTCCTATGCGTGCTTCTTGTTGCTTCTTGTCCATTCCTTGTAGTACTTGGTTTTTCTTCTTGTTCTTCCTTTTGCACTGACAAGGTTTGATGTCTTGCACTTCTTAGATTGAATGGACAATCCTTGACTGCATGTCCCATAACATCACATATATTACAGTAGGCATTCTTTGGACAAGTTACATTTGTATGCCCTTCTGTTTTACACTGTGCACTAGATTTTCTTCTCCTTTTTCTTCTAGCCTTTCACTTTTTTGATCATCCTCTCAAATTCCTTCATTGATTGGATTGCTTCATGCAAGTCTTCCTTGTCATTGTTAGAGTCATCGCTTCTAAAGTGACTTATTCTTGCTATGATTTGCTTGGTTTCACTTCACAAGTTTCTCACCCTTTTGTATACTTCTTTATATGTCGTAGGAGGTATTAATTTCATTTTCTTTTTTTTAATGTGGTAATAGTCCATCAATGAACCATCTTTTTTGCAATCCATTTGTTGGTTGCATCTCCATTCTGTCAACAAGCTGCTTCAGAAGTATGTTATAGGAATTTATATCTTCGTCTTTCTTTTGTTTAGTAGAATTTATCTCTCCTATGATTTTCGCGTCATCTCACAACAATCTGAATTCCTTCTTGAATTCAGTCACTAAGTCTGTCCATGTTGTGAAGGCGTTTATTCTTTCCCTCTTCAAGTGCCAATCAATTGCAAATCATCTCAATGTGGCTGGGAACAATTGCAACCATGCATTTGGATCACACATCCCGTTAGCTCTCCATATTGTGGTACACGTCCCTATATGACGTTCGGGATTTTCTTTCCCATCTCTAGAACAATTTGGGCACTTTTGCTTCGCTGCCATGTTCACAATATTCGCTATTGGGGGTTGGTTCTCTTCACGTGGTTCCTCCCCACTCGATGATTGCTCAAATGGCGCTTCCTATCCTAGTGTCTCTACTCTTGGCACTTTGTTGCTTGGTGCCTCCATTCTCATTAATTCTTTGTTTGGAACCTCTGTCCCTGGCACTTCTTCGACCCACGATGCTTCCTCACCCTCCGTGTTGTTGCCTGCAGACAATCTATGATCAATTTCCGATGCAACTTCACTTCGTGACGTCCTTTGCGAGTACACATACGTTGGATTCGGCCTACTTGCCCAAGCACTTACATGCAATTGCTCTGGTGCCTAACTCTCGTCCGTTGCACCCTTTGGAAAACTCCTTTGCACTTGTTCCAACGTTAGCATTCACTTGTCGTCTTCTCGTGCACCCTCCACGTTGGCATCTTGACTTACGCAAACGTCTTTTTCGTTTGTTTGCTGCATCTCACATTGCACCTTGTCCTTCGCCGTTAATAACAACATGTGCCACCTTTCATGTAATGATCTTGGATTCTCCTCTTTCTGAGGACTCCACACATGTTCTACCATAGGTTTCTCGAGTTTTGTATTTCGAGACTGCAACACTTTGTTGGCAATAGTTTGATCCACTTGTTGTTTAGCAATTCTTGTGCTTCTCCTTACAGGGATTTGGTTTCATCCGTGACCTCGTCTTCCACGTCCTCGCGACAAAGAATCTATTTTTCATCTCCGTACTCGTCATGTGTGCTGGTTCTTCTTCTTGACCCACTTTGATTTGATAACAACAACACCAAATGTAGCACGGTGATGAGATTCCCAACAATGAAGATAGAATGACAGGGTTTAGGGGCCAACATGTTTGCAGTTGGCACACTTGAACAATGTCAACATGGTCATGTTCTTGACAACAATACATAAGGCAATAGGTTGAATTCAGTCTATAGTCAGCAAGATGACGTCCACATGACAACATTCTCCAGATGACAGTCTCAAGATGACAAACTCACTCTAGACAGCAAGTCTCTAGTTGGCAATTGCACTCAACATGATGACAATTTTGGTACGATGGTTATCCTCGACAATTGTGGTCTGCAACATTCGACTGTTGTCCACAACTCCTGATTGCAACCTTCAACCTGCAACACCGAACTGTGTCTTCCAACATGCAACCATAACATCTTGACAATACACAAGTCTAATGATCTAGCATACTGATATCAACACACAAACATCCAACACACAAATAGAGAATGGATAGATTGCATTGATAATCTGCCTGTATGGTAATTATAGATCACAACAATTGTATACAGAACTCACAAGATGCTCTCGTACGCACATGCACATATGCTCTTTTCCTTGGCTATGCTTAGTATGCATATATGGTGATATGCAACAATGAATGGGGGGTCCTTATATAACGTAGTCCTAGCCATTGTGAACAACAACTTCCAGGGTACCTAAACGAATAACTACTTCCCCATTCAGACGTACATTAGACACACATGCCAACTTTATATTATATGCAATGTATTAACTTATGATGACCATACCATTTACATTTCATTTCAATTACATATCAATAACATTTGGCCAATCATTTATTTACATTGCGCTTTGACCAAAATTTAGTGCATATTGCCCTCAGAAACTTCGACAGATAGTGTTACTTCTATTTTTGTTGTTTTTGTCTAGAACTAGCACCTACAATGGAGTGTGTTTGAAGTCAAGTACGCACAAAGAATTTTGTCACGTAATAGTTTTATCATTTTAATATGTTTTGTTACACATGTAAGTTTTTGATGAAATGTCGCACGTGTAATTATTAAAGTTGTAAGTTTTTGATGAAATGTTGTACGTGTAATTAATAAATTCATGAAATGTTAATAAATTTGTAATGTAATTCAAGAAATAATGAGGTGTTGGGATAGTTAGTTGAAGGGAGTTGAGGATGCAACTACCTCCCCGTTTGTATAAATAAGACCCCTTCCTCATTCAATTGTATGATGGTATTGTACATGGTATTGCCATATTTTTTAGGTATCTTGACCAAAGATGCTTGTCTCTTCACTTAGGGAAACTATGACTCTATGGCGTCGGTTATTACAGGGGAGATAGACTACTACTCGGTTAATCACCTCATTCTTTTATCCTATCTTTGCAGTCGAGAGTAATAAGTGCTTACTGGAAGCTACAACTATCCAAAATATTAATGACAAATCTATGTGCCCTTGTATGCATACAAGAGTGGGTAGTACGACTTCAGTTCTTTCTTCTTGTTTGTGATAGGACAAGACTGTAGTTCTTCAGTGTGAAGTTTTGGCCACCCCTCACATATCGAGGAATTGTAGATAGGCGTGACTTACTAGTTTCTTGTACTCTTTTATCGGATCCACAACCATGGATGCTAGAAGAGTCTTGATGGATCGAACTCCATGTCCTCCTAGTATTATCCAATCAGGCCTTCTTAGTCCTAGTCATTATCTTCAGAGCATCAATAGATCTTGTGTTGGCTCTTTTGGGATAGCTAGTGACAAATATGACTGTGCTCCTACTTTACATCCCACTATAGATTAATTTTGGCACTTTGATCCGTTGGAGCTCCTTTCTATCTTTGTTGTACCTCAAATTCTAGTTCTCTCTTAATCATTTCTTTTAACATGTTCGGTTTATCCATTTTGGGTAATTGTCGAGGCTATAATTTTATGCCATACAGATCTTCCACTTTAGAGTAGTTTACACTAGATTGCTTACTCTAGTTTAGCTTATTTTCATAGTACTTTGTGGTTACTACAATGCATTGTAATTTGTAATAGCTCTTTTCAATGAGTCCATTGGCCTATTTTGGCCATTTGTGGATGTATATAGAATTATCTTATCTTGGCCAAAGAGTGATGTTAATTGAGGCATTTTGAGGCATTTTTGTGGACTATGTTGGTTGTGTGTAGTAGTTGATATGAAGAACCATTCAGGACGAGAAGAACACTGTGGAGGAATGTTGTTAGTATCGACCCTTTAAATGTTTATGGGAAACACCTGAACATCCCAAAGAAGATTTTGACAAATGTTTCATTCTGGTTTCAGGGTGTTGTCCTCAACCTTGTGCTATATCACAACAGGGAGCGTGCAAAGGGCATTGCCCCTCCACCCCTAGTGTTTCCCCTTGACTCTACAAGTGGGATTTTGCCCCCTTGACCCTTGACATGGTTACGATTTGTTGTCGTTGGATTTGCGTTATGATTAGGTAATGAAGTGAAGCAAGTGATTAGAAAACTTAGTTATGTTACTTGAAAGTTGCAGATTCCAGTTTTGTAGATGGCATATGGAATAAGAAGCGAAAGGAGTATGAGAAGTGTTCAAGCATCTATATCAGCATTGCTCTCCTAATTGATCAATTAGTTGGGCTATCAATGAAGTTGTCGATAAGTCTAAAGGAGGGGGTAGATGTAGATAGATGATTTGCTGTATGAATACACGGGGATCAATGTTAGCATGAGTTTTGATGTAAACATGAGCATTCTGAGCACATTGAATGAAGTCATGTTGTATGATGTTGTATCGTGTGTCATTTATGTATTGTCATCATATAGTTGTGACATAATGTTTTTGCATGTGTAGTCATGACAACATTTGTTTGTAATGAAGATTATGTAATTTGTTATGGGATATATTTATTTTTCTTATGTATATGAGTTAGTCAAGTGGTAGTTGAGTAGTTACCACTGGTCTAGTAGGCCTTGATATCTATATGTATGCCATCTACCTTGGTCGAGGTATGATGTTGGTTGAGGCATATTCATCACCAATGTCCATCATGTGTGTGGTAGTTGATATGAAGCTGTGTGGTGTGTATGCTGTATGCTCGACTAGGCCATCCCATACTATAGTATACATTGTGGAAAATGAAGGATACATACTATAGTATACATTGTGTATTTACATGTATCTGTGAGTTCCTCCCACTGTGTTCCTTAGTTTATATATAATGGAATTATATTGTAGTGTGTTGCATTGTACCTCTTTGTGCATGATTGGAATACTTCCACATCCTACAACAATACCATTCCTTTCATGTTGATCAAAACCCACATACAAAGGCTATTTTAGACGTGATTGATAACTTTTGGAAGGGTTATACGATACCATCTTCTGAAATCCTAAGAATTAGTTTGCTAGCAGAGGAGTTGAAATCTATATCTTAATTGTAGTAGCATATGATGGTGGTCTGATGCAAAGCGAAGCTCCTCTTTAATATATTGATACTGTGCCCTCAAGGTGCAATCTCCATCAATTTTTTTGTTAAAATCAAGAATTTGAAAACTGTAGATTTCAATTTCAGATGCATTAGGTCTGCTATTGTGGATAGTAGAGATGGAAATGTTGTCCAAGTAATTAGGGATGATGCATCAAATTGTAAAGAAACATGTGAGCTACCTGGTTATGGACAAATTTCCTCATCTATTTTGAAGGGTATTTGTAACACATTCTTTGGATTGTTTGCTACAAAATCTAGCAGAATTGGATTGGATGAAAAATATTGTGTAAGAAGGGAAACAAGTTTCAAAGTTTATGCTTAAACCATCACTCGACCTTGGCCTTGTGTTGGTCATCTGCAAAGTTTGAGCTTCTCTCTCACTGAAACAAGATTTGCCACCAATTTCATCACTTGGCAAAAAGAGGTAGAGGAGATGACAACTTTAATTAAAGTGATGGTTCGTGAAGGATGGGCACAATCTAAGCTAAGGAATGCATTACAAAGGAATTTGAAATTATTGTCGGAGGAAGCTGATTTTGTAGGGGTTTGAGAAGTTTCTGAAGACATTTAAGCCACTTAAAGCTTTTGAGAATGGTTGATAGGAGTAAGCTTTGCATGGCCTTTGTGTACGAGGGTATGGATAGAGCAAACGAAAGAAATCCCAAAAGTACTAGGAGATAATGTTGAAGAAACTTAATGTATCTGGGATATTGTTTTCCTTTGATGGAAAATGGTCCATATTCGTTACACGCAATTACTTGTTATTTAAATTCTAGATTGATGGAGGTAGATCGTGACTCAAATGAGAAGATTAAATTTTATTAGAAACAAGAACCATAGTGCATGATGAAGATGATAGGGAAAAGTTAAGGGTGTAACTTACTCTTTTCAGGAATCAAGAAAGGATGTTTGGATTTAGGAAGGCCAAAGTAGACTGATGAATATGAAACCCTATCACTGATGGCAGACTTGCAGAGCTTCTATACCAAAGCCGCAAAAGCTTGCTAGTGCTTCTGCAAGTTAAATAAATTGGAGTATACATGATTTGGTTTACTACAAAAAGGGACATACTAGGTGCCAAAAACTCTTAGATCTTGTGGTTCTCCACAACAGTACATGCTTACTTGAATACTCTATTACAAAATATGAAATAATTTTCTTGGAGAACCATCTATAAACTGAGGCAGGGAGAAATTGTTAATGTTTACGAGCTTAGTAGAGGATTCATTGAAGATCATGAGAAATAAAGAGCCCCGATAAAATGAATCTAGAAAAGCAATAATTGCAAAATCAAAAGAAGATCGCAGATTCATACATAACACAATATTTTTCCTGGAAACCCTTAACCGGGAAAAACTAGCACATTATTATCTTATTATTGCATTAACTTGACCGTCTCCTATACAATAATATTCGTCTCTTGTCTCTCTCCCTAAACCCTAATGCAAGTGCGATATATATAACAATCGCACAAGCACAAATTTTACAATTTAGGGCAAAAACGCTAGCCTAAATTCTACTGCCCGATTTGTGACCTAATAGTAATTGGTCTAGATTTACAAAGGGAAAAATACACCTATTTTTTGGCTTTGGGTTTTTTTTTTTTTTTTTGTTGTTTAGGAAAGGAACAAAAATCATTTGATTGAATTTTTATTGCAAAAAAAGAAGTGATATATCTACAAAATTCCGAACGCGTTTCGACCTACGAGTCTCATTAGCGGAGTGAGCTTCAAAGATGTACAACCTCTCTTTATAAAGACCTAACTCTAGGGGGGAGCTGAAGAGTAATGCATGTGGGATAAAAACACCCAAGCATTATTACAAACCACAGGTTTATAGACCAAGATGGTAAAAAGAAGAGAAGTCCCAAGCTCAACCCCCCCAAAAAAACACCCACCCACAAAAGAGAAGAAACGCATTAAAAAATACGAAAATACAAGGTGGGAAAGAGTCCCTCAAACAATTTTATTTTTACAAAGATAAGATCAAAGAGGTTTTTGGTTCCTCCAACAAATGATGCCTCTAGCAATGTGCTTGAGCTCTATCTTTTCTCCATTTTTCAAACATTGGAAAAATAATATCTGTGCTGATTCGAAGATCTCTGACAAAATTGCAGTTGTCCAACTTCAAAATAAGAGGAATTGTTTTTATTTTGGTTCCATGTCTGCGTGCTGCTCGCTCCAGAACTTTGGGTAAAAGTGAAGGCCTATCATCAAATTTAGCTTTCTCAAAGGCAAGAGAAAATTATTTTGATATCCCCGAGCTCTGAGTCTGTTAAATTTTTTTTTGTAATAGAAATAAATCCATCCCTGGAGATTTCTCTAACCAGAAATCTGTTGAGTTCACTCATGATAAAGGCCTTTTTCTGATGAATTGGATGATGGGAGGAAGCAGGGATGTATTGGTAGGCATTCATCGGCTTTTGAAATAATTTGGTGCAAAGAATTCCAGTCCGAGCAAAATCAGGCCCCTTAAAAAACATAGTATCCAGAAGTGTTACTTCAGAATTAGAAACAAATGAAGTAATTTTAATATTGTCATAGAAGGAACCGTAGGCAACAAGAAAACCATTAAGATCCTCCTTAGGGCCATGCCAAAATCCAATGGCATCATCAATATATCTTTTATAAAATAAAAGATTTTCCACAACAATATTATTAAATACCTGTTCCTCTAGATGATAGAGAAATAAACAAGCATAAACCACAACAAAATTACTTCCCACGGCTGTTCCTCCTATTTGCCTGTATGTTTACCCTTTGAATTCCAAGTAGTGTTGTGTTAACACTATCTCTGCAAGCTGTACCACAAAGTTTGTCGTGGCACGGATTTTACAATTTAGGGCAAAAACGCTAGCCTAAATTCTACCGCCCGATCTATGACCTAATAGTAAATGGTCCAGATTTATAAAGGGAAAAATACATCTATTTTTGGCTTCTGGGGCGTGCCCTCGAACCCGTCGCCCTCTGGACCCCCCTGGCGACAATAGTGGGGGGGCGTTGCCCCCCCCTCCCTCCTCTTCGCTGAGTGGGTCCAAATGCGGCTGAAAAACAAGACCTCCGAATTACCAGTACCTTTCAGAGTTAACATCCAGTACCTTTTAGAGTTAACCCCTCTTGAATAACATGGAAAATATTCAACATAATTCCAACAGAAGATGCTGATACTGGTTGTGATTTTGAATCAGAATTTGATGTTGAAGAAGATTTTGGTGTTGCAGATGTTTAAACCTCAAGTTTTTTTTTTTTTTTAATTTGGGGTCTCAACGCTAAACTATTATGGATAGTCTGTGTATATTTTAAAAATGGATAAATATCGATATGTTAATATAAAATTTCTATATTAATTTCTTGATTCTTTTGGCCTTTCGAACAAATCAGGATCTTTAAACCTTGCTACCATGTTGTGGTCCTCCATGGTAACTGGGTTTGACTTGAAGGGAGCTTGGTGTTACCTCCAATTTTGGTCCCATAAAGGAGTGATCCTACAGAGATTAGCACCTTCTTGACATTCTAAAGGATGCAATCTCAAGTTAGCGTGACATTCTATTTAGGGTGCTATCTGGCAAATGGGTCTGACATGAAAGTAGCTTAAGGATTCCTACAATTGCGGCTACACAGGGGAGCCATCCAACATCAAGTATATTAACTCCTACAGACAGAGCAGCACCTTTTTAACTCTCTAAGGGTACAATTTGAACCTAGTATGACATTTATTTATGTCGAAACTCTATTAATTAAATAATAGACCATATAAGAAGTGCAGTTGTAAATAATATTCTATGGACAATTAGTGGCACCTACTCAAGTGTACTTTATTTGAACAACCAAATTCTTTTCCAGCTTCATAAATGAGATTCTTAACATAAAAAAATGGAGAACTCCAATTTATGATTTACAAATTAAGTCTTTAATTCTCCTTTGAAAAGCTTTAGCATTCTTTAAAGCTAGAGATTTACTAGGAATGTGGATTTGCACTCACATAAGCTTCTTATTTTCTTTGGAACTAAATGTGCATCTTTCGACTATAAGAATTGAATGTAAGGTTGACTGTTTAAACTTTAAAGTGCTCAACCTACCCAGGTTGGAATGATTTTCTGATGTGTTAAGTTTATGTACTATGCTCTGAAGGTATTATGCTCTGCTAATTTAATGGCCAAAAACACTTTACACCAAAAGTATTATGCTTTGAGGTTAATGTCTTTTAAGGGCTTGTACTATTAAGATGCCGATTTATTCTAGTCTTGCATGCTATGGAAGAGAATGCTTTTTATGTATATTACTTTTTAGATGAAGAGGACAGTCTTTGCTTTTGTCGCATCTTAGATGGTTCTGTGCAATAATGATAGTTTCCATTTCCTAGAACATTGTTTATACTGCTAGTTAGCATTCTATGTCTTTTTGAAGAAAGAATGTGTTCTATGCGGAATGATGTTGAAAATGCTTGAGATTTTTTGCAGGCTTTGATGAACGTTTTCAAAGGGAAGCAATTTTAGCATCCTCAGCATCTGTCCGACCTGCACTTGTAAAGGTATTGGAATGGCATTGGCTTCTTTGAATCACCTTCAGATGTGGAACAGTTTGACCTCTGGGAAAAGAGCTTTATCCTTAATCAATATGTTCTCAGTTGTCAATTGTTACCACATTGAATTGAAAGTATGGTACTCATTTTTTAGATAGTCTTGTAAAACATGGATATAAATATTAACATCTAAATAGGGAAATATTAACCCAGTACAAGATGCCATACCATTTTAATAGACACCATAATTCTCGAGAATCCCCCTTTCAGATTAGCATGCGACTAATGTTGAGCTAACAGAAAGAAACAATCTAATGTTAAGCTGGCATACCCTTTAGACGAGCTTAATGACCAAATCAACATGTAAATTTTAGATGAATAAGGACAGAGGCTTGTGTATTAGCCGGCTACTACCACCACACTTTGAACGGATATCTGTCACACAAGCTAAGGCAAAAGATAGAGCAATGAATTAATCAGCGGAAACTGTCTAAGTATTAATCAGTGCTCCCTGCCCGATGGAAATGCGCCCTGCTTTGTGCAAGGTGTGCCCCACTACCTTCTTAGCCCTTTTGTGCTGTTTTTTCTTAGTGTCGAAGAGTACTGTGCCCCGACCAAAGACAGTGTGTCTTGCCCAGAAGTAGTGCGCCTGTCTCCAAACTGATGTGCCCTGCTTGGTGCAAGTGTGCCCTGCTACCTTCTTAGCCCTTTTGAGCTGATTTTTCCAAGTGTCAAAGAGTAGTGCGCCTCGCTTGGAGGCAGTGCGCCTTACCCAATGCAAGTGTGCCCCGTTCCAAACTGAAGTACCCTGCCAGTTACCAGTGTGGCCCGCTACCTTCTTATTCCTTTTGTGCTGATTTTTCCAAAGTGTTGAAAAGCATTTTTGTGCTGATTTTTCTTAAGTGTTGAAAAGCAGGTGCTGAATTTTCTAAATTGTTGAAAAACAGTGCATCCCACCCAGTACACTTGCGTCTAATTCACCAAAAATGTGCCTTGCTTGTCATAATGGCATTTTTTTTCCCCTTTAGTGATTTATTTCATCTATAAATAAGAGCCATGAGCTTATTTGTACCAGTCCTTTTGGCTGTCCATCATATTAGAGCCACTCTTTGAGATCAGATTTGACTTGTGGTTTTGGACTACAATTAATGAAAAATTGTGGGTGTTTGTGAATTAACTGTCTCAGACCTCTTTATTCATGAATGTGTGGCATTAGTGGCTCTGCCCTCCTTCCCCCTATTAGTCCTTTCTCTCATTTTATTGCAGGTTATTCAAAGATTTGATACACTGAAGTTATTTGGTCACTGCTAGATATTATGGTTGAATCAATGTTGATCTCACTATGGCTTTGGATGTATTTACTTTTTCGTATTTGTTTTCTTTTTCGCATCTTTTTTCTCAAAAAAAGTAGATTAGTTTTGCTTTGTTTACTTATCTTAGATTTCACATTGCTTTGGCTAGGTTAGTGGGGAACTGGCCCAAATCTAGACTTTGGAAAGAGTAAATCTTTCCCATCCATCGCAGAGTCTCAAATGAAAGTCCAAGGTCATTCGGAGTGGAGCCCACAATAGCAAAGAATTAGTTGAACTGCAGTCATAGGCACATATCTCATCCGATGATTTTTGTGTTCCACAACTTGATCACATCACTTGGCACTATTGATTGGAGATCCACACAATGATAACTGGAGATTGTTGCTATGATAGAACATGACAATCCAAACTCTTGGTCCCTGTAGGGATGAATTTTGAAGGGTATCTAGTGGTGGGAAAACATCCTTGTGGAACATATCATAGTTATATTCAACTTTCGAGGAAATATATGGCATGCATGGCGCTAGTCAGCCTAGCTATGATGACCTTAATCTATGTAGTCATGTTTTCTAGATGATCTAAAATAGAGTAGAATAGGTTATTTGTATTTTTTTGGGGAAAAAAACTTAGCAATGATGTTGTAATGAAGTAGATTATCTTATAGTGAAATTGATTTGTCAATATTGATGTTATTGACCTATTGTCAAATCTGAGTCATGTCTCTGCTATCAGGCTTTCTTCTTGTAGCCTGTATACACAACAATTGTAACCATGAAGGCTGTATCAGTCTGAATGCTCGGCATGTTCTTTAACCTCATGTTGATGCACTTCTATAACATCAGTTTTCTTTAACAGGGCGAAACATTCACCTGGAAGTTTCAATCTAAAAAATGAGGTTTCATTTAACCTGAAGACAATTTGAAGTCTTTGATGGCATAAATTAGCTTTTGATTCCCATCATGGTAGGAAAAAAAGGTACAAATGATAAGTTAGATACATCATATGAAATGAGGTATTAGTGTATATGAACAGTTTACAAAAACTAGACATCCAAAACTACCAAATCACTAGGTGTGAATGCTGTAAACTTCAATAAACAGGTCCAGGTCTTCTCTTTTGTTAGGAACCTTGCTGTAAATTAAAAGCAAATCCACACAATATTGCAATAATAAACGGAACTTAATGCAAATGATTAACAGTATTGCAACTTGAAATAGAAATACATCAGATTATTTCAGAAAAAAAAAAACACATTACAAAATTGCAAGCCACTTCGAGGGGGCAACCTTCCTGGAAGCAAAACTTTGTTACAATATGAAAATATGAGATGATCCATCCTCTTGCCCCCTTGGTTCTTTTAAAGACTCTAGCTAACCCTAACCCTAACCCTAACTCTCAAGGGTTCCTATCCATGTGCAAGTGGGGGCTTGAGCTAGTAACTCCTAAATAACAACCGTTACTGTTGGTTACGAATCTGCCATGAGGAAAGGATTTGGTATAATGCGCCCAGATTCGCCCACCAGATTGAAAGGCCGGAAGGAAGGAATGCCTTCCGTGCCAATCTCCGAAGAAGGCCGACTTCCTGTGGGTTTTTAGTGTTTTAAGCTAAGAGTGCAGGGAAAGAGATAAAAATGCGGAAAGAGAATCCAAATGTGATTGGAGTTGGGTGGGGGGAATAAGCAGCACGACAACGATCAATCACCACTACTAACAACAATTAAACACAAAACACACCATAGAAACTACAACTATCATTCATCCTACGTATCCTCTATCTATGCATTCCAGGAATACTTATTCACCAAATACTGGAGTCCAGAGTTCAGTACAACAGTAAGCAATGAAATAAGAAACATGAGGCAAAAATGACTAGGAGAGGCAATATACAAAATGAAGACAGTAAGCAGAGCCAAGTATGTATCTTGTATTTAGAAGCAAACGCACAGCTACAATGGTTCCCTAGCAGTATATTCCCCTTCCCCCCTTTACAATAAAACAATGTGGCTATTTATAGCCCAAGTTCTCCCCGATTACAATTACGGGCACAAAGTCCCAGACCAGACAATAGCTGACAAAAGCGGCTGATGCTAACTCTTGTCGGCGAGGACTGTACTTGCAGTAAGGTCTCCCTGAAAGTTGTACAACTACGTGGCAGTGCGTGCGGTCAAACCTCTGGTCAGCAGGAATGCGGGTAGCTGCGGTAGATGAAACTTCACATCAGCTTAAATAGGGGCAGCTGGCGTAGGTAGTGCAGCCCATGCTTGTCCTTTATTCCGTCACATCTTGGTCCGAATCCCGAGGCTGAACACTTGTCAGATTTTGGTGAGTGACACGTGTCTGCCTTGAAAGGCAGTTTGTCCAACTTCGCCCGGGATCAGAGCGCTGTCGGGTAGCGCAGGTGGGAAACAACGCAGTTGGGGAGGCCTCCGTGCCTTAGCCAATTTTTGGCTTGCTTGATGAATCTTACCCAACTGCGCACCGGTCAAAGGGCGCACCCCGACTTCGCTGCGAAGTCGGGTTGCGCACCGGTACTTAGGCTGATTTTGCCGCTGTTCGGACTGCGCACCAAAAGGGGAGCGCACCCCGACTTCGCTGCGAAGTCGGGTTGCGCTCCAACACTTAGCCAATTTTCTGCACACTGCTTTCCCAAGTGCGCACAGGAAGAAGAGCGCACCCCAACTTTGCTGCAAAGTCGGGTTGCGCTCCAGCACTTAGCCAATTTTCTGCACACTGCTTTCCCAATTGTGCACAGGAAGAAGAGCGCACCCCGACTTCGCTACGAAGTCGGGGTTCGCTTTGACACTTAGTCCAATTCTGCTCCGTTTCAGCCGGCCTTCGCACTTTGCATCCCCTAGTGCGCACTGATTTGAGGGCGCACCCCGACTTCGCTGCGAGGTCGGTTGCGCCCTGACACTTAGGATTTTTCAGGGAACACTTTTTCAGTTTTGGGAACTTCGATTGGGGAAAGTACAAGGGAAAAGGGAGGAATGAAACTGCAGGAAAGGGGAAAAGGAAAGATGGAGAAAGGGAAGAAAGAGGAGGAGGGAAGGAAGAGCAACACACTTACAAATTTTGAAAACATGGCACCTCGTGCAAAATGTGGCAACATTCCTGGCGGCTCGTGGGTTGTCGAGCTTGCCTCGACGCAAATAACTAGGCCTTCATCCTTTGGGCGCAGAGGAACTCCCTTCCCCTGCCTTCTGCTGCTCTGACGGCTTCCTTTCGGGCAACTGCTCTTCTTCAGGTTCACTTTCGGCCGTTGCCTCCTCTGTTTCTCCTCCTGAACCTGAAGGTTCTTCATTGTCAGCTTCCCGCTCGCGGATGCGTTCATATGCAGCCTTGGCTTGGTCCCAGACTGCTGCTTGGAAGGGCCCTAGGTCGCTGACCTCTTTTAGTGCTGCGTGGAATGCAGCAACTGCATGCAGGTCGATGGTGTTATATCTTTTTCCCAACTCCTTAAGGGAGGAGTTGATTTTGCAGTATTTTGACACCATCTGGGTGACCTGAGCTTCTTGGATTGGTTCTGCCCAGCTATCAATTTCTGCTGTGTCTGCCTCAAAAGACAGCCAATTCTGCTTTACCTGCTCAAGGGTCAGAAACTCGCCATCCTTGACGTAGCTCGGGCACCCGTGTTCGGACAGAGTTTGAAAGGGGGCCAGGCAAATGCTCATTTCATGTTCTAATGCGTCCAACATTTTCCTGGCAGTTCTTATCTTCTCTGTCTTATCAAAATAAATATGCAAGGTTACCCTTGCATCTGCCCACTCTGAGGCAAGTTGGGACATAGGGGGAAATTGGAGGCCTTTGCGCTCAAACTCCTCAAGTTTCATAGCCAGGTCTAGCCATTGCCTCGTCTGGTGTTCGACCTCCTCTACCACAGGCTTTCCCTGGGCAGACACTTCTTCGATCCTGGACGCGAAATCTAGGACCGATATGGACTTAACAACGTTGGGCTTGCAACCTTGCAACAGACCAGCCCGCATCTCCTTAACTTTATTCTTTGAAAAGGCCGCCATCTGCGATGTTTTCTCTGCAAGCTGCGACTGAGCCTGTTTCAATGAATCTTGGACCTGAGAAACCTGCTCCAGTGCTGCCTTTTTCTCCTCTGACAGTTGCTCGGCTGTCTGTTTCTGCGCTGCGGCCTCCTGCTGAGAGGCGGACAACTGGGCTTTCAGTTCGTCTATTTCTTGCTGTGCAGATCCCAGCTGCGCGATGGCCCTAGCTAGATCTTCTTCTAGCTGCCTTGCGCTATTCTGCAGCTGAAACAGCGCCTCCTGGGTCTCAAGCCGCTTGACAAGGAGATTATTGGTTCTGCGGCGAATGCCGTTGATTTCTTGCTCCTCGTTTATGTCGTCGAAGCTCTTCTCCTTGACTTGGTGCTCATAGTCCGCCTCGGTCATTTCCCGGAGAGGCTTCTTCACTTTTGGGATCAATTTCTCAGTTGTAAGCACTCTCCTGTGTAAGTCGTACCTGGTGCGCTTTACCGGGGCAGCTATCTCCTCGGCTCTCCTCCGTTTGACGCCTTGAAGGAAACAGGGGGAACCCCCTACGGCTCTTGCTGCCAGAGGCTGGTCATCTGCGGTCTGCATGAAGTCAAGATCTTCCAGCATCTGGTCCTGTTGCGGCATCTTTCCTGCAAACAGCAAAGTAGGAGGGATTCCAAAAGGAGTGGTCGCTTTTAAGGGCGACCGGGTCCTAGGGGAGGCGAGCGACTGAGTGGATGGTGTTGGCGGGGTTTTGAATAGCTGAGGTGAGGAGCGCGACGATATATGTGCAGCTTCGACATTGGCCGCGGGCGAGGGTTCCAGGGTTTGGCTCAGGGACTGGAAGGCGTTAGGGTCCTGAGCGAACTGGTCGAAAGAATGGGGGCTGCTGGATGGTTGGGCAGTCTGGGAAGAAGAGGATGCAGCTACGGCTTGCCTTGATGATATGGCCGTGGGCCTTGCGGAATGGTGTCCCCCAGGCATCTCGGAGTGAAATTCTCCGAGGACCCTGGGTTGGTCGGTTTTCTTGACGCACCGCAACAGGATGCCGTTAATGTTCTTGAAGTAAAGCCCCTCGGGGTGAAGAGTGTATTTCAATGCACCTAGCCGAAACCTCCTTCTTTGTGAGGCATTTAGGTGGTCTGGACATCTCCCGATGCAGAAATACCTCACCAGGTCATCTGTCCAGTCACTCTCCTCTGGTAAGGAGTTGGCTAGGTTGGTAGTTGCTGTCGGATCTTCCCACTCACAGGTAGATATCTCGGCTGCAGTGCTTCGGGCCAGCTCCTGGCACAAGGCTCGGCCTCTGATAAGCTTTGTTGGCCGCACCTCGATGTTGAACTCCTGGATTTTAGCAATCCATCTTGCTCTCTTGTGACCTGGCTCCCCTTGTATTATGAAGTTTCGGACGTCCGGGTGTATCACGAAGACAGTTGTCCGGCTCTGGGAGACGAAGTGCCTGAACTTTCGGAGAGACTTCATGACCGTGTGAACTGCTCAATAAAATTGTACTTCTCTTCGTGCGGCTGAATCACCTGGCTTAAGAATGCTATGGGGCGCTCTTCGCCATCGTCTCCCTTCTGTGTCAGGACTGCGGCGTAACTCTCGGGTTCTCCTACCGCGTACAGGATGAAGTCCTTGGAGTAATCCGGGTTTATCAACACCGAGGCTTGCGCAATTCGGGCCTTGATTTCCTCGAAGGCTTGTCTCCTCTCATCAGTCCATAAGAATTCAGCATTCTTTTTCAGCAGTTCGGCCATGGGCTTGATCACCTGTGCGAATTCCGGTATGAACTTCCACACGAAATTGATTTGGCCGAAGAAGGACTGTAGCCCTTTCTTGTCAACCGGAGTGGGCAAGCGGAGGAGGGCTTCTGCTCTGTCAGGGTCCACTGCAAGGCCTTTCTCGGAGATGACATGTCCCAGCAGCTTACCTTCTCTTACCGCGAAGACTGATTTCTTCGGGTTTATGGAAATGCCGAATTCACGACATCTCTCAAATATCTGCCGCAGGTGGGAAACATGGTCCTCTCTCCTATGAGAGAATACAGTCATGTCATCCAAATAGATGACAATGACCTTGTTGAGCAGCTCTCGGAAGGCCAGGTCCATGGCTCTCTGGAATGTGGCGCAGCATTGGATAAGCCGAAGGGCATGCGCTGATAGGCGAACGTTCCCCATTTGGTGGTGAACGCTGTCTTATGCTGGTCCTCATCTTTGACCCAGATCTAGTTGTACCCAGAAAAGCCGTCTAGGAGGGAGAATCTCTGGGCTCCAGCAACTATATGGAGGATCTGATCGATCTGGGGAAGCGGATAATGGTCCTTGAGTGAGGCCTGATTCAAATTTCTGAAGTCCAGACAGAGACGAATGTCTCTGTTTTTCTTCCTCACGGGAACCAAGTTCGCCACCTCTGATCTCGTCGTTCTGGGGCTTGATCTTTAGTCAATGCCGGAGGAGGATATGGCCTCCTTGGAACAAGGTCCACCTGGGCCTGTTTCTTCTTTAGTATAGTCATGTCGTTGGACATGGTGTGATATCTAGAGGCCAAAGCCCGCACCTCATGGAGGATTTTGTTTTGAATATCACTGTCCGGAGGCGGCAACTGAGCTGGCAGAGGTAAGGCAACCAATGGAGGAGGTGTAGAATACTGCGTATACTACGGGGGAGCTGGGAGTGCTGGATAATGCGGAGGAGGAGGAGGCGAATAGTGAATTGGTGGCGGGCCATAAGGGTTTACGATCGGCGCCGGATTCCATTGCTGTTGGGGTTGCTGTCTCGAAGCTGACGACATCACACCAAAAGCCGATGGGTACTGGGATTGAGGAAAGTCGGGGTAAATGGGCGGCTGTACCCTGTGAGGGAGCCTGCCTATGGAAATGATATCCATTTCAGCTTGCTGGGCAACCTCTTACAGGGCAGGAAATGAGTCGATTCTGGCTATCTTCAGCAGCAGGCAAATGTTTGAATTGAAAGACCTCAGGTAGTAGTGCGCAGCCTGACCTGCTGAAGGTCGAAGTTCGCGAGGCACTCGTTTCCAAGACCTCGCAAACCGTATGTTGAAGTCCGACACCTCCTCTTGGGGGTGTCGTTGGATGCTTTGGAATTGATGCAACAAAGAAGAGGGATTAGCAGACTCGTTGCATCCTTTCACGAGCCTGCCGGCCAGCTGGCGCCACCCCGTGATAGATCCCTTTGGCAGTGATCTCCACCAGTAGAGAAGCTTTCTCCTTAGGGAAAGGGCCAGCAGACGGGTCTTCACACCCTCGTTGGTGATGGAATGTAGAGCAGCCAAGGCCAAAATGTCCTGGATGTGTTCGTACGCCGTCTTGCCGTAGCCATCGTATGTGGGAATAAACTTTAAGGCAGTGGGGGGCACAACTTGCTGTCCGACTAGGGCCAAGGGCCCCGTGGAGTCCACCGTCGGGAAGAGATCATCATCGTTTTGTTGGGCAGCCATATCTTCTTCTCCTCCGGTAGTGTACTCAGTATCGGTACCGTCCGAGGATGTAGATTGCTCTTCACCCTCAGCCTCCGATTTCGGTTTCAGGCTCTTCTATGCGAGCTTGGTGATCAGCCAGCCTGACGCGCTCTCCTGGAGCGGCAATGTTGATTTCGTAAAGGTCAGGTTGGCTTTTCGGGTTCCTTGCTTGCCACCTTCTCGTTTGCATGAAGGCGATCGGACCGGTCTTCACGGACTCAGAGAGTATTCAGGTACTTGCAGAGTCGCCAGGTGCTCTGATTTTTTAACAGCAATGAAGCGAACACCAATGCTTCGATTCTGTCTTGGGGTGGGAAACTTCCATGTCCCACCGGGCGTGCCAGAGAAACTGTTGGTTACGAATCTGCCATGAGGAAAGGATTTGGTATATGCGCCCCAGATTCGCCCACCAGATTGAAATGCCGGAAGGAAGGAATGCCTTCCGTGCCAATCTTCGGAGAAGGCCGATTTCTTGTGGGTTTTTAGTGTTTTAAGCTAAGAGTGCAGGGAAAGAGATAAAAATGCGGAAAGAGAATCCAAATGTGATTGTAGTTGGGTGGGGGGAATAAGCAGCACGACAACGATCATTCACGCCTACTAACAACAATTAAACACAAAACACACCATACAAACTACAGCTATCATTCATCCTATGTATCCTCTATCTATGCATTCCAGGAATACTTAATCACCAAATACTGGAGTCCAGAGTTCAAGACAACAATAAGCAATGAAATAAGAAACATGAGGCAGAAATGACAAGGAGAGGCAGCATACAAAATGAAGACAGTGAGCAGAGCCAAGTATGTATCTTGTATTTAGAAGCAAACGCACAGCTACAATGGTTCCCTAGCAGTATATTCCCCTTCCCCCCTTTACAATAAAATGATGTGGCTATTTATAGCCCAAGTTCCCCCCGATTACAATTACGGGCACAAAGTCCCAGACCAGACAATAGCTGACAAAAGCGGCCAAGGAGCTGCTGATGCTGACTCCTGTCGGCGAGGACTGTACTTGCAGCAAGGTCTCCCTGAAAGCTGTACAGCTACGTGGCAGTGCGTGCGGTCAAACCTCTGGTCAGCAGGAATGCGGGTAGCTGCGGTAGATGAAACTTCACATCAGCTTAAATAGGGGCAGCTGGCGTAGGTAGTGCAGCCCATGCTTGTCCTTTATCCCGTCACATCTTGGTCCGAATCCCGAGGCTGAACACTTGTCAGATTCTGGTGAGTGACACGTGTCTGCCTTGAAAGGCAGTTTGTCCAACTTCGCCCGGGATCAGAGCGCTGTCGGGTAGCGCAGGTGGGAAACAACGCAGTTGGGGAGGCCTCCATGCCTTAGCCAATTTTTGGCTTGCTTGATGAATCTTACCCAACTGCGCACCGGTCAAAGGGCGCACCCCGACTTCGCTGCGAAGTCGGGTTGCGCACCGGTACTTAGGCTGATTTTGCCGCTGTTCGGACTGCGCACCAAAAGGGGAGCGCACCCCGACTTCGCTGCGAAGTCGGGTTGCGCTCCAACACTTAGCCAATTTTCTGCACACTGCTTTCCCAAGTGCGCACAAGAAGAAGAGCACACCCCGACTTCGTTGCGAAGTCGGGTTGCGCTCCAGCACTTAGCCAATTTTCTGCACACTGCTTTCCCAATTGCGCACAGGAAGAAGAGCGCACCCCGACTTCGCTGCGAAGTCGGGGTTCGCTCTGAAACTTAGTCCAATTCTGCTCCGTTTCAGCCGGCCTTCGCACTTCGCATCCCCTAGTGCGCACTGATTTGAGGGCACACCCCGACTTCGCTGCGAGGTCGGGTTGCGCCCTGACACTTGGGATTTTTCAGGGAACACTTGCTCAGTTTTGGGAACTTTGACTGGGGGATGTACAAGGGAAAAGGGAGGAATGAAACTGCAGGAAAGGGGAAAAGGAAAGATGGAGACAGGGAAGAAAGAGGAGGAGGGAAGGAAGAGCAGCACACTTACAAATTTTGAAAACATGGCACCCCGTGCAAAATGTGGCAACAATTACATCTTTATATAATGTCTCTTTATAATAAATAACGGTTTCTTCATATGGGCCCATAAGCGTACCACGTGACTATGCAATTATTAATAATGGTAGAAGAGGATCCTAACATACTCTTCCCCTTTAAAATAGCTTTGTCCTCAAAGCTTGAGATGAGGAAACTGTTGCTGGAGTTGTTGAAGAGATTCCCATGTGGCATCGTCCTACTATAAGCCCCACCACTAGACTAAGACTTAAGTGATGGTGCAGTTGTAGAGAGTGCAGGTTCTTCTGTCCAAAATGCTTTTAGGCTCCAATATGGTCAAACCTTCATCATCGAACTCGGGAAGTATCGACTGGAACTGATAGGTATCAAAGAATCTGGCTGCAAGATTCTGGTGAGCACGGAGTTGCATTGATGTTTGCTTATATTGTTGTAGTCGAAGGCCATGTCCCCTACATTGAAACTTCGTTCTGAACGTTGTTGATTTGTTTGTTGTCGCACCAGTTTTGAGCCATAGCCAAATTTTCCTTTAGTTGCTATTGTAGTTTTGTATGGTCTTGAAGTGTTGAATCCACCGCCTGGACATTGGATTTTCCTGGAATGAAGAAGGTGATGGGGGTGGGTAGACGTCTTCTTGGAGTGTCTTGGCTTCCCATAATGCCAACACTTCCCTTTCTGCTTACGTCCTTTTGACTTAGATCTGGACAGTTTTCTACCTTGTTTACTCCCCTCGAACGATCGACCTCTCACAGATAGGGCTTCATTGGTTGAGGGTTCCAGAGACGTTTTTCTCCTCAACTCTTCTGCCAACAAAGTGGCTACCACATCATCAAAATTGAGAGTTCCTGATGATGAATTACTGATGGTCATCACCATATGATCCCAAGTGTCCGGGAGGGAACAAAGTAGGGTGATAGCTCTATCTTCATTCTCCATATTCACATTAATTGAAACCAGTTTACTGATGAGAGTATTAAACTCGTTCAAATGATCTACAACGGATAAAATTTCCTTCATCCTCAAGCTATAAAGATGATTTTTCAGAAAAAAACTTATTAGTTGCAGATTTTGTTTCATACAACTTTTCAAGCTTTTGCCAAAGGGCTTCTGTGGTCTTTTCTTCAGCTACATTGAACAATACAGAGTCCGCTAGGCAGAGACGGATTGTAGAAACCGCCTTCTTGTCAAGCGTTGTCCACTCCTCATCTTTCATGCTGCTCGGTTTATTCGCGACCCCTTTCAAGGCTTGAGCTTGGTCATTCTGAACCAGCAAATCCTCCACCTTCATCTTCCATAGAGTGAAGTTTCTGCCATCAAATTTCTCAATCACGAACTTGGTTACACCTTTTGTCATTGTTGCAGCTCCCACTCGCACAAAACCTTAGCTCTGATACCAGATGTTAGGAAAGATATCAGATTTTACACCTGCAAGAGGAAGCACAATAACAAAAAATAAAGAACATGAAAACAATAACACAAGTGACACAGAGATTTACGTGGAAACCTTCAATGTGCAAGAAAAATCACGGGGCAATGGCAACTTCAATTTTATTATTTTCAGCAAAATTTACATCCACGTCTTTCAACGTTTTCAACAACTCATCCAACATTATGCAAGGGATCACATCCCTTTTATAGAGTAGAAGGAAGACTCCAAAACTATTCGTTTCATCTCCCAACGGAAGCCTCCAAAAGATTTTTCATGTTTCGCATTCTTGTCGTCTACCTAGACGTCTATTGGCTTGACGTCTGGCCTATACGTCTACTTGGTCAAATGTCATGTTGGACGTCTACTAGCCTAGACGTCTGGCTGCCCAAACGTCTACCAACCTAGACGTCTGGCAGCCCAAACGTCTACCAACCAAGACGTCTACCAGCCTAGACGTCTGGCAACCCAGACGTCAGGCCCAAACATCTGCCAGCCTAGACGGTTGCCAGCCTAGACGTTTGGCAGCCCAGACGTCAGGCCCAGACGTCTACCAGCCTAGACGGCTGCCAGCCTAGACGTTTGGCAGCCCAGACGTCTACCAGCCTAGACGTCTGGCAGCCCAGACGTCAGGCCCAGACGTCTAGCAGCCTAGACGTCTGGCAGCCCATACGTCAGGCCTAGACGTCTAGCAGCCTAGACGTCTGGTAGCCCAGGCGTTAGGCCCAAACATCTAGCAGCCTAGACGTCTGGCCTACTTTAACCTGTTGTAATCCAGTTTCCTGGCTGCCTGTACTGCATAGTGAATTCACTTCCTAACAACCCATAAACTGCCTCAAAAGGAGTTAGTCTGGTGGCTATGTGGAATGAAGTGTTCTAGCTCCCCTCTACCAAGGGAAACAACTTGGACCACTAAGGTTGGATGCTTGGAAGTAAAACAACAGAGGTAAGTTTCCAAGCATTTATCGGCAATTTCTGTTTGCCCATTCGTTTTGGCATGGTAGGCTGAGCAAATTTTAAGTTGCGTACCCTACAGTTCAAACAGTTGTTGCCAGAAACGATTGGTGAAAGTAGGGTCGCGGTTGGACACAAAGGATTTTGGCATACCATGGAGAGAAAAAATGGAATCGATGAATATTTGGGCAATGGTGGAGGCATGGTAGGGGTGGGCTAGGGAACAAAAATGAGCATACTTCGAGAGACGGTCCACACCACCACAAGAATGACAATTTTTCCTCCTGATTTTGGAAGCCCTTCAATAAAATCCATGGAAATGTTAGTCCATACATTTTTTGGAATTGGTAAAGGTTGTAGAGTGCCTTGGAATACAATTTGTTTCTCCTTTCATCCGTTGATAGATCTCACACTAAGCCACAAAAATTTGAATGTCCTTTTTTATTCCCGCCCAATAGAATGAGTGTTTAGCCTACTCATAGGTTTTCAAAAAACCTGAATGTCTTGTTGTGGGTGAAGCATGCATCTCCTTCATTATGTCCTCATGAATGGATGAATTTTTAGGAACCACAATGTGAGCTTGATATCTCAACAAGTGGCCATCCCACGAGTATGTAGTGTTTGAATTGGGGTCCCTTTGGAGCTGTTCCCTCAAAGTTTGCAAGGACGGTTCTTTGGCTACCTCTTTTCGAAGTTGGGTGATCCATTGGGGGGTTTGGGAAGATATGGCACGCAACATGCCTTGATCCTCAAATTGACGAGAAAGGGCATTTGCCACAATAATCTCCTTCCTATTTTTGTACACAATATCATAATCATACCCCAACAATATTGAAACCCATTTTTGTTGTGTTGGAGTCGACACCCTTTGTTCCAGAAATGAAATATTATTAATGTCCGCGGGGGGAAAAAAAAAACCCAGAGGGAAAAAAAAAAAAAAAAAAAAAGGCGGAACGAGGGGAAAAAAACAAACAAAGAAAAGAACTAAGAAAAATACAAACTTTGATGATCCGTTTTAAGGGAGAAATGCCACCCAATAAGGTAAGGTCGCTAGCGATTGACAACATGGAGTATAGGCATCATTTCCTTTCCATAAGTGAACTTCCCACCCAATAAGGTAAGGTCGCTAGCGATTGACAACATGGAGAATAGGCATCATTTCCTTTCAATAAGTGAACTTCCCTAGATTTTTCCCAGACAAGGCCTTACTAGTGAAAGCTTGGGGTCATTTATCGGTGATGTGACTCGAGTTTGGAAAAATCGGGAGTAGCTAACACCAGAGTAGAAGTCGTGGATTCGTTGAGATCTTGAAAGGCATTTTCAACTAGCGTCGTCCATATGAATGGATTAGTGGGGCTGCTATTTTGCAATAACGTTGGACAAATCGTCCATAGTAGCCTGTGAGGCTTTGAGGCTTAGGCCAATTTTGTATGGCCAAAATTTTCTTTGGGTTGACCTTAACCCCCTCCTATGAGACGATATGACCCAAATATTCGACCTCTTGCGTTCCAAAGGAACATTTAGATCGTTTGGCAAACAATTGATGCTCTTTCAAGAGTTGCAAAGTCAGATCCAGATGATGTAGGTGCTCTCCCCAAGTGCGATTGTAAACTAGAATATCATCAAAGAAGACCAAAATGAACTTGCACAAGTAGGGGAAGATATTGTTCATGAGACTCTAAAAAATCGAAGGTGCATTAGTTAGGCCAAAAGGCATGACCAAAAATTCATAATGACCTTCATGGGTCCTGAATGCTGTTTTCGGGATGTCTTCTTCTTTGAGCTGTATCTGATGGTATCTAGATCGAAGATCCAACTTGGAGAAAAATTTAGCCCCATGTAACTCATCGAGTAACTCATCAATCACCGGAATAGGAAATTTATCCTTGATGGTGATTTTATTGAGTTTGCAAAAGTCTATACATAGCTGCCATGACCCATCCTTTTCCGTACTAATAGCACTAGTGAAGAGTAGGGACTGACACTGGGTCAAATTACCCTTGTTTTTAATAACTCCTGGACCAATTTCTCAATTTCTAATTTTTGCGCATATGCATACCTATAGGGTCGAATATTAGGTGGCAAGCTCCCTGGTACAAGTTGTATTGCATGATCATGGGATCGCCGTGGAGGCAGCCACTTGGGTTCCGAAAAGACAAAATCATGTTTAGTCAGAAGTATTTGCAAGTCACTTTGCTGTTCAGGATCTTCAGTATTTTGTGCCTAGACTGTAAACAACTATGCCACTAATCCATGTGAGGATTTTTTAAGAGTTTCTCTATTCTGTTCGAGCTAGTGATCTGAGTGGATCCCACAGGTGAGCCATGGAGAGTACTACTTCCCATTCTAAGTGAATTGCATCCACAGTTCATCAAAATTCCATGCTATTGTTCCTAAAGTGCGGAGCCATTGTGCCCTCAAACAACATTGCATCCCCCTAGGGGAAGAGTGAACATATCAATTTTGAGTTCATATTTCTCGACCTTAAGCTTTACATTCTGACATTTCCCTTTACAAGGTAATGTTCCTCCATTGGCCACCATGACTTCGAAAGAATTGCAGGAATGTATGTAATAGTTTGCTTGCTTAGCTACTCGTGGATCAATAAAGTTATGTGTACTACCAAAATCAATAAGGATTATGATTCTTTGCCCCTTGAAATATCCTACTACCTTCATAGTTTGAGGGGTCGAGATTCTGGCTAGTGCATGAACTGAAATTTCTAGCTGAGGTTCTTGTGCTTCACCCTCATCCTGGTGCTCTTCTTCTTGCTGTTCCTCTTCTTCTTCAGGGACTTCATTTGCCGTAGAATCATCCATATCCATCAAATACAATTTTTGTTGTACACATTTATGCCTCGGAGAACATTTCTCATCACAATTATAGCATAACCCTTGTGCTCTACGGGCTTCCATTTCCTCCCTAGTCAATCGCTTAATTGTTGGAGATTTATTCCCTAGATTAGATGTGGCCTTGAATGGGATTGGGGGTCTGGCCTGTGGAAATTTAGACGAATGCCTTTGAGCAGTAAATTTTTCCTCTACTAACCTAGCCAACCCTATTGCTTGCATCATGGATTGCGGTTTAAACATTTTTACCTCGGCCTTGATATCATCCTTCAACCCACTAATAAAACAACTCTAAAAGAATCCTTCACCCAAACCCCTTGTTTGGTTAGCCAACTTCTCAAACTGAGTCTGATATTCACAAACAGTGGAGGTCTGCTTCAATTTTGTTAGAGCTCCTGTAAAGTCCTCATACTCACTGGGGCCAAAACGAGTGAGTAGTTGTTCAAATTCTTCCCAAGAAAGGTTGGGAGTCATATGTTGCACCCATTGATACCATTGAAGGGCTTTAGACTCAAAGTTAAAGGATGCCATGGTGATCCATAAATATTGGGGGATGTTGTGGAGCTTGAAATACTGATCCGCTCGACACAACCAACCATTAGGGTCCTTGCCATTAAACTTGGGAAAATCGAGCTTGGGCATTTTATATGGGGCATTATTATTGAAAAGAGCATTGTGTGTCTCCTCTTTTGTATGTCTAGAACTACCAACCTTTCCCTCAATTTCACCATTGTGAATCTGATGGTGTGCATGAGTGGCTCCTTTTAAGCATCCTTCAACCTCATGGAATTTTTCCTCAATTCCCGTTTTTACTTTGATCTGCTCACTATTTAAAAGATGCAGTCTTTCAAGTGTTTAATTTCGTGTCCAAATTGGTTCTGCTTTGAGTAAGTTGTTGACTCAATAGCCCTATTTGTTTAGACAATTGGTTTTGCTCCATCTCCCTCATTGCTCCTCTAGTTCCTCCAGCCATGGGTTTGTGATTTGGACCTTCTGAAAATACTTTACTAAAAATAGAATTCCTATTTTAGCAGTTACTATTTTTAGTAAGGGTCCTAAAAAAGTGTTTGGGTGCTATATACCAAAACGATCAGCTTGAAAAGACGATTGAAATGGACTATACCCCCAAATGATAATTTTTGGACTCCAAAAAAACCTCATGGGTGCTATATACCAAAACAATCAGTGCGACAAGACGATCGTAATGGACTAGGTCTCAAAGTTTTAGTTTTTTATTTACATTGATTGACATACACAGGGTTCCCTTTGTATTGACAGATTGATTAGCCCAACAACTGCCCTGTCTGATACTGTTTGACTGTTACTAACAATTGCCCTATTAGATGTTCCCGACTATTACTGACAACTGCCCTGTTTGACACTGTTCTCGACTGTTACTGACAACCTTTTGTTCTGACAACTATTCCCAACAATTATTTTTCCTAATAATATTTTCGTCTGTCAAGAATTGTTATAGTATCGTCAATTCTGTGATAGGTGTAGTCTCCTTAGTATGCTCAAATATGTGATTAGGGTTTTTAGGTTTGACGGTCTGTGTTTAAGGTTTGACATATGACAGAAATAGGGTAACTCTAGGCCAAGGTGTGTGTACTGCCCATAGCCCTTTTTTATACAACAATAGTAATCGATAATGCTCAGACCAATATTTTAGGCCACTACTCAAGGAGGATTCCATGCATACCCTTGAGCACACTACCTGCCTCTTTGATAGTACGGGAGGGTAATCTTCTCGAGTGCTTTGCTCGGTGCACTATGGATAGATACATGGTCGAAAGCTTCCTAAGGCTAAAGGTTTCTCCTAAACCTAGGGGGTCTCCCTATATACCCGAGGGTATGTGGGAGCTCAAGTCCATATACGGGTGTTGTTTGAGGCTTGGGTATTGGAGTATGATCACCCTACTTCACTATATGCTTTACGGGCAATATAGCTTAGCCAATAATGACATCTACATGATATTTTAAAACCCCGACATAGGGTTTCTAACCTATTAAACTAAAATAGAAAAAAAATTGACTCGAGATTTTGTAGGATAAATTGTAGAAAGCACAAAAGGAAAATTATACCTAACATGCACGAAAGGGCAGGACAGGAACTGTTGCAGCTGTAGTAGGACGTGGCCTTGGAAAGCGCTCTGATACCACTTGTTAGGAACCTTGCAGTAAATTAAAGCACATCCACACAATATTGCAATAATAAATGGAAATTAATGCAAATAATTAATAGTATTGCAACATGAAATGGAAATGCAACAAATTATATTGTAGAAACAAAAGCACATTACAGAATCGCAAGCCACTTCGAGGGGGCAACCTCCTTGGCTAAAACCCTTTCAAAGACTCTAGCTAATCCTAACCCTAATGCTCAAGGGTTCCCATCCACATGCAAGTGGGTGCCCGAGCTAGTAACTCCTAAAAAATTGTTACATCTTTATATAACGTCTCTTTATAATAAATAACGGTTACATCATATGGGCCCGTAAGCCTAGGCGCCCAATGTACCACATGACTATGCAATTATTAATGATGTTAGGATAGGGTCCTAACATCTTTGACCATTGTTGTAGTCATTTAGCAATTCTTGATTCTGAGGTTTAACGCTTCTTTGTTTTGTGTTCATTATTTTGATGGTGATCATGTGTTTGTGGTTTCTTATTGCTTTATGTTTTTAAGAATCTTTCATTAGTATTTCTTCATCTTCTCTTCATTTATCTATATTTGATCTTGTTGACATCTTTGTTATGAATTATAGCATAAGTCTTGTTTCAGTTTTGGCCCCTTTGTCATTGTGGGACTTGTATGCTTAGTATAAAAATTGAAATTTCCAATTGTCAGGGCCTAACTGAGTGCATGCATAGTTGTTATAAGTCTCATGGTAAGAAGAAATTGATGCAATTGAACAGATAGTACTCTGATTTGTTCTAAGATGAAGTCAGTGCAATGCTTTGTGTCTGCATATATACTCCTGTATTTATGGACAATTTCTTAAGCATAATGGGTATATGCTTAATAGATTTCAGAAACATCGGTACATGTGATGTTTTAGATTTATCAATGGTGTGACCTTGAGAGAACCTAATTGTGATCTTTTCCATTTATCAATAGTGTGGCCTTAATTGACATAATGAAGGGACACAATTAGATCAGCCATATTTGATCATGAATAACATGTGGAATCTGTAGCAAACATCCACATCTGATCTCCTACATGGTTCCTTGTTGCAGCCTCCAGAATATATGCCTGAGAATATGCTGAAGAATTCAGCTTGGATGGGTGGTGCAATCTTGGCAAAAGTTGTCTTTCCGCAGAATCAACATATTACAAAGGTGGAGTATGATGAATCTGGGCCAAGCATTGTTCATAGAAAATGCTTTTAGAGCTGAGAGTTTGTGGTATGTATACCTTAAATGAGCTATTTTCATTTTCATGTGAAGGAGCCACCCACCAAATTATCAGGAAACACACAGATCAAATATTTTCATGTTTGGACATTTCTTTTGAAGGATAAGCCTACCTGTTCATTTTTTCTTTGAATTTTTTATTGCAGGTTATTTTGTTTGATCTTTTCCTTTTCTAGATCTATTTCTAGATGCTATCCTTTTTATGCCAATCATTCTTCTGGTCTGTTGTATCATTATTCGAATTAATTGTAAGTCTCTGAAAACCTGAAATTGTCCTGAATTGTGGGGTTTTTTAAGCAAAATTTGGGACCTTACTAGTGATCCTAGAAGACAATTCTGATGCATTTTTTAGTAAGTTCACAGATTACTGCCACTTCTTCCTACATCTTAATGTTTCACTTTATCTAGTCATGGATTTAAATGAGATATCTGATGATATGCAGGACAGTTTTCCATTTTTATGGTCATGTTAATTGAAACAGGTCTGATATAGTTGCATGCTGATTTGTTTCATCAAATTCAGCTATCCATTATGCTCATGTTTGCAATTAGCCTGCACTTGGCATCTGCGTGCTCAAAGGGAATGGCCATTTTGATATAGTGCATTTGGGTAGTTTATGAAATTCTTCTTCTAGTCTGTCCAGACCACTTGAAGGGCACTTGTCTTAATGCCTACTTTCTGTTGAAGAACCTCCTAAAGAGGAAAATGCGAGAAAAAAACTCTTTCAGTTGACTCTGCCACTGTTGCTTGAATCCCTCATGTAGGGTATTGATTCAAATGAGGAGATTCAATTGTGTAACTGTTTTCTTCCTTTAACATATCTCCTAATTCTGAATGGCCTTTGTGCTTGTAAAAGCTCCATCATGCTCTTTGTTAGATTAGCCCCATGCGAAATGCAAATGTGCATTTTGAGTAAAATTCAAGACTTGGGCTTTGAATCTATAGCAGGCATTGTATGCATAACAACCTAAGTCATGGGATCTGTGTACTCACTGTTTAAGACATTGCCGGAGAACCTATCCAACTGAATTTTTGCATTAATCTCTTTGCATACGGTTAAAAGGATGTATGTTTGCGCCTACCTTGCAAAAACATTTTCTTCTTTGTTGTATATTAAAAATGTTCAATTTTACGGAGTCTTTCTTTTATCTCTGAGGTAAGAGATCAGGTTAGGTTGAGATGGAAATATTGTCTTTGCGCCAATCCATCTATTTATGGTTTATGAGAATGGTGTTATGTGATCGTACAACTAAATGTATTCGTCTATGTGATTTTATTTGATGTCTTGTCGATATGGGTCTGATGTTAGTAATTATACTCACCTTGAAATTACATCTAGTTAATATTCATGGTAATTGGAGACAAATAGGTTATCAAGCCAAGATAGCCAAGATGCATGCATTTTGAGACAACCCTCTTGCGAAAAACACTTAGGGAACATAGTGACACATTCCACATAAATGAGCATACTTTCTACCATCAAGGCTTTTCATGTAAATAAACACCGTTAAATTCATTAATTATTAGATATCAATATACTAATCATAGTGTGGACTACGCTTTTTGGACTTCCATATTAGCTTATCAATAAGGAGGTTTTAAAGAGTATTGATAATACTCTAGATGAGTTAATTCATAGGGACCAAATACTAAAGAGCAAAGGCATGTTGTATACATTTGAACATGTGTTGCAATGGATATTTCAAAACATTTACTGCAGTCTATTAGGAATAAATCTGAATTAGAGAATGGGATCAACAAGTGGATTATGGAGAAAGAGATGAAAAATTTTGGGCATGAACCAAACTTTAATATGAAGCAAGGAGATCATATCATAGTAGAAGCTAAGTCAATTGAAAGATTTTGCACTCCCAAGAAAGTGGCAAAGAAAGCCCCTCTACATTGACAAATGACAAAGGCCATTATGGTTTACTCAAATAAACCATTCAAAAAAAAAAATGACACTAGGGATGAGGAAGTATAATGCGCAAGTTCAAGGAGGAATTAAAGGTGTGAAGGAAAATGGGGAGGCAAGTTTTGTAAGGTTTATTGCATCATTGTTAAGGGTGTTTGGTGAAGTGTTAATGAGTTTTCCACATACACATAAGTTGGTTATTGGTTGTTATGTTACTTGACTCTAATTGACTTATTCTTGTATCTATGTGTATATCGTTTTTTTGATAATATATCTTGATAGTACAATTGTCTAGCACTATATTGGTCGTAACATGTGGTATTAGAGTAGGTTACTTGAGCAGGATACCTAAGCGGATATCAACGTGTGAGGAAGCTAAAGCAATGGAGTTTTTCTTGTTTCTTGTTGTTTGTTTGTTTTGTAGATATCAAGTTGACATGCTTCTTTATTGCTCGTTGATTGTTTCAAGGAGTCATTTGATTGATCGTATGTTTTGAAGAGGCATAAGTCAATCCTCAATGCCAAATTGACCTTACTAAATGAAACAATGTTCAAAAGATGAAGCAAATTCCTACCTAGTGTGATGTGAAAAATAATAAGGATTGTGATCTCTTGTTTGCTTGTTCTTGAGCATGAGCGTTGATTGGAATGTTGCATGAAGAAGATTGTGCATTATTGTTTGACTTGAAGAAAAATTTGTTGTTTATTTTTAATTGTTTATTCTATATATTTGTTTGAGGTTTCATTGAGTTTCACTAGTTGCATGTTGAATGGCAAACTACTGGCTAAAGAGAGCGTGGAGATATTATGTTGGCAATTACTACATTGGAGATGTCTTTATGTCTTCATGAGGCAGAGGAGGCATTTTGCTATGCATGAAATTGCCAGAATGGAGTACAAAGGAAGGTCATCTTGACCATGCAAAGGGCTATTTGAAGTCAATTCAAACTTGTCTTATGTTGAAGTTTGCCGCCTTGACTAGAGTTCATTTCATGCAATTGAACGTGCCACATCATCTTTGCATGAGAGGTCGTCTACAGTATAACCATGGGATTTCTAGACCCAAGAATGTGGGTGGTCTCGACAATTAGTTTCCTCGACAATTAGTTAACTGATGAATGCATGTGCTCTCCAAACGTTGCACGTGAAGTCGTTTGACATGGTGTACAAATTTGTAGGGTCGTTTGAACCGAACCATCATAAAATAGAGTAATCTAATGTTTTAATCACGACGTTTGAAGTTACAGGTCGTTTGACATGATTTGGGCCATCCCAAATATTGAACTCGCAAGGGTTGTCTATGTTCTTAAGCCACAAGACTACGTAAGGTCGTCTATTTGCAAATGCATAGGCCGTCTACGTGAGAGATGCCATGATTGGACATGAGTTTGTTGAGCTGTTCAAACGTGAACGCGTTTGAAGAATGTTTTGAGATCATGAGATCCACATGCACATGGCCGAGGGTTCAGCAATCGTTCACTTGGTCTTTGTTTCTAACCTATGCCCCCCACAAGGTGGATGATGAGGAGCTATGTAAGGAGTTGTTCGCTTGGGGCGAAATTCACAGTCTTGACCTTGGAAGACATTTTGAAGGAATTGGCACTATTCACTTCTATGAAATCCAACATGCTTAGTAGGCTTTGAAGGATATCATGCATTAGAAACAACAATACCATTGTTTCAATTCAGATCAAACTTCATAACAAAAGCATGATGTTGGGAAATGTGAAAATTATGACACAGTTCTAGACATAAGCTCCAAGGTAGGTTTGATAGGTGGTAAACGTTTATGTGCTCAATGCAATTTCTTTAACTTCAATGAGCTCTTCCACACCGTTAAGCAATCCTCAGTTGGTTGCTCTTGGGGGGCATTCTCCTACTTATTTTGTAAGGAGGCGATTGCGGAGGTGTTGAAGGTTTTATATTGTTGGAATTTGTTACATGCATTATCGCATAAGGGGTTCGTGTCGAGCGTGGACAAAACTGCATAAGCAAAGTTCTTGCCTGTCGTATGATTATGTGATAGTGACATTGGACACATCATGGTGGCAATACACTATTTTGGTAGATGAAGCTATTGTAATTCCATCTCATGCTGCCAGACGAAGGTTATGCGCCCAAATGTTTCAAATGAGCAACCCTAACTTGCATTGAACGTAAACCCTAGAAGTTTGGTTATTAGAAATCAATGATGAAGATTCCTTATGATTGCCATTGACAGGTGTTTGATGTCATCCTTGTTGAGTGAGCAAGTGTTCTTGAAGATAATTGTTCCTATTTTCCCACATTGTTTGTGCGAAGAAGTTTTTAAGAGTTATATATTGCTTTGACTATTCATTGTTTGCGGTCACATATTGTGAGGCACATGCACAATGTTACTTATTAGCCATGAATCTTGTAACATGATGGGGCAGAAGGTTGACATGATACGTATTGTGCACATAGTTTGTGGGTCGTTATGTAAGGTTGATGCGACATGCAATTGATTGAAGGGGTGCAAGAAATTGCATATTTTGTCTTGCTAAAGATATTTTGCTTGATGAAAATGATACAAACTCTATCCTTGTTAATGAAGGATACATTTTTAATGTATTTGCCATTATTTTTTCAATTTTGGAGATTCTTAATCCAAGTTTTGGCGTCTTGGTCTTGGGCTCTTACAAATTTAATTATTTTTTGCCTAAATCCTTTTGCAGGAGATAGGATTATATACGATCGTTGGAAATCTCTTTTTGAGCCTAACACGTTTGTTGGAGAGATGATGCCAGATGCTTAAGTGATATTTAACGATGGCCAATTGATTTTATTTTATTTTTGGTTGGGGTAGCCATTACAATCTTCTTGAATTATGTAACACTTCAATATATGTTGTCAAATATCGTGTCGTATGAGGAGATGATGGATGTTGCCTTGCTAGTTTGACAATCATGTTCAAGGTCACTAGAGTTTGTGATTGCGAGGAGTAAAGTAAAAGGCTTGATATCTTTTTTCAATTTGTGAATGAGTGCAAGTGCCACTATTCACTTGTTGGCTAATCCAATATTATTGTCAACTATTTTGACTTGATTATGTACTTATGTATACTCCATTTTTATGAGACAGTGAGGTTAGTCCCACTATGAAATGTGACTTGTTGGCTAATCCAATATTATTGTCAGCTAATTTGACTTGATTATGTACTTGTGTATACTCCATTTTTGTGAGACAGGTTAGTCCCACTATGAAATGTGACGTAATGTATTGTCCTAAGTCTAGTCCAATTGTTGATTTCTTGCCCCTAGTGAGCATTGATGTAATTGGGTTGGGGAATATGAGGTTTATTACATCATCGTTAAGGGTGTTTGGTGAAGTGTTAATAGGTTTTACTTGTACAAATAAGTTGGTTACTAGTTATTGTGTCTCTTGATCATGACCAACTTATTCTTGTATCTTTGCATATATCATTTTCTTGATATTACAATTGTCCAACATTGTTCTAAAAAATTATAAAGTAGAGGAGGTGAATGAGGTCAACATTAATCCAGGTAAACCATCTTCAGATTCCTCAAGTAGTATAAAATCCCCTCCTTGCAATAAGAATGAAAATAATACAAAGTGCAACTTTAGGTTTTCAAGAGCAACATAATAAATAAATGGATGTGGAGGATATCCATGGAAATTTAGGGTTTCTAGGCAACATACAAAAGTAATTACCAAGGAGAATCATCCTTGTACTCTAGGGCTTCTAGAACAACATAAAGAAGAAAGTGTTTGTGAGTCTATTCCTTAGGGAAACATAAATATTTAGAAGATAAGTCTCATTATGAACAATATGAAAAAATAGAAGAGATAGATGAAGATGAAAGTGTGGGTGTGAATGGAAAAAGGAGAGGAAGGCCCTCAAAGCAAGAACAAAGAGAAAAATAAATACAAAGGGATATTGATTTGGGAAACCAAAAACAAATATAACGGGTGTTAAAAAAAAGTAGGCTAAATCCACATATAAAAATAAAAAGTGATGGTGGAATTGGTATCGTGGAATATTAGGAGTATAAATTACAGCCCTAAAAAAGAGTTATTAAGGAACTAATAGGTGGTTGTAGTCTTGATTTTATTATAATACAAGAAATAAAATTAAGTAGCAAGGAATGTAAGGATGCATTAATTTATTTTTGAAAGATATGCAGTTTCTTCTTTAGGAGATTCTAGAGGTATTGTTACAATATGAGACAAATGCAAATGGGATGTACATTTGCTAGAAGCAAAAAAAAAAGGGTTGCGGGTCTATTTTGCAAGAGAAAGGAAAACATCAAAGTTGGGGTTATAAATGTATATACTCCAATTATAGTTACTCGTAAAATATGTTAGAAGGACCTTAGCATATTTTTGTTAAATACATGATGATTCGTAATTACGATCTATGGATTCTTAAAGGGGACTTCAACTCAATTCCATCTCATTTAGTAAAGAAGGATGATACTCCTAGATGGTCTAAATCAATACAAGATTTTGCTTCATTTGTTAATTTAAATGGCCTGAAGGATGCCATTTCTTCAAAATAATAAGGGGGAATAATATATGTATTGGGAAACTCATATAGTAGAAAGATTACATAGATTTTGTTATCCAGCAGATGGTTGCAAATAGAACATACAATCTCTTCAGATATTTATTGTGAGAAGCATTAGACCATAAACATATTCTCTAAATATGTGACTTAATAATCATCACCCAAAGCCATCTTTTTATATGACTCTTCTTGATGGTTATGTTATTGTGGGATGAAGTAAATTTGAAGGATCATGTACATACATGTTTGTTCAAAAGAGGAAATTTCTTAAGAGGCAAATAAAGATTTGGAATGCCAAACCTTTTGGTAACATATTTAAAGAAAATGAGGAAATTGAATTTAAGCTTAAAAATTTACAAGAGACAATGGAATGGACAAGCATTCTCACGTGGAGGAAAAACAATTACTGTCTTATTATCATAATTTATTGAAAGAGGAGTCAAATTTGTTCTATAAATCTAGGGAGAGATGGCTCAAGGAGATAGAAATACCAGTTTTTTCATGCTATAGCCAAAACAATATTTTTTTTCATCACATCAAAAACAATATTAACTCAAGATGGAAGAAGTATTGAGAAAGAAGATATAAAGGAAACAATTAATTATTTCAAAGATATTTTGTCAAATGCTGGTGAAGTTAAGGAGGCTCAATGTAAGCTCTAACAAAATATTCCATCTCTTTTCACGTAGGGACAAAATGAAAGCTTGTTAAAGATAAGGTAGTATTCTCTTTCCATTCTAACAAGGCACTTGGCTTCGATTGACTTCTTGCAATTTTCTTTCAATACTTTTGGATTTTATTGAAGAGTGATGTTGGTTGTGTATGAAGATGCTCAAAAAAGGAAGGCTACAATAAGTGAGATTATTACATTGGTTCCTAGGAAACATTAGACAAAATATTTTAATATATTTTTATCCAATTAGCTTTGTAATATGATTTATAAGATAATTTAAAAAATTATGGCAAACAGGTTCAAAAACATCCTAAATTTTGTTATCTAAAAGGAACAAGGTGGTTTCGTTTCTGGTAAAAAAGTCTCGATGGTGTAATCATTGCACACGAGGTGTGATAAGGGGAAAATAGAGGGGATCGCGAAGGACTTCTTCATGACGCTTTCATCTCCTTTGTCACTTTGAGGAAGACAATTTGTGAGCTTAGAGCTTAGTGTTTGATGGATTGATTTGAAGAACACCTATGTTTCTCTTAAGATACTTCTTTGATTAAGCTAAATCCTAATCTAGCCATCAAACGATAGACAAATAAACAAGCAAATGAGACTTCCCAAATGAGATGTGAACTAGATGCAAATGCAATGTGCAAGATTAGTCAACATGCTACAAGATAAAACCTTAGAGATGCAAGACAAAAATAATTCCAAAAAAAAAAGAGAGGAAAGAGCACAACTCAATATCTGAGGTTGTTTCCCCCTTGTTTGCAAAAACTTGCTAGATTGTTTGTGTCACTTGAAAGCTTGAGCTTGGAGGCTTGAATGCTTGATGTTTGCTTGAAGACTTGATTGCTTGAAGAGAGCTTGGATGCTTAGATGCTTGCAAGAACAAGAGCTTGAATGCTTGCAAGGATGACCTTCACAAGATTGTGGCATAACCTTGCCATGCAAAATAATGAATTCCTAAGATTTAAGAAAGATTTTGGAAGCATTTTGTTGCTTCAAAAAAACCATGGACTGGGCTCTCCCAAGTACTGGTTCTAGAGGAAGCCATAACTCCTTAGGGGAAGAATTGCATTGAAGATGATAGGAATGGAGATGGTAAGATTTTAAAGAGAGATCAAGAAACCATTAATGGAGGAAAATTGAAAATGACAAACCTTGGATTTGAGACTTGTGTTGTGAGCTGCAAATTGGATCATAGGGATTTGATCCATTAATGGTGGGCAGCTTGGAAGGTTCTAAAAGTCAAATTTCTTGGTTTTGACACATGATAGGTAAAAGTGCCAACGACGCTTTCACTATCATGACCATTTGAAGTTAGATTTGGGTAGGAAAGGTCAAAAGTAATTTTTTTTTTTTTTGTAAAAGCGTCTCCAAGGTCGCGAAAGCATCGACGATGCTATCGCTCATGCCTTGACGCTTTCACTCTTGGAACAATAAATGATCCAAATTTGGGCATAAGGAAGACTAATGAAAGGATTGACAAACTTGAAGATTAGCCATGTGCTCAGAATCGGGTGTCTACATTTGCCTCTTTTTGATACATTTAGTGCATAATTAATGCATAAAAAAACAATGTAGATGCCCTAATTTTGAGATGATTATTGTTGTTTATGGTTAGTGATGCAAGATGATTGATACTTTGATTATTTGCTTAGAGGTGACGTTAAAAATTGCGTTTCATGCAACATTAAAAGTTGTTGTGCCCTAGTGTGCTCCCTCGAGTTTTGGAAGGAAAGTCAAGTTGGATCTAAAAAACTTGACTATGATCTATTTAGGCACTAATTCTGATGTGCCACCTCAACCGAAGAAGTAGACAAGACAATAAGTGCATTGGAAGTCAAGTACATGCACAATGTAATTTTGGTGTCATAAGTTTTGATATTGCAAAATTTGTAAATTGGAATAAAGTCATACATTGTAGTGCATGTGATAACAAAGTTGAGTTATGTGTGAATGTAGTCATATAAGGGTAGTTATCACCTGGTTAGAAGTGAGGTGTCTAGGGTGATGGTTTGTCAACTATCATCTTTGAGGATAAATAGACCCCTCATTCATTTGAGTAGGTATTGTACCATGTATCAACACAAACACATGTACGAAAAGCATTGCATTGTGTATGATAGGAGACATTTTGCATAGGATCACATATTGTGTATGTAAGATAATGTTGTATGTCATTCATCTTACTAGCTAATGTTAATACAATACTCAATCACTCATCAAATGTTATTACTATTGTGTATTCTTTGTATGATTTGTTAGTAGTGATTGTTGTAGTAGAATAGATTCAATTTGTTAGTTGTATTATTTCCAAGTTTGTCTCACAAGGCTGCATAGGGAGTTGCCAACATTGTATAGTGAACATTGTACAACGAAGTTATCATGTTGTATAGTGAAGACTATTGGCCGTATAGTGAATGCTGACATTCTAGAAAAGGACAGACCATCCTATTCACAAACTAAGTCATTTGGAGCTGAGATTAAAACAATCATAAGCAAGATATGATGCAAATCGTACAACCTCATCATTATAAACTGATCATTAAATCTGTCAATTCAAATTGTTCCTCTAAGGGTGGAATACCACCATTGTGCTACATTTGGCGCCATTGTTGTTTTGAAGATCAAACCAACACCATGTGAAGCTGGAAGAGGTGAATGATAGATAACTTACTATGAGGATGTGTTGAGCATACCAAAGACTTGCATGTTGTTGAGGAAAGACTACAAATAGAAAGAATAGTGATAGAATTTGATGTATTGAAAGTCGAACAAGTTTGGAATCCTCAATTAGAGGATAGTTTGGACGAAGAAAGTGAGAGGTGGCAAACATTGGTTTTAACAAAAGGAAGAAGCACAATTAGAGGTGCTACAAGCAAATGTAGTTTGAACTGAGGAGAATGTTCATATAGGTTGTGAAGAAGGTGCAAACATGGAGCGTGCACGAGGAGACGAGGCGGAACAATTGGTGACACCAACACAAGTATGGGGGAGAGTGCCTAGAGGTGTGAAGGATGAGAGTCAAGCACAAGGGCAACTACATGAGAGTGTGCTTAAGAGACCAGAACCAACGCTCGTGTATTCACGAAGGAGGTCACAAAGTGTAGGTGCACAAGGTAGTGGTTGGCGATTGTTTGCAAGTGTAGAATCATCAAGTGACAAAGAACAACCACCTATGACAAATATTGCAATAGCTACGGGGAAGCAAAAAATGTCCAAAAATTTTGGGTGATAGGAAGGAAGACCTAGAATGCCATATAGGAACTTGTGAAATGATATGGCGAGTGAATGTAGTAGATGATGAAGGATTGTGGTTAAGATTATTTTTTATCATATTGCATGGAATTGCAATGGATTGGCATTTGAAAAGAGCACATCCCTTCACAACATGGGATGAATTGAAGGCTGAATTCAACAAGGAATTCAGATTGCTTCATGATGATACAAAGATCATAGGTGAGATATATTCAACAAAGCAAAGGAAGGATGAAAATATCAAGTCATATAATCAACGTTTGGAACTCATCGACAAAATGGAAGCGAAGCCAGAAGATGAGATGTAGAAACAATGGTTCCTAGATGGAATGTGGTCGTGATATAAGAAGAAAATGAAGGTAGTTCCACCAAATACCTATCAAGAGGCTTTTGATAGAGCGCTCAATTTGGAGGGTAAAATGAAGACAAACGTTGTAGGGGGAAGTGTAATCCATTACCGAGATGATGACTCAGATAGAGCTAGAGATGACTTGAGTGCCACAATCTAGGCCATGAGAAAGGACTTAGAATGTATGATCAATGATGTGAAGGCGGATAAGAAGAAGGAAAAGGACATATGGTGTTCTGATTATAAATCAAAAGAACACACCAATGTCAATTGTTCGAAGAATGCATTTTGTAATATATGTGAAGTTGTGGGGCATAGTGTTGCTGACTGTACATTCAATCTCAAAAGCACTAGTCATCAGACATCGATGGTGCAAAAGGAGACTAAGGAAGAGAAGCCAAGCACTTCAAAGAGTGTACAAGGAGCAATGAGTGGCAGATACAAGAATAACCATTAAGGTAGAAGACAACCACAACAAGGAAATCGACCCATGGGAGGACAAGGTCAATTACAGTATGATTCAGATGGAAGGCCAATCATCCAATGTCGAAGATGTCAAGAATGGGGACACTTCACACGCAACTATCAAAATGACCCAGTAGGAGGAAATTTGGTGGCAATAATGGAATGACGTGTCGATGGTGTGGACAGGGCAATCACAAGGAGGCAAATTGCCCAAAGACGACGAGTTCAAGCAACTCATAAAATGTCAATTTTATTGACAATGAGGAACCTCCAAAAGACCAACACTATAAGGAGAAGCATGTGCTAGTAGTCACATGGGCACAAGTGAGGAAAGCATAACAATGCCCAGATCTTGCAAAGGAGAAGGGGAGATGGTAGGAAACACGTGTTTAGAGTGAGGAAGAAACAAGAAAGACCAACCAAGAGAGATTGTTGTAGGAAAAGAAGTTGAAGAAACCCATCACAAGTGAAGAGGAGACGTCGACACACTTCTTGGCTATGCAGGTGTTGAATACAAGTGCTGAAGTGAAGGTATCCAATTTACCATGTGCAATACCAGAGCTATATGCAATAGTAGGAGAAATGGTGCAAACGAGAAGAGTGGAAGAGCCAGAATGCCAACTAGAAGCAACAAGAATAAGGAGGGATCAGTATATTGATCCGACAGTCTTGATGATAGATGTTGGAAAGAAACCAACATTGATCCATATTGAGTTGTTGAATCATAAGTTGACTTAGGTGATCATCGATGGGGGATCAATTGTAAATGTCTTGCCTAAGAAGACATGGAGAGATTTGGTGGAACCATTTTTATGGTCTCCCACTTTCATATTATATGGTGCAAATCAGTACAGGATAGAGATGAAAGGAGTGTTGATTGCACAAAAGGTAAAGATCATTAATCAAGAGTTCATCATGGATTTTGTGGTAATTGCTATGTAGAAACCAGCCTATGATGCGTTGTTGGGACATGGATGGCTATGCATGACAAAAGTAAACCACAATTGGGAGAAGGATCATTTGATATTCAAGAAGAGCCAACACAAGTATATGATTAAATTGAAGAATCAGTCCGTCAATGAGGAATTAGCAACATTCGATTAGTCTAGGACATTATCATTAGAGGATGAGAACAAATGTGAACCAAATGAAGAAGGCATGCTAGAGTTGGAAGAGTGCACAAAAGATGAAGTGCACTTGGATAGCAAACTTCTCCATTGGCAAATGGAAGATTGTGAAATATTTCAACCAAACTGCATGTGCATCCATGCAAAAGAAGATCAAGATGAATCAATAAGAAGCATGTATGAGATCGATGAGTGTAATCAAAATACTAAGCCTGCAACCAAAGATGACAAGGAGAAGTGGACTTTTCCATGAAGCTTTGCAAAATATAGTGTTGGTGATGCATCGATTGATGAAAAACCAACACACCCATTTGATGTGGCAAAAGTGGTAAGAGAACCTGATACCATACAATATGAAGGACTGAAGATGGTATATGTAAACCTCGGTGAAGGTCATGAAGAAAAGAAGATTCATTGGGAACACAATTGGGATCCAATCTTGAAAGCAATAACTTTCAAAATTTTCATGCCATATAAGGTCTTCGCATGGACATACAAGGATTTGAAGGGGATCCTGCCTGAACTATGTGTGCATCAAATTCCATTGGTTTCAGGTGCACAACCAATATGAAGAAGACCATATAGAATGAATATGAAGTATGTGGCCCTAGTCAATGCAGAAATCAAGAAGATGTTGGATGCTAGAATAATTTTCAAGGTGAATGTGAGTGAATGGGTGTCATCGATAGTGATCAATTTGAAGGAGAGCAATCAGATCTGCATCTACGTTGATTTTTGGAATTTGAATGCAATATCAAATATCCCTTTCCAATACCTTTTATTGATTCAATTTTGAAGGAGGTAGCAAGACATAGATCGATTCATTTTTAGATGGATTCTCAGGCTACAACCGAACTAGTATTGCTAAGGAAGATAGAATGAAAACCATTTTTGTAGTAGAAAATGAGATTTATGCATATAATCGAATGCACTTCGGTTTGTGCAATGCCCAGTCACATTATAGAGAATAGTTCTATATATTTTTTAGCAAAGGTCCACAAACAAGTTAAATGTGTTCCTAGATGATTGGTCATTGTATGAGAAGGAGGACAAGCATTTGAAGGAATTGGAAGAATGCATGAAGTTGTGTATGAATGCTTGGTTGTCCTTAAATCCAAAGAAGTGTAAGTTGTTGGTACAGTACAATAAGTTTCTTGGACATGTAGTGTGCAAAGAGGGTCTAAAGACTGATCCTGACAAAATAAGAGTCGTAATGAGCATGGAGAAACCATACAACATAAGTTTGTTGAAGTCATTGGGATATGTCGAATGTTATTGGTAGTTCATCAAGAACTTTGCACAAGTATCCCACCCATTAAATGTGTTGACACATAATAATGTTTCTTTTTTAATGGACGAAAGAGCATCATAGGCCTTTGTGGAGTTGAGAGAAGAGAACGGGAAGGAGTTTGGAGAGCGAGCATGCGTTGGATTAGCTGGAAAAGAATTATTTTGAGCTCACAAAATTTACAGGTAGACTCGTTTTGAATGCCTTTTAGTTCTTTGGGTGATGTCGAGTAGCTTCTGGTGCATGTTGTGTATATGTTTTAGGGGAAACAAAATATCACTTCATTTAAAGAGAAAATACACGAAATGGTATATTTTATTTGCAAATATTCCCCATTGAGGGCAGCAAAGGCAAGCGCAACAGTGTTAGGGCAACGAAGTAAAAATATTTTAATAGTGACACAACAATGCTAGGGCAACGAAGGCGAGTGCAACAGTGCTAGGACAACAAAGAAAAAATATTTTTACAGTGCCACAACAGGGCTAGGGCAGCGAAGGCGACTGCAACAATGTTATGACAACGAAATAAATATATTTTAACAATGCCACAATAGTGCTAGGGCAATGAAGTAATTTTTTTTTAACAGTGTCTCAACAATGCTAGGACAGCGAAGGCAAGTGTAGCAGTGCCAGGGCAACAAAGTAAAAATACTATAACAGTGCTACAGTAACGCTAGGGCAATGAAGGTGAGTGCAGTAGTGCTAGGGCAACAAAGTAAAAATATTTTAACAAAGTGCCGCAGTAGTGCTAGGGCAACGAAGTAAAAATATATATTTTTTTGGTATTTTTGAAATGATCGTATAATTTGGGAAATTTGTATCTTGTTTTTTATGGAGAATGAAGAGGAACGTTTGGACTTCTTAGAATACCCCTTTGAGGGGCAACACATATTTTCAAATCCAAGGGCCAAGGGTCCCATTTCTAGATAAGATTTAGAAGTTGAGAACTAAGGGTCCTTGGGTTTTTTTAGTGACCAGAATAATATTGCAGGTTATCAGACTTTACTGGATAAAGGAGAGTCTATGTCAAAAGGTTCAGATCAAGTCAGTTGTCCTATTGACTGCTCACTCTCAGGTGTCTCAGAACACTTTACTCAAGTGATGGGTCTAATGAATCAACAAGCATTTCATTGCGGGGAAGAAAAACTTAAGCAGGCTCCAAAAAATCCAAACTCACTTTGTCTGAAGTAACATTGTTATAGAATATTTGTAATTCAAAGTGGTAGCATTGTTTAAGTATATTTTAATTTTATAGAATAATTGTTGAATGGATGAAAAAGAAATGTAACGAGAGTAATGTAATGTTTTGTTTTTGTAATGAGAGTGGCCCCAATAGAATCCATACATAGTTTATTAAAAAAAATATAAATTGGATGAATTAAAATATATTATTAGTTTAGGGTTTAAGGTTTATAAAGTAGTTTGTGAAATTGTTAGATATCAAATCACATTGAAAATCAAAGATATTTAGATGTTTGTTGAAGGTGATACCTATAACATATCATTCTTACATTTTTTAATTTCAATATATAGTTTCAAATCATACTTTATATTAAATATATAAAATATTATAAATAAAAAAATTATAAACACATTGTTTGAGAATAAAAGGTTGTACTCAGGTCTTCCACATTGACAAACCACCACTCTCTCCTTTAGAGTTTGAGAGTTTACAAATAGATTTAATTCTCATCTTAATTGAGTTGCTATAGATAGATACCTACCTCTTTTTTCATAAAAAGTCTTAATTCTTAATTTTTATTTTAAGGGTCTTCAATTTTCTTTGTAATACAAAGATTTTAGAATTCAACATCCTTCTTCTTAACATCTTCCTGTTGCAGCCTTCAAAATACTAAAACTCCACCTCTACTATCTAGAGTAATATTTCCAAAACTTTGCGTTATCATAGTCTACTTTATGAGCTTTGGATTGTTAGTTTCCAATCTAAAGCATAATTGCAACCAAAAGAACTGTAATAAACAATTTAGTAGTCTCAAAAAAGTTGAAAGTTCTGATCAAATCTTATGAAGGATATATGCATAATAACTAAACAATGCGTAATTGTAAAATACAAGTGAAATTCATTTTAATCCCAAATAACCAATTAAAAAACCATCTTATCATCTTTTTTTGTTGCATAGTGAACCTCTATAAGCCCTAGGCCGTTGGATAAAGATGAAGTCAATAGGATCCTTAACCATCTAGGGAGTCAAATCGGGGCAACCCATCAACAAGTACTCAACTGCTAGTAACCAACCTATCTCTTTTGGGTATTTTTTTTATCATTTTAATAAGTTATGAAATTAATCTCATTCATATTATAATGATATTTTAATCAATCATAATGATATTATTTTAATAAATAGTTTGACAATCTTAAAAAGTTAAAAGTTCATGAATCATGTAGCCATGAAGTCTATCTAATATCATCTTCTTTTGCTTTAGCATACACAAATTTAACTCGCTTCACGAAATCATAGTCTATTGTTAGTTTTCTCCAATTCATTGATCTATAAATAAATCCCCTAAAACATTTTGTTATCTTCTAGAACATTATTTTGATTTTGCTCCTTTCAAAGTTTTCTTGTCAGCTTCAACTAAACTTACTACATCCTCTACCTATGAAAAAAAGATTTTAATTATATGATCCTCTATTAAAACCCCTTTATTGGCTAACCTATTTGCACATTTTCTCTTCCCTTAATGTATGTGTAAACTTGATTTCTTTGAACATTGTAGCAAAGTCTTGTATCTCCACAATAATCTCTTATATGTTCTATAAAGTAAAAAAACAACACCAAGATAACAATAATAGAACCAACACAAAATATATTGCACAATGAAGAGATAATATTGTATTAATATGGTGGGAGCCTTGATCTCCAATGTTACAATATAATATGTGTTGATACAATAATTACAATCGAAGGGTTTGAAAACCCTCATTCACAATGAATATTTGGTGTCTTCTACGTCATCTTCACTCCAAACAAGTTGTGGGTGGGCTTGCGTATCCCTACGGGACCACCCGAGCTGCAACAATCATTAATGTAAGTGCTTCCTGTAACCTACACATAATCACAACACAAAGAAGTTAGTAGCATATGCGAGGGCTCCACTGTGTGAGACCCTCTGAATGATAAATCTACAAACCCTAGGTGTTGTAAACATGAAATGCAAGTAAAACACAGAAAACATAAGTTGTAAAACAATAAAACTTTTACCTTGTCAGAATAATGCTTGCAATGCTGATCAATGCTTTTGCTTTTGCAATCTGATGGTGCACGAACACTCACAAGCATTCGAGGGTTTGTCGATGGTAAATCGGAGGCTGGGAAACACCCTAGAGCATTTTGGAAGGGCTATGGATGCCCTGCAGTGTTCTTGGAATGCTCAACAATGTTCTAGGAATGCTCGACAATGTTCAGGGGTTTCTAGGAAGGGTAATGCAGAACCAGATCTGGTTCGTAGGGGTTTTGGTGACAGAAATGGAGGATATGACAGTGGCGAGGAAGGGAGGTGTTAGCAAAATGCTAGGGTTTGGATGAGGATGGATGCAAGGGCTCTAAAATCAATTGACTACTTAATTGCTTAACCGCTAACCTAATCACTTAACCCTTCATTCACAAAAGTGAATGATCTTTTATAACTTACCTTCAACATGTTAGGGTTTCGATGACACCAACGGGCGATCGAGATTAAATCATGATGAATGGCTAAGATTATAACTTTGATGTGTGACATGGATCAAGTTAGATGGATGGTTGAGATTAAGTCATGATGAATGGCTATGATTTATTCATATATATATATATATATATTTATATATATATATATATATATATATATATATATATATATATATATATATATATATATATATATATAAATATATAATGGATTGTGATTGGATGATGTGTGGATGACAAGTGGCTAGGATTTGGTGTCTACAGATGCCCCTTTTTGTATCGTATTGCATGAAACACAATGCGGTGCAAAAACAAGAGACACCTGGTTTGGTGAAGCAACTTTCTTTCCTTGGAGTGCAAGAAGATCCTGAAGACAAAGAATATTGGTGTAGCTTACCCCCTCAATTGGTGAATGAGTGAAGAATGAATCTCATGAGCCAATTGATAGAATTATGGGTGATAATGTGGATGATATGAATGATGTAAATGTATGTGAAATGTGGGTGATATGAGTGATGTAAATGTATTTTATTTTTCCAATGATATTTTATTTTTACCCCAATAGAAGAAGGGTTTTTGAAAATGTGGATGATATGAATGATGTAAATGAATGTGAGTGACATAGATGATGATGCAATGATTATTTCTTGTCCTAATAGAAAAGGGTTTTTGTCAATTGTGGATGATGTAAATGATGTATCCCAATGTGGGAAATCAAAATCAAATTTGGTTACCCCAAGTTTGGGGTGGTTCTATGCTATTGAAGAATATGCCTTTTGGCATCATTGAAATGCAAAGTGATGAAAATGCAAGATGACATGGAGGAATGTGACCGTATAGTGACTATTGAGAAATTCCTTCAATCGGAACCAATCATCCTAATAGGCATGTATCCTCGATGACTATGGATGTAAAAGAGATGATGTAATTAAAGTTATCCATGTTTCAAGCCCCATGAACAAGGCCATCAATGATAACTTTTGAGAAAATTAATCTGAGCATAGTCTCACTCAAAAAATGAGGGACCAAATAGATTTTGATTTTGAACAAGAGGATGTTGGATGATGATATGAGCAAGTGTCCTTATGGTGATTTACTCATCCTACTAAATTGCATGGATAACCAATCACTGCAACATCCAGGGGATAGATAAACCACTAGATAAGGTTCACTTGAATATATATATTGATGAAGAGAAGTAATTTTTTTTAAATTTATGGTGCATCTTTATATAACTAGGTGAATAGAGTAAACCACTAGATACAAGGTTCACTTGATAATGCAAGTGATTGTGACAATGTTGAGTGGAAATGCATGGAATTATGGATGATATGAATGATGTAAATGAATGTGAATATGGATGGTGCCATGAATGTGAGTGATGCAATGATTGATGAGTGAATTTGATGATTTTGTGAAATTTGGAATTTGATTTGGGATATTTTGAAGCAATTTAGGGTATTTCTGCAACTTTTGGTTGCAATCAAGAATTAAATACCCAAATCAATCCAAATTATCACAAAATTGATGTGATGAATGATTAGAATAGTGAATGTGGTAGTTTTGTGAAGTTTTGGACCATTTTGAGGTGTTTTGAAGATTGTTGAGCAATTTTATGACTTTTGGTCGCAAATAAAAATGAAGCATCCAAATCAATCCATGTCTTCACAAAACATAATGGAATGATGAAATGGATGCATGGATGAAATTTGAGGTGATTATATGGAGGTAAGCTCATTTTTGAAGTACTTTTGAATCTTTTTACAACATTATGGAGCCAAACATCGACCAACATCTACATCAGGCACAAATGTGAGAGAGCATCTACCACATGGTAGATGTAGGGCAGCATTTGAATGTGCACTATAGATACCCTAGGGCATTTGAGTGCACAAAAATAGCTATAAGAGTATATAGAGGTCAAATTGGATTCATTATTGCATTCAAGAGTTTTAGAAAGTGAGTGGAGTGAGTGTGAAGGAGTGAAGTGATGGTGATGGAGGGAGTGGATGCGACAGTAGGCATGGAGGTGCAGGTGGCTGAGGTAAGTGCCCTTGGCACTCTTGTTTGGAGTTTTACAATTTTTTTTTTGCAATGAATGTGCTAGTAATGTATTTGTTATTGTGTTGTGCTATAATTGAGGATCTTGGAGGCTCGACACCGATTCTCACCTATCATACCAGGGGTGAGAAAGGCCTTACAGAAGGCCCATTGGGATAAGTTGGAGTAGATGGGATTGGTTGGGGTAGTACAGATAGAGGTGGTGAGGGCGGATGAGGGGTACCTCTTAACCTTAGCAAAAAGGTAGGATCCAGATAGGGGGACCTTCTATTAGAGATGATAGTGACACTGGAAGATGTATATCACATATTTTGAGTGCTAGTGGAGGGGTTGTATGTCCAAGTTGGGCATGATAAGGAGTATGAGATGAGGTAGATATTTGGATATGGATGGAGGGATGTGAATATGAGAGGTGGAGGGATAAGGTATTTGGCCATGTATGCAGAAGGAGTTGGAGGTATTACCCACCTTGATCATGTTCTTATTGGCCAACATATTGGTGCCTAACAACATCGATTGTTGATTCCCATGGAACATGATTAGGTTAGTGTACGATATGATCGATGAGCCTTAAGTATATGCATGGGCACTTACACTACTAGTGTAGATGTATATAGAGTTATATGAGGTGAGGAGGTAGGGGTAGAAGGGGTTGGGTTGTAGTGTATTGCTATAGTGTTGGGGTTGGGAGCACTTTAGTGTGGCTCATCCTATGGGCCTACCTTGCGAGGAGTGGGATAGGGATCAACCCTATGTGATGAGATGGTAGGTAGCTGAGGAGGTTCAATTAAGTCATCCTAGTCATAGTGGCTAGGAGTACAGGGATCTATGGGTAGGGTTGACACCAGATCAGGTGTGTTGGAGGCCATGGTGGGAGGCTAGGTGGCCTAGTGATGGAGAGCAGCTATGGAGAGTGAGATAGGCTAGATGGGTGGTTGGGTAGCATGGGAGTGAGGTGGAGCTGATCTAGTTCTCATAGGTATTATAATAGTTTAGGTTGAGGTAGGGAGTACCTAAGGCTCCTATGCTCTATAGGCATCGATCAGATGAGTCGAGCCTACCATGTGTGGAGGAGTGGTGGGTGGAGTATAAGGATGATGAGGAGATAGATCTCCCATATGTGGATGATGTTAAGACCATAATAGAGTATGATGCATGGTTTACTTCACAACCACCATGGGTACCGAGTCAAGTGGTTGAGGAGGGTAGCGAAGATGAGGAGGAGAGGTAGAGGAGGCTCCCCAATGTTAGAGATATCATAAATCCAATAGAGGGAGGTAGGGAGGGATGCAATAGAGTAGCCTCTAGATATTAGAGGTGATGATGGTGGTAGGGATGATATGGAGGAGGTTCTAGAGAGACCTCTTGAAAGTGAGGAGTGGGCTAGGCTCGAGGTAGAGTAAGACCAACTCCAATAGATGGTGGTAGAGCGAGATGGGGATAGTAGATAATTGGAGTAGAGCTAGAGGCATGGGTGGTGATAGGTAAAGGTGAGGATATGATAGTGAGGCTCTAGGAAGAGCTAAGATAGAGGGACTCTCATCAGAGGTATGATGTACTATACCTTTGATCTTAGGATAGGTATATCTAAGATTTAGAGGATCTACTCATGCAACACCACATTGGGCTACCAGATCGACCTTCTTCCTCCATAGTAGGTTCTATTAGGCATAGTGACTCTAGGCATAGTGACTCTAGGTCTAGGGCTCCTTCAGGGTCATAGGGGTCTACCTATGGGTATTAGCTAGTGCTTAGATGCACTTTTTGTATATGAGCCTTGGTGCTCCATTGTATATAGCCTTTGGATATTCATTGTACATGTGATTTATATATATACATGGCTTTTACTTTTGTGTTATGAATTTGTGTGGATGTTTGTGTGAATGCATATGTATATGTGATGGATGACAATGTAATGATGATGTGTATGAATGCAAATGAACTAATGCTCTAATGATCATTTATAGTTTAGATTTTACTTGACCATATTTATCATTGTTGTTTAATCAGGGGCACCAAAATGGTGGTATGTGAAATGGAAGACTCATGTAATGATGTGATAATGATATGGATGGTGTTGTGGCTTATGGATGACTGATTTGGAATTGTTTTATAGAGACTCAAACATACTAGTGATTTCAAACAAACTCACTAAGTTCTATCTAATTTCTCTAAGACCAAATGTGTGTGTAGTGAAATGTTCATTTACCAAATCATGAGCATGGTAATGACTCAAGGCAATCAAGAACCAATGTGTGTGCAAGTGAGTTCATTAACCCATATTGAGTAAATTGAGATGAAACCTATCATGGAGGAGACCAAGAAGCTAGCTTGTCCTTATGTGTGGTCAGAGGTCTCTTCAAGAGAGACGTGTCACCATGCATGAGCGTACTCCACTACTAGTCAAGCATCTATAGCCCCGATGGAGATTAGCTCCATAGTCCAATGATATGATCTCTAAGCTTTGGGGATTCAGACTACCTAACCATCTAGATGGAAATGTAGTTCTATCCTTACAACTTGGGGATCTATGGTGTGTGATTTGTAAAAGAGTTAGAGCTTTGGGGAATCAGATTCTCAACTAAAGTGTGATGAGAATTTTACCCTATCCTTACTACTCATTATTTTATTTGAAAGTGTGAGTAGTGGTGAAGACCACTATTTTTTATTTTGGACTATGTGCATAATGGGACAAGCAAAGATGACCTTTTTCACTTCGAGGTTCAACCCAATCATGGTATTATCCCTCTTTGACACAAGATGTTTTTAATATGTGTGAAATGTGTTTGGTTCAAGAGTGTTAGAGTCAACTCCCAGAACTCAAGATTTTCTTAGTGAAAATGTGCCTTGGTCCTAGAGAAAACTTGACATGTATTGGAGTTTTCTTGAAACACTAGGAGTGGTTGAGTGACCGAAAACACCTAGTGGTAATGAAGTGATAGTGCAAATGGTAAATTGACTTGTGAAATGGTGTAATGAAATGGATGTGAACTTGGGGGTGCCCTTGATTAAGGCAACAAGATTTATTGGATCAATTATTATCTAAAATTAACAAATGACCCCTAATATGGTGGATGAAATGCATTGAAATGATAATGAATGTGTTTGTGCAATGTGGATGTATGAAATACAATGTGTATAAATGCAATGTGTATGGATGATGTTTTTGTGTATTAGCCATGTATATATATACATATATGTAAATCACATTAAGCATGAAATACTCTCAAGTGGATGATGTTTAGTGGTTCAAGCTCTTCTTCTCCCTCTAGACTGGCAAGTCTATATGTTCCTTGACCCACTTTTTGGGTGATAATGTATGGACCTAACCAATTAGCCATGAATTTATCATGAAGATGCGATAATGCATTGGTGTTTTGTTGATTTTCTTTGAGGACAAGATCTCCTACTTGGAATTCACGTAGATGGACTTTGGCATTGTAAGCATGCTTGAGATGATCTTGGTATACTCGTAGATGCTCCAAGGTATTGATTCACCTTTCATCAAGGAGTGTAAGTTGGTCAAGATATGCTTGTCTAGCAGTATCATCATCTATGAATTCTTACAATGAAATTCGCAATGAGGGGATCTCGAGCTCAAGAGGTATGATTGCTTTAACACCATAGACCAATGAGAATGGTGTTGCCCCAATAGGCATGTGGATGCTTGTTTGATAAGCCCATAATGCCAAGGGGATATGAGTGTGCCAATCTCGATGATTTTATTTGACTAGTTTCTTGAGAATAGTAATCAAGGTCTTATTGGTTGCCTCAACTTATCCATTTGTTTATGGGTAATAAGGAGTCGAGAAACTATGTTGGATATTATATTTCTTGCAAAGTGCTCGAACATCCTTGTTCTTGAAAGACTTGCCATTGTTAGAGATGATTTTTGAGGGGATACCAAAATGATAGATGATATGTTGAAGTATAAACTCCATAATTCTAGGTCCTATCATACTGGTTAGAGGAATTGCCTCGACCCACTTTGTGAAGTATTCAGTGGTTGTGATGATGAATGTATGTTATCCTGAGGAAGGAGGTGAGATTTTACCAATCAAGTCCAAACCCCATTGTGAAAATGGCCAAATACTTTGAATAGGTTGCAATGCTTGTGATGGTACATGAGTTAAATTAGCATGTTGTTGACATTGTTGATATTTCTTGATATAAGTGCAATAATCACGTTCCATGGTGGGCCAATAATAACCCATGCATAAAATACACTTTGTGATGGCCATTCCACTAAAGTGACCACCACAAGTACCATCATGAGCTTCAGATATTGCTCTTTGGGCCTCTATAGGCTCGAGACAATGAAGGAGGACTCCATCATAACCATATCTATACAACACATCCCCCAAGAGAGTGAAACGAGCTACCTTTTGTTTGAAAGTTCATTTAGTAGTTCATGACATGTCAGATGGGAGTGTTCCAAACTTGAGGAAGGATTTTATTTGGCTAGACCAAGGCTCATATGACTCTACATGGATAAAGCAAACATCCTTCTCATATTTAGACTCAACATGAGAAATTGTAGATTTAGAGATCATTGTGATAATTAATGGTTGTACCTCTCCTTCAAAGTTCTTTGGAATCAATGATCCTAGAGAGGCCATTCCATATATACAAATCTATTAGTCGATCTAGGCAAGCTATCAATCTCATACCAATCAAATTTTACAAGCAATTTCATTGCTACTTCATGATAAAGTTTTAAGACTGGTTCTTTGCATTGGTATTCTCCATTTACTTGATGAATGACAAGTTGAGAATCACCAAATATCTTGATACACTTTATGCTCATAGCTAAGGCTGCTTGAAGTCCTAATATTAAGGCTTCATACTCTACATTATTGTTTGTGCATGGGAAATCAAGTTTGAATGATAATGGAATCGGTACCCCTTAGGGTGTATGAAACATGATTCCTACACCTTGTCCTTTTTTGCACTTAGAACCATCAAAGAATAGTGTGATATCGACATCTTCCTCAAGAATGACATCTTCTTCTTGTTCAGTGATGGTAAATACCAAATCATCTAGGAGCTCAATAATCAAGGGTTGATCACTAGGAAGTGGAGCTTCCACAAGTTGATCGACTATTACCTGACCTTTAATGGATTTTTGGCTAATGAACTCAAGATCAAATTTAGTTAGAAGCATTATCCATTTTATGGTGTGGGTGTTATTGTAAGTGTGAGACATCATGTAACATAGAGGATTTTCTTTAGCTATGACATATGTAGTGTGACTTAGCATGTAATGTCTGAGTTTCTTAGTGGTAAAAACCACTGCTAAGCATAGTTTTTCTACATAAGCGTATCTGGTTTCATAGCTTACCAATGTTCGACTAATGTAGTAGACAACTTGCTCTCGGTTGTTTTCATTCTTTTGAGCAAGCATTGTCCCTAAAGCAAATTTCATTGCTAAAACATAAATATGGAAGGGGACCCCTGAACGAGGAGGAGTTAAGACTAGTGGAGAAGCCAAGTATTTCTTGATATCATCAAAAGCTTTTTGACATTCATCTATCCATGAAAATGTCACCCCCTTTTGTAGTAGGTGATTGAATGGCCTGCATTTGTCTGAGAGTTGTGCAATGAAATGATGGATCGATTGGATATTTCCTTGTAAACTATGCAACTCTTTCAAGTTTTTTGGGGGAGGCATCTCCATGATGGCCTTGACCTTGTTTGGGTCCACTTCAATGCCTCTCTTGGAGATAATGAATCCTAGTAGTTTGCCTAAGGTGACACCAAAGACACACTTCTTGGGGTTCAACCTTACATTATGCTCTAGAAGTCGATCAAAGACTTTTTCCAAGACACCAATGTGCTCTTGTCGAGTTTTAGATTTTTCCAAGAGATCATCCACATAATATTCAATGATCTTATGCATGTAATCATGGAAGATGTATGTCATGGCATGTTGATAAGTGGCACCTACATTTTTAAGGCCAAAGGGCATCACCTTGTAACAAAAAGTCCCCCAAGGTGTAGTGAATGTTGTTTTGTGTTGGTCATCAGGATTAATTCGAATCTGGTTATATCCTAAAAAACATCCATTAAAGAAAGCATTTCATGGCCAGCGCAAGTGTCGACAAGAGTATCGATGTTTGGTAGAGGAAATTCATCCTTAGGACACGCTTTGTTAAGATCTCGAAAGTTAGTGCAAATGTGTATCACCCCATTAGGCTTACGAATGGGTACCATATTTGAAAGCCACTCAGGATAGTCAATGGGTATAATGAAACCCACATCTAATAGCTTTTGAAGCTCTTCTTTGACCATGAGGGCAATGGTAGGATGCATATTTCTCAGTTTTTGTTTGATCGGCTTAGCATCAGGATGCAAGGTTAAATTATGGACAACCAAGTTAGGGTCAAGACCAGGCATATCTTTATAGGACCATGCAAATATGCCCTTCTTCTTCTTGAGGAGAGCTATCAATTGCTCTTGTTCATCAATGGATAAAATTTTTCCAAGTTTGACAATTTGTGGATTGTCCACATCTGAACTAAGGTTCACATCAATAGTATCTTCAATGGACATGTGAGAACCTTCCTCAAGCTGATGGGGCATTGGGATCAGATGAATATCATCAATGACATTATCAAACTCTTATGGCTCAGTCTCTTCCATGTCTACCTAGAAAACCTTAAGATTCGAGGGTGAAGGTGAAGGTGAAGGTGAAGGTGAAGGTGATAGAGGAATGTAAGTGATGAAAGCTCTTAACAATTCCTCAAAAAGGATAAATTTGGAAAAGGATGGTGGTGATGAAATCTATTCCATATCAATGAGGCTAATATCAATTGGAATTGGTTTTGCCAAATCGTATGGATTACGGAGTGGGGTGAATAAGTCAACAGAATTCATGATGACTTAGTGGGGAATGGTAGTTGGCAATGTGAAGGGTGGGTTGGTCTTATCTCCTAGAATCGATGAAGGAACCTTGAGAACCTGAATAGCAACAAGCAACACGTGTAAATGCAAATGACAAGGCCATGCAAATGCAATGCAAAATTTTTTTTTTTTTTTTTTTTTTTTTATGTACATATGTTACATGATTTTTCAGTGAAGTGGATGAGGTGGAGGTGGTGGTTCACCAATTGGTTCAGCTCACTCCCTTGGGAGAAGAAAATAAAAAATGGGTTGATGGATGGGGAACATTATGAGATAATGCTCATCATATTCAGTGAATGGAGTGATTGGGATTGATTCCTCTTTAGATTCATAAGAAGCTATCGACATGATATCATATTCTTCATAAAATTCCTCAAAGTCATCATTATGATTGTTTTCCTCTTCTAAATTTAAATGAAGGCTTTGAAAAGCTTGTTCAAAAGAGGAAGTGGAAGAATGAGAGTGGTATCCCAAACCTGAATGGTCATGCACTTCTCAATATGGAGTTTCAATGATTTTATGCATGCCTTATTCATGTCATCCTAGGCCATATCCTTACCAATTAACTCGATGAAAGTATCATGAAGGAAAACCAGACATGTGCTCTATATTGGCAAGGACTGGTTGTTTAGGTTCATCTAGGGGAGGTGGATCGGATGATGAATCAACCCCCATATATAAAATTGATTCTATTAGGTGTTGAACCCATATTATACACCACTCCTATGGATAAGGGTGGGTCATATGGATGACCATAATCCCTAACAGTTTGGATGCTTAGCGGTGTAACTGTGACATCTTGGACCATGTATTCACCAATGCCAAGATTGGTGAGGTGGACTACAACTTGTGAGGATGTGGATGAGGTGGATGGAGTGGATGTGGAAGTGGAAGGCTCATGGATGACTTGTGACTCAGATAATGGGAGGGATGTATGCTAGAATGGCATCTCACAATCCATTAAATCAACTTGTGAGACATCAACTAGTGGAGATGAAGATGGATTTGGTTGAGAGGTTTGATGGATGGTTGATGATGTTGATGTGGATGGAATGGTAGTGGATGTAGGTTGGATGGGTGATGATGAATGAGTGGTGATAATGGGTGATGTTGATGTTGATGATGTGGATGGTGTGGATTGGGTTTGACCACATGTACATGTGCGACTGTGATGAAGGTGGGGGTGTGGAAGTGGAAGCTTGATGTGGGGTAGTGATGGGAAGCTCCTCAAGAATAGGAGATTTGGATGAAGAAGTGGTGGATGGTGTGGTTGATGGGGTTAGGAATAGGTGGGTGGATGGAAGTGTGGATTCATAGGGATTTGAAATGAAGTTGTAATACTTAAATGGTTTGATGTTCATTGGTATGCAATGGATTTATCCCTCATGTACATATTTTAAGCATTGATGTAGTATGGAAGGGACACATCTCATATCCCTAATCTAGGGGCATCCAAGGAGTACATTGTAAGCCATGGACCCCTCCAGGATGTGGAACATGGTATGCAATATTTTTACCCCCACTTCTATGGGTAAAATGATAGTGCCAACTATGGAACAAAGAGCATCATTGAATGCTCTTAAGGTGAAGGTGGATTTGGTTATGTGTGATGGTGGAAGATTGAGATGTTGAAGGGTGGATGTGGTGATGATGTTGATGGAGGAGCCAGTGTCAATCAATACTCATTTAAATGGCTTCCTATCAACTTGAGCCATAATATGTAGTGGAGGGTCCATCGATTCTGATGAAATTGATTTAATTTCAAAATCATAGAATGTGATGGAAGGCTCCATGCATATTCGAATACTCCCCATAAAATTATTGAAGGTATTAGTGTCTTGGGATTGGAGTTCAATGGATTTTAAAATTTCCATTAATGCCTCATGGTGTGGGGGAGATTGTTGTATTAGCTCATAGATAGATAGTTTGGTTGAAGCCATTTTGAGGCTAGTTGTTAGCCGACTACTCAGTGAGATGATGGGTCTTTGTGGATGGTTTGGAAGATGAGTGGATTGAGATGGATGACTTGGAAGGTGAATTGGGTGGAAAAATGGATGGGTGATGATGAATTGGTAGGTTGTGGAGACACACTTGCTTGAGGTGCTATAGGAGGTTGAACTACCTATTGTTGTTCATTTTATCTATTGGTGCTTCTTTGACCTTGGGTGACTACATGAATAGCCCCCACAAAACCTTGATACTATTGTACATGGTTGAATTGATTAGGAGGAGTCTTAATATTTGATCCCCTATTGTTGTTGTTCCTCATGATGAGGAAGTGGTATTTGGTATATACCAAGGTTTTGGTTTTGTTGGGCCAAAGGACTATCAAACTTGATGGCCCCTAGCTCTATCAAATCTTGCACCATGTGTTTAAATGAACAGTAGGTGTTAATGTCATACCCTTTATATCAATGAAAAGGATAAAATAAGTGCTCCTTATAGCTCTTGCCATATTTAACTTGATCTTCTAGTATGATTTTGGGTAAGGCAATAGCATTGGTGTCATACAACCTGCAAAGAGGGAGGCGTATGATTCAGGAAAAGGTGTGAAGATGTGGTCTTATCGAGTAGATTATTGATGTTGGTGATTTTCCATAGTTGGCATTATGTTATGAAGTTGTTGAGGTGGGGGAACCGCTTGATAGGACACTTGTGGTTTATTGTTGTTGTTGAGTCATTATCGGTTGACTCAGGACCACTTGATTTACTTGACTTGGTTTTGATTGGCCAGAATAATTTCCTTTTGATTGGCCCTTATTTTGCCATTCTTTTTTCTTTGGTTTTATCTCACCCTCTTGGATTTTTATCTCTTCGATTACACGAGCCTAAGTGAGAGCTTCATCGAATGTTCTATATTGTTGTAGTTGTAATAACAAGGAGATGGGTTTTAAGCAACTCCTTGTGAACATTTGAGTCAATTCTTCCATTGGTAGGGAGAATGGCAACTTAGTGATAACTACCCTCCAATGGTTTCTAAAATCATAGACTGACTCTTCTTCAAATTGTCTAAGGTTGTATAGGTCAGTCAATGTGGTTTTCTTGTGAACATTGAGGGAAAACCTCTCCAAAAATTTATCTGCCAATTGTTCAAATGTGTAAATATTGTGGTGAGGTAGATGATTATACCAGTCTAAAGCATCTCCCCCAATGTATGAGGAAAAGTTTTGAGCATCAAAGCATCTTGATCTTGAATCCGAAAGCATGAGTGGATGAATGTGCTGATGTGCTCTCTAGGGTCCTCAGTCCCTTTAAATTTGTCAAATTTTGGTATTATGAAGTCTATCGGATATGGTGGTGATGGTACCAAAAAATGAATAGGTTGATTGATTAGTTATCTCAGGGTAGGCTTTTGGTACATCATACCAGGAGTATGTAGAATCAAGCTATCAATATGTTGTTGCATTGCTTGGATTTTAGGGTCTTCTCCATGTGTGTAGAAGCCCTAAATTATTTGATGATTGTGTGAAGGTGGGGTATGTGGAGTGGTGAATTATTGAGATGGAATGTGGTGTTGATGGTTGGATGGATTGAAGGGTACTTGATGATGTTGGGCATGTTGTTGGACTTGGTGATGGAATGATTGTTGTTGATGAAATGGAGATGAGGTTTGGGGAATGTGAATGTGTTGGGTTGTGGAAGTGGGGTTGATATGGGTGAATGGGGGTGTGGGTATAGCAACCTGAGAAGATTGTGATACCCAAGATGGATTTGAGGTGAAGTAGGTGTGTTGGCTTGGAATGGAATGGGGTTTAAAATTTACTATATGTGTTTGTTATTGGGAATAAGAATGAGCATCTTGTTGGCCCATGAGCAATTGATTGAGGTGTTGCCATGCTTGTTGTATGGAAATTTTTGAAGTAGATTGTGTGGGTGTGATGGAGGTGGATGTGGGTGAGGTGTAGGTGTTTGCAATGTTGGTGGAGGGTAAGTTGTGAAAGGAATCACAATAGAATGAGGGGTAGTGGATGGAATGGTAGATGGAATCTATGAAGTTGCATTGACATGTGCTTCATAGAGTGGATTGGTATAGGTGGTGGTATAGGTAGATGGGATGGAGGTGATTTGGCTATGTTGTGGTGGAGACATGTGATGTGAAGGTGTGGATGATACCTCAAAAAGAGGGTTGGTGTAGACTTGGTTGAAGTTGTTGGGATGTGAATGAGCAAGTTCCTACTGAGAAGAAGGAACTTGGCTATGTGGGATATTAAGTTGTTCTAAGAATAGGATTAGTTGGTCTTAAGTAAGCTCCAACTTTATCCATGTCTATGTAGGTGATGCGATGGTCAGTTGGTGTAGAAGGCTCGATTTATAGGATGGAGGTGTGAATGGCTCTATGCATCACATCAACATTCAAAGTGAATACTATGTGTGAGGGTCCTACAGATAAACCAAAATAGCTTATCTATGTTGGGTTGGCTAGGTTAGCCACAAAAGTGATTAGGGAAGAAGTGGAACACTCCATGGATGAAGTGGGTTTGCTGGTAGATGCTTGACTCATGACTTTAGCTTGATTTTTGGTCAAAACCATAAGCTATAAGCAAGGTAGAGGTAGTGAATGTGAGGAATGTGTGTGAAAAGGTGTAATGATAATGAAAAGCACACATAATCAAACAAACAATTGAATCCTATGTCTTACAACAATATTTTTATTTTTTTTGTGTGGTTTATGTGTTTTGATGTGCAAACCCTAAGCCTAGACTACTATGCAAGATGGATTCCTAAGGTGGATGGCAAGTGAGGATTTTTCTAGTGATGAAATCCAAAAAAATCACTCATGGGTTGCTAAGGTGTCTATGGGGTGAGATAACGGATGGAGATGAAGCCCACCATCATTGATCTCGATCAATGGTTGGTGATGAAGTCCAACTCACTAATGTTGAAAGTGAAATGTGCAATTGTGTGTGATTATTTTTAAATTTCTATTATCTATGGTGTTCATACAATGCCAAGAAACCCTCTTTTACTCAACCAAGTTGGTGACCAAGAACACTAATACCAAGTTCCTCAAAATAATCTAGGGTACACCTCTTAAGATCCACCTTGAATCATCAAGTGATTCCAATAGTGGAGGGTTCACCTAGTTCTTCCACTCTGAATCATCAATGTGATTCCAATAGTGGGAGTAGACTTGAATACCAATAACTTGTTCCAACTTAGAAAAGTAAAAAGTGAGAGACTTTAGCCTAAAGTGCAGCTACTTATGCTTTTTCATTTTATTGCAAACAACACACAAAGTAAAAAGTAAAAACACCACAAAACAACAAAAACTTAAATCTAGTGTAATGAATGTCAAATGAATGCACAAGTGCAGATCTATCCTATGTGCAAACTATATGAAGAGATATTTATAAATGCCTAAGATGCAAGATGTGTTGCTTTTTAAATAGAAAATAGATATCTTCTTTTCAATATCTCTTTAAAAAGAAAAGAAAATGGAGGTGGGGTTTGATCAAGACTTACCAAGAAGCCTACATATTTCTTCCCAACTCTCTTGGACACAATGTAGAGTCTCTTAGATATGATGAGGCATCTCCTAGATGTAGTAGGTCATCCCTCAAATGTGGTAGGGCATCCATGCGACCATAGATCAAATCTTATTGCTCCTAAAAACCCTAGTTTCATGATTTTTGCATGATCAAATCTCTAAAAACCTACAACAAAAATAAAAATATAGATCATATTGACAAGGTATATTAAAATAAGAAACCCTTTGGGGGTCCCACCATGATCACCATTTTGTAAAGTAAAAATGAACAACACCAATATAACAATAACAAAACCAACACAAAATATATTGCACAATGAAGAGATAATATTGTATTAATATTGTGGGAGCCTTGATCTCCAATGTTACAATATAATATATGTTGATACAATGATTACAATCGAAGGGTTTGAAAACCCTTATTCACAAAGAATATTTGGTGTCTTTTACATCATCTTCACTCCAAACAAGTTGTGGGTGGGCTTGAGTATCCCTACAAGACCACCCTAGCTACAACAATCATTAATGTAAGTACTTCCTATAACCTACACATAGATCACAACACAAAGAAGTTAATAGCATATGCGAGGGCTCCACTATGTGAGACCCTCTAAATAATAAATCTACAAACCCTAAGTGTTGTAATAATGAAATGTAAGTAAAACATAGAAAACATAAGTTGTAAAGCAATAATAATATTATACCTTATTAGAATAATTCCTGCAATGTTGATCTATATTTTTGCTTTTGCGATCTGATGGTGCACGAAAACCTAAAAGCATTCGAGGGTTTATCGATAGTAAACTAGAGTTGGGAAACACCCTAGAGCATTCTAGAAGGGCTATGAATGCCCTACAATATTATTGGAATGCTCAACAATATTCTAGGAATGCTCGATAGTATTCGAGGATTTCTGGGAAGGGTACTATAGAACCAGATCTAGTTCATAAGGGTTTTGATGATAAAAATGGAGGATACGACAACAAAAAGGAAGGGAGGATGTTAGAGAAATTCTAGGGTTTGGATGAGGATGGATGCAAGGGCTCAAAAACCAACTGACCACTTAATTTATTAACCCTTAACTAATCGCTTAACCTCATTCACAAAAGTGAATGATCTTTTATAACTTACCTTCAACATGTTAGGGTTTCGACGACACCAATGGGTAGCCGAGATTAAAACATGATGAATGGCTAAGATTATAACTTTGATATGTGACATGGATCAAGTTAGATGGATGGCTGAGATTAAGATGTGATGAGTGGTTGTGATTTATTCATATATATATATATATATATATATATATATATATATATATATATATATATATATATATATATATATATATATAATGGATGGTTGTGATTGGATGATGCGTGGATGACAAGTGGCTAGGATTTGGTGTCTACATGTTCCATAGAGCATTTTATTTCCTCAAAATTGCATTCATTACTATTAGTGAATCATCTTCCATCCATACTCTTTCATTTCATCTATCTGCATATTTTTAATCCTTCCAAAGCCATTCAAGCTTTAGCTTTATTATTTGTCTTAAATCCACTATTAAAAGTGTAATATGACAAAATATTACACCTATTATTTCTAATTATTCCTCCTATTGTGTTAGGAACCTACTATTAAAATAAACACACTCACACAAAATTTTGAAAAATAAGCAAAAAATCATGCAACATCACAATATCTTAATGCAGAAAAGTTAATCTAGAAATAAACACTCTCACAATAACACTGAATTGCAGGCCTCTTCGAGGGGGTAAACTCCTTCAATATTTCAATAATTGGAAAAAAGATGCATTCGTGCATGGCTTTGTAGCTTTTAAAGAAAAGACTTCATGCAACCCTAACCTTAAGCTTAAGAGTTGGATTACATGCAAAATGCTACTCGAGCTAGAATCTTCTACCAAACTTTGGTTACATTCTTGATAACGGTTACATGAAATGACACCAGTTGTCTAGGTGTATTACTTGCCACATAAATTTACAAAAGTATTACAAAATAACATTATAAGTGGATCCCGACGTTGGATGTGGATCATTACATAATCAATTTAGAATTACAAAAAAATGTTAGGATGGGGTCCTAACATGACATTCCCCTTAAAAAAGCTTTGTCATCAAAGCTGTAGATGAGGGAACTGGTGAAGGGACTCCCATGTAGCATCTTCTAGCTAAAGGCCACGCCATTGAATAAGGACCTCAGTAATGGCGTAGTTGCAAAGCGTGTGTGTTCGATGATCCAACAATTATTTTGGATCGAGCAAGATAGAACCTTATTCATCCAATTTTGGGAGGGTAGATTGAAGCTGTACCTGATTTTCCACAACCTTCTTGAGGGAGGAGACATGAAAAATAGGGTGGAGCTTGGATGTGGATGGTAGGACCAATTTGTAGGCCGTGTCACCAATCCATTGTAAAATTTGGTAGGGCCCATAATACTTGACTTCTAGTTTTTGTCACCTACAAAGTTGGATAGATGATTGTTTGTATGGCTACAGGAAAAGGAAAAACATATCACCAACATAAAAAATACGCTTGAAACGATGTAGATCAGCTTGTTGACGCATTTGATTATGGGTTGCTTCCAAATTCATCTTCAATTGATGGAGGAATTTGGCATGTTGGTTAAGTGTAATGTCGATTGCATGGACCTTAGAGCTTCCTGGAATGTAGGAGGAGGGAATGCATGGAGGACGACCATAAACTACTTCAAAAGGTGTGACCTTGTTTGTCGTGTGATAAGAAGTATTATACCATCAACCAACGGAAGCCACTTTGCCTATTGGGTAGGATGCTTAGAAGCAAAGCAACAAAGGTAGATCTCCAAACATTTGTTGTCAATCTCAGTCTGGCCATTTGTTTGCGAATGGTAGGATGAACTCATATTGAGCTGAGTTCCATGCAACTTAAACAATTCTTACAAAAAATTACTAGTGAATGTAGGGTCACGATTAGACACAATAGAGGTAGGCATGCCATGAAGGCAAAATATAGAATCAAGGAAAATTTGGGCAATGAGTATACTTCGAAAGATGATCCACTACCACAAAAATAACTAATTTACCATTGGACTTAGGTAACCCTTCAATAAATTCCATTGAAATATCTATCCAAACTTGTTCGAGAATCGACAATGGTTGGAGAGTTCTTGAAGAATGCATTGTTTCACATTTCATCCATTGACAGGTGTCACATGTGGCCACAAAATTGTGTCTTTATTCATACCCTTCTAAGAAAAGGTATGCTTAATCCTTTCATATGTTTTAAGGAACCTTGAATAGCCTGTCGTGGGGGAAGCATGCATTTCCTTCACGAGAAGGTCTCGGAGGGAAGATGTACGAGGAACCACAAGGCATTGATGGTAGCGTAAATTTTGTCCATCCCAAGTATATATAGGACATGAGGTAGGATCTGTTTGAAGGGAAGAAACCATAGTTTACAAATTTAAATCCCGAAGCGCTTCCTCATGGAGAGAATTTATCCATTGAGGAATGGGAGCAAAAATGACACATAACATATTGTGAGACTCAAATTGATGAGAGAGAGCATTGACCACAATGTTTTCTTTGCCCTTTTTATAGGTATTATCATAATCATAACCCATAAGCGAGGAAACCCACTTATGTTGTTCAAGGGTGGCAACTTATTGCTTTAAGAAATATTTGAGGCTTTGATGATCCCTTTTAATGGAAAATTGATGCCCAATGAGATAAGGTCACCAATAAGTGACCACATGCAAAATGGAAAGCATTTCCTTAGCATAAGTGGATTTTCCTAGATTGTGACGAGAAAGTGCTTTATTAGTGAAAGCCAAGGGCCGTCCTTCCTGCATCAATACTGTGCCAATACCATTGCCTAAAGTATTGCTTTCAATTACAAAAGGCTTAGAGAAATCATACATTGCTAAGATCGGAGTTGTTGTCATAACATGCTTCAAATCAAGGAAATCCTATTCATCTAGACTCGACCAAGTAAAGGAATCCTTTTTCAACATGGATGTTAAGGGAGCAAAATTTTTCCCATAATTACAAATAAATTTGCAATAATAGCCAGTAAGCCCCAAAAATCCACAAAGACCCTTGAGAGTGCGAGGTTTCGACCATTATTGAACCGCCTGAATCTTTCTAGGGTCAAATTTAACACCATCTTTGGAGATGATGTGTCCCAAATATTCCACTTCCATTAACCCAAAAGAACATATGGACCACTTAGAATAAAGTTGATGTTGTGCCAATAGTTGCAGGGTTTGATCCACATGGACGAGGTGCTCTTCCCAAGAGTGACTATAAACCAAAATGTCATCATAGAAAGCCAAAATTAATTTACGAAGAAATGGATGGAAAATGTTGTTCATGAGGCTTTGGAATGTGGAAGGTACATTGGTCAAGCCAAATGGCATTACCAAGAACTCATAATGGCCCTCATGAGTATGGAATGTGATTTTAGGAATATCTTCTTGCTTGAGCCAAATATAATGGTACCTAGAGCGAAGATCTAGTTTAGAGAAAAACAGTCCCATGCAACTCATCCAAAAATTCACCCACTACTGGAATAGGAAACTTATCGTTAATAGTGAGCTTACTGATCTCATGGAAATCAATAGATAATTGCCATGAACCATATTTATTTCTCACTAATAAGACCGTCGAAGAGTATGGGTTGTTATCGGGGTGAATAACTCCAAATTTTAATAATTCTTGCACTAAATTCTCAATCTCTAACTTAAGAGCATGAGGGTATCAATACGACATAATGTTAGGCAGTACACTACCAAAGACCAAAGGAATAGCATGATTATGTGAGTGGTGTGATGGCAATTCAATTGGTTCAACATAAAATGCATTGTGCTTTGTCAAAACCAGTTGTAGATCAATTGGAACGTGATCCACCTCAGAAGTGGGAGGTTGGATCATGAATATCTAAGCTATGAATCCTCAAGAATATTTTTTAACAACTTCTCCATATGGTTTGAGATGATAATCTACGAAGGCCCTACTTTTGAAACATGAAGAGTATAAAACTGTCCATGCTGTGAAAATTGCATCCAAAGCTCTACAAAGTTCCATGAGATGGTTCCAAATGTGCCCAACTATTGAGATGCCAACACAATATCACATCCCTCTAATTGGAGAGCAAACATATCCTATTTGAGCTTAGAATCTCCAATTTTTACTTTAACATTGTGACATTTACCTTTTTAAGGTAAGGTCCCTCCATTGGCCACCATAACCTCAAAGGAATTACATGTGTATACATAACAATTAGCCTGCTTGGAAATGCAGGGATCAGTAAAGTTGTGTGTATTGCCAAAATCAATCAAGATGGTAAGACGTAGGCCTTTGAAAAAACCCACAACTTTTATGGTTTGGGAAGTAGTAATTCCAGTTAGAGCATGAATAGAAATTTTGGCCTATGGTTCTTCCTAGATTTCCTCAGGTTGGGGTGGTTCCTTTACTAGTTCCATGTCATCATCACTTTAGTCACTAGTGGCTGGCTCATCAGTGTCTATGAGGAACAACTTGGGCACACCTATGTCTGAAAACATATTTTTCAACATATTTGTAGTATAAACCTTGAGCGCATCGTGCATCCATTTCTTATGTAGTCAACATATGGGGGAAGCAGTTTTAGTTTCATTATGATTATGGAATCTGGGAGGAAAAGAGGGTCTAGTTTGTGGAAATTTAGATATCCTCCTTTGGGCTGAAAACTTTGATTCGATCAACCGAGCCAAACTGATAGCTTGCATCATTGTTTGCGGTTTAAACATATTGACCTCAACCTAGAGATCATCCTTCAAGCCACTAATGAAGCAACTCATAAATAACCCTTCATTCAATCCTCTAGTTTTGTTCATCAATTTCTTGAATTGTGTTTGGTAATCTCAAATTGAAGAAGTTTGTTTCAACTTTATCAATTCTCCTGTAAAGTCGTCATACTCACTAGGGCCAAATCGAGTGAGTAACTAACAAATTCTTCCCAATATGGATCAGGAGTAGTGTTTTGCAACCACTGGTACCACTGTAAGGCTTCAAATTCCAAGTTGAAGGAAGCCATATGAACCCAATAGTATCTAGGGACATTATGGAGTTTAAAAAATTGATCAACACAACACAACCACCCATCTGTATCCTTCCCATTGAACTTAGGAAAGTCCAACTTAGGCATCTTAAAGGTAGGATCATGGTCATAGTGAGGGTGAGAATATTCTGTTTCCTTTTATTTTCCTCAATTGGTGTTCAATATGGTACTCAAACCCTCTTGGACCACCTTGCAATTTGGACTCAACTTCCGCAAGTTCTTCCAAGCGGTTTTTGGAGTGAAGGTATTCACCTCTAAAGCCTTGAATCTCTTCCTTTATGGATTGATTGGCTTAGGTAAGACTATCAAGGGTGATTTTTAGGTATTCCAACATTGCGATGGTTTGGTCTACCTCTTTCTAATGTCCACAAGTGCCAACAACCATTTTGGAGAGTCTTGAACCTCTGTCACTAAATTACTAAAAAAAATGTTGTCTACAGGAGACTATTTTTAGTAAGGAGTCTGAAAAAGTGTTTGGGTGTTATATATCAAAATTATTAGCTCAAAAAGATAGTCACAATAAGCTATTTTCCACAACACTAATTTTGGACACCCCAACCCACTTTTTTTTAATTTTTTTTTGGGAATTAGGTTGAAACACTTATTTTAGGATAGGGACCAATTCGATGGTTGTTCGATCTGAGCATTCAGCAAGAAGATATACTGACTTCTTTAACTTTTTGTGATCTCCTAGTTTGGTGCAAGTCGATATCAAGGTAATTTCTTAAACTTGGACTTAAAAATTCATAGGTGGGTACTTGAGGGTCTTTGGTGCAGAATAATGAGCTACTTCTAGTCCTAAAATTTTGGGTCAAATTGATGAACCATTGGGAAGTTCTGGCCTTAACATGAAAAATAAAAATTACCAATTTTGAGAAATCAATTCAAAATTCAACCAGGAGATGCCAAGGACAATTCTGTCTGAAATGAGATGTAGAGTTGTTTGGTAATTTTTGAAGTTAATTTGAGCTTTGAGTGAAGAGATATCTCTATTTTTTTTACACTTTGAAGATTTGGGTGTAAAAGTTGAGTATTATGTCAAATGTCTCTATCCTGTATGTTCTGACTATTGACCACTCCTGTCACTATCCTGTCTCTGTCCCTATCACCTAAACTATGATTATTGACACTGTTCAAACACTAACCCTAGGATTCCATGTACTTTGTGGTTACTAACACTATCTATGTTGTTTCTATAACTAAAAACCCTATTATCGATGACTGTTACTACTATTGTTGACTTGACTATTATTGTGACTGACCTGCCAGTTACTTCCACTTAAGTTTTTCTATCATAAACACTTGCCAACTTTGTCTAGACTATTTTGTGCATGCAATTGTTTGTTCTTATGATAGGGAAATATTCTCCATATGCTCACGTTTGTGAGAAAGAAAATTGCAGGTTCAATAGACAGAAGGCTTTGTTTTTGCAGGTTGAAGATTTTTGTTTGGATAGAACCAAGGTGCGCTAGGCAAGGGAGTATGTAATACCCATAGGCCCTTTGTTATATTGCAATGACGAACAATAGTGATCGGACCAATATTTTAGACCACTATCCAAGGAGGATTCCACACACCCTTGAGAACACTATTTGCCTCTTTGATAGTATGATAGGGTAATCGTTTGGGATGTTGTGTCTAGTGGACTATGAATAATACAAGGTCAAAAATATTTCTATTGGATAAAATATTGTTTAAGCGTAGATGGTCTCCCGATACACTTGAAGATGTGTGGGACTTCAATTCTATGTGCGAGTGTTGTCTGAAGCCTAGGTGTTGGAGCCTGATCGCCCCTCACTTCACTAGACACTTTATGGGCTCTCTAGCTTAACCAATAACAATAGCTCCTTCGCAATATTTTAAAACCCTCTGCATAGGGTTTCTAACCTTCTCAACTACTTTTAAAACAAACTATAATTTAATGCTTTTATAGTTTTTACTATTTTTTGAATTTTTATTTTTAAATAAAGGAAAACAAAAATGAAAAACACAGGAAAATTATACCTAACAATCAGAATGGATGGGAAAGAATTGATGCATTTTCAACAGTTTTTGATCTTAAAAATCGCTTTGATACCACTTGTCAGGAACCTACTATTAAAAATAAGCACACTCACATAAAATACTAAAAATAAGCGAAAATTCATGTAATATCACAATATCTTAATGCAAATAAGTAATGCAAAAATAAACACTCTCACAATAACACTGAATCACAAATCTCTTCGAGGGGGCAACATCCTTCAATATTTTATTAAATGGAAAAAAGATGCATTCGTACATGGCTTCATAGCTTTTAAAGAAAAGACTTCATGCAACCCTAACCCTAAGCTTAAGAGTTGGCTTACATGCAAAATGCCACTCGAGCTAGAATCTTCTACCAAAATTTGATTACATTCTTGATAACGATTACATGAAATGGCCCCACTTTTCTAGGTGCCTTACTTGCCACATAACATTACAAAGGTATTACAAAATAACATTATAATTGTATCCCCGCATTGGACATGGGCCATTACATAATTAATTAAGAATTACAAAAATAATGTTAGGATGGGGGGTCCTAACATATTGATCCCATATTCCCTTTAGAATGTTTGTTTTTTAGTCATATTATCACAGATCCAAATGTACAAGATCTTGAGTAGTCTCAAATATAAGAGCAATCACTATATTAAATGGCTAAAATAATGAACATAACATTAATTAAAAAAAATATGAATAAAATGGCCTATATCATTCATGCAATAACATGAAGAAAACTTACAGTATAATTGCTCAAAATATGCATACAAACTTCTATATTATCAATGCTTGAATTTGATATGATACTTTGATAATATATCATTTTTACATTACATGGAACTTTATCTCCATAATATAGCCTTACAAAGATGAATTTTTAATACTTGAATATTGCTCTCACATATCAAGAGATGCATATTTTCCTATTCAATGCATAATATAAATCCTCTCATGTCTTTTGGCTTTTCATCTTGCCACTTGTATACATGACTCTTGACTCTCTATTTACTCTTGCACACTATTATCTATGACACTTGCACACTTCACTATGATACATTGCACACTCCTACATCTATACACATGTACACTTTATTACATGACACTTGTGCATATCCTACACATGAACACTTATATAAAGGGAAAATATAAATGACACTCCTTAACTATAGATTCACACGCTAATCTATTACATATTTACATTTGTACCATGAAGGTACTATGGGGGCACATTAGCATGTACCAAGTAATGTAATATTCTCCAACATAGAAGCTTCATCAAAATTCAATTTGACTAACTCTGCTTCCAGTGGTTTCCACCTTATATTTTTTGCCTTCCTTTTATTTCTCTTGTACCCATAATCATAATTCCAATTGATGACTTGAATCCATCCATGAAGGGTATCTACTTCAAGATTAGGAATTGGGTGAGTTAATAGGGATGGTCCATACTCCTCTATGGTTAAAAAAATATTCCTTTTCATTACCTCTAAATTGCTTTCCTTTCCTTTATATATTCTTCTATTCTTTTATAGCCATACAGTTCAAAGTATTTTATATTTCAATGTATCCCAAATTGTTTGTAACCCCTCACTTTTAAAAGTTCTATGCCACCACTTTAACCATTATTCAATTCTACCATTCATCATCATGCATTTACCAAACATATTAAGAATCCATTTCCATAGTTCCCAAACTATTGAGCAGTGTCCCAAGAGATGGTCTATCCTCTCCTCCTCATTTTTACATAGAACACATTATGAGAGGCCATGAAAACCCATTTTCATTAGGTTATCCCAAGTTATAAATCATCTTGTAACTTGCTACCTATACAAATATTTTGACTTTTAGAATGCTTGGGTTATCTCAAATATCTCTTTATATTATTGCAATATTCCTATTTTGTTGGTGCTTTACATTATATGTGCTTCTTCTAGTGTATTCTCCTAAGCTATTCAACACCCAAATCAACCTATCCTTGGCTCCCCTAAGAAAAGCACTGATGTTATATTTTTCTCAACTGCCTCCTAACAACAATGTTTGGTATACTTGTAAAATAATCTTCTTTCCATTTGTATCTCCCTCCTTGATCCTTGTATATTATGTTTGAAACCCTGTCATCGTATTTATCTTGAAGTAATATCATCCATGGTTTCAAAATTGGATCTATATTGAGTGGTTTTTTATCACACCTATTATCCATACAAATAATTTTTTTATCTAGTTCCCACCACCCATCTTAGACCTTTAATCACTAGATCAATTAACCTTTTAAATTATTTTATAGTATAGAACCATCTGGTAGTGATATGCAATAAAAATAAAGCTTGGGTCATGAGGCTCAACATACTTACTTTGAAGAATTCTTGGACATTGTCTTTGACTCTTTTTGTATAATCTCTAGATTACTTTTCCCCTTAGAGCTAAGTTTGCACTTGTAAGAACTCTTAAACCGAGACATCCCTTAGTTTTATCATCACATGCCTTGCTCTATTTCACCAAAGGAAATTTTCTTGTATCACGTAATCTTGACCATAAAAATGACCTCATAATGTAGATTAAACTTTTTTCAACCAATTTTTCATAATATACAAGGATATATAATATGTTGTAATGGCTTGTAAGCTTGATTTAATTACTCTTATTGCTAACAATAACCATCTGCCTTTGCAGGCTATTAATTTATTCTAAACTTTACTTGTAATTGGATTCTATGATTCTATTCTCATTATCCCCTCAAATAAGGGCATCCCTAGATATGTTGCTGGTAAATTTTCCTTCTCTATTTAAAGTAACCTGCACAACCCTACTTTAATTCTATATGGAGCGTTTAGGAAGTAAATTTTGGATTTGGTCCTATTAAATTTCTACCCAAACACTCTTTCATATTATTTAAATAAGTTATTCAAAGCTCTGGCCTCGTTTTTCCTTGCCCTTTCAAAAAGGTCTATATCATCTAAAAATCGTTGATGGGTGATGTTGTTGAGGTTATTACTAACCTTAAGTCCACTTATTAGCCTATCTTTGTATGACTTCTTCAACTTCCTTCCCAATACCTCTGTCATAATAATGAATAGATATTTTGATAGAGGATCTCCCTGTCTAAGATCCCTCTTGGATTTAAATGATTTTGTTACTAGCTCATTGAACAACACCGAGTTTGAAACTATAGAGACATAAGCTTTAATCTATTTTATCCATTTCATCCCAAATCCAAATTTTTTAATTCTACAAAAAGAGAATCTCATTTAACCTTGTCATAGGCTCTATTCATATCAGGTTTTAATATCATTGCTCTCTTTACATGCCCATAAATTTGGTTTCAATGATAGTTGGATCCCCACTATCCTTACTAAATTCTAATCTAGTCTAAGAATATGAAATTCAAATGCAAAAAAATAAAATGCATAAAAAGTAAAATTGTAAGTCTATGTTGCAAGATATTTAAAGTAAATATAGTCATAGCCATAGAAAGGAGAGTGTGCAATCAATTAACTAATGAGAAATAAGACTAAAAACAATGTCCCCATTCGATTAAGATGAAATTATGAGAGGAATGATAAGATGGACAAAAGGGCCATGCCTTAATCACCATGCATTATGCAATCTAGGAGGGCAATGCCATTGGAGGAAAGCAAAAAGTTATCAATTTTCAACCAAATTTATGAATTTTAAGAGCATAATGTGGGTCGAATAGAGTGTATCTCTAAATTCCTCAAAGCTAAAAGATGTTTACAATGGATCCCATGGCTCCTATTTATAGTAAGTGTTTACCCCTGAGTTACCTAGGATGAAAAGCTATTACTCCAATATTTGAGGGCATCTCTAACAAAAGTATGCATCTTCAAATGTTACATGCCTCTAAAAGGATTAAAAGGCTTCTAAAATGAGTGAGGGCACCATTACATGCCAAAATACCACTTTCCTATTATCTTCCTCAGGAATCATGCTTGTTCTTTTACCTCTCCACTAATCTGTGAGTGATTTTCTCAAAGAGGTGAGCAAATCGCTCTAGTTTGCTACTCATTCACCAACATTCCCTAGTGCTTCTCTTCCACAAGCTAATCATTATGTTAAAAGATTGCTCTTAGATAAATTGACACTTATGGAGCAAATAAAAACTTATGTCTAATTTTAACAAAATTGAAGGGGTTTTGGAAGGTATTGATTGACTAATTTCAATATTTTGTAATCTTCCAAGATTATGAATTACCCAAGGTAGTGCTTAGTTAGTACAATTTGCTTGACTTCAACTATATGGATAAGTTGTCACATTTGAGTTTGTATTCAAGTTTATCAAAGATAAAAATGTAGAAAATTTTGCCACAAAAATAACAGTAACAAAGGTTAACATTTGATTCAAAATACACACACATATACATATACATATCTAACTTGAGTGGATCTAATGATAAGGTTTTAGAACTCCAAATAGAATCTCTAAGGTTCGAATCCAATGGGAGGTAGAGTTATACACCATATTTTGGTAACTAGAGTTTGGTTAGATAACCATATGTTGTGTTAATAACATCCTCTATATGTGAGAAGGTATTAAAACCAAGCTAATAATTTCATTAGTGAGAATGCTTAAATAGGCATCGAAGGCCCAAAATACATAACCATACGTCTAAATCTAGTAGGAGGAAAAATATGAAGGAATAATATCAAATACACTAACCCTGCTAGCTAATTAACGACTAAGTCTAGCTATTGGCCAACATAGCCATCCTGCTGGAAACCTACATGAGTTGAAGACTCACGATAGGTTTATTTGCAAACCTAGGAAAGAAATGAAATAATCTAACCTAGGATGAACCACAAGAATGTGATGCCCTCATCATACCTCCCCACTCAAGAAGCATTGGACTCTAATGCGTTTACAATAGGAGTGGAAGGGTGAGTCACTAAATGTAGCATGTGTCTTATAACTAGGTGAAAGAACATTGCAAAAGCCTCGAGATGATGTAGAGAAATAACGTTGGGAAATCACTCCCTTGCCAAGTGTAAAACTAGGATAAGGAGCAATCACCTATTGCGGAAACTACGGAGTCTGTTGAATATCTGGAACCTATGAAGGTGGTGTTGAAAGAGGCTATTGGAGTGTGCGATATGGAAAAAAAAAGGAGCGGTAGGATCAATAGGAGGAGGTACTGATGATGGAGGAGGAATGACCTCCTTAGGAACAAAAGGATGAAGGTCCTTAGGCCATGAGACTAAATAAATCCTTGGTGAAGACATCAATAATTGTGTGTGTGGAATATTGTGAATAAGAAAACTCTTATTCTAATGATGCAGGGTGTATATTTTGTGAAAAGCATCATATGAAGCCCACTTATTGTATTGATAAGGCTGGCCTAAAATCATTCCACAATAGTCCATGGGAGTCACATCATAGGTGACTTGATCCACATAATGTGGACCAAATGCAAATGATAGTGTACAACGTTTTGTGATTGCGGAGGTAGAATACTCATCCTTCCATCCAAGTGAATATGGGAAAGGATGGGGTTTGAATTGCAATTTGAGTCGATTGACTACAAATTTAGCAATGAGATCTATTGTTGATCCATTATCGAATATGCAACTCATAAAAAGTAGTGTAGAAGATGTGCTCTTGTGAAGAATAGACTTTCATGGTGTTGTTGGTGCATGAGGATCACATGGTTGAGTTGACCACTAAGTTATTTATACACCTTATCCTCTCCTCCAACCTCAAGGGGCCCATATTGTGGTGCCTCCTATTGAGGTTGTGCAAGTAAATTTTTCTTCTTTCTGAAACACTCAGACTCAGTGTGTCCTTGTATTTTACAATGATTGCAATACTTTTTACCATTAAAAGAAGAGGAAGAAGAATAAGAGGGAGGAGGAGGAGAATAAGAAGAGGGTAGTGCCTTAGTTGATTGTTGTTGTTGTGGTGGCCCTATTTTGGGTGCCTTGGAGGATGCACCTGACTTTGTAGCAATTTTATCCTCTTCAAGTTGTGCTTTATTATACACTTCATTCAAAGTGGCACAAGGTGCATACTTCAAATCCCTAAATAGTGGGTCTTGGAAGCCACTTTTAAATTTTTTTATTAGTTTGTGAGTTAGATCTAGGATTCCATTGAGAATCCTCAATTTGTTGAACTTTCCAATGTAATCTTGGACACTCATGTTGTATCCTTACCTCAAATGAAGCCATTGGAAGTCAAGGTCTTCAACAAAATTGGAAGGATAGAATGTATCCTTCAATGCTTTCACCAAGTCATCCCAAGTGTCAATGGGATCTTGAGTGCTTTGACGGTCTTGTACCAAAACCTTAGCAATGCCGTGAAGCTTGAGCTTGGCAAAAGTGACTTGGTTATATTTAATTTTGCTATTGGTGAACCAGGTATCCATATCAAAAATCCAGATGTTGAGAATGTCTAGATCTCAAGAGCCATCATAAATATTAACCCTGCATTTCATTTGATGTCAAGGTGCATGGGCTGGACTAGATGGAATAGGCCCAGTTATGTTTTGAACCTTATCAACCAAAAGACTAATAACAACAACTAGTCTAACCACTTTATCTACTAAATCAACAACTATTTTTCCCTTGTGTAAGCTAGGAAGGCTATCAAGTTGTCTCAAAATGAGTACAATATTTTGCCTCACAGGGCAATTACAATGGTGATTTATTTTTAGCACTTTCAATGAGCCTAAAAAGGCGTTGTTTCTTCTTTCCTTGTAGGCAATTACAAAGTTTTCCCAATGCTTAGGTGACTACAAAATGTTGCAAAAATAGTTTGAACCTCTTGGGCTTGTTACAAGGCTTTGCCTTTTTGCTAAGCTATGATTACAAAACAATGATGTAATTAAATAAGAAATTAAATGGATTAAATGTATTTAATTAAATTAAATTTACTTAAATTAAATGCTAATTTAATAAAAATTAAAAATAAAAATTAATTAAATTTAGGTTGACCATAGCAAAAAAAATTGGTTTGCACCAAGTGCATGCACCATCACAAGTCCACAAGTCACTATCAACTTTCGCCGATCAACTCTTTGTCTAGAGAAGACACATCGGGCGTCTAGTTGGCACTTCAACATCGACCACCGCGTGGCTTGACCATTGCATGGTGGTCAAAAAAAATAGAGGGTGTTTTACCTTATATGGCATAGAGAGTGCCATCCTATACAAAATGTGGGATAATTATTCCAAAAATTAAACCAACTACAAGAGGAATATGACGATCAATCACCAAAACTAGTTCTGCATCATTACAGGTGCCTTTTTTGAGGTCCTATGATTGGTTTGCACAGACCGTCATATTGTAGAAGGAAAATTGGAGCCATATTTTCTTGGCTAAAACATAGCCTGTGTTATCCTTGAGAGCATCAAGCTACAACTTCGAGAGGAGGCGTAGATCACCACTAGAATGAGAACAAGCAATGAATTCACCAAAATCTACCCTTCCTTAACAATGAGCTACAAAAACAATTTTACAATCATCTCCCAGTGATAGAAATTTACACAAGGTTGTTTGACAGTTGAAAACCACTGGAAAGAGGTGCAAGAAAATGCATGCATTTGGTCACAAGGACTACAAAAGGGTTACAGGATCATTGAAGAAAAACTACCTATTTGCTCAAACAAAATAGTGCAAGAATGACCTTCAATTGCATGGAGAGGTAGTGCAATATTTGATGCAAAATTTATTGATAAGAATACCATGTTTGGGAAGTTCTGTCTGATGAGGGGTTTAAAATGAACAATGCTCAATATAACTTTTGATCGCCTCTTGGTCGTTAGACCCCTCCGCATTTTTGGTATGTCTACCACTTGTTCTCCTAGCCTTCTCGCCACAACTTGCTCGGCCATCATAAAAAATCTTACCCTATCCCATCATGTTATTGATCGCACATGTTTTTGTTTCCATGCTGCTTATCGTTTGTCTACAAATAAACTGCCTCTGTCACTTGTTGACCTTCCTCGAGACAAATTACCTCTATCGCTTGTTAACCTTCCTCGAGGTTGGTTTCACATAGCCTCTAGCCGTTAGTTGATAGCCTCTAATGACTAATTGATAGCCTTAGAGGCTAGTTTAGATGTTGGTTTTGTTGGAATATGTAATGCAACATTGTGTAAATTATTCTTAGACTAAAATATAAAGTCTAAAGAATAATATTTGAATTATAAAATAATTCTATTTTATGTAAAAATATTCCCACCCAATTAATAAATAAAATAAGGGTGCTAGGAATATTTAATTTTTGGGAAAATGTTATTTCCCCTTTTCTAGCAAATATTAAAAAGTAACTAATCACTTTCTAATATTTGATAAATGTCACTTATCACACATCTCAAAGATTAGATTGTGATAATATTAGAAAGTAACTAAGCACTTTTTAATATTTAATAGATGCCACTTGTCACACATCTCAAGATTAGATTGTGATAAGATTTAGGGTTGTAGTAGAAAAAATTCTCTTTAAATAAGGGTGTTGTCTACTACATCTTAATATATCTTGTTATATTGACTTGTGTTGTAATATCATGTTGATGCATATTGTTGCATAACATTGAAGCATTCTTGTATTGTTGAATCAAATGAGTAATATAGTGAGCTTCATAGTGGATGTTTCCCTTCTTCATTTGAAGTAAGGTTTTACCACTTAATATTGGTGTTGTGGGTTTTCCTCCTTTATGTATGACTGATCTTGTGGAGCATTCTTCGATCTTGGGGAGACTTTGCTTGTCTCACATTTGGTATCAGAGCGGTTGGGATCTTCATCAAGTGTCTTCAATCCTTTGAGGTGAAAACCCATTAAGGTATATTTTTTTGTTTTAATGCATGCATTTGATATTTGGGTATTTTATGCAAACTTATTTTGCAAATCTGCCATTAGGGTTTATAGATTTATTGTGTTTTTAGATCTAGTTGTTAGATCTTTTGCAAATAGTATTTTTATTTTAAATCTATAATTATTTTTGGCATTGAGCTTTTGCTGGAAGGGTTTTGGAGCCAAAAGGACCCCATGGTTGTGTCCGGAAGACCCAAAAACCCTTATTTCCATATAGTCTTTTTTTTTTAATTTTTAAATAAAAAAACAGTCGACTATATATATAAATAAAAAAACAATCGGCTATATATATAAAAACAAATAGTTGGCTATATATATATATATAAACAATCGGCTATATAAAAAAAACAGTCGGCTATATAGTCTGAAAAAATTTTAAATTTGTTTTTAAAAAGTTTTGCTTTATAAAAATCTTTAAACATTTTCATGCGATTTTTTTATTAATTATTTAATAAAATAAATTTTATTAATTTAATTGCATTTTTTTTAGCAATTTTTGTATTAAAATTTTATTATTATTTTACTTAAAATGCAATATTTTTTTGTCTCACATTAACAATAGTTTGTGAGTTTGCTTGTTTTGCAAGGTTATCCAAGTATGTTTTGGAGTATACAAGGCAATTTCGGATCAACTTTTTCACTCTCTTCCCCTATTTTTATTAATTTCTTCTAATCTCTCTCAAGCATTTGCTTGAAGCATAATGTAAATTAATGTAACTTGTATCTATCATAATGAAAGTAAAAGAGAATGAAAGTGAGAGTGAGAGAGAGAGAGAAAGAGAGAGAGAGAGAGAGAGTGTATTTGTGTTTTGCTTTGTGTCTCCACTGTCTCTTGTTCATCTTTCTTACATTTTTTTATTGCATCTTTTGAATTTTGCATCTCAACTAATCTAAATACTAACTTACTAACTTGCTACTAAACAATCTACTAACCAACTAACTTGCAATTTAATAATTTTCATATTAATCAAGAAGGTTAAAAATGAATCAACTTACTAACCACAACTTTAGTATTTGATTAAAATTTACTTAATATTGCAACACAGTTTATATTTTTTAAACACCTATTGAATCCAAAAGAATCCGCTCTATCGATAGCAAGTCCTTTTGGGTCCTTGTACCCGTACCCTTTTGGGTAGCTTGGTTGACCTTGGGTGAGAAGAATTGGCAATTCATTAGGATATAACAAAACCTTAAAATGAACACTAACTTACTAACTTATTGACTATCTAACATTTAACAAATGTTTTATGGTTCAATTAAAGTTAGTTTATTTTGTTGCAAGATGGTTGTTATGATTAGTTACCTTCTTATTGCAAGTTAATCTATTGCAAGTTGATCTTGGTTTATTTTCTTTATTCAATTGCAATATGGTTATAGTTGTTTATTGCAAGATGGTTATAGTAGTTCATGATAATGTTGATTATCTTTCATGATGATGTTTATCTCTCTTGATGATGCTTAATTTTAATTATCTTTCATGATGTTTATCTTTCATGATGATTATATTTCATGATTGAAAAGTAGATTACTTGAAAGATTGTGTTTTTTTTATATATGCAAGTATGTTTATCTACTTTCTTATTGCATCATTTATTTCCTTTTTCAATGCATCTTATGTTTTAATTATGTTCACTTTCTAGAATGGTTGATCATGGAATCTCCTTCACACCTAAGCACATCTTTGATGGATCAAATTTTGGAATATGGGAACCAAGTATGAGGGCTGAATTTCAAGCAAGAAAGCTATGGCCCATTGTGAATGGAGATGAAACAATCCCAACCCAGGCAAGGGCACTTGAGACATACAACAACAAGAGTCATCTTGCACTTTCCATGATTATCAATAGTGTGAGTGATGAGATATTGCTCACTATAAGCCATTGTGATCATTCTAAATATGCATGGGATTTGCTAAAATAAGTCCATCTAGGGTCCAACACATCAAGGAAATTCACTTTATTGTCCAAAATTCTTAGCACTATGCAAGGTGAAGAAGAAAGTGCCTTGATCTTCCTCTCAAATATGACAGACATGAGAACTCAACTATTGACTTGTAATTGTGATTGGATAAGTGAGAAGCTCTTAAGATTTATCATTTTGAGGAACTTGTCAAGCAAGTTCAAGAATTTTGTCACCATTATTGAGACTAGGCTAGAGCAAGAAGAGGATGACATTCCTCTCAACACTCTTTCACAATTATTGATTCAATATGAAGAGTCTCTTAATAGAGACAAAGTGAATGGTCAAGTTTTCAAGGAGAAGAATGTTGCCTTGAGTGCCACTAAGGCTTCCTTCAAGAAGAAATACAAGGGAAGGAAAAATCAAAATTTCCAACCCAACAAGCCTAGAGTTGATTTCACTTGCAACTTTTGTGGCAAGAAAGGCCACAAGGAACAAAATTGTTTCAAGAAGAAGAATATTGCAAAAAAGTAAGAGCAAGAAAAGGTTAAGGGACAAGGACCTAAGAAATGGTTTGGCAAGGGAAAGAAAAAGAATAACAATGTAAAGCAAAATTCTAATAAAAATGCCTTTGTTTGTGCCATCTACTTCATTGAATCATCTATTTCTAATGAATGGGTGTTAGATTATGGATGCACTAACCATATGTGTTTTGAAAAGGATAAGTTTGTGGAATTTCATAAGCACTCTTCAGATTTAGTTGTCATTGGTGATAATACTAGACTTCAAGTAGAAGGTGTTGGCAATGTTGTAATTGAAGGGAAATTACTTGATAATGTCCTATATGTACCTAACCATAGGAGAAATTTAATTTTAGTTTCGCAAGTTGCTAGAAGTGTTACACTATTGAGTTCAATGCAACTTCATGGAGCTTTAGGAAAGGCATGCTACCAATCATTATAGGTTATATGAAGACTAATTTTTATGTGTTAGGTGATGTTCCTCCTAAAATGTGTTTAGAAACTAATGTTTCTCCTAGTAGCAAGCTTTGGATTTTAAGGTTAGGCCATACAAACTATCAAAATATTCAAATGATGAAGTCCAAAAATTTGGTTGAAGGCTTGCCTAACATTTCACCTATTCATGGTTTGTGTGAAACATGCATCTTAGGCAAGATGAGCAAACAAAAGTTTGCAAAGGACAAGTCAAAAAGGGCCACACAAATTATTCAACTCATTCATATAGATATTATGGGTCCATTACATGTTAGATCACTTGGTGGTGCATCCTATATTCTCACCTTTATAGATGATTATTCAAGAATGATCTTTGGGTATCTACTTAAGAATAAATCAGATTATTTTGAGAAATTCAAGGATTTCAAATCTTTGGTAGAAAATCAAAAGGGAGCAACGATAAAAATGATTAGAAGTGACAATGGAGGGGAGTACAATAGCAATTATTTCAATGAGTTTTGTTCTTCTCATGGGATCAAAAGGCAGTTTACTTGTCCATAAACTCCTCAACAAAATGGTGTTGCAGAGAGGAAAAATAGGACAATCATGGAGATGGTAAGATGCATGCTTGGTGACCACTTACCTCAATTTATTTGGGGTGAAGCAACCAGTACAACAATATACATTCTTAACAGGTGTCCTTCAAAATTAGTTGAGGGGAAGACTCCTTATGAGGTTTGGAATGGTAAGAAGCCGAATTTGTCACACTTAAGAGTGTTTGGATGTGATGCATTTTCATATATTCCTTCAGAAAAGAGGAAGAAATTGGACAAAAAATCTCAAAAATGCATTTTTTGTTGGCTATGATGCAGAACATAGGGGCTATAGGTTATACTCACCTTCTTCACGCATTGTATTTGTTTCAAGAGATGTCAAATTCAATGAAGACCTTATTTAGTTAGAAAAGGGTGGGACTTGTGTCAAAAGGACCAAGTGGTTGGATCATTCTACGGGTCCTAAAGAGCAAAATTCAGTTAGCCAAAGGATAACTAGAAGTATGACCCTTAAAATGTCTCTTCTAGCTAAGATAGATAATGATCATGAACCTACTTCTTACCAAGAAGCTTCACAACACTCTTGTTGGGTTGATGCCATGAAGGTCGAGATGGATTCTCTTCTAAAGAATAAAACTTGGGATCTAGTGCCTTATCCTAATAAGAGAAATGTTATTGGGAACAAGTGGGTCTATATAATCAAGTATAATTCTAATGGAGAGATAGAAAAGTATAAGGCTAGATTGGTTGCTAAGGGTTATGCTCAAAAATATGGCATTGACTATGATGAAACCTTTGCACCAGTTGCCAAAATGCCCACCATTCGACTTCTCATTGCTATTGTTGCTACTCAAGGTTGGCAGATTTTTTAGCTTGATGTGAAAAGTGCCTTTCTAAATGGTGATTTGGATGTGGATATCTACATGAGTCAACCACAAGGATTTGTTGTACAAGGTAAGTAAACACTTGTGTAAACTAAAGAAAACCTTGTACGGTCTAAAGCAAGCACCTAGAGCATGGTACATGAAGATTTCAGGTTACTTCTTGTCTCTTGGTTTTGATAAATGCTATTCAGATACATATATCTATGTGCTTAGAAAGGATGACTTGGTCATTTTAATTGCTCTATTTGTTGATGTCCTTGTTGTGACTGGAAATGAGAATGAGGCCATTTTTGATTTCATCTCCAAATTAAAGTCAAAGTATGAAATGACTGACCTTGGTCTTCTACACTACTATCTTGGAATGCAAGTTTATCAGCATGAGGATTGTACCTTTTTGAGTCAATCCAAGTATATTGGAGATCTTCTTAAGAGGTTTGATTTGGAGGATGGCAATCCTACTTCCATTCCTATTTCTACAGGGATTAAGTTGGAAGTAAGTATAGAATCTCAGTTGGTTGATGCTACATTGTATAGACAGCTCATTGGTAGTCTTCTTTATGTTACCATTACAAGGCCAGATATTGCTTTTGCAGTTGGTATGATGGCTAGGTTCATGCAGAAACCTTATATTGAGCACTTACAAGATACCAAGAAGATTCTGAAGTACCTTTCAGGTAATAGAGATTTGGCACTCAAGTATTATAGGCTTCCTTACTTTGCTCTTTCTGGCTATGCTGATTATGATTTTGGAGGGGATAGAATAGACAGAAATTCTACCACAACATATATTTTTAGTATTGGGTTTGCAACTATCTCTTGGTCTTCCAAGAAGCAAGATACAATTGCTCTTTCTACAATGGAAGTAGAGTATAAGGCTATGACAACAGTTGCATAGGAAGCGGTTTGGCTTCGTACCCTCATGAAGGAAATTGGCTTTGAGCAATTTGGTCCTTCATGTTTGCTCTCTGATAATCAATCAACTATTACCTTGGCTAAAAATCATGTAATGCATCAAAGGATAGAGCATGTTGAAATTCAAGCCCACTTTATCAGAGATAAGGTATTGGATGGGACTATTCAGTTGGAGTATTGCCCATCATCTTCTAATTCTGCTGATTTGTTCACCAAACCTCTTCCCAAGGAGCAGTTTTGTAAGCTGAGGGACTCACTTGGTTTGGTGAAGTTTTCCTCAAGGGGGAATGAAGTGTAGTTACACTTGTGTGATGATAACTTTATCCTTGGTGGTATAATTGCTTTTTGCATCTCTTTTGAACATGGTACTTTCTTGTTTGCCTTGTGCAACTTTTGTACATGTTACTTTGTAGATGGCATTGTGCAATTATGGTATATTATGCAATTGCTTTATGTGACTCTTTTACATGGTACTTTCTTGTTGCCTTGTGCAACTTTATACATAGTTTTATGTAGTTGGCATTATGCAATTGGTTTATCATGGTACTTTCTTGTTAGCATTTATGCTACTTTTGTACATGATATTTTATGGTTGGCTTTATGCAACCGGTGTGCACACTTTATTATTTTCATATACGTTATGCAACTTTTGTACATGGTACTTTAGAGTTTGCATTATCATGGTACTCCTTGTTTGCTTTATGCAACTTTGATCATGATATTCTTTGATCAACTATATAACACGTGACTATAAGTATGGATTGACATATTTTTGTGATGACTTATAGTTCACTATTTGTTAGATCAGTTTTGTTATCATATTTGGATATTCATATATGCTGTGGTGAATATATTTATGGTGATGTATCTAAATGATCTTATGTTGAGCTGCTTGTAGCTTGCAGGTACTTCCGTTTGGGGTTTTGCAGGCTTACTGAAGACACCCTTGTGATGTTTTCTTCTTGTCATTTGCAACCACTTGTGGTTGATGGATGGCTTTGTAAGCTACTTGTATCTGAAGCTACTCCGTTGGGGGTTTGCAGTCTCATTTTGGCCCATTTTGTATTGGTGCCTTATTGTAGACCATTCTTGGTCATAAAAGCTCATTGTAACTATATTACTCATTTGATTCTCATCCCCATTTGTATCTTTAGGGGGAGAATGTTTCTTTGTTTCATAATTCCTTTTTCAAATATTGCATTAAGGGGGAGTGTTGAAATATGTAATACAACATTGTGTAAATTATTCTTAGACTAAAATATAAAGCCTAAAGAATAATATTTGAATTAGAAAATAATTCTATTTTATGTAAAAATATTCCCACCCAATTAATAAATAAAATAAGGGTGCTAGAAATATTTAATTTGTGGAAAAAAGTTATTTTCCCTTGTCTAGAAAATATTAGAAAGTAACTAATCGCTTTCTAATATTTGATAGATGCCACTTATCACACATCTCAAAGATTATATTGTGATAAGATTAGATAGTAACTAAGCACTTTCTAATATTTGATAGATGCCACTTGTCACACATCTTAAATATTAGGTTGTGATAAGATTAGAAAGTAACTAAACACTTTCTAATATTTGATATATGCCACTTGTCACACATCTCAATATTAGATTGTGATAAGATTTAGGGTTGTAGACAAACTTCTCTTTAAATAGGAGTGTTGTCTACTATATCTTAATATATCTTGTCATATTGACTTGTGTTGTAATATCATGTTGATGCATATTGTTGCATAACATTGAAACATTCTTGTATTGTTGAATAAAATGAGTAATATAGTGAGCTTCATAGTGGATGTTTCCCTTCTTCATTTGAAGTAGGGTTTTACCACTTAATATTGGTGTTGTGGGTTTTTCTCTTTTGTGTGTGACTAATATTGTGGAGCATTCTTCGATCTTGGGGAGACTTTGCTTGTCTCATAGGTTTGACCACCCCACGTAGCCTCTAATGACTAATTGATAGCCTTAGAGTCTAGTTGATAGCCTTTAACAACTATTTGAATGCCCAAACAAATTTGGAGTGGCTAGTTCGTTGCTTGAAGCAGAGGTGGTACAAAATTGGAGCAGCTAGTTCATTGCTTAAAGCGGAGGTGGACTTCCACCACCACCTACTTTGATGCTAGGGGTAAACACTTCCACAAATGCCTAATTTGATGCTAGTGGGTCAAAAACTGGTTATGTTGAACTAGTAAAAACACAGATTGCCAAAAATAATTTATGTAAACAAATTTCAAAAAATTGCCCATGATTTGAAAAATCTTTGTGCACAAAAATTGCCAATGCAAGCTTCACCAAATGGTGCAATGGAATTCCAAGCTTGAATTCCATTTGACAAGTGGAGTACAGGTCATAAATATTGTGCTCTGATACCAAGTGAGAAGGTATTAAAACCAATATAATAATTTTATTAGTGAGAATGCTTAAATAGGCATAGTAGGCCTAAAATACACAACCATATACCTAAATCTTGTAGGAGGAGAAATAGGGAGGAATATGTGAAGCAAAAATATGACACTAAAACAAATATGAAAGTAAAATAAATCAATAAGCAAGAGATTGCACAAAATATAATTTTATTCAATAAATGGGAGGGAGCTAAGAAACTCCTTTGTTACAATCTATTTGTTCAAAATAACTTATTTTGATATAGTAAATACAAATTCTAGGGTTCTCCGAAACCCTAGCTACAAAACAAGTAATGTCTCCAATGTATCTTTCTCCCAATAGGGTGAGTGGGATATGGTTATCCGTAATCAGGTCACTCTAGATTCAAAATCTACTCAACAACTCCTGGTGAATGCTACCTAATCCTGCACATACAACAAAAATAGTCGTTAGTAAACAAAATGAGGGTTCCACTGTATGAACCCTCAAAATGTAAACTAAAAAACCTAGATATGAGTAAATAGAACATGCAAAAGTCAAATAACATCAAATAAAATGCATACAAAAATTACTTCGCTATTCTATTGCTCTGTTGCAGATTGATGGCAGGGTGCCCCGACAACACCTGATGATCTCACACAACAGATTATGGCTTGTGGCTATGGGAATAACAAGCATTGTGCTGCACCTATGGAATGCAGCAGGCGCTTAGCTACGCCTGCAAAATGAGATAGGCGCTCAATGATGCCTGTGGCTTAGGGTTAAATTTGCAGAAGCAGATTGGGGGGATGAGAGGGATTCAGCGGATGGAAGACGATGGTGGTGTTAGAAATGGGTTATGCAAAAGGCTAGAATGAGAAAATACTAGGGCAAGCTAGGGTTTTGGGGATGGCTATGCTAGGGCATGACTAAGGCAATGTAGATCAACAAGGCTCTAATCAAAACTAGTTCACACCGATTAGCAAAGGCTCCAAGATTTAGTATTAAGAATTTCCAAGGGTTGAGCAATGAGAATGCTCCTATTTAATTTCAAGCCTAGGGTTTTTTTAATATTTTAGCTTGACAGTTTTGATCATGTGGCTAATATTAAAGCAGATCCAAATACTGATATTAAAATTTAGGTGTGGCACGAATTAAGGAAGATGGACGACTAGGATTAAATTGGATCGAAAGACTGAGGTTAATTTGGCTTATAAATATATATTTTATAATAAATATATTAAATTATAATATATAAAATATTATATTTAAACATAAATAATATATATATATATATATATATATATATATATATATATATATATATATATATATATTTTAGCAAAAAACCCCTTTTGGGGCTGCCTTGGTCTGAAAGACCACGAACAAGGGGTTCTACACCGTCAAAGTCACCCGGGAGTCGCACTGACCCTGCCCGCACCAACATTATCAATTGGATTTTGGATACCCAATTCAAATTTTTGATAGGGTGGAGATTTGAACCTGGGACCGCCCTTGGAGGATTGCCCTCTCCTCTCCAACTCACCTACAACTCCTGGGTTAAACATAAATAATATAAAATAAATATAAGTCAAATAGAGGTCAAAATATGGCGGGAAAGACATGGAATGGTTTATTGAATGGTGGGAAAGGGTGATGGTGGACAAGTGGGTAGTAGCATGACCAAGATGAAGGACAAGTGGCTAAGATTTGGTGTCTATAGATGCTCCTTTTTGTACCATGTTGTCTGAAACATAATATGGTGCAAAAATACGAGACGCCTGGTTGGGATTTTTGGGCGTAGAAGCAACTTCTCTTTATCGTTGGATTTTTGAGCAACAATGTTGAAGACAAAAGAATAAATAATTTTGGAATTTGCGTAGCTTACCCCCTCAAGTTGTGAATGAGGTTACAGATGAATCTCACAAGCCAATTGAAAAATTTGTGCAAATGATGAATGATGTGATACCGTTTTTGCCCCAACGGATGAAGGGTTTTGTGCATATGATGTGATGTGGATGATATGAATGATGTAAAATGTGATACCATTTTTGCCCCAACAGTGGGAAGGGGATTTTGTCAAGTGTAAATGTCATGATCATGTAAGATGTATCCCATTGTGGGAGGATCAAAACCAAATATGCTTACCCCAAATTTGGGATTATTCGATGTTGTTGAAGAAAATGCCTTATTGGCATCATTGAGTATGCAAGTTATGAAGATGCATGATGACTAAGTCAAATCTAGGTGGGGTAGTGACTATGGAAAGATTTCCGTAAAATTCCACAATGAAACCAATCAACCTACCCATTTAACATGTTTTGTGACTATTGTCGAATGAATGAGTGTTTGTGATTTTAATTATCTATGTTTTTGTGCCCCACGAAAAAGGACATCAATGACTGCTTTTTGTGCAAAATGTTCTTGGCAAGGTTTCACTCAGAATATGAAGTATCAAATGTGTTTGTGATCTCGAATAAAGAGATATATGATGATGATTATGACCAAGTGTTCTTATGGTAATTAATTCATCTTATCGAATTGCATGGACGCAAATCGCTGCAATCACCAAGTATATAGAATGAACCACTATATACAAGATTCACTTGAAATTTTACATGTGAACTTGGAAAATTTGGTGATTGTTGAAGGAAGATGGTGATGGAAGAATGCGATTGAAGATATGTGATGATGTCGCCAAAATTGGAGTCCATTTGTGAATTTTAGAGCTTTTAGTGGTTGGTTTTGCACTGTTTGAACAAAAACAATTAATTCAATGGTAAAATCAACTCCAATTTTCATGAAAGTTTGTGGAATGATGAAGAATATGATGTAGGATACTCAAGTATTTTTTTTGTAAAAATTTGGATTCATTTGATGTTTTTTGTAACTCGATTTATGCATTTTACAAATTTACTCTGTGCTTGAAAACTATGCATTCAAAATGATTTTTGTTTTCACAAAACCTGATTTTATGATGTGAATGATGTGTGGATGATTTTTGCATGGGTACACCTATAGGTGCCCATGCACTCTTGGGGCTAGTAGGCACTGTCCTATGCTTGAGTGTGCTTGCATAGCTATAAATAGATTGCAAGATGGGTTTTGAGGCTCATTTGTGCATTGGAGAGATTGAGAAGTTGTGCCTAAGGAGTGGAGTGGATTGGTGAGGAAAGTGAGGTTGGCAAAAATCTGTGCAGGAGCTATGGCGGTGGAGGGAGTGAATGCTATTGGTGGGACACAGACATGACTTGCCCCAGTGATATTGGAAAACACTTTGTTATTTTGTGCAAAAAATTTGGAGTTTTTTTTTAAATTAATACTAATGCAAAAATGTTTGCTGCTGCAGTTACGGGATATAAAGCCTCGACATCGGTTCTCTCTTACTGCTTCTAGGATGAGGAAGAAGCTGACGAAGGATGATTGGGACCTTTTGAGGAAGGTGGGGTTGGAGGAAGTGTCTCGGTTAGATGTGGTGAGGGCGAACAATGGTTATCTCTCATCATTGATAGAGAGATGATACTTGGATAGGGGGACTTTTCAACTGTCGACTAGGGAGGTGACTGTCACACTTGAGGATGTACACCACATTCTCAAGGTGCCAGTAGAGGGTGTGAGGATAACAATTGGGTATGATAAAAAGGTGGAGATTATGAGGATTTTTGGCAAGAAATGGCAAGAGGTGAGGATGGGATATGGGGGGATTTTCTATATGAGCATGTACAAGGCTAAGGAGTTGGATGCACTCCCAACCTTGATCATGTTTGTGTTAGTGAACATAGTGCTCCCCAATAGTACGGGGTGTAGGTTCCCTTGGAACCTACTGGGATTGGTGAGTGAATTACTCACCAATCCATGAGCATATGCATGGGCTCCTACTTTATTGGTGCAGTTATATTGGGAGCTATATGAGATTACATGGAGAGGGAGGAAGGGATTGGTTGCAACTTCCTTATTTAGTGTTGGGCGTGGGAGCACTTTAGTGTAGCTCGGCTAGAGGGCTTACCTTGTCAGGCGTGGCATATGGGCGAGCCCTATGCTAGGAGGTGGGCAGTGGCTGAAGAGGTGCAATCGAGTCAAGAGGATCATACCAGTTAGTGGTATAAGGATATGTGGGCAGTTTTGACTCTAGCTCAAGTGATATGGAGGCCATGGTAGGGATCCGTGTGGGATGGTGATGATGAGCAACTACGATGGGTGAGGCAAGCATAGTGGCTGGTTGGGAGGAGGGATGAGGAGGTGGAGTACTTTCAGTACTCGCGAGTGTTGAGGCAGTTTGGTTTATCTCAAGGTGTACCTGATAAGCCGGTGTTGTACTGGCATCGAGGGGATGAGGTGGGGCTTCCATGTACAAATCCATGGAGGATGCAGATAGAGGATGATGAGCAGTTGGAGGTCTCGGATGTAGATGATGCTGGGGTGACTCCTGAGTATGCAGTATGGTTTGGTAGTCAACCTGTATGGGTGCCAAAGGTGGTGATGGGTGGGGATGCGGTAGTTGCAGAGTCGAGGATGACTCTAAAGAGGATGAGGGCTCAGTGATTGATGGGTCAGAGGAGATCGAGGGAAGCGTCATAGCAAACTCTTGAGGTGGAGGTATCGAAAGACAAAGGGGAGGATGATGAGATGGGAGAGATCTTCGAGGTGGCTAGGTTGTGGGCCAATGTGGAGCAGCTTCACAAGGAGTGAGAGACTGCGATGGAGGCTCATAGGGAGGCTTTGGTAGGGTGGGATTAAGTCATAGCTGGGTTGTGGGCTACCATAACCCGGATGGATGTAGAGCGGTCGATAGTCGGGGCTAGTGTAGGTGATTAGGAGATGATCATGAGGCTTTAGACAGATTTTGGTGAGAGAGCGTTGACATCAAATTGACTTGCGACGACTACATTCTAGTGAGACATATGCACACTCTTTGAAGGATTTGTGTATTGCTAATCACATTGCGCTGCCAGATCCTTCCTTGTCTTCTAGGACTAAGCTATCGAGACACACAACATCTAGGTAGAGTTCTAGGTTTAGGGCTCCTACTAGATCTTAGGGGTCCTCTCATGGAAATTAGCTTAGTGCTTAGATGCACTTTTGTATATGAGCCTTGGTGCTCCATTGTAGCCTTTTTGACACTCATTGTACATATGATATTTGATATATGTATACATGGCTTTTATGTTTGTGTTATCTTTTGTGTGAATGTTTTATGTGTGTGCAATGCATATTTTATGAGAATGTTTTATGCATGTTTTATGGATGATTAATGGAAGCTAATTATGATGTGTATGCATAATGTTTATATGGATGATTAATGTAAGCTAATTATGATGTGTATGCATAATGCTTATATGGATGATTAATGCAAGCTAAGTGAAAAATGTATAAGCAATGAATGCAACCTATATGAGAGGAATGCATGATGTTCGAATGATCATTTATAGTTCAGAATTTTATTTGCTATTTTTGTTCATTGTTTTGCAATTGGGGGCACCATACTTGGTGGCTTTATGTGGGTTGATCCATGATGAAAACATGGATGTTGACATGGAAGAAGATATGGATGTTGATATGAAAGAAGATATGGATGTTGATATGAAATACTTAAGGATTTTCAGAGACTCAAACAGACTAGTGTTATCAACCAAACTCACTAAAGGTTATCTAACTTTCTTTAGGACCAATGTGTGTGCAAGTGACGTTCATGTACCAAATATTGAGCATGACAATGATCCTAGGCAATCAAGAACAAATGTGTGTGCATGTGAAGTTCATTAACCCATTTTGAGTAAATTAGGCATGACCTGTTATGGAGAGGACCAAGAAGCTAGCTTGTCTTTATGTGCAGTCAGAGGTCTCTCTTTTTGGAAGAGAGACATGTCACCCCGCATGAGCTTACTCCACTTTCAGTCAAGTGTCTATAGCCCCGGTGGAGACTCACTCCATAGTCCAATGATATGATATTTTGGCCTTGGAAATGACTACATAACTTTCTAAGGGAAATTATATATATATATATATATATATATATATATATTCATATATAATATATTTAAATATATATGTATATATATAAGCTTTTACATAAAAAATAATAATGAAGCCACGTGCTTCTTTTGAATTTAAAGTTTTGAGTGTCTTATTATAATAGTTTTCAAATAATTTAGGTTATTTTATTATTTTGTTGAAGGACATTGTTAATGTGCGATTATTGTTTGTGTATGCAGGTATACCAAGGGTGGACCCCATCGGTTGATGTGGGCTAGACGTTCGTGGATGACGAGTCGATGTGGTGCATAAGGAGGTGTTTGGTCTTCGATATGGCGAATGAGACCCGACAAGGCTAGTGCACATCACAAATTGGCCAATCGGTGATGGAAGCGGCAGATACGAAGACGTTCGGGACCAGTGAAGGCATACAGTGTGGAGCGCAGAAGCAGAATCGGAAATTGAAAAATACCCCTGACGATGACGCTTGGCCTCGCGGGTTTACATGTGATGACCAGAGCAATGGGGATGGATCATTCCAAGGCGTGATCATTCACTTACGACAGATATAACAATGTGTTAGGACGGTGGCATTGGTAATGACACGACATATTTCCAAGCGAAGCGAATGTGAAGACATATATCGAATGGATGCATAGTCAACAACATGGGCAACGAGGAGATAGTTTGTTGCAGTGCACTTGGGACAGTGGCGACATCATCAAAAGAATACAGGCGGACTATACTGTGGACAATGAATGGCTCTGATGGGGATTCGGGTGCTGCTTCGAGGATGAACCTGGATACCATGTGGGATTCAAAGAGGACCGTAGATCCGGGTGCTAGAATTATTTTGTAAAGAAGCTGGGATGCAGGTGAACACAAGCAAAACAAAAATTATGATTTTTTAGCGAAAAAGAAGAAGCAACAACTCAAATTTCAGTTTGCAGGAGAACCGCTTGATGTGGTAGTAGAATACAAATACCTAGGCATAGACTTTCATGACAAACTTAATTGGAATACATGTTGGATGAAAAGAACTCAAAGTGGTTGGAGAGCACTATATGCACTTCAAAATAGGTGTAGAAATGCCGAGTTGTGGGACTGGAAGACCACCAAGGTCTTATTTGACCTACTTGTTATACTGATTCTGTTGTATGGTTGCGAGGTGTGAGCTAGTGGCACAACAAATGCAAAATGGAGGCAAATAGAAATGATTGAAAAATATCTAATCACAAACTTTCTCAAAATTAAGGCCACAACCCCTTATGAAATTATTCTAGTTGAAACTGGAATGTTCCCTTTAGAAACAATTGCTATGACCAAGCTGTTATGTTACTTGAAAAAAATAGAACATGACAAATGATAAATGGTCTAGGGCAGCTAGGGACGAAGAGTTGCATAGGCGAAAGAATACATGGATGAAAAAAAATCAGAAAGGTTGGGAAATCAACATAAATGAATGTCCAAATGTCAACAAAGACAAAAAATTATGTGAATGAAAAGTTCAAAATTGGAATGTGGAAAAATGCAAGCAGGAAAAAATAATATTATATTGCAAATTTTAACCCAATGTATGACGACAAGGAAAAAGTGTATATAGGCGCTAAAATCAAGTGGAAGGAAAAAATACTCATTGCTCAGATAAAGATTAGCTCTCATAGGCTTAGATGTGAAACAGGGAGATGGACAACACCAAAAGAACAATGGGAAGAAATGATATGTACTCTATGCAGCACAGGGGCAGTAGAGACAAAGGAACACTTCATCTATAAATGTCCGAGTTTTTCAGATGTCCGAAACACTTGGGAACGAGTTTATGGCAGATTTATTTGAAGACATTAAAATAAAAAAAAGTTAAGGAATTGCTAACACAAATCAGCAGGAAAAGGAACAACCTTCTCAAAGATATTAAAGATCATATGATATGATTTGAGTAATTATACTTCCATATTTGAAGTCCCAAAGACAAGGACGTAATTAAAATCTTACATTTCATTTCAGATACGATGTAAACCAATCCATTATGAGGCACGAAGTTGGATGCCGAAGAAGCGACGAATCCGGCATTGATAGATATCTACGTGGATGTTGCAGGTTTTTCGGTGGGGAGCATCCTGGACTGAGGACGAAGCTTACTTGCGATGTCGATGAGAGATGCAGTGGTAAATGGGCAACCTTTCTGGAGTTGTCAAGTGCGGGCAGTGGAAACGGATTTCAGAATGGAGTGGTGTTCGAGACATCGAAGAAGGCGGTCACGATCTTAAAACAGGCTCACGTAGGCAGCAGTTGGATTGTTCCGGTGACAAAGGGATCTGCGGCATTGCAACATGTGAAAGCGTTAAGGCTGAAACAATTTATATAGTTCCAAAAGAGGGTTTTAGATGGGCATCATGGTGAATAGAGAGCAGATTCGCACATCGGTGATTACAACACCTCGCAGCTTCATAACAGACGGAGAACGCAGGGCAAACGTGGGCAATGGAGGCGACGAGTGGATATTGAGAACGGCGTTGGTAGTGACGAAATTCATGGTTCAAGCAAGAGGCGGCTAAATGTTACATAGTGATGATTGCATGTTTTTAATGGCCCAAGCTTCATAATGATACATAGCATAAATAGTAGTCACCATCACAAAGGTGCTCATAAATTGTCGGATTTCGAAGGTGCCCATTGTTCGAATTTCTGGTATAAAATTGTCCAAGTCAGCAGCTGAAAACTATGAACGCGGTAGGTGATCACCATGTTGTTCTCGGCGGAGATTTCATTGTTCGCGGGTATTTAGTGACCAAATTCATCATGTTGTAGAGTGTCACAAAAGTGCAGAGAATTCGACGACGGGGAGTCAAATCGAGAGTCTTGAAAATATATCATCACAGGGGTTATTATTGGTATCGTGAATGGATTCGGGTGGCGATGATAGACCCTACAACAGTGATGAGATTACTGGGAAGAGACATCGATAAATACATGCAGAGCATCCGATGTGGATAGTTTTAACTGGTATGTGATGCATACATACCCAGGGAGCTCGCCAGCAACGACGGGCTTGGAGCCGCGTAAAGGTAAACGAAAGGCAATAACCGAAGGCCTATTGAAGGAATTATGCTCTACTTGGTTTTAAATATATGGTCATATACTCCAATGCATAATGATAATATAAACCTTATAAAAAGGATGATAAATTATGTTACCGAATGGGCTTGGTAAACAGTTTGGTATGCCCACCAAACGTTATTTTAAATGAGACGACCAAACCAAAATTATTTGAGGGAGGATGTTATAATATAAAGCATTACGAAGAATATATGCTGCGTCAGGGACAAGGTATTACCCGAAGAGAACTTAAATGAATATTACTTTATTTGGCCACAACATTTACAAAAAGAGGGTAAACGAAAAACAAAGGAGGTCTCGAAGACTAAAGGATAGAAAAGAAACGAGTAGTTTTTATTGAAGAAGAAAATGGAAATGAAGGGACCATGAGGAAGATATTAAATATGGTAGAAAATGAAGGAGAAAGGGCTGGATATTTTGAGGATTTTTTTTCAGGAAAAAAGGCATAATGTTGGCCTGGGTTTCACTATTTTGATGCTAATTTTGGGCATTTGTTTTTCTGTATTGTAATGGAATATTGAATATCTTTTTGCAATAATTACTTCGAAATGTCTCAAGTCTTATGCATTTTTATGGTTAACTTGATTTCGTTTTCAGTTTATTGCACCCTTTTCCTTTGAAACTTGCACCACCGTATTAGATGTTGATTGCATTAAATCGGGTCACTCTAATACTGGTTTTGTGTAGAGAACTAAGGCTTGCAGGGTCTGTGGAGAAATTCGGGGTTGCAGCATTTATGTTTTTCATTTTCTTATTTTTTTAAATTTTCTAATTTTATTTTTGCAGATTTTTTTAATTTTCAGAGATTAAAATAAAAATAGAAAAATTTTGAAAATCCAAAAATAAATATATGGCTGCATAGAATGTACTTCAAAGTTTCATTTTGCACATTTACATTTTTATTTCGAAGTCATTTCAAATTTATAAAAATTATTTAAAATTGTTATTTTATGCAGATTTTTATAATTTTGAAATTTCATTTTTACATTTTGAAGTCAAATCTGATTATGTTTTCAGCTTCATATTTCATTTGCAAGTATAAAATGAACTTTCTTTCATGAAAATTTTCAATTTCATTGAAGGGGGGTTAATTTTATGGCATTTCATAAGCTATCTTTTTCGGAGCAATAAATGCACTTTTCTTCATGAAATTTTTGATTTCATTGAAGAGAGGTAATTTATACATTACATCAAAGGTGGTAGTTTTAAAGCATTAAATTATTTCTTCTTTATGAAAATCAATTTCATTAAAGAGGGATAATTTATGATAACATTTTAAGGCCCTTATTGTAAGACAATAAATTGTCATATCTTTATGAAAATTAATTTCATCAAATATGGATAATTTATCTATTATATTAAAGGCCATTGGAATTTCTTTATGCTCAAACCAACATCAAGTGGATCCTTTCATCATTTAAAATTACAATTCATATATAGATTTTAATTTTCATTTTCATGCTTAAAGTAGGGTTTAATGCAAGATAAAAACTTGTTTAAAATATACTTAATCTAAAGAAGATAAAGCCTATCTAAAACCATTCAAGATAAAATAAATTAAGGCTTACATCGTGGTCATATGAGGGCTAACTCACATTTGCTTTTATTTGGGTTTCATGATCAATCATTAATTTAGCATGGTAAAATGAACCAACACATGCCCCTTGTTAACGGTTACTTGCAAAAGGTGTTCATACATTAATTGATATACATTTATTGAGATTACTAATACACATATGCAAATGCTAATATAGCGAAGACCTTGGAGAAGTTGTTTTGTTTTAACTTCTTTGCAAGAGAGGGTTTTGGGATCAAAATCCTAAGGGAGAGTGTAATTTCACAATTGGGTAAAATTACCACTCAACATTTTGGCACTAGAAGGAGGGCATGAATTGGTTTACTTTATTTTATTTATGCTAAGCAATTCATTGTGGTTTTAAATGCTATATTGTTCATGGTTACTCAAGAGTTTTAATTGCTAAATATTTCAAGTTCATTTGATTAGCATCTTTGGCATCCTTTAGCACTCAACACTTTGGGAGCTAGGAGGACTTGAATTGATTTATTTTATTGCTGTTTAGATGCTAGATTGTTCATGTTACTTGAAATATTTATTTAAAGACATTGGTCTTGACTAATGAAATTTTGTTGATTACTGTCATTGATTCTAACATTCTCTATTTTTGATGATGCATTAATGCTAGTATGTTGTAAATTTGAGAATTTTCTTCAATTTCATGGTTTAATTGATACATATCTCTTGGTTGATGCTAACATGATGATTCATACGTTAAACATTTAAAATTGGTTAGTCATTTTATGCTTCTTTGTAAGAAATATTAATGTGACTAACAAATTGGTTATGAAGTTATTCTTTGAGTTTCACTAATGACATCAATTTTTCAAACTAGGGTAGAGACTTCATTGTGGATAGCTGGCTATTATAGTCACTTAGGCAGGCCTACTCACCAAATTCCTCAAGGGGTAGAAAATAATTTACCCATGTTTAAACATGATGTGACCTCGACTAAGGAACATATTCAAAGATACAAGGACACCTTAAGAAAATTGCAACTATGGAAAGGAGGTATTCCTTGTAGATTATTTTCATACACATTGGATGAGGTTGCATATGAGTGGTACCTACACTTACCTATAGATTCCATCACTTCTTGGGTTCAACTAGAAGCAATATTTACTAGCCATTTTGTAAAACAAGTTGACCCTATTTTGGTTGTAAATCAATTTGGCTCTATCTCTAAAGAGCCTAATGAGTCCATGAGAGAATTCAATGATAGGTTTCATAAGTTGTATACCAAAGTGGTACCCCATTTTTCATTTCAGAAGAGAGAGCTATTGAAATATACATGAGAGCTATACAACCCGTAGTGGCTACATTTTAAAGGAAAATCTTGATGACCCATCTTTGCATAGAGTCTATGAGGCCACGATAGAATTAGAACAATGGGCCATTTCAGAAAGAGAAAAGGTAGACCAACCATCATTGCTTAACCCTAGGGTGAACAATCAAGGGGACGAAGTTGAATGACCAAATATTACAACCACCTTATATTTCATCCAAGAGTATGTGCAAGTATCAAAGCCAAGGTCCATTAATGAGGATTGGGATGAACAAACTCATCAGGATATGATTTGGTCATGTTTACTCACAAAGGATTTGGACAACTATTGGGAGCAAGATATGAGAGTTGATCCTATTGAACAAACCCTTGACTCACCAAAGGTGGTTGAGACTGAATTTGAGAAGTCAAGAGATGAATTGGAAGACATGGTGGAATCTCATCACTTAATTTTGGAAGATGACCATTGGAAAGATCAAGACAGCTAACATGAGTCAAGTAGTGATGAGTTGGAGATGAGTGAATACAAATTTTGGTTTACAAGTGAGGATTGGTATGAGCCCATTTTAGAAATCCCTAAGCCATCAAAAGTGGTTGAAAGTCATGTTGAATGAAAATCAATGAATGTATTCAAAGACATAATAGAAGTTCACCACTTGTTCTCGTAAGAGACTTTGGATGATATTGTTGAAACTGATGGCCAAGAAAATCTACACCTTCTAAATTATGATAAAATTGAATCATGGGTTACCAATTTGGATTATAATAACCTTACAAATTTAAATACAAGAAATAACCCACTCTTGGAAATGATTAAACCATCTAAGGAAGGTGAAGGTGAGTTGAAGGATCAATTCATTGATGAATTTGAAGAATGTGAAGGTATAGTTGAACACCACACCCCAATTTTAGAAGATGATAATTATTGGTGGAATAAATGGGAGAACTTTGCCCCTCTTTCTAATGAAGTAATTGCTTCACCTGATATGCAAGATAAGTTGCAAAGGCTAGTTCTACAACTTAAAGGAAACACCTCTAAACTACAAGAACAAAGGCCTCAAGATGCATATCTAGATGATGCTCCAAATCATCCTCATGAGACAAATATCGAAGATAATAAAAGCAATATTATTTTGGAAAATGGAGGGATCCTAGAGTGGATTGGTTTTGAAACATGTGACGAATCAGGACCTTCCATAAATTCGGATGAGATGATTAAATTTGGTGATCAAAGCCTTCAACATGCTAGAGATGATGACAAAGAAAAATGTGAAGAATAATTTCTTGAATATTTTGAGGAATAAATAGTATGGATGGTTAGCAAGAAATGGGAAGAATGTGCTCATTCCAAACCTTCTAATGAAATTTTTGTGTTAGTTGATATGCAGGATAATAAAATTGCTTCCTCACATGAGGATATTACAAGTCCTATACAATTAGAGAAATTTTTTGAAGAAGGCTTGGAATCTCATCAAGTATTTGAAAGTGAGAATGATTCTACAACCATGAATCAAGAAGGAGATCCACTTGATTTTATCTCCTTTGAGGGACAAGAAATAAAAAAATTTGATTCACCTATTGGTTCTACAATGTCTATGCCATCTCAAAAGAAGGAAATTCTAGAACCTGAATGGTTTGGGTTTAATATCACTGATGATACAATTGAAAATGTTACTTTATTTGAAATTTCTCAAACTATTGATCATAAAAAGGTGTTATGTGACACATATCTTGAGAAGCTAGGTTCTTGTTTTGAAAAATATGGGTGTATGTTTGATTGGGTGCCTAACTTTGGTATTTTTGAACAGGTGTTTGATGATGATGAAAATCATGAAGAAAAGGGAAAGATTACAAATGCTCACAAAGGTTTGTCAAATGAAAATATGCAAAAGGTAAAATCTCACCCTTTGTGTTCTACCATTCGAACTTCAGGAGAAGGTTTGCCTAATTGCTTGTTGGATTCAAATGTTATCATTGATGAAATGCCATTTGTGGTTGATAAAAATTTTGAATTAATTTCTTCTCACACCACTAATGATACTGCTAAGTTGAATAAAAAAGAAATTGATAGGTTTAAGTGTTAAATCAAGTTCATAATCAATTAATTATCGAATCTAGGATGCAAAATTACAATGATCCTCATTTAATAAATATCCTAGATGCTTGCAAGTGGTTGCATAAATTGGATTGGCCTGCATTTGGCTTTAAAATTTTTAGAAATAGGCTCTTGTCTACAAGGTCTATAGCTGAAAAGGAGAGTCTAATTTTAAATAATGGATCAAATTGTGAAATTGACATATTAGAGAATAGACATAAAAGAATTGAAAATCAGTTATTATCTAATCAATTTAATAATTTCAATCTCACCTATGGGATTGTTAATAGTACTATGACAAATTGGTGGGGTGAAAGAAGTAAAATGAAGATTGTTGTATGGTTTGGCGTAGCCTTGTTTTTCTTGGGTTCTTGCAAAACTTGGCATGTGTATCATGTTATATGTATTTCAAAATGTGCTAATCATGTTTGGGATCCAGGGAAATGATGGCTCAAATATTTCTACCATATTGTATCATATTGTACATTTGTATATAGTTTTGGTTTATGCTTTTAGTTTTGTGTTTTGGGTTGTTCCCTTGTTTTGAGGTGATGTTTCGTGGTCGCTAACTTATGGTCTCTGGATTACTTTTGAAGCTCATTTATTTAGTAGGTTGGAGTACCTAATCTAAAAACAGGTGAACCCAAGAAAAGGGGGATGAGTTATTTGGTGATCATGCTTGGATTTTGGGACTAAGATGGTGGAAAGTGGAACAATGAAATATTTTGCTAGAGATCCACATGTAACTCACATACATTAAAGGGTATTTATGAAAATTATGAAGGAGGAAGTTATCTTGATTTGCAATTCTAGGCAAAAATCCAACACGCTCTACTTATAGGCTTCCTAACCCTAGTGATGCTTGAGGCTTTGCAAAAGTTCTATAAATACAAGCTATGCAAAGATTGATTGAATATGTCATCTAGTCCAGGAAAACTCCACTAGGGCTATAGACGCCTGACTGGCTATGGGTCCCTGACTAGACAAAGCTTGATTTATAATAAAAGAGAAAAAAAAGAGAAAAAAAAAGAAGAAAGAAAACAAGCACTAAAAATCTTGATCAAATTAGTCACAATATCTAGATAAACTCTACCAGGACTATGGATGCCTGACCGACAGTATGACTCTGCTAGACATAGCTCGAGTAAAAGGAAAGACTTTGCAAAGCATTAAGCAAACACACAGGTGAGTTAGGTAAACCCTACCAGGGCTATAGATGCCTAAATGGTAGTAGGGCTCTATTTGTAAAAGTCTCCATATCATGAGTTGTACTTCATAGCCTAATGTAAGTTTTTGGAGATGCAAAATGAATCACTTTGCACACACTGAGCAAAGGCAGATGGATTAATTATTTTTATTAAAAATAATTTAATTATAACCCTTATATAGGTTCAATTAACTAAATGTATTATGATTAAGGGAACCACCCATTAGCTGCAAGCTTATTGTAGTTGTAAGGGATTTGGCCTATCTTTGAAAGGTCCAAGGTCCAAACCCCACTCAGTATGAGGGGACCAAGACCCCTCATAAAAACCAATGTAAACTCATTTTAAAAAAAAGGAGCTACCCATTAAGTATATATTATTTGCATGGATGTAATGTCTAAAATTTTATCTTTAGTGATAGACACCATAAAATATATATATTTTTATTTTTATTTTTAAGAGTTATAAACTATAAATTTTAATAATAATTGTTAAATTTTATTAACTTTTATTGGTTGAATTAAACACTCGTTTATTTTGTTGAAATAATTGGATATTATAGTCTTATACTTAGTATGCACTAATAAAAATAAGCATGATTCATTTTGCTACATAACTAGATATTATAGTATTATACTTAGTATGCACTAATAAAAATAAGTATGATTCATTTTGCTACATGTAAAATATTGACATTATCATATGAAAAAATCTATAAAATAAATAATAATCTATTAAAAACTATTATTTTTCATTTTTAAAGAAAGTCAAATTTTGAAAGGGTTGTTCTTTCCCTTTTATATCAACTTAGTCACATTGAGATATATAGCCTATTTGATATCGTCGAGATTTGAACCTTGGTGTGGGCTACATCATCCATATATGTCTCAACCATTGAACCGGAATCTTATTGACCTATTAATATCATTATTACCATTAATATAATTTAATATAGTATAATATATTACTTAAACATTAAAATATATACTTTATAATTAATATACTTTTAATAATTTTAATATTAATTATAAATATTTTACCATAGTTAAAATTATTATAAAAAAATTATTTTTAAAATATTAATTACAAACAATCTCAAAAATAAATATAACTTAGTAACTATTTTTAAGACATAAACTAGAAACAAATATGATTTTTTGATTAAAAAGGAAGATTTGTTTAGCCATAGAGGAGTCTACACCAATTGTATCAACTCACCCAATCCCTAATCTGAGAGCATTGCTAGATGGAGTCAAGTCATCAAATGGAATTATGATGTTGGATACAAGAGAAACAAAAAGAAAGAATAAAATATAAAGTGGAAACCACCAGATGTGGAGTTGGTCAAATTGAATTTTTATGGAGCATCTAAAAAAATCTAGGACCAACTGAAGGAGGAGGAATAATTAGAAATAATAGAGGAGATATTTAGTCTCATTATGCTTTTAATAGTGGATTTAAGACAAATAATGAAGCTGAAGCTTGGACAAATTTGGAAGGGTTAAAAATATACAAAAAAATGAAATGAAATAGAGTATGGATGGAAGGTGATTCACTCAAAGTAATAAATGCAATTTTGAGGAAAGCAAATGTTTGTTAACTATAGTGATGTTATTTTTTATAAGGTTGGAAGAAGGGTTTTTTGAAAGGGCCCCAATCCTTTTACATTATCACACAACACATATATACCTCATTTTTTATGTAAAATGATATAATCCATAGGTCCTCTTATTAAAGGATACAATCCATATTAAACTACATGAACTATCCCATATATCCTTAACTATATAAGACAATATATTACAAACTTAGACACAACTATAACACCAACACCATTAAACAAACTAAGATCAAGACTGCAAAAAAACATTGATACAAGAAACTTAACACCATTTATGAAACCAAACACACTAAACACCATATTGACCAACCCAATATGAAAGAACATTCATTTTGACTATTGTCCTTTCAACATGCATGTAGTCGCACACATTCTTATTTTTTGGCCAAGGTAGTCAACTTGATTTTTGTATCCATTACATACTCCTGAAATTGATTGGCAAGTATTTAGTACTTCATTGTATTGAGGAGGTCAGATCATCCAAGAATATTAGATTGGTACCTAAACCAGTTGAAACAATAAATCTTTTAGTATCACCTTCAGACACCATGGGCTCCTTAACATGAATCTCTTCTTACACCATGGCCTTCATAATATTATGATCTCCATCCTTAGACTAATTCATAAAAGCTGGCTACATGCTCTTTGCATTCTCCATTTGATAATTCTCCTCACCATCCTACAAAAAATCTTATAAAATGCAATAATCTGCTAGATACACCAAACAATGCTTTGAAGGGGCATTGAGACCCCTTACATTCCAAGAAATGACCTTCATTTCTTAGATCTAGCAGGTTGCTTCTTCCCGCTTAGATTAAGAATCATTTGGGTTCCATTAGCCACATCCATAGCTATTTCTCTCTGTAAAACCTCCTTATTTGAAGGTCTACCAGGTGGTTTAGATTCTCTTCCTACATAAATTCTAGTCTTCTTACTATTCCTTGTTATTCTAGATGCAATTTTATTCCTCTTTAGTGATAATCTCTTTTGGCCAGATCTATGGGGAATCATATTTCCTTTTTCTCTCTTGTTAACTAACTATAGTGCTATTACATGGCTTATAATTAGCTATGTATATATTGCTTGACAAGATTTGAACTTCTCTTCTCCTTAAAAGTCAATGAATTTAACCATTTGAACTAATGTTGTTTGATAATTAATAGTGATACTTATTTTTTAATCAATTATATAGGATTGAAATGGGCCTCACCTATATTACATCATGACCACATGGTGGTACAACTTAACAATTATGCATGTAATGATTTTCGAACATGGGTCCTCTCCTTGAAAGTTGAGGAATATAACTATTTGAGCTAATACCATTTGATATAAATCTTTATACTTATTATTGTTAACTATATTTTTCCTGGATAAAAAAAAAGGAGTTGTACTTGGATCCCCAACCTTGAAAAATTGCAACTCTCTCCTTTTGAGCTTGAGAGTTTACAAATAGATTCAATTCTCATCTCAATTAAGTTGTTATAGCTAGATACCTACATCTTTTTCATAATAAATTTGAATTATTTATATTTATTTTTGGGATCTTCTTCAATTTTCTTTATGAATACAAATATTCAAAAATTTAACATCATTTTTCTTGATATTTTCTTGTAGTACCAAAATTCCACCTCTACTATATGTGCACTACATCTTAGTAGAGTAATATTTCCAAAATTTCACATTATCATAGTCTATTTTACCATATCTAGACTATTAGTTTCCTTCCTAAAGCTAAGTGCAACCACAAGAATTGTAACAAATTGTTTATATGAAAGAACATTAATGTTACAAAATGCAACAAATATTACCAATGGAAAATATTAAAGTAAATCCTAATCATTATTTGATTCAGATAGTCAATATTTTCTTGTTGGATTCATCTAAATTACTACTTTCTCTAACCATGGACAAAAAAATTTAACTTCATGATCCTCTATTAAAGTCCCTCTATTGGCTATCCTATCTATACATTTGTTCCCTTCCCTTAACATATGTGTAAACCTAATTTCTCCAAAATCTATAGCAAGATCTTGTATTTTCATAGTGATCTCTTATAAGTTCTATGTAGTATTTTATTTTCTTAAATTACATTTATTACAATTAGTGAATCTCCTTCTAACCATACTTTGTTCAATTTCTACATATTTTTAACCCTTCCAAAGCAGCCCAAGCTTCAAATTCATTATTTTTCTTAAATCCACTACTGAAAGTGTAATGTTATAAAATCTCACCTCTATTATTTCTAATTGTTCCTCCTCTTGTTGGTATTAGAATTATTTTAGATGCTCCATCAAATTTAATTTGACCAACTCCACTTTTGGTGGTTTTCACTTTATATTATTTATCTTCCTTTTGTTTCTCTTGTACCTGAAATCATAATTCCATTTGAAGAACACAAGCTTATACTGAGAGGGGGGAGGGTGAACAGTATAAGACCACTTTTTATTTTTTCTTCCAATTCAATATTATGTTGTGTATAGATAGCAGTATCAGTAGCAGTAATCAAAGTAATGCACAAAATACCATACATAATAGAGACACCACAATTTACACAAGGGATAACTCTCTCACACAACCCTAGTCCAAGTATGTATCAACCAACTCAAATGTTTCCAACAATGCTCAACCACAAATCTCACATAACAATGATACTCATGTTCTTTTCTAACTCAAGTTCTTTCACAACCATAGGCTTCAACCACTATGCTTATAACACAAGGTTTAAACACAAATATCAATTCAGAAAACCTTGATGCATTCAACCAACCACTTTTGAAAAGGAAACCACAAACAATCCTTTTCCCTCCAATGATATTTTAGAAATCAACCACCATAAACAATCAATAAGAGAATGTGCCCATACATTTTATGAAGTGAAGAAACCCCTTTGTAAATCTACCACACTCAACATACTTTGAAATAAAACAACCTTCACTTTGAAATCCTTTACAAAAATAGAAATATCTCTCTACATAAACCTTATTTCTTCTTCTAAATGAGTTAGTCAAATAGCCCTCAAAATAATATTTCCAAACATATATAATATGATATACTTTTATAAAATGAAAATACCAGAAATATCTTCTTTTCTAAAAGTGCTTTTAAACTTGCCTTCCAATAAAAAATCAAATCAACCCTCATCACCTTATTCCTCCAACATTAGGCAATAATAAAAAAATTATTAATAAAAACGTTACTTGCCTCTTAGAGGGAATCGAACCCTCATCTCTTCCCAAACAATCCTCAATCGCGACGCCAAAGACCATGCAAGCTACGCGCTCGCATAGGACAAAGAGTGCAGAATGCACTTTTGTCCTTCTCCTCTTGCTCACGTCAAAAAATGTGGGCCAATTCTCTTGCTCGAAACTCTAACCCATGGGAATAAAACCTCATCTCTTTCACAAGCAAAAACCTTTACACTCCCCTCGCTCACCGTTGGACCACGCTGCCACACGAAGATTTCGGCACTTTTCGTCTTATCTCCTCTGCATTCAATTCCAAGGCTTTTGAGATAAAAGCCTTTGCATTTATATGCAACTTCCCTTTAATTTTACAAACGTCGGCGGTGCTTCTAAATTAATTAATTTTTTATGATGACATTGGCACTGAGGTAATATTAATTTTAAAATTTTAAATTAAATTTTAAATATTAAAATTTAAACCAAATATTCAAAATTGAATATCTCCATCTTCGGGGCACCTTTTTCTATGAAACGAAAAGCCAACCTGGGTTTTAAGAAAAACCCATTTCAAATATGTCATCCATGGTTTTAAATAAAACCTTTTATTTTACTTGCCTTGGTTTTCACAAAAACCCTGTATATATCCATGCTCTCCAAAATATGAATGCTTTGGTCATCAAAACTCAATGTCACCTTGTGACATTAATGTGACATCAATGACAACATAAAACAACTCAAATTACCAACACCATTTGATGAATTAACTCCATCTATCAAGGCATTTTTCTTCAATATTAGGGATTGGGTGAGTTGATAGAGTCCACTTAGACTCCTATATGGTTAAACAAATATTACTTTTCATTACCTCTAGACTATTTTCCTTTCCTTTAAATATATATATATATTATTTCTAGAAACATAATCCAAAGTATCATATCTTTTGATGTTTGTAATACCTCACTTTAAAAAGTGCTTCACCATTGCTTTAGCCATTTTTAAATTTTACCATTTATCACCATGCATTTACTAAACATATTAAGAATTCATTGCCATAGTTCCTAGACTATTAAATAGTGTCCCAAGATATGGTCTATAATTTCCTTCTTTTTACATAGAATGCATTGTGAGGGGCCATAAAAATCCCTTTTCATTAGATTATCTAGGATAAAAAATTCCTATGACCTACTAGCCATACAAACATTTTGATATTTGGAATGCTTGGTCTATCCCAAATATCTCTCCATATTCTTGTGGTATTCCTATTTTATTGGTACTTTACATTATATCCAATTCTTGCTATATATTCTCCTGAGCTATTCAACTCCCAAATCAACTTATCCTCGGCTCCCCTTAGAATAATCATTGTTGTTATCTTTATGCTCTTACAAACAATGTTTTGTATACTTGTAAAAAGATATTCTTTCTATTTGTATCTTTCTTTTCGATCCTTGTACATAGTGTTTTAAAATCTATCATCATTTTTGTATTTAAGTAATATCATCCATGGTTTCAAAATTGGATCTAGATTGAGTGGTTTTTTATCAAACCAAGTATCCATCCAAACAAAAAACATTCTGCAATTCCCACCACTCATATTAGACCTTTAACCACTAAATCAATTGATTTTTCTAAATTGTTCCATAGTGCAAACCCACCTAGTAGTAAGAATGCAGTAAAGATTAAGCTTGGGTCAAATATTGTTATCTATATTATTCATAAAATATTTTTTTTTGTCAAAACAAGGATAATAGGCCATGAACAAGGGTTGAATCTAATTTTTTTTACTGTGTATATATTTTTTAATCCATTATATGGAATCAAATGATATCACCTATATTATATAATGACCACATAGTGGTTTATAATAGTTTTGCAATTATGTGTGTATTGATTGGCAAGATTTAAACTTGGATCTCCTTCTTCAAAGTGTATTTGTTGGTAAGATTCAAACTTGGATCTCCTTCAAAGTTGAGGAATATAATGGGTTGAAATAATGCCATTTTTGTTAATCATTTTGCAAGATCCAAACCTTGATCTCCTCCTCTAAAGTCGAGGAATATAACTAATTAAGCTAAGGCCATTTGATTATTATGTATACTTATATATTTAATTATCAAATATTTTTTGTGTTATTATAAATTTAGTTATATTATGGCTATGACATGTTATTTAAGATTAAGAATCTTCATTCACACACACATACATATGGGTGTGTGTGTGTCTATGAAAATTTTAATATGAGTTCTTATGTGAACCATTTAAAATTAATTTTAGCCAAAACAAAGTCTCATTAAGATTTTTTATTTTTAATAAGCTATGTGTGGCTTCTATTGGGGCTAATCCCATTATTAAAATAGAACATTACATTACTCTCAATACATTTCGAACAAGTTAATTAAAGCATATCCAATTTTTCCATTTTATCAAAGATATTATTCATTTACCTTTCTATTAAAGATATTCTCAATCTTAGTTGCAAGCCTACTGTAGTGGTAAGGGCTTTGACCTGTCTTTAAGAGGTTCAAGGTTAAAACCCCATTCAATATGGGGGATTGGAACCCATTGTAAAAACCTATGTAAACTTATTGAAAAAAGAAGATATTCTCAATCTTCCTCAAACTGCTAAGTTTCCACAATCAACTCCTTTTATATCATATGCCTTTCAAAATTTAAATTCTATCAAGATAAAATTGAAAATTGAAGATGTCTAAAATATTCTAATATCTTTAAATATCTTGTCTATAACAACATCACAATTTCTTAAAATATTTTTTAGGGTTCTTATTCATTCCCTTAATATTCCAAGATGTTATTTTCATTGTCATTGTTTGTTTTTCTTTGTGGGATATTTCCTTTTGTTTTCCCATATCAGTATCCCTTTGTGTTTCTTTTTCTCTTTGTTCTTCTTCTTGGGTTTTCCTCTTTTTTTTCATTTCCATCAATACTTTCATATTCATCAATCTCTTCAATCTTCTCAAATTGCTCATAGTAAAGACTTATCATATTTAGGTTTGCCTTGTTCTGAAGGATTTGAAGTGCAAGGAATAACCTTAAAAGCACAATCTTATTTATGTTGCCCTATAAACCCTAAAGTGCAAGGATGTTTTTTTTGTAGTAATTATCTTCTTATTATACCCTAAAAAACCTAAATTGTTTTGGGTTTCCTCCATCTTCATTTCTTTATTATGTTGCTCTTGAAACCTTAAAGTGCAAGGGATAACATATTCACCCCTTTCACTTTTATTACCTAAAGAGGATTCTATACTACTTGAGGAAAATGAAGATAATTTACCTAGAATGAACTTGACCTCTTTTATCATCTTTGTTTTAGGATTTTTCTCCATATCTTCTTTTGCACCTTTAATTCCTTCTAAACTTGCCAAATGATAATGTATATAGGCTTTCTTTTTTTTGGTATAAGGTAGAGGTGGTTATAAGGTCCACAAACCTTTTACAAAGTCAAAATGGGCTGGTTCTAGCATCAAGCCCGTATAATCAAAATACAAAATGGATCTTTCTAAGACTCACATTAAGCCATACTTAGAGTCCACAGTCCTATACTTGTCGCTTGACTATTCAGGATAAAACAAAAACCAAACAACACCTAGCACTTACTAACACTAGGTTGTCAGTCTTGTACACTTGTCACCTCCCAGGCCCCAGCAAATGGGATGCCTTTTTTGCCTAATTCCATCTATCGGATTACTCATCATCAGCCCCTCTGATCTCCTGATGCTCTAACAGGTTTGATCTTAGCTCTTCTCTAGCAACCAACACCAATAGTTCTTGAGGGAAGTTATCCTTCCAAATTTGCATCTCCCCAACGAAACCGCAATATTTGCCATTAGATCCGTCGCTCTGGTTCCCTTCTCTCGAAGGTGTGTTGGATTCGGGCATTAACCAAATGAGATTTATGAATCTTTGCTTCTAGGATAAGCTCCAATATGGTCCAGATGGGGTCTTTATCCTCATTAATTGCCTTGATTATATTAAGCGAATCCCCTTCAAAGATAACTTCCTTATAACCCTCAAGTCTGGCAATTCTCATTGCCTGCATGTAGGCTCGGGCTTCTGCAAAATGTTTTGTTTGAGTTCCCAAAGGCTCTGCAAAGGCAAGGACCACTTTTCCTTCCTCATTTCTCAAAACTCATCCTGCTCCTGCAGCCCCCGGATTTCCTTTAGCTGCCCCGTCAAAATTAAACTTAACCCACTTTTGTGTGGGGGGTATCCACTTGACACCATCCCGTGGGTTGGTTGTAATGTCTAGGTCTGGAAGTTCCTCTCCCCGGTTCCGCAAAATCCTCCTTTCCCTTAGAGACATGGTCTCATTTTTGAAGAAGAAAGTTTTCCAGCTTTTCTTTCAAAGCTCTGATTATTTTATTACCACATAACCTGGGATCTTTCTTACATCCTTTAAATACTCTCTTATTTCTCTCATTCCATATCCCCCATAAAAAATGGGGTAAGTTGAGCTTCCAAAGCCAAGTCAAAAGCTTTGCCCGGAAGGGGGAAGCCCACTGTATGTAGAAGTCAGACATGCTATTTGGACAGACCCAATCTATATGAAATTTGGACAGGATCATTTGGAAGACTGTACAAGAAAAATCACAAGTTAGAAATATATGACTTACGGATTCTATCGCTTTCTCACACAAGATACATCGATTGATGAATTGGAAACCTCTCTTTTGCAGATTATCTGTTGTCAGGATTTTATTTTGAACTGTCAACCAAAAGAAGAAAGCTATTTTTGGGGTTAAATTATTTAACCAAATAACAGAAGTCGGAGTCCAGCCATTGAATCCTGAGTGGATTAACTTATAGGCAGTTTTTACTGAATAGATCCCACTTGTAGTTTTGCCCTAAATCGCCTTGTCTCTTCCTCCCCCAAGAATGATCGGGAACACCCTTAAAGCATCATTGAGTTTGGTTAGGGCCACCTTATCTTGCTCTGACAGATTATGAACTGTGATTTTCTTCCAAGAAGAATTTTCCTGTGCTACAGCAATAAAATCCCCTACTTTTCCTCCCATTTCCTTTGAAAGTTTATGTTGGAGGACCTGAAGGTCTAAGTTATCTTTCAGAGGGGCCTCTTCCAACCACGGGTCTTTCCAAAAGTCCACTTGTCTTCCATTAACAATTCTCCATCTGATGCCTTTCCTGACTACCTCCCGACATTCGAGCAAACAATTCCAAAAATAGGATCCTCTAGGAAGATTATCAGCTTTCATGAAGTCCTGATTATTTTTGATATATTTTGCCTTAAGAAGTTTTACCCATCCCAATTGATCATTATTGATAAATCTCCATACATGTTTGCCAATCAGAGCTTGATTCATTTCTTTCATTCTCTTTAACCCCAGGCCCCCCCGATCCTTGCTTGCACACACCTGATTCCATGCTACCAACAAAATTCTCTTTCTCTCCTCTGAACCTGACCACAAGAAGTTGCGTTGAATTAGCTCCAATGTAGCTCGAACCTTTGCGGGCATTCTAAATAGAGACATGCGATGAAATTGGAATGCTCCGTAAAGTAGTTTGAACTAATAAGGCTTTTCTGCGGAGTCGAGAAGGTCGCCCTTCCACCCTCGCTAACTTTTTGGAGATCCTGTCAATGACTGAGTTCCACAAAGTAGCCTTCATTCTTCCTTCGAACATAGGCATGCCTAAATAAGTTGCTGGTAGAAGCTCCTTTCCACAACCGAAGAGGTTAGCTATTCTTTCATCCCTCCCACCAGGCGTGTTAAAGAAATAGATGCTACTCTTCTTATAGTTTATGTACTGTCTTGATTTCGTCTCATACTTGGTTAGAATTCTCTTCAACTTCCTAGCTTGAGGCACCGAGGCTTTGGACACAATGATTGTATCATCCACAAACCGTTGGTGAGACACCGCTCTGCTTGTTGAGGCTGGTTTAAAACCTTCCAATTGACCATCTGTCACCGCTGCTGAAATGTTCCTACCCAATGCTTCGTCTAAAATAATAAACAAGTATGGAGACAAAGGATCTCCTTGTCGCAACCCCCTTTCACTCTTAAAGTAACCGGAGGGTGACCCATTCACCATGATAGAAAATATTGTAGTAGAGATACAACTAAAAATCAACTTAATCCACTGGGGACAGAAACCAAACTTACCCAAAATCTTGGTGAGGAACCGCCATGAGACCCGGTCGTAGGCTTTATTCATATCAAGCTTTAGTAACATACCTGCTTCCTTACTAGTCACCATTGAATGAATAACCTCATGAATTGTGATGATACCATCCAATATTTTTTGCCCTTTCACAAAGCCACCTTGGTTCATATCAATGATGAAAGGAAGGATAACCTTTAGCCTATTGGCGATTTTTTTTGTGAGAATCTTCATCAGAGTGTTACATAAACTGATAGGGCGAAAACTGGAAAATTCCATTGCTCCCACTAGTTTAGGGATGAGGACTAAAAAAGTAGCATTAACTCCTTCCGGGATTTCCATGTCCTTTTGAGCCTCAATTATAGCTTCCACTACATCATTGCCTAGGATATCCCAAAACTTCGGAAGAAAGCTGCAGGGAAGCCATCCGGTCCTGGGGAGCTGTTACCATCCATGTCAAAAACGACCTTCTTGATTTCCTCCTTTGTGAAAGGACTAAGTAATAATCCATTAAGATTATCAGTTACGAGGGGTGGAATGGTTGCCAACAGAGAGTCCTCTTCTTCAATAGTCGGATTTACATCTTCTAGCAAAGATTTAAAGTACTCAACCGCTTCCCTCCTTATGTCTTCCATATCTTTGGTGTTAGACCCATCGGCCATCTTGATCTCTTTAATTTTGTTAGTACTCCTGTGGTGAAGAGTAGAGACATGGAAGAACTTTGTATTTCTGTCACCCTCCTTTAACCAACGTAGTCTGGATTTTTGCCTCCAAAAGGTTTCTTAAAATCCTAGCATCGTGTGGTATTCGGCTAACAACTCCCTCTCCTGGTTTCTCAGATCCTCTGTAAGTTGCTCTGACTTTAGCTTCTCCTGTAGTTCATTGATCTTGTCTTTTAGTTCTGCCTTTTTAACAAAAATATTGCCAAAGGAAGTTTTGTTCCACTCTCTAATGTTAGCCTTCACATTCCTTAGTTTACATGTCACTTGGGCCGCTTTCGAACCATTATACTTTTTGTCCCACCATTGGGCAACCGAGATCCTTGAGATCCCGATGTTGGAACCACATAAGTTCAAATCGAAAGGGTCTGATGTATCTTTTCTTAGAGTCCTCCCCTGTTTCCCATAGAATTGGGTTGTGATCAGACCCGATTCTTGGGAGTGTCGTTAATGAAGAGTCCCAAAACCTCTCCAGGCATTCTTGAGAAAGAAGAAACCTATCTAATATTATCTGAATTTGGTTTTCCTTCAATATTTTGTTAGACCATGTATAGGAGAATCTACGCAGGTCCACATCCATCAGCTCATGTTGCTCAACAAAATCTCTAAACTCGTAGATATCAGCAGTTATTCTTTGAGAGCCCCCCAATTTATCTACAGGATTAAGGTAGCAATTGAAATCCCCCGCCATAATCCAAGGGTAGTTGGGGACCGTCTCCCTCAATTCAGCTAGCTAACTCCAAAGAACCCTTCTCAGTCCCTGTCTAACTGGAGCATATACATTCGTTAAGATCCACTCTTCCTACGTGGTTTTATCCACACATAAGAGACAAATAAACCAACTAGACATCATAATCACTCTACTATCAATCACATTTTTGTTCCACATAACCAGTAACCCTCATGCTATTCCAGTGGCCTCTTGGCCTACTACTTCAGCTTCTCGCCAAGTCCTATTCTTAAAAGGAATAACTCTACTCTCCTCCATTTTAGTTTCTTGCTGTAAAATCATATCCGGTTTGTGTTCTTGTCTAAGAGCATACAAAGCTCTTATTTTTGCAGGATTACTCCCACGAATATTCCATGAAAGAATCTTCATTTATGGGCTTTGGATCCTCGAGCCTTCGCCCCAAAGAGCAATACTGCTTGAGTGCCATCAACCACTCCTCGCTCTGCTTCTTTCTCCTTAAGGCAGCATTGCTAGGTTTTCCTCTTCCTACCAAACCATATCCCCATACATCCGCTCTAGGTTGAAGTTTCTTGGGATTCACTTGGCTTCTAGTAACCATCTTGGGTAGGTCAGTCTTGGTCTTTGGGGTAACAATCTGGCTTTCCAGGTTAACTGGTCTTTTTGACAGTGGAGATGATTCCGTGCTCTTAGCTTCTTGATTAGTAGATTATTTTTTCCCTGCTTTGGGGTTACACTGATCTTGGTGGTTCACCTCTTCCTCCTAAGTATCCTTGCTTGTATTATTAGTTTCCTGCTCCTTCCTCTGATTTTTCTCCTCTAAATCCTTCTCTTGAGTCTCCTCTACCTCAAATTCCACTTCTTGGCTATCCATCTGATCTCCCTTCAAATGATTTAATGCATCAAAACTGTTCTCCACTGGGATGTTGATATCCTTGGAATTTCTTCCCATAAATTCCTCTGCAGTACATGGGACCACTTCCATCGAGCCTCCATAGGCCTCCCGTATCACCCAATCAAACTTACTTGCCCCAGGGCGTTGATCTATGGGGTTCTTTCCTTTGTGATTTGGCTCTGAGGCTTGCTGTATCATCTTAGGAGCAGGTTGAGCTTGAGGGTTCCCATCAAAGGGCCAGCTCCCCTGTGAGAGGGTTTCGGGGCATAGGAATTTTTGGGAGGAGGGTTAAAATGTTGCCTCTTGCTTACAATAGGGCGAACAGGGTCTCTGATATTCGGATTTTGAGCTCCACATCCTTGAGGCCCAGGTTGGGTAGGAATGGAGATCTGCGAGGGAGGGATATTATTCTGGGTTTGAGGATCAGTATTTTGGAGTGGGGGATGGTTCTTGGAAATGCAGTGGATACCATGGTGCCCTACCTTCCCACAAACACTACACTTAAAAGACATATTTTCATATTCAAAGACCTGAGTATGAAGGCCAAACATAGACGAAAAAATAATGGATTTAGGGAGCTCTTTACTCAGGTCCGCCAACACACACATGCGAGCAGACAGGAGTCTTGTTTTGCTCAAGGTTGCAGGATCAATAGCTATTAGTTCTCCAATCTCTGTAGCTATCCCGACCAAGATTTGTTCGTTCCAGAAAAGTAGAGGTAATCCTGGCATCTTAACCCAAATAGGAGCCAAATCCAGCACCTGAGTCTGGGGGTTGAAATCGGGGGACCAACGCTTCAGATACAAGCCCCTTTTCCCAAAAAACCAAGGACCTCCTTGGAGATTCCTTTCCATGTCCTGTTCACATTGAAATGTCACCAAAAGAAAACTCTTGGGTAAAGCCTTAATCATCATACCGGCCCTTGGCTACCATTTTTGGATGGCCCATCTCCTTATGACTTCCATGTCCGGCCTCACCCCCATAAATTTAGCCACCAGAGATGTTTTGCCCTCCATAGCCACATGTTGAGCTAAGGAATCCGGGACGTGCAACCTACCATTGACAGATTTTAGATTAAAACAAGAGTCGGATAATTTTTGCTTATCGCGAAGAGCATTAAGATATGAAGGTCTCCAGTTGCCAGGTTTCTCTTTGTATCCTTCTTGGGTCTTCCTTTGATCCTGATGCATAGAGTCCTGGTCCCCCTTAGAGAAATCTTCAACCGCATCCGCCCAACGCCCTTAGACCGGTTCCAATAGAACTTCCTTGTCCACATCCTCTGCTTGGGGGCCTGTTATCTCGCCAGAGCCCCCACCTACCGCGTCTGCGGATCTGCCCTCTAAAGTCCCACACCTAGGGTTTGATGCCCCTAGACCTATCGCTCCTCCTCCTTGCTGCTCCATCCGTCACAACTTGTTGCCTCCAAAATCTGCCATTTTTTTTTTTTTTTTAGGGCCAAAATTTTTGTGATTGCTACCGTGCATGGACTGCTAAAGTGGCGACTGCTACAGTATGCAGGCTTCTACAGTGTCGGCTGCTACAGTGGCGAATTTGATGGGAGACTGCTGCTCCCTTCTCCGACTGATGGCGGCTGCTACTTCTGCTCGTATATAGGCTTTCTTTACCTCTTATTTTGGATTGGAATATCCTTAATCTCATCTAGCTTCTATTACTATATGATTTCCTTGCTTCATATTGAAGTTTATCTCATGATTCCTTTGTTCATAGTTTTTACTTTGTAAACTCTTGACATGTGTCTAATATCATGACAATTGTGGCAACAAAACATGATATTTTCATTATCTACTTGTTGATTCCATTATCTTGATTCAAATTTAATTATAATGCACTATGGAAAATGTTTAAAATATCCATGGTAACACTTATTCGAGTATGTGTACCATGTTTTTGCTCTTTAGTAGTTAGTCCTTCCTTGATGAATTCCCTAGGGTATTTCCAATATTCTTCAAAACATCCTTATTTATAATTTTATATGGAAGTCCAAAAATCCTAACCCATACTGGAAGTTTCTTAATAGTTTTTGTTCCAAAAAAAGAAATTTATTCCATGGTATCAAATAAAGTGCATCTCTTTCGCTAAACCATGGGATACCAACCATTATTTTATCCCTATTTTCTAAACTAGAAAAGATGACGAGGAAAAAATATTTCGAAAAAAAAGTCGATGAGTAATTTGAATTTAATCCCACTTCCACTTGATCCAATTTTGAATTTCTAAAAACCCTGGCCATGATCTATGGAACTTACATATTAACCCTCTAATTTTAGAAACCATTATATCATGCTCAATCATCTCATCCTTGATACTCACTTCTGGTGTAACATCTACTACCTAGATTGAACTTCACATGTATTTGCTCTTTTGCTTATCTCCAATTTGGGCCTCCATACTTCCAACTAGGGCATCTTAACTTCCAATTAGAGATTTCAAATATGAATTTCCTTTCATACTAGCTAATGGGGCTCATTCTTGGCTTGTAGTCCCTCTTGGCTTGCACTCCTTTTTAGCTTGCACTCGCTCCCAACTTGAAATTTCTCTTGCATCACACTCAATCTTGACTTGCACACCATCTTGGCTTGTAATAGCCCTTGTATCTTCTTTTTCTTTGGCATTCCTTCGCTTCAACAATTTTTTGGAAACAATGTTTCATGCATTTGTAGTAAGGAATTGAATTATTAATACGTTCTAGATGAACCTATTGCTCTTTTGCCATGACTGAATATTGTCTTGCACTCCCTCTTAGCTCGGACATCCTCCTCACTCACACTTCTCTTAAAGTAAATTATTTTATTTTTAAATTAATGTATATATTTTTAAAAATTTAAAATAAAAATAAATATGAAATTATTTTTACTAATCATTATTATTATTTGGTTAGTGTGAGAAACCCCTATGATAGATGCTTAGGGATGATCATTCCCATCCTAGCCATGAACACTCATAAGGCTAAGATCTAAGATTATCAACAAGGGATTAACACACAACCATACACACATACATGCCATAGTTTGAACCTTGAACCTCCCAAAGAAGAGCTAAAGCTCAAACCTTTGCATTGTCCCCTCTCAAATAATTTTTACTAATTATTATTATTGTTGTTATTGTTGTTGAAGAACAAGGAGTTGTGCTTGGATCCCCACCCTTGAAAAATCACAACTCTCTCCTTGAGATCCTACAAACAAATTCAAATCTCATCTCAATTGAGTTGCTATAACTAGAATCCTACATCATTTTCACAAAAAGTTCGAATTTTTTATTTTTATTAATTTTTTCTTTTCCATTTTTTGTGTGAATATAAATATTTCAAAATTTAGCAACCTTTTTCTTGAAATTTTCTTCACAATACCAAAACTCCACCTCTCTTGTCTATGCATTGCATCTTAGTAAAGTAATATTTCCAAAACTTACACTATTATTGTTCGCTTTACCAAATTTTGATTGCTATTTTATTTCTTGAAGCATAAATGCAACCACAAGAATTGTAATAAATATTTTATATAAAGAAATATTAATGTTATAAAATAAAGCAAAACTTACCAATAAATTTTTTAAATTAAATCTTAAACATTATTTGATTTAGGCAGTCAACATTTTTAAATCAACTTCAGCAAAACTTACTACTTGCTCTAACCATGGAAAGGAGAATTTAACTTCACGATTCTCAATTAAAATCCATATATTGGATAGTCTATCTCCACATTTGTTTCCTTCCTTTAACATATGAGTAAACATGATTTCTTCAAACTGTGTAGCAAGGTCTTGTATTTCCACACTTATCTCTTGTATGTTTCATGAAGCCTTTGTTATTATTAAATTTGCATATATTATTATTAGTGAATCACCTTTCATACAAACTCTATTCCATTTCATATGTTTGCATATTTTAACCCTTCTAAAGTTGGCGACACATTTTACTAATCAAGTTTTATTATAACTAAATAATAATTTTTTAAAACATTAATTTATAAAATAAATCTATTAAGTTTATCTACAAGATGCATAAATCAATTTTATTAAAAAATATTATAAATGTAAACATGATAATTTAAAGAAGCTAACTAAAATTTAAACCAATACTCTTAAAAAATGTTTATATAATCAAATTAAATGTTAATATATAATAATAAAGACACTATTAACTTGTTTCTTTTTTCCTTCTTTAGAAAGTTAAAAATTTCCTTTCAAAAAACAAAGAACAAAATGAATATGAAAGATAATACAATTTAAAAAAAGTGTTTGATTAGATAGAAGATACAAAATAATTGCTAAGAAGAACTATTGAAAGTTAGAAATAAATGTAAAAAAATAACACAATTAAATAAAAAAATAAAAAGTATTGTCTAGATGGAAGATGCCAAATAATTGATGAGAAGAAATATTAAAAGTTAGAAATATATGTAAGATTGTAGTATCTAAGGTTTTTTACTTTTAAATCAAATTTAAGCAATCTTTTATAACTAAGAAGTATAGTACATATAACAATAATAAGATGGTTAATTTTTTAAAAGAATTAGTTAATTTATTTTAAAATTATGAAATATGAAAGAGTATAAAAACCTTTGGAGATAGGTTTACAACAACCTAACTACTATTAATTTTTTTTTATTGGTTGAAATAAGGGTTTTGAAAGGATCCTCAAACCTTTTACAAATATCCTCACAAAATGAAATAAGGAGATGATCTCCGTAGGGAGACGATCTTAGAAGGATCGGTTACAAATCATTCAAAATTGAAACACGGGAGCTTCCCACTTGAAATTGAACTACAAATTGGAAAAAAATGAAAGACTTATTTCTGAGAATGAAGTAGGGATCCCCAACGGGAGGAGCCCAGGAAAACAAATAATAAATGAAGAAACCTGTCCAAGAGGAGCCTTATAAAAATAGATTTAAAAAGCAAAATCCTGCCCAAGAAGGGCTCAGGAAAATGATTTCAAAAAGCATAATCCCTCCCTGGAGGAGCTTGATAAAAATGAAATTGAAACACAGCATCTCACCTAGGAGGAAAAACTTGAAATATTGTTTCCTTCCCAGGAGAAACAAGCAAACAAAAAAAAACATTCTAACAAGGAAGCCCACAGAGAAAGTCCTTATGATGGCCTGGAAAATGGAACAACAAAAATTGGAGGTCTCCCCAAGCCATGCGATCTCCCTACAAAAGGGAATTTGTTTCTTGAAACTTAATGAATTCAGTAAGAACTTTAGAGCCCACAAAACTTGAAGCACATCCAGAACCAACCTAGAATAGGAAGAAACACTAGGAACCTCCAATCGATCAAAAGAGCACAAGGTCCCCCTAGGACATAAAGAATTTATAGGAAAGGATCTGTCAGAACCTGCTTCTGAAATCCCAGCCCAAAGGCATCCATGGTAGCATATTGAATACAAACAATAAATATGAGGTCCCCCTTCAAAGACCACAATAAATATAGAGGAGACCCCCCAAGCTACAAAAATAGATCAAACAAACAGGAATCCTTGAAGCCAAGAACCTAGATTGTAGACCCAACACCTAAATTGAACAGAGAAAACCCACCAATAATCGAAAGTTCCTAGTATTCTCTCTACTTTTGAAGAGCATTACCAGTCTATGTTTATGGCTCAGGATCGCTCCCCACAACATGATGAGGCCCTTAAATCTTACCTTTCTATGGTTCCAGAATGACTGTATGAGTCTCAAAGAGTTTCCTGTGATAAGGCCCTATCTTTGAAGGATATGGAGGGAGCTATTTATCATATAGCCAATGATAAATCCCTTGGTCTCGATGGCTTCCCTTGTGAATTTTACAAATCCCTTTAGGACACTATAGGGTCTAATATTCTCAAAGTCTATCAGGAGGCCTTCTCTAAGGGTCGTTGGGCCCTAATATTAATCAAGGGATTATTAAAGGTTGGTGATCCTAAAATCATCACCAATTGGAGACCTATTACTCTCCTTAATATCTCTTATAATATCATTGCCAAAGCCCTAGCTTTACGTATTTGTCATATCCTTCCTATTATCATGCACTAGAGCAAAAATTCATTCATGGTAGATACATCCTTGATAATATTATTGTTGTCTAGGAAGGTATGGAGTGGGCTCACAATTCTAACCAACAATCTGTGTTCATAAAAATCAAATTTGAGAAAGCATATGACAAGATTTATTGGTCCTTCATTCTAGCCATGCTTAAAGCTCTTGGTTTTGGGCCCTACTTCATTAGTTATGTGGAAATATAATTTTTTGAGGCTTTGGCTATTTTATCCATTAAAAAACACAAGTACTTAGCCATTGGTATCTTTTGATCCATTAGACAAGGTTACCATTTAGCCCCTTCCCTTGATGTTATTGTTGTTGAAGGGTTTGACTATTTACTAGCTCATCATGCTACTTAGGGTTCTACTCAAGGAATTTCTCTCCCCGAAGGTGATACTCAGTTGATCAATGGTCATTTTGTTGATGACTCTTTCCTCACTCTTATTTAGGCAGAAGGTGTCATTCAACAAGCGCTTGCTTTCCTAGACACTTTTTGTCTAGCTTTTGGATCCTCCATTCAATGTAGAAAGACCCAATGTTTTAGGCAGTCTCTCGACCCAATGCCCCATTGGCTTAATCAATATCAATGGAAGATTATCCAAGAGGGGTAATTTTTTCATTTTTTAAGCATTCATTTTGCCTTTAATGGGTCATTGCTAAAGTTATGGAAGTATGTTGTTAACAGGGTGGAACAGAAACTTACCTACTGGTCCACAAAGAAACTCTCCCTTGCTGGTAAATTTTAAATTTGCACTAAAGTACTTGCAACCATCCATGTTTATTATTCTTCCTATTGGGACCCATCCAAAAATTGTTATAATAAGCTTGATAAGCTTCTGCAAGACTTATTATGGTCCTCCTCCAATAATTCTTTAGGATTCCATCGTGTTACCTAGGAGTATTGTTGTCTTCCCAAAAGCCATGGTGGACTTGGAATTATTAATACCCAATGTCAAGGTTTGGCCCTTTGTGTTAAGTGGGTCATCAGAGCCCTCACAGGCAATGAAGCCTAGAATATTCTCATCTAACATTGTATTAGTTAAGGTTCCCCTTTTGGGAATACGAGTTGGAAGGGCATGGGGTTCCATTCCCTCCTTGTTTCCCCTATGTCTATCAAAGTGGTAGGATCCTTCGTCATTAGGAGCATTTTAAAATCTTGGGAGAGTGTTAAACCTTGGATTAGATAGAATGGATAGAGATTTTGGCATGGCCTCTCCATCAACCAAATGAATGTTTGGTGGTCACTTGTTATCACCTACCAGGGTTCTCCACTTGTGTAGGTTCCCTAGGTTCATGTGCTGAGATTATTTCGCAAAGGTGTGCGATGCATCACTGATTTATTTTCTCATACTACTAGGAATTGGCTCCCTTGGTATTATTTTAACACTAAATTTGGGCTTAATCACTCTAAAAATGATACCTTTGAGGCTATTAAGGTTGCTCTCCCTGACTCCATGTTACACAATATTTCTATGCTTTCTTAGCAACCTTGGTGGAAGGATTGGAAGTGGTATTCAAAAACTTCATTATGGAATTATAAGGCCCAATTGGGGTATGGATGGATCTTGCCTTACTGCCCCATGATTGAGAAGCTCAATCAATGATGGAAGGTCTCCTCCCCTCGACCTATTTGGTTGTGCAGGTTCCAGATCACTTGGGCTCCTTTCTTGGAGCCCAAAATTTATTGTTTTGCTTGGATTATTTTGCACCAAGGGCTTCTTATTGGGGATCATATACAAAATTTAGGCATCCCCAACCCTTCTTGTCCTTTTTGTATTCAATATGATGATTTTGTCCATCTTTTTTGGGTTTGTGCTCATGCTCATTCCATTTGGGAATGACTTTTTTCCCTTTTTAGATCATATTACTTTGCCATTTTTGAGTGGAAGCATATCATTTTGGGAGATCCCCTACCATTACTAGCTATTTTTTTGAAGTGTGACACTTGTTTCATATGGCAACCATGTTCAGTTTATGGAGAGCTAGAAATGATAGTATCTTTGGTAAGTGTACTTCCTCTTTGCACATCTCTGCTTTTGAGAAGTCTAATATTATTTCTTCTATGTATTTTTAGATTACAGTTTAGGCCTATAAGGTGGCCATGGAGCTCACTCATCTTCAAGAGCTTATTAAATAGTGTGGAAATGCATCATGCTCAGTAATTTAGGATACTCCTTGTAGCAGATACAGGTCCACATAGTAGTGTCACTCACTCTCAAACTACACTCCTATCCTAGTTCAAGGTACTTATAGAGATGGTCATGGCTATGTGGTTGTTCCTCTCTCCCCAAAATCCTCGACTTGATGCTTGGGGTAACTTAAAAGTTTATGGCTAGATTTATGTTCTCGATACTTCTAGATAGGGATGGACTCATTTTCAAATTCTCTAGGTGGGAATCAGTGTTTTCCATCAGTTATGTAAACTATAGATTATTATCTTAGATTCCCACTCTATTTTGATAGGGATGGTTTTTTTGGCTGATGGTGTTAGCCATGTGACGTGTCTATATGTCTCTTTTTTTGTTTGTAAAAATGTATTTTGTTAATTCTTTAATATAATGCTTTTTTACATCAAAAAAAAATATCACAATTATATAATATTAGTTATATATATATTTTTAAATCTTACCTTTATCATGTTAAAATAACCTCTGTAGATAGTTTAATTAAGTATTTAGTGTTTCCCATTGATTTGTACACAATGATTCCCCCACTCGAACTCAAATTCTATGTATATGACTTGGATTTTCAGTAGGTGAATCCTCTGTAATTTATAACAATTCAATATTTGTTTATAGGTGTTGTTCAATGCATTTGTTTTAAACATCCATCATCTTGTTTTATTCCTTAGTATTTGGAAGAAGTTAGTGTGGACCATGTATGAATAATTCAGTCATGTTCTACACAGGCATGAAGAACACACCATATAGGAGAAGAAGTGTAAAAGTTTTTTTTAGCTAACCTGAGGTACTCTTATTTGTACTATTTCTTGAAGTTGGTATAAATTTTTTATGAAACAGGCTATCATATGGCACTTTTTAGTTATGGAATGAGAGATGGATGAAGTGAATAAGTTTAGGATCTTGGCGTAGCATTTATGTCCATGTTTGGTTTAGAATTTTGGAGTGTGCCACTAATGAAAAATTAGATAAGTGGTCTAGATTTTTGAATTGTGCCACCAATAGAGGATTAGAGATATAATTAAACTATGCATTCCATTATTGCATTTGATTTTGATAAAAATTATCTACTACTTGACTTCAAGCATCTTGTCATTGAGATGCTAGGCCAATGATCATTCCATTAGTAGGCAACTTAGCTTTACGATCAAATAGTGATTATCCAAAGTATAAAATTCAAGATTGAGGACAATTACATGGCCATCGCTTGAAATGCTCTGAATTATGTCAGTTTTGTGATGTTAGTATAAGATCTGCCTATTTCACATGAAAAATGGTAATTAGCAACTCTTTCAGAAACGATATCAATAAATATAAGCAAATTGTAGGCTATTTCTATAGAGTTTCTTGTGATGAGGTTTTTAGTCTCATGTTTTGGGCGAACTCTACCCATTATTGAAGATAAAAAATATTGTATTATGTATTGTAAGGTATTACATAACTCATTATATATATATATATATAATTAGTATGCCAAAATATTTTTGCGTATTGTGAAGAATTATGGATCTCTCTCTATGTGTAAAAGATAATTGACTCATGAACCCCACCTGTATAATGTGATAAAAAAATGCATTATTGTCTTGTGAGTGTTGAGATAGGGAAACTCATATGGGAATCAAATTTAACTTCATATTCCAAAATAAAACATATAAAGGCATATTGGTTACTACACTAGTAAACCTAACTACTATTGTCTCAACCAAAAAAACATAGTACCACTACAAGCAATAACCAAAGAAAAAAGCTTTCCCAACCCTTTAGAAGAAAAGAAAAAAAGAATACACAAATCTTAGTATTAGAGCAAAAGAACACATGAAAGTCAAGGGCCATTCATGGTGGACACCTTGATGCTTCAAATGTCAAACATTGGTAGACATCAAGTAGAAGGAGATGCCAATAGTTTCCTCTTGAGGAAGCCATTGAAACACAAGCACTCAATGGAGGCTGCCCCTTGTTTAAGGGGGTAGGGGATGTAGACACCAAATTACAACCACTAATACACCATCCTAACCATCCCACCACCCACTTTTCCACCATACACCTTTCCCACCAATTATTTGGCCCAATTCCACCTTTCTCGCCATCCATTTAGCCACTTTAGCATTTTCCCGCCATTTCCCTACCCAATTGGGCTTTTTTTAATATTATTTTATATTTAATATAATATTTTATATTATATTATAATATATTTATTATAAAATATGTATTTGTAGACCCAATTAACCTCAGTCGTCCGATCTAATCTATTCTCCACCGTCCATCTTCATTAATCCATGCCACATCTAAAAAGTAGTCTCAACCTTAGGATCTAATTTAATCTTAGCCATACGATTAAAAGTGTAAGGCTAAAAACCTAAGAAAATCCTAGGTTGGATTATAAATAAGGGCATTTGTAAATGCTCAAACCCTGGAACCCTGAGATTAGAATTTGTATTCTGAAGGAATCATTGGTGAAGCCCTAGCAAAGTAGAAAGAGATAGAGCCCTAAAAATCCCAAACCCTAGCTCACCATAGGATCTCGATCATTCCAGCCATGCCCATAGCCATTTTCCATTGCCGCCATCATCCCCCCATCCACCAAATCCTCCACATCCTTCACGGTCTACTTTTGTAGATTTTTCCTTACCCGCATGCACTCTCTCGAGCTTGTCAGACTCACTATAGAGCCTGCCAGGCGCTCGCCAGAGCCTACCATATTCTCAAGTGCATGCCAAAGCCTGTGAAGCTTGCTACAGAGCCTTCTAGGTGCTCACCATAGCCTGCAATACTATCAAGTGCACTCTAGAGCCTGTGAAGCTCGTAGTAGAGCCTATCAAGTGCACGCCCAAGATTGCCATCATCATAAAACCCTAATTAGAGTCTACTACATCAAAGGATCTACAAAAACAAAGCAACGAATCATCATAATCAAGGTAAATCTATATTTCTATTATCATTTGTTGTTATTGTATTCTATATATTCAGCTTACATAGATCTAGGGTTTTAGTTTTCATTTCTGAGGGTTCACACTGTGGAGCCCTCCTTTTGTTTACTAACAACTCTGTTGTTTTTTGTGTGTGTAGGATTGGATAGCATAAAGCAAAGGAGCATTGGAAGACTATTGCAGTCAGAGTGGCCTAAACACACGAATTCCTAAAGCCCACTCAACCTATTGGGAGTGAAGCACATTGAAGACACTTATTCATTGTAGCTAGGGTTTTGGAGAACCCTAGCAATTTGTATTCATTGTATCACAATATTTCTATCAAGGCAAAATTAATTGTACAAAGGAGTTTTTCAGCTCCCCCTGTTATTTAATAATAATACATCTTGTGCAATTACATTTGTCTTATTGGATTTGTTTACTTTATGTTGTTATTTAGTGTTGCGATTTTAGCACCATACACCTTTCCCGCAAGTTATTTGTCCCAATTCCACCTTTCTCGTCATCCATTTAGCCACTTTAGCCTTCTACCACCATTTCCCTACCCAATTGGGCTTATTTTAATATTATTTTATATTTAATATAATATTTTATATTATATTATAATATATTTATTATAAAATATATATTTATAAACCTAATTAACCTCAATTGTCCGATCTAATCTAATCTCCACCGTCCATCTTCATTAATCCATGCCACATCTAAAAAGTAATCTCAACCTTAGGATCTAATTTAATCTTAGCCACATGATTAAAAGTGCAAGGCTAAAACCCTAAGAAAACCCTAGGTTGGATTATAAATAAGGGCATTTGCAAATGCTCAAACCCTAGAACCTTGAGATTAGAATTTGTATTATGAAGAAATCATTAGTGAAGCCCTAGCGAAGTAAAAAGAGATAGAGCCCTGAAAATCCAAAACCCTAGCTAGCCATAGGATTTCTACTGTTCCAACTGCCCCTGCATCCATCACCTAGCTATTTCTCATTGTTGCCATCATCCCTCCATCCACTGAATCCACCACATTCATCATGATATGCTTCTACAGATTTTCCCTTATCCACAGGTGCTCTCTCGAGCTTTCTAGGCTCACTGCAGAGCCTACCAGGTGCTCACCAGAGCCTGCCCTATTTGTAGGTGCATACTAGAGCCTGTGAAGCTCACTATTGAGATTACCAAGCGCTCACCAGAGCCTACCATATCCACAAGTGCATGCTAGAGCTTGTGAAGCTCATGCCAGAGCCTAGCAAGTGCACATCTGAGTTTGCAATCATCAACAAACCATAATTCGAAGCTGCTGCATCAATGGATCTAAAATAACAAAGCAATGAATCATCATAAGCAAGGTAAATCTAAATTGTTGTTATTATTTGTTGTTATTGCATTCTACATATCTCGCTTTCATAGATCTAGGGTTTAGTTTTCATTTTTGAGGGTTCACACTGTGGAACCCTCATTTTGTTTACTAAAAACTCTATTGTTTGTTGTGTGTAGGATTGGATAGCATCAATCAAAGGAGCATTGGATGACTACTACAGTCAGAGTGGCCCGAACACATGGATACCTGAAGCCCACTCAACCTGTTGGGAGCAAGGACACACCATTTGAAGACACTTCGTTATTGTAGCTAGGGTTTTGAATAACCCTAGCAGTTTGTATATATTTGTATCAAATACTTACTGAGTACATATTGTATCAAAAGGAGTTTATTAGCTCCCCCCAGTTCATTGAATAAATTTATCTATTTGTGCAATCTTGTGTTTCACTTAGTTATTTGTGTTATTTATTGTTTAGGTGTCATGTTCTTGTCTCTACAAATGGTGATCACGGTGGGACCCCACAAGGGTTTCATTATTTAAATTTATTTACCTTACTAACTTGATTTTTCATCTATTGCAAGAATTTTCAGAATTATAGAAGTCATCGATTTTTTCGCTAGGGTTTTTACAACATTGTGCTACAATTTTTAGAGTTTGCGCAGGTGCTCTACCACACCTACACAAGTGCCCTATTGTGCCTGGCAGTGATTTGGAGAAAATCTAAGGCTTCCAAGTAAGTCCCATAATCCCAGTTTTTGGCATTTCGTGATTTATGTATTCTATATTTTTTGCTATTTTTCGTTATTTTTGGGTTATAAAAAGAACTTAACATTAAGTAAATTTGGGAAAGAATCCTTAGCAAATCACATTTAGGGTTTGTGTGTAGTTATTCATTTCTTGTTCTAAAAATTGTAGATCTAGGTGATTGTTTGCATTTTTGAGTGCATATGAAAAAGAAAAGCATCCTAGATTCTGCATTTAGGAGTTAAAGATCACTTAAATTTTGCATATCTAAATAGGAACAACATCTTGACACATAAAGTAATCCTACCCTAGGTTGGCCCCTTTGGAAGAGAGGTGAACGAACCCTTCGGTTGCTCTTGTGATATCATTTGGTATCACTTGTAGGTAGGGGGTTTTAAGGGTGTACTCTATGCTCTTTAGATGAAATTTACGTCTTTGTGTTGGCTTCTGGTTTAGATTAGTAAAATTAGTCATCTTTAATATTGTTTGAACACCATAGAGAACAAGAAATATAAAATTTACATCACACACTACACGCTGCACTTTTTAATAGTAATAGTTGGATTTCATCACCAACTATTGCTTGAGGTTTGGTGATGGTGGCATTCATCTCCATCCATCAAATATCTACCCTAGAAACCATAGGATTACCCCCGAGAAAACTTTTTGGAGGTCATTACCAATAAGAATCTCGTTGCCCCAACCAACCATAGCTTTTTACCTTTGTTTTCTTTAAACAAGATTAAGTTACATCAAAACACACAAACCTACAACTCTAAAAAGAATCTCACATTAACAAAAGAAAATAATTAATGAACAAGGTAAGCCACACATGGTAAAACCTAGGATTGATTGTTTTCTTTTACTTTAGGTTCTATAAGAGTTTTTCAGTTTGTGTAATTTTGATAAGCTTCAAATTTTTGGTTTAAATACTTTATGGTTTTAACAAGACATCAACAAAAAGTAATAAACCAATCTTGCTTAATGGAAAACATTTCCCATTCTCCCGCTACTTCGGTAGCCATCCCATCCAGTATGGTTCAAACTACTTCATCTGGATCATCATATCCATCCCTACCTCAAGTAGGCTCCCTTCCACACAATGTGGAGACAACCACCACCCGCATAGATATGGATAAAGTGAGGGCCATCTACAAGTCTTCCAACTATGTCTTAGAGCCCCTCAACCAAGAGGATTTTGAAGATCCTAAATTGGATACCTCATGCCCCACCCAAGGACATCATAATTCTATTTATGAATATGGTATACCTTCTTCCACAAGCCCATCACCACAAAATCTGAGTGTTCTTAACACTTACCCCACAACCACCTATTCCAACCCCTTGTATGAGGAGTATGTCAATGTTGCCTCACAAGTACCCCACCCTCAAGTTGTCACATCAAATGCAACTTGCTCCATGCCCATGTCTTCACATCCCCATTCATCCACTCCTCCATCATCCAATCTAGCCACCATCACATCCATGGACAACTGGTTGGATCAAGAACTGACAAAAACATTAGGTCACATCAACAAGTTGCTCTCACAATAAACAAGAGGTAAAAAACCAGTCCATATAGACCCTATGATCCAAACAGTTCCAAATCAACCTACAATCACCAACCCAAATCTAGCATGGGTTCCCCAATCTTCCATAGTTTCCATTCCTAATCCACCACAAATCCATACATCAACCCCACCAATTACCATTGCTACCAGCCAACCACAAAACCAATTCTTCCATCAACCCCCTCATCAACCATCCCCATATTTTAATCATCAATCTTCACCACATCCCCAAAACAACTCACTTCACAATACCATGCTGGTTACACCACAACATCTCTCATCCAGCTCATCATCCAATCACCAAATAATCTAGGGTTTTCACATTCCAGTAGAAGACCTTAGATTCCAAGCAATACAAAAGCAAATTGATCAGTTGATGCAAAATTCATTGGGTATAACAAGCCAAAATATAACCTTAAGCCAATTGATCCATCAACCAATCCACCCATCGATACCATCACCACCATATCTGACAGATTTCATGATACCAAAATTTGACAAGTTTAGGGGAACTGAGGACCCCAAGGAGCATGTGAGTTCATTTGTTCACGCATGCTTTTTGATTAATGATGATAATGCTCTTATGCTCTGAATATTTCCTCAAACATTAGGGGAGATGCCATTGAGTGGTACAATTAATTGCTATACTTTTGACCAATTGATGGACCTATTCCTTGAATGTTTCACCCTCAATATTAGAAAGAAGGTATCATTATAAGACATATATCATTTGAAACAATGGGATGATGAACCTATCTATGACTTTGGAAACCATTGGAGGGCAATCATAACAAAGTTGCCATTCTCCCTACCAATGGAAGAAATTATAAAACTTTTCACCAAGAGTTGCTTAAAACCCATCTCTTGGATGCTACAGCTAAATACATATCGAACATTTGAAGAGGCTTTAGCACAGGCTAGTGTCATTGAGGAGATAAAAATCCAAGGTGTCATTAAGCCCAAGAAAAAGGAATGGTAAAATAAGGGCCAATACCAAAATAATCAATCTGGCCAAACTAAATCCACACAAGCCTCAATGGCTAACATAGCTAACCAAGTCAATCAAGTGGTGATGATCCAGCCCGTAGTGGCTCAACAACCGGTGCAACAACAAATTACCTATCATGTGGTCCCATCCGTAACCCAAGAACTTACGGTTCAAAACACAGTGCCAACTATGGAACAACCTACCCGCCGCCAATACAATCGACCCCAATGTCAATACACTCCCTTAGCGGAGTCGTATTCATCCTTGTTTCGAAAGTTGTATGAGACCAATAAATTAGCCTTGCCAAAAATCAGGCCCGATGATCCCACCAAAAGGCCTAAAAATTATAGAGAGCACTTGTTTTGCCCATACCATAGGCAAAATGGGCATGATATTAACTCTTGCCATGTTTTCAAGAACATAGTGCAAGACCTCATAGACCTAGGGGCCATTGACGTGGATAACCCCTTAGCTCCACAAAACCAAAACTTGGGCATATATCAGACACCTCTACCTAACCATGGGGAGGTCCAACATAATGTAGGGGGTAACAATCAACAAGCACCTCCTAATCAAGTGAATCATGTCCAGCAATACCAAAACTTTGTAGGAGCAGTCCATGTGGTCACTAGAGGGCAATGATAAAATCAACAAAATGCTCAACAACCTTCGAACCCACCTCCCATCCAAACATCACCAAATCCATCTCCACCAATAAATCTATCCAATCCATCCAATCAACCCATTCTTCATCCCATAAGGCCAGTGGTAACATTAACCAGCCGGTTAACCACTAGTTTGAAAATGGCATTAGCCAAGCTTTCTGTATATGAGCTCATCCAACAATCCCCTAGGCATAGAGAAGCTCTAATGGAAATACTCAAGTCAATTGAGTTAGAATCTCAAGACTCTAATGCCTTCAAAAACTTTGTAGGGAGTGTTAGGACGTGCATGAAGCCATCAATCACCTTCTATGACTTTGAAATAAAGTCAATGAACTTAGAATCAGTAGACCCTCTGACCCTCCATTGCACATAATGGCCTTAATAGACAGAAATCCATTCAAAAGAGTCTTAATTGATATCGGCTCATCCATCAATATCATCACTACCACTGCCCTTAGCCACCTTAAACTACCTCCATCCCACATTTCCAAATCATCATTCACCCTCAAAGCATTTAACGATGCTTTGTGTACCATAGTTGGCACTGTTGTTTTACCCATAGAAGTAGGGGCCAGAACATTGCACATAATGTTTCACATATTGGAAGGAGCCATGGCGTATAATATACTCCTTGGTAGACCTTGGATGAGGGAAATGAAATGTGTTCCTTTGATTCTCCACCAATGCTTGAAATACGTTCATGATGGACAAGTCCATTGCATCCCCATAGATGTAGAACCTTTCAAGTATTGTAATTTCATTTCAAATCCTTATGAATCCATGTTACCTTCCACCCATTTATTCTTGGCACCATCATCAAACCCATCCACAACATATTCTAATCCATCAACTTCTTCTTCTAAAGCTCCCATCCTAGAGGAGCTACCCATCACAACATCTTCCAAATCATCCATTTCTCCTTGTACATGTGGTCAAAAGCAATCAACTATTACCCCATCGTGCACCTCAACAACCCCTTCTCCCACAATCATTCCTCCTTCACCATCTTCTAAATCCACACCACCATCCAACCCCACTCCATCAGCTAATGTTTCACAAGTCAAACTTTTGAACTGTGAAATATTTAATTCACCACCATCCACACCCAATCCAGAGCCACCTGAGCCTTCACCATCCACCTCATCAACCCAAGTCAAAGTCCACATCACTAATCCTAGCATTGGTGAGTATGTGGTCCAAGATGTCACCATTACACCCCTAGCCATTCCCATAGCTAAGGATTTTGGACGTCCCCAAGATCATCCTTTAACCATAGGTGTTGTCTATGACATGAGCGCAACCCCAAATAACATTAACTTTGTTTATGGAGGGTTGGATTGCTCAACTGGAGCAAACCCATCCGAAGAACCAAAAGAACCTAGGCGTGCCAACATACCTAATATGGAGGGGTTCCCATCCTACTACTTTAACATGGTCAACTGGCAGGGTCAAGGTCTAGGTTCCCATGAACAAGGGATACATGATATATTAGATGTCCCATTTAGAGGCACTCATGATCATTTCGGTTTAGGCTATACCCCATTGTCATCCACCTCTTCTCTTGAGCAGACCTTTAAAAATCTTAGCCTCAATGATGAAGATCACCCCGCCCATCCATTACCCTCAACATCCTCTCTTGAACAAGCCCTTCAAGAACTTTACATTGACGAAGTAGACGAGGATGATCCCATAAACTTCTCCTATCCGATATTTGATTTCGATGATGAAAGTTACGAAGAGTTTGAAGTTATGTCAAATGCTTTTGATGATTCTGAAGAGGAGTCACCACCCATTGTCCCCATCACCCAACAAGAAGAGTTTTACCTCCGAATGTTCCCCATCCATCATCCCATATTCCACTTGCTTCTTCCACAAGAACAAGATGACCCACTTGGTAATCCACCTTGAGCCACCCACATAAGCCAAGAATTGTAACATATGTACATATTTAAAAATATATATATATATAATATAAAATATAATATAATAAAAAAAATAAAAATATGTTGCTCTGATTTTTTCACTTTCACTATTACAGGGATACCATGCCTCGACATTGGTTTTGATTCAATCATTCCATCTACCCATTCATCTAGACCATCCTTCCTTACGCTAGGTCAATATGAATCCTATTGACTTATTCACCCCGCTCCACCATCCACATGATTTGGCTAACCCAATCCCAATTGGCTTTAGCCTTGTTGACTTGGACCAAATTTCTTTCCCACCCTCCTTTTCGGAGCTTGTCCTATCCGAGGAATTGTTAAGGGCTTCAGCCAACTACATTCCTCCTTCACCACCACCTTCACCTCCATCATCTTCCACCAATGGTCCCAAGGTTTTTCAGGCAGAGTTAGGCAATGATAAGCAAGAAGAATTAGATGACACCCTAGACTATCCCAACTGGCTCTCAGGTCTAGTACCCATTCACAAGCTTAATGGGGGTCATTTGCTAGGCATCGTATTGTTGAACGTGATACTATATATGTATATATACATGGCTAAAAAAAAAATAAAAAACAACAAAAACAAATTGCATACTTTCACATAGGCATTCCCACATTGCATACATTCCATTTGCATCTACATTTAGGCATTTGACATGCATTTTAATTTTTGCATTCATGCATTGTTTCATTCGCATACATTAAATCATACATATTCCATTGCATTGTACAATTTCCATTTGCATATCAACACTCCATTGCATTAAGCATATGCATCCATCCCATCCCATGTTCAAATGATCCTGCATAGTAATGATGATATGGCCATAAACAAAAAGTCAAGTTATAACAATTGGGGGTACCTATTTTGAAGCAATCATGCAACTTTCACATAAGTCGTATGTCAACCACACCATGTGTCAAAAAAAATCACAAGGCCTATATTTTCAATCACTCAACCATTACTAGTGTAGCAAGCAACCTCCAAATGGATGTCCAATTTTCTTTAGGACCAAAATCACACTTTACACACTAAGAAGGTCTTGAGCATTGTCGATTGATTCCGAATGCAATCTTGAACCAACCACATTTCTTCATACCTTAAAAATATTTTGAGTTAAGGAGGGTTAGTACCATACTTGGGTAGTACCTTGAGGTAAAAAAGCATAATCCTCGCTTTTCCCATCATGCAACATAGTCCAAAGAAAAAAATAGTGGTTCTCACCACTACCATAATTGCTCTTCAAACATAAATGTAGAAACATAGAGTAGTAAGGATAGGGTCAAAATTCTCATCATACTTTGATTGAGAATCCGATTCCCCAAAGCTTTATATAAAATTAACAAATAAAATCCCAAACACCCTTGATACCTAAAGTTCTAAGGATCATACTACACGCCCCTGACAAGGATGGGTAGCCATCCCCAAGGCCCAAAAGATCAATCCCAGTTGGACTATGGAGTGAATCTTCATCGGGGCTATAGACGCCTAGCTGGAAGTGGAGTAAGCTCATGCGAGGTGACATGTCTCCCTAGCAAATAGAGAGACATCTGATCGCACATAAGGACAGGCTAGCCTCAGGTCATCCCCATAATAGGTCATGCCTAACTTGCTCATAATGGGTTAATGAACCTCACATGCACACACACTGGTTCTTGATTGGATAGGGTCATTGTCATGCTCAAGATTTGGTATATGAACCTCACTTGCACACACATTGGTCCTAAAGAAAGTTAGACAACCTTAGTGAGTTTGGTTGAAGACACTAGCATGTTTGAGTCTTTGAAAATCCTACAGTATTCCATATCAACATCCATATCTTCTTCCATATCAACATCCATATCTTCTTCCATATCAACATCCATATCCTCTTCCATGACAAAATCTTCTTTCATGTCAACATCCATGTCTTCATCACAAGATAAGTTGCATAAAGCCGCTAAATTGGGTACCCCCAACTGACAAACAATGGACAAAGAAAAATGGCCAATAAAATTTTTGAACTATAAAAAGGATCATTAGAACATCATGCATTCCTCTCATATAGTTAGCATTCACATACATGCCATTTAGATTGCATCAATCTATTCACATACACATCATGGTTAGCTTGCATTAATCATCCATAAAAACATTAAATAGGAATTGCATAAAACATAAAGGCATTCACACAAAAGATAACACAAATATATAAAAATCCATGTATATATATATAAATATTGCATATACAATCAATGCCAAAAGGCTACAATGGAGCACAAAGGCTCATATATACAAAATAGTGCATCTAAGCACTCAGCCTAATGTCCATGAGAGGACTCCTAAGACCTAGTAGGAGCCCTAGGCCTAGTACTCTGCCTAGACTCTGTATGCCTAGATGACTTGGCCATTGAAGAAGAAGGAGGATTCAAAAATGTAATATGGTGTTGCATACACACATCCTCCAAAGAATATACATATGCCTCACTGGCCCATAGATGTTGCAAGTCCATCTGATGCCAATGCTCCTTCACCAAAATATCTACCTGAAGCCTAGTGACCATCGCCTGATCACAAGCCATAGCCAATACCCACTCCACCTCCAACCAAGATATGGTAGCCAAAGACTCCCTATGAGTCTCAAGCATGGTCTCGCACTCCTCATGAAGTTGCTCCAATTCCACTCGCAACCTCACCATCTTAGAGATCTCACCCATCCCCTCATCATCCTCCCTCTCCTCATCTACCAACCCCACCTCCAGAGCTTGATGGGCTGCTCCCCTCGACTACCTTTGACCCACTGATCATTGAGGCCTCATCCTATTTGGATTTTCCTTCAACCTTGATGCTACCACATCATCCCCAATCACCTTTGGTACCCATACTGGTTGGGCACCAAACCACGCTGCATACTCAGGAGTCACCCTGGCATCATCTACATCGGGGACCTCCAACTGCTCATCATCCTCCATCTGCACCTGCCATGGCTTTGCATATGGAAGCATCTTCTCACCTCGTCGATGCCGATACAACATCGACTCATCTAGAACACCCTGAGGTAAGTCAAACTACCTTAGCACCCATGAGTACTGGAAGTACTCCATATCCTTGTCCCTCTGCCCAACCAACCACCGAGCCTGCCTAACCCGACGTAGCTACATATTATCCCCATCCCACTGAGCTCCTTGCCATGGCATCCATATAACATCTACCTAAGTCAATCCTAACCACATATCTCAATACCACTGGCTGGTATGTACCTCTCGGATTGGTTGCACCTCCTCTGTCATTGCCCATCGCCTAGCATAGGGCTCCCTCATCTGCCATGTCAAACATGGCAACCCCTCTGGCCGAGCAACCACAAAATGCTCCCAAGCCCAACACTGTAGGAGGAAGCTACACCCAATCCCCTTCCTCCCCCTCTACGTCACCTCATAGAGCTCCTGATACAGATGTGCCAATAAGGCAGGAGCCCAAGCTTGGAGTGCATCTAACTCCTTCGCCTTGTAAATGCTCAAATAGCATATACCACCATCTCCCATCCGGGCCTCTCGCCATCGATCTCTGAACATCCTCTCCATCTCCGCCTTCTTATCCCGCCCAACCACCACCTTCTCCCCCTCTACTAGCACCTTGAGGATGTGGTATACATCCTCAAGAGTAATAGTAACCTCCCTAGTCGGTATTTGGAAGGTCCCCCGATCAGAATCCCACCTCTCAATCAAAGATGAGAGGTACCCCTCATCCACTCTCACTACATCCAACCTAGCTACTCCCTCCAAACCCACCCTCCCCAAAAGCTCCCAATCCTCATCTGAAAGCTTCTTCCTCATCCCCGAAAAAAGAGGAGAGAAGTGATGTCGAGGCTCAATGTCCCTCAGCTACAAAAAACAAATACATTTTGTTAGTATTAATACTACATCCATAAAAAAAAAACACTAAAGAAAGGAATAATTTTTGTACAAAGAACAAAATGTCTTATCAGGGCAAATGGTGCCTCCACTCCACCAGAAGCATCCAAACCATCCATCACCATAACCTCCACTCACAAATTCCCACTAGCCTCACTAAAACTCACAAATCCTCTCCACCCCTCAGACGCAGCTTCTCAAAGTCCAAAGCGCACAAGTGAGCCTCACGATTCACTCAGAAAGATATTTATAGCTTTCCTTAGCACATTCAGGTGTAGAAATGTGCTTGCAAACTGTAGGCGCAGGTGCGTGTCTGCAAGTGCACCCAGGCGTACACGGGCACCTATAGAATATTCCAGGCACAACCGCACACCTGGAACCAAAAGAGCATGAAGACAAAAGCCCCCAAAATAGTAGCTCCCATCTTCCAATTTGCACCAAAATTCATGCACACATCATATACATCATAAAATTTGATTTTGTGAAAACATAAATGGTTTTGCATGCATATTTTATGAGAACAAACCAAATTCTTCAAATACACATATCACATTACAAAACATGTCAATCAAGGTCAAATTTTCACAAAATCAACATTCCACAATGCTTCATCATCCCATCAAATTTCGTGAAATTTGGAGTTGATTTGACCACTAAACCATTCATTTCTGCCACAAAGTGCAACAAATATCAACAAAATACAAAATCACAAATCAATCAACTCCACAATCAGCGAAATCACTGCATGACTCCATCAAACATTCTTCCATCATCATCCTTCATGAATCACTCATCATACAACACATTTTTTCTTGTTAAGTCAATGATAAGTGAACCTTGTACCTAGTGGGTTATCCTATCAACTTGGCGATTGCAACGATAGTAATCCATGCAATTCGGTAAGATGAATAGCCTACAATAAGGACACTTAAACATGATCATCATTAATCATCTCATTATCATAGATCACAATCGCATTGGGTACCTCACATCTTAGGGGAAACCTTGCCAAGAACAATTTTCCCAATAGTAGTCATTGATGTCCTCTTCCATGGGGCAAGAAAACATGGATAATTAACATCAAAATCACTCATCTGATTGTATCCATGAGACAGGTAAGCCCCGACAGGTTGATTGGTTCCATTGTGGAATTGGTGAAGAATTTTCCACAGTCACTATCCGGCCCCTAGGTTGACTCAGTCATCTTGCATCTTCATAATCTGCATACTCAATGATGCAGAAGGCATATTTTTCACACACATCGAATCATCCCAAAATTTGGGGCAACCACAATTTGATTACGACTTCCCACAATGGGATAACATCTTACATGATCATGACATCTACACTTGACAAAACCCCCCTTTCCACCATTGGGGAAAAAATGGTATCACATCTTACATCATTCATATCATCCACAATCAAATGGTATTTCACACCAACCCCCTTTTCCACTGTTGGGGCAAAAATGGTATCACATTTTACATCATTCATATCATCTACAATCACATCACATTTCATCTCATCATTTCATCACTTGCACAAAATTATTTTTCAATTGGCTCATGAGATGCTTCTCATTCGCCAATTGAGGGGGTAAGCTATGCAAAATTCCAAAAATTCTTTATTCTTTTGTCTTCAACATTGAGTGCTCAAATCCAACAATAGAGAGAAGTTGCTTCTATGCCCATAGCCCAAGCAGGTGTCTCATGTTTTTGCACCATATTGCATTTCATGCAACATGGTACAAAAAGGGGCATATGTAGACACCAAATTACAACCACTAATCCACCATCCTAACCATCCCACCACCCACTTGTCCACCATACACCTTTCCCACCAATTATTTGGCCCAATTCCACCTTTCCCGCCATCCATTTAGCCACTTTAGCCTTTTCTCACCATTTCCCTACCCAATTGGGCTTATTTTAATATTATTTTATATTTAATATAATATTTTATATTATATTATAATATATTTATTATAAAATATATATTTATAGACCCAATTAACCTCAGTCGTCTGATCTAATCTAATCTCCACCGTCCATATTCATTAATCCATGCCACATCTAAAAAGTAATCTCAACCCTATGATCTAATTTAATCTTAGCCACACGATTAAAAGTGCAAGGCTAAAACCCTAAGAAAACCCTAGGTTGGATTATAAATAAGGGCATTTGCAAATGCTCAAACCCTAGAATCTTGAGATTAGAATTTTTATTTTGAAGGAATCACTGGTGAAGCCCTAGCAAAGTAGAAAGAGATAGATCCATGAAAATCCAAAGCCCTAGCTAGCTAGTAGGATTTATGATGTTCCAGTTGCCCCTACATCCATCACCCAGCTATTTCCCATCATCGTCATCATCCCTCCATCTTCCTTACCCATAGGCACTCTCCTAAGCTTTCTAGGATCGCTATAGAGCCTTCCAAGTGCTCACCAGAGCCTTCTCTATTCATAGGTGCATGCTAGAGCTTGTGAAGCTCGCTGTTGAGCTTGCCAAGCACTCGCTAGAGCCTGCCATATCCATAGGTGCATGCCAGAACTTGTGAAGCTCATGCCAGAGCCTATCAAGTGCGCACTCAAGCCTGTCATCATCAATAAACCCCAATCCGAAGCTATTGCATCAACGGATCTAAAATAATGAAGCAATGAATCATCATAAGTAAGGTAAATCTAAATTGTTGTTATTATTTATGTTTATTGCATTCTACATATCTCACTTTCATAGATCTAGGGTTTAGTTTTCATTTTTGAGGGTTCACACTGTGGAACCCTCATTTTGTTTACTAACAACTCTATTGTTTGTTGTGTGTGTAGGATTGGATAGCACCAATCAAAGGAGCATTGGACGACTACTGCAGTCAAAGTGGCCCGAACACACGGATACCTGAATCCCACTCAACCTGTTTGGAGTAAGGACACACCATTTGAATATACTTCATTATTGTATCTATGGTTTTGAAGAAACCTAGTCGTCTGTATATCTTGGTATCAAATACTCACTGAGTACAGATTATATAAAAAGGATTTTATTGGCTCCCCCCTCCGTTCATTGAATAAATTTATCTATTTGTGCAATCTTGTGTTTCACTGAGTTATTTGTGTTCTTTATTGTTCAAGTCTTGTGTTCTTGTCTCTATAGGGGGATTATTTCATGTCCTTCTCTTGAATTACCTACCACAAAAAAATTAATAAGCCACAATCCCCAAAGAAATAACTATTACCCCCATTAAGGCTTAAATTTATCACTCAAAATGGTTGTAATACCTCCAAAAACATGGTAAAAATTATCAACCGATTATCCAACACCTATGTGTAGTGGAACACTACTACAAGAATTAAAGCCTAGAATACAGGTAATAATTTCCTTTGGCATGCCACTGCTTGGCAAGTCAAAACTCTTGCTTCCACCAACATTGTTGCAACCCACTCCATAACCACCACCTTTTCTAACTCTAAAGTCACCACCATGGCTAGCACCTTCTAGAAGGAAATCATTATTTCAAGGAGACACTTAGGAGGAATGCCCAAGGTCTTTACAATCAAGCATAGCCTCTCCAACATCTTAGATTAAATGATTTTGATTTCATTTAGAGTGCAATCTATTGTTGTACTTAACTTGCCAAATTTTTTTTGTAGATTGAAAATGCAATCCCTTGTATTTTTCATTTTATCTTTGATTAACACACAAAGCATGAAGTAAAACACCTTGTAATATTTCACAAAATGCCCCAGCATTTCCCTAAAAAATAAGGTAATATTTTTATTGAGTATGTGGATCTCAAAATAGGGGAGAAGAACCTTTTGTGCAACAAATATTTTTATCACCTCCAATGTGATGACTATACATAGCTTGGAAATTTTTTATAGGTCCTCATCCAAAGGAAACTCAGCATAAATATTTTAGTCATTGTTCTCCTTTTTATTGTTAGCTTTTGATATAGTATGCAATGGGAGATAACAATAACAAGATGTAAAATAATATTAAAGTAAATCTGTGAGATGACTGAAATATGCTATAAATAGAAACGACAGAAATGAATACAATGTAGCTATGGAGGAAATGGACACTCCATGAATAAAGCTACTAGACTATGTTACACCCATAAACAATATATGTTGATCTACACAACATTATGCCTGTGAATATGCTCTAAGATTCCATGTTCTACTTGTTATAATGAGGCTATTTTTATATAGGAATATAGGTTTCTTGGCCAACACTCTACCTAGTTGTGCAAGGTATACCTTACACATATACAACTTGCACATTGACATTTGTGCATTTATTACATTGCATGAAGTAACTAGATAATTTTACCCTAAAGTAATATAATGTCTTAAGTATGTACCTAAGAAGGTACATTTACATGACCTAAATAATGTAATATAATATATTTCTAACACCCCCTACATTACAATATTTGGGTATTGAAGACTTTAGTCTTCAATGTGGATCTTATTCCATTAGATAGTGGAATTTGCATTCTCCTTTATTTCTTACTGTGATCAGGTTCAGTAGGTAACTTGTCTCTTCATATGATGCAAAGTAAGATGTAGCTGAAGGTCCTTATTTCAATTGGATTTGCATTGTATTCATCCTTTATTTATTTCATCTTCTTCTTCTATAGATTTGCCTTTGATTTTGGTCTCTATGCTTTCATAGGTGGTTGTGTTGCTACTTGGTTCTTGTAAGGAAGATTCTCCTTTTCTATATTCAATATGTATAAAATATTTTGAACAAATACTTAAGCCATCATAATAAGATCTTGAATTAGAACTTGAAGTACCAATGTTGAATGAGGATTGAAAAAGTTTTCCTAGATACAACTCACTTAATTCTATCTTTTGTTTGAGTAGATCTATAAATCCTTTTTGTTCTACATTTTCATCCTTGTAATGTTTGTATGTGAGTAATGCCATGTATAATATGCTCACAAAATCTAAGGAAAGTGAAATGTCACTTTTTCTATTGTCAATAGTTTCATTGAGATAGGCTTTAAGATAACATTCCATAGTATCAAATTTATCTTCTAAGGCTTCACTATGAATCACCTTTGAAGTTATGTCTAACATTCCTTTATATTTCATGAGTAGATTCATGATCCCAAGTTTTCTGGCACTGGCCTTCTCTTTTCTAAAGGAATTATTAGTGTTTATTGTGTTTTGAGAAGTAGACATTGTTAGAATATATTACATCATTTGGTTATGTTAGATTACTTTGGGAGAAGTTATCTAGTTACTGCATGCAATGTAATAAATGCACAAGTGTCAATGTGCAAGCTATAAATGTTCAAGGTGTCCCTTGTACAACTAGGTAGAGTGTTGGCCAAGGAATCTATCTTCCTAGTTAAAGGGCCACATATCTCTACTCGAATGTATCACTTCTATTCATTCAATAAGATGTTCTATTGCTTTGATATTTATATCGTAGTGTAATGCAATGCTGCTAAAGCCATCAGTTGTATTAGAGCTATGATCATTCCTAGATAGAAATAAAGAAAGTCATTACTATGGGTTTTGCAAAACAAATGCATCTTTGGACCTGCCACTTGCAAATTATATTGGTTTGAGATTGTTTGAAGAGATCGTAAATAATAAGAAGATGAGAGAAGTTTTTGATAAGCAAAATATTTGGGACAAACAAGCCCAAAAAGAAGAAGGTAGAAGACCAGAAGGAGATCTACCAAATCCCTAGAAAAGAAGAACTTGGAAAGGAGTACCAAATCCCTGAGAAGGTTTTAGCAAGGAGTGCCAAACCCCCAAAGGAGAAGAACAAGACAAGAAGTGTCAAAGAAAATACAGAAGATCCTGTTTGAAGTCAAAATTTGACAATGAGACTTGAAGATAAATGAAGCTATTCAGGGTAACCTAATCAAAGTAGCAACCTGGTGATCTTAGAAACCAAGATTCATATCCTCTACAAAAGCAGTAAAGGAGCTATAAAACTCTTAAAAAGGTACACAACTTTTGGTGAAAAAATATTTGTTAATGAGATTTGTTAAAGAACCTTATTTTGGATTAAAGTTGCAACCTAAATTACAGTCTTCAGAAGTGCAAAATAATAGGTTCATTTTAGAGTTTCATTTGCACACTAGGAGTTGATTAGATTCTAAATACTAATTATCTATAAACTACCTATTATCTACTTTGGAAAGCAAAAATAAAACTAAATCCTACTATACTAATTGTAGTGAATTTACTGAATATTTGAAGGTTCATTTCAAATTATTCTTGATTAGTTGCAGTAAATTGATTAAGTGCATTTTATTGAGAGTATATTGGAGTGATAAGGTATAATTTGTTAGTGCATTAAAAAGTAGAATTTGTTAGATTCATTTACACTATTATCACTCTCAAAAGAAATTAGTTTTGTGCATTAAAAAAAGGTGCAAAATCTAGTTTACATAAAGTGTCTAAAGACACTCTTAAAGAAAAAAAACCTACAACTCTTAGTGGCCAATAGAAGCCACCAAAATTGGTTAGTACAAGCAAAGAAAAGCTAACAAAAAATAAGCTTCAAATATTGAGACTTGGTGAGTCTCAAATCCAAAGCACTTAGGGGTTAGTGCAACTGAAATAAAGCTTCTATTTTACAATGTTTGCAAATCTTAGATTCATAATCAAATATCCAAGCAAAGAGGGTAAGGAGGCTACTCAAAAGGATATCCTCAAAACCCTCATTTGTGCATTAAAAAATTTGCTACAAAATCAAACTACAAAATCTGAAAAAGGGAGTGCAAAAAAGGTGCAAAAGAAATTATAATATTCATAAGGTATTGCACTACATTATCCATAGAAAGGGAGCAAATAGAAGGTGCCATTAAAGGCACAAAGGTCACAAGAAAATCCATCCATAGAAGGGCCAAAATATTAGTGCTCTTCAACCATCGAAAGGGCATACTTTTCGCAAATGAACCTGCAAGACAAAGGAAGCTCACCAAAGTGATTTACATAAACCAAAGAAAACTTATCAAGTACATCTACAAAGACAAAAAGAAGAAGCTTATTTACATAGATAGAGGAGAGCTCATCCACAAAGAAAGAGCATCAATATTCCAATATTCCACTCCTACCAAGGCGAACATGCAGTATAACAGGGAGCACATTGAAGGCAAGAAGAAAAAAGAGGACAAATATTATTTTTGAGAGTAACATCCACAAAAGGAAGCACTATCATCCACTTTCGAAGTTCCAATATGCCTCATGAATCCATTTGCAAAAGAATAGGTTGCTTGCTGCCTAAGAAAACAAAGCAAGCTAAGGAGGAAGATAATCAAAAGAGTTACAATCTCCTTCTTGAAGGCATTAAGTTAAAATTCTCATGCAAGAATATTGAATGCCACTTGTCATAATATTATCTAATGCCTATCATTTCCTAACACTCAAGAGACCATCGAATAGAAGTTACAAGTGATAGAGCAAAATTCTCATACATTACAAAGGTGTAACATGCACCATAGAAGCATTACAAGAAGATATTGGTGTTACACAAGTGACATAGCTCTTAAGAAATGGAAAAGACACTTGGCCACCCTTGAACTCCAATAAATACAGTCTAATTTCAAAGCAAGAACATGGTGAAGATGAGAGAAAATTGTAGTAAAAACCTAAGGTGAAAATATCGTAGTCAAACCAGTTCTAGCATAACATGGAAGAAAGGGAGCAAGGAGCATTTAAAGCTCCATAGAAGGACAAATTACCAGTATCATACTCTCAAATGACAAAGGTATAACGTGTGCCGCAAAAACGTTACAAGAAGATATTGGTGTTACACAAGTGACAACACTCTCAAGAAATAGAAAATATATTTGACCATCCTTGACCTCCAATAAATGCAGTCTAATTTTGAAGTAAGAACATGGTGAATAGGAGATCAAATTATAGTCAAAAGAAAGGAGGCAATAGCATAGTAAAACCAGTTCTAGTGCAGTGTGGAAGAAAGGGAGCAAGGAGTTAAAGCTCCATTGAATAAGGATATATTACTAGAATCATACTCTCTAGCATCAAAGAATAGGCCCAACCGTTTCTCACTCAGCTATACCACACTTGGCCCATCCGGATTCATCAAATCAAGCACCACAAAAAGGGTACATAAGAGGACTATTATACTCAGTTAAAACCAGTGCTATTCAAGTGTGAAGACAAGGAGCTAAGGTAAGGGAATTATATCATTAATATTGCTTTCAAACATAGGAGATATAAGGCTATAAAATAAAGAATAAATTTTAAGGTTGTGCAAGCAAAAGACATAGGTGATAACTTACCAAAAATTAAAATAATATTTGCAAGCTAACCTAGGATATATAAGGTCTTATACTTAGGTTGAACTGTTTAATACTTTACAAATATTATTATCTTTTATAATTTTCCAAATTTGGGAGTCATAAGGTCTACTACATCAAATTGATTTATTGGAAATTAGAAAAATTAATATCAAATTTCAAAATCCATTATAAGAGGTTTATTAAAGTTTTTCAAAGGTTGGAAATTATCAATTTACTTGTCTCAAATATTTCTACAAAAGAGACAAAAGAATTCCAACATTAAAACCTCTTTAAATTTAGGAAAAGTGCTTAGTTCAATAGGAGCAATAAGGATGATAGAAGTTGATTTTTCTATTTACAAAACTTTTAAAAATCAACCAAAATTGAACTAAAATTTATAAAAGCACTTTATATCTTATCCAGAATATACTAGGGAGTTATAAGGTATTCTATGAAATCTAAAAATTGATACAACAAACATGGATTATTGGTATATAAACTCAGGTGCAAGTAAGAATATGATAGGAAACATACATTGGTCCAAATATTTTAAGAAGATAAATGAAAAACTAGTTGTTGTAGCAAATAGCAAAACATATGAAGTAAAATGAATAGGAAATATTCCAGTAAATCTTAAGGATGGAAGAGGTGTAATAAAAAATATATTGTATATTCCAATATTAACTACTAATCTTATTTTTTTCTCAACTCATGCATCAAAATTTAACTATTGAATTCAAGGTTCTCACTGGTAGAAAACAATGTCACATCTCTAGATACGAAAGAATGATAGCATCAGGATCATACAAAAATAGTATATTTATCTTAGACACTGCCATTTACTCAACACTTTTAGTCAATGCTTCAAAATTTTGGCATAAACAACTAGGACATACCATCGAGACATTAGTGAAGAAATTATCTAGATATCAAATGGTAGAAGGACTACCTGAATTATCTCCAAAAGCTACTATATGTCCAGAATGCCTAACAAGAAAACAACATAGAATTTCTTTTGAACTTCATCAGCACAGAGCTCAACATCCTTTGTAAATAATATACAGATTTATGTGGACCAATGAAAGTTGATAGTGTTGGGGAACATAAATACTTTCAATTGTTTGTTGATGATCACACTAGAAAAATGTGGGTATCCTTCATGAAGTAAAAATCATAAGCATTTAGTCGTGTCAAACAGTTTAAACTTCAAGTAAATAAATAATCAGGGAAGACCATAAAAGCATTTCGTTTAGATAGAGGAGGAGAATTTGTTTCCAATTTGACTCATTTCTTAAATAAAATATAATTAAGAGAGCTTACTACAACATGCTCACATCAATAAAATAGAATTATGTAAAGAAGAAATAGATCTATAACAGAAATGGTAAGATGTATGTTAAAAGAAACACAACTTGATCACAAATACTAGGTTGAAGTAGTATAAACAACAGTCTACATACAAAACATACTACCAACAAGAGTACTCAAGTATTTTACACAAGAAGAAGCATGGTCATGACAAAACCCCAATATAGAAAAACTAAAGATCTTCGGTTGCAAATCTTACATGCATGTTCCAAAACAAAATAGGACTAAAATAGAAAACAAGACTATGACAGAGATATTTGTTGGCTATGACAATGAATCTACAAGATACAAAATTATAGATCCTTCTACAAAGAAAGTTTACATTAGTAGATATGTGATATTTGATGAGAAAGTCAAGATCAACATAGATGAATCAAGTGGTGACATAGGAGTCCTCATAGATCTATCTAAAGAAGATACAATGAGTATAGAGTTAGAATCAGAATATCAAGAATGAGATATAGAAGCATCACCAGTATTTCCTAGAAAAGAACCAATATGGCTCAGAGATACTCTCAGAGAATAAAATTTGGAAATAATGCTGGATATCATTTCTATAGGACCACAAAATGATAACATGACAATAATAAACAAATGAATGTTAAGTAACTCAGTAGAATCGACATCAAGTTCTCAGGTACTAGAAAACTCACATTGGAAAGCAGCTATGGAATCTAAATATGCATCACTCAAAAATAATAAGACATGGAATCTAGTAAATCTACCTCCAAGAAAGAAAATAATAGGATGCAAGTGGATTTACAAAATCAAATACAAAATAAATGGAACACTTGATAAATACAAAGATTGACTAGTTGCCAAAGTATATACTCAGACAGAGGGAATTTATTATGAAGAAACATTCACATCAACAACTCGAATGACCACTATTCGAACAGTCTACACGCTAGTAGCACATCAGGGATGGAAAATTCATCAGATGGATGTGAAAAGTGCATTCCTTAATGGTGACTTAGAAGAAGTCTATATGACATAGCCTAAAGGCTTTTTCATTCAAGGACAGGAAAGCAAGGTATGCAAACTAAATAAATCTCTTTATGAGTTGAAACAAACTCCCAAAGCATGGAATACAAAGATCAATGATCACCTATTACATCTTGATTTCAAAAGAAATTCATAAGGTCCTAGTCTATATACCAAGAAAAATGGAAACGATATCTTGATTCTCATAGTATATGTTTATGACATAGTGATTACTAGAAGTTAAAAAAAGTTAATAAATGACATCAAAAGAGATCTGAAAAAGGAATTTGAAATGACAGATCTAGGTCTAATGAACTACTGTCTTGGTCTAGATATTTATCAAGGAGAATACAAAATAGTTATCACTCAATCAAGGTATGCAAAATCTCTCCTTGAAAAATACAAAATGATAGAATGTAAGCCCAAAGATACACCAATTCAACAAGGAATTCAACTATCCAAAAATGATAAAACACCATTGGTTTCAGCAATAATGTATTATCAGTTGATTGAAAGTCTCCTATATCTAACAAACAACCGACTAGACCTAGCATTTGTAGTAAGCTATCTTTCTAGGTTCATGCAAGAACCAAGGGAAAGTCATTGGAAAACTACAAAAAGAATACTACTGTTGGAAATTTTGAGTATATTGTGTTGTCATTGATGTCAAAGGATTGATGGCATAGGTTGATGTCATTGGTTTTCATTGATGTCAAAGAATTTATGTCAAATAAAGTTTGGTATTCACAAAAAATACAAAGACTTCATTATAAGAAAAAGCCCAAAGGTGAAATGTAAATTATAATATTTAAATTTATTTAGATTTAAAACATTATAATCAAAATGTTAAAAGGTGGGTGCCAAATTTTTAAATTTAAATATTTTCCCAAGTGCACCGACGTCTTCAACATTAAAGGAAAACCATATATAAAAGTAGATAAAAATAATTTCAATTTAGCAAATATTTTAGAGTGAAATTCACATCGTATGGTCAAGCGGCTGAGAATAGGGTTGTGCGAACAATGTTGTGATTGGACGATGGGACTATGAGTGTGTGCAAAAAATGTGGAAGATGATGGCAGTATCTGTTGAATTAAAAAGTTGAGCAAACAAAAACAATTTTGAAGCATATGAGAAATATAAACAAAATAATAAAAGACCAATCCATAAATTATAGTATGGATGAGCACATAACAAATGTTGCAGGTGTTATTTGAGCAGACGACATCGCTGCACTACCGAGTAGGGTCATGGGATCTCAAATTGACCAAGAGTGCAGTGAAGGCAAAAGAAGATCGCATTTTGAAAGGATGTATGTTTTTTTAAAAGGAAGAAGTAGCAATTGACACCCCTAGAAGTTTTTAAGAGTCCGAAATTATTTTGTCAGTGGAAGTTGAAGTAGAATAGTGAAAAAGTTGTAACCATCAGATTTTTGAAGATAACACTAAAATCACTAAAATCGTGTGATCTGACAGGAATTGAGAGGGTGAGACACTGCTATTAAAATTTTTACAATCCACCATGAGTAAAGAGGAAACACAATGTTACAAACAACAACAAAACAAAAAACACAGGGTAAAAATCAGTGAGCAAGAAAGATCCACGAGGATAAGTTATTTCAGGTTTGACTTCCAGTTTCAATCCATGATGGAACTAATACTTTTAATGAAGTGGCAAAATTCAGTTTAAAAGCACAAAAGGATTGATATATTTTTTACCGAATCACTCACAACAAGGGAGATAGCCTGAATGGTCGTCGATCGAGGCACTTGAACGATGATACTCTGAAGGTTACAAGATCCATTCACACAGAGTATGAATTTTTTTTTATAAGGTATAACCTTTAAAGTTTTATTATATTAATTAAAAGGGAAGACATTGAGATTTAAATCCTAGCATACTAGAGAGTTATAAGGTGTAATTACGTTTTAAATCTTATTTGTATTTTCTGCATAATAAAAGGAGGTATTTGAGAATTTTTTACTTTATTGAAAGGCTTCATTTTGTGAATGTGAAAAAGGGAATAAAAGGTGTTATATTTCAAATTATTATTATGTATATTTGAGAAAGGGTTTTAAAGAGGAAAGTTTTGAAAAGAAGTTCTTGCTAATTTGTTGATTGAGTGGCAAAAGAAAGAAAATTTCTTTTGAGATAAGATTTGAGAGTACATCTTCATCAAAGCACATTTACAAGTATAGTGTTCTAACTTCTTCTCAAGGTGAATTGTTCAAAAGGAATATTTTAAGGTGGATTTATAAGGTTGTTTGGTGTGCATTTTTAAAAATATTTGAGTTTGGGTTACAAAGCTACATGTGCTTCATTATTGAGAGAAATTGGAAACAATTGCATTAGGGTTTGTGAACAAGCTATGCATCTTTGATTAGTAAATTGAGAACTACTTGTGCTTCATGATTGGAAATACTTGTGCTAAGAATTGAGACCAAGTGTGTGCATCATTGTTAAAACTTTTGAGCATTGGTTTGAAGGACATTGAAAGCAATTGTAAAAGTGTTTGAAGTCAATCTTGTGAAGGGAACTTGTGCAATATTGTGTTAGATTCTTGAGAATAATTTTGCAAGAAAGATAGACCAGTTTTTGTGAAGCCAATTTATGCACTAGCCTTGATTGATATTGAGATAGATTTACAAAGGATATAGGATAGTTTTGTGAATAAATTTGTGCATTGACTTTGAGAATTGGTGAGCTATTTTGAGCATATGATAGAGCAGGTTTGTGCATATGGTTGAGACAAATTTGAGCATATATTAGAGCAGATTTATGCATATGTTTGAGGCAGATTTGAGCAAAGATAGAAAGCAGGTTTGAGGTAGATTTGAGAAAGTCTTTTGAGAAGGCTTGAAGGCATATTAGAGAAAGTCTTGTGAGAAGACTTGAAACAGGTTTAAGGTAGATTTGAGCAAGTCCTTTGAGAAGGCTTGAAGGCATATTTGAGCATGTCTTGTGAGAAGACTTGAAACAGGTTTGAGATAGGTTTTGTGCAGATAATATGTATAGATCTAAGACAGAGTTGAGAGAAGATTTAGAGATCAAGTTTGAGATAAATTTGTGCTAACCTTGTAATGAGGTTTGGTGTAGATTTGGAAAGAGACAAAGAGTAGAGTTGGGATATATTTGTGCATGTAATGTGTATAGATTTAGGACAAAGTTGAAATAGACTTGTGCATGTAATGTGTGCAAATTTGGAGTTGAGTTAAATAGAGTGTGTACCAAATTTAGAGGTGATCACAACAGAAAGGAAAAAATTCTAAGATAGTCAATTTAAATAGTAGGTTTGAGATAAATTGTGTTAATATTGTAACAAGGTATGGTGCAGTTTTGGATAGATATAAAGAGTAGAGTTGGGATAAATTTGTGCATGTAATGTGTACAAATTTAGGATAGATTTGAAACAGACTTATGTATGTTAATGTGTGCAAATATAGAGCTAAGTTAAACAGAGTGTGTACTAGCTTTGGATGTGATCAAAGTAGAAAGGACAAAGGTCTCCTATAGATAGAGATCCACTAGCCAGTGCAATGGGGATAGATGTATTCTGTGGAGAGAGGTTCACCAACCAGATTAGTGGGGATAGAGGTCTCTTGTGCATAGAGTTCCATGAATTGGGATATAGTTCTCCTGTGGATAGAGATCCACAAACTTGAGCATAAGGGATTGAGATCTCCTTTGGACAAAGGTTCATAAACATTGTAATTGGAAATTTGTTCCCAAGAGATTTGTTGAGAAAATTTAGAAGAAATATTTTCTTCGTAGACGTAGCCCACATTGGGTGAACCATGTTAAAATTGTGTCTTTCATGTGTGCGATGATTTGTGCATTATTTTATTACTACTATTGATGAATATTTTTTTTGAAAGATATTGCAATTGATAATATTGAATAATAGTGTTTGGGAAAGTAAATTAAAATTTGATCTTATACTCTTCACCCCCCTCTCAGTATAAGCTTGTGTTATTCAAATGGTATCAGAGTAGGTTCCTTCAAGGAAGCCTACCAGCTTGAATAAGGATCTACAAGAACACACATGGCAAGGAAAGATAAAATAAGAACCATGATACCTAAAAAGGAAGGAATGCACATGGACATGAAAGAAAAGGAAGATGAACTTGATATTGAGACTTAAAGGAGAGAAGAAGAAACATTTGTGAGATGTGTTGAGTGTGGTAAACTTGGTCACATGGCACTTTATTGTCCACAAAATGGGTATGATAGCAGTAAAGAGGAAAAGGAATTTTATTTTACTCTCAAAGAAATTGTTACTCAAAAAGGGGAAGTAGAATCAAAATCAAGTGGGAAATCATGCAATAAGAAGGAACTAATAATACTCAAATGTTTTATTTGTGGTAACTTTGGTCACCTTGAAGATCATTGTTCAAAAGTTGGGTATAGTAGTAGTGAAGAAGAATATTTTTTTTGTGGTAACCTTGGCCACAATGCAACTTATTGTAATGGGTTTAGTAGCAGTGAATATGAAAAGGAAAATAGGGATAGTCAAATCAGGTATGCAAAGGAAATTCTACTTTCGGTAATAGAAGAAAAAGAAGATGCTCCTATTGAAGATCAAAAGTAGAAACATCAAAGAAGATTTTATCATGGAAAAGAAAACAGGCACAATTATGACCAAGAAGAAGAGAAAGAAGATGCTCTTGTGATTAAAGATCTAGAAAAAGAGGAAGATTTATAAAAATAAAAGGAGGGAGCCATAGTTGAGGAGCTTGTTGAGTTGCAAAGGGAGAAATTAGAATTGAAGGTTCAAATACAAGAGGATGAGAAAAATAAGACAAAGCTTCTACAATATCTCTTTGACTTGAAAGTTAAGGTTGAAGAGACAAGAAAAATTGAAGAAGGTATGGCTAAAAAATTAAAGGTAAAAGAGCTAGAGTGTGAAAGATTAGAACATGAAGTAGTTTCTCTAAGGATGGAAGTGAAATATGCCAATGATAAGCTACACATGTTTGGAAAAAGTTCAAAATATTTGGATAATATTACCAAAGCACAAATATCTTCATTTATCAAAATAGGACTAGGCTATGAAGAAGGTCAAGAGGTATAGAAAGGGAAGTCAAGCTCAAAAGAAAAGGAAGTCTCAAAGGAAGCATCAAAAGAAGTGATTTAAGAATAACCTAAGACTTACGCAGGTGTGTTGAGAAGTTATAGTATCAAATAGGAAGTAAACAATGCACCATCAAGAGATAGAGATCATCACAGGATAAGCATAGAAATAATAATGGGATCAAGGCAAGATGAATATTTGTTGCAGGGTTATTTTTTCTCATGTAATCATTTTGGTCACAAAGCAGTGCATTGCAGGGTTCATGAAAAGAAGGATTATGGCTTCACCAAGAGGAACTTAAATTCATTTGAATATGAATATTTATTTCAAGAACATTTATACTCATGTAATAATTTTGGTAACAAAGCTATACAATTCAAGAATCATGGTAGAAATGATTTTGGCTTCACCAAAAGGAACCATAATTCATTTGCATCTTCCAAGAACTACAACATTAGATGTTACAATTGCAATAAGCTTGGGCACAAAGCAAGGTGGTGTAGAATAGTGTTTTAGGAACTTCCAATGAGGAGCAAGAATAGGGATGATCAAAATGTTTAAAATTTTCAAGGAGGCATGGCTACAAAAGTGTGGAGGAAAGTTGAAAAAGGAAAAGAGCATTATGAGTTGGGAGTAGATTTAATCCCACCCCAAAATTGATCACCTCAAGGAGAGGAGGTGGTAAGGGGGGCTGAGCTAAGAGTATTATTTTTTAGCCCCAAAGGAGTCCCTTTACCATTGATTTCAAAGGGGGAGAGATTTGAGTAAGGGAGAGAGCATTCAGTCAGGGGGAGCAGTTTCTTAAGAAGAGCAGATTTGGAATCCAGTGATTGGAAAAGGAATTTTTAGAAAGGGTTGCCATCAATGACAAAGGGGGATATTGTTGGAAATTTTAAGTATATTGTGTTGTCACTGATGTCAAAGGATTGATAGCATAGGTTGATGTCATTGGTTTTCATTGATGTCAATAAATTTTGGTATTCACAAAAAATATAGACTTCATTATAAAAAAATCCCAAAGGTGAAAATGTAAATTATAATATTTAAAACTATTTAGATTTAAAATATTATAATCAAAAGGTTAAAATGTGGGCGCCAAAGTTTTAAATTTAAATATTTTTCCAAGTGCGTCGACATCTTCAACATCAAAGGAAAACCATATATAAAAGGAGGTAAAAATAATTTTAATTGAGCAAATATTTTAAAGTGAGTGAAATTCGTAGCATATGGTCAAGTGGCAATGAATAGGGTTGTGCAAACAATATTGTGATTGGGTAGTAGGACTATGAGTGTGTGCAGCAAAGGTGGAATACGATGCAAGTATATATTGAATTCAAAAGTTGAGTAAAAAATGGTAGTTTCAAAGCATATGAGGAGTAGAAACAAAAGAATAAAAGGTCGATCCAAAAATTGCAACACGGATAAGCAAATAATAGACATTGCAGATGTTATCTAATTATACGACATCTCTGCACTATCGAGTAGGATCATGGGATCTCAAAATGACCAAGAGTGCAACGAAGGCAAAAGGAGATTGCATTTCAAAAGAATGAATGTTTGTTTTTAAAAAATGAAGAACTAGCAATTGACACTGCTAGAAGTTTGTAAGAGTTCAAAATTATGTTGTCAGTGTGAGTTGAAGTAGAATAGTGAAAAATTTGTAACCATAAGATATTTGAAGATAACTCTACTACCAAATACATCACTAAAATCATGTGATTTGATGAGAATTGAGAGGGTGAGACACTGTTATTAAACTTGTTGGAATCCACCATGAGTCAATAGGAAACACAGTGTTACAAATGATAGCGAAACAAAAAATGCAGGGTAAAAATTAGTGAGCAAGAAAGATCCATGAGGAGAAGTTGTTTTAGTTTTGACTTTCGAGAGGTTTCGGTTTCAATCCATGACAAAACTAATAATTTTAATGAAGCAGTAAAATTTAGTTTAAAAGCACAAAAGGATTGATATTTTGTTTTTGCCAAATTACTCACACCAAGGAAGATATCTTGAATGGTCATCAGTTGAGGCACTTAAATGATGATACTCTAAAGGTTACAAGATCCATTCCTGCAGAGTATGAATTTTTTTTTTTATAAGGTATAACCTTTGAAGTTTTGTTATATGAATGAAAAGGGAAGACATTGAGATTTAAATCCTAGCATACTAGGGAGTTATAAGGTGTAATTACGTTTTAAATATTATTTGTATTTTCTGCATGATAAAAGGAGGTATTTGAGAATTTTGTTCATTATTGAAAGGCTTCATTTTGTGAATGTAAAAAAGGGAATAAAAGGTGTTATATTTCAGTCTTATTATGTACATTTGAGAAAGGGTTCTAAAGAGGAAATTTTTTAAAAGAAGTTCTTACTAACCTGTTTATTGAGTGGTAAAAGAAAGAAAAATTCCTTTGAGACAGGATTTGAGAGTAGATCTTCATCAAAGCACATTTAGAGGTATAGTGTTTTAACTTCTTCTCAAGGTGAATTGTTCAAAACAAATATTTTAAGGTGGATTTATAAGGTTGTTTGGTGTGCATTGTTGAAAATATTTGAGTTTGGGTTACAAACCTATATGTGCTTCATTGTTGAGAGAAAGTGGAAATAATTGCGTTAGGGTTTGTGAACAAGATATGCATCTTTGATTAGTAAATTGAGAACTACTTGTGCTTCATGATTGGAAATACTTGTGCTAAGAATTGAGACCAAGTGTGTGCATCATTGTGAAACCATTTGAACATTGGTTTAAAAGACATTGAAAGCAATTGTGAAAGTGTTTGAAGTCAATATTGTGAAGGGAACTTGTGCATTATTGTGTTAGATTCTTGAGAGCAATTTTGAAAGAAATAGGCCAATTTTTGTGAAGAAAATTTATGCACTAGCCTTGATTGATATTGAGATAAATTTGCAAAGGATATAGGACAATTTTGTGAAAAAAATTATGCATTGACTTTGAGAATTGGTGAGTTGTTTTGATCATATGATAGAGTAGGTTTGTGCATATGGTTGAGATATATTTGAGCATATGTTAGAGAAGATTTTTGCATGTGTTTGAGGCATATTTGAGCAAAGATAGAAAGTAGGTTTAAGATAGATTTGAGCAAGTATTTTGAGAAGGCTTGAAGGCAGATTAGAGCAAGTCTTGTAAGAAGACTTGAAATAGTTTTGAGGTAGATTTGAGCAAGTCCTTTGAGAAGGCTTGAAGGCAAATTCAAGCAAGTTTTGTGAGAAGACTTGAAATAGGTTTGGTATAGGTTTTGTGCAAATAATGTGTACAAATATAAGATAGAGTTGAGAGTAGATTTAGAGAGTAGGTTTGAGATAGATTTGTGCTAACCTTATAATGAGGTTTTGTGTATATTTAAGGAGAGATAAAGAGCAAAGTTGGGACATATTTGTGATGTAATGTGTATATATTTGGGATAGAGTTGAAACAAACTTGTGTATGTAATGTGTGCAAATCTAGAGCTAAGTTAAACAGAGTTTTTACTAGCTTTGGAGGTGATTAGAGCATAAAATACAAACGTCTCCTATGGATAGAGGTCCACCAGCCAGTGCAGTGGGGATAGAGGTATTCTATGGATAGAGATTCACCAACCAGAGCAATGGTGACAAAGGTCTCCTATGAATAGATTTCTAGGAACCAGAGTTAAGGGGATAGAGTTCTCATATGGATAGATATCCATGAACTTGAGCATAGGGGATTGAGATCTCCTTTGGATAGAGGTTCATAAATATTGTAATAGGGAATTGGTTCCCAAGATATTTGTTGAGAAAATTTAGAAGAAATATTTTCTTCATGGACGTAGCCCACATTGGGTGAACCACATTAAATCTATGTCTTTCATGTATGTGGTGATTTGTGCATTGCTTTATTACTGCTATTTATGAATACTACTTTGGAAAGATATTGCAATTGATAATATTGAATAATATTATTTTGAAAAAAAGTAAAATTTGGTCTTATACTGTTCACCCCCCTCTTAGTATAAGCTTGTGTTCTTCAACTATAATATATCAAGAAGACTACAGACTATAAATTAACTTATATGAAGGATGTCAAAGATGTTTATCTGCATGGATACTCAAATTTATATTATGATGGATCTATTGATGATAGGAAACCCACCTCAGATTATGTATTATATCTCAAATCAGGGCTCATATCTTGGCACAATAAGAAGCAACATATAGTAGCACAATCATCAACCAAAGCATAATACAAAGCAACAAGAGATACAACATGTGAAGCTCTATGGCTACAATACATACTATCTAACATGGGAATCAAATGAACTCCTACTATGATATTATGTGATAATCAAGGTGTGTTGAATCTTATCAAGAATCCAATCATACATGAAAGAACAAAAAATATTGAAGATCTATGTCATTTCATCAGGGAACATTTTATAATAAACATATCATCCTCAAGTACGTTCCTACAGAAGATCAGCTAGCAGACATATTTACAAATGCACTTGGGAAAATCAAGTTTTAAACATTCAAAGATCATCTATCTGATTCAAGAGAACTCCATACCAAATAATGTAATACATGGGGGTGTTATAATATATTACATCATTTGGCTATGTTAGATTACTTTGGGGGAAGTTATCTAGTTAATTCATGCAATGTAATAAATGCACAAGTGTTAATGTGCAAGGTGTTCCTTGTAAAACTAGGTAGAGTGTTGGCCAAGGAATATATCTTCCCATTTAAAGGGCCACATATCTCTACTCGAATGTATCACTTCTATTCATTCAAGAAGATGTTCTATTGCTTTGATCTATGTCTCGTAGTGTAATGCAATGCTGCTAAAGCCATTAGACTTCCTTATATCTCCCTAGTTTTAGATATGGTAGGATATAAATCTCTAATATATAAGCTTGATTTGATAAAAACTTTATTGATCGTTAGGTTAGTAGGCTTCCTTATGTCTCCCTAATAATGAGAGTATTTAAACCTAATGGAATTTTAGGTTTTGTAGAAAGCTTATATCTTCCTAATTATATAGAACTTGATAATATTTGGTAGATGCTATTATTATCAAGTTTTGTAGAATGCCTTATGACTCCCTAGTGTTTTTGGAATATGATATAGTGCTCTTGTAAAATGTAGTTCAATTTTTGGTTGATTTTGTGAAGTTTTATAAATATCAAAAATAAAATTTTCTAACACCTTATTATTCCTATTGAACTAAGCACTTTTCCAATTTTTAAGAGGTTTTAATGTTGGATTTCTTTTATCCCTTTTGAGAAATTTTGAGACAAGAATATTATAAATTTCCAACTTAGAAAAAACCTTAATAACCTCTTTTAGTATCCCTTAGGATTTGATTTTAGTGTTTCTAATTTTCAATAACCTAATTTTGTGTTGTAATGCTCATAGCTGCAAAATTTAGAAAATTAGAACACAATGATATTTGCAAATATTATAAATTTGATTTTTCTAGTAGTAACCCTTATTTATCCTAGGTTTATTTTGCAAATATTATTTTGATTTGTTATATTTCACCCTTTGATTTTTGATTTCAATATTGATATTTTATCTAAGCTTTGACCTTAGTTTACAATCCTTATATCTCCCTAAGAATGAAAGCAATATTAAATAAGGGTTATTTATTACCTTTAAAAATTGTATTACCACAATTTTTGGCACCTTTTTTGATTGTATATGACATCAATGTATTGTTCTCCTTTGGCACTAAAAACATTGTCCAAGCTTTGGAATCTCCTTGCCTTAAATGCATGAATGTTTGCACTTAAAACTATGGGGTCTTTGACCTCCCTTGACCATAGCTTATAATGCTCTCTTCTCCTTGCTTCCATGCTGCACTGTGGCTTACCTTGATTATGCTATGAATCCAGACTCCTTGGACTTAGGCATATTTTTATGGAGGAATCTTGGATCTTGTGATAAGTGTCACAACCATTTCTTATGAGCACTTGAGAGAAGTAGAGATATCTCTTACCACTTGTAAATATTTTGTTAGGTCTGAAAGGAACATTATATTATAAGATGAGCACTCATTCTTTTCCATTCCAAGTGTCTCTTTTCTTTCTAGCATTCCAACCTCCTTTGTGTAATGCTCCTTGATCGATCTTGTAACGGATGGGTGCTTATGTGGGTGCTTGTATGAGAGTTGTTAGTATTATCTTTAGATAACAAGTATCATAACCTCCTTGTGCATGATTCTTCTACGTAACACTCTCTCAACATACCTTAGCAAAGCTTATTATTAGCAATGTGCCTTGGCCAATTATTTCTTTGTTGTGAATGTTCGATGAGGTGGGTCCAGCTAATGCTTTTGGAGGATTTTGAGTAGCTTTTAGTGGTGCCCTAGTGGATCTCCTTGGATGTATGTGGATTGCTATGCTTTCCCTCATTTTTTAACCTATTTTGTATGCTCCTTTGTAGATGATATTACCTTGGATGTAATGCTCTTTATTTAATTTGTATGGTGTCTTCTTTTATTGCAGGTTCAACCGTCCAAAATGGAGGAATTATGAGCCTTTTGAGAGGCTTACTTTATATGCTTGGAGTGGACTACTATTCAGATGTTCTTGACTATAATAATATGCCTTTAAGGCAATATATATTCCACCCTAATACCTGTGTAAAACCGATTAGAATGGTGCACAATAATATAATAAATTTTGGTTATAAGAAACCTTCTTGCACTTCTTTTTGTGGATATGATATTTTGGTTTTATGGTAGATTTTTGAAGTTCTTCTGAATATGCAACTCTTTTTTTTTTTTGGTTTTATGAATCCAACTTATAACCACTTTTGTAGATGCAATATAGCACTTATAGTGCTTTGAATTTGAGATTCACCAAGTATCGATTTGAGGTAATCCTTTGCTGATTTTTTGTGGCTATTTTCTTCTCCAAAACTTGGAGGATTGAGCTATTTTTGTTGGTTTCCTTTGGCCACTAAAAGTTGCAGATTTTGATACACTAATGTTGTCTTTAGACTCTTGATGCTAATCTGATTTTGTGCCTTTATCAAGAACACAAACTCTAAGCTTTTCGAGAGTAGTATAGTAGTGGAAATGAACCCACTAATATTTCACTTTTAATGCACTAACAATTGCATATCATCATTCCAATCAACTCTCAAAATAAATTATAAGTGAACTTAATAAATTTATTGCAACTAATCAAGAATAATCTAAAAAATAATATTCAAGATTTATTCTGCATTTTCACTACAAACAAAGTTGTAGGAACTAGTCTTATTTTTTCTTTCCAAAGTAGATATTTGGTAGTTGATAGAGAGTTGTAATTTTATAATTTTATCAACTCCAAAGCTAATGTGCGAATGAAACTTAAAAGAAACTTTTTCCTTTTGCACTTTTTAATACTATAATTCAATTTTCCTCTTTTGCAACTCTAATCCAAATTAAGGTGCTTTAACAAATCTGATAAGTAATCCAATTAATGAATCTAATTGCACCAATAGTTGCTTGCCTTTTTTAAAGCGTTTGTAGCTCTTTTGTAAATTTTGTATAGGATGTAGACCTTGGTATCTAAGATCACCAAGTTGCTGCTTTGAGTAGGATCTTACTGCTTAGTTTCTTCTTCACCAAAAAGTGGTCTCAAACTTTCTTTTATGAGCCTAGTTTTTGATGATTTGATCCTTTAAGCAATATTCTCATTTTGTTGTATATTTGGAGAAGTATTTGTATCTAAAATACCTTCTTGATATGAGATGCAATCTTCAAATATATTGTATTTGGTAGGCTTATCTTGTCTTCAAGTCTTCTTGTCGAATTCTAACTTCAAGCAGGATATTCTTCTCAAGATTCTGAATGTCTTGAGGTCTTCTAATATTTGGCACTCCTTGCAAAATTCTTCTTCTTCTTTTGGATTTATTGTCAAATGGTGATAATTTTCCAAAATTGTCTTTTGTAGTGAATTTCTCCAATGAGTTCTCATTTGATGATTTATTTAGTAAGACTCTCCAAGACTTTTATAGGATGCTCGTTGAGACCTCCCCAAGGTCTTTGATATTGCAACTTCTTCTGGTCTTCCTTGAGACCTTTTCTTCAACCTTCTACTCCTAGAAGTGTTGGTGTTGAGATATTATTCTAGATCTCTGATTCTATTGCTTATGGATTCGAGTAGGACTCTCATAGTACTTATTCTTCCAAGATTGGAATTTATTCAATGATATCTTCTCCTGATATCTTTACCTTCAATTTTTCTTTAGGTGCTAGATTGATTCTGAATAATATACTCTTCCTAACTTTCTTGTAGGAAGTTTACCAACTCATTGAATCTCCTTTCCCTACAACAAAGTATTAGTACTAAAATATTAATCTGCTTTTGAATTAGATACTCTCTTCTGGAATCTTCTTTAGGATCAAGGCTTATGTAGCCCTTTTTAGTATTAAGGCTTCTGTGGCATTTTATTTAGTATCAAGTCTTCTATGGCATTTTATTCAGTATCAAGGCTTATGTGGCATTTTATTTCGAGACAAGGCTTCTGTGGCCTTTTATTCTAGGACAAGGCTTCTGTGGCCTTTTCTTTTGGATCAAGGCTTCTATGGCCTTTTATTCTAGATCAAGGATTTTGTGAAGTTATCAATCTAGAAATGGATATATCTAGTCTCCTAACTTCACTACAAATCTTCTCTAAAAGTATTATTTTGTAGTATTATTTTCTTACACAAGGAACTAATCTCTGCACTTTGAAGGCATGTTGACCTTCAGGAAATAAAGTTGAAGTCTCCTAGCTTTCTGTTGCAGGAGGAGTCCCAATGATCTAAAAATTAAATAATCTACAATAAAAGAAACTTTGGGCAATAGTTAACAAATTCCAGATATCCTAAATGATCTTCACTAGTTGATTTGTCAATCTAGTGGATTAAATGTTGAGTCCTAGTCTTCATGAGTTTTTCTTACAACTCTATGGAAAGACTCTAGACAAATGTAATATCAGTATTTTTGAAACTAATATTTCTTTCAATCCTCACTTGTGGCTCTCCCTAATTCTACCACCTAGACTCTTCTGATATTTTTTGAAAGTGGCTAGTCCAGCAGCACATCAAGTTGACAAAAAACTCAGGCTCAATGATAATGCTAGTTTTCTATTGATCTATTATGGCTAGATCTATCGTGGATCTGATACCACTGTTAGATTTTGATATAGTATGCAATTGGAGATAACAATCACAATATGCAGAATAATATGAAAGAAAGTAAATCTACGAGATGACTAAAATATGCTATAAATAGAAATGATAGAAATGAATACAATGTAGCTATGGAGGAAATGGACACCATGAACAAAGATACTAGACTACATTGTATCCATCACCAATATATGGTTATCTACACATCACTATGCTACTACATATGAATATGCTTTGAGATTCTATGTTCTACTTGTTACAATGAGGCCCTTTTTATATAGGAAGATAGGTTCCTTGGCCAACACTCTACCTAGTTGTGCAAGGTACACCTTGCACATATACAACTTGCACATTGATACTTGTGCATTTATTACATTGCATGAAGTAACTAGATAAATTCCTCCTAAAGTAATATAATGTCCTAAATATGTACCTAGGAAGATATATTTACATGACCCAAATGATGCAATATAATCTATTTCTAACATTTTTTTAAATTTTATCAAAAAATTGGGACAATTGATGCAAGAGTTAACTCCACTACCTTATATTGTAGAAACCTTGCTAACACCTTGATGGCCATATCCCTTGTCACTTCCTCTTTACATAGAAATTTTATGTCCATGTTTCTCAAAAGACGCAATTAGGATCAAGAAGAGGTGTGAAATGAACTCTTAAAGTTGCTCATTATGTACCACCCCCATTTAAATTTAATCCCATACCCAAGGGAAGGTAATAGTAGTCTAGGTAAATGATGAACATGAAAATATTGATAAACTCTATATATTGACATCATTGAAAAGCATTTGTGATGATCATGGAATCCTTTCAATCCACATCCTATTGGATCCTTTTTCCTTTGTAAGGCTAATGCCAAAAGTAATTACCAACTCTTTTGCTTCATTATTTATTCCATGTATGAATTTACAATATTTTCTAAAACCATTCCAAAACATTCATTCACTATAATTATATGCCAAAAAGAAGATAATGCAATTATAATATAGAAAAGAAACCATATGAATAAATGAATGGAGACTACAAGAAGTATAAGGTGGGTTCTTAGCACAATTGGTCATCCTACTTGAACCAATTAGATGTATTCACTTCGACCAAAAAATGTGTGTTATCCAAACTCAACTAATGCACATAGTGTAAAGGAATGGGGATACATGTTGGCCATAATATAATAATGTACTTTCATTGAATAAAGTTCTAGGTACACAGACCAGCATGGTCAATAATTCCCTTAATTTTTTCACCACTTTTCTTTGTAGTGTAGCTTAACTTGGCCCCATTTGCACCTAACTTTTCATAGTCTGAGTTTTGCACAATATACCTCAAGAGCCTACATCAAACATTATGGCCATGGAGGGTGCAAATATTGTTTGTGATTGCTTGTCTGGTTGGCTTATGCTTGTGTGTGTGTGTGGGTGGAAGAAAAGCCCTTAGTTTTGAAATACCATAATGGTTGTTTGCTCACTACAATCCCATGGGCATCTATGTGATTATGTACATGAAATTCATTCCCATTTGGTGTCATCATGAGAGATTTCTTATAGTTGCTAGGGGAGTCTTTAAGGTAGGTGTTACTAAGCTTCTATGTCCATCTAGTGGAAAACAATGGAGAGTAACGAGGGTGCCACCAATGGGAAATCCATCACTTCAAAAAAAAAAACTTAGAAAGAGGTTTGACATTGCGCTTCTATAATATCCTTCATTTTTTTCTCCCATTTTGATACAATGTCTCTTGCAATATAGTAAAAATATGAAAAATCTTGTGATATGATCCATATTTTATAACCATGTATGGTTTACACTTTGTTATCAAAATAATTGAAGAATATTAATTTTCAAAGAAGAAAACAATTTTCTTTCTAGTCAATTCATATGCATCGACACTTCAAAGCAAGTATAACTCGCACAAGCAAGCATTCATACTTATTCCAACCAATTCTTGTTCTTAAATAGCCATAGTAGCCTAATGGGAAACTTTGGATTTTTAAATAGAGGTCCAAGTTTCAAATTTTGTGAGGGGTAGGGTTGTACACCATCATTCGGTAACTAGAGTATGGTTATATAACCATACATTGGGTAAAAAACATCCTTTGTGAGGGTCATCTCATATGGCCTATAGCGTTGGGGATGTTAAAAACTACTTTACCCTTTACCCTTCAAGCATTAACAACTTATATATTTTTCATGTAAGAAAAATATTTGCACACATATGCGATACAATATAATTATTTTCAACATCCATAAAGGAAAGATAAAACAAGCACTCCTTCCTATCATTTGGTGATGCCATCTCTGAGTATCCTCCTCATTTTTAGGAGGTGGAGGAGAATTTTAATCCTCCACTTTGAAACTCATTCTTTCCCTTCTTATTTACTTTGATGTCATTTGATATAATTTCAATTATTTTTTTCTTTATCTTGTTTTAAATAGAAAAATGGGCCACTCAATGTAGGATTTCTCATGTAAAAGTGTCATATACTATGTATTAATGCATTTATTCTCTTTTATATGCTCTAAAAAGTCTTTGTTATATTTAGAGAATATATTTTATTCCTTTATTTCCAGAGAATGTATTTTGTTCTTTTCTCTCCTCCAAGCCTCATGTTGACCTATCTATGAATGTTATTAATAATATTTTAAGTCTAATGCAAAGTCTTTTCTTCCACATAAAAATTATAAAATTTGTACTTCACATTAATTAATGAACAAACTTTTCTAAGTAGGATAAAGTTTTTTTATAAGGATTAAAAGTTTAGAACTTTCTTAGTCATTCTTAGTAATTGTACTCTTCTATTGATGATTAACTAATTGTTCACCATTATGGTCTCTCTTTGTCTTTGATAGCCCCTATTTTCCAATTAAATCTTGAAGCACAAAATGTTAGTACAATTAGTAAACTTACAAAAAATATTTTTTGTGATTTTATAGATTAATAATTTTATCATTTTATTACTTAAAATTGATCATTTGTAATATGCTCCTCTTAGCTTTAACCTTCCTTACATGTAACATTTAAATATTAAGACTTAACATGTTAGCACTAACATAAATGATTTAATAAATGGGATTCATTCTTATTAACTCATATTGTAGAGTTTAGAAATATGGTGTTTGAAAATCCTCTATCTACCGTAGTGTCCAAAGGGGTTGACAATATAAGATGATTGTGTCCAATGGAAAATTTGGCATTGAAGTACTTTATGCATCTCATGCTCCAATGCATGAAGATACTTGAGACCCTTAATTTGCACATGTTAAGCATCTCCTCGAGACAAATTATATAGTTTATCAGTGCATGTAAGTATCATGATCCATGATCACCATTTTGTGATAGGAGTCATCAAGAAGTCCTAACATGCACTTGCTATAAAGTCATTTATCTAATAAGAAAAAACAATTATGCATGGATCCTTTGTACATTATGATACATATTTATTAGCAAGTGTTTGTAAATCCATCACTCACCTATATGTAGGCAGTACTAAGCTTTGTATCACTTTCATTTGCTATATGGTGTTGGTTCTCCAAGGATGGACCATCCTCTTCCTTAGTGGAAACTACCTTTCCTTATGTGGATTTATCATAAAAGGTTGTTTATCATCATCCTCTTTAGGAGGCTCAATTTGCATAGCCTCTTGGTGAGGCTCAGTCTCCTTGACCTCTTGGCGAGGCTTGGTCTCCTTGGCCTCTTAGTGAGGATTGGTCTCCTTGGCTTCCTAATGAGGCATTGTATTAGGTTCTAGTGATCCTACTTGTGCATTAGGCATAGGCAAATATACCCATGACATGTATTCCTCTAAAGTAGAAGTCACACGAATTGACTACCACCTTCCACATCTTTCTCCCTTGCATGTTGTAGAGGTGATTTCAATACCTTCTCAAACTCTTATATCTTCTATAATTTGAGCCTCAACAAGCTCAAAATCTTATATCTTGTTGATATCTATCTTGAGGATCTATTCTTGTCTGCACTTTGGATGATAATTCCTCAATTATAGGGGTTATGTCATCATGCTAAGGAAGTGAAGGTAGAATAATCATCATAAATAATTTGTGTAATTGTATGGGCTGCTTTGGATTGCTTGAATTATTGGGGTTATGTCATCATGCTAAGGAAATGAAGGTTGAATAATCATCATAAAGTACTTGTGTAATTGTATGGTATTATTTGGATTGTCCTCATCCTCATCCACCTCATCCTCTTCCTCATCATAGGTAGATTATTTGAAAAATCTATCATGGCTTCATCTGCTTGTGCCGTGAACTACTCCAATTGAATGACCATCACTTGTGCGCTATTTATCACTACATAGTGGTGCAAAATCCACTCAATGGAACATTATATGTGTTCCCTTTGTGATATCAATCAAGTATCTTACTCTGATACATATACATGTTGTCATATTACATCTAGTGTCAAGGTAATGGTATGGAGAGGCACCAAAAAATTCTTCATTCCCCACTACAAAAATACATGCACACACTCTAACAAATCATAAGATTGATAATGCTTGACCAAATCAATAATTCCTTGTATATGCAATGAATTCCATGTAAAAATATCCAATATTTTTTTCTCACTCGACAACTATGAAATCAGTAGGCACATTGCGATCTAGTACTTCATGCACAATAACTACATTCTCAACTTGAATATCCCATTTGATGACAACTTTGACACTTCGTTAGGTAACATGATGTTGATGTCAAAATATTATATGGTGAATATCTATAGTCTTGCTTCTCATTTGGTAGATTTGTATGACAATCCAGGTAGCTTGAACACATATACAAAGTCTTAGGGCTCAAAAATTATCATCAATGTCTAAGACCTAAACTGGAATGTGGTTCCCCACATGCATGGGTTATATGTATCTAACATATCCACTGGGTACTTCTTGAAGGCATAATGATTAGATTTTGTGACTTGCAAAATATAATGGTTTGAAGCATTCTTAAAAACCTTCTTCAAATTATGGTCATTTACGAGTGAACCCCATCAATTTTTGCATATATTGCTTGAAGGAATACTCTAGATGTGAACTTATATTTATCACTTTTTCTCTTCATATTTAATTTTTCCTTGGAAAAAGATGATGTCTTTGCCTCAATGCACATACAAATCCTCAGTCTAGTGGTGGATGCATTTTTTGCTTTCCAAGTTGGCCTTAAATACAACCTAGATGTTTGGTTGTCTAGATTATCACAAGGATATCATTGATGTTGCTTTTCTATGACACTATTCTAAATAAATGTGTCAATTGTTTCTTGTGTGCATCAAAAAATGACACCATATGTGCTATTGGTCTTTTTGATCCAAGAATGCATTGTAGGTTTGGGTCTATGTCTTTTCGTAGTCATGGAAATCCTATATCTCACTATTGCTTCCTCGAATGTTGAACTTCAAAACATTATAGCTTAGAATACTCCAAGTGGTGGGTACCTTATGAACCTTATTGGATATGACTCAATTATTTCTAACAACTACCACACTAACTATTGCTCTCTATTTGTAGTAGTTGGTTCATCATTGTTGACACTTCATGCACTTGATTCTCCTCTAATAACATCAACATCTTGTGTCCTAGCATTTTTGGATGCCAACTTTCCTCTCCCCCTAAAATAATTATGGAATTGGTTCTCCTCCTCTTTGGGATGATAATGAATGCAATTCAACACTCGACACTAGTAATGTAAATTTGTTGGACTAATTTGTGCCACTTTTTGAAGGTATCATACAATCCTCCTTGCGATGTTGAATCTATTTTTTTTGCCCTTCAATATATTCATTTGGAATGTTGAAGTCTTTGGTAATGTATAATATGGTCTACATGTTGTTTAAGGTTTCATTTTCCAATACCAAGTGTTTAAAGTTCATTCACAAATTTTTTGTGGATAAAGTTGTTAGTGACCCTATCAACTAGATTTTTCTCAATTGAGTGTTAGAAAAGTTCTCCATCGATGGGTGGCATCGATTGGGGATTATGGATATAAAAATAAAAGTGCAAGGTGGCATATTTAGCATTTGAATTAGTTTATGTCTCATGCTTCCATGCATAGATATCCTTGAGACCCTTTAATTACACATGTTAATGATAATTTCTTAGAGACTCGTTATATAATTCACTCATCCCAAATGTGAGTGTCACAAACCATAAAATATATTTTGTGATAAGACTCGTTAGAATTCCTCCCATGCACTCACTATCAAGCCATTTATTTGAACAAAAAAAACAACTATTTGTGTCTCCTTTGTATCTTGTGGGACATCTTGATTAGCAAGCATAGGTAAATTCACCATTCACATATAGATAGGTAGTACCGAGCTTGTCTCACCCTCATTTGTGTTGGAAATATGTTGAATATTTTCTATGTTATTTTAACCGAGTTTTGGGTTAATATATTTGAACCCATGGATTAATATATTTGAACCCATGTTTTAATATATTTGGGTTAATATATTTGAACCCATGGATTAATATATTTGAACCTAGGTTTTATGGCCATGGTATTTTAAAACCCCTTCTTGTCTTGTTGGTATATAAAGCAGAACTTGCATAAGCATTTGGTAAAGTTTACAAGAAATGTAATCATAAGCGAAAAGCGGGCGAAAGGATATTATTGTATTGGAGACGGTCAAGTTTATACAAGGAAATATGCTTGCTGGGAATTTTTTTGAAAGGGTTTCCTAGGATAAATTCTTGTGTAATGTGTTCTATATTTTTCCTTTAATTTTATAATTACTATTTTTCTAGAATTTATTTATTGGGGTATTATTTCTTTTTATTTGGTAATGTGTTCTATATTTTTCTTTTAATTTTATAATTACTATTTTTCTAGGTTGTATCTTGCTTTGAGGAGAAAGGTTTTCAACCATGGGATAGATTGATTCTTGATTGAGCGTAATGCATGGAAGAATATGGGAAAAGAAAAAATGATCGGAAGTACAACAGTAGAGCTGGTGAGCTTCAAAAGTGGTAGATCTAGTGAGCATTGAATAGTGGTAGAGTTAGTGAGCTTCAACAGTGATAGAGTTGGTGAGCTTCAACAGTAGTAGATCTGGTGAGCTTTGACAACAATAAATTTGGTGAGCTTCAACAATGGTAGAGCTGGTGAGCTTTGGCAGTGGTAGAGCTAGTGATTTTTGATAGTGGTAGAGTTGGTGAGATTAGATGAAGGTAGAGCTAGTGAGCTTTGATAGTGGTAGATCTTGTGATATTTAACAATAGTAGAGCTAGTGAGATTCAATAGTGGTATATCTAGTGAGCTTTGGAAATGGTAGATCTAGTGATCTTCAATAGTGCTAGAGCTAGTGAGATTCAGTAGCGGTAGAGATGGATAGCTTAGGCAATGGTATATCTAGTGAGCTTTGGTAGTGGTAGATTTGGTGAGCTTCAAAAGTGATAGATATGGTGAGCTTTGATAATGATAGATCTAGTGAGCTTCGATAATAGTAGAGCTTGTGAGCTTTAGCAGTGGTAGATTTGATGAGCTTTAGCACTTGTAGAGCTACTGAGCTTTGATAGTGGTAGAGCTGGTGAGCTTTAGTAGTAATAGATCTATATTTTAAGGCTAGAAATGCTTGTTCTAGTGGTTTTATCACAAAGTTGCTAAAAAAAATTGTTTGAGATGGTTTATTTGTTGTACCACAAGTTTTTAGGTAAGTATTAACTACTATAACTAGTGTCGCTTATACCTAGAGAAGCTACTATAACTGGCATAGTTGTACCCAAAAGAGATTGGTGTGGATGCTAGTGGTCATTTCCTGGTGTAATATTCTCAGAGTTAGCTCTAGTAATATTTGTAATTTTTTTTAAGTGGTTTTTTGGAATAATTTGTTATATTTATAGTATATGGTTGAGGGTAACAAGTGAAGCTAATATGTTTAGATATTGCACATGCAATGGGAGTAGTTAGAAGATATATATCTAATCCAGGGAAGGAACATTGGATTGCTATGAAGAGGATCTTCAGATACTTGCATGGAACTACAAATTATGCTATGGGTTTGGTTGCCCTTGATAGTTGACAATGGCAAATTTTCAAACCCTATGGAAAGCATTCAACAAGAGGGAGAGTGTTGGAAATATGTTGAATATTTTCCATGTTATTCTAGTTGGATTTTGGGTTAATATATTTGAACCCATGTATTAATATATTTGGGTTAATATATTTGAACCCATGTTTTAATATATTTGGGTTAATATATTTGAACCCATGTTTTAATATATTTGGGTTAATATATTTGAACCTAGGTTTTATGGCCATGGTATTGTAAAACCCCTTCTTGTGTTGTTGGTATATAAAACAACACTTGCATGAGGGTTTGTGTAAGAAAATAGTGAATATCTGAACACCCCCCAAGGGGGGAACACAATATGCAAGAAATGTAATCGCAAGTGATAGAGCAAGTGAGAAAGAAACTAAAGGATATTATTGTATTGGAGATGGTCAAGTTTATACAATAAGGAGATATTATTGCTAGGTTTTTCTTGAAAGGGTTTCCTAGGATAAATTCTTTTGTAATGTGTTCTCTATTTTTCCTTTGATTCTGCAATTACTATTTTTTTTGAAATTTATTTATCGGAGTATTATTTCTCTTTAATTTTATTTATAGGATTGGTTTTCTCATGATGGATAACCTTTATCCTTAGTGGTAACTATAATTCCCTTGTGTATATCTCTCCAAAGATTGTTGCTCCTTGGATTCTTGATGAAACTTGGCCTCTTAGCATCCTAATGAGGATTGATCTCATTGGCCTCTTGATGAGGCTTGGTATTAGGTTTTGGTGCTTCTACTTTTGTATCAGGAATAATAAAATCTACTAATGGCATATGCTTATCTAAATTAGGATTCATCATGAATGCACTAGCATATTCCCTAGATTTCTCCCTTGTATGTTGTAGAGGAGATTCCAACTCCCCCTCAAACTCTTCTATCTCGTCATGTCCATGGTCTGAGTCTTTTCAAGATTAATTGGTTTGGTGTTGGTTCCATCTTGAAGATTTGTTTTATTTACATTTCAAATGATAAATCATGTGTTTGATGTTGCTCTTTGATCTAAACAATTGTAGTTTTGCAAAACTAGCTACATGACCCTTGAATTCTGAAGTCTATTTACATTTGCATCATTTGTATATAAAGTTGCATTCTTATGTGAGATTTTTTTTTTGTGCGTTATTTCCTACTATAAAATTTTAAAGCATAACTTTTAGGTACCACAAGCTATTTTTGGGAGTTGTCCTCTTTGCCACCACAACCTGGACCCCACAATGCAGATCAAAAACCTTGGTGAAGTCTTATGGATTAATTGTGACCAATAGTGTCTCTATTTTTCATGGTTACTCTAAAACATGACATGGGTCCCTCAAAAGCCAAATTCTAAATCTATATTTAGTAGAACCCTCCACATACCCAATACTATGTGAACCCAAATGGTGATTGTATCTATTGTGGTAATTAACTAGTGGAAGCATCATGATTTTTCCTATGTTTTTCCTCCACACCTAAGTCCTTGAATCCTTTGAGGAGCTCATTTTAGCAATCTTTCATCCGTAAACAATTAATTGGTTTGGCATGTTGTATATGCAAGACAACAATATTGGATGATGTCGATCCTCAGATAGATTGGCCAATGCTCATAGAATTCTACTTAGACACCTATGTTACCCAACTCTCACAAACAATAACTCACACCTTGGAAATCACTCTTTGAAATACCATGTGACTCTGTGACCCTATTTACCTACATGTGTCCTTTTATAAATCCCTCTTATGGAAGCCATGCATTGTTGTCTCAAACTAGCAATATGTGAATTCAACTGCTTACTCTTGTGTTGTAGTGAAAAATCCTACACGTATTTTATTGGTCTTGACCAATTTCCACCAATAATTTGGATTCACCTTTGTCCCTTTCATTTGTATTATTAAAATATTACTATGCTCACAAGTTACACAATCTCCAAGAACATAAATCAACTCAATAACATGCATATATCAAATTCCTAATAATGAACAATGAAACACATTGAAAGATTTATTGAAACTACTAAAGTAATGCATAAATGCAAAGCTTCTTTGAGTTACATATTACATGGCTTTATCTTCAATATATACATACATGAGATCCTTCATATTACATGACTCTTGACATTTTCTCTCCTAACACTCATAGGATAACCAAATCTTCATATTTTACTTTTACATAATAAATCTCACATATTACATAAAGATAAAAGTCTCTCATGATTGCTTATAGCTCCCTACTTCTAAACTTGACATCACTCATATAAACCACACTTGTTAACAAGACACCTCAAACACATAACTCCACTCCTATTTATATGACACATACTCACACTTACTAACTTGACACATACTTTAGACTCAAATATCAAACATACTCCCTAATATAAATATTTACAAAGGTACCAAATAATGTAATACCTCCAACACCCCCTATTACATTATTTGGTATGAAGGCATTTTACCTTCAATCTCTAATCCTTGTCTTGGTTGTCCAACTCTGGCTTTGGTATTGCTTTAGGCACTATTTTTTATCTATGATTTGTTACCTTTATCTTATTATTTTCTTGCTTCTCTTGGATACAAATTTATGCATGTTAGACTTATTCTCTTCCTGTAAAATTTTTTAATATTTCCATAATTCTGTTCCACCATTCATAGTGATCTTTAATTTTTTTTCCGGACAAGTCTTTGGTTTGTTCTTTTCATAGATCTTGCACTTCTTGAGCATCTTTTATTTTATTCCATGCCTTTTATTACTTATTTCTTTTGCTCATTTTTCAACAAATCTTGATTTTTTATCAATGCCATTACTAATGGAAATTTTTTAATGGCTTGTACTAACATCTTTGTCACATTGTTTCTCAATTTTATCCATACCTTTATTTTATATATTGTCTATAATTCTTCCCATAGGTGTTCTATGAATTGTTTTATTTTCTCCCTCATTGATGTTTTTTTTATTATACTTCTTGGACGAAGTTTCCTTTTTTATTCTCCCATTTTGGATATTGTTGTTGTATCGATGGGTATTGAGACTGATATTGTCTTGGCTAGTATCTTTGAAAAGGTCTATTCATTTGATTCCATTGGTTCAAAGAATTGTATTTACAATAACTTGTGGTATGACCTTCCTTATTACATATGTGACAATATTTTTTCTTCCATTCTAGTTGAGATTGAGATGATAAAGTAGTATTATTTGACACATTTTTCTTTGAAATAAGAGCATTATTTATCATTTCATATTTGGCTAGATTTTTTATTTCATATTATTGGAGTATATTGATCAATTTTATAGACACCAAAACCTAGTCCTTCAAAAACCCCCATCCACCCCACAATCCTGCATAATAAAATATGCCTAAGTCTAGACTTAGGTATAAAAATCCTGCACATTATTCTATTTTATAGATTTTATTAAATCTAGAAAATCCCCCTAGGATACCTTATCTCCCCATGTGACATGTGTCCTAGCCACCACTACCCCTCCATTTTCCACATCTCACACCTCACTCCACACATCACTCCACTTCCACCTACCCACATGCCACCACTCCACCTAAGTGGGACACTCTAGGTGACTCACTACAACTGCCCAAGATAGGTGGTTGCCTAGTCCCTACCACTTGGCAGCCTTGTCTTACCACCTATATTTTCCCTCCAAAACCCCAAAATGCCTATAAAGGCAACATAACTTCATCACAAATGGAGGTTGGAAATTACATATGCCATCAAAATCCCTACAGGAGGTAACCAAAGTTCTTGGAGATCGATCCATCGAGATACCAGACCAAACCCTAGGGTTTTTGCCATTTCAATCCTAAATTTCAATGGGTTTTTACATAGAGACAAATGCACATCCATGTTTGTTGAACATAAACCCGAGTTTAGCAAACCCTAAATGTGTGTTCATGTTTTTTCAAGAATGTTTTTGATCAATGATAGACACTAATCAGGTCAAGTAAAATCAGCAAAATATTGTATTCATTATTTTCTATCTTCTGTATAATTATTTCCCATTCTGTAAGCATTCACATTTCAAGATTTTTAGCTTTTTATATATATCATAAGGGGCTTCACATCGTGTAAAACCTTCATATGCTATTAACCCTCTTTTATAGGACATGTGTGCAGGTTATAGGTTCTTGGGCTACTATAAAGTGAGGATGGTCCACAAGGATAGTTGAATCCCATCCACCACTTGGATTGTAGAAAAATGGATATCATTGACACCACCTTAATTGTGACTTGCAAAAAGGGATTTTTCCCTTTTTCGTCTAATGTATTATGAAAGAGCAAATATTATAATCATACCCCTATACCTTCAGGGCAAAAAGCATTGTAAAAAGGAGACCAAGGCTCCACCAGTTCAATACAAAATCAATTCTTTTCATTGCATTTGATCTTATCTTATAATTTGTTTGGTGTTATTCCATTTTTCTTGTAAAAATGGTGACCATGGTGGGATACCCAAAGGGTTCTCTATTTGAATTGCCTTTTTGTGTTTGATATGCTAATTTTTGTCTGTCTATTTGTTACAAGTTTTTTTTTTAGCTTTGTGGCATGGAGATAGAAGATTGGACTCGAGAGTTATAAGACTTGTTTAGGTTATTTTTGCACCTACACAAATGTGGGAGAGCATTTAGATAACTAAATAAACATAGAGTGATATTTGTATTTCAAAGCAAACATGGAGTGATGTGTGGGAGTTAACACAAATGCAAAGTAGTGTTTGAAATCCTGCACAAACACGGAGTGACATTTGAGGAACTAAAGAAGGAGCAATGAAAGGATCACAAGTCTATAACAATCAAACCCTCTAGTTTATAATTTTATTAAAAAAAAAGAATTTCTATTTTTGTTGTTTTTTTGCATTTTGTTTACATTCAAAATTTTAGGTTAGATGCATTTGTATTTGTTAAAAGCATTTAATGGGAATTAAAAAGGAAATAAACTAAAGCTAGGTTTAATTTTAGACTTCATTTTCCATATTTAGATCATGCAAAGTCTAAAATTTGCATCTAGGGTTAGATATTGCATCAGTAGGTACATTTTTAGGCATTTTTAGGAATTTTAGGGTTTCAATATTGCTCTGCCCTATTTATGAAACATGGTTAGAAATTCAGACCAGAATTTGGCTAGTTCTAAATGAAACTTGTGTTTGGGAAATACCCTTTCATGTTTGACTAGTTTCAAATGCGCTCCCGCATTTAGCTCTATGTTTCAAAACCACTGTAAGGTCTTCCTAAAATATATTTTCTATTTTTTGCTTTCAGTTCTTTTTTCCATTTGCTTCTGTGTGTTTCTAATTCTATACTTAGGCATAAAAATGAGAACTACATTCTAGATCGCATGAAAACCATAGAAAAACAAAAACACCACACACACTTGCATGCCTCACAATAAACATTGGTAAGTTTGGACTTCATCACCAACTCCCAATCGGTATTGATGGTATTGGAATTCAACTCCTTCCACCAGATCGCCCCATAGACACCTAGTAGCCACAAGTGAGTGGCTTTCTAGATTTCAACACTAGAAATTCCCCTACTCTTGGGTGCACCTAGAGTGGGAAGGATTAGTGAGCCCCTTTACCATAGGGCTCTTGAAAATAATTAGTGGATGCAACTGTAATTCTTGTGCATACCTTAAATGCATGGGTTAAGCAAAAATGAGGCTTTTTCAGTAGAAGCACATTAGACAACACAACTCCTTCAAGGGTTATTGTATTCTATAAGGTTACCTTGAGCCAATATCCATAGGAAGACATTTTTTTTTTGCTTGAGTTACATTTCTCAACATGGAGGTGTGCTTAAGCCACCTTAGTAGATTTTTATCTTTTTTTTACCCTTAGTCAACTAGGAATAGGATTTTCAACATCAAAACACACCGAAACTTGAAAAAAATAAAAAAATTCAGAAAATCCAAAAAAATCAAACACTTCAAAAACAAAATAAAAAACTTCAAAACAACAAAAAAAATCAAGAAAATAAAAAAAAAACTAAATATTGCAAAAACTTAGAAAAAATTATTATTTTTTGTTTGATTGATTGTGTGTTTGTTTATTTTTAATTTGCATCACCATTTCCACACACATACCCACCATTCATCACCCCATTTCAACTTTAGCTTATGGTAACGACCCAAAGTCAAGCTAGAGATTTAACCCAAGTCCAAGGTCAACCATCTTCATCCATGGCATATTTTTCTCAACCTTCCCAAGCTCTTGCCACTTCTATGGTACAGCAAGTCAATGTGGCCCACACTATGTATCTAGACTTATATGTAGTGCCATCCAATCATGCCCCCATATCGACCATGTATGTGATGTAAAGGGATACCCACATCGCCATCCTAGAGACTCCTAGGAGTGAGCCACCCATGCCATTTGAACCACCCATCATGCATATGGATATTGATGCTAATGTGACTTACTTGACTGTAGAAATCTTGGCTTTTCCATCATTGCCTCCCCTCACCATTCCACCCCGCATCATTCTTGGATTGCATCAAGAAACCATCTACTCTCATCTACAACAAACTCATAAATTCATCACCAATCCACTTTTTGAATCAACTACTGCAACCATGACCCACACCCATCCATCATCATCTCATCAGTACATCTCCATTCCATCGCATCAAAAAATCATTTGTTCTAACCCCCTCTATGAAGTACAAGTTAATACTGCTTTGCAGATACTTGCATCCATCCCATCCACATCATCAGTTGATCCCATCCAACATACCATTCCTCATTTAGTCGTAGTTCCCTTTGCAACCTACCCTCCATCCACATCCACTCACATGGTTGTCACACATCCAACCCAATATTTTTTTTCCCATGTGATCGTGTCATATGCATCTGAGATTGCTATACAATAAGCTTTTCTGCACTTATAGTAATTTCTTATGGAAAATACCAACCAAAGAATTCATCCTAACACACATAAACAATCACAGGTGGTAGACCCTAACCATCCATCCACCTCACATAAATCCTGATGGCAAATGATGAGTGCAAAATATATGCTCAATGATTAACATAAAATATATTATAAGGTAGGTATTTATAACATTAGCCATAGGCTTGAAATAGCCAAATGGCAATGGTTCCCCCTTGGATAGAGAACACGTGAAATACGAATTCTCCCCCCTAAGTAAGCTAAAAAAATAGGATTTAACACTAACAACTAACAAGTTATTATTCACATAACAATGTGAATAATCAACTTATTAACTATATCATTAACCATAGTAATAATAGTTAATGATATTTACAATGGTAAATAATGGAATAACCTAGTGGTAAAAATAGAAACTACTTTTTACCCTAACATCCCCCTTATTACATTATTTGGGTAATGTATATAATTACCCCAATACAGTGAAAAATATGTTTATCTACTGGTTCTTTCTCTTTCACAGTGCTCTAGCTGCTTTTAAGCAAAAAATGGTTCATTCCTTACTTTGTATTCACATCAATGAATGTACTTATTGTAATCTTGTCATCTAACCAGATTGCATGGGTAACTAGCCGCTACAACTGCTAGGTGTAGTAGAGTAGATCACTTTATACAAGGTTCATTCTATTTATAATATGATTTTGCAAAAAAGTTTTGATAAGGTAGCTAAGGTGTCAGTCGCTACCAAAAATGCACCCTTATAAGTTCCCCCCTTGTTGTAAAACATGTTGTAATAAAATTTCTAAAAGAAGTGTGCCTAAGGTGTCAGTCACTGCCAAAAATGCACCCTTATAAGTCTTATTTTTTTACAAAAAATTGTGTGAAATAAGAAAAGAAATGTTTAACCCCCTTAATTTTAAAATATGTGCAACTCAAGAAGCTTTGTGAAGGTTTTTACAAAGATTGCCTCCTAGGCAAATTTTACACCAGAAAAATCCTCCCCTTTTGTTACAAGTAATTCAAACAAAGAGAGTTTGCTATTTATGAAGCCTAAAATAGGTACAATCACCCTTTTATTGCAAGTACTTCAAACAAAAAGTTATGCTATTTATGAAGCCTAAGGAGAGAGAGAGTAAATGGTGCTTTGTCTAGGGTGACAAATTTGTTTCCCCTCTAAAATATTGTCTTAGCCATGAGCACTTTGTATGCTCTTTCTAAACCAAAATAAAAATTGAAATTAGACACTTCAATAGCAACATGGCTTTTGTGATGTGCCTTTGCCATTTTATTTTTGTTTGTTTTGAAACCAACACCGAATGGTGTCATGGTTATCCTTTTTACAATTTGTGCAAAACTTTGCCTCCTAGGCAATTTTATCAAAAACGTTCACCAAATAATCCTTCCTTATTGCAAGTACTTCAAGCATGGTTGCTATTATGAAGCCTAAAATAAAAGGTAAAATTTTGATGACTTTTGCTTTTCTGATTGCCTTTACAAGTTTTATCTCCCTCTTGTCAAAAATTTGTGTTTGAAAGAAGAAAGGAATTATCCCACCTTAGTGCAAAGGATTGCTACTTTCAAGGTTACTTATTTTACAAAAACTTATTCCTTCTTTTGATATACCCTAAAAGAGTACCAAAAGATAATTCACTCAAAAAGATATTTAATGGCGCCTGCCTGAAAATCCTCTTGAAGAGGGATAATCGTTGAGGAAATTGAGCCAAACAAATAAGAGTGAATTAGGGGTTTTGATTTAGGAGAGAATATCAAGAAAAATTGGCTTTAAACCTATGTAATGATTTACACAAATTATTGTGAAATTTTGGGGTTTTGAGTGTTTTATCGGTTGGAGGTCGTGCACACCTGCCACATGGAGGAGAGAGAAATCACCAAATCAGCAACCCATCAATGAAAACTTGACATGTCGAACCTTAGAGTACCAATGCCTATCTACCACTTATATGCCTTGTTAGCTCTTAGTTTCCATACCAGGCCATACCAATGCCTCAGTTTCCATGCTAGGCCACGTCAGCTTTGCCCAAGGATGCCACGTTAGTAGTTGGACCAATTCAAAAATTCCATGTGGACCACCACATTAGCATTGTGTTTCATTCCAATTATATTGCACCACATGCTACTTCTAGTTTTATGTTGGTGTTGTTTGTGTCAGCTTGGTCAGGTTGTTGGTGACATCAGCATTCTATCACGTGTGTTACATGGAATTCAGCACATGGTTCAGTATCCTAGGATAGCTTAAAAATTCTTTGGTGGAAGGTTGTTGGGAGGGACCAGCTTGAGGCACTGGCTAGAGTCATATTTGGTAAGAGTCACTAGCAGTAATAATCAGAGGTGGATCATTCACCAGTGTTGGTCATATCAGTAGGAGGTGGGCAGTCTACCTCCAAAAGTGTTGGTGCTAGCAGGAGTTACTGGTAGGATGTGGGGAATTCGTCAGTAGGAGGTGGGCCGCATGCCTCCAAAATTGATGGTTGTGCTAGCACGTGTAGTGCAATAGGCCCACTGTCAGGGGCTCATGGTGCTATAAGTGGGAAATTAGCCATAAATCAATGAAAAAGCAATTAATTTCATGCTTAAATAAAACCAAAAAAATAAAACTCTACCAAAAAATGCATGTAGGTAGAACCAGGGTAACAAATTTTGAGAATTTACAAAGGAAATATTGCCTCAAAAAATGTGCATATAGCAACGTGTAGGAGGGGGTCCTATCTCAAGATTTGTGCCACTTTATCCAAGTTATTTTCCTGCCCTTCACCTTGCCCATGTCAATGGATCTGATGCCAATGATGGCAAATTATGAGTGCAAAATATATGCTCAATGATTAACATAAAATATATTATAAGGTAGGTATTTATAACATTAGTCATAGTCTTAAAATAGACAAATGACAATGGTTCCTCCTTGGATAGAGAACGCGTGAAATAAGAAGTCTACCCCTAAGTCAGCTAACAAAATAGGATTTAACGCTAACAACTAACAAGTTTACTATTCACATAACAATGTGAATAATCAATTTTATTAAGTATATCATTAACCATAGTAATAATGGTTAATGATATTTACAATGGTAAATAAAGGAATAACCTAGTGGTAAAAATAGAAATTACTTTTTACCCTATCAAATCCACCTTCTTCACTCAATATGCATTATGGGTATCACAACCACCCACCATAACCATCCCCACCCATCCACTTCATCACATGTATGCTAACCTTTCAGGACAACATACCATCATACCCCCATCACCTCATCATCAACAAATCCATCCACAACATTCATTCCATAATCCATTCCACCATAACATCCATCATCATAAAATTCCAACCAACAACACACATCCCTTTCATCAACAACAAACAAATCAAGGTTTTCAATCATCATCAGAAGACCCTAAGTTTTAATTCTTGCAAAACCAGATTGATAGCTTGGCCATGCAAATACCTAGGATATTATACCAAAAACCAACCCTAAGGTAGCTAATCAATCACCCAATTCATTCTTTGATACCATCACCACCTTATCCAATAGATTTCACATTATCAAAGTTTGATAAGTTCAAGGGGGATGAGGACCCCCAAGAGCACATGAGTGGTTTCATCAATGCATGTTTCAGGATACAAGAGAATGACCCTCTCATGCTCCAAATATTTCCTCAAACATTTGGAGGAGATGCCCTAGATTGGTACAATCATCTACCACACCAAAGTATTTATACTTTTGAGCAACTAGCGGACCAATTCTTAGAGCGTTTCTCTCTTAATGTTAGAAAGAAAACAACATTAACCGACTTGTTCAACCTACGCCAATTTGAAGATGAGTCGGTTTATGACTTTGGAAACCGTTGGAGGGTAGTCATCACAAAATTGCCATTCTCCCTCCCCATGGTGGAATTGACAAGAATGTTCACAAGGAGTTGTTCCAAACCAATCTCCTTGTTACTACAATTGCAACAATATAGAACATTCGAGGAAGCTCTCACCCAGGCTCGGGTAATTGAAGAAATTAAAATCCAAGAGGGTGAGATAAAGCTAAGAAAGAAAGAATGGCAAAACAAGGGTCAAAGGGGGAACAACCAGGGCCAGTCCAAGACTGGTCAGGTTAATCAAGTAGTCTTGAGCCAACCACCACAACAAACACAACAAGCTCAAGCCCAAGTACAACAACCCCCACAACAACAACAACAACCACCATAGACTTATCATGTGGTTCCACCCCCACAACAACTACAAAATCAAGCTCAACCTATAGATAATCATCAATACCAATTCAATTGACAACCTCACAATTACACCCCATTGCCTAAATCATATTCATCCCTCTTCCAAAAGTTGTATGATGCACAAGCTATTACCTTGCCAGAGATGAAACCTGAAGATCCAAATAAACCACATGGCAAGAGCTATAAGGAGCATTTGTACTACACTTTTCATCGATAGAGAGGTCATGACATTAACAATTGCTATGCATTCAAAAACATAGTGCAAGATCTGCTTGAAAGGGGACATATCAAGATTGATAACCCTTTAGCCCAACAAAACTAAAACCTTGGTATCTATCAAACACCACTACCTCATCATGAGGCAACTCAACAAATGACTAGGGCATCAACTTCTATAGTTCCCCCAACCAAGTCAATCATGTATCTCAAGTGTACCAAGGTTTTATGGGGGCTATTCACATAGTCACCCATGGGCAAAGAAGCACAAATCACACACAACAAGAAAATGGACCAACTCAAGCAGTACCTACTCCTATAGCACAACAAAAAAATGTGCCCATACAACCAAACCCCACCATTCCATCTCCACCCATCCATATTCCAAGTCATCCACCTAGGCCAATCATCACATTGAGGAGTCGATTGACACAGAGCTTAAGAATGGCTTCAGCCAAGTTATCCATATATGAGCTTATACAACAATCTCCCCCACATCATGAGGCATTGATGGAGATCTTAAAATCCATCAAACTTCAGATAGAAGATCCCAATACCTTCAACACTTTTATGGGGAGTGTTCAAACTTGTATGGAACCTTCAATTTTATTCTATGATTTTGAAGTCAAGAACATATCATCAGAGTTACCCGATCCTCTGTTGCATATTGTAGCTCACATTGATAAAAAACCCTTCAAATGGGTGCTCATTGATATCGAATCCTCTATCAATATCATCACCATCAAAGCCATCCAACATATCAAACTACCACCATCTCACATTACATCATCCACCTTCACCTTGTGGGTGTTCAATGATGCTTTATGTTCCATAGTAGAAAATGTAGTTCTACCTATGATAGTGGGGGTGAAAACAATCCATACACTCTTCCATATCTTGGAGGGGACCATGCAGTACAACATACTTCTTGGCCATCCCTAGATTAGGGAAATGAAGTGTGTTCCCTCAACATTGCATCAATGCTTGAAATATGTGCATGAGGGAAAGATCCATTGCATTCTAGCTGACACTGAGCCATTCAAATACTGCAACTTGATTTCAAATCCATATGAGCCACCCCTCCCATCCACTCATCTATCCATCCAACCACTCATCATCAGAGCCACTCCAAATCACAACACCTCATCCAAAGCACCCATACCAAAAGCTCTTCCAATCACTGATCCAAATCATACCTCCACCTCAACCACATTCCACTTCCCAATCACACCTCATCATCCCACAAATCAAACATCACCTTCATCAAACCACATCTCATCACATCAACCAAACAATCATACCTCATCACACACATCTCCAATTCAACAAGTCATCCCATATCAACCACTAGCCAACAACCACCCCACTCAGCAAAATCCACCCCCACAACCATCTACTATCTCATAGATAGGGCCACCTATCCGAGAGGAACCCTCATAACCTATACCATCTCCACCACCTGAGCCATCAATCACCATTGAAGCCTCCACATCCACACCCGAGTCATCCACATCCACCACCACTCAAGTTGTAGTCCATATTGCCAATCCAAGCATTGGTGAGTACACAGTTGAGAATGTTACAATAACACCACCTATCCAGACTATTAGAGATTATGGTCACCCATGTGACCCACCTTTAGCCATAGGTGTAGTGTATAACATGGGTTCAGAACCAAACAAGATTAATTTTGTATATGGGGGAGTGGATTCTTCGTTCGATCCACCTCCTCCTAATGATGAATCCATGCAACAATTTTGTGCCAACTTAGAATATCTATCCAATCCAGATTTCCCTATACGATATTTTCATCGGGTTAACTGGTAGGGATATGGTCTTGGATGACATGAGCAGGGTGCATACAATATTATTGAACCTCACTATCGAGAGGTACATGATCACTCTAGCTTAGGGTACAGGCCAAAATCTTCTACCACCTCCTTTGAGCATGCATTCCAACAACTCACCCTTGATTTCAAGGAGGAAGATAGCGAAGATAGCGATGATAGTGAGGATGAATACATAGACCCTGACTTTGCACCTCATTTATATGAGGTCTTTCCAAAAATGTGACTGCACATCGACATGATTAATTCCATTTTTGATGATGACTATGAGGAAGACTTCAGAGAGGAATTTGATGCCCTATCTATTACCTTCGATGATTTCGAAGAAGATGCGGCCCCCATAGTGCCCATAGATGAAAGAGATGAGTACTACATTAGAATGTTTCCCATCCATCGACCCATATTCCACTTGCATCTTCCACGAGAGTGACCTGAGCCAGATCCACCACCACCACCTTGGTTGCCTACATGACAACACCATTATCCATCCTTCATAGGTCAGTTGCTCCCTAGAGAGAGTGTGCGAGAGAGCTCACCTTTCGAATCATAGCCACCTCACTTCCACCAAGTTAACATGATTTTTGTTGACTTGTTCGCCCCACTCTATAATCCATATGATTTGGTGAAACTAATTCCGATCGATGCTAGCCTTATCGACATGGACAGGATTTCATCCCCACCATCCATAGCTGAGTTCATCCTATTCAAAGAATTGCTAAGAGCTTCTAACGCTTACATACCTCAACAATATTCATCTTCATCTACTTCTATTTTTCAAATCGAGGTAGAAGAAGCCTCCACCTGAGTCATTTGATAATGTGGAGGATGATATTCATCTCATTCCTACTCCACATCAGTTAGAGGAAGGTTCACACATGCTAATTGAAGAATCTATCGATGTGAACCTAAGTGAAGATGCGAAAAATCCACAAATTGTGAAAATGGCAAAATATTTATTCGTAGAAGAAAGAGAAAGACTCCTAGATGTCTTAACAAGGAAGAAAGGTGTTTTTGCATGGTCGTACAAAGACATGCCTGGCCTTGACCCCAACTTGGTGGTCCATAACCTCACCTTAGCTCCCAAAGCAAAACTATTCAAGCAAAAATTGAGGAAACTTCATCCTACCATAGCCCTCATGGTCAAAGAAGAGCTACAAAAATTGTTAGATGTGGGTTTCATACAACCCATTGATTATCCTGAATGGCTCTCAAACATGGTACCCATTCGTAAACCGAATGGGGGGATTCACGTATGCACAAATTTTCGAGATTTAAACAAAGCGTGTCCCAAAGATGATTTTCATTACCAAACATCGATCAACTAGTAGACCTTCTTTGCCCATGAAATGCTATCTTTAATGGATGAATTTTAAGGATACAACCAAATTCGAATTAATCCTGATGACGAACACAAAACAACATTACAAACACCTTGGGGGAATGTTACAAGATGATGCATTCGTGCTAAAAAATGTAGGAGCTACTTACCAACATGCCATGACATATATCTTCCATGACTATATGCATAAAATCATTGAATTATGATGACTATGATTTAACAACAACACATCTTGAGCATATCGATGTACTAGAAAAAGTCTTTGATCGATTATTAGAACACAAGGTGAGGTTAAATCCTAAGAAGTGTGTATTTGGAGTCACATCAAGAAAACTTCTAGGTTTCATTATCTCCAAGAGAGGCATTGAAGTGGATCCCGATAAGGTCAAGGCCATTATTGAAATGCTACCCCCAACAAACCTTAAAGAGTTGCATAGTTTGCAAGGAAATATTCAATCGATTCATCGATTCATCACACAACTCTCAAAAAAATGTAGGTCATTCAATCACCTGCTACAAAAGGGGGTCACATTTTCCTAGAAAAAAGAATGTCAAGAGGCCTTTGATGATATAAAGCAATATCTGGCCTCATCACTAGTGCTAACATCACCTCGTTCAGGAGTCCCTTTTCATCTTTACATATCTGCTATAGATTTTGCATTAGGGACAATGCTTGCACAAAAGAATGAAAATAAAAGAGAGCAAGCAATCTATTACATTAGTCAAACATTGGTGAGTTATGAAACAAGATACACTTATGTTGAAAAGTTGTGCTTAGCAGTGGTTTTTACCACTAAGAAACTCAGACATTATATGCTAAGTAATACAACTTATGTCATAGCTAGAGAAAATCCTTTGTGTTACATGATGACTCGCACATACAACAACACCCATACCACAAAATGGATAATGCTCTTAATAGAATTTGATCTCGAATTCATTAGCCAAAAATCCATTAAGGGTCAGGTGATAGCCGATCAGCTCATGGAGGCTCCACTTCCAAATGATCAACCCTTATTCATCGAGCTACCAGATGATTCGATCTTCTCAGTCACTAAACAGGAAGAACTTGTCCCTCCTGAGGATGATGTTGACATCACCATGTTCTTTGATGGATCAAAGTGTGAAAAAGGACAAGGTGTTGGAGTCATGTTTTACACACTAGAAGGAATGCCAATTCCTTTATCATTCAAACTCGACTTTCCATGCACGAACAACAATGTAGAGTATGAAGCCCTAATATTAGGACTTCAAGCCACCATAGCTATGGGCATAAAGTGTATAAGCATCTTTGGTGATTCTAAACTTGTCGTTCATCAAGTAAAAGGAACTTACCAATGTAGAGAACTAGTCTTGAAACAATACAATGCAGTAGCAATGAAATTGCTAGCAAAGTTTGATTAGTATAAAATTGATAACTTGCCTCATTCGACTAATAGATTTATGGATGTGATGGCCTCTCTAGGATCATTGATTCCAAAGAACACAAATGGAGAGATCCAATCGCTAATCATTACAATAATGTCCAAATATATAATCTCACGAGCAGATTCTGAGGGTGAAAAGAGTGTTTGTTTCACTCATGCAGAGCCATACGAGCCTTGGCTTAGTTAGGTAAAGGACTTTCTCAGGTTTGGAACCCTCCCAATAGACTTATCATGAACTACCAAAAGAATATTCAAACAAAAGGTAGCTCATTATACTCTCTTGGGGGATGTCTTATATAGACATGGCTATGATGGAATCCTACTTTGATGTCTAGATCTTCGTAGAGGCACAAAGAGCTATATGTGAAGCCCATGATGGTACTTGTGGTGGCCACTTTAGTGGGATGGCCATCACAAAGTGCATTTTATGCATGGGTTATTATTGGCCCATGATGGAAAATGATTATTGCAAGTATGTAAAGAAATGTCAAAAGTGTCAACAACATGCCAACTTGACCCATGTACCATCACAAGCATTACAACCCATTCAAAGTCTTTGGCCCTTTTCATAATGGGGCCTAGATTTGATTGGTAAAATTTCACCTGCCTCCTTGAGACAACATAAGTTCATCATCACTACCATAGAGTACTTCACAAAGTGGGTCGAGGTGATCCCTATGACCACTACGACTGGACCTCGAATTGTGGAGTTCATACTCCAACATATTATCTATCATTTTGGTATTCCCTCAAAGATCATTTTTGATAATGGCAAGTCCTTCAAAAACAAGGATGTTCGAGCACTATGCAACAAATACAACATCCAACATAGTTTCTTGACTCCTTATTACCCACAGGCAAATGGACAAGCTGAGGCGACCAATAAGATATTGATAGCCATTCTCAAGAAACTTGTCAAAGAAAATCATAGAGATTGGCATACACAAATCCCCTTGGCATTATGGGCTTATCGAACAAGCATCCGAATGCCTACAGGGGCAACACCCTTTTCATTGGTCTATGGAGCCAAAGCAATCATACCTCTTGAGCTCGAGATCCCCTCACTGTGAATCACATTACAAGAATTCATGGATGACAACACCACTAGACAAGCACATCTTGACCAACTCACACTCCTTGATGAAAGGTGAATCAATACCTTAGAACACCTACGAGTGTATCAAGATCGCATCAAGCGTGCTTATAACGCAAAAGTTCATCTCCATGAATTCCAAGTAGGAGATCTCATTCTTAAAGAGAATCAATAGAATACCAATGCATTGCCGCACTTGCATGACAAATTCATGGCTAATTGGTTAGGTCCATACATTGTCAAGCAAAATTTGGGTCCTAGAACGTATAGGCTTGCAAATTTAGAGGGAAGAATGGAGCCTGAACCATTGAATATCATTCACCTGAGAGCGTTCTATGCATGATGTGAATTATATATATACATATACATGGCTTAAAAAACACACAACAAAACACAAAAACATTTGCATTACCAAAATTTCATGTGCATTCCACCTACATTGCATACATACATTCGTATCATTTGCATCCATTCATGTAGCTTGCAATATTAGTCATCATTAGGTCAGTTTGGATAATTTCTAGTCCACTATGTCTTGTTGCCTTAATCAGGGGCACCTTCAGTCTAACATTAGTCACCAATCCATCAGTCGCAATCATTTACAACTTTCCTTGTGGTCTTTTGATCATTAAGAGGTCCGTATAAGATAGGATAGATACCGTATGACCATCAACAATGATGATTATATGGCCACTAACTATTTTATGCACACCTCTTAATTTTCAAAATCTCATAAGGAAAGTACAACTGCATCTCGCATAACACAAAGTTTATCAAATAATACCTAGGTGTTTTCGGTCACTCAACCACTCCTAGTGTTTTAAGCAACCTCAATCAAAAGTCAAACAAGTTTGAAATGCTATAGGTTGGTCTTAGCCCCATCAAGTTTCCTCTTGGACCACGCACATTTATCACTAAGAAAATTTTGAGTTCTGGGAGTTGACTCTACCATATTTGAACCAAACACAAATCACATATATTAATGATATCTTGAGTCAGAGAGAGATGAAGCCATGATTGGATTGAACTTGGAAGCAAAAAATCTTCTTGCTTGTCCCATTATGCACATAGTCCACAAATAGTGGTTTTCACCACTTAAAAATCAATGAAAACAATGGTTTTTACCACTTAAATTTAACAACAGAAAGAGTGGGTAGTAAGGATAGGGTAAAATTCTCATCTCGACTTGGTTGAGAATCCGATTCCCCAAAGCTTTAACTCTTTTTACAAACACATAATAATAATGATAGGTCTTCAAGTAGTAAGGATAGGGTTTAATTCTCATCACAACTTGGTTGAGAATCTGATTCCCCAAAGCTTGGAAATTCTATCATTGGACTATGGAGCTAATCTCCACCGGGGCTATAGATGCTTGATTGGTAGTGGAGTATGCTCATGCGTGGTGACATGTCTCTCTTGAAGAGACCTTTGAATGCACATAAGGACAAGCTAGCTTCTTGGTTATCTCCATTACTAGTTTAATCTCACCCTACTCAAGATGGGTAAATGAATCCACCATTTGCACACACATTGGTTCTTAATTGGCTTGGATCAATACCAAACTCAAAATTTATTGGAAATGAACATTCATTGCACACACAATTGGTCCTTGAGAAATTTGACTCCACTAGGACACCCTTGGCATCTTATGGATTTGAGAGATTAGTAGATGAGTTTGTTTGAGATCACTAGGATGTTTGAGTCTTTGAAAACAACTCTAGAATCATCGTACATTCCATGTCATTTCATACCATAATCCATTTCATACATTAAAATTAGATGTTGGTGTCCCTGATTAAGCGATAAAGATAAGGTCGATCAAGCAAGAGTCTAAAGCATCTACGAATGATCATTAGAACATAATACCATCACCTCATTTGCATACATCATCATAATAAATTAGGCATCTCATTCATTAAACATTCATTCCATTATATACATATGCATCCATCCATACATCCACAATAAAACCATACAAAAACGTAACACAAAATCATCCACAAAACAAAAGCCATGTATATATATATGAATCACATATACAAAATTTTACCCAAAGGCTATATACATTAGAGCACTAAGGCTCACAAAAAAATAGAAAACAACAAAAAGAGGTAATAAGCGCTACTAGCTAGTCATGGGAGGGGGGGTCACTTAGTTATAAGCTTTCAAAACACGTGTTTTCACGGGATTCTAAAAAAATCCCCTATTTTTAAAATTTACCACCTCCCCTTCTAATTTATTAAACCCCTAAAGGTAAATCCCTATATAATAAATAATAACCCCTTTTCAAAACTTACCATTTTACCAAAAATATTTGAATCAACTTTTAATATCCCTTGGTAGGTTTACCATTTTACCAATGTATATCCATTGACCATGTTTGACTCCATCAAACTATCAAGTCTTTATGAGCATAACAGAAATTAGTGGTTTGAGCTCTAACTTGAAGTAAAAATATGCATATTCTTAGTATTCACACATTTCATTTAACCAGTAATATACAAGAACAATTTTTGATTATATTCTAGGTCTCTCACTTTGGGAGGTGTTGAGCAAGGTGCAGCAACAATATTGTCATTGTTGTCAACACACTCAGATGGATAGGTTGATGCAATGGACAGTTGTTTGGAGGTTATTCGTAATATGTATAGTGGTGTTCAATGCTTATGAGAATGTTTGTGATGTCCAGGTGAATTTGTTACAGGTTGTTCATGCAAATTTGCAAAAGTTGCAAAAATTATCACGAAGTTGTCAACGTAGCAAAAAAGGAAGTTGTCAAAGTGGTGAAACATCAATGGAATGTGTTGGACAGCCCAAGATACTATTTGGAGGTTTTTTAATCATTAGAAAGTGTGGTTGCAGTGTTGGAACGACCGGTTGCTTCGCCGGTGCATTGTTGGTCATGAAACTGCAGCTGTAAAATCTGCGTCGGAGGCCACTTTGTGGGAGGAATATTAAGTAATCCGTTACGAATTGGATGTCAATTTTTTTACTGGATGTATATGGATATATTGAGAGCTTAAGTTTTAAATTTCAGCCCAAACGAAGTCCAGAGGAAGAAACGATAAGCGTTGCAAAATGGCTCTGGAGCACTTTTTCCAATTTATGCAATAGGTGTAAAATCAGCGTTAGATGCCACTTTGTCGGAGGTATATTAAGAAATATGTAAGGAATCAAACTTCAAAAATTTTACTGGAGGTATTATAATATACAGAGAGCTTATTTTTTAAATTTCATCCCGAACGGAGACCTGAGGAAGAAACGGCAGTAGTTGCCTCCGTAGCACTTTTTCCAGTTTTGGGCAGCCAAGTGCTTTTGCACTCGAATACTCAAATTCATATTTTCTTGTTGTCGAATGTGTCGTTTAAGTGTTTTTTCACGTATAGATCATAGAATTGAACATCTTTGCTTTTTGGTCGGAGTAATTTCGAGGCCTCCAAGTGTGAGAATGAGTAATGTGCACAACACTTTGTGCGTGAACTATTTGACAAAATGCCTCTCCAAAATAAAAGTGAAATTTAAAAAGGTCATAACTTTTGATCCGTAACTCCTTTTGAGTCCGTTATTTTTCCAGTGTATGTAGAATTTTAAAATCTTGAATAACGTTATGTCTCCCATGGGAGACATTATTGAATCCTCAAACGGTCATCTTGCAGCTCGAAATTTGTCAGGAAGTTGAAGGGATTGCAAAAAGGTTTTTAAAAAAGAGTCTGTGTGAGTACAGAGAAATGTGTGAGATTCAGATTCAGATCAGATGAGATTTATCAGAGTGCATGTGTAGAGAGAAGCAATGAGCTAGACCACTCAGGGTCTTTTGGAATGGAGATCATATTTTCTATTATAGTTTTTATTTTTGCCGAGTGGGTGCTTGGTGATCGGGGTCGGTGCTCCTTTTAGTTGGTGCTGCTAAAGCCCGAGTTGGTTGATGCCATTCCCTGCAGTTGGTGCTACAAAAATATTGTAAAGAACAAATATTTTCGAGGCTGGATTTGGATGGGAGTCCAAACAATCGATTGGAATAGTGGTTTTTCCACATCGGGTTTCCACTATAAATCTGGTGTTATGTGATGCATATTTGTGTGATTGCTTGTTTTGATTTAATTTTTTAGTTGGATTAAATTTTAATACACACTGATTCACCCCCCTTCTTAGTGTCACACTTAGTTTAACATGAGGGAGGACCCCATTTCAAATTCCTTACTTCCCCTACTCCTATCTTGCTGATCTCTAGCTGGGTAGATCTTCTTGGGATCTCTTGTTGCATTTCCAAGACCTCCACGGATCCTCCTATGCTTATCAGGATGTGTCATCCCATTTTTGATGTGATCGTGGTGGTTTGGTTGGATTGACCTAAAGATTATTTCCATGGTGGCCTTTGGTGGTGGCTGGATTTCAGATGGCTTGGCTTGGGAGTTGGAGATGCAAAGCCTTTCTCGATGGAATTTTTTGGTCTTCGAGAGGGCCCCATGCTTTATTGTTCTTGAAACTCAAGGATGCCTCTATGTATCTTTGAAATTTTAGGTCTCTCTAGGCTTCTTGTATTTGGAAATGAGACATTCAACAATGTTTTTAGACAGTTGCAAATAAGAAAAATAGAAATTTCTTTATATACATTAAATATCAATATATTTATGCAATATCTCAAACTTGATGTCAAACTCAAAAAATAATTTTTATGCACTGAATAACATTTTCCAACTCCAAGCTTACTAAATTTGAACTTGAATACTAATCTTCTCACTAAATGCCTCAATGCAATAGACCATAACTCACCTGAAACTTGAAAGAGTATACTAGTTTGTGATTGCATCATTGTACAACTGTATTAAGATTCCCCCATGGATTCCATCAATCACAAATTTTTTGCATAAATTACATGATCGAAGCCACTGTCTACTAACTCTCTCAAAGTCCTTATTAAACTAGCAATTCTTAGACAAACCAAAAACTGAACAACTTAATCTAGATGTTGTTGGTTATTATTTGATGCTTATTACCAAAGTGAAAGTTCTCTACCAAGCCCATATTCTATTGGAAAATTGCAAGCAAATGATAAACCATAAAGCAACCAATAAAATTTTGGGACACATTTTGTTGTTTGGTTGACAAATGAACTATCTTAGGGAGATGAGCATTCACTCATTGACACAGACTATTTGAGGAATAGGCCCGATTCATAGATTTTCAAAAACTTCTTGATCTTGATTATGTTTACTTATCACAAGTGTCCATGCTTCCTCTAAGATAAAAGAACTTCCTCACCTATTTCTAGGAACAGAGACTTCCTGGATCAGGAAAGGCCTCAATTTCTGGAAAAGGGTATGAGAAGCATCTTCTGTCAAGGAAAATGGGCCCACCTCAAAACCCACAATTGGGTGCAGGTTAGGAACAACTTGACCAAACCACCACTCCAAAATTCACCCTAGGGATGTGAGGGTTCCGCAAGAAGGGTCCTATAACATTGCTCTTTATTTTTACTTTTCTCAAAAGCTTACTTGTTAGAGAAAAACTTGCCTTGGCCCTTTTGAAGTTTATATATGCTCCTTTAAGTATTGTCAACTTTGACTTTGAAACAAATTTTGTCATTAACATTATAACCTTGGGAAAACAAACAAGATTGCCAGAAGTCTCAACCAGTTGTTTACATTTTCTATATCATGTCTATAATTAAACACATCAATTTGTTGCTCAAGCTCAAGTTTAAAAAGTAAATTGACCATAGAATGACAACATGCAGGTCAAAACTTTAGAACAAAGCTCTGCAAGGTTTCTTTAGATAATAGTGATCATTTAAGAATGTAAAGGCACTACTAACTTCAGCAAACTAACTCCAAGAGAATCGTCATCATAATATCTTAGGCCCCAAATCATGGCATGAGGCAGTTTGTAGTTAAGGTATATTATTTTTAGTTGGCTAACATGGGAAGAGTCTTACAGTGATGCAATTACCTTATGGTACGAACCATATCTACTTTATTTCCAACAGGTATAACTTTAAACAAATTGATAGATTTACACAAAAGAATGATATAAATAAGATGTCCATTCATAGATTCTGAGTACATTCACTTTAAGGATTTTTCATTAACATAGAATTCATGAGTAAGTGGAGCTAAGCCACAGATTCTTGGGCCAAAAACCCTGAAAGAAAAATAGTAAATTGTCTTAAAAGAGGTATATTTGTTTCCACAGGCACTTAACTACCTGAAACCCACCCTGTTGGAAAGGTTGTTCCAAAATATTTTTAAAGATATATAAGGTGACACTTTAGATCAAAATTGACAGACTTATGGTTGCTTATATTTGACTAGCTTCGTAGTTGATTTGACATATGCCTTGCAAATTTTGCACCTGGCTCATTTTTCTTAAAGAAAACAAACAAGTTGGATCCTAATCGTCAAGCTAGAAAACCACAAGATTGATGGGACAAGCAAAAAGAAAATGCAATCAATAAACACAAAAATTGATTTCATGCAATTGTTAGAGAGCATTAAAGACAGATTCAAAGGGATTGATATTACAATTGAAGAATCCAAGAATTACCCCTAAAAAACCCATGAATATAGCAAGCTTTAGCATTCAAGTTTTTCATATTGTTACACCGTTGATTTGAGGTTGAATTCTGTAGGATAGCATGTTTTCTAGTCAATAGTGTGTGCAACTATATTTACATGTGGCAACAATCAACTAGGTGGAAAAGGAGTTTGCTCACTTGCTTACCCTCTTTTGACACCAAGGTGTTGTATTTCATTAGTGAGATAAATCAAATACCATAGACTCAAGGGGCCAAAGTACACCCCTTGCCCATCCAGTAGACTAGCATAGGAGTTCATTGAATAACAATGTTAACTGGGTACTTCAATGGACATATTAAAGATATTATATTTGGTTTCAGCTGGCTATTACTTCCTAGAGGTCTTTTATTGAGTGTCTTGGAGATCTATGAAACCTTAAAGGAGCTAATGAAACTATCTAATGGCTCGAGGAATAACAATATTTAAAATAAAATAACACATTATTCTTTGTAATTAGCAGTGCATCTGAGGCATCATAAAACGATGCCAACAAGATATATGCATTAGCTAAATATTATTAGAGCATAATGTCGATGTGTTACCATGTATTACACACATCCATAATAGAACATATATATATACAACCGATAAAAAAAGAAGGTAAAAAGCCTAATAGATTTTGATGGTTGCAGCCTAATGTACCATACATAGTGTTTTTTACTCTTATTGATTATTCAACTATATTTGAAATGCTCATTGCAACTATGGTTGCATTCTATGCCAAAGGAACACAAAAATCAAAGTAAGAATTAGCTCAACAATCTCAGGAATTCCAACACATCCTCTACACCCTACCATTGTTACTGCAATTAGACATCTCCAATTTCAAAATTCTCATCTTAAATGAGAAAGCAGAGGACCACACCTATAAAACATGCAGACAACATGAAATTCTAGAATTTTATAGTAAAGAACAAACCAACTTTCAAATTGGAATTCCACGATAATAATCCCTCTTGGTTTGTATGAGTTGTTTGTTCAAATCATTCATAAACATTTTTTAAGATAAATATGTTAAAGTTTTCATTATCACCAATTCTTTTCATACCTCTTTGGAAAAAATAAGGAGAATGGATGCACACTAAAACCTATAATAGACTTGAGTTTCTTTAAGATATGTTCTATGCTTTGCATTGAGACTATGGCCAATCTAAGCCTTGGTTTACTATCACATATATAAAACTTGTTTCTCAATAAAATTTATCAATATATGCAAAAGATATCCTTGTAAAATGTACAAGGAAGAACATGGTAAGACCTGTTTTTGTTCTTGATAAAAGTAAAATATAAAATAATTATCTGAAGAATGTATACTAGACTTTTCAACAAAGCAAACCTCAGATGTTCTGCATTAAGCATATCAGATGCGAATATGTTGACATACTTTATGGCCTTTCAACAATCAACCGTCATCATCTAATGATTTTTAGAAACAACTGCATGACTTTAGGAACAAGCAAAAATCAAGAGACTACCACTGTAGTGGCCAACAACAACAAGCATTCTATAAAAAAGAGTAAATTCAACTAAAATCATTACCAAAAATAAACAATCTAATATGTTGATAACCATTTCTACTGGATAGGTGATATGTCTCATGTTGATGTCTTATTGCCACTTAAACATGTTCTCTTAAGTTCCACTTAATAAAAGAGTTTTAATGGCATTATCTGACTATGTTACCAATATCACTGGTCAGAATTTCAACATATACATTATTACATACTCATAAACCACAGTATAAATCTGGTTTAAAAGGATTGGTGAGACTTATGATTTATCATGGGCTTGGTTAGAGGGGATGTCTCATACATCCAAGAGATATGTTGTCATGGTTGTAGCTTTGAAAATGACCTTTGCCTTTAGTGACTTAGAGATTTGCTACAACTTAAAGAAAAAATACTAATGCAGTTTAAGCTCTTTGCATTTTCCATGTCTTACTTTTATACCCATCATTAGTTTTTAAAAGTGTCTTTATGTTGATTAAGTTTGTCAAATATTAACATAAACTAGCAGGTGTGATACACACACAGAGCTAAAAAAGAACAAATGCAAAGATTTTCATTGAATATTTTGTCTTATTTCTTGAAGGAAGCATATGATGACTGATAATCCTGTCACCCCCAAGAAAAGGAGGGGAAAACATATAATCCAAGACTTTCCTCTATTATGTGAACTTGTAAATGATTGTATTACGTACATTATTAAGGAAACAACATGAGCAAGCACATAGTACATACATTCAGAAGGCCAATAAAGTTAAACATGAGCAAATCTATTAAATAAATAACAAATATACAAGTGTAAGACCTATCTTGATAATTTGTTTAGGTAAACTGGCCCCTGCCAACCTAACTCAAATGTTTCCTATCACAATATACATGTTGCTTCAAAAAATAATGTTCAGTAACAATTCTTTTTGAGAAGCAGATATATAATCAAGTACAATATCACAGCTAGAATTCAGTAAAGAAAGTTCAAGTTCTAGAAGAAATATACTCAAAGTACAAATCTCACAGCCATGTTGAAATTGGAATCACTTGTGCAAGAGATTAGTTAGAAGAATGAATTGTTTATTCTTTCGAAAGGTACATGCCCTTGATTAGCACGTGGCCTAAAGACTGAAAAACAACAATGCTATTCATGATGTAAAAGTCTGGCAATGTAATAATAGATGCCAAGGCACAAACAATTCAAGGCATATGAAACTTCTTGTGGAAGCAAAGGAACAACTCCATTTTGTTTCATATATTGGTTCAAGAGTATACCTCTTTGGGTTTCAAGCCTTTGACCAAGCTCATCTCAAACCAAAACTTGCAAATCCCTTTAAACCAAATATACAAAAATTAAAACAAAATGATACATTATTTCATGAACACCCTGCATACTACCACTTCTCATCAACTTAACATGTACTAAAGGCCACAAACTTAATGACATATATACTCCAAAATCCAATCCCTTCTTAAAAATTATTGGCCATTTATACTCTCCCATTCAACCCATATATGGTGAAACAAAAAATAGAAATTTAACATTATATCCCATGTTTCAATCCTCTTTCTTAATCAAACCCATATTCAATTCACTTGTCACACCATTTAAATGCAAATAGATAGAAATATTTGTAAAGCCTTTGTTTTGTATCCCAAAATAATGAAAGCTTTTTTATTGCTTGTAATATTGATGAAAAACTCAACTTAATTACCCCACATGAATCATTCTCCACAAGAAATTTATATCTTTTCTTATCTCACCTACAATTTTCATATTCTAGCCAATAGAGCATTTACTACCAATAACCTAACCAACCTTGATCCTTCATAGGACACATCTACAAATTGTGATGCAAACTTCTCATCATTTGTGATAAATTCAATTCTAATCTCTAGGGATATCTGTTGGTGTGAAAAACCCTTCAAAACTAAGAAAATATTTGCCAGCTAAGTCATCAATAAGACAACAATGCAAAGGTGGCCTTTTGTTGAAGACTAATGCAACACATAAAATGGTTAGAGGAATCAGTAAATTACTAGTATATCTTGCTTAACCAATAACTCAGAGCTTCCTTGAGAGACACACAAGAGGAAACCCAATGGACATGCCCTTTTTAAGACTTTCATAGATCTGAACTTCATAAGGAGTTTCCTTCCATATGAATCCATTGTAGACTTTAAGAACCAAGGAAACCCTACAAGACAGCAATGGCAAGTCCAATGTTGTCATCTCTTTGGTATGCTTGCTTAAACCCCTTTGCAAAGTCACCCACACCTTCTTGGACTAAACTATTTGCATCCTTTGTCACTTTGTTAAGTTCCAATAACCACTTTTCTTCTGATTTGCTTTATAAAGCTCAACATATTATGGAAATAAGAGGTCTTCAAGGTCCTAAAGTGCTCTTATATGTTATGTTCCAAATATAACATGAAATCTGAAACTACAACTTAGCATAATTTTCCCGAATAATGGGTTATGGTAGCATTGTTGCATTCTAGATCTGGAAACTTAAAAGCTAAATTAGGTGGTTATGAACAATCTAAAAAATTTTCAAATCATAAACTAGGCAAGTTCTATTTTGGAATATAGAATTGGTAAATTCAATTCTAAAATCTGAAATATCTAAGATGTTCCTCCTTTTTTAATTATAAAGCTAAAAACCCTAAAAATCTAGCCATTTAGCCATGCCAGAATCAGAAACTCCTGGAAACTACTAAAGCAGAATATTAAAGTTGCAAAAAGAACTTACATGATATCCTTGAGGATTCTGAACACTTAAGTTTTTTTAAAGAATCTGGAAAGAGAACATGACATTACCATTATAAAAAATAACTGACAAAATACATAAGTAGCTAAAAGAAACTTTCCTGTAAGGATATGAGCACCAGCTCAACCCCGAACCCAAAAACAATGTGGTCACTGCCTTGGCTAGAACACAACTTCAAACTATGCACAAAAACTTTCTTCTACCAAAAACTGACCTCCAATAGTTCAATCTATATATAAGCATTTCCCACTTTAGCTCTTTTCACGGTGCATGTTGGATTACTAGCTCACATTGAATAAGTGCCCATAGTGACCAAAAAAACTAGTTGAACCCCACAAACATCTTACATACAGATATTTCTAGTGGACTAAATTGTACACAAAAGTGGGATGGGCCCAACTATCTAATATTTCCATAGGATAAGAAAAAGTTCCATAACATTGTCCCTGTCTGTTATAGTTAGTATTAGGGTTTTCTAGGTCCTACCAAGGTGGGTAGTCACAGAGCCACCTTCAAGAATAGATAATATTTTATCAAGCCAAATAATGTTGTAAGTTGACAAATCACTGGAAAAAGTTTATAATTATGGTCCAGTTTTATGTGCAACAAGAAATCAGTATGGTCCAATTTTTTTACCATCAATTTGAGAGGGTCATACCTGTATGCTTTTCGGCTGTGCTTCTGGTTTATTCTCCCACTTTTTGGTTGTGCTTCCAGTTTATTCTCCCACTTTTCGGTTGTGCTTCCCTGGTCTACCCCTCTCCTGAGAATCCCTTCCAAAAAGTGATCCTCCCTTTTTAATTTTTTTTAAATATATCCTCCTTGTCTTTTCATGAACCCCCAAAACATCAGGGTTTTCTAGGTCCTACCAAGGCGGGTAGTCACAGAGCCACCTTCAAGAATAAATATTTTATCAAGCCAAATAATGTTGTAAGTTGACAAATCATCGAAAAGTTTATAATTATGGTCCAGTTTTATGTGCAACAAGAAACCATGGCTTCAATGCATGTGTTTGTTATCGTCTAGTTTGCTTAAGGGACACAATTTATAAGTTTTTAAATGTCTATAGCTTGGTTTGGTGAAGCATTGATATTTTTGTACTTGCAACTCCCAATAAAATATATAATCCTATTCCATTAATTTCTTTTTAAAGTTTCATCATTTTTACTCACTTAATTCCAAAGTGATCCAAACTTTTGCACTGTACCTGTTATGTCATTTTCCCGACAGGCTTTAGAGTCAAGTTTCTCCTTCTTTGGTCTGCTTAGGGGATGTCCACAGGACACACACCTCTCCATGGCATGGTGGCGTGCCCATACCGTGCAAGAGCTCTTCAGGGGTGTATTTGTTTTTATAGTTGTGACACGTGTAAGATATGATAGTCGGGAAGGTCTTATTGTGATGTTTTTTATAGTCATTTGTATTTGTTTTTGGTTTATTGTGAAGGTAGTTGGTTTGTTGTGATGTTTTACTTGTAATGTTTTTAATGCAAGTTTTTTTATTGATAAGAGTTATTATAAAATTTCATTCTACATTACTATCTTTCTTTTATATAGGTTTTAGATCATAAATGTGATCTTTTATTATTTAAATAAATTTTATTTTATTTATTGGTTAATAAAAGTTAAAAAGTTATTTGAAAATTATATAATAGTATTCATAAGAAAAAAATTATTAATGCCACCACAAATCTATAATTTTTTTAAAATTATTATTATTTTTTAATGGGTTATATGGAATTGAAACGGCTTCACCCCCTATCAATGCCACCACAAATCTATATATTTTTTTAATTATTATTATTATTTTAATGGGTTATATGGAATTGAAACGGCCCCGCCCATATTACATCATGACTGCATAGTAGTATTACAACAACTTGGTAATTATGCATGTATCATTTGGCAAGATTTGAACCTTGGTCTCTTTCTTGAAAGATGAGGAATCTAACCAACTGAACTAACGCCATTTGATACCACAAATCTATACTTATAAAAATAACCTTCCAAAACTCACTTTAATATTTTATTTATAGAGCTTGTACAAAAATAAAAAAAGATACTCACTTTAATTATGGTTATAATTTTTATTTAATCTATGGTTATAAACTCACTTTAATTATGCATGTAATTATTTTTATTTTAGTCCTTGTAAGAAGTGTCCTAACATCTTTATAAATATTTGGTATGCAACTCAAATATAACCCCCACCCCCTCTTCTCCAGCCCCTTTTTTATCGGTAGAATCTATATGTAGGTATGCATGAATTTTAAATACCCCTCCCCTATAATATACTTACCAATTTACCGATGGTTCAACTTGATATTAAAAATACCCCCTGTATGCACTCACGTGGTATTTACCATTTCCTCAGAGTGACCCCCCATGTAGTTTGTGCTACCTTAAGGACCATGAGAAGATCCTTGTGATCCAAAGGGGTCGTGAAAATTAGGAACCCTCGAGCAAGAACTGCCAAGCCTAGACTAACTTTGCCTGCTAAATATAAACATAGAGGAAGAAGGCCGCATAGGTAATGGAATATGATGTTGAGAAAGCAGATCCTCAAGTGCTTGAATGTACCTATTCTATGATCATGAATGAGATAGATCCTACCTTTGGCGCACCTCGCATAGTGTAATATTGGCATGAAGGGTAAAATAATGAACACTATCACCTCCTACACCTAGGGCCACCCATAGCCCCTCCATATTGCTTTGTAGCTAAGATATCTTAAGATATTGAGCCACAAACAAACCCTATAGCCTTGTAATATCTACATATTGGTTTGTTCCAGCTTGTAAGAGGTAATCTCGCTCCTCACCTAAGCTATCCTACTTAGCCTAGAGGATGCCCCAATCATCCTCACTATGAATGTGAGGTTCCTCTAGAACCTCCTCCATAGTATCCATCACCATCACCACCACCACCTTTATCACTCCCAACCCCAGCATCCAAAGGTAGATTTGTATCAACCCTCACCCACCTTCTACCACCACTACCTCGATGATACCTCTATCATCGAGGAGTCTCATATCATCGAGGAATCTCATTTATGACATCTCGATCATCTTCGCTACCTCCAACATCCATATCCTAATTAGGTGCCAAAGGATGCTATGAAGCAAACAATGCATCATACTCAATAGTAGTTCCAACATCATCTACATCTAGGGAATCTAGCACCTCATCATCATGGTCATCAATATCCTAGTCACAAGAAGGATAAGGGAGACTAAGCTTATCGCCCCAATTCCTATATATGATCAGGGCATCAAGAACGACTAGTTGTGACATGGGTGAACTATAATCCCATGACACACAATACCATTACGACTCACAATTTGATACTGCACAATTCTAAACTACTTTAGAACATGAGAGATCTAGATCATATCACTCTCTCTCCCATGTCATCCAACCAACCATATAGCCTACCTCGTTGGTCGTAGTTGTACCCCATCCTTAGTCCATGCAACCCCTATCCATGATCACCATATAATGTCTGCAGTGGTCAACCCTACCCACATCTCTCGATACTCTTAGCTACTACTGCTAGGACAACTTGATGGAAGATTCCCATTGATCCAACAATGAAGAGCACAAGGGTGCGAGCTATCCCACTCGTAAGGCAAACCATCAGGTTGATCAACTATGAAGTGATCCCATACCCAAATATGGAGAAGCAAGCTATAGCCTTAACTCATTTCACGCACACATCTTTATCTCATAAAGCTCCACATACATCTGGTAAATAAAATAAAGTACCCAAGCATACACACAAGGCTCATAAATCATATCCATAACTAGCCTAATTTGGTTCCATAGGAACCTAACTCCTGTACTGCTTGGTAGCAACATAGTGGATAATATGTACATCACAAATGTAGGTAGTGGTTATAGATATCCCTTCTAGAACATCTCTAGATACTGAATACCATCCCCACTCACATCCACATCCCTCCATCTATCACCAAATAGAGACCTAAGCTCATGCTCCTTATAGTGGTTGAATCAAATTGGTAGCCCCTCTATAGGAACATAGAAGATGTAATAAACATCCTCCAAGATAATAGTAATCTCCTCGATTAAGAGCTAAAATGACCCCCTATCAAGGTTTCATCTCTCTGCCAAGGTTGATAGGTACTCCTCATCCATCCTCACCCACTCAACTCTACCACAGTCAACCAAACCCATTGTCTCCAACCACTTCTAGTGGTCATCAGTCAATTCATTCCTCGCACAATAAATGATAGGAGAAAAACGGTGGTGAGCCTCCAAAAATTTCACTTGCAACACAAATAAAAAAATAAATAAAAAATCTCATTTCATTCCATCATCATTTTTCTCACTTCAAAAAATACAAAAAAATAAAATACATTTCTATTTCATTCCACCATCATTTTCCAATTCAAAAAAGATAAAAAAAAAAATCCATAACCGAATTGTACGCCTCCAAACACGAACCCATATTTATCGAGTGCATATAAACATGGATCCGCATTTGGAAGGTGCATGTAAACACAAACGTGCATTTGACCATCCCCAAATGTGATTTCACGTTTGAAATTGGACAAACATCGACCTGCATTATCCTAAAAAAACATATAAAAAGCAACAAAAAAATCCATATCTCAACAAATTCATCAAATCACTTCATACGTGCATCCATTGCATCATCACACCTCATGTCACCCAAATTAAATAAATTTGGTAACCCAATCAAGGAGTGTGACTGGGTTTAAGAAACTTTGCCAAAGCTATCATACACTCCTATCTGTGGGGTCACAAAAGTGGAAATCTCTCAAATTGGTATGCATCATGCCATGGGTTTGAATGTGGTGAATATAATCAAGGCACACTAACCTAAAAAATAGTATAATGTGCACACCCATATTTGCTGGTCCATCTACCACATCAAATGTGTAGATCATTTTTGTCAAAGCAAAGTATCATAATTGTAGCTCCCTCCAAACTTGGGATAACCAACTTGATCTTCATCATTCACGTTTACATCCATCACATCAACTTCACAATCTAAAATAATTCAAGTGACTCATGGGTATCATTTATTTCATATTGAACCCATTCATCACTTGAGCGGGTAAGCCAAAATAAAAAATCTTAAAACTCATTCATTCTTTGCGTCGAGATAACTTTAGTATGTTGCTCCATACAATAATGTTAGGTTTCTCTTGTTTTTGCACAACATTGTGTTTTACGCAATATGGTACAAAAGAGGTATCTGTAGACACCAAAACCTAGTCCTTCACAAATCCCCCATCCATCCCATAATCTTGCATAATAAAATGCACCTAAGTCTAGACTTAGGTATAAAAATCCTGCACATTATTCTATTTTCCATATTTTATTAAATATAGAAAATCCCCTAGGATACCCTATCTCCCCATGTGACACGTGTCCTAGCCACCACCATCCCTCCATTTGCCACATCTCACACCTTACTCCATGCATCACTCTAGGTGACTCACTAAATCCACCCATGATAGGTGGTTTTCTAGTACCTACCACTTGGCAGTCGTGGCTTACCACCTATATTTTCCCTCTAAAACCCTAAAAGGTCTATAAAGGCAACATCACTTCATCGCAAATGGAGGCTAGAAAATATATTGTTATGCTATCAAAATCCTTGTATGAGGTAACCAAAGTTATTGGAGATCGAACCATCGAGATCTCGTACCAAACCCTAGGGTTTTTGCCATTTCAATCCCAAACATCACTAGAAATTTACACAAAGACAAACATGCATCTGCATTTTTAAAGCTTCGGCCTGCATTTAGTCAGCCTCAAATGCATGCCCGCATTTTCTCAGGAATGCTTTAAACCGATGACAGACACTAATCGGGTCAAGTAAAATCAACAAGGTATTTTATTCATTGTTTTCTATCTTCTGCATAATTATTTCCCATTCTATAAGAATTCACATTTTAGGGTTTATAGATTTTTATTTATCTCAAAATGGGATTCACATCATGGAAACCCTTCATATGCTATTAATCCTCTTTTGATAGGACATGTGTGCAGGTGATAGGTTCTTAGACTATTGTTGAAGCAAGGATGGTCCACAAGGATAGTTGAAGCCCATCCACCACTTGGATTGTAGTAAAAGGGAGATCATTGACACCACATTTATTGTGACTTGCAAAAAGGTGTTTTTCCCCTTTTTGTCTATTGTATTATGAAGGAGCAAATATTGTAATCATATCCCTATACCTTTGGGGCAAAAATCATTGTAAAAAGGAGACCATGGCTCCACTAGTTCAATACACAATTAATTCTTTTCATTGCAATAGTTTGTTCTTATCTTATCATTTGTTTGGTTTCATTCCATTTTGCTTACAAATCCATCAAAGGATATGTTTTTGTTTAGCACTTGAAGAGAATTGACTAAAGATTTAAATTTTCTATGAGTGCTCTTAATGTAACTTGAACAAGAAACTTGTCTTCCACTTTTTCTCCCATAGTTTGTAATTTAGCTTTTAATTTTGCTACCCTTTGAAGAAAATGTTCTATACTCTCTCCATCATGAACTCTTAGAGAATACAATTGTGATTGTAGGTGTAAAATAATTGCTTCATTCCTTCCATCAAATATTGTACATAATTTTTTCCATGCATTTTTTGAAGTTTTTGCCTCACTTATATGTTTTTGAATTTCATCTATTATACCAAATGTGATTAACATAAGAGCTTTTGCATCATCATATTTAAATTTTTGTAATTCAATTTCATCTTCTAGAATGTATTTTTTTCTATTTACCACATCCCAACATTTCTCAACAATGAGTATTGATCTTATTTTGTTTTTCCATGGAGTAATCTGGTCCTTTTAAAAGTTTTGATTTAGAAAGGAACATATTTGTATTTTCCATAATTTTATTTTTGAATCTTCAAATTCTTCAATTTCATTCATTTATTAATTCATTTAATTTCTTCTTCGTATAACTCCCTACAATATTTCTTTTCAAATTTTCTTTCTTCAATTTTTATAATTTTAAATTTTCATTCAGATTTTTTCTTTCAACTTTATCAATTTCGAATTTCAAATTTTCATAAACTTCTTGTATCTCTCTTTAATTCAATTCTTCAATCTCAATTTAATTTATTTCAAATAATTTCTTTCTCCAATATTTAATAAATAAATTTTCTTCTTTTTATATCTCCTTTTTATTTCATTCTTCACTTTTCAATTTATTATTCACCTTCTTATATCTCCCAAAATGAAATTAATAATCAAATATGCTTCCAAATATTTAAAATATCAAAATATACCTTAAATGATTCTCAATTATCCTCTAATTTATGACTTATTAACCACATGAATCACCTTACAACTTTGTCTATGCTTTACATTTTATTCTTCCAATGTTCTACCTTTAACTAAACCAGGAGAAGCCCTTCTAATTTGCCTATTCTAAATTTCCAGCCTACATGAATTTACTGACTTCAGTCAAGTTACAGCAAATGCGTTACAATTTCTGAACTAAAGACTTCATGACTTTCTTTTCGCCTTTGCTACAATATAATTCCATTATATTTAAATAAACAAAGGTATACAATGGTAACTACTTACAAATGTGCATGGATACGCTACACACAACATGTATTCCTCACAACCCATGTATTTGCAATACACCATGGTCCAAATAAACATACAACACAAGACTCATCTTGACCAAAATGATACCTTGAAAAATAGCTCTTCGAACTTTATTTCTAACAACATGGATGTATGTATATAAATATCATTGGATCAATGGATGGTTGGAAACTACCTACTACCACAAAACTACCCGTATACATCAAAAAATTAAAATACACATACATTACAATATATTTATTACAAATATATATCACCACGTACACACAAATCTTATTATCACCAACATGTGGCACATGCATCTATGTGTGTGTGTGTGTGCTCATCCATTAATCAATTCATGCATATGTGCACGTATTCATGTGTCAAATTGTATGCTTACATCTATTCCTTCCTCTATAATTGTTGGCATATCCATCAACAAATCAACCAAACATTGGGGTAGAAGCATTGATCTCTTTTCATCAAACACTTGTCATGCTCTCTCCAATGCTTGAGGTTCCATACATTTTTTGCAATTGGCTACACTTCAAACCACTATCAACAAAAAATTGTTCTCTCATTGATTGCTTCACTTCATACAATTCCATCACAAGTATGATGGGAAAATCCCATTTCCACCTTTATTAGGGTTCAAGAGGAATACCCCTTGTGGAGTGTAGTGACAATCAATGATCAAAACATTGAATCCTTCACTATCTAGTCTAAATATTTTCTACATATGATATTTTTGGGTTATCTAGTCGGCCCATTTGGAACACTCAAATTGTTGTTGAGATGTTCTACTACTTCTAGATGATCTGGATGGTGCCCTCAAAGGTTTCCTTAGTGAGGGTATGGACAACAGACCTACAAAACACAACTTAAATTATTACCTCTAATGGTCAACTCCTCATGTTGGTTTTTGATGTCTAGTTCTTGATGGTGGGTGTCTATGACCAACCTCAGATAAAAATCTCCAATGGCTAGTCCCACACAATGATTTACAACAAACTACCCTAGATGATAGGCCTAGATGGTCATCCCTATTTGGCTAGCCTTGGATGGTTGCCTCAGTTGACAAACTCTAGATGATAGTCTTAGTAGGTCATTTTCATATGATATGCCCAAAAAACCAACCCTATACAATAGGCCTAAAATACTAACCTTGAATGACTTCCTTTGACAATAAAATTTGGATGATAGTCTTTGTCAACCAATCTTAGATGATCCCTTGTGCTTAGATGGCCAAGTACTAGTGTTAAACGAAACTTGTCCTAGATGATAACACCTTTGACCTTGATAGCATCTCCACTACCCCAAACCATAGTTTTCTTGGTCGTGATGGCATCTTATCTACCCTAGATGATAATTTACTTGGCCTTGACAACCTCTCATTTTTCCCAATATACTAGGAAAAAATCTTAGATGGCCAAACAAGGATCTCAAACTACTAGTATCTGACCCCAGATGGTTAAGTTGAGATCTAAATGACTAGGCTCCATCCCTATATGGTTTGGTTGGGATCCAAATGGCTAGTAATAATTGTAAATGACCACATTCTACCCTTAGATGACGAAGCTTGAATAATAATAACAACATATTAAGCTTAGATGACATATACACAAGGTTGGATGATGTATCCCTTGTGAAAAACATCTTTCATGCAATGAACATTGTCTCACTTGCCTTTGACAACACTCTTGCTTTCCTAGACAACAATGGTCTCTCTTTGATAATAATACCTACTCTGTAGGTGTTATTCATCCATTGTGGGATGGCATTCACTTAATGCTAGAGGATATCATTTATGCAGAAGATGATAATTCTTAGTCCATGAATGACATGTGCTTGTGATGAAAAACATAAAAACTTCCTCTTATGGTATAAACTACTCAATGGGTCAAGTGCCTTGCTCAAACGATATGACATCTTTCATCATCCAAAAATCTTATTGGTTCATTCAAATGATATCCTTTATCATCTAGATGATTTTTTTCCTTAGTCCTATGGTTAGTATCTTCAACTTGATAGTCTTGCATGCCCAAATAGCATCTTGTATAATATAGACTACATTCTTCCTAGTGTTTACCTTTAGAAGGGTTTCTAGTTTCAACCCTATTCTTGAACTTCTTTTGCAAAGAAAAATATTCAAAATAAAAATACCAAGGTTTCCACTTGTATGTTTAAGTTGAAGGTAGACACATTAGTGAAAAAAGAAACATGGTGAAGCAGTACTCTAAAAATGTCAACTAGATTACACATACATGGTAATTACTTACAAGAGAAGAAAAATGAGGATCTATGTGGAAAATCCAAGCCCTATCACATAGAAAATATCTAAGAAGATAGAACCAAACTAATAGAAAATGATCCAAAAATCCTTGAAGGATTGATAGAAGAATTTTAGGTTGAAGATAAGCTCTCTCTGAGTAATTTTAATACAATACTTAAAATTGGACTGGGAAATTACTACATGATGGAGTTAAGAAATTATCAATTTCTATCCATCGTAAATTAGATGCTCCAAAAAAACATCAAATAATAGATGCACAAGTTAAGAGCATACTCCTCGTGTTGCAAGATTTCTGGTTCACTAGGTCACATTACACACAAGTGAAGAGCATAATACCAATAACAAAAATTTATTAGAAAAAAAGGAAGAAAAAAGAGGGATTATAAACTTCAAGATAGATATGAGTTAGGAAAGGAAGTGATGCATCTACAAAACTCTACAAAACTCTGTACATGTTTCAACCTATAGGTCTCATTAGCGAAGTGAGCAACAACAAGGTACAACCTCTCTTTATAAAGACTTAACTCTAGGGGGAACTGAAGATTAATGCATGTGTTATAAAAACACCCAAGCATTGTTACAAGCCGTAGGTTTATAGACCAAGAAAGTTGTAACAACCTAGCCTAACCCACTGGTTCCACAACAAACCTACTAGATGGACAAATAACAAGGAAAGAAGTTGGGCTATTTTTTTTTGGATTTTAAATTTGTATTTATTGCTCTCCAAATATTTAATCAATATAAGGCATCAAAAGCCACTTTTGAGTTTTAGTCACTACATATGACACTCAAGTGGATAGGAGTGGTTAGTCTCCCGTTTAATAATTTAGTGGTCCCTTATTTCTCATCTACTTACACTAGGATGAGGCAATAGAATCACAGTGTAGGGATTATCCTCTAAGGTCCATAACACTTAGAGGGAGACACTTTTTTTCCCAAAACTAAACTTGTTACCTATATAGGGTATTACATGCCCAACTGTGCTAGGATAACATGAATTTTTCTATGGTGTGATGCCTTTGTGCTTTAGCTAAGTATCTCCTCATAGATTCAGCTAAGTTCATTGTCACTGCTCTGATAATGAACATGTTATTTCCTGCCCAAGATTACAAATAAAACAATGGGATATCCCATACCAACCTATTGTGGACACTTCCTTAGCCTCACCACTAGGACTCCTAATCATAACTAATATGTTTAACAAATTCAACATATTAAATATTTTTGGTTGATAATGAAAATTGGAACGTTTGTATGTTCAAAAAAAAAAATTATAAAACCTTGTGAAAAATAGAAGAGCGTAGGTAGATATAAGTTTCACAAATTGTGGAAAGAAATATATTAATTAAAACTATCAACAAATTGAATATTTTTGGTTGATAATGAAAATTGGAATGTTTGTATGTTTGAAAAACAATTTTTAGAAAACCTTGTGAAAACTAGAAGAGCACAAGTAAATACAAAAATCCATCAACAATACCTTATCCAAATCATTAAAGCATATAATAATAATTTTATTAAAAAAACATTTATAATAGTAACCAAAAGGTCCATTCCAGGGAGAGTCGTAACGGTGAAAAAAAGAGAAGTCCCAAGCTCTACCCCAAAAAACACATCCACCCAGAAAAGAAAAAAGACATTAAAATGCAAAAAATACAAGGTGAGAAATAGAGTCCCTTAAGCAATATTATTTTTACAAAGATAATATCGAAGAGGTTTTTCATTCCTTCAGCAAATGATGCCTCAAGCAATGTGCTTTAGTTCTCTATCTTTTCTACAATTTTTAAATGTTGGAAAAATAATATATGTGTTGACTCGAAGATCTCTGACAAAATTGTAGTTGTTCAACTTCAAAATAAGAGGAACTATTTTTATTTTGGTTCCATGTCTGCATGTTTCTCACTCCAGAAATCTAGACAAAAGTGAAGGCCTACCATCAAATTTAACTTTCTCAAACAAAGGCAAGAGAAAATTAATTTTATATCCCCTAGCTCTGAGTCTATTAAAAAAATTATTTTTAACAGAAATAAATCCATCTCTAAAACTTTATCTAACCAGAAAATTGTTGAGTTCATTCATGATAAAGGCTTTTTGTTGATAAACTAGATGATGGGAGGAAGCAAGGATGTATTGATAGGCTTTCATTGGCTTCTAAAACAATTTGGTGCAGAGAATTCCAGTTTGAGCAAAATCAAGCCCCTTAAAAATACATAGTATCTAAAAGTGTTATTTCAAAATAAAAAATAAAGGGAGTAATTTTAATACTGTCATAAAAGAAACCATAGGCAGAAAAAAAAATATTAATATCCTCCTTAGGGCCATGTCAAACTCCAATGGCATCATCAATGTATCTTTTATAAAATAAAATATTTTTTGCAACATTATTAAATACCTGTTCTTTTAGATGATAGAGAATAAACAAGCATAAACCACAATAAAATTACTTCCCATGGTTGTTCCTCTTATTTGCTTGTATGCTTTTTATTTGAATTCCAAGTAGTATTGTATTAACACTATCTCTACAAGCCTTACCACAAATTTTATCTTGGCTATTTCAAATTTGTTATTCAAAAAATGACAAAGGGTTTCTAGTTCTTGAGAGGTGGGGATGTTGGGATAGAGGCTCTCAACATAAAAAGAGAAAAGAATGATATCCTAAGGAAAAGTATGGCCATGCAGATATTTAATTAGAGATATGGAATCCAAGAGATGATATTTTCTTCAACAAAATTTGTAGGAGCATATGATGAAGCCATTTGGAGGTAATTATGAGCATGAAACCATAGTAGGAAGAGATGGGTCACCTAGAAAGCTTGGGCTTGTGGATTTTGGAGAGCAAGTAAAAGATTCATATTCTAGTAGAGGATGGTGTTACCTAGAGCATAAAATTCTTATGGTTTTCTGAAAGCATATTCTTCCTAAAAGCCCAACCAAGTCTTGGAGTTGATAAAAAACATCTTGTAAGAAGACTCTGTTCACTTTAGAGTATACATTCTCATTTAAAAGCTGAGAAATGCCTTATGAAATGTACCAGTCCATGGAAAAAATACAAACATCCAAGTTTTTATTTGTGTGTCTAATGACAATGGGTATGTCATTAGCAAGAGAACGAATACAGACTAGATATGGGGTAGAAAGGCACGTTGGTGGGTTGGACTGGAAGTAGATAATTTGTTATTGAGAAATATTTTACCAATGCCAATAATTTATTTCAAAGGCCTATAAAATTATGAGAGATTAAAACTTGGGTTGGAAACACAGAAATTATTAATGGGCTTAGATGGTTTTGGAGGGCTGCCTCTCGGTCCAAAGAACCATTCAATATGAAGATGTCTACAAAATGCTAGAAAAATCATGTTTTAGAACCTCTTTAGAAATTTTGGAGACACTCATAGAAAAATTCCACTTGGAAATGGCTAAATTGTACATATGTAACTTCAAAAAATACACAGATAAATTAGCTACTCAGGCCAATAATTATGTTTTTAGCATTGTTATTTCCTATAGTTAAGAAAATTCGTGCAAATTCCATAAATAAACATAAGATAATTTCTCAAGAAATTACTTCTGAATAGGAATCCCAGATTAATGAGATTTTTAAAATAAATCTCAAAAAAGATATACAAGAGAAAGCCAAAGTTGTTCTAGAGAATGTTGCTTTAGAAATCCTAGAAGTTAATATGTCAAAAGCTAGAGAAAGAGTAGTTGGCTTAGTTAAAAGAGAAATCAAGCAGCAAATTGATCGTTTGAAAAAACTAATTATAGGCGCACAAAATAACTTTCTTGCACAACATAACAAGAATAGAAGTCGTAGTAAAGAATCAAATTAGATAGAATCTACTATACAGAAAAGGCAATCACAACAACATCCACAACATAGAAACAAACAACAACAACGACAACCACAACAAAGGAATAAAAAACCAAAATAACAACAACAAGGACATAATTTAAAATTTTGAGGCACTTTTCCAAGAAGACAAAATAAGGGGAGAAACTTCTAGAACCGCAATTTCTCTTTGCAACAATGATTACAATAGGAAAATAGAAGAACTTTTTACAACTCTGGTTTTGGGAATCCAAGAAAGGTTTTTTCCCCATATGTTCAAAAGCTGCAAGGATAGGGATTCTTCTATCACCAAAATAGAGATGGAAACCAAAAATAACCCCTTGGTCCACAATTTTTAGTCCATAGTATTTTGGCCATCAGTATTTTTAAAGGAGTTCTATCTAGGTTGTGGATGGAAAAATCACAAATCTTGTTGTTCATAATTTTTCCTCTAGAAAACTTACCTAGAATGAAATTGAGACCCTCAACCTAGATTTAAAGTTCCTCCCTATTTCTCCTCTGTAACAACCCATGTCTACTCACCTGGTTGCCAAAACATAAATTCAAAATTTTATTAAATCCAAACATAAATGTCATTCTTTGAATATTCACACCCAACATTATATTAGTACTTTGGCATAGAGGTTCACACTTCAAGATCTTTGACCACTGTAGATGGTGTCTCAAGTGCTTGAGACCAACCAACTTCCTATGATAGGTTGTCATCTTAAGTGATCCTATATCCTTTCTCTATTTTCATGAATCTTGGCATGGGGTTGCCCTTCCAGGGCCCATATCACCTAGAAGGGTGGATGCACCAATTCCCCACATCATAGCATGGAGGACTAGGATCTATGATCCTACTCTTGTCCTATTGATCCACTAACCCAAAGTAGTTTAATCGTTAAGGTCCATGCTTAAGATAGCGTAAATATGCTAGTTCCTAATGATTGACCTTCACCTAAGGTATCATCAGGTTTCTCCACTACTCTGGCCTAATGGAATGGATAACTCAGACTAAACTTTGGTTGATGATAATGTTTCCCATGCCATATACCTCTAGATCTTTCATCCCTAAAATCTGCTCTCTAGACTTTAGTCTTGTTCATAATTCCACAACTGGAGTAAGCTCATGAGCATCCTCACGTACTACTTGTATGGTATCCTGGAATGACATCCCATACCGTCGTTCTTTACCATCTACATCATAGGACATTTGTCCCTTACTTGAATGCTGGAGTATGGTTATCTCTGAGACTCAATAGTTGCCACTGCGAACTATTGAAGCTGGGTAAGTGCTATATTTCTAGATGAGCACCCTTCTAGTATTACTTTAATGGTAGGTAAGTAAGTATTTACTAACACCCTCCTCGATGTTATTCCATGTTCTACATTCAAATGTTTTATAGTGAATTTTAAGTGTTTACCTCTCATGACTATATATAATTTAGTAAGCATGTATGTTCGTTGTTAATTCTTAAGAGGTAACTTAAACCTTAAACCATTAAGCCATTAAACCTTTTAAAAAATATTCCATTACTTACTATACACCTCTAACATATTCTATTAATGAAATACTATTAATAATTCAAATAAAATTACTGTATAAAATTTATATAATCACTATATTCTAGTCACATTTTTATTACACTTTAATCATAAAAATCAGAGCATATTAAGTTCCTAAAGGTTTGTATATGACGGACATGCTTTACTATCTGTGTGTTCCTATTACCACTATAAGTTCTGGGCTTATATCAAATGCAAGGACTATCATGATTCTATTAATGGATTCTAGCACCCATTTAATTTGTTCTATATTCCAAGGTCTAAATACTTCTTTTAAGAATGTTACATACATGAAAATGTTTTAAGTCTTAACTGCACTTGTTTTATAAGAATCATACTATTTTAATGATTAAGAAAAATTATTTTCACATAAAACCTAGATAATATACATACAACTAAATTTAAACTTTTTCACATACATCAGTCTTGGATAGTTTAACCTACTCGATAAACGAATTAATTGTTTATAGTAAGGCTTGACATAATATAATCTGAGTGTGGATGGTTTATACAATTATAAGAGGATTCCATGCATTTTGATTCCATCTACAATAGTTTTGTTAATGTATTCATATAGTGATGGTTGAAAAGGTCGCCTTGAGTTCTGGAAATTATCCTAGGTAACGCGTGCAGTGGAAAAGAAGACATGAACAATTACCATCTATCTTATAAAAATTTTGGAAAGCAACTATCTCTAAAACCATTACTTTATTTTTTAATACATTTATAATTATTGTGAAAACAGTTATGTGGTATCTATTCATTGGTTACAGCAAACCAGACAATCAGTTGAAAAGAACGTTTTTGACATTCATTGGCCTTGTGCTCGTAATTCTATATACTCTAGTGTGGGTGCAGAAAAAGACATTGAAAGCTCTATTATGGCTAATACATAACTTCCGTCAGAGAGTTCTACAAGCTATGTTTTTGAAGGAAGTGACTTGCTATATTTTTATTTTTAATAGAGTATATTACTAATATAACAGGTTCGTTTGATTGAAAACTACAGAGCAATTAGCTTCATCTTTTATTGAGAGTGTAAAAACTACCCAATACGAGATGATAATACCTCAACTTATCATAATGATGGGAAAACTTCATCACGGGAGTTTGACAGATTTACTACTTTCAATTTTATTCTATTGGCTGAATCCAAGACGCAGAATAAACATATTTTTATATTATACAAGTTAAATCCTCAAGACTTTTTTTTTTACTAACTTAAAGAAGCTAAATGAAATATTAGAGTTGTACCATGATTAAACAAATAGAATATCATTCTACGTTATTTTTAAAAGATGAATTCACTAGAGAGTTTTTATTTGAAATATAAAGCTTTGCACTGTAACCTCTTGACTCATTAAGGAAATAGATTATAATTTGAAATTTGTCTATAATGGATTGACCATACTATACCGATATGGTAGTTTGAAAATTCGCTTCTACAATAACAATTTTTTTTTAAATAAAACACAAGAAATGTGGTATAGCAAGACTTATTGCTACCAAATACACTTGTACAAATTTCATATTATCCGAATAAAAGTTTTATCCACAATGATTCCCTCAGCTTTTTTTTAGCGAATTATGAAGTTCAAATGACTTTCATCGCTTTTGCACAGCCATAGCTATAAACGTTCTTCCAACTCGAAAGCCTTTTCAATGCCAAGCAGCTTGGAGACAGTGGATGGGTATGTCTTATGGGTCACAGGACCCAAATGAAATGCATGACTAAATAATGAAAACACTATTGTTGAATGCATGATATAATGTTACTTCACATAAATAATTAACACTATGATAAAAATACATTCTCAGATTTAAATTCATAAGCTTTCTAATAGCATTCTACTAGTTGTCATATAACAAAAATCACAATCACAACAGTCTAATTATTAAACAAATCCAGCACACAGTATTATTTCATCAGAGTGGAAAGAAATTCATAGAATTCTTAATATTGATAATTACTATCTTTAGATTGTAAGAATATTAGCTCATACCCAACTTAACGCTCACAGTGCACACCCAAGTGCAATGGCTTCACACAGCTCCCAAAAACTCAGCACACACAAACTCTGCAACTAAGCTCTACTAAAATTCATGGAAACAAACTTTCTCACTACGCATACACAGGCAATATGAGAATTAAAACAAGTTGCCCAAAAATAAATCCTCTTCTTCCTTTTAAAAATATTTGATGAAATTTCTTAGTGACACCTCAAAATATCATGCAAGGAGATATTGTTTATGTTATGCCAAGTTTATGTTATGCCAAGTGGTTGGTGTTTATCACATCTGTGGGCAAAGGCCATGATTTTTAGTTTGTTCGAAGTGATAAACATTCTTAATTCCATAAGTAATTTTATAAATGTAAATATATTTTTAATATTACTTTATTTGTTATTATCTAAATTTTATTTTATATACTAAGAATATTTATTTAGATATATATATATATATATATATATATATATATATACTCTCATATATTAAATATTTGTGACAGTAATTTTATCATCATTTGTTTTTGAAAAGAACATCACATAAAATTTCATCGAGCATGCAACAAATAATTTTAACTTTCACAGTCAGATATATGCACAGAATGCAAAATTAGGCAGTATGTCCTACGTGAAGTTTATTATGGGCTTCAATGTACCCACGGGCCTTGGTGCACATCGTACGACATCATATCCCACATTACCTAATGCTTCAACCACTATCTTTGCCAGAGGTGGATGTTCTTCTTGTCCGACATGTCGCATTATAGTTGAAAACCCTGCACCTACAAACACAAACACTTGCAACAATATCACATTCTTCCAATAAAAAGATAATCAAATAATGGGGATGTTACATTCTCCCCCACCATAATTTAACACAGTCCCTATGTTAGCCAATATAACATTGCAGGTTTCAAATTAATAGATCATATAATCATAAGCAAACAACCATGGATTAAGCAAAAGTCACATTCAACATTACAACATTAATATTTTAGATATGTATCAAAATACCAAAATATACAAATATAATCATAACAATATTCAAATTGTTCTTTTTGTTTAACAGTTTTCAAACAAGAAAGGGAATTGTTTTTTCATCTCTGCTACATCCTCCCAGGTAGCATTTCTCTCTGAGTAGTGATCCCATTGGACCCTACACTGATCAACTATTCTTTTTCTCAACTTTTTAGTCCTGTATCCCAAAATTTTAACCGATCGAACCTCAATGAGTTGCGGGTCCGATGTCTACAAGTGAGAGACATCCAAAATATGAGATGGGTCAACTATATATTTATGGAGGAGAGACACATGGAAAACACTATGGATCTTAGACAAATTTGGTGGTAGGGCGAGCTTATAAGCAACAGGACTTATTTTGGCAATGATCTCAAATGGACCGACAAATCTGGGGCTTAATTTGGTAGACTTAATGGAACTTTTGGTCGGTTTGACTCTGAGGAAGACCTTATCACCAATGGTAAATTCTCGAGGGGTTCTTTTAAGATCCGCATAACTCTTTTGATGGTCTGCGGCTTCACGAAGTCGCTAGCGGATTTCCTTCAATTGGACCTCCATTTTCTTAACAACATCAGGACCGATCACTTCTCGATCATCCAAATTATCCCACGTTAATGGTGTCCTGCACCTACGCCCATATAGGGCCTCAAAAGGGGCCATGCCCAACGTGGTATGATAGTTGTTGTTATACGCAAATTCCACCAAGAAGAGATAATATTCCCACTTACTTTGGTGGTCCATACAATACATGCGTAACATATCTTCCAGCACCTGATTGACCCTCTCGGTCTACCCATCCATCTCAGGATGATAGGTTGTGTTGATATTTAGCTTTGTGCCCCATGCTCGGTGCAAAGCTTGCCAAAATTTAGAAGTGAATCTCGAATCTCTATCCGAGATAATTATTTCAGGAAAACCATGCAACCTCACGATTTCTTGAGCAAACTTTTATGCTATTGTGGGTGCATCATCATGAACATTTCCCGGTATAAAATGTGCCACCTTAGTCAATTTATCCACAATTACAAAAATTGCATCATGCTGGAACCAAGTCTTGGGAAGACCAACTATAAAATCCATGGAAATCACTTGCCATTTTTGTTTTGGTACATCAAACAGGTGTAGTTGTCCTCCAGGATGTTGATGCTCAGCTTTGACCTTTTGATATTCTAGGCATCTCGCAACAAATTGAACCACATCCTTCTTCATTTCGGGCTAAAAATAGTCTCTTTTCAAAGTTTCTCTCATTTTTATCACACCTGGGTGAGCAGAATATGGTGCACAATGTGCCTCTTGCAAGATGGTTCTTTTTAGCCCTTCATCATTAGGTACTATTATTCTATTTCAAAAATACACCAAATCTTGTTTGATACTATAATCTATGTGTCGATCTGGTTCTTGCTCAACCTTAGTACGACATTGGTTGCAAAATTCATCAATTTTTTGCATTTCCTTAATTTGCTCCTTTAGACCATACTGACATTTTGTGAGGGTAGCTATGTGTCTTCTTCGACTGAGGGCATCTGCCAGTTTATTTTCTTTTCCTTTGATGTATTCAATTCCAAAATCATATTCGGCTAGGAACTCCATCCATCTTCGTTGTCTGGCATTTAGTAGAGGTTGGGTGAAAATATACCTCAAACTCTAATGATCAGTCTTTAACTCAAATGGTTTTCCCAACAGATAGTGTCACCAAATCTTAAGAGCATGGACTACAACAACCAGCTCTAAATCATGAGTAGCATAATTTATTTCATGTTTCTTGAGCTTCCTGGACTCATATGCTACTATAGCCTCATCTTGCAATAAGACACCACCTAGTCCTTCTAGAGAGGCATCGGTACAAACTATAAATGGTTTGTTGAGGTCAGGTATTTGTAGTATAGGTGCAGTTATCAATTTTTCTTTAAGGATTCTGAAAGCATCCTCACACTGAGTTGTCCACTTAAATGCTTTTCCCTTTCTTTGCAGATTGGTAATAGGAAATGCAATTTTTGAAAATCCTTTAACAAATCACCGATAGTATCTAGCCATCCCCATAAAACTTCTTACTTTAGAAACATTGGTGGGGGCTGGCCAATCTACTATGGCTTCAATATTTTTAGGGTCAACAGCTATCCCTTCAGCTGAGACAATATGTCCCAAATACTAAACTTGTGGAGTATAAAACTCGCACTTGGACAATTTTCCATACAATTAGTTTTTCCTGAGGATTTCCAAAACTATCCTCATATGTTGGTCATGTTCTTCCTTATTTTGAGAGTAGATCAAAATATCATCCAAAAATATCAACACAAACTGATCTAATTGTTCCCTGAACACACTATTCATCAAATTCATAAAAGTAACTGGTGCATTTGTTAACCCAAAAGGTAACACTATGAACTCATAATGCCCATAACGAGTTCTAAAAGCAATTTTGTATGTATCCTCTTCCTTGATTCTCAATTGATGATAACCTGACCTAAGGTCGATCTTGGAAAATATTGTAGCTCCTCTTAACTGATCAAACAGATCATCAATCCTAGGCAAGGAATACTTGTTCTTTACTATCATCTTATTAAGCATCCTATAGTCAATGCACAGTCTCAGAGACCCATCTTTCTTTTTAACAAATAGAACTAGTGCTCCCCATGGTGAGACACTAGGTTTAATGTGCCCTTTTTCTAACAAATCTTGCAACTGGGTCTTAAGTTCTTGTAATTCAAGGGGTGTCATTCGGTAAGGGGTTCTGACTATAGGAGATGCTCCTGGCATGAGCTCAATAGAAAAATCAAATTCCCTTTTTGGAGGAAGTCCAGGTAGATCTTCAGGAAAGACATCTCTAAACTCATTCAAAATAGGATACTTGTTGGAATAGAGCGGAGCTTGACTCAATTTCTTCCTTTTTGTTTAACTTGACCACATAAAGTCTACATCCCTTCCTTAAGGCTCTTTTGACTTGCATTGCGGTCATTAGGTGGGGTTCAAAAGATGCTCGATTACAATGGACACGGATTCATTGATTAGAGTCATCTATGAAATCCAACCACCTTTCTTCAAAATTCAACAAGGCTTTGTGGGCTTTTAACCAGTCTACTCCTAAGACTATATCAAAAGCATGTAAGGGAGCCACATATAGGTGCCAATTAATATTTCCCTAAGGTATATCTATTTGAGGATCAAATAAACATTGGTTGACCATATAGGTCTATCCTGAGCCATACTCGACTTGCCACCCATTTGCCATGATCCCAGGTTTAACCGGTATGTCCCTCAAAATACTAGTTGAAATAAAACTATCAGTAGCACCACTATCTATCAAAATTTGAACATCTCTCTTGCCTAGTTTTCCTTTAATAAGAAATGGAGTAGCTTGGCCTGAAAGGTTAGATTTACCTATAGCAGCATAGATCCTATGTGGGGCCTCTTCTGTAGGATTATTTTTATCAGCTCTGTGTGGGCATTGTCTTGCAAAATGATCTAAGGCTCCGCATGCATAGCATGCATTTGGTCCCATATTCTTCTATTTATCCCCTTCCTTATTTTGGTTGACATTTTTACCCCTATCCTGGTTATTGTTCCTCTTTTCTTGGAAATTTCTTCATTCTGCTTGCCCCCTATTTCCTTGATACTTTCCTTTATTTCTATTATCACCCCTTATATCAGCCACCATCTCTAAACTTCTTATGCTGATCTCTGCCCCTATCCTACTTTGGGTATCTTATTTTCTTGGAATCCTCCTTTTCAATTTGCTGATAATAAGCCTTTGCATTCTTTTGGCTTATTTCTTCATAACGAGCAACATCATAAGCTATTGTCAAAGTTTTTGGTACCTTCCTTCCAACAGGTTTTCCATATTTGGGATGTAGTCCCATTACAAATTTTTGGGCCTTGAACTCCTCATGCTTGTCATATTCAAGGGCATACTTCAAAAGTTGTACAAATCTTTGATAGTATTCAATTACAGTCATGTTGCCTTGGCATAAGTTGGTGAATTCACCATATTTCTCAATATAGAACTATGGCGTGAGGAAACGATCCTTAAATTCCCTTTCAAATTCCTCCCAAGGAATATCAACAACCTCCTTCTGAGTGACCTTCTTATAGGTGGTCCACCAATCTCTGGTTGGACCCTCTAAATGTGCCATAACCCAAGTTGTCTTAGATTCCGAACAAAGGGGTTGGATTGAAAAATACCCTTTTGCTTCACTTAACCAATTGACGGCTACTTCACCATCACCCCTTCCATAAAATTTAGAAATATTTAATTTCTTTATTTCTTTTTGCAATTCAACTCCCACTTTTCTCCTTGAAGACCCTTCTAGAAACTCACTTACTCTTTCAGTTTCCTTACCCTTAGACAGACTTTCAATGACTTTCTATTGTTGAGTAATTATTTCCTGCTACTGGGCCATTTGTGCCCTCTACTGATCCATGTGCTCACTCATTTGAGCCCTCTGGATCTCCATTTGCTCTCGCTATTGATTCAGTTGCTCCTGCATTAACTGAATCATCTTTGCCATATTTTCATCATTTTGTGTAGCCTTTGCAGCTACTGGCTCTTTTTCTTTTCTAACAACACATCGAGGCACATCGATAGTTTGCACTCTTTTTGACTCTCTCACGAGTCATCTTAGTCCCTTCCTTGGGACTTCTACAACTTCCTCTTGCAGATTAACATTGGTCCTTCTCGAGGTCCCCGCCATACCTGGTGATAAAAGAGTTATGTTAAAACAATAATTCATGCTTTATAGCCTAGGGTTTTGCAACCTAGGCTCTGATACCAACTATAACAACCCAAGTCTACTCACCTGGTTGTCAAAACATAAATTCAAAATTTTGCTAAATACAAACATAAATGTCACACATTTACGCATATATTCCCAATTTGTATTAGTACTTTGGCATAGAGGATCACACTTCAAGATCATTTACCATTGCAGATGGTATCTTAAGTGCTCGGGACCGGCCAACTTCCCATGATAGGTTACCATCTAAAAGATCCTTACTCCTTTCTCGAGTTTCCTTGATCTTGGCATGGGGTTGCCCTTCCAGGGCCCATAACACCTAGAAGGGTGGATGCACTAATTCCCTATCTCAAAGCATGGAGGACTTGGATTCACAATCCTACTCTTGTCCTTATTGGTCCACTAACCTATCATTTTCTTAAGAATCATGCTTTGGGTTAGCATAGCTATGCCAGTGCCTGATCATTGACCTTCAACTAAGGTTTAACCAGGGTCCACCATTGCATGGTCTCTAGACCAGATATCTTAGAATCAAATTTCGGTTGATGGTAATGCTGCCCATACCATCTATTGCTGGACTTTCCAACCTCGAATCTGCTCTCCGACCTTGAGTTTTTATTGGAAATTCCACAACCGGAGTAGGCTCATGAGCATCCTCATGTACTACTCATATGGTAACCTAGAATGATGTCCCATTCCATCGTTCTTTACTCTCTACAACGTAGGACCTTTGTCCTTTTAAAATGCTAGAGAAAGGTTACCTCCGATTCTCAATAGTCGCCACTATGAACTATCGAAGTTGGGTAAGTGTTATATTTCTCGATGAGCACCCTTCCAATATTACTTTAATGGTAGGTAGGTAGATATTTTCTAACACCCTCCTCGATGTTATGTCATGTTCTACTTTCAAAGGTTTTATAGTGATTTTTAAGTGTTTACCTCTCATGACTATATATAAATTAGTAAGCATGTATGTTCGTTCTTAATTCTTAAGAGGTAACCTAAACCTTAAACCATTAAACCTTTTAAGAAATTTTTCATTACTTACTATACGCCTCTAACATATTCTATTAAAGAAATAATGTTAATAATTCAAATGAAATTACTATATAAAATTCATATAATTACGTCGAGAGGCATTCCTACAATGGCAGACAGGGGGGTGGGAGGCAAAGAGGTCATACATGTCATGCCGTAAATATTTTTTTTATTAAAAAATCCGACATTAACAAAAACATTTAAAATATTTAAACTAAAACAGCCGACTAACCAACCGTTGCAAAAATTTAAAATATTTAAACTAAAACAGTTAACTAACCAACCGTTGAAATTGTTTAATAAACTAGCTTAGATATAAAGGATATATATCTAAAAACGCCGAGAGTTATCAATCCCAAGGTGCCTATCTTGGAGATCACACCCCCAAGAAATGAGATAGGCGCCTCGAGATTGATAACTCTCAACATTTTTAGATATATATCCTTTATATCTAAGCTAGTCACTATAATCTAGTCACATTTTTATTACACTTTAATCATAAAACTTAGAGCATAATAAGTTCCTAAAGGTTCATATATGACAGACATGCTTTACTATTCTGTGTGTTCCTATTACCGCTATAAGTTCTGGGTTTATATCAAATGCAAGGACTATCCTGATTCTATTAATGGATTCTAGCACGCATTTAATTTGTTCTATATTCCAAGGTCTAAATACTTCGTTTAAGAATGTTACATACACGAAAATATTTTAAATATTAGCTACACTTGTTTTATAAGAATCATACTATTTTAATGATTAAGAAAATTTATTTTTCACATAAAACCTATATAATATACATATAGCCAAATTTAAATTTTTTCACATACATCAGTCTTTAATAGTTTAACCTACTCGATAAACAAAATAATTTTTTATAGTATGGCTTGACATAATATAATCTGAGTGTGGATGGTTTATACCATTATAAGAGGGTTCCACGCATTTTGATTCCATCTACAAGAGTTTTATTAATGTATTCATATAGTTATGGTTGAAAAGGTCACCTTGAGTTCTGGCAATTATCCTACGTAACGCGTGCAGCAGAAAAGAAGACGTGAAAAATTACCATCTATATTATAAGTATTATGGAAAGCACCTATCTCTAAAACCATTACTTTATTTTTTAATAAATTTATAAATATTGTGAAAACGGTCATGTGGTGTCTATTCATTGGTTACAGCAAACCAAACAATCAGTTGAAAGAAATATTTTTGACATTTGTTAGGCCCTTCGCTCATAATTCTATATACTCCAGCGTGGGTGCAGAAAAAGACATTGAAAGCTCGATTATGGCTAATACATAACTTCCGCCGGAGAGTTCTACAAGCTACGTTTTTTAAGGAAGTGACTTGCTATATTTTTATTTTTAATAGAGTATATTTTTTAATATAACAGGTTTGTTTGATTGAAAACTACAGAGCAATTAGATTCATATTTCATTAAGAGTGTACAAACTATCCAATACAGGGTGATAATACCTCAACTTATCACAACGATGGGAAAACTTCATCGCAGGAGTTTGATAGATTCACTACTTTCGATTTTATCCTATTGGCTGAATCCAAGACGCAGAATAAACATATTTTTATATTATACAAATTAATTCCTTGAGACTTTTTTTTACTAACTTCAAGAAGCCAAATGAAATATTAGAGTTGTACCATTATTAAACAAATAGAATCTCATTCTACCTTATTTTTAAAATGTGAATTCACTAGAGAGCTTTTATTTGAAATATAAAGCTTTACACTGTAACCTCAAATGAAAGCTTTACACTATAACCTCTTGACTCTTTAAAGAAATAGATTGTAATTTAAAATTTAGCTATAATGGATTGACCAGACTATACTGATATGGCAGTTTGAAAATTTGCTTCTACAATCACGGATTTTTTAAAATAAAAATAAAACACAAGAACTATGGTATTGCAAGACTTATCGCTACCAAACACACTTGTACAAATTTTATATTATCCGAATGAAAGTTTTATCCGCAATGAATCCCTCAGTTTTTTTTTTAGCAAATTATGAAGTTCAAATGACTTTCATTGCTTCTCCACAACCATATTTGTAAACGTTTTGCCAACTCAAAAAAATTTTCAACGTCGGGCAGCTTGGAGACAATGGATGGGTACGTCTTATGGGTCAGCAAGGCCCGAATAAAATGCATGACTAAATAATGAAAACGCCATTGTTGAATGCATGATATAATGCTACTTCACACAAATAATTAACACTTTGATAAAAACGCATTCTCAGATATAAAGCCATACGTTTTCTAATAGCATTCTACTGGTTGTCATTTAACAAAAATCACAATCACAACAATCTGATTATTTTTTTGAAAATTTTGAAAAAACTTGTAGTAAAACAAAGATAAATTACAATAAGGGAAGAGACTCTTCCCAGCCGAATTCAGAGAGAACACATGCTTACAATAGAAGAAGAAGATTTGCAAAGGAGCCAAATCTCCTGAACCAATAACTAGCTAGCAGGGGGGTCGGCATGGACAGTTGATGCAGCTTGTCACGAAATCGTGACACTATTCTTCTCCTTAGGCCGCGAACAAGCAACATGTCGCGATATCGCGACACCTTTCCCCTTTGGCCGTGAAAAAGCAACATGTCACAATATCGTGACATTTTTGTCCTTTGGCCGCGAAAATTCAACAAGTCGCGATATCGTGACACTTTTCTCCTTTGGGCACGAAAGTGCAACATGTTGCGATATCGTGACACTTTTTCTCTCTCGGCCGTGATGAAGCAACATGTCGCGATATCGCAACACCTTTTCTCCTTTGGTCACGAAAATGCAACATGTCGCGATATCGCGACACCATTTCTCCTTTGGTCACGAAAACGCAACATGTCGCGATATCGCGACACCTTTTCTCCTTTGGCCGCAAAAATGCAACATGTCACGATATCGTGATACAACAATCTGATTATTAAACAAATATAGCACACAGTATTATTTTATTAGATTGGAAAGCAATTCATAGAATTCTTAATATTTATAATTACTATCTTTAGATTGTAAGAATATTATCTTGTACCCGACTTAACGCTGAGAGCGCACACCCAAGTGCAATGGCTTCACAGAACTCCCAAAAACTCAACACACACAAAATCTGCAACTAAGCTCTACTAAAATTCACAAAAATAAACTTTCTTACTATGCATACACAGGCAGTCTGAGAATTAAAACAAGATACCTGAAAATAAATCCTCTTCTTCCTTTTAAAAATATTTGATAAAATTTCTTAGTGACACCTCAAAATCTCATGAAAGGAGATGTTGTTTATGTTATGCCATGTGGATGGTGTTTATCACATCCGTGGGCAAAGACCATGATTTTTAGTTTTTTCGAAATGATAAACATTCTTTATTCCATAAGTAATTGTATATATGTAAATATATTTTTAATATTACTTTATTTGTTATTATCTAAAATTTATTTTATATACTCTGAATATTTATTTAAATATATATATATAGTCATATATTAAATATTTGTGATAATAATTTTATCATCATTTGTTTTTGAAAAGAACATCACATAAAATTTCACCAAACATGCAACAAAGAATTTTAACTTTCACAGTCAAATATATGCACAAAATGCAAAAGCAGGTAGTATGTCCTACGTGAAGTTTATTGTGGGCTTCCATGGACCCACAAGCCTTGGTGCACATGACACGACATCATATCCCACCTTACATGATGCTTCAACCACTATCTCTGCCAGAGGTGGGTGTTCTTCTTGTTCGGCATGTCTGTTATAGTTGAAAACCCTGCATCTGCACACACAAACACTTGTAGCAATATCACATTCTTCCAATAAAAAAATAATCAAATATTAGGGATGTTACATCCTCTCATAGCCAAAGAGATTCTGAAACATGAGTTTTTAGCCTTTTGTATATGTCTTCATCTTGAATGGTTCTTTGGATCAAGAGGTAGCTCTCTAAAACCGCCTAATCCCATTGATATTTTTTGTGTTTCTAACCCAATTTTTAATCCCTCACAATTTTATAGGCCTTTGAAATAAATTATTGGCATGGGTGAAATATTTCTCAATAAAAAATTATCTACTACCAATCCCACCCACCAATATGCCTTTTTGTCCCATATATGATCTGTCGTTTGTTACCTTACCAATGACAAATCCATTGTCATTAGACCCGCAGATAAAAACGTGGGTGTTTGTATTTGGTCCATGGACTGGTACATTTCATAAGATTTTTTTCAACTTTCAAATTATAATGTATACTCTAAAGCGAACAGAGTCTTTTGATAAAATATTTTTTATCAGCTCCATGACTTGCTTGGCTAGGCTTTTAAGAAGAATATGCTTTCAGAAAACCATAAGAATTTTATGCTCCAGGTAACACCATCCTCTAATAAAATGTGTGTCTTTTATATTCTCTCCAAAATATACAATCCCAAGATTTCTAGTTGACCCATATGTTCCTACTATGGTTTCATTTTCAAAGGTGCCTCCAAATGGCTTCATCATTTGCTTTTGCCAATTTTGTTAAAGCAAAAAATCATCTCTTGGATTCCATATCTCTAATGAAATATTTGCATAGCCATACTTTTCCTTAGGATACCATTCTTTTCTCTTTTGATGTTGAGAGCCTCTATCCCAACATCCCCACCTCTCAAGGACTAGTAGCCCTCTGTCATTTTTTAAGGAATGAATTTGATTTGGCCAAGATAAACTTTGTGGTAAGGCTTGTAGAGATAGTGTTAACACAAAACTACTTGGAATTCAAAGTAAAAACATACAATAAGATAAGAGGAACAATCATAGAAAGTAATTTTATTGTGTTTTATGCTTATTTATTCTCTGTCATCTAAAGGAACCAGTATTTAATAATGTTGTTGCAAAAATATTTTATTTTATAAAAGATACATTGATGATGCCATTAGAGTTTGACATGGCCCTAAGGAGGATATTAATGGTTTTTTACTGCATACGGTTCCTTCTATGACATTATTAATTACTTTGTTTTTAATTCTGAAGTAACACTTTTAGATACTATGTTTTTTTAAGGGCCCTAATTTTGCTTAGATTGGAATTCTCTACACCAAATTGTTTTAGAAGCCAATGAATGCCTATCAATACATCCTTGTTTCCTCCCATCATCCAATTCATCAACAAAAGGCCTTTATCATGAGTGAACTAAACAAATTTTTGGTTTAAAAAAGTTTTAGGAATGGATTTATTTTTATTAAAAATAATTTTTTTAATAGACTCAAAGGTAGGGGATATCAAATTAACTTTCTCCTGCCTTCGTTTGAGAAATTTAAATTTGATGGTAGGCCTTCACTTTTGGTTATAGTTTTGGAGCGATCAGCGCGCAGACATGGAACCAAAATAAAATAGTTCCTCTTATTTTGAAGCTAAACAACTACAATTTTGCTAAAGATCTTTGAATCGACGCAAATATTATTTCTCCAATGTTTGAAAAATGGAGAAAATATAGAGAGATCAAGCACATTGCTCGAGTCATCATTTACTAGAGGAACCAAAAACCTCTTCGATCTTATATTTATAAAAATAAAATTATTTTAGGGACTCTTTATCACCTTGTATTTTCACATTATTTAATGTGTTTCTTCTCTTTTCTATGTGTGTCTTTTGGGGGGTTGAGCCTGAGACTTCTCTTCTTTTCATTATCTTGGTCTATAAACCTATGGTTTGTAACAATGCTTGGATATTTTTATCCCACATGCATTACTCTTCAACTCCCCCCTAGAGTTAGGTCTTTATAAAGAGAGGTTGTACCTATTTGAAGCTCACTCCACTGATGAGACCTATAGGTTGAAACATGTTCAAAGTTTTGTAGATGTATCACTTTATTTTTTTGGAATAAAAATTTAATCAAATTTTTTTGTTCCTTTCCTAACTCATCTCTTTCTTTAATTTTATAATCCCTCTTTTTTCTTCCTTTTGTTTTCTAATACATTTTTGTTGTTGGTATTATGCTCTTCACTTTCACATAATGCAATCTAGTGAATTATAAAGCCTGCAACACTAGGAGTATGTTCTTCACTTGCGCATATGCAATTTGGTGAATCAGAAACTAGTTTACATTTTTAGAGTACTACTTTACCATGTTTATTTTTGCATTATTGTGTCTACCCTCAACTTAGACATGTAAGTGGAAACCTTGGAAAATCTTGGTATTTTTATTTTGCAAAAAAAATTCAAGAATATTATTGAAACTAACAACCTTTCTAAAGGTAAACATAAGGAAGAATGTAGTCTAGATTATACAAGATGCTATTTGGGCATGCAAGACTATTAAGTTGAATATACTAACCATAGGACTAAGGACAACAATCATCTAGATGATAGAGGATGTTGTTTGAATGAACCAATAATATATTTCGATGATGAAATATGTCATCCAAGAGAGGAAGCCTACCATCCGAGTAAGGTACTTAACCCATTAAGTAGTTTATACCATAAGAGGAAGTGTTTGTGTTGTTCATCAAAAACACATGGTCATTCACAAACTGGGAATTATCATCTTCTACATAAATGATATCCTCTAGCATTAAGTGAATTTCATCCCACAACGGATGGATAACACCTACAAAGTAGGTATTATTATCACAAGAGAGACCATTGTTATCTAGGAAAGCAAGAGTGTTGTCAAAGGCAAGTGAGACGATGTTCGATGAATGAGAGATATTTTTCACAAGGGGAACATCATCCAACCTTGTGTATATGTCATCTAAGATCGATATGTTACCATTAGTTATTCGAGCTTCATCATCTAAGGAAAAAATGTAGTCTTTTACAATTATAAATAGCCATTTGGGTCCTAACCTAAACATTTGGGGATGGAGCCTAGCCATTTATATCTTAACTTAGCCATCTAGGGTTAGAGACTAGTATTTTTAGGTCTTTTTTTAGTCATATAAGGTTCTAGTTTCTTGGGATAGTGGAGAGGCTATCAAGAACAAGTAAATTGCTATCTAGGACAAAGAAGATACCATCACAACAAATCAAACTATGGTTTGGGGTAGTGGAGAGCCTTTCAAGGTCAAAAGTGTTATCATTTAGGAAAAGTATCATTCGGCACTAGCACTTGGCCATCTAAGTATAAGGGACCATCTATGATTGGTTGATTAACACTATCATCCAAAGTATATTATTGAAGATAACCACTCAAGGTTGGTCTTTTGGGCCTATTATGTAGGGTTGGTTGTTTGGGTCTATCATCTGAAATTGGTCTACTAAGACTATTGTTTGGGATTGGTCAATTGAGGCAACCATCCAAGCCTAGCCAACTAAGTATGACCATCTAGACCTATCATATAGGGTAGTTTGTTGTAAATCATTGTGTGGGTCTAGACATTGGATATTGTTAATCTAAGGTTGATCATCTACACCCACTATCAAGAACTAGACATCAAAAATTAGCATGAGGAGTTGGCCATTAGAGGTAATCATTCGAGTTGTTTTGTGTAAGGTTGTTTTCCATGCCCTCACTAAGTAAACCTTTGGGGTATCATTCAAATCATCTAGAAGTAGTAGAACATTTCAACAACTTGAGTGTTCCAAATGGGTCGACTAGATGTCACCAAAATATCATATGTAGAAAAATTTAGACTAGATAGTGAAGGGTTCAATGTTTTAACCATTGATCGTCACTAGAATCCACAAGGAGCATTGCCCTTAAACCCTAATAAAGGTGGAAATGGGCTTTTTCTATCATACTTGTGATGTGTCTAATTGCATAAAGTGAAGTAAGTAATCAAAGAACAATATTTTTTTGGTAGTGGTTTGAAGTGTAACTAGTTGTAAAAAATGTATGGAAGCTCAAGCATTGGAAAGAGCATGACAAGTGTCTGATGAAAGAGATTAGTGCTTCTACCCCTATGTTTGTTTGATCTATCAATGGAGATGCCAACAAATATAGAGGAGGGGATAGATGTAAACATACAATTTGACACATGAATAAGTGTACATATACATGAAATTATTAATGGATGAGCACACACACATGCATGCATGTACCTCATTTTGGTGATAATAATATTTGTGTGTACGTGGTGACATATATTTATAATAAATATATTATAATGTATGTGTATTTTAATTTTTGATGTATACGAGTAGTTTTGTGGTAGTAGGAAGTTGTCAACCATCTATTGATACCATGATATTTATATACACACATCAATGTTGTTATAAATAAAGTAGAAGAGTTGTTTGTCAAGGTATCATTCTAGTAAATACAAGTCTTGTGTTGTATTTTTCTTTGGACCATGATGTATTGCAAATGAACGGGTTATGAGGGATACATGTTGTGTGTAGCGTATCCATACATATTTGTAAGTGTTTACCATTATGTACCTTTGTTTATTTAAATATAATAAGATTATATTGTAGTAGAGGTGACAAGAAAGTTGTGAAGTGCACAAGTCAAAAATTGTAATGCATTTGTTGTAATGTCTAACTAAAGTCAGTAGATTCATGTGGGTTGGAAAGTTAGAACAGAAAAATTAGAAGGGTTAAAACTTATTTCTAATCCTAGTTTAGTTAAAGGTAGAACATTGGAAGAATGAAATGCAAAGCATAGATAAAGTTGGAAGGTGAATCGTTTGGTCAAGAAGTCATCAAGTAGAGGATAATTGAGCATCATTTAAGATATTTTTTTATCTTTTAAATATTCGAGCATATATTTAATTATTAATTTTATTTTGGGAGATATAAGAAGGTGAATAATAAATTGAAAAGTGAAGAATGAAATGAACAAGATATATAAGAAGAAAAATTTAAATATTGGAGAAAGAAATGGTTTGAAAGAAATTAAATTGATATTGAAGAATTGAATTAAAGGGAGATATAAGAAGTTTATCAAATAAATTAAAATTAAAAATTGAAAAAGTTGAAAGAAAAAATTGAATGAAATTTTGAAATTATAAAAATTGAAGAAAGATAAATTGAAAATAAAAATTGTGAGATATGCAAAGAAGATATTAATTGAATTAAGAAGTGAATGAAATTGAAGAATTTGAAGATTTAAAAATAAAATTATGGTAAATACATATATTTTCCTTTTTGAATAAAAAATTCTAAAAGGACCAAATTTTACTCCATGGAAAAATAAAATAAGATCAATACTCATTGTTGAGAAACTTTGGGATGTCGTAAATGGAAAAAAAATGTGTTCTAGAATATGAAATTGAATTACAAAATTTAAATATGATTATGCAAAAGCTCTTATGTTAATCACATTTGGTATAATAGATAAAATTCAGGCACATATAAGTGAGACAGTAACCTCAAAAAGTGCATGGGAAAAATAATGTATGATATTTGAGGGAAGGAACGAAGCAACCGTATTACACCTACAATCACAGTTGTGTTCTCTAAGATTTCATTATGGAGAGAGTATAGAACATTTTCTTCAAAGGGTAGCAAAATTAAAAGCTAAATTACAAACTATGGGAGAAAAAGTGGAAGACAAGTTTCTTATCCAAGTTACATTAAGAGCACTCCCATAAACATTTAAAAATTTAGTCACTTCAAGTGCTAAACAGAAACATATCTTTTGATTAATTGATCAATATAATCCAATAATATGAAATAGAAAATATAGCTAGAGATGAAATGACAAATAATGCACTTATGTCAAATAAAAAGGTGTCAAATAATACTACTTCAACATCTTAGTCTCAACTATAATGGAAGAAAAAATATTATCACATATGTAACAAGGAAGGTCAACCACAAGTTATTGTAAATACAATTCTCTTAACCAATGGAATCAAATGAATAGACCCTTCCAAAGCTATTGGCTAGGATAATATCACTTTCAATACCCATCGTTGCAAAAACAATATCCAAAATGGAATAATAAAAAAGAAAACTTGGTCCAAGAAGTACAAGAAAAAAACATGAATGAGGAAGAAAATGAAACAATTCATAGAGCTCCTATGGGAACAATTATAGACAATATAGAAAAAAAAAGGTATGGACAAAATTGAGAAATAATGTGACAAAGATGTTAATACAAGCCATTCAAAATTTTCCATTAGTAATGGCACTTATAACAAATAAGAGTTGTTGAAAAATGAGCAAAAGAAATAAATAATAATAGGCATGGGACAAAATGAAAGATGCTCAAAAAGTGCAAGATCTGTGAAAAGAACAAACCAAAGACTTCGGAAAAAAAATTGAAGTTCACTATGGATGGATAAATAAAATAGAATGGAATAAAATTATGGAAATGTTAATTTTTTTACAAGATGATAATAAGTCTGACAAGCATAGAACAAGAGAAGCGGGAAAAGAAGAAGATATAGGTCACAACTCAATGGATGAAAAACAATGCCTAAAGCAATACCAAATCCAGAGTTGGACAACTAAGACAAGGATTAGAGATAGAATGCAAAAGACCTTAATAACAAATAATGTAATAGGAGGGGTGTTGGAGGTATTTCATTATTTGGTAACTTTGTAGATATTTAGATTAGGGAGTGTGATTGATGTTTGAGTCTATAGCATGTATCAAGTTATTAAGTTTGAGTATGTGTCATGTACATAATAGTGGAGTTAAGTGTGTGTGTCTTGTTAGCAAGTGTGATTTATTTGAGTGATGTGTCAAGTTTAGAAGTACAAAGTTATAAGCAATCATGAGATATTTTATCTTTATGTAATATGTGAGGTTTATTATGTAAAAGAGAAATATGAAGAGTTAGTTCTCCCATGATTTTGAGGAGAGAAAAGGTCAAGAGTCATGTAATATGAAGAGTCTCATGTATGTATATATTGAAGACAAAGCCATGTAATATGTAACTTGAAGAAGCTTTGCATTTATGCATTGATTTAGTAGTTTCAATAAAGATTTCAATGTATTTCATTGTTCATTATTGATAATTTGATATATGCATGTTATTGAGTTGATTTATGATCTCGGCGTTTGTGTAACCTATGAGCATAGTAATAGTTTGCTAACAAAAATGAAAGGGACAAAGGTGTGCCCAAATTATTGGTGGAAATTGGTCAAGCCCAATAACATATGTGTAGGATTTTTCACTACAACACAAGAGTAAGCAGTTGAACACACATATTACTAGTTTGAGAGAGCAATGCATGGCTGCCATAATAGGTCTTTATAAAATGATACATGTAGTTAAACAGAGAGATATAGTCACATGGTACTTTGAAGAGTGGTTTCCAATGTGTGATTTTTTTGTGAGATTTGGACAGCATAGGTGTCTAAGTAGCTATCATGGCCATTGGCCAACCTATCTGAGAATCAATATCGTACAAGATTGTCACCTTGTATCTACAACATGCCAAACCAAATTTATTATTTGTGGATAAAGGATTGCTGAAATAAGCTCCTCAAAGAATTCAAGGACTTAGGTGTTAAGGAATAACACATGAAAAATCATGATGCTTCCAATATTTAATTACCACAATAGCTACAATCGCAATTCGGGTTTGCATAGTATTGGGTATGTGGAAGGTTCTACTAAATATAGATTTAGAGTTTGGAATTTGAGGGAGCCATATCATGTGCTATAGTTATATGAGTGATGTGATAGATCTAGAAGTACAAAGTTATAAGCAATAATGAGAGACTTTATCTTTATGTAATATGTGAGATTTATTATGTAAAATGGAAATATGAAGAGTTGGTTCTCTTGTGAGTTTGAGGAGAGCAAATATCAAGAGTCATGTAATATGAAGAGTCTCATGTATGTATATATTGAATATAAATTCATGTAATATGTAACTTGAAGAAGCTTTGTATTTATGCATTGCTTTATTAGTTTCAATAAAGCTTTCAATGTGTTTCATTGTTTATTATTAGGGACTTGATATATGAATGTTATTGAGTTGATTTATGATACTGGAGATCATGTAACCTATGATCATAGTATTAGTTTACTAAAACAAATGAAATGGACAAATGTGAGCCCAATTTATTGGTGTAAATTTGTCAATCCCAATTAAATAAGTGTAGGATTTTTCACTACAACACAAGAGTAAGAAGTTGAATACACATAATACTAGTTTGAGGGAGCAATGCATGGCTACCTTAAGAGGGTCTTATAAAAGGATACATGTAGTTAAACAGAGAGATATAGTCACATGGTACTCTGAAGAGTTGTTTCCAAGGTGTGAGTTGTTGTTTACAATAGTTTGACAACATAGGTGTCTAAGTATCTATCTATGGGCATTGGCCAACCTATATGAGGATCGATACCGTCCAAGGTTGTCACCTTGCATCTACAACATGCCAAACCAATTTCATTATTTGTGGATAAATGGTTGTTGAAATAAGCTCCTCAAAGAATTCAAGGACTTAGGTGTGAAGGAACAACACAGGAACAATCATGATGCTTCTAGTAATTAATTACCACAATAGTTGTTAGGATTAAATAATAAAAAACAAGCAATAAATAAATGTGCAAATAAAACACAAAAGAATACAATAATACAAGAGACATTGATTTACATGGTTCACCCAATATGGGCTACATCCATGGAGAAAATAACCAGATCTTTTATTTCATCCAAAAAAATGAAGGGAACAACCTACAGCAGATATGTTGTAACTTCCTCTTCTTTCTATCACCGTCAATTAAAATACATGCGCTCACTATATTCTACTTGTAAATTCATTCCCCCCCTGTGGGGGGTTTTCGAACATCACCATACACAAACTCTCATGTAAATGTTTTTTAATATACCAACAACACAAGAAGGGGTTTTACAATACCATGGCCATAAAATCCGAATTCAAATATATTAATCCAAACATATTTATCCATGGTTCAAATATATTAAAAATTTATCCATGGGTTAAAATATATTAACCCAAATATATTTATCCATGGATTCAAATATATTAACTAAAATATATTTATCCATGGGTTAAAATATATTAACCCAAATATATTAATCCATGGGTTCAAATATATTAACCCAAAATCCAACCATAATAACATGGAAAATATTCAACATATATCCAACAATATCTAACTTGTTGAATACTTTCCATAGGGTTGCCATAGTAGTTCAATGTTCCTTCCTTGGATTGAATATATATTTGCTAACTACTCCCACTACATGTGCAATATCTAAACATATTAGCTTCACCTGTTACCCTTAGCCATATACCGGTAAGGTAACAAAATAGTCCAAAAATCCACTTTAAAAAACATTACAAATATTACTAGAGCTAACTCTGAGAACATTACACCAGGAAACCACCACTAGCATCCACACCAATCTCTTTTTGGCCACAACTACACCAGTTACAGTAGCTTATTCAGGTATAAGCTACACTAGTTACAATAGTTAATACTTGCCCAAAAACTTGTGGTACAACCAATAAACCATCTCAAACATTTTCTAGCAACTTTGCAATAAGGCCACTAGAACAAGCATTTCCAGCCTTAATCTCTAGATCTACCATTTTCAAAGCTCACAAGATCTATCGCTACCAAAGCTCACCAAATCTACCATTGTCGAAGCTCACCAGATCTACCACTATCGAATCTCACAATATTTAGCATTGTCTAATATCACCATATCTACCACTATCGAAGCTCACCAAATCTACTGCTATCAAATCTTAGTAGATCTACTACTATCAAAGCTCAAAATATCTATCACACCAAAGCTCATTGGATCTACCACTATCGAAGCTCACCAAATCTACCATTATCGATAATCTCACCAGATCTACCACTACCAAAGCTCACAAGATCTACCGCTACTGAAGCTTACAAGATCTATCGCTATCGAAGCTCATCGGATCTACCACTATCGAAACCCACCAGATCTACCACTGTCGAAGCTCACCAGATCTATCATTGTCAAAGCTTACCGGATCTATCATTGCTAGATCTTACTAGATCCATTGCTACTGGAGATCACCGTCTCCACCGCTATCGGAGCTCACCAGCTCCATTGCTTTTGGAGCTCACTAGCTCTACCATTGTGCTTCCTATTATTTTTTCTTCACCTAGATTCTTCCACACACTGCTTCCACTCAAGAATTGATTTATCCCAAGGTTGAAACCCTTTCTCCTTGAACCAAGCTACAACCTAGCTCTTCCTCTCTCCTTCTGCCATTGCTCCCACTCGAACCAGGAAACCCTCCTTTCAAGTGTTTTTTTCAAACCTTGCTCTAATACCAATTTTTAGGATTAAATAATAAAATATGAGAAATAAATAAACAAGAAAATAAAACATAGAAGAATACAATAATACAAGAGACACAGATTTACATGGTTCATCCAATATGGGCTACGTCCACGAAGAAAAATAACCAAGTATTTTTATTTTGTCGATAAAACCAAAGGGATACAACCTACAACAAATCCATTGTAACTTCCTCTTCTTTCTATCGTTGTCTCTTCGCTCGCTATATTCTACTTGCAAATTCATTCTCCCCCTTTGGGGGGGTGTTTGAACATTCACCATACACAAACCCTCATGCAAGTGTTTTTTATATACCAACAACACAAGAAGGGGTTTTACAATACCATGACCATAAAAATCGGGTTCAAATATATTAACCCAAATATATTTATCCATGGGTTAAAATATATTAATCCATGGGTTCAGATATATTAACCCAAAACCTAGCCATAATAACATTGAAAATATTCAACACATTTTCAACAATCTCTCACTTATTGAATACTTTCCATAGGGTCTGAAAATTGCCATAGCATTTCAATGTTCCTTCCCTGGATTGGAAATATATATGTTAACTACTCTCACTGCATGTGCAATATCTAAAAATATTAGCTTCACTTGTTACCCTCAGCCATATACCAACAAGATAAAAAAAATAGTTCAAAAAATCCACTTTCAAAAATATTACAAATATTACTAGAGCTAACTCTAAGAACATTACACCAGGAAACCACCACTAGCATCCACACTAGTCTCTTTTTGGCCACAACTACACTAGTTATAGTAGCTTCTTTAGGTACAAGCTACACTAGTTACAATAGTTAATACTTTCCCAAAAACTTGTGGTACAACCAATAAACCATCTCAGACATTTTCCAGCAACTTTGCAATAAGGCCACTAGAACAAGCATTTCCATCCTTAATCTCCAAATCTACCATTTTCAAAGCTCACAAGATCTATCGCTACCAAAACTCACCAGATCTAACACTATCGAAGCTCACCAGATCTACTACTACCAAAGCTCACAAGATCTACCACTACCTAAGCTCACCAGATCTACCACTATCAAACTCACCAAATCTACCGCTACTGAAGCTCACAAGATCTACCGCTATTGAAGCTCATCAAATCTACCACTATCAAATCTCACTAGATCTATCACTGTCGAGAAGCTCACCAGATCTACCACTATCAAAGCTCACAAGATCTACCACTGCTGAAGCTCACTAGATATACCATTTCTAAAGCTCATCGGATCTACTGTTATCAAATCTCACCATATCTATTGATATTGAAGCTCATAAGATCTACTGCTACCAAATATCACCAAATATACCACTATCGAAGCTCAATAGATCTATCGCTATCGAAGATCATTGGATCTACCACTGTTGAATCTCAGTGGATCTACCACTATCAAATCTCATCAAATATATCGTTGTTGTAGGTCACTAGATCTATCGGTACTAGAGTTCATCCGATCTACTACTATCATAGATCACCAAATCTACTGCTATTAGAGCTCACCAGATATACCATTGTCAAATCTCACCAGATCTACTACTATCAGAGCTCACTAGCTCTATCATTGTCGAAGCTCACTAGCTCCATCATTGCTGGAGCTCACTAGCTCTATCGTTGTTGAAGCTCACCAACTCTACCACTGTCAAAGCTCCCTAGCTCCACTATTTCCAGAGCTTACTAGCTCTCCCACTATCGAAGCTCACCAACTATATCGCTATAGAAGCTCACTAGCTCCATTATACTAGAGCTCACTAGCTCTACCACTACCGAAGTTCACCAGCTCTACCACTTTTGGAGATCACTAATTCTATTATTGTGCTTCCTATTATTTTTCCTTCATCTAGATTATTCCACACACTACTTTCACTCAAGAATTGATTTATCCTAGGGTTGAAACCCTTTCTCCTCGAACCAAGCTACAACCTAGCTCTTCCTCTCTCCTACCATTGCTCCCACTCAAACTAGGAAACCCTCCTTTCAAGTGTGTTTTTCAAACCTTGCTTTGATACCAATTGTTAAGAGTAAATAATAAAACGTGAGCAATAAATAAATTCAAAAATAAAATATAGAAGAATACAATAATACAAGAGACACAGATTTACCTGGTTCACCTAATATGGGCTACATCCACAGAGAAAATAATCAAGCCTTTTATTTCGTCTATAAAAACAAAGGGATACAACCTATAGCAGATCCGCTGTAACTTCTTCTTTCTATCGCCATAAATTACAATATGCGCACTCACTATATTCTACTTGCAAATTCATTCCCCCCACTTTGATGGGGTGTTCGAACATTCACCATACACAAACCCTCATGCAAGTTTTGTTTTATATACCAACAACACAATAAGGGGTTTTACAATACCATGACCATAAAACCCAGGTTCAAATATATTTATCCATGGGTTCAAATATATTAACCCAAATATATTTATCCATGGGTTCAAATATATTAACTCAAATATATTTATCCATGAGTTCAAATATATTAACCCAAATATATTAATCCATGGGTTCAAATATATTAACCAAAACCCGACCATAATAACATGGAAAATATTCAATACATTTCCAACAATAGCTACAATTGTCATTCGGGTTCACATAGTATCGGGTATGTGGAGGGTTCTACTAAATATAGATTTAGAGTTTGTATTTTGAGGGAACCATGTCATGTGCTAGAGTAACCATGAAAAATAGAGACACTATGGATCACAATTAATCCATAGGACTTCACCAAGGTATTTGATTTATATTGTGGGTTCGAGGTTGTGGTGGCAAAGAGGACAACTCCCAAAACTAACTTGTGGTACCTAAAAGTTATGCTTCAAAGTTGTGTAGTAGGAAGCAAGGTACAACAAAAAAATTTCTCACATAAGAATACAACTTTACTTACAGTGGATGCAAATGCAAATAGACTTCAAAATTCAAGGGTCATGTAGCTAGTTTTGCAAAACTGCAGTTGTTTAGGTCAAGGAGTAACACCAAATAGAGGATTTATCATTTGAAATGTAAACAAAATTAAATCCTCAAGATGGAATAAACACCAAAGAAATTGAGCTTGAAAAGGCTCAGACCATGGACATGATGGGATAGAAGAGTTTGAGGGGGAGTTGGAATCTCCTCTACAACATAAAAGGGAGAAAGGTAAGGAATGTGCTAGTGCATTCATGTAAGCATATGTTATTAGTATATGCCTGATACAAAAGTAGAAGTACAAAAACCTAAGACCAAGCCTCATCAAGAGGCCAAGGAGATCAATCCTCATTAGGAAGATAAGAGATCAAGCTTCATCAAGAAGCCAAGGAGCAATAACCTTTAAAGAGAGACACGCAAGGGAATAGTATTTGCCACTAAGGAGAAAGGTGCTCCATCACTGGACAACCAACCCCATAAATCAAATGAGGGTGATACAAGCTCGGTACTACCTATATATAGGTGAGTGGTGAATTTACCTACACTTTTTAATCAAGATGTCTCACAAGATATAAAGGAGACACAAATAACTATTTTTTTTTTCAAATCAATGGCTTGATAGCAAGTGCATGGGAGGACTTCTAACGAACTCTATCACAAAATATATTTTATGGGTTGTGACACTCACATGTGAGATGAGTAAATTATATAACGAGTCTCAAATAAATGATCATGTATTATTGAAGGGTCTCAGGGATATTTATGCATGGAAGCATGAAACATAAACTAATTCAAATGCCAAATATGCCACTTGACACTATGCTTTTATATCTATAACCTTAAATTGATGCCACCCAACCATGGAGGAATTGTTCGACACTTGGTTGAGAACAATCTAGTTAATAGGACCACTAACAACTTTAACCACAAAAAAATTGTGAATGAACTAAACACTAGGTATTGGAAAATGAAGCCTTAGACAACACATAGACCATCTAATACATTACCAAAGACTTCAACATTCCAAATAAAATTTTTGAAATACAAACAAATAGATTCAAAATCACAAGGAGGATTGTATCATACCTTCAACAAGTGGTGCAAAGTAGTCCAACAAATTTGCATTGCTAGTGTCGAGTGTTGAATTGTGTTCACTATCATCCCAAAGAGGAGGAGAATCAATATCATCATCATGTTTAGGGAGAGAGGAAATTTGGCAGCCAAAGAGACTAGCACACAAGAATCAGAGAAGAATCAAGTGCATGAAGTGTCGACAATGATGAACCAACTACTACAAATAGAGAGCAATAGTTAGTGTGGTAGTTGTTAGAAATAATTGATTCATTTCCAATAGGGTTCATAAGGTACCCACAACTTGGAGGATTCTAGGCTATAATATTTTGAAGTTCAACATTCGAGGAAGTAATAGTGATATATAATTTCCATGACTAAGATGAGCTAGAGACCCAAACCTACAATGTATTCTTGGATCAAAAAGTCCAGTAGCATATATGGTGTCATGTTGTGATGCACACAAGAGATAATTGATACATTGCTTTAGCACAGTGTCATAGGCAAGCAACATCATCAACATCCTTGTGATAATCTAGACAACCAAACATCTAGGTTGTATTTTAGGCCAACTTGGAAAGCAAAAAATGCATCCACCACTAAACTGAGGATTTGCATGTGCATTGAGGCATGCAAAACTAAGTGAAGCAAATGTATCACCTTTTGCCAAAAGAAAAGGAAATATGAAGAGAAAAAGTAACAAATATAAGTTCACATTTAGAGTTTTCCTTCAAGCAATAGATGCAAAGATTGATGGGAGTCACACATAGATGACCATGAGTTGAAGAGGGTCTTTAAGAATTCTTCAAACCATTATATTTTGCAAGTCCTAACATCCAATTATTATGCCCTCAAGAAGTACCTAGTACATATGTTAGATACATATAACCAATGCACGATAGAAACCACATTCTAGTCTAGATATTAGAAATTGATGATAAAATTTTAGCCCCAAGACTTCATATATGTGTTTAAGCTACCTAGCTTGTCACACAAATCTACCAAATAAGTAGGACAAAGGACTATAGAAGTTCACCATCTAGTATTGTGACATCAACATCACGTCACCTGACGAAGTGTCAAAGTTGTCATGAAATGTGAACTTCAAGTTGAGCATGTAGTCGTTGTGCATGGAGTACTAGAGCGCAATGTGCCTACTAATTTCATAGTTTTCTAGTGAGCAAATAATGTTGAAGATTTTTACATGGACTTCATTGCATATACAAGGAATTATGGATGAGGTCAAGCATGATCAAGCTTCTGATTTTTTAGAGTGTGTACATGTTTTTTTGTAGTTGGCAATGACAAATTTCTTGGTGGCTTTCCATGCCATTACCTTGACACTAGATGTGATACAACAATATGTATATGTATCAGAGTACGAAAATTGATTGATATCACAATGGGGACACCTATAGTGTTCCACTAAATGGATGTTGCACCCACTATGCAATGATAGATAGCACACATATGATGGTAATTCAATTGGAGTGGTTCATACCACTTGCATATGAAGCCATGTTAAATTTTTCAAAGAATAACCTACTTATGATGAGGAAGAGGAGGAGAAGGATGAGGATGGGGATAATTCAAGCAATCCAAATCAGACCGTACAATTGCACAAATTCTTTGTGAAGATTATTCTAACTTCACTTTCTTAGCATGATGGCATAACCCCCATAATTGAGGATTTGTCATCTGAAGTGCAGACAAGAACATATCCTCAAGATGGAGATCAACAAGATATAATAGTTTGAGCTTGATGATGCTCAGACCATGGATATTGACAAGATAATAGATTTTGAGGGGGTGTTGAAATCACCTCTGCAAGATGTAAGGAATATAGATGTGGAAGGTGGTAGTCGATTCGTTTTACTACTACTTTAGAGGAATACATGCCATAGGTAGATTTGATTATACCTGATGCACAAGTAGGAGCACTAGAACCTAATACAATGCCTCATCATGAAGCTAAGGTGATCAATCCTCACCAAGAGGCCAAGGAGACAAAGCCTCACCAAGAGGTCAAGGAGACTGAGCCTCACCAAGAGGCTAAGCAAACTGAACCTCATCAAGAGGCTAAGGAAAAATAACCTTTTATGAGAGAACCACATAAGGAAATATAATTTCTATTGAGGAAGAGGATGGTCCATCGTTGGAGAACAAACACCATATAGTAAATGAAAACGAGACAAAGCTTAGAATTGCCTACCTATAGGTGAGTGATGGATTTACAAATGCTTATTGATAAAGATGTATCATAAGGTACAAAGGATCCATGCATAGTAGTTTTTTCTTATCAGATAAATGAATTTATAGCAAGTGCATGGGAGGACTCCTTGATGAGTCCTATCACACAATGGTTATCATGGGTCATAAGACTCACACACAAGATCAGTAAACTATATAATTAATCTCGAGGAGATGCTCAACATATGCAATTGAAGGGTCTCAAGGATATGCATGCATTGGAGCATGAGATGCATAAAGTACTTCAATGCCAGATTTGCCATTGGACACAATGATCTTATATTTTCAACCCTCACGGACACTATGGTAGGTAGAGGATTTTCAAACACCAGATTTATAAACTTTGCAAGATGAGTTAATAAGGATGAATCCCATTTATTAAAGCATTCATGTTAGTGCTAAAATGTTGAGTCTTAATATTTAAATGTTCCATGTAAGAAAGGTTAAAGGTAAGAGAAGCATATTATAAATGGTCAATTTAAAGTAAGCAAATGATAAAATTATTAATCTATAAAATCACAAAAATTAATTTTTGTAAGTATACTAATTTTTCTAACATTTTGTGCTTGAGAATTTGATTGGCAAAAAGGGGTTATCGAAGACAAAGAAAGACAATAATGATGAACAATTAGTTAATCATTAGTAGATGAGTACAGAATGACTAGGAAAGTTCTAAACTTTTAATCCTTAGAAAAATACTTTATCTTACTTAGAAAAACCAATTCATTAATTAATGTGAAGTACTAATTTTATAATTTTTATGTGAAAGAAAATACTTTGCATTAGACTTATACTACTATCAATAACATTCATAGACAGGTCAACATGAGGCTTGGAGGAGAGAAAAGAACAAAATACATTCACTGGAAATAAAGGATAAAAATATATTCTCTAAATCTAACAAAGATTTTTTATAGTATAGAAAAGAGAATAAGTGCATTAATAAATAGTATATGGCACTTTAACATGAGAAAGCCTACATTGAGTGGCCCCTTTTTTTCTATTTAAAACAAGGCAAAGAACAAAAGTGAAAGTGTATCAAATGACTTCAAAGTAAATAAGAAGGGAAAGAATGAGTGTTGAAGTGGAGGAGAAATACTCTGAGATGACATCACCAAATGATAAGAAGGAATGCTTGTTTTATCTTTCCTTTATGGATGTTAAAAATAATTGTGTTGTATCGCATGTGCGTACAAACATTTTTCTTACATGAAAGAGATTTAAGTTGTTAATGCTTGAAGGGTAAAGGGTAAATTATTTTTTAATATCCTCAAGGCCGTAGACCATATGAGACGACCCTCATGAAGGATGTTTTTTACCCAATATATGGTTATGCAGACATACTCTAGTTACCAAAGGATGGTGTACAACCCTACCCCTCACAGGATTCGAAACTTGGACCTCTATTTAAAGTTCCAAAGTTTCCACCATTAGGCTAGTCTAGTTATTGAAGAATAAGAACTTTTTGGAATAAGTATAAATGTTTGCTTGTGTGAGTTATACTTGCTTTGAAGTGTCAATGCATATGACTTGATTGGAAAGAAAATTTATCCAATGTTTTCTTCTTGGAATCCTATTCTTCAATTCTTTTGATAACAAAGTGTAAACCAGACATGGTTATCAAATACGGATCGTATCACAAGATTTTTCATGATTTTACTATATTGCTAGAGACATTGTATCAAAATGGGACAAAAATGAAGGATATTACAGAGTTGAATGTCAGACCTCTTCCCAAGCCTTTTTTTTAGGCGATGGATTTCCTATTGGTGGCACCCTTGTTGCCTTCCATCATTTTCTACCAGATGGACATAGAGGCTGACTAACACCTACCTTGAGGACTCCCCTAGAAACTACAAGAAATCCCTCATGATGACACTAAATGGGAATGAATTTCATGTACCAAACCACATAGATTCTCACACGAGCTTGTAGTAAGCAAACGATCATTATGGTATTTCAAAACCAAAGGCTTTTCTTCCACTGGCATACACACACAAGCACAAGCCAACCAGACAAGAAATCATTAACAACATTTGCATCCTCCATAGCCATAATGTTTGATGCAAAACCTTGAGGTAAACTATGTAATGTTGGGTGCAAATGGAGTCAAGTTAAGCTACACTACAAAGAAAAGTGGTGAAAAAATTGAGGGAATTATCGACCATGCTTGTAGATTCTATGTACCTAGCACTTTCTTCACTGAAAGTACATTATTCTGTTATGGCCAACATGTCTCCTCATTCCTTTTCATTGTGTGCATTAGTTGAGTTTGGATAACACATACTGTTTGGTCAAAGTGACTACATCTGATTGGTTCAAGTAGGATGACCAATTGTGCTAAGCACCCACCTTATACTTCTTGTAGTATCCCATCCTTTCTTCATATGGTTTATTGCTATATTCTAATTGCATTATCTTCTTTTTGACATATAATTGTGGTGAATGAATGTTTTGGAATGGTTATAGAAAATATTACAAATTCATACATAGGATAAATATGAAGCAACAGAATTGGTAGTTACTTTTGGCATCAACCTTAAAAAGGAAAATGGATCCAATAGGCTATGGATTGAAAGGGATTCCATGATCATCACAAATGCTTTCTACTGATGTCAATCTCTAGAGTTTATCAATATTTTCATGTTCATTATTTACCTAGACTAACATTACCTTCCTTTGGGCATGGGCCTAAAATCAAATGGGGGTGGTGCATAATAAGTATCTTTAAGATTTCATTGCACACCCCTTCCTGATCCTACTTGTGTCTTCATGAATTGAGAAACTCGGGCATTAAAGTTCTATGGAAAGAGAGAGTGGCAAGGGACATGGCCATGGAGGTGTTAGAAAGGTTTCTATGATATAAGGCAGTGGAGTTAGCTCGTGCATCAATTGTTGTCTCAATTTTTTGATAAAATTTGAAAATAAGAAGGAGAACAATGACTAAAATATTTATGCTGAGTTTCTTTTGGATGAGAACCTACAAGAAATTTCCAAGCTATGTATAGTCATTGCATTGAAGGTGATAAAAATATGTGTTGCACAAAAGGTTCTTCTCCCCTATTTCGGGATCCACATAGTCAATAAAAAATGTTACCTTGTGTTTTAGGGAGATGTTGGGGCATTTTGTGAAATACTGCAAGGTGTTTTGCTTCCTGCTTTGTGTATTCACCAAAGATAAAATGAAAAAAATAAGGGATTGCATTTTCAATCTACAACAAAATTTTGGCAAGTTTAAATACAACAGTAGATTTCACTTTAAATGAAATCAAATTGACTTAATCTAAGATGTTGGAGAGGCTATGGTTGATTGTAAAGACCTCGGGCCTTCCTACTAAGTGTGTCCTTGATGTAAATAATGGTTTCTAAGTAGTGACATCCCAAAGGAAGTTGTTACCTGTAATCTAGGCATCAGTTCTTGTAGTGGTGTTCCGCTACACATAGGTGTTGGGTAATCGGTTGATAACTTTAACCATGTTATCGAAGGTATTGCAACCATTTTGAGTGATAAATTTAAGCCTTAATGGGGGCCAATAGTTATTTCTTTTGGTTTTATGGCCTATTAGTTTTTTTGTGGTATGTACTCCTCCAAGAGGAAGACATGAAAAAATCTCCTACCTCCATTGAATGTTTGTGTTTCATAATGGCTCACTCAAGAGGAAACTATTGGCATCTCTTTCTACTAGATGTCTGCCAATGTTTGACATTTGAAGCATCAAGGTGTCCACCACGAATGGCTCTTGACTTTTATGTGTTCTTTTGCTCTAATACTAAGATTTGTGTATGTTTTTTGTCTTTGCTTCTAGAGGCTTGGGAAAGCTTTTTGCTTTGGTTATTGCTTGTAGTGGCACTGTTGTTTTTTTGGTTGAGGTAACATTAATTAGGTTTACCGGTGTAGTAGCCTATGATGATATGCTTTTATATGTTTTATTTTATAATATGAAGTTAATTGTGATTCCCATAGTAATTAGGTTTACTTGATGATATGCTTTTATATGTTTTATTTTGGAATATGAAGTTAAATATGATTCCCATAGTAATTAGGTTTAACAGTGTACTAGCCTATGATGATATGTTTTTATATGTTTTATTTTGGAATATGAAGTTAAATCTGATTCCCATATGAGATGCCTATCTCAGACACAAGACAATAATGTATTATTTTAACACATTATACAGGTGAGGTTCCTGATTCAACTATCTTTTACACATAGAGATTTATAATTCTTCACAATACAGAATACCATCTTTGGCATCCTTGGTTATAAATATAATGAGTTCCATAATACCTTACACTACACAATACAATCTTATATGTCTTCGAATATGGGTAAAATTCACCCAAAACATGAGACTAAAAACTTCATCACATGAAACTCTAGAGAAATAGCCTACAATTTGCTTATATTTATTGATATCGTTTCTAAAAGAGTTGCTACTTGTCATCTTTTTATGTGAAATAGGCAGAGCTTATACTAACATCACTGAACTGACGTAGGAGCATTTCAAGCCAAGGCCATGTAATTGTTCTATAGCTTGAATTTTGTACTTTGAATAATCACTGTTTTATCCTAAAGCTAAGTTGCCTACTAATGGAATGATCATTGGCCTAACATCTCAAAGACAGGATGCCTGAATTCAGTTTTATCCTAAAACCAAGTTGCCTACTAATGGAATGATCATTGGCCTAGAATCTCAAAGACAGGATGCCTGAATTCAAAGTAGTAGACAATTTTTATCAAAATTAAATGCACGACCAAAGTGCATACTAAAATTATGTCTCTAATCCTCCATCGGTGGCACACTTCAAAACTCCGGACCACTTATCTAACCCTCCATTAGTGGCACACCTAAATGTTTCCCCAGGATCCTAAACTCGACTCATTCATTTCATCCAACACTCATTCCACAAATTAAAAGAGCCATAAGGCATCCAATTTCATAAAAAGTTTATACCAACTTCAAGAAATATTACAAATAAGAGTTACCCAAATGATATACAAGGCATCCCACGTTTCCAAAACTTTCAAATTCTGGTCAATCATGTGATTTGCAAATCAACTTGATTGATCTGTCTTGCAAATGGAGGATGAGAAGGTAGTGGGATTTGGTCAATGGGCTCTTTGGTTTTCCTCGGGACATGCGATGCGAGCAAGGCGGCTTCTATTTCAAATTCTAGTAATTGCGAATATAAAGCAAACATTTTTTTAGATTTAACACGTACACGCTCGTCATGGTGAAGCACACCCGTGTTTGGCCAAAGTTAGGCTTCCATTCCTTTAAGATTTTATAGCAAATTTAGTAGAATAGATTATACGACACGCTTGTCATGGGGAAGTAAACCAGTTTGGAGTGTTTCGGCAAATTATATAGCAAATTTGGAGTGTTTCTGCAAATTTTACAAGAAATTTTGAATGTTTCCGCAAGGTTCGGCTTTTATTCCTGTGAGATTTTAGAGGACTTGGTGAACTGGTGAGTGGGAACTTGGTTGTAAAAAGTATCATATTTGAAATATTTTTCATACTAAAAAAATATTTAAAAAAAAAAAAGTATTCTCTTACGTTTTGTGTAGATAAATAATATTTATAATATTAAGATTCAAAAGAATAATCGTATGGATAGGTTAATGGGATTTGGTTTTTTCTTGGGAGGTTCAAACCTCCGCAAAAGTTAGGGCTTTAACTCTTCTTCCAAAGGTTCAAGATTCAAATTGTGGCAACATTTTCGAGCATTGGCTCTTCTTCAGGAGGTTTAAGGTTTAAAGTGTGACTTGGACGAATGTGCGAGAGGTTAGGTGGATGAGTGGGTGTGTTAAATTCCCAGTTGATAAGCATAGCTCTTAGCTTTATGAGGGGTCATAGTTGGGAGGAAACTACTCAACCGCGGAGGATCAGCATATGGGCAGAAGAAAAGGGAAAGAGAGCAAAGGGGCAAGCAGGTTTTAGGCCCAAACACTCAACTATTGATCACTGTATCACGCTCAGACACATAGTGGAAAAAATATGGGAGAAAAAAGAGGAGGCTTTTTGCTGTTTTGTAGACTTCAAAAAGGCATTTGACACAGTGCCTAGGAAAAAATTATGGAGCAGAATGGAAGAACTAGAGGTTCCAATTCACTACGAGGGCAGCGAGTTCACGAGACTATATGAGCATGTAAAAGCTAGAATCAGAACACGGGAAGGGTTATCTGAATGTTTTGGTAGTGACATAGGTGTCAAACAAGGTTGCCCTCTATCTCCGACCTTATTTGGGCTGTACATTGACAAGTTAGAAGAATGGATAAACAAATTTGGGGGAGAGGGTGTGCATTTAGCCAAATATGTGGTAAAACTCCTCATGTATGCGGATGATGTAATTCTTGTGGCCAAAACAGACCAAAGATCTAGAAGATCACCTTCAAGCTCTAGAACTCTTTTGTAAAGAAGTTGGGATGCAGGTGAACACGAGCAAAACAAAAATTATGATTTTTTTAGCAAAAAGGAAGAAGCAACAACTCAAATTTCAGTTTGCGGGAGAACCGCTTGATGTAGTAGTAGAATACAAATACTTGGGCATAGACTTTCATGACAAACTTAATTGGAATACATGTAGGATGAAAAGAACTCAAAGTGGAGCACTATATGCACTTCAAAACAGGTGTAGGAATGCCGAGTTGTGGGACTGGAAGACCACCAAGGTCTTATTTGGCCTACTTGTTACACCGGTTCGTTGTATGGTTGCGAGGTGTGGGCTAGTGGCACAACAAATGCAAAATGGAGACAAATAGAAAGGATTCAAAAATATCTAATCACAAACTTTCTCAAAATTAAGGCCACAACCCCTTATGAAATTATTCTAGCTGAAACTGGAATGTTCCCTTTAGAAGCAATTGCTATGACCAAGTTGTTATGTTACTTGAAAAAAACAGAAAACATGACAAATGATAGATGGCCTAGAACGGTTAGAGACGAAGAGTTACATAGGCGAAAGAATACGTGGATGAAACAAAATCAGAAATGGATGAAACGTTGGGAAATCAACATAAATGAATGCCCAAATGTCAACAAAGACATTAAAAATTATGTGAATGAAAAGTTCGGAAGTGGAATGTGGAAAAATGCAAGCGGGAAAAGACAATATTATATTGCAAATTTTAACCCAACGTATGACCACAAGGAAAAAAGCGTATATAGGCGCTGAAATCAAGTGGAAGGAAAAAATACTCATTGCTCAGATAAGGACTAGCTCTCATAGGCTTAGATGTGAAATAGGGAGATGGACAACGCCCAAAGAACAATGGGAAGAAAGGATATGTACTCTATGCAGCATAGGGGCAATAGAGACAGAGGAACACTTCATCTATAAATGCCCGAGTTTTTCAGATATCCATGACAAATACAAAGAAACACTTGGGAACGATTTTATTACGGATTTATTTGAAGACAAGAAAATAAAAAAAGTTGGAGAATTGCTAACACAAATCAGCAGGAGAAGGAACAACCTTCTCAAAGATATTAAAGATCATATGATATGATTTGAGTAATTGTACTTCCATATTTGAGGTCCCATAGACCACATTTGGGTCTCGCGGACGTAATTAAAATCTTTCATTCATTCATTAATCCCAAAGTTTCTAACACTAACTAAATAAAAAAAATTAAAAAATAAATATTTATTTAATAAGATAAATTATAGATTTTATAAATATATTATTAATATAATTTATATAAGAGTTGGATTTAGAATAGCTCCTAGGGTTGTATTTGGGAAATATTTGTATTTCTCTGAGTTTTAGGTTAGTTTAGCACCATAAATATTAGATTTAATAAATTAATAAAATTAATATTATTTCATTGTGATATCTTTAATTAGTCTTGGTGCATGTGTGATTAAGTGGGTTTAGAACTTCTGTATATTTTTGGAGGTTATATTTTGTATAAGGTGGTGTTAGGTTTAGTTAAAAAAATATTGTAATAAAAAATAATATTAAAATATTTTTTAGTTAAATTAATTTATAAAAATGATTAATAAGTTTAAATATGATTTTAATTTTATTTTAGTTTATAATAAATTTATTATTTACCATTAATGGGTATTATTTCATTTAATATGAAACTAAATATTTTTTCGTGGAAGATTATTTATCTTAATCGTATCAATAGAATTTATAAAATTATAAAGTATAATTTTTATTAAATAATTGAATAATATATTATAAATTTTGATACAAAAGTTACATTAATTAGTCACATATGATCCTTCCTTTTGCTAAATAATTTAAAAATACAATATTTAAAAAAAACATTATAGTTTACAATGTTGATAGTAACATTGACTATTGTTTCTTGGGTTTAGGGTAAGTATTGGAAAATAAAGAGTTTTGTATACCACGGCAAAAATTATTTTTAGTAGTAGTTAGTTGTAAACCTATCTACAAAAGTTTTTATACTCTTTTATCTTTCAAATTAAAAAAATGGTTAGCTTATTCTTTTAAAAACTTACTAACATGTATTATACTTATTAAAAACAAAAAGTTGCTTAAACTTGATTTAAAAGTATAAAAACTCTAGATACTACAATATTATATATAACTTTTAATGTTTCTTCTCATCAATTATTTGGCATCTTCCATCCAAACAAACTATATATTTATTTAATTAATTGTGTTATTTTTTACATTTATTTCTATCTTTTCAATAGTTCTTAGCAATTAGTTTGTATCTTCCATCCAATCAAACTATTTTTTTTAATTGTATTATCTTTCACATTCTCTTTGTTCTTTGTTGTTTGAAAGGAAATTTTTAACTTTTCTAAAGAGGGTAAAAATAAACAAGTTAATGTCTGGTTAGAGTATTTATTATTATTATTATTATATATTAACATTTAGTTTAATTATACAGATATTTTTTTAAGAGTTTTGGTTTAACTTTTATATAGTGTATTTAAAATATATTTTTTGAAAAGGTAAAAAATTATATTGATAGAAGAAGAATCAAATTACAGTCATAGATCTGCCACTTTTGGCTAGCCCTAAAATCAGAATAAAACTCACATCTCCAAAAATAAACAAAAAATTGAGTACCATCTACAAAGCAGAAACTTTGAACTTGTTCTCATTGTTACTTTACATTGAACCTAGGAAACCTAGCAGGCTTGACAGTCCTATGAACATAACCCGTGCTATCCCAAAAAGGATCAAAGAGTGTTGCAATAAGTAACAAAAAAAACCCAACAAATAACTGCTCATCCTCCATTGATCCACAAGACTTAGCGGACTTTGGACCTATACTCATCCTTAGCTAAGTCTTTGTTGGTAAATTTAAGAACCATTTGCTTCACCTCCTGCCATTCAGAAGTGTCCCTATCCCAGTTAGAATTCAGCATGTATCCAATTGAACTTTCAGTGCCATGTTTAGCCAAAAATTCAACGACTGCATTATTTTATCTGCTAACATAGACTGGGATGGCATCCTCGAACAACTGCCAAATTAAATTAATTTGGCTCACAATGTTTCTTATCCTCTAGGCCTTTGGTCTAAAATTTCTAATAGCATCCAGAAGCCCCACCATAATTTGTGAATCACACTCAACTATGATCTATGCATTTTTAAATTATTATGTTTACATTTAAAACATTTTTTAATAAAATTGATTTATGCATCTTGTAGATAAACTCAATGAATTATATTTTACAAATTAATGTTTTACTCCACCCAAGATTTGTTCCTAATGTCAAATCCATAAGTCTACAATTTTGCAAGCCTGCTCCTCCAATATTCTTTCCTCTACAAACCTTATCTCACTTACAAAGAGGAAACCTAAATTTTTCCTCATAACCTTTCTATAGAAAGTTTCTTTGAATTTTATCAATTTCTATGCAATACTTGTTGGCAATATTGAAAGTGACATCATATAAATAGGAATGGAATGCAATTTAGTCTTTATGAGTTGTAGCCTTCCTAATATAGTTAAGAACTTACCTTTCCAACCTGCCAAACAAGCTTTTATTCTATCCAAAAAAGAGATCCAAAGCTCCTTTTATTTCCTTTATCGAACAAAGAAATACCCAAGTAGGTTGACGAAAAATTTTCAATTTTAAACCTTAAAATATTCACAATAATTTGTTGTAAATCTAGGGTAGTATTAATGAAAAAATCCTAGATTTTGAAGTATTTACCAACTGTCCAATAGCCTTCTCATAACATGATAATATTGATTTAAACTTATTGGCCTCACTAACTAAGGGATGGCCCAAAAGAAAAGTATCATCAACAAATTGAATATGAGATTCAAAGGGATCATTTTTTTGCAACTTAAAGGTGATCCTTCCATTTTTGCCTTTAAAAAGGCTCTCCTTAATGCTTTCGCCAGAATAATGAATAGATAAGGAGAAAGAAGATCACCTTGATGAAGTCCACAAAATGAATTGAAGTACCCAACAAGAGAACCATTGATAAAAATAGAAAATTTTGTAGTGCTATAAGAACATTTAATCCACCTACACCAACTATAATCAAAGCCAAACTTTTGGAGAATTATAGAAAATTTCAAGAAACCCTATCATATGCTTTGTTCATATCTAATTTCAAAAGCAAACCTAGTTTTTCCATGGAATGAAGAGAATGTATGGCCTCTTGTGCAATAATTATACCATCAAGAATTTGTTTACCATGAACAAAGTCACCTTATTCCTTTGAGATAAGACACCCTAGAATGCCCTTCAACTTGTTGGCCATAATTTTTAAAATAATCTTATAAATCATATTACAAAGGCTTATTGGACATAAATTATCAAAATATTGTGTATCGTCTTTCTTGGGAACCAAGGTGATAAAAGTAGCATTGATATCACTTATTATAGACCTTATTTTTTGGGGCCTCTTCAACCGCATCTAACATATCAGTTATCACCCTTCAATAATTCTAAAAAAAATTGAAATAAAATTGCAGGAAATCCGTCAGGGCCAAGTGCCTTGTTAGGATGGAAAGAGAAAATTTCTTCATGGAGCTCCTCCATAGATATATTTTTCATCAAGATTTCATTTTTTCCTTGAGTGATAACAGACCCCTAGGACACTTCCTAGATAGTCCACACAATCTACTACAGATGACAACCATAAAAAGGAAACCTTCCTCTCCAAAATTTGTCATAAAATTCGACCATATATCACTGAAAAACCAAAAATCTTCTATACAAGGGCCCAGCATGAAGGAAACTAGGTTTCCTCATCATCCTCTTTGACAGGATCTTCGTCCTTGTCCTCCTCGTCCTCATCTGAATCCTGGATAGCCTCAACCGGCTTGTTACTCTGGTAGCCCTCATTAAAAAACACCTTGGTGAGCGTTTCATAAAACTCATGCATCTTTTGAATTATGTTAGCCGAAGTTTTCAACACAAAATATTTGAGGACCATAATCGAGGGGGCAGATCCCTCATCCTTAGTATCACTTGTTATGGCCTTTCCTTTTCCTTGAATTTGTTTATTCCTCAACCTTGAGGAAGTCTTGGTGGCTGGATCATCAATTCTTAGTTTTTTCCTGGTCGATCCTCCTCTAGTGGCAGTGGAGGGTTTTATAGGGCCTGGACTAGCCCTAGCCCTGGAGCTCTTAGGATTTTTCCTAGACGAGGCATCCTCAATAACCGAAGGAGCAGCTTGGGGAGCCATGGCCAAGATCCATTTATATATTACCTTAAATAATCCCTGGTGCATGGGCTTAGCAGAGCTCCTCTTGCTTTGGCATGAGTTAATAGTGTAGTTCATCGAGTTCATCAAAAACTGTGGAATGCTAATTGGGTTGACCCGAAAGAAATTAACAAAGGCATTGTGAAAACTGAGTAAAGTCATACTAGGGTCCTATGTCGTTATGAATTCCATCACATTTTTCATTACCCCATTCCATGGGGTGGGAAGGTCCATCCTTGTCAACCCCGATTTTGCTTCCTTGAAAATCTTAGGGTTGTCCCTGAACTCCTTCAGCTCCACCTCCCAATGATGTTTCTGTTTGTGAATAGACCTCCCTTTCACAGTTTGCCTAGTAATAGTAGCAAGAAAAGTCACATCGATCAAAATCTCATGCCCGTGGATATTGACTCTGCCATCCTCCCAACTTTCCATCATTGCTTGGGTAATTTCCTCCTCTTCCCCTGAGAACAAGTCAAAAAACTGCATGAACCTCCTCTTCGTCAGGATGGCCTGGGCAACAGGCTCCATGACAACCATACTTGGCTCAACGTGCGTCATTCTCCCTAAGCTCTTATTATCCTTCTCTATGATTACTGGCTTAACCGACTTAGCATTCCATGTCGTTTCATATTTTTAAACCTTTTGGGGATGGTGGTTTTTTTGGATTTTCTCGAGAAAATAGGAAGCTTCCTTATTAAGGGTGTCGTGGATGTAAATCTGCCACTTACCATCCTCCACCTGGAACATTCACCACTTGGTTTTACTTGTCAACTGGGAACGCGTGACATCTTACCCATCACCACCAATTACAGACGTCATTGTCATCGTAATCATGGGAAGTTTTGACATGCTACATTGGTCAAAAAAACCATGTTCATTATCACCCACAAAAACACCCTGGGCATCATCAATAATTTTTACCGAAATGCTTCAGGACCACATCCAATATTGAATGTTTGTTCTTGGGGTTTTAACTGCTCCATCGTATCCCTTATTGCCACCCTTCCATCTCACCATGTTGGTTGTGCCCATGATTTTCATTTGTCTTAGGTGGCGGCCCAACACCCTTCATCATTGGTTCTTATTAGAAATGACCACTAAGCATTTAATACAGAAAGAGGACCCTCCACTCCAAATCCACATGACAGAGTCTGACATATCTCATTTTGCTAATCTCCCAATTTACCAAGTTGACTCTCCCCTTGATCTGCATCTGATTAGGTTGACAACTTAGACTTCTAATGCTATAGTTCTTTTTTGGAAATTTTGCAAGATTACCTATAACACACGTGACTGGCGTCCACCCACCCAAATCCTGCGTCTCAAAAGTCATTGGTGATCATTTTTAATTATTTCATCCACATCATTCAGGACCCCTAGTGGCCAAGTGACAAGTCCTTCAATGTCCACCCCCAATTTGGCCAGCTTGTTCGTTGTTCTATTGGCTTCGCGGTAGACGTGTGGGGCCATCCTGTCACACCTTTCCTCGAATAGGATCCTTGCCTTGTTAATGAATGCTTCAATACTCTAAGGAGATTTTTGCCATTCGTTAAGAGGTTTATGATGTTCAGAGAGTCTCCTTCGACTATAAATCTACCTTGGATTTCTTGTGCTAGCTACAACCCCCTCTAAAGAGCTCTCGCTTCTGCCTCATTGTTAGTATTGGTTCCTAGCTATTAATAAAAAGCCATCACTGCATTACCTTGATTGTCCCTCACCACTCCTCCAGATCCTGCCTTTCCAGGATTGTCCTTGGCTACCCCATAAAAATTAAGCTTGAGCCAATCCATAGGGGGTGGGGTCCATTTAACACTCATTCTAGGATTGGGCTTGTTGGCCAAGGTTTCCTCTTCAAGGGTAATGTTTAAGGACTAAGCAAGATTAATTTCCCAAGGAGGGATTTTTTGGGCTTCTATGGGGATAATGCTGACATTTTCTCTTGCAAAGGCCAGGATTTTATTGGTGATAGACTTGAGGTCATGATTGGATTCATTGAAGGCTCTGTGATTTCTTTCTAACCATATCTGCCACAAGAAATGATGTAGGCATATCTTCCACATGAATCTAAGCCTTAGGCTAACAAAGAGGTTGGGCCATTTTTGGAAGAGGTCAATGATAGTATCCAGTTTTACCCAGGATATACTGAAGGCTTGAAACACTTCATTAAGGATGCTAATGGAAACCGAACATTCAAGGAAAATGTGATGAGTGGATTCCCAGCTAGCCCTGCACAAGTAACAATGGTTAGCAACAATCATACATTTCCTTAACATGTTGTCCATGGTGAGAATCCTACCTTGAATTACTAACCATGAAAAAAGGGAGATTTTGAGGATGAGTTTTGTAACCCACACTAGTTGGGTCTGTAACCTAGGATCCTTAGAGTTTAGCAATAGACTATAGGCATATTTCACTATAAATTACCCACTCTCTGTCGCTACCCATGTTAAATGATATTCTATTGATCTTGAGGGAATGATTTTCTGAGACAAGATGTTTTGAATCTCTTCAAACTCAACTTTGAGACCATAAATTTTAATTTGTTTCCACTTGAACCTGCTTCTATCCTGGCTTATAAAATCAACCACTTTCTCCCCTATGTGTTTATCAGTGTGTACTTTCACCTTGGCTAGGTTAGGCAACTAAGACAAAGCCTCCTCCCTGGCCCATTTATCTTCCCAAAATCTGATATTTTACCCATTACCTAGGACCCATATTAGTCCTTTTTTAATTATATCTCTGCTAGTTAGGATTGCTTTCCAAAAGGTAGATCCTTTGCTTTGGACGATATCATTCAAAAAATATGTACCTTGGAGGTATTTCCTTTTGACGATGGCAGTCCATTCATTTTCTTCATTGATTAAGAGGTACCATTCTTATTTGTCTAACAATGTTGTATTAATATGGGAGACTCTTCTCAGGCCTAAGCCCCCCTTATATTTAGGTCTGCATACCTTGCTCCAACCAACCAAATGGATCCTCTGTTTTTCTTCTAACCCTGACCATAAAAATTATTTGTGGAGCTATTCAAATTTTTGGTACACCTTGGCTGGGGCCTTAAACACAAAAATAAAATAAATTGGGATGCTCTAAAGAGATGCCATTGTTAGGGTGGCTTTCCCTTCCTGAGATAAAAAATGACCTTTCCATCCTGCTAACTTTTTTTGGATTCTTTCTACCACATTGTTCCACATAGACTCTACCGGGGCTCCTGAAAAGAGAGGGAGACCTAAGTAGGTAGTAGGGAGGTTAGTAATGGAACATCCTAGAATTCTAGCTATCTTGGTTTTCCTGGGGATGAGGGTGTTGAGGAAATAAATTTTGCTCTTGTTGAAATTCACCTTTTTCCCCACCGCTTCCTCATACATCTTTAGAATATCCTTAATCCTTCTGGTCTCAACCACCGAAGCCTGGATCAATATTAGCGTATCATCAACAAATTGTTGATGGGTTACCGAATTGGTAAGGGAAGTGGATTTTATCCTAGATATCAACCCTATGTTGTAGGTTGCTTTAATCGTTCTTCCCAGGGCTTCAGCCATAATAATGAAGAGCATTGAGCTTATAGTATCCCCTTGCCTAAGGTCTCTACAACTTTGGAAATACCCTGCTATCATTCCATTAACCAAAATCGAGAACCAAGGCTTTGAGATGCAGCCTTTGATCAATTTGACCCATTGAGGATGAAACCCAAATTTGAGAAACATTGCAATCACAAAATTCCAATTGATGCGATCATATGCTTTATTCATGTCGAGCTTTAGGGCAAAGGCTGCCTTCTTAGTCTGACTAGCTGAGTGGAGGGCTTTGTGAATTGTGATGATGCCATATAAGATCTATCTTCCTTGGAATGAACTCTCTTAGCAAGAATCAATAATAAGGGGCAAAATTTCTTTCATTCAATTCGCTATGACTTTGGTGAGAATTTTTTAGGACACATTGCATAAACTCACCGGTCTGAAATCTGCCATGGTTTTGGGAGCTGGACCTTTAGGAATTAAATCTAGAAATTTTGAGTTAAACCCTCTAGGGATGTGTTTTGAGGATTGAAACTCCCTAATAGCATAGGTGACATCATTCTCCACTGTGTCCCAAAATAATTGGTAAAATCGAGGTGGGAATCCATTTGGCCCTAAGGCCTTATCAAGATCTATGCTTAATAGGGCGGTTCTGATTTTCTCATCAGTAAAAGGGCCCAAGAGTTTATCAGTAGTGGTTTTGTCTATGGTCTGAGGAATGAATTGGATGAGTGTTTATTCGTATGACTCTTGACATTAAGTATCCTCCCCCAGGAGGGAGCTAAAATATGAGACAACTTCCTATCTTATCTCAAGGATGTCTTTGGTATTGGATCCATATGGTTTGGTTAGATCTCTGATTTTATTGTTGCTTATGTTCCTTAGGGTAGTAACATGGAATAATGTTGAGTTAGAATATCCATCCTTTAGCCATAAATCTCTAGATTTCTGCCTCCAATACATCTCCTCACAGGCCTGGCTATTGTGATATTCTAACAAAATAATTATTTCTTCTTTTCTTATTGCCTCATCACATGCCCCGTTTTGAATCTTATTCTCTATGGTCTTCAATATTTCTGTTACTACTTTCTTGTTCTCAAAAAGGTTTCCAAATACCTCTTTGTTCCATATTCTAAGATTATCTTTCACTATTTTGAATGCAGAGTTCCCTTGACAAGGTTTTTGCCACCAAATTTTGATTTTTCCTTTCAAATCGGGGTGTTTAGTCCACATAGATTGAAACCAAAAAGGTTTTTTGAAAGAGTTGACTTGCGAAACCTCCAAAAAAATGGTACTGTGATCAGACGCAATTCTTGGAAGAGATTGCAAGGTCGAATCTCGAAAAACAATGATTGCTTCTTTTGAGAGAAGGAACCTGTCTAGTCTCTCCTAGATTAATTGGCTCCCAACCCGACGATTACTCCAAGTATACTTAGTACCTTTTAGCCTGACATCCATAAGTTCATTAGAGTTAACGAAATCATTGAATTCTTCCATACTCCTTGATGGTAAGCGTGACCCTCCCTTTTTATCTGAAGGGTATAAAGGAGTATTAAAATCCCCTGCTACTACCCAAGGGATATTGTTTAAAGTTGTATTCAAGTGACTCAGGTACTCCCACTAATTAGTTCTACCTTAAAAATAATTAGGTGCATACACATTTGATAAAATCCAAGATCTATTGTTTTCGATGTCATGGAATAGCACTCTAAGGACCCTATCATCATCTTGAATGGCCTTCCACTAACCTAGGATCCCACACCACCATGAGTCCTCCGTATGCTCCTCTTGCCTGCTTGAAGACCATTTCCCCTCGATTCTAATTTTTTTTTCTATTGTTTTTTACTGTACTTCGTCTGTGTTTGTTTCTTGTAAGAGAATAATGGTTGGGTTGAATTCCTTTCTTATTTATTGACCACTCTTTACTTCGATGGGCCGTTAAGGCCTCTCACATTCCATGAGAGTACCTTCATTTTTATTTGAAATTTCTTCCTCTCCCCCTCCCTTGAGGGGGTTTATCCAATTTTTTATCATCTTGACCTGGGATAACTTGTTGAATTAGTTTCCTTTGTTTTCCATTTGCTATTTCATTGTCAATCCTTAGTTTATACTGATCAACTATGGTCATCCTTCCTCTCTTTTTTTCACTACCATATTCAATGAAAGTGGGAGATTTTATTATACTTTTGGTTTATTTCAGACTGAACTGAGGAGGTACAATCACCCTTTCAAGCTTTTTGTTCCTATTATTTCAACCCTTGACTCTATTTCCTCCATACTCTATCTGTAGACTCCAGGGTTTATGGTTAGGCTTTTTGGATTAAATTTGTAAGGGCCCTATTCTAGGGTTGACGAGTATTATAGGGTTTTTGGTAACTCAACCTAATGGTTTTCTTCCTCACAAGTCTCCCCTTCTATTGCTAAATTAGCTAGGATTTCAAAATTATTTGAGCTTGGGATCTTGGGGCTTACCTGATTCTCTTGATTTTTACTGATGTGTTGTTTTCCATTCTCCGATGGTTGGTTCTAGACTGCATGCCCCTGGTGGTTATTATTATTTTTTACTGGCCTAAAAACACCTTTGTTAGCTTAACCCCACAAACCTTGATTCTTGGAATATCCTCTATAATTTATTTTCTTGGCTTCAACTCTTTGGGCTTCTCTGTGAGTAGCTAATATTGGGCATTGGTTCCTAAGGTGGTCTTGAGTTTTGCATTCTGTGCAGAACGTCGTCTTGTTTTCATATTCTATCGGCTATTTCCTCAGGTAATCCCCATAACCTAGTTCTACTAATGATGGTAGTTTGGACTCCAGGTCGGCATTGACGCAAATCCTTGCATGCATCATCCTCGATCTTGCTAGGGTTGAGTGTTCGATGGCCACTAGCTCCCCTATGGTTCTAGCAATGCCTCGAAGCCAATATTCGTTAATGAACTGAGCTGGGAGGTTCGACAATTGGACCCAAATGGGGGTAGTATTGATATTTTAGTTTTTAGGGTCGAAGTCATCCCCCCACTACCTCATGAAGAAGCTGCATTTTCCCAAGAACCATGGTCCTCCTATTAGTACGCAGTTTGCATATTCCTTGTTGTTGAACCTTAGAATGAAGAAACCCCTAGTCAGGGCTACGATCTCCAAGCTTCCTACTATTCTCCATTTGGATAGAGCCCACGATCTTATGGTTTCTATGTCCGGCATTCCGCCTAGGAACTTACCTACTAAGGAAAACTCTTCCAAAGACAATAAAGGATCCATGAATTTTTTAGGTACCATTATCTTGTTATTTTTTGGTATGAGGGATGGGAGTTATTGAAAGAAATCACTCATTTTCCCTTTTAGGGTTTCAGCAAAGGCTAACCCTCCTCTAGGACCTACGGTTCCTAGATGGGACCCTTTGTCAGGGTCTTTTTCGGGAGGTTATGTTCCTCTTACATTGCCAACCTGCTCCAGGATGGAATCCTGACCATTCCCTGCTACAGTTGTCCTTTCTACCTCTGGATCCTCGCCTGTTGCCTGTTCGAGGTTCCCGCAAAACACCTTTGTGCTTCCTCCGATGCATCTTCTGCCTCCACTACTCAGCTCCTCCATTTCTTCTTCTGCAACCAGATGCATAGAACGTGTAATTTTTAGAACCTAGCAATGTTGAACAAAGGGGCTTGTTAGGACTTCTTAAAATGATTAATAATTATTTAAAAATAATTTTGATTTTAATTTAGTTTATAAAAAATTTATTATTTACCATTCAATGGGTATTATTTCATTTAATATGGAATTAAATATTTTTTCGTGGAATATTATTTATCTTAATTGTATCACTAGAACTTATAATATTTTTTTAGTTATTTTATAAAATAAAATAAAATATCAAACAAATTTATAAAGTATAATTTTTATTTAATAAATTAATAATATATTATAAGTTTTGATACAAAATTTACATTAATTAGTCACATATGATCCTTCCTTTTGCTAAATAATTTGAAAATACAATATTTCAAAAAAACATTATAGTTTACAATATTTTTTTGAAAAATAATTTGAAAAAACTTGTATTAAAACAAAGATCATTTACAAGTTGGGATGAGACTTTTCCTAGCCTTAGCCAAAGAGAACACATGTTTACAATAGTAAAAGAAGATTTGCATTGGAGCCAAATCTCTTAAACCATATTTCTATAATGATTGTTCACCTGTTTATGGCTATAAAAGAAGATCTACATTGAAGCACAAATCTCCTAAACAATTTTTGGAATGCTTATCCAAATTAGCTAAGCACTGAATTTGCTCACCAACCTACCTAATCATATCATCCTCAATAGCCATGTCACTGTGCCACTGAACGCCTACCTCCTTCTTAGTGCCCATCTTAGCCAGGAAGTCTACAAATTTATGTAGATCTCTACTCACATAAACTGGAATCACATCATCTAATTCCCTCCATAATTCCTTAATTTGAGTGACAAGAATCCTCAACCTCCATTTTTTCAAAGCAAATTTCCTCATGCAATATAGAGCTCCAACCATTATTTGGGTAGTAACCTTGTTTTACTGCCCAAATAGAAGCATATTTGATAGCTAAGGCTTCTACTTCATTGTTTGTGGCTCTCCCCAAACCTTGCAGTTCCTAATGGAGCACTGTTCCAACATGATTTTGGCAAACCACTCCAATTCTAGCTCTACCCGGATTGCCTTTTGTAGCTCCATCATTAATCCAACCTTCTGGGGGTGGTTTCTAACTAGCTCTATCCTACCCCTATTGCACTTCAACTTCTTTCTCCATTACCCCAATAACAACATGAGTTCCTCTTTAGCATAGACTGCCACAATTTCTGTGACTTTGCTCCAAATGACCTGCCAAACTCCATCTAAAGAAGAAAAAGTTTCTCTAAAAATTTTGGCATTTCTATCTAACCACACTTGCCACCAAATGAAGTTTAATCCAAGCTCCCAATCAATACAAAGAGCTTTAGATTTAAATCTACCCCTCTTCCATATTTCCCAAATATTAATCCGATTCAAATCACCATTAACTTGAATTTTATAATATAAAAACCATCTCTCCCATATCTAGCGTGTGAATGGGCACTCAAACATCAAGTGATCACCTGTTTCCTCACTCTTGTAGCATAAAACACATTGATATGGACCAATGATTCCCCTACATCTGAGATTATCAAAAGTAAAAATTTTACTTTTGGTCAACCCTTGGACTGCCAAATATTTCTCCAATCCTCAACTTGATATGTATGAGGAGGAGGCTTTGGAAGAATCTTTTCATATCCATCCTTCACTGTGTAGACACCAAGGCTCTCATAGCCCCAAGCTAATTCATCCTCCTCATCTCTACTTGTGAGAAATATTTCTACCAATATTCTTGTCATGATGGGTGTCAAATCCGGAGGGATTGAAATTGGCCACTCATACAACTTCTTAAATTGCTTACACTTATAATCCCCTAGTTGAGTAGTATTGAAATAACTTTTAATTTGAACCCAATCCCTAGTTTCCATGATTTTTTTTATTGGTTGTAGTTCAAGAAATTCAACAATGATAGGTGGGTATTGATCCCGTGAATCTGTCCAAAATCGTGCCTTCTCCCCTCTCCCTACTTTCCAAAATAATCCATCTTTTACTACCTGAGATCCTAACTTGAGAGTCTGCCACACTAAGGATCCACTACCATCCAAATGGAAATGACCCACCTCATTTGGGTTTACCTGTCTCAAATATTTACTAGTTAAGATTCTACTGAATAAAGAAGTTGGTTTGGAAATCCACCTCCAGTAAAGCTTTCCAACCAAAGCTTTATTATTTAACTTTGATCTTCTTAGTCCCAAACCTCCTTTTACCTTGGGTTGGTTTACTTTATCCCAACCTACTAAGGCCCATTTTCTCTCTCATTTTACTCCTTCCCATACAAATTTTCTAGCCATCTTGCCCAACTCTTTCCATATGGTATGTGGGGCAACAAAGATAGAAAAATTATAAATTGGCATGGCCTAATGATTGATTGTAAAAAAGGTAATTTACCCCATAGCTTAACCATTTGTGAGACCAATGATTAATTATTTCCTTGATACAATCCAAAATATTCCTCCATATATCTATTTTTAGTTTTTTTAAATGCAAAGAGACCCCCAAGTATACCACTAGGAGAGAAGTCCTTGTGAATCCCAAGATCTCTATAATTCTGTTCTGAAGCTTTTGATCAAGATTGAAAAATACCACTTTGGATTTTTTATCATTGATGACTTTGTTTGTAGCCCTAAGGTAGACATTAAGTGTATCTCTAATCATTCTTGCTTCCCTGAAGCTGGACACTCCCACCAATCCCGTGTCATCCACAAACTGTAGGTGAGTCAAAACTTCCTCACCCACCTTGATACCTATTAGCAAACCTTGTTGTCTTCTCCTCAAGATGAGTCTGCCCAAGCCTTCAGCCAATATGAGAAAAATATAGGGGGAGCAAGGATCTCCTTGATGAAGGCCTCGAGTAGCTCCAAACGGTTGTAAGGTAAGACCCTTGATTAGCATTGAGTATGTAGGAGTAGAAACATAGCTCATGACCCATTCTATCCAATCCTAAGAGAAACCAAAGGTTGCCATCATCTTTGACAAGAAGCTCCACTCCACCCTATTATAAGCCTTTGATATATCTAATTTTATGAACATTCCTCTATTACCAGATGTTTGCATTGAATGGATTGCCTCCTAAGCTAGAACCACACCATCCAAGATCTGTCTACCCTCTACAAAACCCCCTTGCTATGAGGAGATAATGCTATGTAGAAGAGGTTTTAGCTCCTCAACCATCACCTTTGTGATTATTTTATATATGACATTGCATAAGGCAATATGTCTATAATCTGAAATATGTTCCCCCTCCTCCCCTTTTGGAATTAAGGCAATGAAAGTATGATTTAATGCTTTAAGCATTCTTTTACTACCTTTGGACTCCTCTATAACAACCATTACGTCCTCCTCCAAGTTGTCCCAGAAGGCCTGAAAAAACTCAATTGGAAAGTCATCTAGACCTGGTGTTTTTTCGATGCTCATTCCAAAGACTACATTCTTTAGTTCCTCTCTATCAATGGGTTTAAGTAGGGCCTAATTTTCTTCTTCAGAGATAACAGAGGGTATGACAGCAAGAACTTCTTTTTGAGCCTCTTCATCTTGTACCATAATTTCATTAAATAGTTTAGAAAAATAATTCATTGAATGGAAATGCATACCTAGAATTGTATCAAAGGAGTGTCCATTCTCATATTTAAGAGCTTCCATGTTGTTCATTTGTCTCCTAGCACAAGTAGTCCCATGGAAAAATTTGGTATTTTTATCACCTTCTAATAACCAAGTGGTTCTTGCTCTCTGTTTCCAGTAGGTCTCCTCTTGGTTGTTAATGTCCTCAACCGCTTTACGTAATGCATCATCCTCTTCTTTGAGCTGCTCTGTAATTGTTCCTTCCCTAAAGTGTTTTTGAACCTCATCCCATCTGGCCACCAATGGAGCTCTTTGGACCTAGAAGTCTGTCTTGTTCGCTTGCATCCATTGTTTTAGTTGATATTTGGCATAATAAAGTTGTTTATGGAATCTAAACATTGATATCCCATATGCTGGGCGACCTTCTTCCCACCACTGTGGAATTTTCTTTCGAAGTTCCTCTTTTTGTAACCAAAAGTTTTCAAATTTAAATGGTTTATGATGTTGCACTGTCTTGATCCCTCCTTCAAAAAAATGGGAAAGTGATCTAAAAATTTGAAATTTTATATTCCATTTTACAAATGCCTCCTTTAAAACCAAAAAATAGTCTAACTTCACCTTCCTGCTATGTGGCTCCCTTCTCTTATTAGTCCAAGTATAGTTGGTTCCAAGGCATTTAATATCCACCAAGTGTAATGCTTGGACTTGGGAAATCATAAGCCGCTGTGTCCAAAATTAGGGTTCCCCCTTCCTGATATCTAGAGGATAATTTAGCATTAAAATCCCCAGCAATAATCTAGTCTAACTCTTCCCTTCAGCCTCTCATGTTATGCATAGCTTTCCATTGATGCATATGACCATCTAGGTTTTGATCCCCATAAAAATTTGTGATTAAAACATGTTTAGTTGTGATATTGTTCCTAAAATGTGATGTGAGAACACCCCTCCAAGATATATGTTCTATTGCAGTCCATTCAAGAGAGTTCCAAAGAGTAACTATCCCCCTTGAGGCCCCTTGGGCAACCACTTCCATATGACCAGCACCCCTCCAAATTCTGTTTACTATTTTACACATAAGATCCAACGACATTTTTGTCTCCTGGATAGGTAAAAAATATGTTTTACATTTCTAAGAGTCATCGAACAACAGATTGATGGGTTCTACTATTTAAACCCCTAATATTCCATGATTGTATAATCATTGGTTACCTTGAGAGCAGTAAAAATCTATTAGCCTCACAGATCCTCTAGTGACCAATTTATCTCCTTGAATTGCTATCAATTTCTTATTTGATTTTCTACCCACTCCTTGAGAGCTACTATTTTTTTATCTCTTTTCCACCTGAGTTATCCCTAGAGTTGGTCTTTCTCTGTTCTTTTTTGCTATGCCCATGATGACATCATTAATTATCGATTGCTCTTGGTTATGCACTATCAATACCCTTGCACTCTCTGATTGTGGTAACTCACTGCACTCAATTACCTGCTCTATGATGGGGGGAGATGAAAGAGGAGCTTGAACATGGTTATTATTTTTATTATTCCCATCTACTCCTTCCATGAATTGTTCTTCTTCTTGGTCCATTAGTGTCTTAAATATTTCATAACTATTGGAGGGCTTGAGTTGGGTTTGCTCTTTACCATATTTTTTTGTCTTCTCCTTCTTTTGGGCTATTCAAAACCATCTCCTTGTGCTTATTTACCCTGAGAAATATTGGTTGTTTCTTTATTGATTGTTGACTTACCCTCCTTATGAATATTTGACATTCCCAGAGGAACCTCCATTTTTATGTTCATATTATTTGGGCAAGATCGGGCCAAATACCCATATTTGTGGCAAACTCTACATCTGAAGGGCAATGCCTCATAATCTAGTTGTTGAATCCAAGATAATCCTGCAAGTTTGAGTTCCACCTCTATCGGCAAAGGTTGGCTAAGATCCATTTCCACACATAATATTGCATAAACAACTATGTTTTCTTCCATTGTGTCTTTGGAAATACCCAAATGTCTTCCAAGGAAATTATCGATAATTTCCAATACCTACTCCAAAACTCCATTGGAAGTGCATACAAACGGATCCAAACTGGGACAGTAGTGGGTTTAATTCGAGGATCAAATACCACTATACAGGGTTGAACAAATAATCCTATCAGACCATGATTTCTCTTTTCTAATTCGAAAGCCCTATTTCTATCGGCAAGTGAAGAAAAACTAACAATAAAATATCCATTGCTAATAAACCACAAATAATACTCACCAAGAGGCTCCTAGTTTTTTCGGACCCAAGAATGCAAAACATTTAGGGTAGGGCGAGTACCCATGAATTTACAGATCAAATCATGATTGGCTCTATATAAAACTGTTTCTTCGACCATCCTTTGCTCAATGACAATCTTTGGCCTTGATTTTGATTGTGGCAAGCATCCATTAACTCGTTGAGATGTTGATCTATTTTCAGCAATCGTAAAGAGCTTTTTTAATGCAATTTTTTGTGCTTCTTCCGTCTTTGATGGAGATTTATCCTTTAAAAAATATGCAAAAGAACCATATCTCTCTAGAAGAGGATCCGGAGGTGTCCCCATTGGGCCCTCCTAGGGCAGCAATCTTGTCTTCAAATCCACAGTAACTAGAAATCTCTTCGGCTACCCAACTGATGCCCTAGTTTTCTCTTCCAAAGCTCTTCGATCCCAAAAATTGTGATGTTAAATCCCATTATAGTTTACAATGTTGATAGTAACATATGTCTATTGTTTCTTGGGTTTAGGATAAGTATTGGAAAATAAAGAGTTTTATATACCATGTCAAAAACTATTTTTAATAGTAGTTAGGTTGTTGTAAACCTATCTTCAAAGGTTTTTATACTCTTTCATCTTTCAAATTAAAAAAAAGGGTTAACTTATTCTTTTAAAAACATGTTCTTAAAAACAAAAAGTTGCTTAAATTTGATTTAGAAGTAAAAAAAACTCTAGATACTACAATCTTATATATTTCTAACTTTTAATGTTTCTTTTCATCAATTATTTGGCATCTTCCATCCAAACTATATATATATATATATATATATATATATATATATATATATATATATATATATCTAATTTAATTTAACTTAACTTAACTTAACTGTGTTATTTTTTACATTTATTTTTATCCTTCAATAGTTTTTCTTAGCAATTATTTTGTATCTTCCATCCAATCAAACTATTTTTTTAATTGTATTATCTTTCACATTCACTTTGTTCTTTGTTGTTTGAAAGGAAAATTTTAACTTTTCTAAAGAGGGTAAAAATAAACAAGTTAATGTCTGATTAGAATCTTTATTATTATTATTATTATATATTAACATTTAATTTAATTATACGGTTTGGGCTTTAGCTCTTCTTTGGGAGGTCCAAGGTTCAAACCGTGGCATGGGTGAGTGTGTGAGGGGGTGGGTGTGTGTCTCCTTGGTGGAGTTGTTGTAACAAGTTGGGGGATTCCTGGTCAAAACCCTCACTTCTTAATATTACCAAAAAAAAACATTTAATTTAATATATAGACATTTTTAAGAGTTTTGGTTTAACTTTTAATTAGCGTATTTAAAACATTATTTTTTTTTAAAAGGTAAAAAATTATATTGATAGAACAAGAATCAAATTACAGTCATAGGTCTACCACTTTTGGCAAGCCCTAAAATCTGAATAAAACTTGGATTAACATCTCCAAAAATAAACCAAAAATTGAGTACCATCTACAAATTGAATTCGTTCCCATTTTTGCTTTACATTGAACCTAAGAAACCTAGTAGACTTGATAGTCCTACGAACACAACCCGTGCTATCCCAAAAAGGACCAAAGAGTGTTGCAATAGGTAACAAAAAAATCCAACAAATAACTGCTCATCCTCCATTGATCCACAAGACTTAGCGGACTTCGGACCTATCCTCTTCCTTTTCTAAGTCTTTGTTGACCAATTTAAGAACCATTTGGTTCACCTCCTACCATTCAGAAGTGTCCCTATCTTGGTTAGAATTTAGCATTTATCCAATCAGATTTTCACTGCCATGTTTAACCAAAAATTCAGCAACTGCATTATTTTATAAGCTAACATAGACCGGGATGGCATCCTCAAACTACTGCCAAATGGACTTAATTTGACTCACAATGTTTCTTATCCTCCAAGCCTTTGGTTTGAAATTTCTAATAACATCCAAAAGCCCCACCAAATTTGTGAATCAGACTCAACTATGATCTATGCATTTTTAAATTATTATATTTACATTTAAATTTTTTTAAAATAAAATTGATTTACGCATCTTGTAGATAAACTCAATAAATTTATTTTACAAATTAATGTTTTTCTCCACCCAAGCTTTGCTCCTAATGCCAAATCCATAAGTCTAGAATTTTGCAAGCCTGCTCCTCCAATATTCTTTCCTTTGCAAACCTTATCCCACTTACAAAGAGGAAACCTAAATTTTCCCTCATAACCTTTCTATAGAAAGTTTCTTTGAATTTTATCAATTTCTGATGCAATACATGTTGTCAATCTTGAAAGTGACATCATATAAATAGGAATGGAATGCAAAGTAGTCTTAATGAGTTGTAGCCTTCCTACTATAGTTAAGAACTTACGTTTCCACCCTGCCAAGCAAGCTTTCATTCTTTCCAAAAAATAGATCCAAAGCTCCTTTTATTTTCTTTATCACACAAAGGAATACCCAAGTAGGTTGATGGAAATTTTTCAATTTTAAACCTTAAAATATTTACAATATTTTTTTGTAAATCTAGGGTAGTATTAATAAAAAAATCCTAGATTTTGAAGTATTTACCAACTGTCCAATAGCCTTATCATAGCATGATAATATTGATTTAAACTCATTGGTCTCACTAACTAAGGGATGACCCAAAAGAAAAGTATCATCAAAAAATAAATATGAGATTCAAAGAGACCCTTTTTTGTAACTTAAAGGCGATCCTTCCATTTTTGCCTTTGAAAAGGTTGTCCTTAATGCTTTTGCCAAAATAATGAATAGATAAGGAGAAAGAGGATCACCTTGATGAAGTCCACAAGATGAATTGAAGTACCCAACAAAAGAACCATTGATAAAAATAAAAATATTTTAGTGCTATAACAATATTTAATCCACCCACACCAACTATAATCAAAGCCAAACTTTCTGAGAATAACATGTAGAAAATTCGAGGAAACCCTATCATATGCTTTGTTCATATCTAATTTCAAAATCAAACCTAGTTTTTTCATGGAATGAAGAGAATGTATGGCCTCTTGTATAATAATTATACCATCAAGAATTTGTTTACCATGAACAAAGCCACCTTGTTCCTTTGAGATAAGACACCTTAGAATGCCCTTCAACTTGTTTGCCATAATTTTTAAAATGATCTTATAAATCATATTACAAAGGCTTATTGGACGAAAATTATCAAAATATTGTGTATCGCCTTTCTTGGGAACCAAGGTAATAAAGGTAGCATTGATCTCACTTATTATAGACTTCATTTTTTGGGCCTCTTCAACCGCATCTAACATATCAGTTATCACCCTTCAATAAATCTAAAAAAAATTGAAAGAAAATTGCAGGAAATCCGTCAGGGCTAGGTGCCTTGTTAGGATGGAAAGAGATAATTTCTTCAAGGGGCTCCTCCATAGATATATTTGTCATCAAACTTTCATTTTGTCCTTGAGTAATAATTGATGGAATATTTTGCAAAAAAATTCTTGTGCCTCCTTATCTTGTCTAGAATCTGATAAAATATTTTTTAAAAATTAATTGCTTCCTTCCTTATATCTTCTTTGTCCTCAATAGTTCTTCCATTTGGAGCTATAATATTTTTGATATGACGAACAAAAAATTTTGTTTTTGTTGTAGCATGAAAGTTTTTTGTATTTCTATCTCCTTACTCAAGTCATTTCTCTCTAGATTTTTGGAACCAATATGACTCATTTTTCAATGCATTATGATAATCAGAAAGTAATCATTTTTTCACATAAGAACCCTAATCCATTCCATTAATTTCTACTCTCTTATAAAATTTTGAGTTTGGATTCAATTTATTTTTTTCTTTAAAAATGTTACCAAAAGATTTGGCATTTCATATCTTCATTTGCTCCTTTAAATATTTTAACTTTTGAACAAACATGTACATACATGATACTTCAAATTTTGATTCTTCCCAGCATAACATAACCATATGGAAAAAATTAAGGTCTTTGAGGCACATATACTGGAAGCAAAATGGCTTTGGATTACCATTATTAGGTAACTCACAAGTCAAAAAATGGGTTTATGATCTGATCATGCTTGTAATAAAATATCTAAAGTGATTGTATACTTTGTTGGCAACCATTTATTAGATAACAAGAATCTATCCAGTATTTTTGCTATATGATTTTTCCTAATGCATCTATTATCCCATGTATATTGAAATCTTGAGGGACTAACATCCCAAAGGTCATTTGAGTTGACAAATGAAGCAAAATATTGCATTGATTTAGACCATCCTAGAATGCCACCCTTCTTTTCCAAAGGAGATAGAACAATATTAAAATCACCCCCAAGAATCCATAGATCACAATGAATCATCATTGTATTTGAAAAAATATACTAAGGTCCTTCCAACATCTTTCATGGGGAGTAGCTACAATTGGAGCATATACATATATAACCCCAACTTTGATGTTTTCCTCTTTCCTACAAAATAATCCAACCCAAATAGTTTTTGCTTCTAATAAGTATCCATCCCATTTGCATTTGTCTCATATTATTGAAATATTGCCTGAAGCTCTTTTAGAAGAAACTGCCAAACAATCACTTGTCTTCCAAATCGTCTTAAAAGCATCCTTACATTCTTCACTGCTTAATTTTTTTTCTTGTATTAAAATAACCTCAAGGCTATAACAACCTATTAATTCCTTAACAACTCTTTTTTAGGGGTTGTATTCATACCCCTAATATTCCATAATATCATTTCCATCATCAACATTTTTTATTTTTATTAGTAAGCTTAGCCCCACTTCTTGTTAACACCTATGATATTTTTATTTGGCTTCCCAAATCAATATCCTTTTGAGTTTTTTTTCTTTTTATTCCTACTTTTATGGTGTCCTCTCCTTCTTCCATTCCGGACAACACTCTCATATTCATAAATCTCTTCCATTTTTCATATTGTTCAAAATGATACTTATCTTCAAAATACTTATGTTTCCCTAAAGAGTTGAAAGTGCAAGGAATAACCTCATTAGCATTTTCTTCTTTATGTTGCCCTGAAAACTCTGAATGATCCTCCATAGTCATCACTTTCTTATATTGGCCTAAAAACCCTAAATTTCCTTGGATATTCTCCATAAGATTTTATTTACTATACTTCTCTTGAAATCCTAAAGTGCAAGGAATACACTCCAAACCACTTTCATTTTTTTTGTAAGGAGAATATAATAAGGTGATTTACCTAGATTAAGCTTGACCTCCTTCACTTCATTTGCTTTAAAATTTGTCTCCCCAACTTCCTTTGTTTTAAAATATGCCTTCCCCTCTTCCTTTGCATATTTAGCTCCTTCTATATGTGAACTTGTGCATTGTACTTCCTCATCCTCCATATCATTTTTTTTTTCTACTAGCTGATTCAAATGAACTATAATATTCATTGTCATCTAACGATGTAGATAGATTTTTCTAACCACTTTCTTAGGAGTGGAAAATACTTAATTTGACCTCGCTTCTCTTGTGATATGATCCCCTTGTTTCAAATTGTAGCTACCCTCATGCCCAAAAATTTTCATCTCTTCCTTTATTTTCACTTTGCAATCTCTTGCTATGTGCCTAGTTTCATGATATCTACGACAACAAAATGCAATGTTTTCATAACCCACTTGTTGATCCCATTCTCTTGATTCAAATTAATCCTAATCAACTACAGTAAAGGTTTATAAATATCCATGGAAAGACATATTCAAGTGCATACAACATGCCTTCTCTCCTTAGTAGATGGTCCCTCCTGGATGGATTCACCTAGAGTATTACCAATCTTTTTCAAAACCTCCTGATTGATGAGTTGATAAGGAAGTCCAAAAAGCCTAATCCATACCAAAAGCCTAAACCACAAGCCTCCATCAATTATCTTATCCTTTATTTCTCAACTGGAGAAAATAATAAGAAAACATCCCTTTGGAAGAAAAGTCATGGAGTAATTTGAATTCAGTCTCAACTTCCACTTAGTCCAATTTTGAATCTCAAAATTACCTGACCAATATCCATGAAACTTACATATTAACTCTTTGGTTTTAAGAATCATTTTATTATGCTCAATGATCTCATCCTTGATAATCATTTTTGGTGTAGAATATGCTACCTGGAATGGGTTTGTCATAGATTCTCTCTTCCTCTTATTTCTAGCTAGGGCATCCAAACTTTCAACTTGGCTATTCATACTTTTAGTAAGAACTTTCACAAATGACTTTCTTTTGATGTTACCTAAATTCATTTTGTTCAAAATATTTTAATTATAACCCTTATTTATGTTCAATTAATTAAATGTATAATGATTAAGGGATCCACCCATTAAATATATGTTATTTGCATGGTGTAGTATATAACATGATAGACCAAATAAAATTAAAGAGTAATAAACCATAACTTTTAATAAAAATAATTAACATATATTAACTTTTAATGGTTGAAATAAACATTCTTTATTTATTTTGTTAAAATAACTGGATACTATAATATTCTACTTAGTATGCATTAATAAAATAAGCATGCTTCATTTTGCTAATTGTCAATTATAAGGTCCTACATATTGAAATTATCATATTCATTTTTAAGAAGGATTTTTATAAAATTAAATAAGAATATATTAAAAACTATTATTTTTTATTTTATTTTTTTTAAAGAAAACTAGGTTTTGAAAGGTTTTTTTTCCATTTTATATCAACTTAGTCACATTGAAATATATAACCTATTTGATATCCTTAAGATTTGAACCTTGGTGTGGGTTACATCATCCATATGTTTCAACCATCAACCATTGAACTAAGACCTTATTAACCTATTAAAAACTATTAATATCATATATATATATATAGAGAGAGAGAGAATTTGGTTAGTGTGAGAAATCCCTACGACTGATGCTCAGGGCTAGGCATCCTCATCCCACCATGACCTCTCATAAGGGAGAGATTTGACCTTATCAATAGAGAATTTAACACACAATATCACACACATGTCATAGTTTGAACTTTGGACATTCCAAAGAAGAGCCAAAGCTCGAACCATTGTGATGTTTCGAGGACTAATATATTATAATATATTTACTTAAACATTAAAATATACACTATAATTTTTTTTAAATAATTTTAATATTAATTATAAATATTTTACCATAATCAAAATTATTTTACAAATACTAATTACAAACAATCTCAAAAAATAAATATAACTTATTAAAAAAAATTATTTGGTTAGTGTGAGAAACCCCTATGACAATCTATGCTTAAGAGGAGAGTTGAGCTTATCAATAGGGAATTTAACACAATCATACACACACCCCCTCACGCACTTTACCATACCGCGATTTGAACTTTGGACCTACTTATTAACTATTTTTAAGACATAAACTATAAACAATTATTATTTTTGACTGAAAAGGAAGATTTATTTAGCCATAGAGGAGTCTAAACCAACCCTATCAACTCACCCAATCCCTAGTTTGAGAGCATTGATAGATGGATTCAAGTCATCAAATAAAATTATGTTGTGTAAAAGAGAAAAAAAAAAAAGGCAAAAAAATATAAAGTGCAAACCACTAGATGTCGAGTTGGTCAAATTGAATTTTGATGGAGCATTCAAAGGAAATCTAAGACCAACGAGAGGAGAAGGAATAATTAGAAATAATAGAGGAGATATTTTATCTCATTATGCTTTCAATAGTGTATTTAAGACAAATAATGAAGCCAAAACTTGAAAACTTTAAAAGGGTTAAAAATATACAAACAAATGAAATGGAACAAAATATGGATGGAAGGTAAATCACTCAAAGTAATAAATGCAATTTTGAGGAAATCAAAGGCTTGTTAACCATAATGATATTATATGACTTGTCAACTATGTATATATTGCTCGACAAGATTTAAACTTGATTCTCCTCCTTAAAAATTAATGAATTTAACCATTTGAACTAATGTTGTTTTATAATTAATCTTTATATTTGTGTTTTAATAAATTATATAGGATTGAAATGGGCCTCACCTATATTACATCATGACCACATGGTGGTACAACAACTTAACAATTACGCATGTGTTGCTTATTTTTATTGAGAAAATACTTCTTCTCCTTGAAAGTCAAGGAATATAACTATTTGAGTTAATTCCATTTGATATTAATTTTGATACTTATTATTGTGAACTATATTTTTTTTCTAGAAAAAGGGGTTGTACTTGGGTCCCCCACCTTTGACAAATCACAACTCTCTCCTTTAGATCGTGAGAGTTTACAAAAAAAATCAGTTCTCATCTCACTTGAGTTGTTGTAGCTAAATACCTACATCTTTTTTCATAATAAGTTTGAATTCTTAATATTTATTTTTTGGATCTTCTTAAATTTTCTTTGTGAATACAAAAATTAAATTTAACATTTTTTTTCTTGAAATTTTCTTGCATAGCCTTCACAATACCAAAAATCCACCTCTACTATCTATGCACTACATCTTAGTAGAGTAATATTTCCAAAACTTCACATTATCATAGTCTATTTTACCAGATCTAGACTATTAGTTTCCTTCCTAAAGCATAAGTGCAACCATAAGATTTGTAATAAATAGTTTATATGAAAGTGTATTACTGTTATAAAATACAACAAATATTACCAATGGAAAGCATTAAATTAAATTTTAATCATTATTTGATTCAAATAGTCAATATTTTCTTATCGGCTTCACCTAAACATACTACTTTCTCTAACCATAAAAAAAAGGATTTAACTTCACGATCCTCTATTAATATCCCTCTATTGGCCATCCTATCTATACATTTGTCCCCTTCCCTTAACATATGTGTAAACCTAATTTCTTCAAACTCTATAACAAGGTATTGTATTTCCATAGTGATCTCTTATATGTTCTATGGAACCTTTGCTTTTATTAAAATTGCATTAATTACTATTAGTGAATCACCTTCCATCCATACTTTGTTTCATTTCTACATATTTTAAACCCTTCCAAAGCAGCCCAAGCTTCAACTTTATTCTATCTTAAATCCACTATTGAAAGCGTAATGTTACAAAATCTCACCTCTTTTATTTCTAATTGTTCCTCCTCTTATTGGTCTTAGAATTCTTTTAGATGCTCCATAAAAATTCAATTTGACCAACTCCACTTCTAGTGGTTTTCACTTTATATTCTTTGTCTTCCTTTTGTTTCTCCTGTACCCAACATCATAATTTCATTTGATGACTTGACTCCATCTATCAAGGCTCTTTGCTTCAAGATTAGGAATTGGGTGAGTTGATAGGATTTATTTAGACTCTTCTATGGTTAAACAAATTTTTCTTTTCATTGTCTCTAAACTACTTTTCTTTCCTTTAAATATTCTTTTATTTATTTCTAGCCACATGGTCCAAAGTATTTTTTGATGTATCCTAGATTGTTTGTAATGCCTTACTTTAAAATGTATTTTGTCATTACTTTAGTCATTCTTCAATTCTACCATTTATCACCATGCATTTACCAAACAATTAATAATCCATTGCCATAGTTCCTAGACTATTAAATTGTGTCCTAAGAGATGGTCTATACTCTCCTCTATTTTACATAGAACACATTGTGAGGGGCCATGAAAACCCATTTTTATTAGATTATCCCAGGATAAAAATTTTCTATGACCTACTAACCATACAAACATTTTAACTTTTGGAATACTTGGTCTATCCCAAATATCTCTCCATATTCTTGTGATATTCTTAGTTTGTTGGTGCTTTACATTATATTCACTTCTTGCTATTTATTCTCCTAAACTATTCAACTCCCAAATCAACATATTCTTAGCTCCCCTTTAAAATCATTGTTGTTATCTTTATGATCCTACAAACAATGTTTGATATACTTGTAAAAAAATTATTTCCATTTGTATCTTTCTTCTTGATCCTTGTATATAATGTTTGAAACCCTATCACCAAATTTATCTTGAAGTAATCTCATCCATGGTTTCAAAACAGGGATAATAGGTCGTGAATCTCATTAAGATTTTTTATTTTTAATAAGCTATGTGTGGCATATCCAGGCTTTATTTCGAAAAATCTCATTAAGATTTTTTATTTTTAATAAGCTATGTGTGGCATATCCAGGCTTTATTTTTTTATCAAAGATATTCTTCATTTGCCTTTCTATCAAAAATATTTTTTATCTTCCTCGGACTGTTAAGTTTTCATAATCAACTCATTTTATACCATATGCCTTTCAAAATTTTAATTCTATTAAGATGAAATTTAACACCACAAATAGCTAAAATAGTTGTTGTCCAACTTCTATATATGTCTATAACAACCTCATAATTTCTTAATACATTTTTTAGGGTTTTCATTCATCCGTAAATATTCCAAGATATTATTTTCCTTGTTATTTTTTGTTTTTATTTTTGGGTTTAACCCCAATTCTTGTTGGCACTTGTGATATTTGCTTTTGTTTTCCCATGTCAATATCCATTTGTGTTTCTTTTGTCTTTGTTTTTATTTGTGGGTCTTTCTCTCTTTTTTCATTCCTAGCAATACTTTCATCTTCATCAATCTCTTCAATATTCTCACAGTGCTCATAGTAAGACTTATCATTTTTAGGTTTGCCTTGTTCTAAAGGATCTAAAGTGTAAGGAATAACCTTAAAAGCACAATCTTCTTTATATTGCCCTAAAAACCCTAAAGTGCAAGGATGCTCTTCTGTAGCAATTATCTTCTTATTCTACCCTAAAAAACCTAAATTATTATGGGTTTCCTCCATCCTCATTTCTTTATTATGCTACTCTTGAAACCTTAAAGTGCAAGGGATAACATCTTCACCCCTTTCACTTTTATTACCTAAAGAGGATTCTATACTACTTGAGAAAAATGAAGATGATTTACCTAGAATAAACTTGATCTATTTTGTCATCTTTATTTTAGGATTTCTCTCCACATCTTCTTTTGCATCTTAAATTCCTTTTGAACTTGCCAAATAATACTATAGATAGGCTTTCTTTATATCTTCTTTCAGAGTGGAATATACTTGATCTAATCTAGCTTATATTATTATATGATTTTTTTGCTCTGTCTTGAAGTTTATCTCATGGCTCGAATTTTATCTCTTTCTTCATAGTTTTTACTTTGTAAACTCTTGACATGTGTCTAATCTCATAACAATTATGACAACAAGATGTGATATTTTCATAATCTACTTGTTGATTCCATTCTCTTGATTCAAATTTAATCTTAATAGATTGTGGTAAAGGTTTTGAAATATCTATAGCAACACATATTTGAGTATATATAGCATGCTTTCACTCCTTAGTAGTTAGTCCTTACTTGATGAATTCCCCTAGGGTATTTATAATAGTCTTCAAAACATCCTGATTTATAAGTTGATATGGAAGTCCAAAAGCCTAACCCATATTGGAAGCTTTTGAATAGTTTATGTCTCAACAAAAAAAAAAAATCCATGGCCTCAAAAAAAGTGCATCTCTTCCCCTAAACCATGGACCACCAACCATTATTTTATCTCTAATTTTTTAACTGGAATAGATGATGAGGAAAAAATATTTAGGAAGAAAAATGTTGAGTAATTTGAATTTAATCCCACTTCCACTTGATTATCTTCAAAAATTCTAGCCTTGATCTATTGAACTTACATATTAACCCTCTACTTTTAAGAACCATTATATCATGCTCAATCATCTCATCCTTGATACTCACTTTTGATTTCACATCTACTACTTACATTGAACTTCCCATATATTTGCTCTTCTGCTTAGCCCACTAGGAAGGCTGACATGCTTGTTGCTCTTGTAGGAGGAAGTGTTGAAATGGGTGGTGAGCATGGTTGGTGCTTTGTTCCTGTGTTGTGTGAGGATAAAAGACTGACTTTAGATATGTGGTATGATTTAGGGGTCATGAGTCCTAAGGTGCTTAGATGACAAAAGGGGACTATATGGACACTGTGGTAATGCACACTGCTCTTGTATCGTGAGTATGCTATGCTGGAGGGACAATGGACATTGTGATTTGAACTTGAAGGCCATGGATGATGAGATAAAAATATTACAGATAAATAATGAAGGAGAGTTCTAAAACAATGAATTTGAGGAGTTCTACAATAATGAAGGAGAGTACTACTATAACTACTTTGAATTTTGAAAATGTGATTGCATCCTTGTTATCAAAAGAAATGAGACGAAAATCCATCCATCCCCACTTGGGTGGATCATCTAATCTATGTGTAGTCCATAGTTAGATTAAATTGGATGAGGCACCAGAATATACATAAGAATATTCACCATATGTGCATATGTATAATTAAGAATAAGAGCAAGAGGAGTGACTCTAGTTTTCTGCTAATGTTTCTCGGTAAAGGGTTTCCAAGATGAATATTTGTGTTCATTGTGTGTGCATATTATTTTTCCTTTTATTTTATGATTATGTTTGCACTAATATCTCAAGAATAGGCTTATCAATCTCTTCAATCTCCAACTTAGGCCTCCATACTTCTAACTAGGGCATCCTGACTTCCCATTAGGGCTTTCAAATATGACTTTCCTTCCATACTAGCTAATGAGGCTCGCTCTTGGTTTGCACTCCCTCTCAACTTGCATTTGCTACCAGCTACACTCTCTCCTACCTCACACTCGCTCTCATATTACATACCCTCTTGGCTCACAATAGCCCTTGTCTCTTCTTTTTTTGACATTCCTTCACTTCAAGAATATTTTGAAAATAATGTTTTATGCATTTGTGGTAAGGATTTGAAACATTAATGTACTCTGGATGAACCTGTTGCTCTTTCACCATGATCGAATCTCGGCTTGCACTTCGTCTCGACTCACACTTCTCTTAAAATAAATTATTTTATTTTTAAATTAATGTATATATATATTAAATTAAATATATATATATATATATATATTAAATTAAATATATATATATATATATATATATAATATTTTTACTAATTATTATTATTTTTTAATGGATAACAAAGAGTTGTACTTGGGTCTCCACTCTTGACAAATCACAACTCTCTCCTTTAGATCTTGAGAGTTTACAAACAAATTCATTTCTCATCTCAATTGAGTTGCTATAGCTAGATACCTCCATTAGTTTTCACAAAAAGTTTGAATTTTTTATTTTTATTTTTTTGATTTAAAAACATAATAATTATGAATACAAATATTCCAAAATTTAACAACCTTCTTCTTAACATTTTCATGTAGCAGCCTTCGTAATACCAAAATTCCATCTCTCTTGTTTATGCATTGCATATTAGTAAAGTAATATTTTCAAAACTTCACGTTATTATAGTCTACTTTACCATGGATTGCTAGTTTCTTTTTTGAAGCATAAGTGCAACCACAAAAATTGTAATAAATACTTTATATAAAAAAACATTAATGTTATAAAATAAAGCAAAAATTACTAATAAAAAACTTTAAAGTAAATCTTAAACATTATTTGCTTTAGGTAGTCACATTTTCTTGTCCACTTTAGTGAAACTATCTGTACATTTGTTTATTGGCCAACCTATCTGCACATTTGTTTCCTTCCTTTGACATATGAGTAAACATGATTTCTTCAAACTCTATAACATATGAGTAAACATGATTTCTTCAAACTCTATAGCAAGATCTTGTAATTTCACAATTATCTCTTATATGTTTATAAAGCCTTTTCTTTCCTTAAAACTGCATTTATTATTATTAGTGAATCACATTCCAACCATACTCTATTCCATTTCAAACCCCTTTATGTGATAGCCTATGTGCACATTTGTTTATTGACCAACCTATCTGCACATTTGTTTCATTCCCTTGACATATGAGTAAACATGATTTCTTCAAACTCTATAGCAAGATCTTGTATTTCCACAATTATCTCTTATATGTTTATAAAGTCTTTTCTTTCCTTAAAACTGCATTTATTATTACTAGTGAATCACATTCCACCCATACTCTATTCCATTTCATATGTTTGCATATTTTTAACCCTTTTAAAGTTGTTGACACATTTTACTAATTAATTTTTATTATAATTAAATAAAGATTTTTAAAAACATTAATTTGTAAAATAAATTTATTGAGTTTATCTACAAGATGCTTAAATCAATTTTATTAAAAAATGTCTTAAATGTAAATATAAAATTTAAATACGCTAATTTAAATTTAAACCAAAACTCTTAAAAAATGTCTAATAATAAAAACTCTAATCCGACATTAACCTGTTTCTTTTTACCCTCTTTAAAAAAGTTAGAAAATTTCCTTTCAAACAACAAAGAACAAAGTGAATGTGAAATATAATTCAATTAAAAAAAAATAAATTTTTTTTGATAGGATGGAAGATACAAAATAATTGTTAATAAAAACTATTGAAAGTTTGAAATAAATGTAAAAAATAACACAATTAAATAAAAAAATATTGTTTGGATAGAAGATGCCAAATAATTGATCAAAAGAAAAACTAAAATTAGAAATATATATAAGATTGTAGTATTAAGGGTTTTTTACTTTAGAAGTATAATAAATGTAACAATAATAAGATGGTTCAATTTTTAAAAGGATAAGCTATTTTTTTTTTTTTTTTTTTAATTTGAAAGATAAAGAATATAAAACCTTTCGAGATAGGTTTACAACTTAACTACTTTTAAAAATAATTTTTGACTTAGTATATAAAAGAGGAGGTTTTTTGTTGTTTTGTAGACTTCAAAAAAGGCATTTGACACAGTGCCAAGGAAAAAATTATGGAGCAGAATGGAAGAGCTAGAGGTTCCAATTTACTACGAGGCGTGAGCTTACGATTATATGAGCATGTAAAGGCTAGAATCAGAACACGAGAAGGGTTATCTGAATGTTTTGGTAGTGACATAGGTGTCAAACAAGGTTTCCCTCTATCTCCAACCTTATTTGGGTTGTACATTGACAAGTTAGAAGAATGGATAAACAAATTTGGAGGGAGAGGGTGTGCATTTAGCCAAATATGTGGTAAAACTTCTCATGTATGCAGATGATGTAATTCTTGTGGCCAAAACAACCAAAGATCTAGAAGATCACCTTCAAGCTCTAGAACTCTTTTGTAAAGAAGTTGGGATGCAGGTGAACACGAGAAAAACAAAAATTATGATTTTTTCAACAAAAAATAAAAAGCAACAACTCGAATTTCAGTTTGCAGGAGAACCGCTTGATGTAGTAGTAGAATACAAATACCTGGGCATAGAATTTCATGACAAACTTAATTGGAATACATGTAGGATGAAAATAACTCAAAGTGGAGAGCACTATATGCACTTCAAAACAGGTGTAGGAATCCCGAGTTGCGGGACTAGAAGACCACCAAGGTATTATTTGGCCTATTTGTTACACCGGTTCTGTGATATGGTTGTGAGGTGTGGGCTAGTGACACAACAAATGCAAAATGGAGGCAAATAGAAAGGATTCAAAAATATCTAATCACAAATTTTCTCAAAATTAAGGCTACAACCCCTTATGAAATTATTCTAGCTAAAACTGGAATGTTCCCTTTAGAAGCAATTGCTATGACCAAGTTGTTATGTTACTTGAAAAAAACAAAAAACATGAAAGATGACAGATGGCCTAGGGCAGCTAGGGACGAAGATTTGCATAGGCGAAAGAATACATAGATGAAACAAAATAAAAAATGGATGAAACTTTGGGAAATCAACATAAATGAATGCCCAAATGTCAGCAAAGACAAAAAATTATGTGAATGAAAAATTCAGAAGTGGAATGTGGAAAAATGCAAGCAGGAAAAGACAATATTATATTGCAAATTTTAACCCAACGTATGACCACAAGGAAAAAACGTATATAAACGTATATAGGTGCTGAAATCAAATGGAAGGAAAAAATACTCATTGCTCAGATAAGGACTAGCTCTCATAGGGTTAGATGGACTAGCTCTCATAGGGTTAGATGTGAAACAGGGAGATGGACAACGCCCAAAGAACAATGGGAAGAAAGGATATGTACTCTATGCAACACAAGGGCAGTAGAGACAGAGGAACACTTCATCTATAAATGCTCGAGTTTTTCAGATATCCGTGACAAATACAAAGAAACACTTGGGAACGAGTTTATGGCATATTTATTTGAAGTCAGTAAAATAAAAAAAGTTGGGGAATTGCTAACACAAATAAGGGGAACAACCTTCTCAAAGATATTAAAGATCATATGATATGATTTGAGTAATTGTACTTCCATATTTGAGGTCCCATATAGGTCTCACGGACGTAATTAAAATATTTCATTCATTCAAAACTCTTTATTTTCCAATACTTATGCTAAACCCAAGAAACAATAGATAGATGTTACCATCAACATTGTAAGCTATAATGTTTTTCCAAAATATTATATTTTCAAATTATTCAGGGAAAGGAAGGGTCATATGTAACTAATTAATGTAAATTTTGTATCAAAACTTATACTATATTATTACATTATTTAATAAAAATAATATTTTATAAATTTGTGTTATATTTAAATTTTTTTATTAAATAACTAAAAAAACATTATAATTTCATGGATCTTGAATTTAAAATTGTGAAAATAGAATTTGAAAAAAATAGCATTGAGATTTTAAAATGTACTTCTAAGATGAGAAAATATGTGCTAATGGATAATAAAAGGGTGAATTCAATGAGTAATGGCCTATGGAATAATTTTCAGAGAATTGTTTTCAAGAGGCATCTTGCATGAAAGAAGATTTAGTTTCATATTAAATAAAATAAAACCCATTGAATGGTAAATAATAGGTTTGTCATAAACTAAAATGAAATCAAAATTATGCTTAAACTTATTAATCATTTTTAAAATTAATTTTGTTAGTTTAACTTAAAAACATATTTTAAATATTATTTTTTTTATAATATTTTTAAAACTAAACCTAACACCATCTTATACAAAATCTAACCTTGAAAAGTATACAAAAGTTTTAGACCACTAGATCACACATACACCAAAGACTAATAATTAAAAATATTATAATTAAATTCAAATACTTTGGGGTGCAACGCAAGGGTTCGGGCTTTGGCTCTTCTTCTCAGGTTCAAGGTTCAAAACGTGACATAGGCGAGTGTGTGAGGGGGTGGGTGTGTGGTGGTTTTGTGTTAAACTCCCTATCGATAAGTATAACTCTTAACTTTATGAAGGGTCATGATTGGGAGGAGACTGCTCAAACCCTATATGTTGGTTATAGGGAGTTTCTCACAATAACCAAATTCCAAATATATATTTATTAAATCTAATAATGATGTTAAACTAACTTAAAATTTGAAAAATACAAATATAACCTTAAACTATTCTAGATCCAACTGCTTATATTAATTATATTTAAATAATATTAATAACATATTTATAAAATCTGATCATTTATATTATTAAATATATATTTATTTTATGTATCTATATAAAACTCATGATCATTAGAAATAGTTTCCAATATAAAAGATATTTTAATCTGTTAGTATTTTCCAACGAACTTCCCACTCACCCACCTCACCAATACCTATAAAATATGTCCTTCTAAATTTGCTATAAAATCTCAAAGGAATGAAAGCTCAACTTTGCCGAAACATTCCAAATTTGCTATAAAATCTGCCGAAACACTCCAAATTTGCTATAAAATTTGCCAATTTGCCGAAACACTCCAAACGGGTCTACTTCACCATTACGTGCGTGTCTTATAATCTATTCTACTAAATTTGCTATAAAATCATAAAGAATGGAATAAAGAATGGACACTCAACTTTGCTGAAACACTCCAAACGGGTCTACTTCACCACGACGAGCATGTAGGTGTTAAACCTCAAAATTGATTATGCAATTACTAGAATTTGGAATAGAAGCCGCCTTCCTCGCATCGCCCATGTCCCGAGGAAAACCAAAGAGCCCATTGACCAGGTCCCACGACCTTCTCATCCTCCATTTGCAAGACAGATACAATCAATCGAGTTGATTTGCAAATCACATGATTGACCAGAATTTGAAAGTTTGGGAAACGTGGGATGCCTTGTATAAGAGTGCTTCACCTTGATTTAGTAGATAATGCTTACTCCAGTTGAACTCAAATTCTATGTATATGACTTTGATTTTCAGCAGGTGAATCCTCTGTAATTTTTGCTTGTGGGTATCACAATTCAATATTACTTGTTGGGTGTTGTTCAATGCATTTGTTATAAACACCCATCGTCTTGTTTTCTTCCCTAGCCTTTGGTGGAAGTTAGTCTGGACCATGTATGAATAATTCAGTCATGTTCTACGCAGGCATGAAGAACACACCATATAGGAGAAGAAGTGCAAAAGGTTTTTTTTGAGCCATCCTGAGGTAATCTGGGTGACTCTTCTTTGTACTATTTCTTGAAGTTGGTATAAACTTTTTATGAAATTGGCTGCCTTATGACCCGTTTTATTTGTGGAATGAGAGTTGGATGAAATGAATGAGTCAAGTTTAGGATCCTGGCGTGGCATTTAGGTCCATTTTTGGTCCAGAATTTTGGAGTGTCCCACTAATGGAGGATTAGATAAGATAAGTGGTCCGGAGTTTTGAAGTGTGTCACCAATGGAGGATTAGAGACATAATTAAAGTATGCACTTTGGTTGTGGATTTAATTTTGATAAAAATTGTCTACTACTTGAATTCAGGCATCCTGTCTTTGAGATGCTAGGCCAATGATCATTCCATTAGTGGTCAACTTAGCTTTAGGATAAAGCAGTGATTATTCAGAGTACATAATTCAAGATCTAGGACAATTACATGGCCTTCGCTTGAAATGCTCCTATGATAACACAGTGATTATTCAAAGTACATAATTCAAGATCTATGACAATTACATGGCCTTAGCTTGAAATGCTCCTATGTCAGTTCAGTGATGTTAAGTATAAGCTCTGCCTATTTCACATGAAAAGATGGCAACTAGCAACTCTTTCAGAAACGATATCAATAAATATAAGCAAATTGTAGGCTATTTCTCTAGAGTTTCCTGTGATGAAGTCTTCAGTCTCATGTTTTGGGTGAACTCTACCCATTGTCGAAGACAGAAAAAATTGTGTTGTGTATTGTAAGGTATTATGGAACTCATTTTATATATATATATATATAACCAGGGATGCCAAAGATGGTACTCTGTATTGTGAAGAATTATAGATCTCTCTGTGTGTGTAAAAGATAGTTGAATCAGGAAACCCACCTGTATAATGTGTTAAAAGATAAAATAATGCATTACTGTCTTGTGTCTGAGATAGGCATCTCATATTGGAATCGGAAATAACTTCATATTCCAAAATATAACATATAAAAGCATATCATCATAGGCTACTACACCCGTAAACCTAATTACTGTTACCACTGTTACCTCAACCGAAAAAAACAGCAGTGCCACTACAATCAATAACCAAAGCAAAAAGCTTTCCCAAGCCTTTAGAAGTAAAGACAAAAAGAGTACACAAATCTTAGTATTAGAGCAAAAGAACACAGGAAAGTCAAGAGCTTTGTGGTGGACAGCTTGATGCTTCAAATGTCAAACATTGGTAGACATCTAGTAGGAGATGCCAATAGTTTCCTCTTGAGTGAGCCATTGTGAAACACAAGCACTCAATGGAGTCTGCCCCTTGTTTAAGGGGGTAGGGGGATTCTTTCATGTTCTGCTCTTGGAGGAGTACCTACCACAAAATAACTAATAGGCCACAAGCCCAAGAGAAATAACTATTTCCCCCCATTAAGGCTTAAATTTATCATTCAATTAGTTGCAATGCCTCCGACAACATGGCAATAGTTATCAACGGATTACCCAACACCTATGTGTAGCGGAACACCACTACAAGAACTACAAGAACTAAAGCCTAGATCAGCGGAACACCACTACAAGAACTAAAGCCTAGATCACAGGCACAAACTTCCTTTGGCACATCACTGCTTGGCAAGTCAAAACCAGTGCCTCCACCAACATTGCTGCAACCCACTCCATAACCACCACCTTTGTTGACTCCAAAGTCACGACCATGGCTAGCACCTTCTAGAATGAAATCATTATTTCCATCAAGGAGACACTTAGGAGGAAGGCCCGAGGTCTTTACAATCAAGCATAGCCTCTCCAACATCTTAGATTAAGTCAGTTTGATTTCATTTAGAGTGCAATCTACTGTTGTATTTAGCTTGCGAAAATTTTGTTGTAGATTGAAAATGCAATCCCTTGTTTTTTCATTTTATCTTTGACAAACACACAAAGCATGAAGCAAAACACCTTTCAATCTTTCATAAAATGCCCCAGCATCTCCCTAAAAGACAAGGTAACATTTTTATTGAGTATGTGGATCCCGAAATAGGGGAGAAGAACCTTTTGTGCAACAAATATTTTTATCACCTCCAATGCAATGACTATACATAGCTTGGAAATTTATTGTAGGTCCTCATCCAAAAGAAACTCAGCATAAATATTTTAGTCATTGTTCTCCTTTTTATTTTCAATTTTTGTCAAAAAAAATTGAGACAACAATTGATGCAAGAGCTAACTCCACTACCTTATATCATAGAAACCTTGCTAACACCTCCATGGCCATGTCCCTTGCCACTTCCTCTTTCCATAGAACTTTTATGCCCGAGTTGCTCAATGCATGAAGACACAAGTAGGGTCAGGAAGGGGTGTGCAATGAACTCTTAAAGCTGCTCATTATGCACCACCCCCATTTGAGTTTAGGCCCATGCCCAAAGGAAGGTAATAGTAGTCTAGGTAAATGATGAACATAACAAGATTGATAAACTCTAGAGATTGACATCATTGGAAAGCATTTGTGATGATCATGGAATCCCTTTCAATCCATAGCCTATTGGATCCCTTTTCCTTTGTAAGGCTGATGCCAAAAGTAACTACCAACTCTTTTGCTTCATTATTTATCCCATGTATGAATTTGCAATATTTTTTAGAGCCATTCCAAAACATTCGTTCACCACAATTATATGCCAAAAAGAAGATAATGCAATTAGAATATAGCAATAAACCATATGAAGAAATGAAGGAAGACTACAAGAAGTATAAGGTGGGTGCTTAGCACAATTGGTCATCCTACTTGAACCAATCAGATGTAGTCACTTCGACGAAATAGTATGTGTTATCCAAACTCAACTAATGCACACGATGTAAAGTAATGGGGAGACATGTTGGCCATAATGGAATAATGTACTTTCATTGAAGAAAGTGCTAGGTACATAGACTCTATGAGCATGGTCGATAATTCCCTCAATTGTTTCACCACTTTGCTTTGTAGTGTAGCTTAACTTGACCCCATTTGCACCCAATATTTCATAGTCTGAGTTTTGCACAGTTTGCCTCAAGGGTTTGTATCAAACATTATGGCTATGGGGGATGCAAATGTTGTTTGTGATTGCTTGTTTGGTTGGCTTGTGCTTGTGTGTGTGCTAGTTGAAGAAAAGCCTTTGGTTTTGAAATACCATAACAATCGTTTGCTTACTACAAGCCCGTGTGAGAATCTATGTGGTTTGGTACATGAAATTCATTCCCATTTAGTGTCATCATGAGGGATTTCTTGTAGTTGCTAGGGGAGTCCTCAAGGTAGGTGTTAATCCATTATATCCCCTTTTCAACATAACATAAAGTTAACTATATAAAAATTAAATAATTAATTTAACTTTATATAATTAACCGTTACACATTAAAATTTTAGACCTCATCCGCCAATTCCGCCAACTAATCATAGATTTGGACACCCATTTGGAAGACGAATCTCCTCATACCCTCTGTATCGCCAGAAACCCTAAAAACTGACTTACTAAAAATAGTAAGTCCACTCTCCCATGCTCAAAATGCCTTCGAAAACTGGCAACTGAAAACACACAACATCCCGATGAAGACCAAACAACCCCCAATGGGCCCCCACACATTTGTCCTAGCCTATAGGAACCCATGAGTAGGCTAGCCCTCTGAACGATCACTGACTGATTAGGAAGGGGACATTACACTTGGGAAGAGGTCTGACATTGCAACTTTGTAATATCCTTCATTTTTTTCTCCCATTTTGACACAATGTCTTTGCAATATAGTAAAAATATGGAAAATCTTGTGATACGATCCATATTTGATAACCATGTCTGGTTACACTTTGCTATCAAAAGAATTGAAGAATGGAAATTTTCAAAGAAGAAATGGACAATTTTTCTTTCCAATCAAGTCATATGCATCGACACTTCATAGCAAGTATAACTCACACAAGCAAGCATTTATACTTATTCCAACCAGTTCTTGTTATTCAATAGCCAGAGTAGCCTAATGGTGGAAACTTTGGAACTTTAAATAGAGGTCCAAGTTTCGAATCCTGCGAGGGGCAGGGTTGTACACCATCCTTCGGTAACCAAAATATGGTTGGATAACCATATAATGGGTAAACAACATCCTTCACGAGGGTCATCTCATATGGCCAATGGCTTTGGGGATGTTAAAAACTACTTTACCCTTTACCCTTCAAGCATTAACAACTTATATCTTTTTCATGTAAGAAAAATGTTTGCATACACATGCGATACAACACAATTATTTTCAACATCCATAAAGGAAAGATAAAACAAGCACTCCTTCCTATCATTTGGTGATGCCATCTCAGAGTATCCTCCTCATTTTTAGGAGGTGGAGGAGAATTTTTCTCCTCCACTTCAACACTCATTCTTTCCCTTCTTATTTACTTTGAAGTCATTTGATATATTTTCACTTCTTTTTTTCTTTGTCTTGTTTTAAATAGAAAAAAAGGGTCCACTCAATGTAGGCTTTCTCATGTAAAAGTGCCATATACTATTTATTAATGCATTTATTATCTTTTCTATACTATAAAAAGTCTTTGTTAGATTTAGAGAATATATTTTATTTAATTATTAATACAGAATGTATTTTGTTCTTTTCTTTCCTCCAAGCCTCATGTAGACCTGTCTATGAATGTTATTGGTTTTGAGTAATACTTCTTATACACATCCACCGTGGGGATTGAACCCGGGTCACATCACTGATAATACAAGTGGCGTCCTTGCCAGTAGACCACATCACGTCTATGAATGTTATTAACAGTATTATAAGTCTAATGCAAAGTCTTTTCTTTCATGTAAAAATTATAAAATCAGTACTTCATATTAATTAATGAACAGGCTTTTCTAAGTAAGATAAAGTCTTTTGCTAAGGATTAAAAGTTTAGAACTTTCCTAGTCATTCTTAGTAATTGTACTCTTCTACTGATGATTAACTAATTGTTCACCATTATGGTCTTTCTTTGTCTTTGATAGCCCCTTTTTACCAATTAAATCTTGAAGCACAAAATGTTAGTACAATTAGTAAACTTACAAAAATTATTTTTTGTGATTTAATAGATTAATAATTTTATCATTTGCTTACTTAAAATTGATCATTTATAATATGTTCCTCTTACCTTTAACCTTCCTTACATGCAACATTTAAATCTTAAGACTCAATATGTTAGCAGTAACATAAATGATTTAATAAAAGGGATTCATCCTTATTAACTCATCTTGCAGAGTTTAGAAATCTGGTGTTTGAAAATCCTCTACCTACCGTAGTGTCCGTAGGGGTTGACAAAATAATATCATTGTGTCCAATGGCAAATCTGGCATTGAAGTACTTTATGCATCTCATGCTCCAATGCATGAATATTCTTGAAACCCTTCAATTGCACATGTTGAGCATCTCCTCAAGACCAAATATATAGTTTACCAATCTTGCATGTGAGTCTCATGACCCATGATCACCATTTTGTGATAGGACTCGTCAAGAAGTCCTCCCATGCACTTGCTATAAAGTCATTTATTTGATAAGAAAAAACTACTATGCATGGCTTCTTTGTACCTTGTGATACATCTTTATAAACAAGCATTTGTAAATCCAACACTTGCCTATAGGTAGGTAGTACTTGTTGCCACATTTGGCACGGGGTGCTATGTTTTCAGTTTTTGTAAGTGACCTGCTCTTTTCCTTCCTTCCTCTCTTTCCCTTTCTTAACTTCTCCCTTTCTCCCTCTTCCTTGCAGTTTAATTCCTCCCTCTTCCCTTTGACTAAGTGTCAAGGCGCAACCCGAATGAATTCGCTGCGAAGTCGGGGTGCGCCCTTCTTCCTGGGCGCACTTGGAGAGCAGTGTGGCAAAAAATCAGCTAAGTGTTGGGGCGCAACCCGACTTCGCCCGAAGTCGGGGTGCGCCCCCCTTTTTGGTGCGCAGTCCGAATGACAGTAAAAACAACAAAGTGCCGGTGCGCAACCCGACTTCGCAGCGAAGTCGGGGTGCGCCCTCTGACCGGTGCGCAGTTGGGCAAGCATACCCAGAAATTGACTAAGGCACGGAGGCCTCCCCAACTGCGTCGTTTTCCGTCTACGCAACCCGACAGCGCTCTGATCTTGGGCGAAGTTGGATAAACTGCATTTCAAGGCAGCATGTGTCACTCATCCGCATCCGACAAGTGTCCAACTTCGGGATTCGAGCCAAGACATGACCGGGAAAAGGACAAAGCATGGACTGCACTATCTACGCCAGCTGCCATCATTTAAGGCTGATGTGAAATTCCATCCGCCATAGCTACCCGCACTCCTGCTGACCAAAGGTTTGACCCGACACACCGCCACGTGGCTGTACAGCTTTCAGGGAGACCATGCCGCAAGTACAGTCCTACCCGACAGAAGTCAGCATCAGCAGCTCCTTGGCTGCTTTTGTCAGCTATTGTCTGGCCCGGGACTTTGTGCTCGTGATTGTAATCGGGGGGAACTTGAGGCTATAAATAGCCATGCAATTTCATTGTAAAGGGGGGAAGGGGAATATACTGCTAGGGAACCATTGTAGCTGTGCGTTTTCCTCTAATACAAAGCATATACTTGGCTCTGCTTACTGTATTTTATCTTGTATGCTGCCTCTCCTTGTCATTTCTGCATCATGTTTCTTGTATCATTGCTTACTATTGTACTGAACTCTGGACTCTGGTATTTGATGATCAAGTATTCCTGGAATGCATAGATAGAGGATACATAGGATGAATGATAGTTGTAGTTTCAATGTGTGTTTTGTATATGAATGCTGTTAATAGTGGTGATTGATCGTTGCCATGCTGCTTATTCCCCCCACCCAACTCCAATCACATTTGGATTCTCTTTTCGCACTTTTATCTCTTTCCCTGCACTCTTATCTTAAACACTCAAACCCCACAGGAAGCCGGCCTTCTTCGGAGATTGGCACGAAAGGCATTCCTTCCTTCCGGCCTTTCAATCTGGTGGGCGAATCTGGGCACATAATACCAAATCCTTTCCTCATGGCAGATTCGTAACCAACAGTTTCTCTGGCATGCCCGGTGGGACATGGTAGTTTCCCACCCCAAGACAGAATCGAAGCACTGGTGTTCGCTTCATTGCTGTTAAAAATTAGAGCACCTGGCGACTCTGCAAATATCTGAATACTCTCTGAGTCCGTAAAGACCGGTCCTAACGCCTTCATGCAAACAAGAAGGTGGCGAGCAAGGAATCCGGGAAACCCGCCTGACTTTTACGAAATTGACATTGACGCTCCAGGCGAGCGCGTCAGGCTGGCTGATTACCAAGCTCGCGTAGAAGAACCCGAGGCTGAAATTCAAGAGGCCAAGGGTGAAATCGAAGAAGACGAGGCTGAAGAGCAATCTACATCCTCGGACGGTTCTGACACCAAGTACACCACCGGAGGGGAAGAAGACATGGCTGCCCAGCAGAATGACGATGACCTCTTCCCGGCGGTGGACTCTACGAGGCCCTTGGCCCTAGTCGGACAGCAAGCTGTGCCCCCCGCTGCCTTAAAGTCTATCCCTACGTATGATGGCCACGGCAAGACGGCGTATGAACACATCCAGGACATTCTAGCCCTGGCTGCACTACATTCCATTACAGACGAAAGTGTGAAGACCCGTCTGCTGGCCCTTTCCCTAAGGGGAAAGCTTCTCTACTGGTGGAGATCACTGCCAGAGGGATCTATCACAGGGTGGCGTCAGCTGGCCGGCAGGCTCGTGAAAGGATGCAACGAGTCTGCTGATCCCTCTTCTTTGCTGCATCAATTTCAAAGTATACAACGACACCCCCAAGAGGAGGTGTCGGACTTCAACATCAGGTTTGCGAGGTCTTGGAAACGAGTGCCTCGCGAACTCAGACCTTCAGCAGGTCAGGCTACACACTACTACCTGAGATCCTTCAACTCAGACATTTGCCTGCTGCTGAAGATAGCCAGAATAGACTCGTTCCCTGCTCTGTACGAGGCTGCCCAGCAAGCTGAGATGGATATCATTTCCATAGGCAGACTCCCGCACAGGGTACAGCCGCCCATTTACCCTGACTTTCCCCGGTCTCAGTACCCATCGGCTTCCGGGGCGGTGCCGTCAACTTCAGGACAACAACCCCAGCAGCAATGGAATCCGGCGCCGGTTGTAAACCCCTACGGCCCGCCACAAATTCATTATCCGCCTCCTCCACATTATCCAGCACTCCCTGCTCCCCTGCAGTATGCACAATATTCTACACCTCCTCCATTGGCTGCATTACCTCCCCCAGCTCAGTTGTCGCCTCCCGAGAGCGATATTTAGAATAAAATCCTCCAGGAGGTACGAGCTCTGGCATTTGGGTATTGTTGGTTACGAATCTGCCATGAGGAAAGGATTTTTGGGTTAATGCGCCCAGATTCACCCACCAGCATGAAAGGCCGGAAGGAAGAGATGCCTTCCGAGCCAATCTCCGGAGAAGGCCGGCTCCTTTTGGGGGGTTCTGATTTGAGCTAAGGATACGGGAAAGAGATGAATGTACAGAAAGAAACAAATGTACAGAAAGGGATTACAAATATATTCAGAGGTTGGTGGGGGGGAACTAACAGTACGGGAACACACCAATCAACGCTACTTGCTGCATCATAAATACAAAAGTATGACAAAGAACTGCAAAATCTACGCGTACTTCCGATACATAAGCAGTGTATGCACCATTCAATGATCCCCTAGCAAACATTCCCTACAAGGAACTAACGACACGGCAATGCATCGATTAACGGATACGTACAACGACATAGGTAGAAAGCAAGCCTAGAGATATCAGGGCCAGGTATATGTGTTTATGTAGAGAATTTAACCGCATCTTGTTCAATGGCTCCCGACAAACATTCCCTACAAGGAACTAACGACACGGGATCGCATCAATCACCGGATACGGACCAGCAACAAAACACATAACTGATGGAACTGCTACCATATCTATTCTATAAATGCTTTAAATTAATGAAGTACGAAAAGTGCTTAAACAAGCAATACTAGAGGAACCTGATCGCCAAACGCCGAAGTGAATCAACGAGCCGCGACACAGGTGGGCCTAAAGCATATAATGAAAGACAGCATAAAAGAATAAAGACAGCAGAACAGAACCAGGCATACAGATTGTATTCATTAGCAGAAGCACGGTTACAATGGGTACGGTGATTCCCTAACAAACATTCCCCTTCCACCCTTTACAATGAATTCATGGTGGGCTTTTATAGCCCGAGTCCCTCCCGTTACATTAATGGGCACAGAGTCCCAGTCAAACATAAGCTGACAGAAGCGGCGAAAGAGCTGCAAATGCTGACCTTTTGTCGGACCGGGCTGTACCCGCAGCATGGTCATCCTGAAAGCTGGACAGCCACATGGCGGTGCGCTGGGCAGAACTTCAAGTCGGCAGGTACGCTGGTAGCTGGAGCAGGTGGAACCTCAGATCAGCTTTGAATGAGGCTACTGGCACAGGCGGTGCAGCCCATACTTATCCCTTTTGGTCGGCAGTCTTGGTTCAAATCCCGAAGCTGGACACTTGTCGGATGATGGGTTATGCTATGTGACACATGTCTGCCTTGAAGGGCAGTCTATCCATCTTCGCTTGGGATCGGAGCTCCTTGGGATGCGTGGGCAGAAAACAGTGCAGTTGGGAAGGCCTTCACGCCTTGGTCAAATTCCGGGTTTGTTCCCCTACTGTACACCTGTCAAGGGCGCATTCCGGCTCTGCTGAAAAGTCGGGCTGCGCACAGGTGAACACTGGTGTCTGCCGTCGTACGGACCTGCTCCGGCGGTTATCATTCTTCTTTGTCGCCTGCCAGCTTGCCAGTGCAAGGTGCGCCCGAGAATGGGGCGAAGTCGGACTTCGCACCAAAGGGCGAAGTCGCTCGCACCATGGGCGAAGTGCGAACTTCGCACCAAAACTGGGCGAAGTGCGAACTTCGCACCCAGACTTAGCCAATTTTCGGGGTAACTTGCTGGAAAGTTGAAAAATCAAGCTGGGGGACTCCAAGAAAGGGGGAAGGAAAGAGAATGCGGGAAAGAAAAGGAAAGGGAGAGAAGGAAGGAAAACGGAAGAAGGAGGAAAAGAAGAGCAGCATTGTTACAATATTGAAGACATTGCACCCCGTGCAAAATGTGACAACATTTCTGGCGGCTCGCGGGGTGTCGAGCTCGCCTCGGCGCAAAGAATCCATGCCTTCATCCTTTGGGTACAGAGGAACTTGCCTCCCCTGTCTTTTGCTGCTCTAACTGTTCTCCTTGCGGCAACTGTTCTTCAGATTCATCTTTGTCAGTTGCCCCATCAGAAATGCCTTCCGAAAACTCTCCATCTCCTGCTTCTGCCTCGCAGATGCGAGTGTATGCCACCTGGGCTGAACGCCAGGCTTACGCTCGAATGGCTTGCGGTCCGCTATATCTTCTAATGCTCCGTGGAAAGCAGCGACCGCGTGCAGGTCGATGGTGAGGTACCTTTTTTCTAACTCCTGGAAATAGGAGCGGATCTTGGAATATTTGGACACCATCTGAGTGACCTGACTGTCTTGAATTGGCTCAGTCCAGCTATCAATTTCAGTTGTATTTGCCTCAAAGGACTGCCAATTTCTTTTTACCCGATCTAGGGTGAGGAGCTCGCCATTCTCAACAAAACTTGGGCACCCTAGTTCTGAAAGAGCGTGAAAGGGGGCCAGACAGATATCCCTTTCATGCGTGAATGCGTCTAGCATTCGTGCGGCCACTCTCACCTCTTCAACTTTTTTGAAATATTTGTGCAAGGTCACCCTTGCACCTGCCCATTCTGCGGCGAATGAGGACACGGGAGAAAATTGGAGGCCGTTGCGCTCGCGCTCCCGAAGATTTACCGCCGAGGTCCGGCCATTGCTTCGCCACGGCGCTCGGCCTCCTCTACCACGAGGCTTTCCACGGGCAGAAACTTCTTGAATCCTGGATGCGAAATCCAGGACTGCCATCGCCTTGAAGGTGTGGGGCTTGCATTCCCGCAGCAAACCAGCCCGCATCTCCTTAACTTTTGTCTTCGAAAAGACCGTCGCTTGAGATGTTCTCTCTGCAAGTTGCGACTGCGCCTGCTTCAAAGACTCCTGGAGCTGAGAAATCTGCTCCGAGGCTGCTTTCTTTTCGGTTGCGGCTTGTTGCTGAGAAGCGGCCAGCTGGGCTTTGAGTTCATCTGTTTCTTGCCGCGCCGCTTCCAGCTGCTCAGTAGACCTAGACAGGTCTTCTTCAAGCTGTCTTACTTTATCCTGCAACGCGAAAAGTTCTTCCTGCTCCTCCAGACTCTTGACAAAGAGATTATCAGCTTTGCGCATGATCGTCTGAATCTCATACTGCTTGTTGATGTCGTCAAAGCTCTTCTCCTTTGTCTGGAGCTCGTAGTCCGCCCTAGTCATTTCCCGGAGAGGCTTCTTTACTATTGGGATTATCTTCTCTGTTGTAAGCACTCTCCTCTCAAAATCGTACTTGGCGCGTTTTACCGGGGCGGCTATCTCTTCATGTCTCCTCCGTTTCAGGTTCTCGAGGAAGGAAACAGAACACTGTACAGCCCTTGTTGCCAGGGGCAAGTCGTCTGTATTCTGGAGGTCGTCCATGAAATCTGGTTCCCCCAGCCTAGGGTTCTGCTGAGACGTCTCTCCTGCGGGGATGGGATCAGGAGGAACCGGACAGACTTTGGAAGAATCGGTCGCTTGTGGGGGCGACCGGGAAATGGAGGTGGGAATGGTTGACATTGCGAGGGTTTGAAGCGGCTGAGGCGGAGGATGTGACGGTGAATGGGCGGCCTCAGCACTAACTTCAGGCGAAGGGTTTGGAGTTGTGCTCAGAGAAAGAGAAACGTTAGGGTTACGAGCAAAGCGATCGAAAGAATGGGGACCGCTAGAAGGACGCGGGGACGGGGAGGAGGATGTGGTCATGGCTCGCTCAGATTGAGCGGGGGACGGAGTGGGAGTAGGAGTGGGTGAGACCAAAGAAACAGGGGCAGCAAACGTACCTGCGGGCTCCGCCTGAGCCGATGCCGGGTGAATGTCTTCGCTTCTTGTATCGGTGGCTGGCTTGGGACTGCCCAAAGGAACTGCCTCTGCGGCGGCAGGACGCGGCTGCGGCTCTGCGACTGGCTGCTGCACTATCAGGCTAGGTCGCCTGATTTTCTCGACTCTCCTCCGCTTCTTCTCTTCTGGAATAACGGTTGGATCAGGGGAAGGAGATGAAGCAGGTGCAGCAGGCGCTGATGCTCCCACGGTAAACTTGTACCGGGGTTTGACTTGCAGAAGTTCTGCCGCGACCGGTCTGCCTTCTGGCGGCGCTGGCGCTTTTCTTGCCTGAGGGATTGCCTCGGGCGCTGCCTTGACTAACTCTTTCGCCTTTTCAGGCGCCGCCTTGGGAGCCACGGGCTGCATTGGATTGACCTGGGTACTTGCTGGGCCTGCGCTGGCAGTTGCTGAAGTGTACAACTGTTTGGGAGGAGACCCATTTTTATAATCCTCAAAGGGGCCTCGGGGAACGTAACCTTGATAAGCGAACGGCCGCCAGCTGTCATGATGCTTGTCATAGAGAACCGAAAAGTCGTCATCTACGGCCAGGCTTCTCCTTGTTGATTTATCGTGTTGCGTGCGGCATCTCATCTTCCAGCACTCGGTAACCTTTTCTTTAGACCAGTTAAGGCCTGCTATCTTGGATAGAAATTTTTTGAATCCTGGAGACGAGAAATGGTGGTCCGGGTTTCGCTTGGGGTCATATGTCACCTCCTCGCAGTAGAAATCCTGCCAGGGAGGAGAAGCTTCCATTAATTCAATCTCCCAGTCAAGGTCCACATGGACCATGTCGCATCTATCTTCGGTTATATCCCGGGGGCACAAATGTGTGAATCTTGCCCTTATCCCATAGGGGTCGTACTTCCAGCGCTGCGGCAGCAAAACCAGGCCAATCCGGGACAGCGCTTGCTCTAGGTAGACGTGTTGTCCTACCTCAGTAATCTCGACGTTGGCCCAGGAAAGAGGATATTGAAAAATCTGTCCTCTCTTCTTTCCTAGGCCGAACTCTTCTTCCACATAGTCCATCTGCCGGGCAACTTCCATCCCGAACAGATGCTCTGAACACCAATAGGGCAGCAAATAGGGCTTGCCCTTGAATCCGTAGATTCTGACTACAATCCCCTGCGTCAGTCTGAAAACGTCCCCGAGCTTCTGATTTATCAATGCACTCGTCATTTCTCTAGGGGGACGGGGGATTTCACTTTCGGTGAAGACTGACATGACGAATCCCAGAAAGTTGAAGTTGAACTTGTAGTAGGACCCTTTCCGGTATAAGTCATCCGTCCGATTATAGACGGGTCGGGGCTCTCCCCTCTCGTTAACCTTCTTCGAGTTCGGGATCGGCATTTGGGGGTGCGAGATGGTACAAACAAAGCCGAGGCTAGAACGAACTGAAACGAAAATCGGTAGAGCGCCTCTTACGAATTTTCAGCGAGGTGGAATGAATGGCGTAAGCCAGCCAGTCTGCCCGGTCGAAAGAGATGGGGCGCTTTCCACTCCTTTGCGCCGCTGGTTCGTAAGATTCTCCACACAGGAGACATTCTGCGGCGCTAGGTGGTACGGATGTACCAACTCGTCGGAGTCGCAGCCGAGAATCCATGCCAGGATAGTATAAAGATACTTGTTCTGAAATTTTGCCAAGGGCATGGGGCCGATCGGCCTTTGTCCGGTGGAAGCGGGGCGTTCGGCTACGAATTGAGGAAATCCCTCATTCGCTTGGTGTGCGTGAAGCGTCCCGCTTGTTCGCCCAGATTTACCTTTCTGAGGATGGTGCCGGAGTCATACCCCAGCCCTGGGGCGAAAGCTGGCTGCACAGTCTCCCTGCGCAGCGCGAACAAGGGTTTACCGCTGGAGCTGCAGATATGCCGGGTAGCTGGTCTGTAGTGTCTGACAATGAGGTCTACCAGTTCCGGGCATTGATGGACAGGAGGGCACAAGAATCTGAAGAGGTTTGATTTGTACGCCGCTCCGAAATGGTGGGAGGGCGAAACTTTGTCAGCCCAACTCTCCACATTTGCTCGCAGCTGAGTCAGGCTCATAGAAAATGAGCCGTCCACATATCCCGCCAGGTAATTCACCGGAGATGGTGGGGCTTGCCCACGCTGTACTTTTTCGTTCGGGACTTTGACTTTTCTCTGGCGGGGTATCGCCTTTGAAAACGCCAGGCCGCGGTAAATCCCTTGGTTCGCCACTTTCGCTGGACTGCGCTGACACGGGCCTTTTTCCTTTGTCCATCCCTCCGAATCAGCAATAATGATAGGTTCAGGCTGTCTGCAACAGATTTCGCTATCACAGGAATAATTTGAACTGTCCGAGGAATAATCTGTGCAATCTGGAATGTTTGCAGGCTTCTGTCCCCCTTTTCTAGATAAAAACAGCGCCATTAATGCAACGCAGGAGGGGGTAGGTCGGCTGAGTTAAGATCCTTGGGTGGCTGCGCAGGAGAATGTTTGGAAAAAACGCGCCCCGACAGACGTGCCATGCTTCTTTTGTTGCACTTTCCTTTGAAAAACGTGCAATCATTAATTCTGCTTTGGAGATTGCACCATGGCTGACGTCGCTGCCACCACTTGGGCACACTGCTCAAGACAAAACCCTTGGTGCGGGAACCCATGTTAAAACAGTTGCAAACGCGCCTTGGGCCCGGCTTGGGGGTTTCGAATTTTTATTATTCATTTCTTGGACGCTGCCCCAAAGCGGCCCGAAGACCAAGGCGCAGTCGGACTTCGCCCGAATTTCGGGCGAAGCTCGAACTTCGCGCGAAACGCGCGCTTGAACTGTTCTGCTCTCATTCTTTTCCGCTGCGCCCGAAGTTCGGGCACAGCGTGGGTCCTTTGCAACCTTGGGCGCTTTGGAACATACTTAATACTCCCCGCGGCCTTTGGACCTTGAACAAATTGCGCAGTGCTGATGCGTTGAGGCAGGTTCGGACTTCGGCCGAAGCTTGGAGCGAAGTGCGAACTTCGCGCGAAGTTCGCACTTCGCGCGAGAATTGAGCGCAGTGCACACTTCGCACTAACGCTGGCCGAAGTCGGACTTCGCTGCGAAGTTCGCACTTCGCGCAAGAGTTGCGCGCAGTGCGTACTTCGCGCGGAAAGTATGCGCAGTGCGTACTTCGGTCAAAGCTTTGAGCGGGGCTTCCCTTTAGTGTGCCTTAACATTTTTTATCAAACTTCGCAATTTGGCTGGGCCGAAGTCCGACTTCGCTGCGAAGTCGGGCTTCGCCCAACACTTAGTCAATTTTTTGCCCTCTTTTTCTCCTTTCTTTCTTTGCATAGCCGAACTTCGCCCCTCCTGAGGGGCAACGACAGACTTCGCTGCGAAGTCTGTCCTTCTCTCCCATGCCGCAGTTAAGCTCAAAGAAGAAAAACAAATTGAAAGCTAAAACTGGAAACTGTACATGCCGGGAAATGGAAAAAACATAAGGAAAATTTTTACAAAGAAGGGCCACTCGGGCCTCTTCAACAGCGATAAAGTTTTAAATGGAACCCGTTGATGGGGATAGGGAGGAGCTGACCCTCCATATCCGAAAGTATGTAGGCATTGAACTGGTTCACCCGGGCAATCTGATAAGGGCCCTCCCAGAGAGCATCAAATTTTCCGTGATTACCCGGTTTTGCCTTGTATGAGTCCCACTTTAGCACCAAGTCCCCGACTTCGAAAATTCGGGCAGTGGTGCCTTTGGCAAACCAGCCTTGAGTGGCTGCAATGTGATCCGCGAAGGCCTGGTATGCACTTTCTCTGTCTTCTTCCAACTGCAGGAGTTGGCACAGTCTGTCGTCCACCGGGTCTCCGCTGCTCCTGTCTTCGTCAATCATCCACAGGGCAGGGATCTCGATGTGTGATGGCATGACAGCTTCCTTGCCATAGACAAGCGCGTAGGGGGACGTTCTAAGGGATTTCTTGAACGCAACTCTATCCGCCCATAGCGCCCGGTTCAAGAGCAAGTGCCAAGTTCGCTTATTCCTTTCAATGGTCCTCCGGAGAATTTTCAGGAGGTTCTTGTTAGTAGACTCGGCAAGGCCATTCCCCTGCGGGTAGTAATTAGAAGACATCTTGTGATAGATGCCAAGTCTGCTGGTGTACTCCGTGAGTACAGCGCCTACGAATCCCGGACCATTGTCTGTCACAATCGACTCTGGAACCCCGAAGCGAGTAATCAGGCTTTCAATGAACCCGATGACCGTTTCTTGGTCTGCGTTCTTGGTCGGGATTGCCTCCGTCCACCGTGTAAAATAATCAGTAGCTGTAAGAATAAACTTGTGGCCGGCGGAGGAGTTAGGAGAAATCACCCCAATGAAGTCTAGACCCCATTGTTGGAACGGAGTCTCGGCCTGAATCGGTTGAAGGGGCAGGGGTGCTTTTCTGTTTCGGCCAGCAAACCTTTGGCATTGATCACATTTAGCGCAGACCGCATGCGCGTCTGCGAACAGAGTGGGCCAATAGTATCCAGCCCTTATTATTTTTAAGGCCGTTGGCCTTGAAGAATGGTGACCCCCAGGCATCCCGGAATGAAATTCTCCGAGGACCCTAGGCTGGTCGGATTTTCTGACGCACCGCAACAGGGATGCCGTCAATGTTTACGAAGTAAAGCCCCTCGGGGCGAAGAGTGTACCTTAGTGCACCTAGCCGAAATCTCCTTCGTTGTGAGGCGTTCAGGTGATCGGGACATCTTCCGGTGCAGAAGTATCTCACCAGTTCATCTGTCCAATCACTCCCCTCCGATAAGGAGTCGGCTAGGTAGATGCGTGTCGTTGTGTCCTCCCACTTACAGGCGGAGATGCCGGCTACAGCGCTTCGGGCCAATTCCTGACACAAGGCTCGGCCTCTGATAAGCTTGGTGGGCCGCACTTCAATGTCGAACTCCTGGATCTTGGCAATCCATCCCGCTCTCTTGTGACCCGGTTCTCCTTGTAAAATAAAACTTCGAACATCCGGGTGAATCACAAAAACAGTGGTCTTGCTGCGGGAGACAAAGTGCCTGAACTTTCGAAGGGACTTCATGACGGCATGAACTTGCCGCTCTATAAAATTGTACTTTTCTTCATGCGGCAAGATGACTTGGCTCAGGAACGCTATGGGGCGCTCCTCACCGTCGTCTCCCTTCTGAGTCAGGACTGCGGCGTAACTTTCGGGTTCTCCCACTGCATACAGGATGAAGTCCTTGGAGTAGTCCGGGTTGGTCAACACCGGGGCTTGTGCAATTCGGGCCTTGATCTCCTCGAAGGCTTGCTCTCTCTCATCAGTCCATTCGTAAGGTGTGTCTTTCTTGAGCGGTTCGGCCATAGGCTTGATCACTTGTGCGAAGTCCGGGATGAACTTCCGCACGAAGTTAATCTGACCGAAGAAGGACTGCAGCCCTTTTTTGTCGATGGGGGCTGGCAAGCGAACGAGGGCTTCCGCTCTGTCAGGGTCAATGGCGAGGCCTTCCTCGGAGATGACATGTCCCAGCAGCTTTCCTTCCTTTACCGCGAAGACAGACTTCTTCGGGTTTATGGAGATGCCGAATTCTCGACAACTCTCAAATATCTGCAGCAGGTGCGAAACATGATCTTCTCGTTGGTGAGAGAAAACAGTCATGTCATCGAGGTAGATGACAATAATTTTGTTGAGCAGCTCTCGGAAGGCGAGGTCCATGGCCCTTTGGAACGTAGCACCAGCATTGGATAAGCCAAACGGCATGCGGCGATAGGCGAACGTCCCCCACTTGGTGGTGAACAGCTGTCTTATGCTTTGGTCTTCGTCTTTGACCCAAATCCGGTTGTAGCCGGAAAATCCATCTAAAAGTGAAAATCTGCGGGCTCCGACAACGATATGTAGAATCCGGTCGATTTGGGGAAGCGGATAGTGGTCCCGGAGGGAAGCCTGATTTAGGTTTACGAAGTCGACACGAGAGACGTATGTCGCCATTCTTTTTCCTCACGGGCACCAAATTCGCGACCCAGGATGAATGTTTGATGGGGTAGATGATCTTAGCCTCCAGCATCTTCAAGAGCTCGGTCTTCATCATGGCCTCAATCTTTGGATTTACGGCCCTATGCTTTTGTCGGAATGGCTTGGCGCCATCCTCTAGCTCAATGGTATGTTGGATGACAGTTCTGTCATACCCCCTCAAATCCTCGTAGCACCAGGCCACGATGTCGGGGAACTCTTGGCACAGTGATCTAATCTGCCCCAGCTCCTCCGACGTGCAGTCTGTCCCGACCTTGATGGTTTTACCAGGTTCGAGTTCCAGGTCAGCATACTGCCTCGGGTCTACTTTGATCCTATGTGATATTGCTCTGTCGTTCTGATCAAAGAGACTTTCTAACGTAATCAGTCCCTTTGGGACGTTATTATTCCGTAACTGTATCAACCCCTCATATTGCTCGTCATCAGGGTCTCTACCTTCGATTACACACACTTCGTTAACCGGGAATGTGACGATCTCCTCGTCACAGCTGAACACCTGCCAGAAGGTATCCCTATCAGGCACAGAAGGCCTGTAAATGGTGCGGACCGGCTTCAGTTTCTGGACAACGTCTTCAGCCGGAACGTACCTGGCTCCAACAGACGCCAGAATATCTGCGTGCTTGTTTCTCTCACGCGATATTGCCTTAACATTCAATGAGTCGAACGATTCCATCAGGTCCCAGACCCGATTGCGGTACGATTTAAGATAGTGATGCTTGGAGGCGCATTTATTCATAACTTGGTGACACACCAGCTCTGAATCTCCGAAAATTTGGAGATGCTTGATTCCGAGCCTTTCCGCCTTTCGCAAACCCAAGCACAGGGCTTCGTACTCTGCTGAGTTGTTAGTACAGCTCCAGGCCAGCCTGTAGGCATAGTCCTTCTGGATCCCGGTTGGAGAAACCAGGAGTACCCCTGCACCGGCGCCATTCTTGCATCGCGCGCCGTCAAAGAAAAGCTTCCACAGCTCTTCGGGTGCAGGTCCTACTTCTTTCGCAGCTGACACGTCAAGTCTCTCGGACTGTTTAATGGAGTAACAGCCCTGCTCTGTCCCGATTACGGCATTGAAGTCCCGCAACGAGAACTCGTCTTCGAGCTGTAGCACTTCGAGAGCTTGCTCGGTCAGTTCCACTGTCACCAGTTCTTCCTCTGACAACTGGACCATGCAGTCCATCTCTCCTCCGGGTATCTTGTCCACTAGAAAGGGGGAAGGCTTCTCATTGAAAATTTTCGGTCTCCTTCCTTTGAAGGGCACTTCCATGTGTGAGTAGTCTAGAGACGGTACCCGCCCAACTCGCGGTGAACTCCCGAGAGAGACACATGCCGAAGTAAGGCTCCAGGTCAACAATCACGACCTCTTGGATGACTACGATGTCGAGAGCCTTGTGCAGTCGGATAGGGATATCCTTTATGACACCAACTGTCTTGACGGGGGTGCCGTCTAGTTGCAGCACACCTTGGCTGCTCCGTGTGTATTCCATCCCGATCTCATCGCGGACGGCCTTCGGCATTACGGTCGAGGAAGCACCAGAATCCACCATGCAGTTGTGAACTATGTGCCCTTGCATCCGTAAAGACGGATAAAAGGGTGGCGGTCTGTTCTTCCCAGTGGCTGAGACTGTCAAAGGTTGAACCAGGACAGCGGGTGCATCTGCTTGCCGCTCTTCATGTTCTTTAGTGATTCTTGCAGCAGATCTACTTGGCCTGGGAGCAGAAGAGCGTCGTACATGCTGATCCTGGGAGGAGTCTTCTTCAACTCGTCTACAATGCTGTAGCCCGAGGTACTAGCTCCTTCTGCTGGCTTAGCCGGTTCATACTTGGTCCGGTACTGTTGGGTGGCCTCAACTCGCTGTCTCTTGGTCAGAGACGGGTACTTCAGCTTCTCCTGGGCTTGTTCTTTGGTTTCAGGTGGGAGGCGAGGTATAGGAGGCTTAGCGGGAGTTGAGGCCTTTCTTTGGAGGTTTGGCGGGAGCAGGGGCAGCCTTTGCCGGAGAAGGCTTAACTGGAGCTTTTTCTTTGGACGCCTTCTCCTGGGCTGTGTAAGGCCACAGCCGCTTGTACGGTGGCAGCTCGTGGGGCTGCGGTTTTCTCTTCTTGCGTAGACTTGCAAAGGCTTAGCCGCTTCCACAACTCTCTTTTCTTCCTTGGCGGGCGTCACTAGATTCTCTTATGGCAGGGCAAAATTAGCCTCGCCGTCCAAGATCATGTACAGCTCATCGTCTTCTATAGCGCTGCCGGCCAAGGTCTGGATGTAGTCTTTGGTGCGAGTGCGATCTTCCTCCGAATGCGGGTCATTGCACGTAGTGCACCAGTTGACTTGGTCGGGAGGACCAGGTGGGTCTTCTATAGCAGCATTCCTCGGAGGCGGACGCCTCTGCGGCTGGTTCTCTGGGGCTTTATCTTTTGTCAATGCTGGTGGCGCATACGGCCTTCTAGGAGCAAGGTCCATCTGGGCCTGCTTCTTCTTCATAGCGGTCATGTCATTGGACATGGCATGATATCCGGAGGCCAAAGCCCGCACTTCTTGGAGAATCGTGTTTACGGATCTTTGCTTGTCGGGAGGTGGCAAGTTGTGCCGGTGGAGGCAAAGCGGCCAATGGAGGAGGGTTAGAATAAGGCGCGTCTTGCGGGGGAGCGAGGAGCGCTGGAAAATGCGGAGCGGGAGGAGGCGGATGAGGGTAATGCATTTGAGGCGGGCCATAAGGAGTTATGACCGGCGCCGGATTCCACCTTCGCTTTGGGGTTGCTGCCCGGAAGTGGACGGCGAACCACAGAAGCGAGAAGGATCTTGCGATGCAGGGAAGTCGGGATGAATTGGTTCCTGCACTCTGGACGGAAGCCTGTCGATGGAAATAATATCAGCTTCAACTTGCTGGGCAGCCTCGTACAGCGCGGAAACTTGTCAATTTTGGCGATCTTCAGCAGCAGGCATATGTCTGAGTTGAATGATCTCAGATAGTAGTGAGCAGCCATGCCAGCTGAAGGCCGAAGTTCGCGAGGTACCCGTTTCCAGGATCTCGCAAACCTGATGTTGAAATCAGACACCTCCTCTTGAGGATGTCTCTGGATAGCTTGGAACTGATGCAGTAGAGAAGTAGGGTCAGCAGACTCGTTGCATCCTTTTACGAGTCTCCTGGCAAGCTGGGGCCACCTCGTGATGGATCCCTACGGCGGCGATCTCCACCGATGAGAAGCTTTCCCCTCAGGGAAAGGGCCAGCAGACGGGTCTTCACACTTTCATCGGTAATAGTATGCAGTGCGGCCAGGGCAAGGATGTCCTGGATGTGCTCATACGCCGTCTTACCGTAGCCGTCGTATGTGGGAATAGACTTTAAAGCGGCGAGGGGGAACGGCTTGTTGACCGACCAGGGCCAAAGGCCCCGTAGAGTCCACCGCCGGGAAGAGGTCATCGTCATTTGGGTGTTGGGCAGCCATTTCTTCTTCTTCTTGCTCTTCTTCTCCGCCGTCGGTTGTGTACTCAGTGTCGGTACTTTCCGAGGATGCAGGATCTTCTTCTTCCTCGGGCTCTTCTATTTCGTACTCGGCTCCTCCGACTTCGAGCTTCGGCTTCTTCTTGGATCTCGGCCTCGGCTTCGTCGAAGCGAGCTCGCGGATCGGCCCGGCTGGGGATCTCGCCTCGGCGTTGATGTCCGGTTCGTAGAACTCAGGGCGGGCTTCTCGGATTTCTTGCTTGCCACCTTCTCGTGTGCATGAAGGTGACGGGACCGGTCTTCTAGACTCGGAGGATTTGTTCGTGCGAGTCGCCGGGTGTTCGGATTTGGAACAGCAATGAAGCGAACACCGGTGCTTCAATTATGTCGGGGGTGAGAAACTTCCTTGTCTCACCGAGAGCTCGGGAAGCTGTCGGCGCCGGGTGGAGGCGATCGAGAAAATCTCTCTTCGGATGTGGGACCCGTGTTCCTCCAAGCGGGTCGAGAAAAACTGTTGCGCTAGGTGGAGACAGAACGGGTACCTCTTTCTTTAAAACGTGGGACAAGCGTCCCACCGGGCGTGCCAGAGAAACTGTTGGTTACGAATCTGCCATGAGGAAAGGATTTTTGGGTTAATGCGCCCAGATTCGCCCACCAGCATGAAAGGCCGGAAGGAAGAGATGCCTTCCGAGCCAATCTCCGGAGAAGGCCGGCTCCTTTTGGGGGGTTCTGATTTGAGCTAAGGGTACAGGAAAGAAATGAATGTACAGAAAGAAACAAATGTACAGAAAGGGATTACAAATATATTCAGAGGTTGGTGGGGGGGAACTAACAGTACGGGAACACACCAATCAACGCTACTTGCTGCATCATAAATACAAAAGTATGACAAAGAACTGCAAAATCTACGCGTACTTCCGATACATAAGCGGTGTATGCACCATTCAATGATCCCCTAGCAAACATTCCCTACAAGGAACTAACAGCACGGCAATGCATCGATTAACGGATACGTACACTGACATAGGTAGAAAGCAAGCCTAGAGATATCAGGGCCAGGTATATGTGTTTATGTAGAGAATTTAACCGCACTGTTCAATGGCTCCCAACAAACATTCCCTACAAGGAACTAACAGCACGGGATCGCATCAATCACCGGATACGGACCAGCAACAAAACACATAACTGATGGAACTGCTACCATATCTATTCTATAAATGCTTTAAATTAATGAAGTACGAAAAGTGCTTAAACAAGCAATACTAGAGGAACCTGATCGCCAAACGCCGAAGTGAATCAACGAGCTGCGACACAGGTGGGCCTAAAGCATATAATGAAAGACAGCATAAAAGAATAAAGACAGCAGAACAGAACCAGGCATACAGATTGTATTCATTAGCAGAAGCACGGTTACAATGGGTACGGTGATTCCCTAACAAACATTCCCCTTCCACCCTTTACAATGAATTCACGGTGGGCTTTTATAGCCCGAGTCCCTCCCGTTACATTAATGGGCACAGAGTCCCAGTCAAACATAAGCTGACAGAAGCGGCGAAAGAGCTGCAAATGCTGACCTTTTGTCGGACCGGGCTGTACCCGCAGCATGGTCATCCTGAAAGCTGGACAGCCACATGGCGGTGCGCTGGGCAGAACTTCAAGTCGGCAGGTACGCTGGTAGCTGGAGCAGGTGGAACCTCAGATCAGCTTTGAATGAGGCCTGCGGCACAGGCGGTGCAGCCCATACTTATCCCTTTTGGTCGGCAGTCTTGGTTCAAATCCCGAAGCTGGACACTTGTCGGATGATGGGTTATGTTGTGTGACACATGTCTGCCTTGAAGGGCAGTCTATCCATCTTCGCTTGGGATCGGAGCTCCTTGGGATGTGTGGGCAGAAAACCGTGCAGTGGGGAAGGCCTTCACGCCTTGGTCAAATTCCGGGTTTGTTCCCCTACGTACACTGTCAAGGGCGCATTCCGGCTCTGCTGAAAAGTCGGGCTGCGCACGGGTGAACACTGGTGTCCGCGGCTGTACGGACCTGCTCCGGCGGTTATCATTCTTCTTTGTCGGCTGCCGACTGCCGGTGCAAGGTGCGCCCGGGAAAGTGGGGCGAAGTCGGACTTCGCACCAAAAGCGGGCGAAGTGCGCACTCGCACCAAAGCCGGGCGAAGTGCGAACTTCGCACCCGGACTTAGCCAATTTTCGGGGTAACTTGTTGGAAAGTTGAAAAATCAAGCTGGGGACTCCAAGAAAGGGGGAAGGAAAGAGAATGCGGGAAAGAAAAGGAAAGGGAGAGAAGAAAGGAAAACGGAAGAAGGAGGAAAAGAAGAGCAGCATTGTTACAATATTGAAGACATTGCACCCCGTGCAAAATGTGACAACAGGAATCACACCATGTCCAACGACATGACCATTCTAAAGAAGAAATAGGCCCAGATGGATCTTGTTCCAAGGAGGCCATATCCGCCCCTGGCACTGACAAAAGATCAAGCCCCAGAACGGCGAGATCAGAGGCGGCCACCTCCAAGAAATGCTGCCATTGAAGACCAACCTGGTACTTCTGACCAGGTCAACTGGTGCACTACGTGCAATGACCCGCATTCTGAGGATGACTGCACTCTGCACCAACACTACCTCCAGACCTTGGCCGACAGCGCAATAGAGGACGAAGAACTCTATATGATCCTGGACGACGAAGGCAACTTTGCCGTTCCAGAAGAAGATCTGTTGCCGCCCCCTGCCAAGGAAAACAGAAAGTCTGCTGAAGCTGCTCCAAAGCCCTTGAAGGTATACGCCAGAAGAGATAAGGCGCAACCCGCTGGGCTACCACCTGACAAGAGGCTGTGGCCCTACACAGCCAAAGAGAAGACTCCCGCAGTCAAGCCTCCCGTAGCGAAAGCTCCCCCGGCTAAAGCTCCCGCTGCTCAGCCTCCAGCTGAAACCAAAGAACAAGCTCAGGAGAAGCTGAGATATCCGTCTTTGACCAAGAGACAGAGAGTTGAGGCCACTCAGCAGTACCGGACAAAGTATGAGCCGGCAAAAGAAGCGGAAGGAGCTAGCACTTCGGGCTACAGCATAGTAGACGAGCTGAAGAGGACCCCCGCAAGAATCAGCATGTATGATGCTCTTCTGCTCCCAGGCCAAGTTGATCTGCTGCAGGAATCTCTGAAAAGCATGAAGAATGGCAAGCAGATACAGCCTGCTGTCCTGGTTCAACCTCTGACAGTCTCAGCCACTGGGAAGAACAGACCACCTCCCTTCTATCTGTCATTACGGATGCAAGGGTACATAGTACACAACTGTATGGTGGATTCTGGTGCTTCCACGACCGTAATGCCGAGAGCCGTCTGCGACGAGATCGGGATGGAGTACACAAGGAGCAGCCAAGGCGTGCTGCAACTGGACGACACCCCTGTCAAGACAGTCGGTGTCATTAAAGACATCCCTATTCGGCTGCACAAAGCTCTCGACATCGTGGTCATTCAAGAGGTCGTGGTTGTCGACTTGGAACCCTACTTCGGCATGTGTCTCTCCAGGGAGTTCACTGCGAAGTTGGGAGGGTATCTGTCTCTAGACTACTCACACATGGAAGTGCCCTTCAAAGGAAGGAGACTGAAGATCTACAACGAGAAGCCTTCCACCTTCCTAGTAGAGAAGATACCCGGAGAAGAGTCGCAGGACTGCATGGTTCAGCTGACGGAGGAAGAATTGGTGGTGGTAGACATGACGGAGCAAGCTCTTGAGCTGCTGCAAGTAGAAGATGAATTCTCCTTGCGGGACTTCAACGCCGTGATCGAAACTGAGCAAGGCTGCTACACCGTCGTCCAGCCTGAGAGGCTTGACAAGTCGGCCAAAAGAGAAGTAGGACCTGCACCAGAAAAGCTGTGGAAGCTTTTCTTTGACGGCGCACGATGCAAAAATGGCGCCGGTGCAGGTGTACTTTTGGTTTCCCCAACCGGGATCCAGAAGGACTACACCTACAGGCTGGCCTGGAGCTGTACCAACAACGCGGCGGAGTACGAAGCCCTGTGCTTGGGTTTGCGGAAAGCGGAGAGGCTGGGGATTAAGCATCTGCAGATCTTTGGCGACTCAGAGCTGGTGTGCCACCAGATTACGAACAAGTGCGCCTCCAAGAAGCACTATCTCAAGGCGTACCGTAATCGGGTCTGGGATCTGATGGAGTCGTTTGACTCATTGAATGTCAAGGCTATATCACGCGAGAAAAACAAGCATGCTGACATTCTGGCGTCTGTTGGAGCCAGGTACGTTTCGGTTGATGACACTGTCCAGAAGCCGAAGCCGGTTCGTACCATTTACAGGCCTTCTGTGCCTGATAAGGACACCCACTGGCAGGTGTTTGACTGTGACGAGGAGATCGTCACATTTTTGGTTAACGAAGCGTGTTCAATCGAAGGTAGAGACCCTGATGACGAGCAATATGAGGGGTTGATACAACTGAAAAATAATCATGTCCCAAAAGGACTGATTACACTTGAGAGTCTATTTGATCAGAATGACAGAGCAATATCACACCGGATCAAAGTAGACCCGAAGCAGTACGCCGACCTGGAGCTTGAACCTGGAAAAACAATCAAGGTCGGGACAGACTGCACCACAGAGGAACTTGAGCAAATCAGAACATTGTGCCGAGAGTTCCCTGACATAGTAGCCTGGTGCTACCAGGACTTGAAGGGGTATGACAAAAATATAATCCAGCATACCATTGAGCTAGAAGATGGCGCCAAGCCATTCCGGCAGAAGCAGAGGGCTGTAAATCCGAAGATCGAGGCCATGATGAAGGCCGAGCTCCTGAAGATGCTGGAAGCCAAGATCATCTACCCCATCAAGCATTCATCCTGGGTTGCGAACTTGGTTCCCGTGAGGAAGAAGAACGGAGACATTCGTCTCTGTGTGGACTTCAGAAATCTGAATCAGGCCTCCCTCAAGGACCATTATCCGCTTCCCCAAATCGATCAGATCCTCCATATAGTTGCTGGAGCACAAAGATTCTCCCTCCTAGATGGCTTTTCTGGGTACAACCAGATCTGGGTCAAGGATGAGGACCAGCATAAGACGGCGTTCACCACCAAATGGGGAACGTTCGCCTATCAGCGCATGCCTTTCGGCTTATCCAATGCTGGCGCCACATTCCAGAGAGCCATGGACCTGGCCTTCCGAGAGCTGCTCAACAAGGTTATTGTCATCTACTTGGATGACATGACCGTATTCTCTCACAGGAGAGAGGACCATGTTCCCCACTTGCGGCAAATATTTGAGAGATGTCGTGAATTCGGCATTTCCATAAACCCGAAGAAATCTGTCTTCGCGGTAAAAGAAGGTAAGCTGCTGGGGCATGTCATCTCCGAGAAAGGCCTAGCCGTGGACCCTGATAGAGCAGAAGCCCTCCTCCGTTTGCCCGCTCCAGTTGACAAGAAGGGGCTGCAGTCCTTCTTCGGCCAAATCAACTTCGTGCGGAAGTTCATACCGGACTTCGCACAAGTAATCAAGCCCATGGCCGAATTGCTGAAAAAGAATGTTGAATTCTTATGGACTGATGAGAGGAGGCAGGCCTTCGAGGAAATCAAGGCCCGAATTGCACAAGCTCCGGTGTTGATAAACCCGGACTACTCCAAGGACTTCATCCTGTACGCGGTGGGAGAACCCGAGAGTTACGCCGCAGTCCTGACCCAAAAGGGAGACGATGGCGAGGAGCGCCCCATAGCGTTCTTGAGCCAAGTGATTCAGCCGCATGAAGAAAAGTACAACTTTATAGAGCGGCAGGTTCACGCAGTCATGAAGTCTCTCCGAAAGTTCAGGCACTTCGTCTCCCAGAGCCGAACAACCGTTTTTGTGATACACCCGGACGTCCGAAGCTTCATCATACAAGGAGAGCCGGGTCACAAGAGAGCAGGATGGATTGCTAAAATCCAGGAGTTCGACATCGAAGTGCGGCCAACCAAGCTTATCAGAGGCCGAGCCTTGTGCCAGGAGCTGGCCCGAAGCGCAACAGCCGAGATATCCGCCTGTAAGTGGGAGGATCCAGCAACAACCACCAACCTAGCCAACTCCTTACCCGAGGAGAGTGACTGGACAGATGACCTGGTGAAGTATTTCTGCACCGGGAGATGTCCAGACCACCTGAATGCCTCACAAAGAAGGAGGTTTCGGCTAGGTGCACTGAAATACACTCTTCGCCCCGAGGGGCTTTACTTCAAAAATATTGACGGCATCCTGTTGCGGTGCGTCAAGAAAACAGACCAGCCCAGGGTCCTCGGAGAATTTCACTCCGGGATGCCTGGGGGTCACCATTCTGCAAGGCCAACGGCCTTGAAAATAATAAGAGCTGGGTACTATTGGCCCACTCTCTTTACAGACGCGCATGCGGTCTGTACAAAATGTGATCAATGCCAGAGATTTGCTGGCAGAAATAGAAAAGCACCCCTGCCCCTTCAACCGATCCAAGCCGAGACTCCGTTTCAGCAATGGGGTCTGGACTTTATTGGGGTTATTACGCCGAACTCTGCAGCGGGGCACAAGTTCATTCTTACCGCCACCGACTACTTCACGCGGTGGGCAGAGGCGATCCCCACAAAGAACGCGGACCAGGAGACGGTCATCAGGTTCCTCGAGAGCCTCATTACCCGCTTCGGGGTCCCTGAGTCAATAGTGACGGACAATGGTCCGGGGTTCGTAGGCGCTGTACTCACGGAGTACACCGGCAAATACGACATTTATCACAAAATGTCTTCCAATTACTACCCGCAGGGGAACGGTCTTGCCGAGTCCACCAACAAGAACCTACTGAAAATCATCAGGAGGACAGTAGAGAACAACAAGAGGACTTGGCACCTACTCCTGGATCGGGCGCTGTGGGCGGACAGAATATCCTTCAAGAAATCCATCAAGACGTCCCCCTATGCGCTCGTTTACGGCAAAGAAGCAGTCCTGCCGACCCACATCGAAATTCCCGCTCTCTGGATGTTGGACGAAGAGAGAGGCAACGGGGATCCGGTAGACGCCAGACTGTGCCAATTGCTGCAGTTAGAGGAAGACAGAGAAAAAGCATACCAGGCCTTCACCAAACATGCTTGAAGCAACCCAAGGCTGGTTTGCAAAAGGCGCCACCGCCCGAGTTTTCAAAATCGGGGACCTGGTGCTGAAGTGGGACTCGTTGAAGGCAAAGCCGGGCAACCACGGCAAGTTTGACGCCCTCTGGGAGGGCCCTTATCAGATTGCCCGGGTGAACCAGTTCAACGCATTTGTGCTCCGGGACATGGAGGGACAACTTCTCCCCATTCCCGTCAATGGGTTCCACCTAAAAGTTTACCGCCACTGAAGGCGCCCAAATGGGCCCTTCCTTGTACAGATTTTCCTTCTGCTTTATTTTTAATTTTCAGAATGTATATATTTCAGCATTCAGTTTTTTATTTTTTAGAAAAAGCCCAAGTAAAGCTGAGGCAAAACCCGACTTCGCAGCGAAGTCGGGTAGCGCTCCTTGAACAGTGCGAAGTTCGGAAGAAGGCAGCTGAAAAAGAGGAGCAAAATGACTAAGTCTGGGTGCGCAACCCGACTTCGCAGCGAAGTCGGGCTGCGCCCCCTCCAAAGGGCGCAGTTGGGAAACAGACAGCGACAAAACGGCTAAGTGTCAGACTGCGCAAGCAAATCCGGGCGAAGTCGGAGTGCGCCCATTTTTCGGGCGAAGTCCGAGTGCGCCCTGAATTTTGGGCGCAGCCCGAATAACCCACCACGGAAAAACATGAAAAATTCTAAGTGTGGGCCCAGGGCGCAGTACGGCACGGTGCGAAGTTGGACTTCATGGGCCAGAAATTCTCCCTTGTAAAGTGTGCCCAGATGGCGGCGATGACGTCAGCAATGGCACGACGCCCAAGGAGGTTTAATGATTGCACATCTTTCAAGAATGATGCATTAAAAAGCAAGGTGCGTTTGGACCAACGGCTACTGGGGTGCGCTTTTCAAAAATAAACCCATGCACAGCCGCCAAAAAATCATAACGCCTCCACCAACTCCAAGTTAACCGCCCTAACTCCCTCCCTCGCGCCATTAATGTTGCAGTCGTTGTCTAGAAAAGGGGCCCTGGCGCACTCAGAAAATTCAAATCGTCCAAGCTGACTCCCTGACTGCAAAGAGCAGAGCTGACAACTCAGAAGCCGTAATTCCCGTCCCTGCTGTTTCAGAAGTTTCAGAAAGGATGGACAAGGGGAAAGCGCCCGTACAGGCGCAATCCAGTGAAGAGCGGCGCGAAGCTGAGGAATCACCAGAGTCAAGCGCTCATGAGAGCGAAGCGCCGCAGGACCAGAAAAGAAAGACCCGGACAAAGAGGCGCGTAGCTGGGCGAATTCCGCCGCCACCAGTTAATCACCTGGCCGGGTACAAGGACGGCTCTTTCTCCATCAGCCTCACCAAGCTGCGGCTAAATATTGCAAAGTGGGTAGACAAGGTTTCGCCCTCACACCATGTCGGGGCTGCATATAAATCGAACCTATATTGGTTCTTGTGCCCTCCTACCCACCAGTGCCCGGAGCTGATTGAAGCAATTGCAGAATATTACAAACCAGCTGCCCGGCAAGTCTGCGACAACAAGGGAAAAGTGTTGTTCACACTCTTCCGGGAAAGCGTCCAGCCAGCGTTTGCCCCGGGGCTTCAGTACGAGCCCGGCGCAATTGTCAGAAGGGTGAATCTGGATGAGCAGACCGGCAGATTTACGCAGACAAAGCGGATGAGAGAATTTCTTGATTCGGAGCTGAAGACTCCGCTGGCAGCCGGACAATGGCCAACTGGCCCCATACCCCTGGATAGATTTGAAAATAAATACATCTACATCATCCTGGCGTGGGTCCTCGGCTGCGACTCTGACAAAGTGGTACGGCCGTACCAGCTGGCACTGGCAGAATGTCTCCTGCACGGAGAATTTTACGACTCTACAGCGCAGAAGAGTGGAAAGCGCCCTATTTTCTTCGACTGGGCGGACTGGCTGGCATATGCAATACATTCAAGTCTGGTTAGGCTGCAGCAGAAGCAGACAAAAGATTTCCGGTTTTGTTCCTTCCTCGCATGGCTGTGCCTGTATCACATGCACTACCGGATGAACGTTCCTGACTTGAAGAAAATAAATGAAAAAGGAGAACCGCTGCCCGTGTATGAATGGACCGAGATTCTGTACAGAAAAGGCTCGTTCTATGAATTTAATCTTAAATTTCTGTGCATGGTCATGGGGTTGTTCAACCGTAAGGCGTCTCGCCCACCGGAGGTCATGACAAAATACCTGTGGAAGAATGAGTACGGGGACACCTTCCGGCTGACTCAAGGCATCATAGTTAGAATCTACGGATTCAAGGGGCAGCCGTTCCTGCTGCCCTACTTCTGCACTGACCACCAGTTCGGGATGGAAATTGCGCGGCAGATGGACTATGTTGAAGATGAGTTCGGCCAAGGCAAAAAGAAGGGCCATATATTTCAGTATCCCATTACCTGGGCGAATACCCAAGTGTACGAAATCGGACAGCATGTCTACCTCGAGCGGGAACTCATTGATATGGGTCTAATAATGCTGCCGCAGCGCTGGAAATACGACCCAATTGGGGTCAGAGGAAAATTCACGCACATCTGTCCCCGAGCTGAGATCATGCAGGAAAGAAGGAACAGGACAGGTGCAGACCTGGAATGGCACATCGAGCAGATGCAATCATGGCCTCCATGGCATGAGTTCTACTGCGAAGAGGTAGCGTACGATCCAGAGCGAAACCCGGATCACCGGTTGGAGTCTGCGGGCTTCCGAAAATTCCTCGCCAAGGTGGCACCCCTCAACTGGCATAAAGACAAAATTATTGAATGCTGGAAGATGAGGTGTCGCACACAGCACGATAAATCCAACCGGAGGAATCTGGCCGTGGATGACGAATTTTCGGCCCTATATGACCAGCACGCTGCCACGTGGCGGCCCTTCGAATTTCGAAATTGCGTCCCCCGAGGCGCTAAGAAAAGGTATATAAGAAGGCCCCCGTCCCAACAATCATCTACTCCGGCGACTTCCAGCGCGACTCCGGTGAGCAGTCAAGTGGGCCCGATGCAGCCTGTAGCTTCCGAGGCAGTGCCCGAAAAGGCGCAAGATTCAGAGAAGTCAACCCCTGAGGTGGCCCCTCAAACAGAAAAAGTGCCTGCGCTGCCAGCTAGCAGACCGGCTACGGCGGGCATCCTTCCAGCCAGACCCAGGTACAAGTTTACCGTGGGGACGTCAACGCCTGCCGCCCCGACCTTATCTCCTTCCTCTGGACCAGCCACAGCGCCAGAAGAAAAGAAGAGGAAGAGAGTTGAAAGGGCCAAACGGCCTAAGGAGCCGGTACAGCAGACAGCCGCGGCACAGACGGGGGCAGCAGCGCCAGAAATTGTCTCCTTGGACAGCCCTGAATCAGAAGCAGACACTCGGGCTGCAAGCGTCCCTCCAACAGCGGCTCAGGCGGAGCCCGCAGGTACGTCCACTGCACCTCTTCCCCAAGTCCCAGTCGGCCCTGCCAAAGCTCCCTCTCCCATTTCATCAGGGCAAGCCATAGCCGCGTCTTCCTCCTCCCAAGCTACCCAGCCCTCTAGCGGCCCACATTCCTTCGACCAGTTTGCTCAGGATCCTAACGCCTTCCAATCACTGAGTCAAACCCTAGAACCCTCTCCCGCAGCCAGTGCTGAAGTTGCTCCTTCGCCGCCGCGCTCCTCACCCCAGCCGTCCAAAACCCTACCAGCACCATCCACTCAGCCGCCCGTTTCCCCTAGGACCCGGTCGCCCTCAAAAGCGGCCACTCCTTCTGGAATACCTCCCGCGTCACTGTTTGCAGGAAAAATGCCGCGGCAAAATCCAATGCTGGAGGATCTGGACTTCATGGGCGAACTACAGAGCGCCGATGACCTGCCTTTGGCAGTAAGCGCCTCAGGATGTTCTGCCTCCTTTCTCCAGGGCGTGAAACGAAGGAGAGCCGAAGAGATAGCTGCCCCGGTAAAACGCACGAAGTTCGACCTAGACAGGAGAGTGCTGACAACCGAGAAATTGATCCCGAAAGTAAAGAAGCCTCTCCGGGAGATGACCGAGGCGGACTACGAGCATCGGAGGAAGGAGAAAAGCTTTGATGACATCAACGAGGAATACGAAATTCATGGTATTCGTCGTAGGACAGACAATCTCCTTGTCAAGCATCTTGAGACCCAGGAAGCGCTGTTCCAGATGCAGAATAACACAAGGCAGCTAGAGGAGGACCTAGCTAGGGCCACCGCGCAGCTAGGGTCAGCACAACAGGAGATAGATGAGCTTAAGGCTCAGCTGGCCGCCTCTCAGCAGGAGGCCACAGCACAGAGACAGACAGCCGAGCTGCTGTCAGAAGAGAAAAGAGTTGCGCTGGAGCAGGTTTCGCAGCTTCAAGATTCGCTGAAACAGGCGCAGTCGCGGCTTGCAGAGAAAACATCACAAGCGGCGGTCTTTTCAAAGAGCAAAGCCAAGGAGATGCGGGCTAGTCTGCTGCAAGGTTGCAAGCCCAACCTTGTCAAGTCCTTGTCAGTTCTGGACTTCGTGTCCAGGATTGAAGAAGTATCTGCCCAGGGAAAGCCTGTGGTAGAGGAGGCCGAACACCAGGCGAGGCAATGGCTAGACCTGGCTATGAAACTTGAGCAGTTTGAGCGCAAAGGCCTCCAATTTGCCCCTATGTCCCAACTTGCCTCAGAGTGGGCAGATGCAAGGGTAACCTTGCATATTTATTTTGATAAGACAGAGAAAATTAGAACGGTTAGGAGGACGCTGGACGCCCTAGAACATGAAAGGAACATTCTCCTGGCCCCCTTTCACACTCTGTCCGAGCACGGGTGCCCGAGCTTCGTCAAGGATGGCGAATTTCTGACCCTGGACCAGGTCAAGCAGAATTGGCTGTCTTTTGAGGCAGACACAGCGGAGATTGATAGCTGGGCAGAGCCGATTCAGGAAGCTCAGGTCACCCAGATGGTGTCGAAATACTGTAAAATCAACTCCTCCCTAAAGGAATTGGGAAGAAGATATAACACCATCGACCTGCACGCAGTTGCTGCATTCCACGCAGCACTGAGAGAAGTCAACGACCTTGGGCCCTTCCAAGCAGCAGTCTGGGACCAAGCCAAGGCTGCATACCAACGCATCAGCGAGTGGGAGGCTGACAGTGGAGAACATTCAGGTTCAGAAGGAGAAACTGAGGAGGCAACTGCCGGAAGTGATCCTGAAGAAGAACAGTTGCCCGGAATGAAGCGGTCAGAGCAGCAGAAAGCAGGGGAAGGAAGTTCCTCTGCACCCAATGGATAAAGGCATGGTTCTTTGCGTCGAGGCGAGCTCGACACCCCGCGAGCCGCCAGGAATGTTGCCACATTTGGCACGGGGTGCCATGTTTTCAGTTTTTGTAAGTGACCTGCTCTTTTCCTTCCTTCCTCTCTTTCCCTTTCTTCATTTCTCCCTTTCTCCCTCTTCCTTGCAGTTTCATTCCTCCCTCTTCCCCTTGAACTTCCCCCAGCAAAGTTTCCAGCAAGTGTTCCCTGAAAATGGCTAAGTGTCAGGGCGCAACCCGACTTCGCAGCGAAGTCGGAGTGTGCCCTCCAGTTGGAGCGCAGTAGGGAATGCGAAGTGCGCAGGCAGACAGAAACAGGCAAAATTTGACTAAGTGTCAGGGCGCAACCCGACTTCGCAGCGAAGTCGGGGTGCGCCCTTCTTCCTGGGCGCACTTGGAGAGCAGTGTGGCAAAAAATCAGCTAAGTGTTGGGGCGCAACCCGACTTCGCAGCGAAGTCGGGGTGCGCCCCCTTTTGGTGCGCAGTCCGAATGACAGAGAAACAACAAAGTGCCGGTGCGCAACCCGACTTCGCAGCGAAGTCGGGGTGCGCCCTCTGACCGGTGCGCAGTTGGGCAAGCAAACCCAGAAATTGACTAAGGCACGGAGGCCTCCCCAACTGCGCTGTTTTCCGTCTGCGCAACCCGACAACGCTCTGATCCTGGGCGAAGTTGGATAAACTGCCTTTCAAGGCAGCCATGTGTCACTCATCCGCATCCGACAAGTGTCCAACTTCGGGATTCGAGCCAAGACATGACCGGGAAAAGGACAAGCATGGACTGCACTATCTACGCCAGCTGCCATCATTTAAGGCTGATGTGAAGTTCCATCCGCCATAGCTACCCGCACTCCTGCTGACCAAAGGTTTGACCCGACACACCGCCACGTAGCTGTACAGCTTTCAGGGAGACCATGCCGCAAGTACAGTCCTACCCGACAGAAGTCAGCATCAGCAGCTCCTTGGCCGCTTTTGTCAGCTATTGTCTGGCCCGGGACTTTGTGCCCGTGAATGTAATCGGGGGGAACTTGAGGCTATAAATAGCCATGCAATGCATTGTAAAAGGGGGAAGGGGAATATACTGCTAGGGAACCATTGTAGCTGTGCGTTTGCCTCTAATACAAAGCATATACTTGGCTCTGCTTACTGTCTTTTATCTTGTATGCTGCCTCTCCTTGTCATTTCTGCCTCATGTTTCTTGTATCATTGCTTACTGTTGTACTGAACTCTGGACTCTGGTATTTGATGATCAAGTATTCCTGGAATGCATAGATAGAGGATACATAGGATGAATGATAGCTGTAGTTTCAATGTGTGTTTTGTATATGAATGTTGTTAGTAGTGGTGATTGATCGTTGTCGTGCTGCTTATTCCCCCCACCCAACTCCAATCACATTTGGATTCTCTTTCCGCACTTTTATCTCTTTCCCTGCACTCTTATCCTAAAACACTAAAACCCCACAAGAAGCCGGCCTTCTCCGGAGATTGGCACGGAAGGCATTCCTTCCTTCCGGCCTTTCAATCTGGTGGGCGAATCTGGGCACATAATACCAAATCCTTTCCTCATGGCAGATTCGTAACCAACAGTACTAAGCTTTGTCTCGCTTTCATTTGCTATATGGTGTTGGTTCTCCAACGATGGACCATCCTCTTCCTCAGTGGCAACTGCCTTTCCTTATGTGGTTCTCTCATAAAAGGTTGTTGTTAATCAGCCTCTTGATGAGGCTTGGTTTGCTTAGCCCCTTGGTGAGGCTCAGTCTCCTCGACCTCTTGGTGAGGCTCAGTCTCCTCGACCTCTTGGTGAGGATTGATCTCCTTGGCTTCCTAACGAGGCATTGTCTTAGGTTCTAGTGTTCCTACTTGTGCATTAGACATAGGAAAATCTACCTATGGCATGTATTCCTCTAAAGTAGGAGTCACATGAATTGACTACCACCTTCCACATATTTCTCCCTTGCATGTTGCACAGGTGATTAAAATGCCCCCTCAAACTCTTATATCTTGTTGATCTCCATGGTTTGAGCCTCATCAAGCTCAAACTCTTATATCTTGTTGATCTCCATATTGAGGCTTTGTTCTTGTCTACACTTTGGATGATAAATCCTCAATTATGGGGGTTATGTCATCATGCTAAGGAAGTGAAGGTAGAATAATCATCACAAAGCGTTTGTGCAATTGTATAGGCTGCTTTGGATTGCTCAAATTGTCCTCATCCTCATCCATCTCCTCCTCTTCCTCATCATAATTAGGTTTTTCTTTGAAAAATCTATCATGGCTTCATTTGTTTGTGGCGTGAAGCACTCCAATTGAATGACCATCGCTTGTGCACTATCTATCACTGCATAGTGGGTGCAACGTCCACTCAATGGAACACTATAGGTGTCCCTTTGTGATATAAATTACATCTCCTACTTTGATACATATACATGATGTCGTATCACATCTAGTGTCAAGGTAATGGCATGGAATGCCACCAAGAAATTCTTCATTCCCCACTGCAGAAATACATGCACACCCTCTAACAAATTTGAAGCCTGATCATGCTTGACCTCATCCATAATTCCTTGTATATGCAAGGAAGTCCATGTAAAAATATCCAACATTATTTGCTCACTAGAAAACTATGAAATCAGTAGGCACATTGTGCTCTAGTACTCCATGCAGAACAACTAAATTCTCAACTTGAAGATCCCATTTGATGACAACTTTGACACTTCGTCAGGTGACAATACTAGATGGTGAACTTCTACAGTCCTTTGTCTTGCTTCTCATTTGGTAGATTTGTGTGACAAGCTAGGTAGATTGAACACATATACGAAGTCTTGGGGCTCAAAAATTGTCATCGATGTCTAAGACCTAAACTGTAATGTGGTTCCCCTCATGCATGGGTTATATGTATCTAACATATCCACTAGGTACTTCTTGAAGGCATAATGATCGGATGTTGGGACTTGCAAAATATAATGGTTTGAAGCATTCGTAAAGACCCTCTTCAACTCATGGTCATCTACGTGTGACTCCCATTAATCTTTGCATCTATTGCTTGAAGGAAAACTCTAGATGTGAACTTATATTTGTCACTTTTGCTCTTCATCTTTCCTTTTCCCTTGAAGGTGATGCATTTACTTCACTTAGTTTCACCTGCCTCAATGCACATGAAAATCCTTAGTCTAGTGGTGGATGCTTTTTTTTGCTTTCCAAGTTGGACTTAAATACAACCTAGATGTTTGGTTGTCTAGATTATCACAAGGATGTCGGTGATGTTGCTTGCCTATGACACTGTGCTAAAGCAATGTGTCAATTGTCTCTTGTGTGCGTCACAACATGACACCATATGTTCTACTAGCCCTTTTTATCCAAGAATGCACTGTAGGTTTGGGTCTCTGGCTCGTCGTAGTCATGGAAATCCTATATTTCACTATTTCTTCCTCGAATGTTGAATTTCGAAACATTATAGCTTAGAATCCTCCAAGTGGTGGGTACCTTATGAACCTTATTGGAAACAACTCAATTATTGCTAACAACTACCACACTAACTATTGCTCTCTATTTGTAGTAGATGGTTTATCATTGTCGACACTTATGCACTTGATTCTCCTCTGAAAGCATCGACATCTTGTGTGCTAGCCTTTTTGGCTTCCAAATTTCCTCTCTCCCTAACATGATGATGGCATTGGTTCTCCTCCTCTTTGGGATGATAGTGAACACAATTCAGCACTCGGCACTAGGAATGCAAATTTGTTGGACTAATTTGTGCCACTTTTTGAAGGTATCATACAATCCTCCTTGCGATGTTGAATCTATTTTGTTTGCACTTCAAAAGATTCATTTGGAATGTTGAAGTCTTTGGTAATGTATTAGATGGTTTATGTGTTGTCTAAGGCTTCGTTTTCCAATACCAAGTGTTTAGTTCATTCACAAAGTTTTTGTGGACAAAGTTGTTAGTGGCCCTATCAACTAGATTGTTCTCAACTGAGTGTCGAATGAGTGCTCCATTGCTGGGTGGCATCGATTGGGGGTTATCGATATAAAAGCATAGTGCCAGGTGGCATATTTGGCATTTGAATTAGTTTATGTCTCATGCTTCCATGCATAGAGATCCTTGAGACCCTTCAATTACACATGTTGATCATTTCTTAGAGACTCGTTATATAATTTACTCATCTCACATGTGAGTGTCAGAACCCATAAAATATATTTTGTGATAGGACTCATTAGAAGTCCTCCCATGCACTTGCTATCAAGCCATTGATTTGAATAAAAAAAACAATTTTTTGTGTCTCCTTTGTAACATCTTGATTAGCAAGCGTAGGTAAATTCATCACTCACCTATATATAGGTAGTACTGAGCTTGTCTCACCCTCATTTGCTTTATGGGGTTGGTTGTCTAGTGATGAGCACCTTTCTCCTTAGTGGTAACTGCCATTCCCTTTTGTGTCTCTCTCCAAAGGTTGTTGCTTCTTGGCTTCTTGATGAAGCTTGGTCTCTTAGCTTCCTAATGAGGATTGATCTCCTTGGCCTCTTGATGAGGCTTGGTCTTAGGTTTTGGTGCCTCTACTATTTTATTAGGCATAAACAACTTTACTAATGACATTTGCTTATCTAAATTAGGATTCATCATGAATGCACTAGCACATTCCTTAGATTTCTCCCTTGTATGTTGTAGAAAAGATTCCAACTCCCCCTCAAACTCTTCTATCTCATCATGTCCATGGTCTGAGCCTTGTCAAGCTCAATTGGTTTGGTGTTGCTTCCATCTTGAGGATTTGTTTTTGTTTGCATTTCAAATGATAAATCCTCTGTTTGGTGTTGCTTATTGACCTAAACAATTGTAGTTTTGCAAAACTAGCTACTTGGCCCTTGAATTCTGAAGTCTATTTGCATTTGCATCATCTGTAAATAAAGTTGCATTCTTATGTGAGAAACATTTCTGTTGTGCCTTGTTTCCTACTACACAACTTTGAAGCATAAATTTTAGGTACCACAAGCTGGTTTTGGGAGTTGTCCTCTTTGCCACCACAACCTGGAGCCCACAATGCAAATCAATAACCTTGGTGAAGTCCTATGGATTAATTGTGACCCACAATGTCTCTATTTTTCACGGTTACTCTAGCACATGACATGGCTCCCTCAAAAGCCAAACTCCAAATCTATATTTAGTAGAACCCTCCACATGCCTGATACTATGCAAATCCAAATGGCGATTGTAGCTATTGTGGTAATTAACTACTGGAAGCATCATGATTGTTCCCATGTTTTTCCTCCACACCTAAATCCTTGAATTCTTTGAGGAGCTCATTTCAGCAATCCTTCATCCGCAAACAATGAATTTGGTTTGGCATGTTGTATATGCAAGGTGACAACCTTGGATGATGTCAATCCTCAGGCTGGCCAATGCTCATAGATAGCTACTTAGACACCTATGTTGCCCAACTCTCGCAAACAACAACTCACACCTTGGAAACCACTCTTCAAAGTACCATGTGACTCTGTCTCTCTGTTTAACTACATGTATCCTTTTATAAAGCCCTCTTATGGCAGCCATGCATTGATTTATCAAACTAGCAATATGCGTATTCAATTGCTTACTCTTGTGCTGTAGTGAAAAATCCTACACGTATTTTATTGGGCTTGACCAATTTCCACCAATAATTTGGGCTCACCTTTGTCCCTTTCATTTGTGTTACCAAACTATCACTATACTCACAAGTTACACAATCTCCAAGATCATAAATCAACTCAATAACATGCATATATCAAATTCCCAATAATGAACAATGAAACACATTGAAAGCTTTATTGAAACTACTAAAGCAATGCATAAATGCAAAGCTTCTTCGAGTTACATATTACATGGCTTTGTCTTCAATATATACATACATGAGACTCTTCATATTACATGACTCTTGACCTTTGCTCTCCTCAAACTCACAAGAGAACCAACTCTTCATATTTCCCTTTTACATAATAAATCTCACATATTACATAAAGACAAAGTCTCTCATGATTGCTTATAACTCCCTTCTAAACTTGACACATCACTCATATAACTCACACTTACTAACAAGACACCTCACACACATAACTCCACACTTATTTACATGACACATACTCACACTTAATAACTTGACACATACTATAGACTCAAATATCAAACACACTCCCTAATCTAAATATTTACAAAGGTACCAAATAATGTAATACCTCCAACATCCCCCCTTATTACATTATTTGGTATGAAGGCCTTTTGCCTTCAATCTCTAATCCTTGTCTTGGTTGTCCAACTCTGGCTTTGGTATTGCTTCAGACACTGTTTTTCGTCCATTGAGTTGTTACCTGTATCTTCTTCTTTTCCTGCTTCTCTTGGATACAAATCTATGTTTGTCAGATTTATTCTCTTGTAAAAAACTTTAACATTTCCATAATATTGTTCCATTCTATTTTATTTATCCAAACATAGTGAACTTCAATTTTCTTTTCCTGACAAGTCTTTGATTTGTTCTTTTCACAAATCTTGCACTTCTTGAGCATCTTTCATTTTGTCCCATGCCTTTTATTACTTATTTCTTTTACTCCTTTTTCGACAATTCTTGCTTTGTTATCAGTGCCATTACTAATGGAAATTTTTGAATGGTTTGTATTGACATCTTTGTCACATTGTTTCTCAATTTGGTCCATACCTTTAGTTTCTATATTGTCTATAATTCTTCCCATAGGGGCTCTTGAATTGTTTCATTTTCTCCCTCATTGACGTTTTCTTTTTCTTGTACTTCTTGGACCAAGTTTCCTTTTTTATTCTTCCATTTTGGATATTGTTGTTGTAGTGATGGGTATTGAGAGTGATATTGTCTCGGTTGGTATCTTTGAAAAGGTCTATTCATTTGATTCCATTGGTTTAGAGAATAGTAGTTACAATAACTTGTGGTGTGACCTTCCTTATTACATATGTGACTATTTTTTCTTCCATTCCAGTTGAGACTGAGATGATGAAGTAGTATTATTTGACACCTTTTTCTTTGACATAAGAGCATTATTTGTCATTTCATCTCTAGCTAGATTTTCTATTTCATATTCTTGGAGTATATTGACCAATTCATCAAAGGATATGTTTCTGTTTAGCACTTGAAGAGAAGTGACTAAAGTTTTAAATGTTTCTGGGAGTGCTCTTAATGTAACTTGAACAAGAAACTTGTCTTCCACTTTTTCTCCCATAGTTTGTAATTTAGCTTTTAATTCTGCTACCCTTCAAAAAAATGTTCTATACTCTCTCCATCATGAACTCTTAGAGAATACAACTGTGATTGTAGGTGTAAAACGGTTGCTTCATTCCTTCCCTCAAATATCGTACATTATTTTTTCCATGCACTTTTTGAAGTTTTTGTCTCACTTATATGTGCCTGAATTTACTCTATTATACCAAATGTGATTAACATAAGAGCTTTTGCATCATCATCTTTAAATTTTGTAATTCAATTTCATCTTTTGGAACACCTTTTTTCCATTTACCACATCCCAAAGTTTCTCAACAATGAGTATTGATCTCATTTTGTTTTTCCATGGAGTAAAATTTGGTCCTTTTAGAAGTTGTGATTCAGAAAGAAAAATATTTGTATTTTCCATAATTCTATTTTTCAATCTTCAAATTCTTCAATTTCATTGACTTCTTAGTTCAATTTATTTCTTCTTCGTATAACTCCCTACAATTTTTCTTTTGAATTTATCTTTCTTCAATTTTTATAATATCAAATTTTCATTCAATGTTTTCTTTCAACTTTCTCAATTTCAAATTTCAATATTTCATAAATTTCTTATATCTCCCTTTAATTCAATTCTTCAATCTCAATTTAATTTCTTTCAAACAAGTTCTTTCTCCAATCTTTAATTAATAAATTTTCTTCTTCTTATATCTCCTGTTCATTTCATTCTTCACTTTTCAATTTATTATTCACCTTCTTATATCTTCCAAAATCAAATTAATAATCAAATATGTGCCCAAATTTTTAAAAGATCAAAATATACTTTAAATGATGCTCAATTATCCTCTGCTTTATGACTTCTTGACCACATGAATCACCTTCCAACTTTGTCTATGCTTTGCATTTCGTTCTTCCAATGTTCTGCCTTTAACTAAGCCAGGAGAAAAATAAGTTTCAGCCCTTCTAATTTGCCTATTCTGAATTTCCAGCCTGCATGAATCTATTGACTTCAGTCAGACGTTACAGCAAATGTGTTACAATTTCTGACCTGCGCAATTCACGGCTTTCTTTTCGCCTCTGCTACAATATAATTCCATTATATCTAAATAAAGAAAGGTACACAATGGTAAACACTTACAAATATGCATCGATACGCTCCACACAACATGTATCCTTCACAACCCATTTATTTGCAATACATCATGGTTCAAAGAAACATACAACACAAGACTCGTCTTGACCAAAATGATATCTTGACAAACAACTCTTCTAACGTTGTTTCGAACAACATGGATGTGTGTATATAAATATCATGGGATCAATAGATAGTTGGCAACTGCCTACTACCACAAAACTACCTGTATACATCAAAAACTTAAAATACACATAACATTACAATATATTTATTACAAATATATGTCACCACGTACACACACAAATCTTATTATCACCAACATGTGGCACATGCATCCATGTGTGTGTGTGCGCGCTCATCCATTAATCTATTCATGCATATTTGTTGCACTTATTCATGTGTCAAATTGTATGCTTACATCTATCCCCTCCTCTATACTTGTTGGCATCTCCATCGACAGATCAACCAAATATTGGGGTAGAAGCATTGATCTTTTTTCATCAAACACTTGTCATGCTCTTTCCAATGCTTGAGGTTCCATACATTTTTTGCAATTGGCTGCACTTCAAACCACTACCAACAAAATGTTGTTCTCTGATTGCTTGCTTCACTTTGTACAATTGGACATATCACAAGTATGATGGGAAAATCCCATTGCCACCTTTATTAGGGTTCAAGGGCAATGCCCCTTGTGGAGTCTAGTGACAATCAACGGTCAAAACATTGAATCCTTCACTGTCTAGTCTGAATTTTTTCTACATATGACATTTTGGTGACATCTAGTCGACCCATTTGGAACACTCAAGTTGTTGCTGAAATGTTGTACTACTCTTAGATGATCTAGATGATACCTCCAATGGTTTCCTTAGTGAGGGCATGGACAATAGGCTTAAAAAACACAACTCGAACAATTGCCTCTAATGGCCAACTCCTCATGCTGGTTTTCGATGTCTAGTTCTTGATGGTGGGTGTAGACCTCAGATTAACAGTCTCCAATGGCTAGTCCCACACAACGATTTCCAACAAACAACCCTAGATGAAAATCCTAGATGGTCATCCCTAGTTGGCTAGCCTTGGGTAGTTTCCTAAGTTGACCAACCCCAGATGTCAGTCTTAGTAGGCCAGTTTTAGACGATAGGCCCAGACAACCAACCCTACACAATAGGCCCAAAAGGCCAACCTTGAATGGATGCCTTCGACAATCAACTTTGGATGATAGTCTTCGTCAACCAATCCCATATGGCCCCTTATGCTTAGATGGCCAAGTGCTAGTGCCAAATGATACTTGTCCTAGACGACAACACCTTTGACATTGACAACCTCTCCACTACCCCAAACCATAGTTTGCTTGGTCATGATGGCATCTTCTTTGCCCTAAACGACAATTTGCTTGGCCTTGACAACCTCTCCTTTATCCCAAGTAACCAAGAAAAGACCTTAGGTGGCCAAACAAGGGCTTCAAAATACCAGTCTCTAACCCAGATGGCTAAGTTGAGACCTGTTGGCCACGGATCCGCCACCTGGGAAGGACTTGGTGTGTCAATGCACCCTAGACCCGCAGACCAACATTGAAATGTCGGGAGGAAGGGATGCCCCCGTGCCGATCTCCGGAGAAGGCCGACTCCTTTTCTAACCTACTTGGGGGTTTTAGATAAGGGTGCAGGAAAGAGATTAAAAAGGTGAAGGGAACTGGAAAGAGATTGAAAAAGATAAGGGAACAGGAAAGAGATGTAAATATCATGCGTCTCGGGTGGGGGGAGAACAAGCAGCACAATCGCAAATTTGCATCCGAACCAACAGCAATTAAAACAAAACATGTAACAGAAATTGCAGTTGTTATTCTACCCTATGTATCCTTCTGTTTAGTATTCCAGATCCAAATAATCACCAATGCCCAAATCCAGAATTCAGAATTCAGACAAACAGAAATATAAATGTACATGAATCAGAAATACTAGCAAAAGGCAGCATAAAAGACAGAGACAAGAAGCAGAGCCAAGGATGCTTTGAATTAATTAGAAGGTGGTCCATCACAGCAGAGTCCTCTAGCAATATGTCCCCCCTCCACCCTTGTACAATGAAATGAGGCTGCTATTTATAGCGCAATTTTCCCCCCCATTACATCGTTGGGCACAGGATCCTAGACCTGACAAAAGCTGCAAAAGCTGACAAAGCTGACAAAAGAGGCAAAAAGCGGCTGATGTTGACCTCGGCGGGTAAAGAATGTACTTGCAGCAAGGTCCTCCTGAAAACGTGGCAGCTTCGTGGAAATCCGGTAGGTGGGGAGTTGAGTCAGTTTGAATGGGGGCAGATGCGGTACAATCTGTCAGTTCACACTCATCTACCTCCCGTCACATCTCTGACTCGAATCTCGAGGCTGGACACTTGTCGGAATCTGATAAGGAGAAAAATATGCCTTAATAGCTTATATTTTCTTTCTTGCCCGACTTCGCCCAAAATCGGAGCGCAACCAGGCAGCGCAAAGGGGAAGTGGCGCAGTTGGGGAGGCCTCCGTGCCTTAGAAAATTTTTGGGTAGGCTTCGACATTCTTTGCCCGAGTGCGCGCAGGTAAGTGAGTGAACCCCGACTTCGCTGTGAAGTCGGGTTGCTCATCCAACACTTAGCCGTTTTTCAAATAAGTTGCCCAACTGCGCATGAACTTGAGGGCGCAACCCGACTTCGTTGCGAAGTCGGGTTGCGCACCCAACACTTAGAAAATTTAGGGCTCCACTGATGCCCAGGTGCGCACAAAACTGAGAGCACAACCCGACTTCGCTGCGAAGTCGAGGTTCGCTCAATACGTAGTCAAATTTTGGGCTCAGCTCTCTGCACGTCAGCTCCCCAAGTGCGCACAAAATTAAGGGCGCAACCCGACTTCGCTGCGAAGTCGGGTTGCGACAACACTAACACTTAGAAAATTTTGGGCCTTTGTATGAGCGCAGTTGGGAGGATGAGCGCAGTCGGGAGGATGAGCGCAGTCGGGCGGGGCCCAACACTTAGTCAATTTTCTGGCCCGAAATTGAGCTTCCTGGTCCTGCTTCCCGGGGCCATAACTTTTGATCCGCTGACCCGATCACCTATTATAATATATCGTCGGAAAGCTAGCGAAAAGATCTGCAATGATAAAATATCCAAAGCTTATTTCATCCATTTTATTGCCCCCGTTTATGGCCCGTGAAAACCCGAACACCTCCGCATGCTCTTTGCCGCTTTAAAGCTCCATACTTAGGCCAAAGTTTATCAAAAAATTTAATGTGGCAAAATTGCCAACAAGACCTAAATTGCCAGGCTCCATCCCCAGATGGTTAGGTTGGGACCCAAACGGCTAGTAATAATTGCAAATGACCACATTATGCCCTTAGAAAATGAAGCTCGAATAACTAATGACAACATTTTGACTTCAGATGACATATACTCAGGTTGGACGATGTTCCCCTTGTGAAAAACATCTTTCATGCATCGAACATCGTCTCACTTGCCTTTGACAACACTTCTACTTTCCTAGACAACAATGGTCTCTCTTGTGACAATAATACCTACTCAATTGGTATTATTCATCCATTGCGGGATGACATTCACTTAACACTAGAGGATATCATTTATGTAGAAGATGACTTTTCCTTATCCGTGAATGACCATGTGCTTGTGATGAACAACACAAATACTTCCTCTTATGGTATAAACTACTCAATGGGTTAAGTGCCTTGCTCAAACGGTAGGCTTCCTCTCTTGGATGGCATATTTCATCATCCAAACATCTTACTGGTTCATTCAAACGACATCCTCTGTCGTCTAGATGATTGTTGTCCTTAGACCTATGGTTAGTATCTTCAACTTGATAGTCTTGCATGCCCAAAGCATCTTGTATAATCTAGACTACGTTCTTCCTCATGTTTGCCTTTAGAAAGGTTTCTAGTTTCAATCCTATTCTTGAACTTCTTTTGCAAAGAAAAATATTCAAAAGAAAAATACCAAGGTTGTCCAAGGTTTCCACTTACATGTCTAAGTTGAAGGTAGACACCTTTGTTGTATCTTCATTGTCATTGACATCTATACCATTTGTACAATTTGTTGCACATCCACCATGGCGCTCTTAATGTACTCAATTGCAATCAAATTCACAGTGCCCTTTGCTTCCTATCTAGGGATTTGACTCTTCTCAAGCTTCTTGAACCCTCTACTCATCATTGATTTGCCTTGACTCAACACTTTGACATTATCATGTGATGTTGCCTTAGAGATGACATGTTGGACACTACACAATGGGTTTGTCCTAAGTATCATACTCAATTTGACATCTTCCATTTATTTGGTGAGTGTCATGAATGCACCGCTGATAGCACCTCTTATTGGAAAAATGTCCCTATGTGCTACATATACTTGTAGCAACGATTTTATCTTGGTTTGCACGTTCTCCATGTTCCACTAATTCTTAGATTCATAGCTCTTGTTGCTCTCAATTTTAAAGTCACTTTATTCACTGTCGTCGTTGACTTCTTGACCTCAACACCTAGATAATATTGTTGCATCATCCTCCAAGTTTCTCTTATTCTCAATGTTGTCACCCTTGTCTTTGGAGTTGCTTCCATCTTCGGAGTTGTTCTAGTAATTGATTTCCAGACCCCAACATTTGAATAACATCTTTGTATCACTTAGTTCAAGGGTTGCTTAAAGGCCATTTCATACGATGTTAGAGGAACCACCCTGATCTTCTTTCGAAGGAAGAAGCCCCTTCACTAACCAACCAATTTATTTGATGGCTCCTCCCAATGGGTGATCAACCCATTCAACCTTTGGTTGTAGGATCGATTAGACTGTGGCTGACTTTGTTCAATTCTATAGATTTCTATAATGATCTCCCTATCATTGCAGAACAATTTAAATCCCTTCATGAAGGCTTCTTAAAATTCCTCCCAAGTTTGGTACTTAGCCTCTAACAATTCCATGTACTAGTCCACCATGAATTCATGTAGTGTCAGGAAATAACAACCTAAAATCTACTTCATATACCCATTGGCCTTCTAGCATGAAATATGGGACATGTTGGTTACGAATCTGCCATGAGGAAAGGATTTGTTGTTAATGCGCCCAGATTCGCCCACTAGATTGAAAGGCCGGGAGGAAGGAATGCCTTCCGTGCCAATCTCCGGAGAAGGCCGGCTCCTATGGGGGTTGTGTTAAGATAAGAGTGCAGGAAAGAGATAAAAAGGTACAGAAAGAGATAAAAGGGTACAGAAATAGATAAAAATGCAGAAAGGAATTCCAAATATGATTGGAGTTGGGTGGGGGGAATAAGCAGCACGGCGACGAATCAATCACCACTACTAACAGCATTCATCTACAAACACATATTGAAACTACAGCTATCAGCGATCCCACGTATCCTCTATCTATGCATTCCAGGAATACCTGGCCATCAAATGCTGGAGTCCAGAGTTCAGTACAACAACAAGCAATGACACAAGAAACATGAGGCAGAAATGACAAGGAGAGGCAGCATGCAAGATAAAAGACAGTAAGCAGAGCCAAGTATATGTCTGTATTTGAGGCAAACGCACAACTACAATTGTCCCCTAGCAATATATTCCCCTTCCACCCCTTACATTGAAAATGTGGTGGGTATTTATAGCCCAAAACTCCCCCCGATTACATTCATGGGCACAAAGTCCCAGACAAGACAGTAGCTGACACGAGCGGCTGAGGAGCTGCTGATGCTGACTTCTGTCGGGCCGGACTGTCCTTGCAGCATGGTGTCCCTGAAGGCGGTACAGCTACGTGGCAGCGCGCTGGGACAAGTCTTCAGTCAACAGGAATGCGGGTAGGTGCGGCAAATGGCACTTCACATCGGCTTAAATGGTGACAGATGACACCGGTAGTGAAGCCCATGCTTTGTCCTTGCACGGTCAAGTCTTGGCTCGAATTCCGAAGATGGACACTTGTCGGATGCTGAAGTGTGACACGTGTTTGCCTTGAAAGGCAGTTTATCCAACTTCGCCAGGAATTCGGGCGCTATCGGGTTTCGCACGAGGGAGACAGCGCAGTTGGAAGGCCTTCTTGCCTTAGTAAATTTTTGAGTTGACTTTACCCAATTGCGCACCGGTCAAAGGGCGCACTCCGACTTCGCTGCAAAGTCGGGTTGCGCATCGGTGCTTGGCTTTTTCATCCGCTGTTCGGACTGCGCACTGGAAAAGGGGCACACTCCGACTTCGCTGCAAAGTCGGGTTGCGCACCGATGCTTGGCTGCATTCATCCGCTGTTCGGACTGCGCACTGGAAAATGGGCGCACTCCGACTTCGCTGTGAAGTCGGGTTGCGCCCCAGCACTTAGCTGATTTTCTGACAGACTATTCCCTTAGTGCGCCCAGGAAGAAGGGCGCACTCCGACTTCGCTGCGAAGTCGGGTTGCGCCCCTGACACTTAGTCAGATTCTGCTTCAACATTGCCTGCTTGCGCACTTTGGGCTCCCTACTGCGCTCCAACTGAGGGGCACACTCCGACTTCGCTGCGAAGTCGGGTGTCGCCCCAACACTTTGAAACTTTTCAAGGTACACCTGTTGAGTTTTACTGGGGGAAGAAAGGGGGAAAGAAGAAGAGGGAATGAAGCTGCAAGGGAGAGGAAGAAAGGGAGAGAAGAAGAAAGGGAAAATGAGGAGAAGGAAAGGAAAAGAGTAGCTTACATGCATGAACCAAAAACATGGCACCCCTATGCAAAATGTGGCAACAGGACACTTGTGCATCATGCCAAAATTAGTTGTCGTCTTGGATTGTTGATTCAACATAGGCAATGCTTATTCGCATATCTCGCTCTTCTCGCACACATCATTTAATGCATCATATGACAATTGCTTCGATGTGAACTCCTGTCTTGCTCACTATCAAACATGCCATCCTACATTTGCTCCAATTTTGAATTCTTGTTTTGCTCACCATTGGACATGCCAACCTGAAGTTGCATTGATGCTAGATTCTCATTACATGCATTGTCCATAGCACAACTCGATTCTACCACTATTAACCTTTCTTTCCAAACTAGGTTTTCCTATGGTTGGATTTGTCACTTGGCCCTTTTTCATGCCTTGTGTCATCCTGCACACTTTTGTCGCAACTTGCATCATCACACACACCTTGATGCCTTGTGTCATCATGCATTCCTTTGTTGTGAACTCCTTTGTACTGCACTTCTTTGTCATGCCTCTCATCATGGACAACTTCATCATTGGACCTATCGTTGGAACAAGTCTACATCGTTTTCTTTTGTGAACTCCAATCTTCCTAACATGAAGGCACTGGCACTCTTAAATTATGCCATTCATTGACTACATTGTAATCATCCCATTGTCATCATTATGTACCATCTCAAGCGACATGCTTGTCACAATTATAGGTCACCAAGTTCAACCTAACTTCGTATAGGCAACAATCCCAAAATATAGAAATTGAATACAACACACTATAATATAATTGCATTATATGTAAATAAACAAAGGTACATAATGGAAATGACTTACAAATACATGTGGATACACCACACACATAGCATGTATTCATGACAACCGAATTATCTGCATGCTTACAACACATAGACTTGCCTTGACTAGAACAATACCTTGATGAACAAATCCTCTAACCTCCTTTCTACCAAGACAAATGTGTTCATACAACTATGATGACACCAGTAGGTGCTAGGCAATTTCCTAACTACCACTGAACTACTATATAAATCAAAACATTAAATTATTGCATAATATTACAATATATGTATGACAAATAGATATCACAACGTACACGCATGACTACTCTTATTTACATGCATCACAAATATCTGGCACATGCAGCCATGTGTGCATGTGCTTGTACATTTATGTGTTCATGTAGATGTGCATTCATTCATGTGCCAAATTGTCTGGCTATATAATGGGGTATGGTTCGTCATCTAGGCTGCACCACCACATGGAGTGCAAACTTTTGCATTTTGACAAGCCATTTGCTAACTCGACCTTGAATAGTCAACTTGTTGGTCAAATATAGGAGTGCTTGATGATCAATGTTGAATGTGAAGGGGTTTACAAGCAAATAGAGTTGAAATTTTTGTACTACATATGCCATTCCCAAAGCTTCATGATTCTTTGTGCTATAATTCTTCTTTGTGTGTGACAACTGACTTGCAAAGTAGTTGGGCTGGTCCCACATACGCTTTCCCTCCTACACCAATCTGCAACCAATTATGAAGTTGGACACATCAATGTGAACATAAAATTCTGTCACAATTTGGAAACACCATTATGGGAGCATTGATTAGTTTGGCCGTCATATGCTTGAAGGTCTATTGTTGGTTCTTTGTACATCTAAATGGTACAATTTTCCTTGTGAGTGCATCTAGAACATGGGAAATTTGCATGAAGTTTTTGATAAATTGACGATGGTATTCCACGTGTTAGAGGAAGTACTTCAATGAGTGTAGCACAAGTGCCAGTATTCCCAGTAATGAGATGGCGACAAATTCAGGAATTGAACAGTACTGCAGTCTTGAGACTGTTGACACCATTGTACGACATTCCTTGAGATTGTACGGTCTCAATTGTATGACACAGTTCATCATACAACACAAACTATTGTACGATGTAGCCCTTAGTATAATCCAATTCTTTGTACGGTCGTAAAATACAATCTATCATACGACACAATACAAGACAATCCTATCAATCCTCAATCTTAATGTACGGGAGTGATTTGTACATAGTCACACGTATAGAATCACAATGCAATAGTTAATCTCTAAGTGACAATCGATCCTATATTGCCCTTGTAAGATCAAGTTATCGTATGGCTTTCTAGTCCTATAGCTTGCAATGGTTGTAACTTCCACAATCCTTCGCAATCTTCTCTGCAACTTGCAAGTACTAACAACCCTATGGCAATGCAAACACTAACATTCCTATATCCAAGCAATGGATTGAACACCCTGCAATACTAATCAAATACTGCATGCAACATTCTAACAATCACATCCATAAACAATAACACAGGCTGCAAATAAGTGCAATGGCTGCATTATATTATAGTTCAATGGCTGCTGTAACAAGTAGTAAAATGGCAATACAATGCCTCAACAATCTATAGCAGCACTATCAATATGCATTCATACACAACACTATTCTTCGTACGCCTTAGCAATTGGCTTTCTCCATACATGATAGATTATCCCTATGTTGTCACATACTCGTACATCATCATACTCTATGCTATCATGCTTCAAAATGAAGGAGGGGGGGCCTTTTTAATGCTTGCCTGGGCCATTCCAAGTTGTTCTTGGGACAATGCACCATTACAACCGCCACCTTGATACCAACGTTGCATGAATTTATCAACTTTTCCTAAGGTCTAAAGTACCTTTTTATTAACATTTTAGTCTAATTTTTCCTAATTTCACTTTAATTTCATTTTACATCATTTCATTTCTTGTACATTTTGTTCAGATTTCAATGTATCAAAATTGCAAACAAAACTTTGTACAACTTCTTTTTCTTCTGTTTTTGAGAAGCAGTTTTGCCACCTACGTTTGTCCTCCTCTTTAAACCAGTCGATGCTTGTTGTTGCTGTTGTTCTTCTGCACTAGGCTACTTCTGCTGAGAATCAACAACAGGTGCTCCACCTATCTCGGAATATTTAGAGTTGTAGGGCTTCCCATTCATCCTTCAGTCTCTCTGCATACTTACTAAAATGAAGAAACTGTAGCCCATAGTGGTTTGCCTTCTTCTCCATTTTGGCTAATTGCACTATCAACTCCTTTTCTCATTCAATAGCACCCTTTTGTATTCTTTGCTTCAACTCAGCCTCAGTCTTGGCTGCAATAGCCAACTGTTCATCTCTTTCAGCAATGAGTTGATCCTTATGCTCTAACTCCTTTTCTCGAGCTTTGTGCATTTGTGATCTTACTGCCAGTTCTTCCTTGTAATGTACAATGATCTCATTGCACCTCTTCATGTCCTTTGTCACAACAAGTTCATCATCCTTGGATTTCAACTATTCCTCATAATTCTGCCTTAGGCTGGCAATCTTTGTCTCAACTTCCTTTTTCATAATTTCTACCTCCTTTCTCATGGCTTCCATTTCCTTGTGCTAGTTATCTTGCTCCTCCTTGGATTGGTGTATCTTTTCCAACCCAACTAAAACAAGTCTATCCAATGAGTCAAAAAAATGATTTGCTTGTACACGGGTGCCACTTCTAGTGGAATCTTCCTGTATTCCACTTCAACTCTGTCTACTGGACAAGGTTGCAAGGTACTTGCATCTATATACACTCTCCATGGTACCCTGTAATTAGTTGGCATACCTTTTGGTAGCTCCTTTATTCCAATCATATTTGTCACTTCTTCAACCTGTAATTCCCATGGTTCTTTTCCATAAATTTCAGTGAGCTTCTTCGTCCTTTGATCCTCTTGAGCCCACTCTACTACTTTCTCCATTTCACTGTATACCATGAACTTCCATTGCCTTAGCTGTCCTACACAGTCCATCCTAAACTGTAGTCTTGTAGAGTAAAAAACTGTGTCATCTTTCCAAAGAATTTGTCAACTTGATCATCAGGTTGGATTCCTTCTTCCTGAGACCATCCAAAACTCGGCACTTCAACAATGAAATGCTTCCCCAGTAATTGAAATGTCTCTTCCTCTTCCTGTTCCATATTTTGTTCTTCTTTGTTTTCTTCTGGCTGGTTAGGATGTACTTCTCTGTTTTCTTCCAATTGATTGGGCTGTACTACAGTTTGTTCCTGCAAATTTGGAAAACTTTCTTCATTGGCTGATCTTTGGCTGCTACCACCTCTCCTGACAAATCTGATTTTCTCTCTTTTTCTGAGATTCTGGTACAATCTCAACCTCCTTGCCCCTTTCAAGATCTTCAACTCCATTTTCTCTTGGCACCACTATTTCTTTTAACAGACCTTGGGCTGCCTCCAAGAGCTCAAACTGCTCTATACTTGGCATAGTTGGTGACGCACAAAAATCCACTTGCTATGCCCATTCAGCAAGTCCTGGCAATTCTTCCTCCGCATTGCCCATCACTATTGGTTCTTCTTGGACCTCTTCAACTGGTTGTGCCCTCACTTGTTCCTGGTGTTGCACAGTCTCTTCTAAGGATTGTCGTTCTTGCAACATCAACCTTTCCTGCTCACACTGTCTCGTTGTTCGAAAAGGACTTATTTACGGCCCTTCTTCCTCCCTTCTTCTTGTTGCTGCTCCTGGAGCAACTCCTCTCTTTGCACTTCCTGAGTTAAACCAGGTTTTTGGATACAGAGTCTTACTATAAAACTAACCAAACAAGCTATCGTATTAATAAAACATCATAAATTGTGTCCCTTTTTTGTTACAAAAAATTACTATAATTTTTCTCTAAGAGTGGAAAATATTAATGATTTCTGTGTGACCATCATGATGAATAAACCAGGTTTCATATACACTGAAGGATCCAGCTTTGGTCTTTGGATCGTGAATAAAGTGCATATTTGGAAAAAACCATAGAAATACAAGTTACATCAAGAAGACATTCAAGCAAAGAGAAATAAATAATTATGAACTTCATAATTTCCATGTTAAAAGTGGTATCCTATGGAAGTTGAGGATTTGATGAAGAATATGGAATCAGATCTTTACAGAAGCAATTGCTATTTGAAAGTTGATATATATCTACAAGATGGATAGTTTCTGTGCTTCTGTACGCTTTTACCTTCTTACTGGAAAGGATGCGTGAATGAAGCAAATGAAGATCTCACAGGTGTTCTAATAGCTGATAGATTCAGACAGCAGTTGAAACAGCTAAAGACATTTGGACTTGAATGTAGTTGTTTCATATGGGTTGTTAGATAAGTTCAAACTCCCAATAGCTTATTCGTCTTGTTGTTGTTGACCCGCTGTGAGATGGAGATCACTAGTCGCTCGAGTTTCATAACATCATCATCAATCTTTGGAAAGGAGGTTGATATTCTCATTTGTGGATACACGTCTGTGCAACATTTTGTATTGCTTCATGCTTGGGCTAATATATTTTGTACTGCAGTTTTAGGCAAATAGATTTCACACAGAGCTAATTTATTTAGCTGTTAGAGGCTTTTCTGCATGCTCTGAGTTTGAAAAATCACTTCCTCATGTCTATAACTAGGTGTGATGTGCAAGTTTGGGATTTTCCCACCCAGCTTAGCAAAGCCATCTAACACAAATGATCAGTGTACCAACCTGTCATGAAAAAGCATGAGCTCTTATCCTAGAATCCTTGTGAGGAATGGAGGAATCTGGAGTCTTTGTTCAGAAAAGGAACATTTAGAATGCCTGTCTTACATTAATCTGTAAACAAATGCATATTATATCTGATAAGTGCACTAGATTAAATGTCTCATTGCTAATAAGAATCCTTATGCAAATTTCAGGATTTATTCTCAATGTTTATTATGATATTTCTTACAAAAAGAGTTGGAAAGACATCAAAATCCTGAACACGAAAACAGATTATCAATGACATTTCCATTCCCTCATGTTTTAGCATTTGGAGGGAGATTCCAAGGAAGGTATGGAGATTTTAGGTCAAAGATATTTGTAAAATCATGTATCAACTGTGCACAATCAAGAAGATGGGCTTGGCTTGTATTTTTAACACTTGCAAGAAGTAGATTTAGATATTTGTAATGTTTTTCATTTGGTGCCAACATATGACTAAACAAGCAAATATTTAATGTATATACCCAACTTTAAATGTAGCCACAAAACAACTCATATCTTGGTGGTTTAATAAGTTTATCAACTCTGATTTCTACAACACCCTTCTAAGTTTCAGTACTCTATTTATTGCATCAAACATTATGAACATATTATTACCTGGGTTTTAGTCAGCATTCAATTCCCTTTTACTAATACAGAATTGGGTGGTAATGAACATTATTCCTATTTGACAAAATGGCCCGCTGGAGTGTAGATTACAAAACAAAACACAAGTATCAGGTTGTAGTAGATAAGTACGCAGGACAAAACATTTATATCCATCCATTTCATAAGAGTTGTTTTCTTCAATAAATTTACTCAGAACTATGCAGGTCAAAAATATATATTCAAATCAAACACACGTATTTAGTGAACCATGGAAACTAATTACAAGTTCATGGTCCTTTATCTTTCAACTTGAACACCACAGCAAGAAGTTAGTTGGATTATGCATAGATGGAATTTTTAACTGCAGAATACGTGTAATGTCCTACCCCTTTCGAAGACAAAAAAATTTGCCACCAAAAGAGCCAGGTTTCGATCTTGGGTTCCAAACTGAAAACTTGAGTGTCTTGTTTGCTGATTTGGGTTATTCAGTGTTTTGTATGTTTGGAGATCATATGAACATTCAATGTACTAACTCCAATTTTCAAATATCATATTAACTTATGAATTTTCAACAAGACATTTTGACAAACATTTGTCATGCATACTCAGAAATAACAGGGCAGCTCTCAAGAATGGATCACAACTTGAAAACTATCAATCCAAATGCTACCAAATTCGAACACTAGCTTCTTCCAATATAGATAAACAAACCCAATAAAGGAAATTACATTAAAAGGAGTATACCCGGAATTGTGAAGGTCTGATACAAATCTGGAAATGTTTATAAGCACACAGAAATCTTCATTTTTTTATCATAAAATCCAATTTACAAACTTCTTCAGCATACAACTTATGTTTTTGAATACCCTTTTTGGAGACAATAATAAAGCATGTAAGAAATCCTCCAAAGACTAGGCGTTTGGACCTAGGCAAGCAACTCGTCCCCCAAGAAATGTACGACCATGCCAGGAGCAGGTACGGCTGCTAATAAACACTACAAAAATCCAATGAAAGTCTCCAGAACCTGCAGAAAAGGTGGCGGCTAGGTCTGTAGTTCAAGAATCTAAACCATTGCTGAGTGTGCATCCAAATCGCTCTATTTTGGCCCTAGATGGTATGGCCAGCTGAAGGAGTGAAGTGCAAATGAAATGGAATTGTTGTTAACTTCAAACCCTCTCCAATCTGCTCAACAATATCTGAAAATATCACCTTTATCAGCTCAATTGCATCCACTGAGTATGAATGCTCATTAACCAATCTAAAGGTATCTTTCAACCTTGTATGTCGTTTTCGTCGCAATACAAGCCTGGAATGACTGAAATCTTGCAACGTGCAAGTCTCACACAATAAGCTTCAAGAATAATAGTCAAAGATGTCACAATCAACTCTTCAATGCCACTTTTATCCTTTCCCAAAGTTGGTTGATCCATTCACTTCTTGAATGTGGGATAATTTGTCTTTCCAAATGCTACGTTGCACCTTGAAGGCATTCTTTTTACTATAAATTGTAATATATTTCACTTATTACTTTCCAAGGAGACCATACCACTTTTATGACATTAGAAATATGAACTTTATAAAATCCCCTTTAATTCAAGTGGTTACATGACCCCTTTTAAGATTAAATTAATGCCCAACATTAATATATTTAACTTTTATATTTAAATATAACATTATAAATCTTCGGGCATTAAAATTATTGCTCTCCCAACATCCAACCACCAAACAACTTACGAAAACGGATACCCATTAAGCCGAAGATGCCAGTCGTACTTTCCGTTTCCCGAGAATCCAACCCTAACTGACTTACTAAAAATAGTAAGTCTTTGAAAATACTGCCAAAAAATGTCCTAAAAGCTGACAACTGTGAATGCAGATTGTCCAACAATATCTCCATAACACCTAGTGGTTCCTAAACACTCGACATTGCCTACGGAACCTTATGAATAGGCAAGTCCATATTACGCTCTGTTAGCTGACTAGGATGGCGACATTACAGTCCTCCGTCCTCGAGATTGCTTGTCCTCAAGCAATCCAATCTCAGAACATGACAATCTCAAAAATAATTGCCATGCAATCCCTGGATCCCATATGATCCGATGAGCTTCATATCTCCAACTGAGATAAATCCTGCACTGCTGACCCTTTGCAAGTGTCATCTCGTGTAGTCCTCTATCCAGAAGTGCAATCAGTCTTTGAAATAGTTCAACCAACTCACAAGTAAACTGCTCTCCACAATCCCGATCAAGCTCTGTCACCACACTAAAACCGAGCATATCCTCTAAGTCCCAAATCAACATCCTGTCATAACTAACATGCCGACGCTGCGCCACTTGATCAAAACCAGAAGCTCATAGTAACACAGTCGCACACACCTCATCTGTATTCCCAGAATGACAACACCCCAAACTAGACTGAAAAACCGGTGTGAGAGGACAAGTAAATCAAGGATGGTAAGTTGAGAGGATGCTAGAATCAACCCCCCAACAACTCCCAACAACCAAAGTAACCGATCCTTGACCAAAAAATCTCTCCAATCTTTTTGTTGACATAAGATTGGAGTTAATCGGTTGCTAATCCACAACCGAACAATAATGACCCATCTGGGAGTCTGAACTAACTCCCGCCACCAAATAGCCAACGGAAGTGACATCAAGGCACGATCTCCACAGATCATTGACCTCCATGGGCACACACCTCCCGGATCCCATGGGCCAAAGAATATCCTAGCAGTCATGTCAATTGCCAACTCGGTGAAACGGCAACGAAACCACTGACAACTATCTAGATCCCAAATCCATATGTGGTCCCCTGCCATATTGCCTAAACCAAGGAAAAATCCAAGGTCCAACACCGAAATATCATAACTGCATACAAGCAAAGAGTTGTTCAGCCATAACTCTGTCTCTACACTACATCCATCATGCTAAACCAAACAATCATCCCAGCAATGAATCACCTTACCCTCTAATGAAGAAGGCATCTCATACCCCAGTGAAGTATACAACCCGCTATAACAATCTTTCAACCCACCACTATGTGTCATCCGAAAAAAGGTCCACTCATCTACATATGGGCTGAAATCAAAATGACTAGCATACCTCTCTATACAATCCATATGAACCTCACCAACTGAACCCCTATGAAGCTCCAAAGAATCCCCTGAAGTATGGCTCACATCATCATCCTCAGGATTGGAATCAGGTAATGTACCATCATCTACTGCACCAAATGAGGAAGTAGCATCCATTAAAGAAAGCATATCATCACTTTGCTTATGCTCATACTGACCGACTTGAGTGAATGCGGAATCATTAGAACTAATCAATCCTTCCTCACGTCCAATCTCATGTATCCCCTCAATCAACTGCTTAACCACCGTAGTATCCGAATTAGTCTCTGAATCATGTGAAATGGATGCAACAGATGACTGACTTTTCGCTGTGAAAAGGGAGTGATGAGCTAAACTCAACTCAAGACAAAGCTCATCAATCTCCTCATCTTTCCGAGTGAGCTCTCGGGAAGTCTGCTCTGCAAACCGCATAACCCGATCCCTATCAGATAATAGCCTCAAGTAATCTGATTTGATTACCTCGAATGCTCGCTTGATGGCCTGCAAATCTGTAGCAGTAGCTCCAACTGTCAACTGGTGCCTTCTCTCTCCAAGCTGGGTTGTCTGATAAAGGCATTTAACAAACTCATGTGTGCTATTCAAATGTGTCAATGTGTGGACAACCTTCTCATCTGTAACCTGTATGTGATCCTGCAATGAACTGGAATCATCAACCCAAAATAAACTCTCAGGTGTATCCTCCAATGTGCAATGATCAATCTTAGGCCCTTTCACCGCACTTGCACTCACCAACCTCATACTCCGAAGTGATGACAAAACTATGCTCATCCTCTGAATCACCAACTACATCAACAACTGAATCCTCAACCACAAGATCAGCGTGCTCATCAATACACACCTCTCCAATATCCAACACACAAGATGAAGTGACCTCATCCTCATCAATTACTACTGCTGCTTTGTTTTCCCCATCAATATAAGAATCAACCTGAACCTTGGTTATGCATGAAACATTCTGTAAATTTTCAACCTCCTTGTCCTCTTCGCTATCCACAACTATGCTTGGCTGCAATGAGTCGTTTCCCTTTGTCCTTGTTTTTATTCCAACTGCTAATGGAGGCTTCAACCACTTAGGATGATGTTCTATTATTGTTGTAAAAAACTCATTTTGTTCTTGAAATTTTTGCATCAGCTCTATCATGAGTTCTTGGATAGTAGCCATTACCAACACACTACTGCAACTTTGTAACCCTCAGGCTGGTAGGATAAGCTGAGCTCTGATACCACTGTAATGTCCTACCCCTTTCGAAGACAAAAAAATTTGCCACCAAAAGAGCCAAGTTTCGATCTTGGGTTCCAAACTGAAAACTTGAGTGTCTTGTTTGTTGATTTGGGTTATTCAGTGTTTTGTATGTTTGGAGATCATATGAACATTCAATGTACTAACTCCAATTTTCAAATATCATATTAACTCATGAATTTTCAACAAGACATTTTGACAAACATTTGTCATGCATACTCAGAAATAACAGGGCAGCTCTCAAGAATGGATCACAACTTGAAAACTATCAATCCAAATGCTACCAAATTCGAACACTAGCTTCTTCCAATATAGATAAACAAACCCAATAAAGGAAATTACATTAAAAGGAGTATACCCGAAATTGTGAAGGTCTGATACAAATCTGGAAATGTTCATCAGCACACAGAAATCTTCATTTTTTTATCATAAAATCCAATTTACAAACTTCTCCAGCATACAACTTATGTTTTTGAATACCCTTTTTGGAGACAATAACAAAGCATGTAAGAAATCCTCCAAAGACTAGGCGTTTGGACCTAGGCAAGCAACTCGTCCCCCAAGAAATGTACGGCCATGCCAGGAGCAGGTACGGCTGCTAATAAACACTACAAAAATCCAATGAAAGTCTCCAGAATTTGCAGAAAAGGTGGCGGCTAGGTCTGTAGTTGCAAGTAGATCTCAAACTTCGACAAACCATTGCTGAGTGTGCATCCAAATCGCTCTATTTTGGCCCTAGATGGTACGGCCAGCTGAAGGAGTGAAGTGCAAATGAAATTGTATTGTTATTAACTTCAAACCCTCTCCAATCTGCTCAACAATATCTGAAAATATCACCTTTATCAACTCAATTGCATCCACTGAGTATGAATGCTCATTAACCAATCTAAAGGTATCTTTCAACCTCAAGATATGGTGTCCTTGTATGTGGTTTTCGTCACAATACAAGCCTGGAATGACTGAAATCTTGCAACCTGCAAGTCTCACACAATAAGCTTCAAGAATAATAGTCAAAGATGTCACAATCAACTCTTCAATGCCACTTTTATCCTTTCCCAAAGCTGGTTGATCCATTCACTTCTTGAATGTGGGATAATTTGTCTTTCCAAATGCTACGTTGCACCTTGAAGGCATTCTTTTTACCATAAATTGTAATATATTTCACTTATTACTTTCCAAGGAGACCATACCACTTTTATGACATTAGAAATATGAACTTTATAAAATCCCCTTTAATTCAAGTGGTTACATGACCCCTTTTAAGATTAAATTAATGCCCAACATTAATATATTTAACTTTTATATTTAAATATAACATTATAAATCTTCGGGCATTAAAATTATTGCTCTCCCAACATCCAACCACCAAACAACTTACGGAAACGGATACCCATTAAGCCGAAGATGCCATTCGTACTTTCCGTTTCCCGAGAATCCAACCCTAACTGACTTACTAAAAATAGTAAGTCTCTGAAAATACTGCCAGAAACGGTCCTGAAAGCTGACAACTGTGAATGCAGATCGTCCAACAATATCTCCATAACACCTAGTGGTTCCTAAACACTCGACATTGCCTACGGAATCTTATGAATAGGCAAGTCCATATTACGCTCTGTTAGCTGACTAGGATGGGGAGATTTCATGTATAGGGAAGTCTAAATTCTCATAAATACATGGACTTCTTACTGCAAAAGGATCAGAACTTCTGTTGTCAGTGCCATCCATAATCCTATGGACATAATAGGTTTCTAACAGAAGATCATGCTGAATTGTAACTTGCTGTTTTGAGGTGACATTGGTGTAGCAACACATGAAGAAGCAGGTAAAAACAAATGTAACACATGAAAAGATCCCTGAGAACTAATGTCTAGATGTCTGGCCAACTTCCCATGCAAGTACACAAAAATGAAAATTTCTTAAAATATCATGATTGATCATGTCTAGATGTCTAGATGTCTAGAGGTTGGAATAATTAGAACAGAAGTAGACACTTGTCAGTCCTATGAATTGATCATGATTGCTAATGAGAAAGGGCTCAAATGGGCCCTTTCACAAGGAAATCATCTATCTTCTGGTTCTGTTATATTCCAGTGATCATTAAATTTGACTTGTTGCTCAGAATTGAGTGGATTTTGTTGGGTTAAAAAGTTCTGTTTAGAGTTTCCTTTTTGTATGTTGTAATCCATGCTTTGGTTGACTATTAAGCACACTATTAGCTGTAAAATTGCCCTTAACTGTTATGAAAACAAATGATCTGTTCTGATTCAAGTTTGCAATGATGAGGGACTTTACTACGCTTAAATGTTGTTAAAACGTTAATCTGTTCTCATTGATTTTTATAAATAATTAAGGAATTTGTTTGACATAATAATTCCTTGTAACTTATGTGAATAGACTCTTGCCTTTTTCTATGGGTTTCGTGTAGCCAATATACGATGGATCTGGTTGAGGATACTTAGGACATTTACTTGGGTTTAATCCATGTCTGTTTTATATACAAAGTTCAAAGTTACATAGCAATTATAAATTTCAAAAGCATTTCAATATCTGATATTTAAATGTTGTAACATATTGACAAGATGATAAGTTGGATTATACAGATCAAGTGCTTACAAACGTTGTGATTAAGTGCGAAAATGGGAGGACGAGGCACACAACATCTTGAGAGGACCTTGCTTAATTATAAAATTGGAAGGCCTCTAGGGTCTGGAACATTTGGTAAAGTAAGGATGGCAGAGCATATTTTAACAAAACAGAAGGTTGCAATAAAGATCTTAAGACTTGAAAAAATTAGAGACAGGGATATGGAAGAAAGAGGTAATGTATAAATGTAGGAATCAGGCATAGATTTTGGTCCAATGGGTTTTTTGCTTGCCCTTTTTATATCATAAGCTACACATCAATTTAGTTTTACGATGTTCATGATATTGTAGATTTTAGTCTTAGTAAATGGTGGCTATTGTATGCCAATATATGATTTCTAGTGTCAACTTTTAACTTTTCAAGTTGTTTACATGTATTATAATTAGAACCTAAAATGTTGAGTTTTCTTTGAACTCCGATAGTTGTTATATGTACAGTGTATGCACATTGGGTTACAAGTATAATGACAAAAAGCATGAGAACATATTGAACACATATTAGCAATGAAAGAAACCAATTTTTAAAAGAGTATCAAGAAAAACCATAAAGGGCATAATAACATAAAAGGTACCTCCTTTTGTAAGCACGATAAACAAAAGAGAGGCCACCTCATTTGTTATAAAGCTTCCATCATCATTCTTCAATCCCTTGATTTGAAATAATTTTTAGCTCATGCAAACATGGTATCTTTGGCCTTTGGATTTGTTTATAGTACTTGAAAATACTATGCATGTTTTCTTAGCTACCTTGTAGTGCTTTGCTTGTTTTATTCTCCTAAATTGTCTCTTCATTTGAAATAGAATTTTCCAAACTGGCATACTTTCTGAGGGTTCTGTATCACAAAAAATGAAAGGAATTGATGGTGCAGTCCATTTAAACCAATTTAAATGGCTTTCTTTTATAGCAAGTTTTTCCTTGTGAAAAAACCTTATCATGTAAATGATCCGTCTCAAAGTATAGTTGAGTTTTTTTAGTATAAATATTCGATATGGAGCTTACAATAAGACTTTATTCTTCAAATAGAGCTTACAATAAGACTTTATTCCATGTTTTTGAAGATTTAATTGACATCTTTGATTCAATCAACGATTCTTTCAGGTCCCTAACATTTCTTCACCGTTGAGACCTCATGTCCTTCACTAAGTCCGAGTATTCTTTTCTTTTATGTTTATAAGTCTTCTTGTTCTTTTTTCCATTATTCTTATACGATTATGTACTTTTTGTTTGACTTTTTGAACATCCAATAAGATGAAAGAATATTGTCAAATATTTATCACATTTCTTTAGGGAACTAAGATAGATAACAGGCATAGTTCAACATGAATTCATACCTGTAGTTTATATATTACCTCATCCATTTTCTTCATTATTACAAATTCTACATAGTATATTGGGGGTGATACTGTGTAAGCTCTAGTTAAAATGGAACATGTCGTTTGAATTTAAGCTAAGTGTAGAAGTAGAATACAACATGATACAATATTTATAAATAAACAAAGGTACACCATGGGAAGAACTTACAGATACATGTGGATACATTTCACCCAGCATGTATCCTTCACAACCTAGTTATCTATAATATGCCATGGTTTGGTTAAGCATACAAAACACTCTTCTTACCAAATAGATGCGTACATATAGGTACTACGAGAGTGTTAGGTGGTTGGGAACTACCTATATATGTGAAAATTAAAATATTTCATAATATTACACAATATTTATTATAAACATATATCACGAGACAGGTTGGTGGTTGGCATCTGCTAAAACACTAATCATTGAATAATATTTGCCAAGAAATTCATTTTGGCATATGACTTAACCAACTTAGGTGCCAACTTCATTGTTTTGACACTATGAAATATAGGATATGGCTCCATAATTGCTTCATCAACATACGCTCTCGGTGGATGTTGATATAGAATCGGAGTTCCTTTTGGCAGTTCTCTCACTTCCAACATTGACTAGACACTACTACTGCCAACACCAGCTCCCATGGCTGCATCTAATGGATCTCTGCAAACTTCTTCATGCATTCTTCATTTTGGTCCCAACTCTACTTCCATCCTCAGTTGCCATAGTTTCCAGTTCCCAACAAAACCAACTCGAAACTTGCTTCAGACTTTATCAAATAGTCACCTCCTAAAAAAATGTATCAACCTATTCATTAATATTTTTCCCATGAACTGGAGGCTGCCTCAAATTAAGCACGTCTACCAAAAAATGCTCACTCATTCCTCCATGTTCCAACTCGTCCTCCCTATCATGTTTGGTGTTCGTCTCTTCAATGTCTTCTCCATCGTGACCTTTCAGGTTAATTTTCTGTTTAGCAGCCTTACCCTCCTGAGTTTCTGGTATTGCATCTCCTATTGCATCAGTTTGCATTCTGGCCATATCCACCATTTGCATTTGTAATCTGATTCACGTCCAAGAGCCAACATTGTGCAATAATGTATTGAATAGGACTAAGGGCATTTCATCGTGCAATGTGTTTATTATTTTATAATATTTTATTATGTTAGCCCAATAGGCCATGGTTAACCTTGTATGGTTAAATCTTATTTAATATTTTAATTAACCTAAAGCCCACTTGTTATGTTTACCTAGGTTAAAATTTATGATGTAATTTGTGGTTTTGGTATTGCTATAAATACCCCTCACACTCCTCATTTCTTATCGAAATGTTGTGCAATTTTATCTATGGATAATGATTATTTATGGTGCCTAAGGGTGCCCCCAATTATTTCATTTCTCTTTGCCTTTTGTAAAATATTTGAGTAAATGTTTTGCTTTAATTCATTTTTGGAAAATATTGTGAATTCCATCATGTTATGAAAGTGGGTGTGGAGCGGCATTGCTTGGTAATGCAGGAAGGTGGTTCAGTGCCTCCGATTCTTCTTCCAAACCTTTGGGAGATTATAAGTAAATATCCTTCTTGATATTCCTCTGCTTGAAATATTGTCAAAAGAAACCTACTTCTTTTCTTTGAAATTATCCTCCTAAGAACAATTCAAATTACTGTTGTTGGGACAAAGGCTTCCTGCCAGAATTCAAATTTCAAACATATGCATTTCCCTCCAAAAGGCATTGTCTTGGTGCCCGTTGCACTCGAGGCTCATTGCTGCTCCCTTCACAAAGGTGGGATGTGCCTCGAATCATTCGATAGGGTGACCATTGTGGCCAAGTGGATAGGACTGAAGACGCATCGTTACTAGCTTGAGTTCAATACATGTGTTGAGCTCCCTTTGACTTGCCATGGTATCGTGTGGAATTTTAACCATTTTTATCTATGCTCAAATTCATCCATCGGCTTGGCATTTTGGTTTTGCATGTGCTTTTGATAAGGTAGGGAATAGGATTGAATTGTGCTCCTCCCTTGTATAGGTGCTCAAGCCCCTGGACATCTACGTGATCCTAGTGAGCTTTTGCATGGTCATGTGCCACGACAAGATGGCTAGCAGGATGTTTTTGTAGATAAGTGGGTGTTGATTTGATTCGTTGGCGCCAATGTGGGTGATGACGTGTTTAGCGTCGAAGAGACTCCGGATCGAATCCCTCCAATGGCTAGATTTTTATTTTCGAGTTTCATGGAGGATCTTGCATGTGTAGCAGCCAATGTGGCCCACTTTAGTGCTACGTCTACCTGATTTTTTAGTCTTAAACCGACTCAACCAATCATTTTGAAGCAAGTGTTGTCTGTTGAGTAGATCAAAGGAGCTAAGGGGGTGAAAAGTGATTGGATCTCTCCAACGAATTAGAGGTTTCCAAGTGGTAGATCGAGATTGGTGCTTTTCATCCCTAAGGTTAGAGCCTTTGATTTTTCATTTTTTGGGGTCCATTAGGGAAAATCTTCTAGAGGCCATAACTTTTGCTATGGAAGCGTTTTGACCCTGTTTTTTTTCAAATCACATGATTTTTCAAGATCTATGCACTGATGGCATCAATTTATGTATCCATTGCAGTGTTAGGGGTTGGATTGTGTAAGATGGACCACAAAGCCCTAATTACTCGCCTTAATGGGCAAAATTATAATATTTGGTCAACTCAAATGATCGGCCTACTACAAAGTAAGAACTAGTGGTGCATCTTTCAGGAGGATAAATCAGTGGTTCTTGATGATGAAACTCGACACCATAAGGCAGAAGATGCCTTAGGTTTGTTTTCCTTGTTGATTGAACCAGAATTACTTTTCCATGTCAAATAAGAGAGTGACCCTATCAAGGTATGGTCAAAGTTGCATGATTTTTTTGGAAAGGTTAATACTACTGAAGTAAGTTGCTTGGAATTGGAGCTTTCTTCTCTTAAACTAGCTGAGTTTGATAATGTTGAGGACTATATTGTGAGATTCAAGGCTTTAAGGGTAGATATTACATATTCTGGAGGCAAAAAGAAAGATGATACAAAATGTGTTAAGATTGACCTTGCTAATCTCTCCCCCTATTTTTAGATGTTGAACCTAATGGTTCATATGATTCCTATGTTCTTGGAATCCCAAAAGACTCTTACTCTTGATCAACTTTTTTCTCTTCTAATTCACTTTCAGGTTGCAATGCATAATTGTTGTGGTGGAACTCCTCAAATACAGGATCATGCAAAGGAATTAAAGTCTCAGGAGGCTAAGATCCAAGGGCCCATGGGCAAGGCTAAGACCACTTGCGGATATTGTAAAAGGGAGGGACATCCAACAAAGAATTGTTTGTTGAAGCTGTAAAAGATTGAAGATAAGTTCTTGACGCAAGGTGGTCGTCTTTCAGATGACGAAGAAGATTCATATGGATTTGCCTCTACTTCAAAGGCTAACTAGAGCATCCATTATTGGGGGCAGAATATTATTGTCGTTAATGTCTTCTCTCCGTGGACCCTCAATTCAAATTATTAGGGGGGTGTTGAATTTCTAATCCGATTCATGGCCAAGAGTTGGCATTGTGCGATGTATTGGATAGGCTTTAAGGCTTTTCATTATGCAATGTATTTATTATTTTGTAATATTTTATTATGTAAGTTGAATGGGCTATGGTTAACCTTGTTATGGCTAAACCTTATTTAATATTTGTAATTAACCTAAAACCCACTTGTTATGTTGGCTTAGGTTAAACTTTAAGATGTAATTTGGGGTTTTGGTATTGCTATAAAAATCCCCCTCACACTCATTTGTTATTAGAGTGTTGTGCGATATTATCTACGGATAGTGATTATTTATGATGCCTACAGATCCCCCCAATTTATTTCGTCTCTCTTTGCTTTCTGTTTAAGATTTTAGAAAATGTTTTGCTTATGTTTGTTTTTGGAAAATATTGTGAATTCCATCACCATCGTCTCCTTGCCTTTATCAGGTTTAGCTTCAAGTGGTTGACTACTCTAGCCATTCTACCATAGAATATGTTCTAATGAAGGTTGCTTTCCCTTCTCTCTTCCTTTCTATGACATAGGTCAAGTTGATGCCGCGGTCTAAGTAGTTGTAGATGTGAGCTCAATTGGTGGTCCATCACCCAATGGAGGTTAATGTCTCTCCACTTCATTTGCAAACTACCTCATTGGCATTCTGGCATAGCTCTCAGGTGTATCCACATTCATTGGCAATGAAACATCACTAGCAAAGTCTCCTCCTCTAGGTACTTCCTCCAACAGTGGTGATGCTTCCATCACATCAATGTAGTTTTTATATTGTCATCCATATCTGACTAGTGTCTCTTGTGCTTGTTGTGGCATAATTGTTCTCCTTGCCTATTGTGCTGCTCCTCTTGGACACCGAACTCTCTGTGCAACAGGTTTTGCCTGTCTTTGTTTCTATCCTCCTTTGGTAGCCTCAGTCGAAGCCACTTCCTTGGTACCCACAATGGCACTTGTAGTGCCTCCTTGTATAGTCTGGCCTAACAATTGTGCTGGAATCCCGGATGGCACTACAACATTGGTCAATCCACGCAATTTAGAATGATGACCTGCCATGATTCTTTGTGAATCTCCATAAAATGCCCTCATCATTGTGGTGTGTTATGGGGATCCTGAAGGCAGAAACACTTTGACACCTTGACTCACTGGTTGATCTTGCTTCCATTGTTGCTATCGGGGCTGCAGTTGCATTCCCAGCTATTACCATTGTTGCTCCAACTATTTTTGCCTCTTCTCCTTCTTGACAGGTTCCTCAACATTAGGCAATTGTGTTGCTCTATCAGAGTCTCTTCTCTCTTTATCCTCCATATTTTTATGATGATTGTTTTGCTATTCTCTTTTTTGTTATCATCTTCTTCTTCCCCAAAGCTATTTTTTCGATTGGTCCAACCTTTATGAGTGGGGCAACATGTACCTAATAGAAAATGGTAGGCATGCCTTCCAGTATGGTATGTGGAGGATTTAATCCTAGAAACTGAATCTTTTCATTTGATCTTGCATCTAGAAGTAATGCTACAACATGGAAAGCCATCGAAAAATTCTGTGTATACCGCAACAGAAAAATTATGAATGTAGTCTAACAAGAAACTTGCCCAATCGTACTATTCGTTAGCCATTACTCCTTCCATATACGGTATGAGAATCAAGAGAAGCTGTTTCAGCTTCAAAAAAATTCAAGACAGCTGGAAGAGGATCTGGCCAAGGCCACCACGTAGCTGGAATCTACTCAGAAAGAGATTAAAGATTTAAAAGATCAGCTTGTCGCGTCCCAGCAGGAGGTGGTAACACAGAGGAAGACAACCGAACAGCTGTCAGAAGAGAAGAGGGCAGCACTGGAGCATGTTTCCCAGTTGCAAGATTTGCTGAAGCAGACTCAATCACAGCTGAAGGAGAAGGCGTCCCAGGCGGCTGCCTTTTCAAAGGACAAGATCAAGGAGATGCGGGCTAGTTTGCTGCAAGACTGCAAGACTAATGTGGTCAGGTCCCTGTCCGTCCTGTATTTCGCATCCAGAATTCAAGAAGTATCTACCCAGGGAAAGCTTGCGGTAGAGGAGGCTGAACGCCAAGCGAGGCAATGGCTGGACTTGGCAATAAAACTTGAAGAATTTGCGCGCAAGGGCCTCCGATTTCCTCCTATGTCCTGAATTGCCCTAGATTGGGCAGATGCGAGGGTAACCTTGCAAAATTACTTTGAAAAAACTGAGAATATCAGGGCCGCCAGGAAGATGCTGGATGTACTGAACCACGAGATGAATATCTGCCTGGCCCCCTTCAACACTCTTTCTGCGCTCGGATTTTCGAGCTTTGTCAAGGATGGGGAATTTCTGCCCCTAGAGCGAGTAAAGCAAGACTGGCTGTTTTTTGAGGCAGACACATCAGAGATTGATGGCTGGACTGAACCAGTCCAAGAGGCACATGTGACCCAAATGGTGTCAAGATTTTGCAAAATTAACACCTTCCTCCAGGAGTTGGGAGAGAGGTATGACACCATTGACGTGCACATGGTTGCGGCATTCAAAGCAGCGCTAAAGGATATCAGCGATTTAGAGCCCTTCCAGGCAGCAGCTTGGGATCAGGCCAAGATCGCATACGAGCACGTCCGCGAGCGGGAGCAGCCTGCCGAACAAGAGGGCGACGATGGTGCTGAGCAGTCAAGCTCAGAAAGAGAAGAAGAGGAAGGATCAGAAGAAGAGGTTGCTGAAAGCGAGCCCGAAGAACAGTTACCTAGAAAGGGAGCTCAGCAGCAGCAGTAGGAGCAGCAGGATGCAGGGGAAGGGAGTTCCTCTGCGCCCCAAGGATAAAGGCCTGGTTCGTTGCATCGAGGCGAGCTCGACACCCCGCGAGCCGCCAGGAATGTTGCCATATTTTGCACGGGGTGCCATGTCTTCGAATTTTTTGTAAGGATGCTACTTTCCCTTCCCTCTTTCTTCTCTCCCTTTCTCCACTATCCCCTATCTTTTCTGCCATCAGTTTCATTCTCTCCATTTCCTCCCCCATACTTCTGACTGTTTCTCTGAGAGGGCAAAGAAACCAAAAATTTCTAAGTGCAGTCAGCCCGCACTCGCCTATCTGTGTGCACCTGGGCAGAATTGTCAGAAACGTGCCCAGGAATTCTCTAAGTGTGGAGCCGCCCGACTTCGCAGCGAAGTCGGGCTGCGCTCCTAGTTTCATGCGCACTTGGGAAGCTGATGTGTGGAGCTGAGCCCAAAAATACTGTCTTGAGCCGCCCGACTTCGCAGCGAAGTCGGGCTGCGCTCCCAATTTCATGCGCACCTGGGCAATGTCAATGAGAAAGATAACCACTTTTTGGTTAAGTGTTGGGACCACCCGACTTCGCAGCGAAGTCGGGCGGCGCCCTCAAGCTTGTGCGCAGTTGGGCAGCTCACTTGAAGATAGCAGGAATTTCCCTAAGTGTTGGGACTGCCCGACTTCGCAGCGAAGTCGGGCTTCGCCCTGGAGGAAGTGCGTAGCCGGGCGATTTGCCGTGATGACTTCAGAATATCGGCAAGTGTTGAGCCGCCTGACTTCGCAGCGAAGTCAGGCTGTGCTCACTGACTTGTGCGCACTCGGGCAAAGAACGTTGAAAACTGCCCAGAAAATTTCTAAGGCACGAAGGCCTTCCCAATTGCGTTGCTTCCACCCTGTGCTGCTCGGTTGCGCTCCAATTGTGGGCGAAGTCGAGCAGGAGAGAAAGTATGAGCTTCAAAGGCAAATTTTTCCCCTTATCAGATTTCGACAGGTGTCCAACCTCGAGATTCGAGTCTGAGATGCGACAGAAGGTGTGCGAGCGTGAACTGACTTATGGTACTGCAACTACCCTCATTCAAGCTGACTCGAAGTTTCATCTACCGCACTGTCACGTAGCTGCCAAGTTTTCAGGTGGACCTTGCTGCAAGTACATTCCATACCCGCAGAGGTCAACATCAACCGCTTTTGTCAGCTTTGTCAGCTATTGTCAGGTCTGGGATCCTGTGCCCAAAGTTGTAATGGGGGGGGAAAATTGCGCTATAAATAGCTGCGCCATATCATTGTAAAAGGGGGGAAGGGGGATATATTGCTAGGGAACTGCTGTAGTTGTGCGTTTGCTTCTGAATACGAAATATACTTGGCTCTATTGATTGTCTTTGTCTTGTATGCTGCCTTTACTGAGTATTTCTGCCTCATGTTGCTTATGTTATTGCTTACTGTTATTCTGCTTTTCTGGATATCGGTATTTGATAGTTAAGTATTCCTGGAACGCAAAAGTGAAGGATACATAGGATGAATGGTGTTGATAGTTTTTGCAACATATTTGTGTTTAATTGTTGTTAGTAGTGGTGATTGGCTGTTGTCGTGTTGCTTATCTTCCCCACCCGGAACAATCATATTTATATTTCTTTCTGCATCTCTAATTTCTTTCCTACACTCTGAGCTTAAACCAAATTGAGAAAACATAGGAAGTCGGCATCCTCCGGAGATTGGCGCGGAAGGTGTTCCTTCCTTCCGGCCTTTCAATCTGCTGGGCGAATTTAGGGCGCATTACACTAAATCCTATCCTAGTGGCAGATTCGTAACCAACAGTCGCCTCTAGGTCTCTGTCTCTGGGTCACTACCTCTGGGTCACTGCCACTAGATTTGCCTCTAGGTCACTGCCTTTGGGTCTCTGCCTTGGGGTCTCTGCCTCTAAGTCACTCCCACTAGATCATTGCCTCTGGGTCATTGCCTTTGGAACTCTATCTCTGGGACACCTCTAGATAATCATTGTCTCTGGGTCATCCACTATAAAATCATCATATTTGTAGGATCATCACTACAGATGCTATCTTACAAGCTATGCTTGTGTCTTCTTTTTCTCTCTGTCTACGATGGGACCTCTTTCCAAGGGTCTCTATAATCTGCTTTATAGAATGCCTTCTATTCTGAATATATTCTTGGAATAGGTAAACTCAATATATCTTATACTTTTCTTGATTCTTTCTCAAAAAAATTTGAAACTTATTCTTCACTGGTTGTTCTTCAACCTAGTGGTATTAATCCTTATCTTCACTAGTTTTCCTTCAATCTAGTGGTAATACTTTTTTTTTTGCAACTTTCAAGTTCTATGTAAGCAAACTTTGATTATACTTGGTTTCCTTCTGTAGAAACCATACAATATTCCTTTCATTTTACCGCATTCATCTATGTTCATCCATCCACAATCAACGTTTACCTGTAGTCTTTCTGTTTCTTTTGTAGACAAAACATTTGTGACAAATTACTAAGTCAGAGAAAATTCAAGATGATTGACAAATTGTTATTCATTTTATTTTGCCGGATTTCTTGTTTGAAAGATTTACTTTCCCTAGGTCAAATAGCCATCAGTGCCTTTTGCCCCTTCAAGATCCTACTTCGCATTCCTATTGTTTCTATGATGATTTTGAGTTCCTCGAGGCAATTGATGATTGGTGTCCTCAGCATGTTTGAGGTTTTATGTTGCACCTTCCTTGTGCCTTTCCCAGGTCTCATTTTCATTAATGTTTGCAGCGTCTGTGTTCAACTTTTAAATGGTACCTATGTTAATTTTCTTTGTCATCCTACTGTCATCATTTCTTAGTACTCTGCCTTTCGCTGAATCTCCTGGACCGCTCCTTCTCAAATCCTACCCGCGTGTCAAACTTCTGCGTGTTGCATCACCATTCCTTTTCGTCGCTTTTCATTTTCTTGGGAGTCATCGTTTTCATCCTCTTTCCCACACCTCTATCCGCAGGAGGTTTCTGTCGTTTTCCAATGCTTCAAGTTTCTGTTTTTCCTTACGAGGATCACGTTTCTTTAAATGATTCTTGCCCAATTTTTCAAAAGTTTTTAAGAGGCACACATTTCTATTTTTGGCAGTGTTAGGAGTTTTTGGAATTCCCAGTCTACTAAGGCTCGTTGCTTTGACATCAGGTACAGGGTGGAATTGTTGTTTCCAAGGAATTGTTACAACCCGAGGAAATTGCGAAGAAGTTTCCAGAAACCCTTTGATTCTAAAGCTCACCTCCTCTCTAGAATTGCTATCTCCGTCGATTTCTTGCTCAAGGTTTCGGTTAGAGCACTCTGTTTTTTCTTCCATCCAGCAATTTTGTAACCTGGCCATTATGGGTTTCATTGAACTAGAGACACTTGAAATTGAACCTGTTGCTGAGGCGATCATGAATGCGCATGGATTCATGCCTTTTTTGCAGCAATTCTTTGGGACGGACTGGGACGTGAATATTGCTTTTGCTTCCACCTGGGATAAAGGTGTTGTTATCATCCATGGAGTGGAATTTCAGTTCGACGTCCAAATCCTTGCAGAAATAACAGGTTAGCCGCTGGTGGGAAGAACCGTCCGTAGAGACAAACATAACTGGGACACAGAGCTAAAGGAGTTCGAGCCAAGATCAAGTCTACGCAAGCTCATAAAACCAGAAATGGTCAGGGAGGATTTACCCACTCCTTGGAAGGAAGTCATGAAATCTGTGATGGAGTATATCACGGTTGATGACCCGGGTTCCCCTCTCAGGAGTTTTCACATAGCCTTTGTGAATCACTTCAGGGAAGTGAAACCTCTCAACATCCCTAAATTTCTATTTTTATCTATGGAATATTCCATTAAGGCAACTCGCTCAAAGAAGGATGAGGCTTGGCCCTCACATCAGGGACTTTTTAAGGTAATTTACAAACATTTGTTAGAGAAGTTCCCAAAAGGCAATGTTGTTATACAGGAGCAGCAAGCGGACTCCAAATAGACTACGGAGGAGGATACGTCCTTTACCTCGTCCTCAAGTGCTCGTGGTCCCAAGAAAAGCAAAGCGGAAGGCAACTCTCAAGATGCTGACAAATCGGTAAGAAAGAAGGTCAATGTGGAGGATCGCCCCACCCCTTCGAGAAGCTCCTGTTGCCACATTTTGCTAAGGGGTAAAATTTTGGAAAAATTGAAAAAAATTGCAGCATTTTTGGACTAGATCTTCTCCTCTCCTTTCCAAGCTATCAGTCCAGGCGATCCTCGGGATTGCATTTTCAGGAGCCACCAGGTTCAAGTTTTCAGTTTTCAGCAAGCTCCGACGAAGTCTGGGAAAAGGCCAAAAAATTCTAAGGCATGGGCACTCCCGGGTCACACTCTTTTTGAGCGATTCCGGGAGTCGCTCCACTTCTGCGGCGATTCCCAGCTTCGCCTTGTCCCCAGGCCACTCCCATCATCGCTCGAGAAAGTCGTCGAACTGCAGAGAAAAACTTGGAAAATTGACTAAGGCAGGAAGCCCATGGGTCGCTCCATTCTGGAGCGACTCCCGTCGTCGTCGCGCCCATAGAGCGACTCCCGTTGTCGCCGCGATTCCCAGTGATCGCCAGGAGGTTTCAAAGTTCTAATTAAGGCATGGAGCTCCCGAAAGTCGCTCCCTCAGCAAGCGAACCCCGAAATCGCTCCGCCTGCCCGGCGACTCCCGTCGTCGCTGCATTTTTTGGCGAACCGCGGCAGAAGGGTGTTTGAAGGTTTCTAAGGCGTGAAACCCGTAAGTTGCTCCATCCTGGAGCGACTCCCTTCATCACCGTTGCAGCCCAGCGATCCCCGTCTTCGCCCCGGTCTCCCACGATCACCGACAGAATTAAAATTGAAAATTGTCTAAGGCACTATGCGCGCCACAGTTCGCTCATTTCCATGAGAGACTCCCGAGTTCGCTCCACTCTGGAGCGACCCTTGGGATCACTCCTATTTCAAAGCGACTGAAGGGTTCGCTCCTCCATCGAGCGACCCTCGTCGCCCCCTCCCCCATTATGACGAATTCCGGCTGTCAAAGAATTGAAGAAGACAGAGAAGTCCCCTCAGGTTCACCTCTTCCCCAAGCGATTCCTAGCATCGCTTCTACCCGATAGCGAACCTCAGATTCAAGTGAAAGCGGACGATTTTGGGGATTTGGTCCAGTCTAAGCAGGGCTACAGGTAGACCTCAAAAGCAGGGTAGGTAAACATTGATGGCATGTGTTCAGGGGCAAACTGTACTACACCTACCACATTGAAGAGACGTGCCTTCTCAACAACCAGATCCGTCCGGAACCGTACCAGACTCAGGAGAATCGTGTTGCAGGTACGCTCACGGCCAGTAAAGGTCAAATCTCAGCAGCTGTCGCAGTTTTGGGGTTCTGTGCTTCAATGTAATTTGGGGGGAAAATTCTGCTATAAATAGCAATGGACTTTCATTGTAAAAGGGGGGAACATATTGCTAAAAGAGCTGTTGTAAACAAACACTTGCTTCAATACAAAGCATCCTTGGCTCTAACTCTTGTCTCTTTCTTTTATGCTGCCTTCTACAAGTATTTCTGCTTCATGTTCATTTATTTTTCTGATTGCTGTAATTCTGCACTCTGGATTAGGGCATTGGACATTAAGTGAATCTGGAATTCTGGCTGAAGGATACATAGGAAGGAATCGCAGTGTTAGTTTCTGTTACATGCTTTGTTTTGATTGTTGTTGGTTTGGGTATTAGTTAGTGATTGTGTTGCTTGTTCTTCCCCACCACTATTGCAATGCCATTTACATTTCTTTCTGCATTTTTCAAATCTCTTTCCAGTTCCCTTATCTCAAACCCCAGTAGTGTAGTATAGGAGCCGGCCTTCTCCGGAGATTGGCACGGAAGGCATCCCTTCCTTCCGGCCTTTCAATCTGTTGGGCGGGTCTAGGGCGCAAAAGACCAAATCCTTTCCTAGTGGCAGATTCGTAACCAACAGTTTCTCTGGCACGCCCGGTGGGACAAAGACGTTCCACCTCATAAGCAGTATTGAAGAAATGATGTTCGCTTCAGTGTTGTCGAATCTGAACATCTGGCGACTCTGTTGAACTCGGATACCCTCCAAATCTCGAAGACCAGTCCAAGAAAATCCTGTCTTCATGCGTACGAGATGGAGAGTTAGAAACGCTGAAGAAGATCCTGAGTACTACGAGCTTGACATCAGTGCCTTCGGAGAGCGTCCTAGGCTGATCAGGCCGAATATTCCTCTGGACGAAGCGCCATCGCAGGAGGCCGTAGTTGACGAGCAAGATCCAACATCCGATAGTACTGCAACCAGCTACCCTCCAAATCCTCCGAACTCTCCGAACTATCAAGGGGCTCCTGTCCAGCCAACCCAGTTGTTGCTGCCGCCATTGCCGCCTCCCAATCAGTCGAATCCGAGCGCGAACATGGCGAACCCACAACCGAACCAGAATCAGCAGCAGAATCAACAACAAAACCAACCGCCAAATCCGCCGCCCAGGTTGTTCCAGGCTTGGAATCATGCGGGGCCGTTGAACCTGGCAGCACCAGCCGCCATCCCCTCTGCAGCGCTTAAGGCCATCCCTACCTATGACGGCACGGGAAAGACGGCGCAGGAACATATCCAAGATGTTGCAGCCTTGGCCACCATTCACGGCATCACAGAAGAGAATATCATGGTGAGGTTGCTAGTCCTGTCCCTCAGGGGGAAGCTCCTGTACTGGTACAGAGCATTACCACCCGACACTATTACTACTTGGGACCAGTTAGCAGGCCTACTGATACAAGGGTTCAATGAGTCGGCGGACCCTTACTCTCTGCTCCATCAGTTCACAACCATCTAGAGGCACCCGCAGGAGGAGATCCCCGACTTCAACGTCAGATTTACTCGGACCTGGCAGAGGGTCCCCGATGGCTTGCGACCGACTCCCGACCAAGCTGCATTTTATTACCTTAGAGCATTCCACTCCGACCTCAGTATGAGTATCCGGTATTCTGGCGTCAACACTTTCCCGGATCTGTACACGCAAGCGCAGAAGGCCGAGGCCGATCTGATTGCCATTGGCAAACTTCCGCCAAAGCCGACCATGCCAATTTTCCCGGATTTGCCTCAATACCAATACCCTAGTACATCCACTCAGTACCCGGCTGCCTCATCCACTCAGTTCCCGACTGCCTCTTCCATGTACCCGGTTCCCTCATGGAACCCAAGCCAAACGCCCAGTTATCCGCAGGTCCCAGCTCCTCAAGCCCCACAGCTTCCTCCGCCACCGCAATACCCGACCTTGCCTCCGCCAATAGCGCCATTGCCATTACCTGCCCCTCCGACGGTTGACCCTCAGATGAGGGTTCTAAAGGAGCTAGAGTCGCTTAACTCTACTGTGAGAACACTGTCCAACGACATGGCAGTGATGAAGAAGAAGCAGGCTCAGCAGGAATTCCTGCCAAGAAGGCCATATCCTCCTCCGACGCTTACAAGAGACCAAGCCATAAGGGAGCAAGCCGCTCAAGCTGGTAGACCTCCGGCGAGGAATGCTGCCATCAGTGAAGAGCCGAGCACTTCGGATTACGTGCATTGGTGTTCGACCTGCAATGACCCGCATGGGGAAGATACCTGTATGGTACACCAGCACTATATTCAAACACTGGCTGGTAGCTCTTCCAGTGGCCAGGTCAACCTGATTAGAGAGGAGGACCGTAACCTCGTGGTCCCTGAGGAAGAGCAAGTTTCGATTCTAACCAAGGATGGCAAGAAACCGATCGAGGTGGATGCGGCCCAGATGCAGCCTTTGAAGGTGTACACCAGACGAGAAAAGGAGCAGCCTCCAGCAAAAGCTCCTGACAAGGTTCCCTTGCCCCCGCCAGCAAAAGAGAAACCACCGCCGGCGAAGGCTCCCGTGACGCAACCTCAAGTCGAAACCAAGGAGCAGGCAAGGGAGAAGCTCAAGTACCCGTCGTTGACAAAGCGACAAAGGGTTGAGGCCACGCAGCAGTACCGCACCAAGTACGAAGCTGCGAAAGAAACGGAGGTGCCCACTACTTCGGCCTACAACATTGTTGATGAACTCAAGAGGACCCCGGCCAAGATAAGCATGTACGACGCCCTGCAACTCCCCGGGCAGGTAGATCTGCTGCAGGAGTCGCTGAAATCTGTCAAAGGAGGAAAGCCGACACAACCTGTGTTAGCTCAGCCCCTGACTACTTCGGTCACGGGAAAAAACAGACCGCCGCCGTTCTACTTGTCTCTGCGGATGGAGGGGTGTGTGGTGCACAACTGCATGATTGATTCCGGCGCATCGACTACCGTAATGCCAAGGGCGGTTTGCGAGGAGATAGGCATGGAATACACGCGAAGCAGCCAAGGTGTTCTTCAACTAGATGGCACTCCTGTGAAAACAGTGGGCGTCATTAAAGATATCCCCATCCAGCTGCACAAGGCGCCTCAGATCGTCGTGATACAGGAGGTTGTGGTCGTGGACCTGGAGCCTTACTTCGGCATGTGCCTCTCAAGGGAGTTCACCGCCAAGCTAGGCGGTTATCTTTCTCTCGACTACTCACATATGGAGGTCCCCTTCAAGGGGAGGAAAGTGAAAATCTACAATGAAAAACCCTCCACCTTCCTTGTCGAGAAGATCCCTGAGGAAGGACAGCAGGATGAATCGGTGCACCTAATGACGGAACAGTTGGAAGAAGTGGACATAGTGGAGGAAACCATAGAAGAGTTGCGAGCGGAAGATGAGTTCTCCTTGCTTGATTTCAACGCCATGATTGAATCAGATATAGGCTGCTATTCTATCACCCAGCCTGAGAAGCCAAAGGAGACAGTAAAAGAAGACAAAGGCCCTGCCCCGAATGAGCTTTGGAAGCTGTACTTTGATGGCGCCCGATGCAAAAACGGCGCCGAGGCGGGGGTTCTTCTAGTTTCACCCTCGGGAGAGCAGAAGGATTATTGCTACAGGCTGGCCTGGAGTTGCACCAACAATGCGGCAGAGTACGAAGCCCTGTGTCTAGGGTTGAAAAAGGCAGAGAAGTTGGGAATCAAGCAGCTGCAAATCTTTGGAGATTCGGAGCTGGTCTGCAAGCAAATTACCAACAAGTGCACCTCAAAGAAGCACTATCTCAAGGCGTACCGCAATAGGGTCTGGGACTTGTTGGAATCATTCGAGGCCCTTAATGTACAAGCCATCTCCCGAGAGAAAAACAAACACGCAGACGTCTTAGCGTCTATCGGAGCCAGATACTCCCCGACTGATGACATGATGCAGAAGCCTAAGGCGGTAAGAACCATTTACAGGCCTTCTGTGCTTGATAGGGACACCCACTGGCAGGTGTTCGACTGTGACGAGCAAATCGTCAATTTTTTAGTTCATGAAGCAAGTACTATAGAAGGTAGAGACCCTGATGACGAGGAGTATGAGGGGTTGATACAGCTGAAAAACAACCATGTCCCTAAGGGGCTAATCACTCTGGAGAGTCTATTTGATCAGAACGATAGAGCGATATCTCACCGGATCAAAGTAGACGCCAAGCAGTATAAGGATCTGGAGCTTGAGCCCGGAAAGGTGATCAAAGTTGGAACAGACTGCACTCCGAAAGAGTTGGAGCAGATTCGGGCTTTGTGCAGAAAGTACCCTGATATCGTCGCTTGGTGTTATCAGGACCTGAAGGGGTACGACAGAGAAATCATCCAGCATACCATAGAGCTGGAGGAAGGGGTCAGACCCTGCAGGCAGAAACAGAGGCCAGTCAACCCGAAAATAGAGGTTCTGATGAGAGCCGAACTCTTGAAGATGCTAGAGGCAAAAATCATCTACCCCATCAAGCATTCTTCTTGGGTCGCAAATCTGGTCCCTGTCAGGAAGAAGAACGGGGATATCCGCCTGTGCGTTGATTTCCGCAATCTGAATCAGGCCTCGCTGAAGGACCATTACCCGCTCCCGCAAATTGATCAGATCCTTCATGTGGTCGCAGGAGCACAACGCTTCTCTCTCCTAGACGGTTTCTCTGGATACAACCAGATCTGGGTGAAGGATGAGGACCAGCACAAGACGGCGTTCACCACCAAATGGGGGACGTTCGCCTACCAACGTATGCCCTTCGGCCTGTCCAATGCGGGGGCCACATTCCAGAGAGCCATGGATATTGCGTTCCGTGAGTTGTTGAACAAAATTATTGTCATCTATTTGGATGACATGACTGTGTTTTCACACAGGAGAGAAGAACATGCCTCTCATTTGCAGCAAGTGTTTGAGAGATGCCGGGATTTCGGCATATCCATCAATCCGAAAAAGTCTGTCTTTGCAGTGAAGGAAGGGAAACTGCTAGGCCATGTCATCTCTGAAAAGGGGCTTGCAGTTGACCCTGACAGAGCAGAGGCTCTTCTTAAACTTCCAATCCCAGTAAACAAGAAAGGGCTGCAGTCTTTCTTCGGCCAGATTAACTTTGTAAGAAAGTTCGTGCCCGATTTTGCTCAAGTCATTAAGCCAATGGCCGAACTCTTGAAGAAGGATGTCGAGTTCGTCTGGACTGAGGAGAGAAAGAAGGCATTTGAGGAGATCAAGGCTAGGATCGCCCAAGCGCCTGTGCTGGTTAACCCGGACTATTCTAAAGATTTCATCCTATATGCAATCGGGGAACCTGAAAGTTATGCGGCGGTCCTAACACAAAAGGGAGATGATGGCGAAGAGCGGCCGATAGCCTTCTTGAGCCAAGTAATCCAGCCGCATGAGGAAAGATACAACTCCATCGAGCGCCAGGTGCACGCAGTCATGAGGTCCTTGAAGAAGTTTAGGCACTTTATCTCCCAGAGCAGGACAACAGTGTTCGTGGTGCACCCAGATGTCAGGAGTTTTATCATCCAGGGAGAACTGGGTAACAAGAGGGCTGGTTGGATCGCCAAGATCTAGGAGTTTGACATAGAGGTTCGACGGTAAAAGCAACAGATCAAGCTGACGATAAAAAAACCCAAAGCGTTGAAGAGAACCGTCAGCCCGGTGCCCATTACCCAAGAAGAAGAGGTTGCGCCTCTCAAAAGGAGAAGGACAGAAAAGTCTAAAGGGCAAGGGGCTGTGCTCGGGAAGGAGGCTGTGCCGCAATCCGAGGTGACGCCGCCCCAAAAGAAAAGCAAAACCTCGGGAGTCGCTGCAATAAAGGAAGATACGCCCCCATTAGCAGAAAATCAGTGGATAGACCAAGTCTTCAGCTCGCCGGCTCAGGAGGAGCCCGCAGGTACGCATTCTTTATTCTCTCAAGCTTCTGAGTTAGTGTCTGCGGCGCCTCCGTCCTCTGCTGCTGGACCCATCCCCGCTGCCATTCCCTTGGTTAGCGAAGCAGTAGCCACCCTTTCCCTTGCCGCATCTCACCCCCTCATTGAGGAAGCCCAACATTTCGTCACCGAAGAGTCGCAGCCTGGCCATCCTTCCATAGAGCCTAACAGTCCCCAAACCCTAGAAGAAACCCTACCAGGCGCCGCTGCCTCAGATCCGCCACATTCTCCACGCCTTTCGCCCGCAGCCGGCACATCATCTGTAAACCTTGAAAACCCTTCTATCTCCCCCACTCAGGCTGAGTCATCCTCAAGGGCAGAAGAGCACCAAACTGCTATTTCCCCTTCCCTGTTTGCGGAGGAATACATGTCGCAGCAGGGTTTGCCTTTGGCCAGGCCTCTCTTCGTAGAGGCAGATTTAATACAGATAATGGAGAACCAGCCTGTGGCAACGCAGGCTAAGCGTACCTCCAACAGATGGGCGCAGAACGCGATGAAGAGAAGGGGCGAAGAGATTGCTGAAGTGGAGAAGCGCTCCAGATTTGACTTCAACAACATGCTGCTGTACAAGGAAAAGAGGATTCCAAAAGTTAAGAAGCCTCTGAAGGATATGACCCCTGAAGATTATGAGTACCGAAGCAAAGCCAAGGATTTGAATGAGGTCAGCTTCGAGAATGAGGCGCTAGCTCTTCACGATGGAACCGATACGCTGCGCCTGAAGCACTTCCAGTTGCAAGAGCGCTACTACGATCTTGAAAATGAAAAAATCAAGTTGGAAGAGGGCATGGCAAGAATGCAGGCCCAGTTGGACAACTCTGAGAAGGAGTGCCAGCAGCTGAAGCAACAGGTTGCAGCCTTGGAAAAGGAAGCGACAGAACAGAAGGAAGTTGCTGAGCACCAGATAGCTGAACTTCAGGGCCAGCTTCAGCAGGCTCAACAGCAGCTGGAGGAAAGGGTTGTACAGGTGGAGACATTCTCCAAGGACCGCATCAAGGAAATCCGCACCCGACTGCTGAAGAACTTCAGACCCCGGGCCTCTAAGTCCCTTAAGGTTCTCACGTTCATCGCCCGGGTAAAAGAAGTATCCGTCGAGGGTAAGCCTCTGGTGGAGGAGGCAGAGCGAGAAGCAGACCGCTGGCTCGATCTGGCTGTCAAGGCAGGGACCCTTGAGCGCCGGAACCTCCAAATTCCCCCTACAGATTTCGTTGCCTGTGATTGGGCAGCTGCAAGGGCAACCTTGCATACATTCTTTGAAAGATTTGGAAAAATTCAGAGGGCCAGAGCATTGCTGGACATACTGGAAAAAGAGCAGGATATATGCCTGGGACCCTTTCTGACTCTCTCCTCGCTCGGATTCCCGAGCTTTACAGACAGTAATGGCGACTCCCTCCCAAAGGAAGCACTGCGGCCGGCATGGGATGCCTTTGCCGATGATACTTCGGACATTGATGGGTGGGCGGACCCAGTTCAAGAGGAACAAGTGACAGAGCTCACCTCCAGGTTTTGCCTGATTCGCTCCTGCCTGCTTGACTTGAGCCAGAAGGTTGAACAGATTGATATGCTCCAGGTGGAAACCTTCAGGCATTTGGTAAGTGATATTCGCGGTATGGAGCTCTTCTCAGAGATTGCCTGGGCTCAGGTTCAGGAGACTTTCGAGCGCATCCAAACCCGCCTTGACTCTGGGGAGTTTAATTCGGAGCAAGATCCAGAAGAAGAAGAGGAGTCGTCCGAAGAGGAGTCCGAGGAGGAGAACATTGAAAATCAATCAGGTGAAGATGATCCCGAGGAGGAACAACAAGAAACAGAGCAGCGAGACCAAGACCTGCAGCAAGGAGAAGCAGGGACTGGGGATGACTCCGGTCCCAAAGGATAAAGGCATGGATTCTTGCATCGAGGCGAGCTCGATACCCCGCGAGCCGCCAAGAATGTTGCCACATTTTGCTAGGGGTAGAAGAGTTTTTAAAATTGTCAAGCAGGTTGTTGCCTTCCTCCTCCTTCATTGTTGTTTTCAGTTTCCTTGTTTCAAGTTTCAGTTTGTTTCAGTTTCCATTTTCCAGTTTCCAGAGCAATCTTCAGATTTGGATGCATTGCTTGAAAGAAAAATGTAAATTTTTTCTAAGTAATGACCCCTGCCCATGATCACCGTCACTGTTGGGCGATTCCTGGCAAGTGCAAGATGTTTGAGCGACAGAGAGCAGCATTAGAAGGGGTTAAAAAGTGTTGGCCGTGCCCGCGATCGCCGTCGTTGTTGGGCGATCCCCGACGGCGCGAGCAGTTCGAGCGATCCGCGGCAAAGGGTTTATTAAAAAGTCTAAGTGTTGACGACCGGGATCGCCGTCACTTCCCAACGACGCCCGTCATCGCATTTATTTTTAGCAATCCGGAGCAGCATACAAAACTGTCAAAAAATTCACTAAGTGTTGCCCCGACCGCGATCACCGTCGCCTTCTGGCGACGCCCGGTGTCGCAGTCCTTTTGGACGTGCGACGGCGGGAAGAGAAGATACCCCCGACAACGATCGCCGTCGCCGCTTGGCGATGCCCGGTGTCACACTTATTTTCAGCGATCCGGAGGAAAGCAAAACAAAGAAAAAATGTTTAACTCCCCTGCTCCCGCGATCGCTGTAGCCACCCACCTTTCCTAGCAACGCTGCAGGTTTTCAACGATTTGTAGCACAGAGCACGCCCAAGATCGTTGTCGCTCACCAGGTCTCCCCGAAATCGCTCAATTTTCTAGCGCTTCACAGCTTGTGCCCGAGGTCGCTCCCAACTCCAATTCCGGAGATTGTCGTCGCTATTTAGCAATTCTTGATGTTTCTTCATCTTTTAGCGACCTTTGACAACGATCAATATGAAAGTGTCTAAGGCCAATTCCCCCCAGTTCTCAAAGCTGTTAAGCAGACAATACCTCCCCAGATAGTAGCAGCTGAAGTTTCGGGATTTGAGCCTCTCCTGGCAAAATTGAAAGTATACTCCAAAGACAGTGTAGGTGAGCCTTCAAAGCATATCCATGGCACGTGAGTGCAAATCTCTCCCCCCATCCCATCAAGTTGACAATGTCAGGTCCCCGGAGAGCCTGCAAAGGGCAAGTCGTACCAGCCACATCAATGGGATACGAGGTTTCAACTACTACGCCCTTTCGGAGCACCTGTAACGCAAAAAGGCAGAATCCCAGGGATTCTCTGCCATCTGACAGGGGTCAAGTTTCGATTGTCCCGCCAGTTTTGGAGGGAAAATGTCAATGTAATGGGGGGAAAATTCTGCTATAAATAGCAGTTCAATTCATTGTAATCGAGGGGGAACATATTGCTAGAGAGCTCTGTTGTGACAGAACACTTCTTTTAATACAAAGCATCCTTGGCTCTGCTATTTGTCTCTTTCTTTTATGCTGCCTTCTGCAAGTATTTCTGCATCGTGTCATTTATTTTTCTGATTGCTGTCATTCTGAATCCTGGATCACAGCATTGGCAATTAAGTAGACCTGGAATACTGAATGAAGGATACATAGGATAGAATCGCAATAGCAGTTTCTGTTACATGTTTTGTTTTGATTGTTGTTGGTTTGGATGCTAATTTGTGATTGTGCTGCTTGTTCTTCCCCACCTGAAACACATGATATTTCATTTCTTTCAGCATTTCTATCTCTTTCCAGCACTTTTATCTAAAACATCAAGTAGATTAGTATAGGAGCCGGCCTTCTCCGGAGATTGGCACGAAAGGCATTCCTTCCTTTCGGCCTTTCAATCTGCTGGGCGAATCTAGGGCGCAATAGATTAAAATCCTTTCCTAAGTGGCAAATTCGTAACCAACAGTGCCTGACCTTTGATCAGCTTGGTGGGTCGCACTTCTATATCAAGCTCCTGGATTTTGGCAATCCAACCCGCCCTTTTGTTTCCCAGCTCCCCCTGTATGATAAAATTTCTAACATCTGGGTGGACAACGAACACGGTCGTCCGACTCTGGGAAACAAAGTGTTTAAATTTTTTCAACGGCCTCATGATAGCATGCACTTGGCATTCGATGAAATTATATCTTTCTTCATGGGGCTGGATCACCTGGCTCAGGAAGGCTATTGGTCGTTCTTCGTCGTCATCTCCTTTCTGAGTCAGAACTGTTGCATAACTTTCGGTTTCTCCTACCGCATAAAGGATGAAATCCTTAGAGTAGTCCGGGTTTATCAACACGGGCGCCTGAGCGATCCTGGCCTTAATCTCTTCAAAGGACTGCTTTCTCTCCCCCGTCCAGACAAACTCAGCATTATTTTTCAAAAGTTCGGCCATAGGCTTAATGACTTGAGCAAAGTCGGGCACGAACTTCCTCACGAAGTTAATCTGGCCAAAGAAGGACTGCAGCCCCTTCTTGTTAATTGGGATCGGCAATCGGAGAAGAGCCTCTGCTCTGTCAGGATCAACTGCAAGGCCTTTCTCGAAAATGACATGGCCTAATAGCTTCCCTTCCTTCATGGCAAAAACTGACTTCTTAGGATTGATGGATATGACAAACTCACAACATCTTTCAAATACTTGCCGCAGATGGGAGGCATGGTCTTCTCTGTTGTGTGAAAACACAGTCATGTCATCCAAGTAGATGACAATTATCTTGTTTAACAGCTCAGGGAATGCCAAGTCCATGGCTCTTTGAAACGTCGCCCCTGCATTGGACAGACCGAAGGGCATCCGTTGATACGCAAACGTTCCCCATTTGGTGGTGAACGTTGTCTTGTGTTGGTCTTCGTCCTTCACCCAGATCTGGTTATAGCCGGAAAAGCCATCTAGAAGAGAGAACCTCTGAGCCCTGTTAGCCACGGATCCGCCACCTGGGAAGGACTTGGTGTGTCAATGCGCCCTAGTCCCGCAGACCAACATTGAAAGGCCAGGAGGAAGGGATGTCCCCCATGCCAATCTCCAGAGAAGGCCGACTCCTTTCCTAACCTACGTGGGGGGTTTTAGATAAGGGTGCAGGAAAGAGATTAAAAAGGTGAAGGGAACTGGAAAGAGATTGAAAAAGATAAGGGAACAGGAAAGAGATGTAAATGTCATGCGTTTCGGGTGGGGGGAGAACAAGCAGCACGATCGAAAATTTGCATCCGAACCAACAACAATTAAAACAAAGCATGTAACAGAAATTGCAACTGCGATTCTATCCTATGTATCCTTATGTTTTGTATTCCAGATCCAAATAATCACCAATGCTCAAATCCAGGATTCAGAATTCAAACGGACAAAAATATAAATGGACATGAAGCAGAAATACTAGCAGAAGGCAGCATAAAAGATAGAGACAAGAAGTAGAGTCAGGGATGCTTTAAATTAATTATAAGGTGATCCGTCACAGCAGAGTCCTCTAGCAATATGTACCCCCTCCACCCCTTTACAATGATATTGTGGAGCTATTTATAGCATAAATTTTCCCCCCATTACAACTTTGGGCACAGGATCCCAGACCTGACAAAAGCGGTTGATGTTGACCTCTACCGGCATGGAACGTACTTGCAGCAAGGTCCACCTAAAAAATTAGCAGCTACGTGGTAGTGCGGTGGATGACGCTTCGAGTCAGCTTGACTGAGGGCAGTTGAGGTACAATAAGTCAGTTCACGCTCGCACACCTCCCGTCACATCTCTGACTCGAATCTCGAGGCTGGACACCTGTCGGAATCTGATAAGGGGAAAAATCTGCCTTAGGAGCTCACACTTTCTCTCTTGCCCGACTTCGCCCAAAATCGGAGCGCAACCAGGCAATGCAAAGGGGAAGTGGCGTAGTTGGGGAGTCCTCCGTGCCTTAGAAATTTTCTGGGCAGGTTTCAACGTTCTTTGCCCGAGAGCGCACAGGTCAGTGAGCGAAGCCCGACTTCGCTGCGAAGTCGAGCAGCTCAACGCTTAGTCGTTTTTCTGGAGATACCAAGATGGGCTGCCCAACTACGCTCTTCTTCCAGGGCGCAGCCCGACTTTGCTGCGAAGTCCGGCAGTCCCAAAACTTAGCCGTTTTCTTCAAGTGAGCTGCCCAACTGTGCATGAATTTGAGGGTGCAGCCCGACTTCGCTGTGAAGTCGGGTTGCGCACCCAACACTTAGACTTTTTTTGGGATGTCCTTCACTGACAATGCCCAGGTGCACACAAAACTGAGAGCACAACCCGACTTCACTGCGAAGTCGGGTTGCGGCAACACTAACACTTAGAAAATTTTGGGCCTTTGTATGAGCGCAGTCGGGCGGGGCCCGACACTTAGTCAATTTTTTGGCCCGAAATTGAGCTTCCTGGTCCTGCTTCCCGGGGCCATAACTTTTGATCCGCTGACCCCATCGCCTATTATAATATATCGGCGGAAAGCTAGCAAAAAGATATGCAATGATAAAATATCCAAAGCTTATTTCATCCATTTTATCACCCTCGTTTATGGCCCGCGAAAACCCGAACACCTCTGCATGCTCTTTGCCACTTTAAAGCTCCATACTTAGGCCAAAGTTTATCAAAAAATTTAATGTGGCAAAATTGCCAACATTCCTGGCGGCTCGCGGGGCATTGAGCTCGCCTCAATGTGAGGACCCAGGCCTTTATCCATTGGGCAACGGAGTCACCCTCGCTGTCCTCTTGATCTCACTGCCGACAACAACCTCTTTCTCAAACCCTTGGCACCCATGGCCCTCTTGGAACACTAAAAAAAAACACTGCACGAACTAAACTAAGAAAACAATGAAAACTTTGCATACTAGCCGGCTTATTTATATTATTTACACAAAAGTTTGCGGCATGATTGGCATGCCGCCAACACAAGTCTATCTTTGGTTGCCTACCCGGTGAACCTACAGTGTCCGGACCAGATCTGATTGTACTTCAGTTGATCTTTGAAGTTCGGCTGGCCTCCCAAAGTTTGCCAGGTCGCGAACATGGTGCAACGTGGCAGGTTATCATTCATGCCGGTACCCATACAATCGATGAACAATGTGGCAAGGAGATTTGCCATACGGGAGCCCTCTTCGGGTACCGGTTGTGGTGATGGTTGGAGCCAATACCACCACTCTAAAGAGTCCACCACCTGTGGGCTCTCGAGAACGAGTTCCTCCAACTCCTTGATGCGATAGTAGGAGCTTTCCGGCGATAGGCCTTTTGTCGGGGTCTCCTCAAGATCAACCTCCTAGTGAGGCATGCCTATTGGGCTTTGGCTGAATGCTTGCGTGCTATGCCCTGGGACACAAAAAGGGTGCAAAAATGTGCCCTCTTTGTGTTCAGAATTTTCCACTGGATTTTGTTCCTCCTCTTAGCTCGTCTCCTGATGGAAACTGCAAGCAACCATATTATTCATCATTTGGGCGGTGTTTGCATATTCCCACTATTGACTTTGGACGAGATCTTCCTCTCGAGCTCCACACAGCTGCATTCTAGGGCTTTGCATAGTATGAGGGATTTGCCTTGGTGATTTTTCCAGATGAAGGCAAGCCAGAGATTCACCAACTCGGGCTTCCATATTTTAGCTCAGTCAGAGTCGCCAGGTGATTTTGCCAGATGAAGGCAAGCCAGAGATTCACCAACTCGGGCTTCCTGAAAATATGGAGACTGTTTGTCCCACCGGGCGTGCCAGAAACTGTTGGACACGGATCCGCCACCTGGGAAGGACTTGGTGTGTCAATGCGCCCTAGACCCACAGACCAACATTGAAAGGCCGAGAGGAAGGGATGCCCCCCATGCCGATCTCCGGAGAAGGCTGACTCCTTTCCTAACCTACTTGGGGGGTTTTAGATAAGGGTGCAGGAAAGAGATTAAAAAGGTGAAGGGAACTGGAAAGATATTGAAAAAGATAAGGGAACACGAAAGAGATGTAAATGTCATGCGTTTCGGGTGGGGGGAGAACAAGCAGCACGATCGAAAATTTGCATCTGAACCAACAACAATTAAAACAAAGCATGTAACAGAAATTGCAACTGCGATTCTATCCTATGTATCCTTCGTTTTGTATTCCAGATCCAAATAATCACCAATGCTCAAATCCGGGATTCAGAATTCAAACAGACGAAATATAAATGGACATGAAGCAGAAATACTAGCAGAAGGCAGCATAAAAGACAAAGACAAGAAGCAGAGCCAAGGATGCTTTGAATTAATTAGAAGGTGATCCGTCACAGCAGAGTCCTCTAGCAATATGTCCCCCCTCCACCCCTTTACAATGATATTGCGGAGCTATTTATAGCGTAAATTTTCCCCCCATTACAACTTTGGGCACAGGATCCCAGACCTGACAAAAGCTGACAAAGCTGACAAAAGCGGCTGATGTTGACCTCTACCGGCATGGAACGTACTTGCAACAAGGTCCACCTGAAAAATTAGCAGCTACGTGGCAGTGCGGTGGATGATGCTTCGAGTCAGCTTGACTGAGGGCAGTTGAGGTACAATAAGTCAGTTCACGCTCGCACACCTCCCGTCACATCTCTGACTCGAATCTCAAGGCTGGAAACCTGTCGGAATCTAATAAGGGGAAAAATATGCCTTAAGAGCTCACACTTTCTCTCTTGCCCGACTTCGCCCAAAATCGAAGCGCAACCAGGCAGCGCAAAGGGGAAGTGGCGCAGTTAGGGAGGCCACCGTGCCTTAGAAATTTTTTGGGCAGGTTTCAACGTTCTTTGCCCGAGTGCGCACAGGTCAGTGAGCGAAGCCCGACTTCGCTGCGAAGTCGGGCAGCTCAACACTTAGTCGTTTTTCTAGAGATACCATGATGGGCTGCCCAACTACGCTCTTCTTCCAGGGCGCAGCCCGACTTCGCTGCGAAGTCGGGCAGTCCCAACACTTAGCCGTTTTCTTCAAGTGAGCTGCCCAACTGTGCACGAATTTGAGGGCGCAGCCCGAGTTTGCTGCGAAGTCGGGTTGTGCACCCAACACTTAGACTTTTTTGGGATGTCCTTCACTGACAATGCCCAGGTGCGCACAAAACTGAGAGCGCAACCCGACTTCGCTGCGAAGTCGGGTTGCGGCAACACTAACACTTAGAAAATTTTGGGCCTTTGTATGAGCGCAGTCGGGAGGATGAGCGCAGTCGGGAGGATGAGCGCAGTCGGGCGGGGCCCGACACTTAGTCAATTTTCTGGCCCGAAATTGAGCTTCCTGGTCCTGCTTCCCGGGGCCATAACTTTTGATCCGCTGACCCGATTGCCTATTCTAATATATTGTCGGAAAGCTAGCGAAAAGATCTGCAATGATAAAATATCCAAAGCTTATTTCATCCATTTTACCGCCCCCGTTTATGGCCCACAAAAACCCGAACACCTCCGCATGCTCTTTGCCGCTTTAAAGCTCCATACTTAGGCAAAAGTTTATCAAAAAATTTAATGTGGCAAAATTGCCAACAAGCCCCAACGACCACATGAAGAATTTGATCGATTTGCGGGAGTGGATAGTGATCCTTCAGCGAGGCCTGGTTCAGATTGCGGAAATCCACGCAGAGGCGAATGTCTCCATTCTTCTTCCTGACGGGAACCAGATTTGGGACCCAAGAAGAATGCTTGATAGGATAGATAATTTTTGCCTCCAACATCTTCAAGAGTTTGGCTCTCATCAGAACCTCGATCTTTGGATTGACCGGTCTTTGCCTTTGTCTGCAGGGTTTCACACCTTCTTCAAGCTCGATGGTGTGTTGGATGATCTCTCTGTCATATCCCTTTAAGTCCTGGTAACACCAAGCAACAATGTCTGGGTACTCTTTGCACAGGGCCCGAATCTGCTCCAGTTCCTTTGGAGTGCAGTCTGTTCCAACTTTGATCACCTTTCCGGGCTCAAGCTCCAGGTCCATGTATTGCTTGGAGTCTACTTTGATCCGATGAGATATTGCTCTGTCGTTCTGATCAAAGAGACTTTCTAGGGTAATCAGTCCTTTTGGGACATGATTGTTCTTTAACTGTATCAACCCCTCATACTGCTCGTCATTAGGGTCTCTACCTTCAATGGTGCTAGCTTCATGGATTAAAAAATTGACGATATCCTCGTCACAATCGAACACCTGCTAGTGGGTGTCCTTATCAGGCACAAAAGGCCTGTAAATGGTGCGAACCGGCTTCGGCTTCTGCATAGTGTCATCAACCGGAACGTACCTGCCTCCAACAGACGCCAAGATGTCAGCATGTTTATTCTTCTCCCGAGAGATAGCTTTGACATTCAGGGACTCGAATGACTCCATCAGGTCCCAGACACGCTTGCAGTACGCCTTGAGGTAATGCTTCTTGGAGGAGCACTTGTTTGTTATCTGTTTGCACAATAGCTTCGAATATCCAAAGATCTGAAGGTGCTTGATCCCTAGTCTCTCCGCTTTTTTCAAGCCTAAGCACAAGGCTTCATATTCGGCTGCATTATTTGTGCAACTCTAGGCCAGCCTGTAACAATAGTCCTTTTGTATTCCAGATGGCATGACTAGGACCCCTGCTCCAGCACCGTTCTTGCATCGAGCGCCGTCAAAATATAGCTTCCACAGCTCATTGGGGGCAGGACCTATTTCTTCTTTAGCTGTCTCCTTTGGCTTCTCAGGCTGGGTGATGGAGTAGCAGCCTATGTCTGATTCGATCATGGCGTTGTAGTCCAGCAGGGAGAACTCATCTTCCACTTGCAGCTGTTCTATGGCCTCTTCCACTAGGTCCACTTCTGCCAACTCCTCAGTCATTAGATGGACCGTTTCATTATGCTGCCCTTCCTCGGGTATCTGCTCAACTAGGAAAGTGGATGGTTTGTCATTGTATATTTTCACTTTCCTCCCTTTGAAAGGGACTTCCATGTGTGAGTAATCAAGAGACAAGTATCCGCCCAGCTTGGCAGTAAACTTCCTCAAGAGACACATGCCGAAGTAGGAAAACTGGATAGGAATGTCTTTGATGACACCCACCGTTTTCACAGGAGTGCCATCTAGCTGCAAGACGCCTTGACTGCTCTGCGTATATTCCATGCCGATTTCTTCACAGATAGCCCTCGACATGACAGTGGTTGATGCACCGGAATCAATCATGCAATTGTGTACCACATGCCCCTCCATCCGCAGAGACAGGTAGAAAGGCGGTGGTCTGTTCTTTCCGGTGATTGAAGTTGTCAGGGGCTGAGCTAACACGGGCTGTGGTGGCTTTCCTCCTTTAACGGTCTTCAGCGACTCGTGCAACAGGTCCACCTGACCAGGGAGCTGAAGGGCATCATACATGCTGATCTTCGTCGGGGTCTTCTTGAGCTCGTCAACAATGTTGTAGGCCGAAGTAGATGGGCCCTCAGTTTCTTTCACTGGCTCATACTTGGTGCGGTACTGCTGTGTTGCCTCTACCCTCTGTCGCTTTGTCAACGACGGGTACTTAAGCTTTTCTCGAGCCTGCTCTTTGGTTTCAGCCAGAGGTTGAGTCACAGGAGCCTTGGCTGGTGGCGCCTTCTCTTCGGCAGGTGGAGGTAATGGTGCTTTATCAGGAGCTTCCGCGGTAGGTTGCACCTTTTCTCTTCTGGTGTACACCTTCAAAGGCTGCATCTGGGCCGCATCCACCTCAATGGGCTTCTTTCCACCCTTGGTCAGAATTGACACAGGATCCTCCTCTGACACCGCAAAGTTGCGCTCTTCTTCCTGAATCATGTTAACTTGCTCCTTCGGGTTGCTGCTTGCGAGAATTTGTACATAATGTTGATGCAACATGCAGGTGGCTTCTCCGTGAGGGTCATTGCATGTAGAGCACCAGTGCACATTGTCTGGAGTGCTTGGTCCCGCATTGTTAGCAGCATTTCTAGCCGAAGGCCTATTGGCCTGAGTTACTTGATCTCTTGTTAGTGCGGGAGGAGGATATGGTCTCCTAGGAATAAATTCCTGTTGGGCCTGCTTTTTCTTCATCACAGCCATGTCGTTGGACAGTGTTCGGCAGATGGAAGTGAGCGACTCTACCTGTTGCAGAATCTTGGATTGCACATCAATATCGGGTTGTGCTGACTGGGCAGGCGGAGGCAATGGTGCCAACGGCGGTGCTGGAGGCAATGTTGGGTATTGTGGAGGAGCAGGAAGTGATGGATATTGCGGGGTAGATGGGAGATGAGGTGTCGGTGGTGTGGGAAAATGCACTTGAGGGGGACCAAATTGAGACACAACTGGTGTGGGATTCCATGGTGGATTGTGATATGCAGTAGACGAAGAAGACGTCTGAGAAGACGCCGACGGATATTGTAATTGAGAGAAATCTGGGTAGATCGGCGGCTGCATCTTGTGCGGAAGCCTACCTATGGCAATCATATCTAGCTTTTCCCTTTGAGATACCTCATACAACTCGGGGAAAGTGTTAACGCGGGCAAACTTGATGACCAAACTAATGTCCTAGTTAAATGCTCTGAGGTAGTAGTGGGCAGCTTGTCCATCGGTGGGACGTAGCTCAATGGGCACTCTTTTCCAGGACCACACAAACCTCACATTGAAGTCTGATATCTCCTCTCGCGGATGCCGTTGAATGGTTTTGAAACTGGTGCAGCAGCGAGGACGGATTAGCAGACTCATTGAAACCTTTGACTAGCTATCCAGCCAGTTGGGCCCATCCCGTAATAGTGTCTTTCGGCAAGGATCTGTACCAGTATAGGAGCTTCCCTCGCAGAGAGAGAGCCAGCAGCCGGGTCTTGATACTTTCATCGGTGATGGCCTGAAGCGCAGCTAGGGCTAAGATATCCTAAATATGTTCATAGACCGTCTTCCCAGTTCCGTCATATGTGGGAATGGCCTTTAAAGCAGCAGCTGGAACAGCATCTTGCCCAGCTAGATTGAGGGGTCCAGTGGAGTCAACAGCTTGGAATAGCTCAGGATCATTTGGTTGAGGATTTGCCATGTCTGCGTTTTGATTAGGTTGATCAAGATTGTGGTAGGCCTCGGTGCTATCTGAATCTGTCTCCTCAGTTTCAGTTTCCTTTGCAAAAGCTTCGTCTTGGTAAGCGTGGTAGTCAATCAGCCTTGGGTGCTCTCCAGCAGCGTTGATGTCAAGCTCATAAAACTCAGGAACCTCTTGTCCTGCGTTCCTAGCTCTCCATCTTGTATGCATGAAGGAGCTTTTGATATTGGACCAGTCTTTGAGACTCGGAGGATATTTAGGTTCAACAGAGTCGCCAGGTGTTCGGATTTGTCAGCACTGAAGCGAACACCGATGCTTCAATACTGCTTATGAGGTGAGACACTCGTGTCCCACCGGGCGTGCCAGAGAAAGCTGTTGGTTACGAATCTGCCACTAGGAAAGGATTTAGGTCTTTGCGCCCTAGATTCGCCCAGCAGATTGAAATGCTGAAAGGAAGGAATGCCTTCCGTGCCAATCTCCGGAGAAGGCCGGCTCCTATGCTATTCTACTTGATTTTTCAGATAAGGGAACAGGAAAGAGATTGTAAATGACTGAAAGAAATGTAAATATCATGCATTTCGGGTGGGGAAGAACAAGCAGCACGATTACTAGCTAGTACACAAACCAACAACAATATAAACAAGGCATGTAACAGAAACTGCTACTGCAATTCTTTCCTATGTATCCTTTAGGTTCGTATTCCATATCCAATTAAATGCCAATGCTATGATCCAGGATTCAGAATGACACCAATCAGAAAAATAAATGAACATGAAGTAGAAATACTAGCAAAAGGCAGCATAAAAGAAAGAGACAGAAACAGAGCCAAGGATGCTTTGTATTCAAATGCAAGTGTCTGATACAGCAAAGCTTTCTTAGCAATATGTCCCCCCCCTTTTACAATGAAAGCACACTGCTATTTATAGCAAGAATTTCCCCCCAAATTACAATTGTGCACGGAATCCAAGAACCGGCAAAAGCTGCTAAAAAGCTGTAAAAGCTGCCAGGATTAGACCTCTGTCGGCCGTAGATGTACTTGCAATATGGCTCCTTTGAAACCCGTAAAGATCCGGTCAGATAAGGTGGGCGCAAAAAGTCAGGTCCGGTTAAATGCGGTAGATGTGGTACAGTTTGTCCTTTAATGTCCACCTACCCTGTACTCTGGCAGCACACTTTTTGTCTCATCCTAACAGGTGCGAATCCCGAAATCCGTGCGTCGCTGGAAACTGGGGGGTTTGACCAAAGTCGTTGATAAAAATGGCGACCCTAAGAGTTGCTCCAGAATGAGGCGAACCCAGGATGCACTTCTCCTTGGAAAACCCGACAACTAGGTCCCTTTTCTTATATTTGTTGATGTGGGGGAAAGACGACGACAGGAGTCGCTCGAAAAATGAGCAACCGACGTCAGTCGCTACCTTGGTGCCTTTAGCCAAATTTGCGTTCTCTCTCCTACTGTCGCTGAAAAATGGCAATGACGCCTAGAATCGCTCCGAAATGGAGCGACCGACGTTACCTTGAATGCTGCCTTTGACGAAGTCTGCTTGGGCGACAGTGAGTGTAGACAAGGGTGAGTATATTCCCGATACGAGAGGTGAACTGATCGAACAGACGAGACAAGGAATCAGCATGGGGTCTCGGGGTACAAGGTAACTCAGACGTCGAGGGGTCAGACGTCAGACTAGTCTATCAGTCAGTTGGCTGGGACCAGACGTGCGGGTACTGGAGACGTGCAGGAGGCTAGACGTCGGAGGGTGAGACGTCTGGAAGGAAGACGTCAGGTGGCTAGACGTCTTGGGACTAGACGTCTAGGAACTGGACGTCTGGGAGCTAGACGTCTAGGAGCTGGACGTCTAGGGACTGGACGTCTGGGGTGCAGACGTCTAGGCGTCAGACGGCTGCTGTCATGGCTCCTGCTTCCAAGTACCTGCAAACAACCTGCCAGGAAGAGTCTTCAACCTGCATAACAATAACAACACAACCTGCAATAACACTCAAGCACGATCTGCAATACACAGCATAACACCAATATGATCAAGCACTGTCTTATTATCTCCAGAAGGTTACAGATACAATGCAAAAGTAAGGGGGGTATTTAAAGGCTGCAGGAGCGGTTCCCCAACTACCTGCGCCAACCACCCAACCGTTTGCCCAACCAACTAGTTAGACGTCTAACTAACAGTTTAGACGTCTGACTAGCCAGACGTCTACACTAACTAGACGTCTGGCTTAACTAGCCTTAACCCAAATGGCGGCCATTTTGTCCTTTTGTGCATTTAATCCTTTTCTCTTCTGATTGGCTGATTAAACTAAGCAAACACTATGCCTTATACAAAATGGCATTACAAAATAGCATAAATCCACATTTGCTATATACATTCAAAATTGCTTGGGACATTTTCACAGTCAGTTCCTCATTTTCTGTTGTCTGGAACTGTCGTCTACATCTATCCTCCCCTTCGAAGAAGTCGATGTCCTCAGCGACTTTCTCCGCTCGGTCTGTGGGGTCTCTGCCTCTGCTTCAGGTGGAACTGGGTTCTTAATGTTGACAGCCTCTATAACAACTTCATACTCCTTCATCTGCATCTTCAACAACTCCCTCTCCTCCTTGAGTTGGTTGGTATAGTTATAAAACTTAGCACATTCCACCCCAAGGTTGTTAGCACGATCTTCTGTCTGTTTGAGAGCATCCAACAACTCAGTCTCCCTCTTCCTGAAGATCTCCTTCATCCGTTGTTCAGACATTGAGCCAGAAGACGAAGGTGCTCTCTGTGCTAACTGCTGCTGTAGAGTTGCCTCCCTTTGGCGTGCCTGCTGCAGTTCCTCCTTCAAGCTTGCCTGCTCCTTTTGCCAAACTTCTTCTTTCTTCTGCCATGTAAGCTCGGACTGATTTTTCTGTGCTGCTAAGTCCGTTGTCTGCTTAACCAGTAACTCCTTAGCCTTCGTCAACTGGGAATTATCTGCCTCCAACTGGGAGATCTGTCGAGTTTTCTCTTCCAGTTGCGTGCCAAGGTACTCCATGGTCTTCTGTAGCTTATCAAGTTCCCTTCTCATGCCATCTATCCTGTTCATACCTTCATCTAGGAGCGTCTCCTTCCGTTGTATTGTCTCCAGAGCAGTTCGCAGTTCTTCATCAACTGCTTTCTTAGCTGCGTGTACACACTTCAAACCTTCCCCCAACCAACACAATAGATGGGCAATGAAATTCATTTGTGCATACACCGGTAATAGTTCAGGAGCTACTTCCACCTGTGCTCCTGGTACTGCAGGTTGTTGAGGGTTCCTGTTGCTATGGCCACACTTATACACTCGTGCTTGGCTCCGGATAGAGAGTAGGTGTCTTCTCCGGCAATTGTGCAATCCCCTCCATTGTGGTCAAGCCGAAAAATGGACAAAGTCCATGGGGTATCCTGATATATATATGAGATGCCCTTCCGCCATGGTCCTTGTGCTGCCCAATTGACCGGTTTCTCCATCTCTCCCTCTATCATTCCTTGCCATTGCTTCCAATGGCCCATGCATGCTGCTTCAAACTGCAAGCGTATATTATCCATAATCTCCGTTAACTGTGAAAAACAGTCAACCGCTTGCTGATCCATGTTGTCGGACGGGTCCATAAAATTCGGTACCCGTACCTGAAACACTTGAGACCATAGGTCCTGTTGTTCCTCCTCCTGCTCTTCCTCTTGTACTGCCTCTTTTCCCTTGGATGTTGTTGACTTATGACTGCTCATCTGCGGTTCTGCCCTGTTCTCCGAATCGGTCCTAGGTGGAGGCTGTTCTCCCCCTATCTCAGCCACCTCTTCTTGTAAGATTTCTCTTTCCTCCACCTGGATAGGGTCTTCCCGTGAGTGTCCTGCAGTTCTTGCTTCCTCCGGAATTCGGCTTCCCTCCACTGCAGGTGTGGTAATCTCTCCCGGATTACCTAATTGTGTTTCCTCATTTGCGGCAAATAGCTCGTCAATTGATACTGCCCCTAATGTTGCCGCAAATGCAGTTGGTCTAACCAGTGAGTCCCCAACTGGCTTTGGTGAGCTGGCACCAACCTGGAATGCCGCTTCTGCAAAATACTCTGTGGGTCCGATGTGGACCGTTGTATTGGATCCTGCTGCCGGATTGTGAAGGGCTGAAGGGATGTTGAGATCCATCTCCACCCCCTGATGAGTTTCTAACTGTCTTTGGATTGAGCGAGCTGTCTCTAAATTCCGTTGAATGGTTTGCAATGCATCTTTAGAGAGAGCTGGGGGTGGCTCATCAAACCGTCCCTTCTTCTTCTTCCTTTGTACTATTTCTGGTGACTGGGCAACTGTCTGTTCTGTGGCTGTTTGCTTTCCTAGCCATTGGGTATCCTCCCCTTCTGAAGCAGTCACCGTCTTCTCCTGCCTCGGTGGTTTATGACATATCTGCTTCACTTTCACCTTCTTCGTTGGTGTAGTCCTCTTTGCCAGTGGTTGTGCATCAATCCACCGCAAGACACTTGGGGCTAATTCCGGAATTTTCTTCTCCGGTCCAAAGTCAGGAATCCGTACTCCTGCTCTCGTGGCTGCGTCCAAAATCAGCCCAATGGCATGAAATGCCATGGAGAAATTCTTCGTTACTCTTGACAGGAATGCCTGGATGCGGAGCGACAGATGTTGTGCCCAATCATAAGCAACTCCTTTATCTATTCCCTGCAAGTACGGAATCAGCCATATGGGCAAATCTGAACTCCTCTGTTCCCTTGATAATCTGGCCATAATAACGTTCATTATCACTTCTAGCCCAGTATGTCTCAACTGCGTCTGTTTGATGCCTCTTCCACCATGGGTGTTAAGCATCGTATCCACTTCTGCCCTGGCCAGAGTAGTGACGCTCATAATCAATTCTGGCGTCTTCTTGGGGTCTACCCTTTCGTTCACCACTGGCTTACCCTTCTTGGGTAGTCCGAATACGCGCTGAAATGACTCGGGAGAGAAGTCCACTGTCACCACCTTATCTCCTATGCACATATAACTCCTGTAGTTGTCCTCATCATAGTTCTTCAGCATTTGAATCGAGATAACCCTTAAAGAACTCTTTATCAAAGTTCGGGACTTGTAGTATAAAATGTACTCCTGCCTCCTTAAGTCTTCCCTTGACAGGGTTATCATAAGTTGCCTCTGCCCACCATTGCCGGCAAAAATCACCCGTCGGACAAGTCCATGTAATCTCTGTGGCGGGAATTGGTGCTTTTCCACCTTGCTGGACTTCCTTGCTCCTTTTGCTAGCCAATTCCGCTGCCTCCCTCCGCATTCTCGTCTGCCCTGGGTTCTCCACTTGTCCACGCACCTCGTGCTCCAGGTGATGTCGTAGCCTCTTTGCCGACACGGACTCTGTTTCCGATTCTGCCTGACTTGGAGCCTTGCCAGATCTGTGACTCATCTTTCCCGCTCCAACTGCTCGGCTGCCTTCCTAGCCGTCTGTCTTTTCCAGCCAGACGTCTGAAGAATTTGCTAGACGTCTGCCTTACCAGGATGCCAGACGTCTGCAATTTCAGTTTGGACGTCTGCTTCCTGGTCCAGACGTCTACCTGGACGTCTACTCTTCATGCCCAGACGTACAGCAGTCTACTCTTCTCCCAGCGTCTCCTTCCCTCCTCCTCTCCTTCCCCCCCGACGGCAATCCTCCTGGGCTAGACGTCTGCTATGCCCTAGACGTCTGTTGTGGCGCGCGTTGTCTTCACCACCCCTCTCGGCTGCTTCCTCTCCTGCCAACCGTGCTCCTTGCCTTCTCCTCTACCTGCAACTGTTTGGAATGGTGAAAATGGATGTTTAGCCTCTTCTTATAGCCTCTTGTGCATGCCATAACGGTTTCCCCAACCGCCACCTAGCAACCGTTTCCTCTATGCGCGCCACCTAGCTAGACGTCTGGAATTTAGACGTCTAGGGGTGTTGTTTTGTCTTTTCCCTATTTTTTTTTTTTTTTGATCATTTAATATCTCCGACTAAACCGCACAGCCATGCCGATGCGGATTTCGAAGATATCTGGCATCTCATTCCTGCTATGACGGCTTCGACTGTCGAAACTGCTAAAACCGTCATCACCCCCTGTTTCTGCTTCATCCGACTCTTGTCGTCTCCGACGATTACTTTGTCTGTGGCGGGTTTCGGGCTGAGGTTGCTCCGGACGTCTAACTCTATTCCTTGGTACAATTCGCCAGTCCGGCTGCTCTGCTTCCGGTTGTTGTCTGGCTCCTTGTTCTGGTAACTGGTGCCTACTTCCTTGACGTCCCGTGTTCTGCCGGCTTCTTTCTGCCGCCACCCGTATTTGCTCCATCCAATCCTCTACCAGACGGATTTCTCTTTCGTTTGGACTGTCGGTATTTGGATCAAATTCTTCAATTACATCCTCCAGGGGTCTACTCACAGGGTTCTGATGTGCCAGTTCTACTGCTGGGGGATCCGGATGTCTCTGCCATGGAATCCGTTCCGTGCTTCCGTCATGGCGCCGGATGATTACACAATCATCCAAGTAATGAAACATTTCCCTTCTCTGTTCTGGTCGATCAAGTATGTTGTGGTCAGGCTGTTGGGGTCTCGGTTGTCTCCGATTTCGGTTATTTCTTCTGGCTCTTCTGCCTCTTCCTCGGATTTCGCCATTCCGCGGTTGCTCAACAACTCTTACTTGATTTCTTCGTTCCGGATTAATATTCCCATTCCAGGTTCCTCTCCTCCCTCGAACCTGGTTCCTGTGGCCTCGGCCTCTTTCCGATCGAATCTCCCTATTGTAGGGTTGTCGTACTCCCAACTGCCCGAGATTCGGTCGGTCCCTCTGTCGTTCCTGACGACGTCTTCGGTTCCTACGAGCTCGCTGAGGTTGGCCCATAGGACTAACCTCAGGAGCACGTAGTGATGGGTTAACTGTGGCCATGCCCATTGCTGGACCTTGCGATTCAGCAAGTGGTCTGGTCGACCTAGGGGTATCCTGAGTTGAATTTCTCCCACTCTGGTTACCGGGACGGAGGTTAACCACACTCCTCCCTTGGTCAGGTAAGTCTTGGTCACCGAGTGGCTTTGATGAACCCTCCGGATTCCTCAAAATACCTCTATTTCGGCCTTGATTAATGAGTTCGGCCCGAGAACTCCCTTCTTGGCGTTGGTTTTCTGGGGTTACGTTATGCAGAATTCGCAACCTTCGGTCCGCTCTTAGCAATCTCCTTCGCCACCTGGCTTCCTCGAAGCGCCGGTGAGGTGCACATTGTGCTAAGGCTACCCGATATTGTTCTGAAAATTCTGAGTCGGTACTTGAATTGTTCGCGTTTTCATATGCAGATATGGGCCAGTTGGAAGTCTCGTGGACTCGACGTTCCAGCCTTCTCACTTCCCTCTTGTGTCGCCTGAGGTCCAATTCTGCTAGCCTGTATCGGGCTACTTCTTCGCGTTCAGTAGGACGCTGCATGGCTGCGGTATATGGAGTTTTGAATCGTCGAGGTACTGACAATTCTATTGTTTCATCTGTACTTGTGTTAGCAATGTTCAGTCCTTCTTCTGAAGAACTTCCACTCCCGATCACCTGTGTTTCATCTGCAAACCGTACTCTTGTCTGTTGATCATGAGTCAGGTGTCGTGGGCTTCTTTGGGGACTTACTTGGGGAATGTCGGGATCAGGTTGATTTTCATCACTACTTGATTTATCCTGCCAACCTCTTTTTCTTGTTCCCTCTGTTGCTACCTGGACATCCTTCCAATTGATTGCTGCCATCTCTTCTTTTGTTATTCTGTAATTGGCAGTTGAACTCTGTCCTGCTTCCCAGACCCTCGGTCTTTCAGGTGATTCCACTTGTTCTTCAGATCTTGCGATTTGTGCATCGTCTGAGTTTGCTGAATCTTCCGAGTTCAGTCTTATCCTTAATGTGGCTGAGGATGAACTCATGGACTGGTCGTCTGATGCTACTGCCTTCTCTCTCACCCTCTCCCCTTGGTCTGCATTGGTTAAGGAAAATAGACTACTTGCTGGGGAATTGCCCGATTCAGTCCTTCGTTCTTCATCCTCCTGTTCCGCCCATTCATCTCTGCGTACCTCCTGACGTTCTTCAATTCTCTCCATAGTGGTCTCCAACTCCTGGATGACTTGCTCTCCTGGCTATTGTCTTGTCTCAGAGTTTCATACTCTTCGTGCAATCTCTGAGTTTCCAACTGCATTTGTTGCAGAATTCTCGCCCCCTCTTCGTTCTGTCCTTCTCCCGGAATTTGTAGGACAACTTCTGCTGGTACCTGAAGTTGTTCCTCTTCGCTATTCGGAGCGGGTTGTTGTAACTGTTGTTGTTCACCTCTTCCGGTTACCGGTCCTTCTTCGGTTCCAAATAGCCATTCCAGGTTATGACTTCCCTCCTCCCGAACAACATCACTCTGCTCGTCATTGTCTGGAGTTTGGGTACCTGGATTTGATTCATCTCTCCTGGTTCCGGGATTTCCCTCTGATTGTTCTAAACCAATCATGTTTATCTGAACATGGGGCTTGTATAGTTTTAGTTTAGAACCGTTTATTGCTTCGGGGCAAACTGTTCCGTCCAGTTTCCTCGGTCTGATTGCCCCGTTCTCCAATACCTCTTCCACTTGGAAGGGTCCAAGCCATAAGGTTTTCAATTTCCCAGGCTTGATCTCTCTTTTTCCATTATATTTGAGGACCAATTCACCAGCCTTTAGGTCCATCTTCCGAAGATGCTTGTCATGCCAAAATTTTCTCCTTTTCTGCGATATCTCCGTTGCCCATTGTGCCATGACCCTTTTCTCCCCTAGTCGAACCAATGTTGTCAGCCGCTCCCCGACGCTCTCTTCTTCGCTTAGTCGGTTGTCGACTGCTACCCTCAGGCTTGGTACCAAAAACTCTACCGGTACCACTGCTTCTTGCCCGTACATTAGCTGAAAGGGTGTATGGTTCGTTGTTGGTTTGAAAGTAGTCCTGTATGCCCACAGTATTGCTGGTAACCGTTCCTCCCAGTCGGCTCCTTCCACGCCGCATGTCTTGTACATGATAGAAACCAAGATTTTGTTAGTTGCCTCTGCTTGCCCGTTCGCCCTTGGGTAATACGGGCTGGACAAGGAATGAAAAATCTTGAATTCCTTCGTTAAGTTCTGAATAATCTCGTTCACGAAATGGCCTCCTCTGTCACTTGTCAGATGAAGGGGTATCCCAAATCTGGTGATCACTTGTTCGTACAAGAAACGAGTCGTGCTTCTTGCCGAGTTGTCAGGTAGGGCTCTAGCTTCCACCCATTTCGTGAGGTATTCTGTAGCGACTACAATATATCTGCATTTTCTTCTGCGACTTGTCCGTAATGGACCTACAAAATCCAACCCCCATCTCTCGAAGAGTTCCTGAGGTTGTGTCGGATGCAAAGGCATGAAGTCCCTCTTCAATGGCTTCCCCGTTCTCTGACACGTATCACATGCCTTGACAAAAGTTGTCGCATCGTGATAGAGGGTGGGCCACCATAGACCTGCCAACAACACTTTCCTTGTTGTTGCATCTGGTCCCATGTGTCCTCCTGCCAATCCCTCATGTGTCTCCTTCAAGGTCTGTTGAACCTCGTCCTCCATTATGCATCTTCGCAGAATCTGATCCTCCCCCATCTTGTAAAGCAATCCTGCAATCAAGGTGAAGGGTGCTGACTTTGCAATCACTTTTCTTTGTTCTGCCGTCGTCATTTCTTTCGGCAGCTCTCCTGTCGATAGGTATTCCCCTATGTGTTTGTACCATGCCGGTATGGTACTGATCGCAAATAATTGCGCATCGGGGAATTCGTCAGGTATTCCTCCTTTTGCAGGTTCGTCGGAGTGTATCCTTGATAACTGATCGGCTATTACGTGCTTCTTTCCTGGTCTGACAACTATCCGAAACACGAACTCCTGCAAGGTGACGAGCCATCGACTTACTCGTCCGTATATTGTTGGCTTGTTTATCAAGTATAACAGGGCCTGATGATCCACATAGAAAGCAAATGGGTTAGCCAATAAATAGTGTCTAAACTTTTGCATTGCATACACCATTCCCAATGCTTCCCTCTCTGTTGTCTTGTAGTTTTTCTCGGCTCTGGACAGTAGCCGACTTGCGAAATATATGGGCTGATCTAACCCAAATTGGCCCTCCTGAGCCAAGGCACATCCTATTGCAAAGTTTGAGGCGTCGACATGTACATGAAACTCCCTTTCCCAGTCTGGAAAAACTAGGATTGGTGCCTTCACCAAATGTCCTTTCAACCCCTCAAATGCTTCTTGGTGTTCTTCTGTCCATCTAAACGGGACACCCCTCCGTGTAAGAGCATCCAGTGGGTGTGACATGAGAGCATAGTTCCGGATGAACCTCCTGTAGTACCCCACTTGTTCCCAAAAAGGTCTTTCCTGAGCTCACATCATGTGGCTCCTCCATCAGCGAGTACTACCCGAATTTTGTCCGGGTCGGGTTTCAAACCATGTTGGCACACTATATGCCCTAACAGTTTTCCGTAAGGCACCATCAGGACGCACTTATCTGGATTCAGCGATATGCGGGCGTTCCTGCATAGTCCCATACACTCTTCTAATGCCTTTAAGTGTTCTTGCGTCCGGCCATAGAGTGACCAGTCATCCAAAAAGGCTTTGAAGTTGCCTGTAGCCATCTTGTCGAAGATGTATAAGATGATTCTCTGGAAGGTGGCTGGTGCATTGCACAGTCCAAACGACATTCGGTTGTAAGCGTATATCCCGTTCTCCACCACAAAGGTTGTCTTTAGCTTATCCTCCTCCGCAATGCTGATTTGGTTGTACCCGAGAATCCATCCAAAAATGAATATATCTCGTGGCCTGCTACCTCTTCTAGAATGGAGTCTGTGAATGGGATTGGGAAGGGGTCCTTAATAGTTACGGCGTTCAAACTTCTGAAATCCACGCAGATTCGGATTTTGTCTGCTTCCCGTTTGAGCGTGATTACGATGGGAGACACCCATTCGCTTGTTGTAACTTTAAAAATTATGCCTGCATCCAGCATCTTCGCAATCTCCGTGTTCACCCGAGCTGCGTACTTGGGGTTCATCCTGTATGGTCGCCTCCTAACAGGTTGAGCTCCATCAATCAGCGTAATCTTGTGTACACATAGTTCGGGTGGAACTCCCTTTAGGTCCTTATATGTCCAGGCAAAAACATCTTTATACTTCATAAAGATCTTAATTGCAGCCGCCTTCAGCACTGGATCCCAATCATCTCCACACTTAATCATCTTATTCTCATCTTCCTCTCCTAGGTTTACCTGAATCATTTTTGGTCCTTCGTACTTGATCGATTCAGGGTCTCTCTCGGCTTTTAATACCTCAATGGGGTGGGCTGGCTTAACATCAATAGCTGCTTCCCCCATTGTATACTCTACAAAGTTTTTGGGAAACACCCACTTCTCTCTCTCTTTATCCTTTTCTGCTGATGTCTGTCTCTTGTTATTGTTTCCCTCTTCAGTTTCTCTCTTCTTATCTTCCCGCGTTTCACCTTCTGTAGTGATGCATAGGCATTGCGGAGCGAATACCTCATAATCCTCCATCTGCCAATGGAGTAGACCCTTATCCTGGTCTTGCTCATCCTCTGTGCATTCCTCCAAGTGCAGCACTCCTTCATCCGGTTCATACCCCGTTTCGCTTTCGGATAACGAAGATTCTGAGTCATCTGAAGTTGCGATGTCTGACTCCTACGTCGATTCTTGATTTCACATACTTTCCCCCCTTTTTAACCCCCCTCCCCCCTTTCTTCCCCCCCCCCCCCCCCCCCCCCACCAAAAAAAAAAAAAAACCCCCCCCCTTTTGTTTTTTTTTCCGGCATCACGTTCACGCTAGACCCTCCGTCCACAATTACTTGACTTAGTTTATGGTCCAAAATCTCCATATGGACCATAGCAGGTCTCCTTCCTGCTTCTATCATTAGAATTGTGGGGTCTATGAATTGCTCTTGTTTGATTGCTTCTACTTGTCGCGGTTCATCCTTCCTCTTGATGACTTCGTCGATCGTAGCATACAGCTCAGGTACTATGGTGAACAGGTTCGCCACCTTCACCTCTACCGTTGTGTTCAGTACCTGTGCTACCAACCCTTCGACCGATGCCTTCTTACTCGTCTCCGGTCTCTTCAATACTTTCTCCAGAACTAGTCGATTCTGCTTTTCTTTCTCTAGTTCTGTCTGAATCAACTCCTGGGCTTCCTGCCACCGCTCCTTCTCTTGGGCAGGATTTGGGTATTGCTCTATCTTTTTGGCCTGTGCCCTTGTCACAGCCAACACCTCCTTCTTTTCCTCCGTTACTGGGCTCACTTCCCCAATGCCAATCAAATTGACATTACGAGTCCCATTGGAACTTGCTTTGTTCGGGCAATTTGCCTCCGTATGGTTTCCTGGCCCACACCACTTACACATTTGTGTGGTGTTACTAGTATTGTTACTTTTTGCATTACGGGGTTTTGAGCGAGTTCTTCGCAAAATGTCCCCATTCTGACAATTCTGACATTGAATGATAGGTCGGTCGTCAAAGTCATACTGCAATCGACTCTGACCTCCTTGTCTGCCGCCTCTACGATTATTTCGGTAGCCCCCGCTTGTAGCTCCTTGTCCATTCCTTGTTGCATTCGGCTGCTCTTCTTGTTGTATGGTCATAGTCTGATGCCGTTTACTTTTCAAGTTGAATGGGCAGTCTGTGATGGAATGTCCTGCAATATCACAGATGTTACAATATGCCGTCTTCGGGCAGTTGACGTTTGTATGTCCTTCCGTCTTGCAGTCCGAGCACCAGATTTCTTTTCGGTCTTTGCGAGTATCCCCTTTGACTTCTTTCAAAATTTTATCAAATTCCCTTTTAAAGGAGTGGATTGTGCTCTGTACTTTGTCTTCTTCATCATTGTCTGAATCTTCATTATGCTTCATATGTGCTCCAATCCCCGTAATCGTCTGCTTACTCTCACTTTCGAAATTCTTTGCTTTCTCCAGTGCTTCTTCATATGTTGAGGAAGGTACTGCCTTCATCTTTTTCCTGTATTTTGCCAGTAATCCATCCGAGAAACCAGCGTTTCACCATGCCATCGGCAGGTGGCATTTCCATTTTATCGATTAACTGCTTCGAGTCGTCTATTGTAACTCTTGACATCCTCATCGGGTTTCTGTTTTGTTATACATAGTTCCGTGATGATGTCCGTATCGTCTCTTAATGGTCGGAATTCTTCGATGAATGCTTTTCTCAAGTCTTCCCATCGCACAAAGGCCTGTGTACTCTGCTTTTTCAAATACCAGTCAATCGCCATGCCACGCAGTGTGGCTGGAAACGATTGCAGCCATTACGTATCCTGCGTGACTCCATTTGCTCCCCAAATGGTTATGCAAGTTCCCACGTGTCTTGACGGGTCTTCTTTTCCCTCGCTTGAAAAAGGCGGGCACTTCTGTTGTATTGTCTTACTACCAATACTTGCCATTTGATTTGTGTTTTGTCCCGGATTACTCGATGTTGATGGTTGTGTTGTTCGATTTGGTTGTCTGTCTACTGTTGATGGTGCAAAGTTATATCCAAATAACGTTCTGCCCAACTCCAATTGGTCTCTATTCCGCGATCTCCTTCGCGAATATACCAATCTTGGTTCCGGTCGCCCACCCCACGAACCCTCGCGTGGTTGCTCAGATACAAGGTCTTCTCCTTCAGTATCCTCTTGCCAACCGTCTCCCGCTGGTTCGGGTGTCACCGTCCTTTCCTCAATGATGGGCACTTCTTCCGCTATTTGCTCTTCGTCTTCTACGGGTCACCGACAATATTCCTATGTTCGTACTCTCTTCCTCCTCGGGATTCCGGACTCTCTCTACGTCCGGGTGGGAGATCTCTGTCGCCTCCCGTGATCTTAAATTCGCCAGCCGTGCACTTCTTCGCACCGGTACCTGTGTACTTTCTTGTAACCTGCGATCAGTCATTCACCTATTAGCTTTGTCACTTATGCCTCTCAGACTCAGAGTTCGATTTTTAGGCAACGACGCCAAATGTAGACAAGGGTGAGTATATTCCCGATACGAGAGGTGAACTGATCGAACAGACGAGACAAGGAATCAGCATGGGGTCTCGGGGGTACAAGGTAACTCAGACGTCAGAGGGGTCAGACGTCAGACTAGTCTATCAGTCAGTTGGCTGGGACCAGACGTCTGGGTACTAGACGTCTGGGGCTGGGAGGCCAGGAGGCTAGACGTCTTGGACTAGACGTCGAGAGGGTGAGACGCACGGAAGGAAGACGTCTTGGGGACTAGACGTCTAGGGACTGGACGTCTGGGAGCTAGACGTCTAGGACTTAGACGTCTAGGGGCTGGACGTCTGGGGTGCAGACGTCTAGGCATCAAATGACTATTGTCATGGCTCCTACTTCCAAGTACCTGCAAACAACCTGCCAGGAAGAGTCTTCAACCTGCATGACAATAACAACACAACCTGCAATAACACTCAAGCACGATCTGCAATACACAGCATAACACCAATATGATCAAGCACTGTCTTATTATCTCCAGAAGGTTACAGATACAATGCAAAAGTAAGGGGGGTATTTAAAGGCTGCAAGAGCGGTTTCCCAACTACCTGCGCCAACCACCCAACCGTTTGCCCAACCAACTAGTTAGACGTCTAACTAACGGTTTAGACGTCTGACTAGCCAAACGTCTACACTAACTAGACGTCTGGCTTAACTAGCCTTAACCCAAATGGCGGCCATTTTGTCCTTTTGTGCATTTAATCCTTTTCTCTTCTGATTGGCTGATTAAACTAAGCAAACACTATGCCTTATACAAAATGGCATTACAAAATAGCATAAATCCACATTTGCTATATACATTCAAAATTGCTTGGGACATTTTCACAGTCAGTTCCTCATTTCTGCTGTCTGGAACTGCCGTCTACAGCGAGCGACGATGGCGATCGCTAGCAAAGTTGAGCGAAGACGGGAGTTGCTCCAAAATGGAGCGATCGGCATCGGCTCAGCATTTAGTCATTTTTCTTTGTCTTTTCATCTTTTGCCCATGGTTGCTCAAAAAGGGGAGCGACGACGGTCGTCGCCCGAGAAATGAGCGACCGACGTCGGTCGCTCCCAGGCCAACACTTAGAATATTTTGCGCCTTTGCTTGCCCGTCGAGGTTCGCTTGAAAAAGGGAGCGACGACAGGAGTCGCTAGGAAATTGAGCGACCGACGTCGGTCGCTCCCAATCTAACACTTAGCCAAATTTTGCTCTCCTGCTGAGGTTCGCTCCAAAAGTGAGCGACGACGAGCGTCGCCCGAAAGAGGGAGCGACTCCCGAAATCGCTCCAAAACGGAGCGACCAAGGGAATACCCTAGACTTAGTCAGTTTTTGGTCCTTTTTTGAAACTTGCCAGAACTGATGGACTACTTGGAAAACAAAGGATGAAAACAGAAAATGGATGACATGAAACCTGTAAATTGCATGAGCAAAACTGGAAAGAAAGGAGGGAGGGAGGCAGTAGCAATTTTACAAATTTTCAGAATCTTTACCCGTTTGCAAAATGTGACAACAGTTCCTCTAGGTGGATCACTTGCCCAAACGACCTCTATAGACCCTGATGACCTTTGGCTAACTATCGTCTTGGTTTGATAGTTTCTACTCCAGATGGCCTTGGTGGCCAGACGACCCACCTCCTCGTCCATATTGTCTTTTTCGTTGCCGACTTCTTCGCAACGACCTTCCTCACTTCGATTCAATTCCTTCAGTCCTTCGTTCTTCTTGCAACTCTTATTCTACTTCAGACAACCCGCCTTCCCTCTCCTCTGTTTCCCTACCCCTACCCGACGATCTCACCCTTGTTGCTAGTCGAACTTAATCTCCAGACAGCCTGGATATTGTTTGCATGACTGTCCTTCTTGGATAGCTTTTGAAAAACCTCGACTACTTCACCCTTGGATTTGACAACCCAAGGGTTGTCTGGGGTCTCAATTCACTTTTTGTATGGCCAGGGGGTGGCCCAGATGGCCCATCCTGCTAGCTATGACCTATGGGTCGTTTGGGGAAGATCACTCCCCCTAGACGACTCAGAAAGAGGCCAGATAGCTTTCCCCCTTGGCCTGGTTGATCCAGATGGTCCTTGCCTGAATAGCCTAAATCGAAACACAGGTAAGTTGGGTTGTCAGATAGCCTTTGTAGAACACTTCGACTTCCCAAGGAATCGTTTAAATTGCTTGGTAGACCTCACCTTCTCCAATTCATCTGCCTTTGTACTTCTACCTCAAAGGTATTTTTGTTTGGTTGTTGAGGTACTTGCTGCATCACCACATTCAATAGAAATACACATTCCTTACTAGCTTTGCAAATTTTTGCCTCCTTGATGTTCCTCTTCTCACTCATATTTTGAGTTCCAAGCTTGAACTAGCACTGCTCTAGTCTTCTTCCTCACTACTTGAACTCATCAAGGACACACTACTAGAGTCATTTCTCAAGTTCTCAACTTCTACTTCACTTGACAATGTTTGTTGAGGTACTTCGTGAATATCACTTCATTCCACTTCACTTGCTATAGGTCTGCTAGTTGAATTGGTAGTTCATTTCCAGACAACCAACTTCCTATGCATAGTCAAAAACTCTTGTTTGTTGTGCACCTTCGAGGATCTCCTCCAGTCTGTTCCCTTATTTGGAAAATCTTCTACCAATTGCTTGAATTTCTTATCACATCATCAGTAATTCTTGTGCACATTGTCTTTATAACCCAGTTATTTTGTTATTCAGTTGCTCACTCTATTCATGCAATCACTATGTTTCCTCATGCATCCTCCGTTGTGCATGTCCTATAGTTGGTAGCAAACTCGTTCCCTCATATTTACTTCCATCACTTCGAGGTCCTTGTTTTGGTTGTTCTCCTTGTCCAACATACATCATGGAGAGTTGTATGTTCTCATGCAGTGATCTCAGTCTTTGTTCTTCTTACACATCTAGGAATCTAACATGTACACGAATTCATCTATGCTTCGTAGATTGAGGCTGCAACTCTTGTTGTTCTATGACTAGTTGCATGTCAACTTCCTGCTTGTGTTCTCTTCATACTCCGCAAGTTCACTATCATCCAAGTCAGTTACATTTACTGCATCATCATCTGCTTTAATACGACTTGATTCTCCGACCTCTGGAATAGAAATTCCTTGGAAGGATCCCAAAGATTCACTTGGTGCAACTATTAGCCTAACCATACTTGTTCCTTCGTTTGTTGGTTTGAAATTTACTAGGTTCACTTGTGCTCACACTTTATATGACTAACTTCAAACCATCAACTGTCTTGGAACACAATGTCCTGTCCAGTCTCTTCAACCTTACTGTGCCATTCTTCATCACCTCCTCTACAAAGAAGAATCCAAGCCACAAAATTTTCAACTTTATTGGCTTGATTTCTTTCTTGCCATTGAACTTTGGCACTATAGTCACCTACCTCCAAATCCATCTTCTTTAGGTGTTTATCATGCCACAACTTCCGACCTCATTGGGCAACCTTTGTGGCGTATTGTTCCATCACTCTCTTCTCATAGAACTTGATATGTGCCATTAGCCTCTCTTCTAGGCTCTCTTGGTCATCAAGACAGTTCTATACTGCCACCCTCAGACAAGGTATCAGAAACTCCATCGACATGACCACCTCCTATCCATACATCAACTAGAATGGGGTGTGATTTGTTGTTAGCTTATACGTAGTCCTATATGCCCATAGGATCGCTGGCAATTTCTCCTCCCAATTAGCATCTTCAATATTGCATGTTTTGTATATTATGGTAACTAAGACCTTATTCGTTGCTTCTGCTTGCCCATTTGCTCTGAGGTAACACAAACTAAATAGTGAATGAAAGATCTTGAACTCCGTAGTTAGCTTCTAAATGATCTCATTGAAATCTTCTGTGATCACTTGTCGACTATAGAGGCACGCCGAATCTCGTAATGACTTGATCATACAAGAGTTGCGTAGTGCTCTTTGTGGAATTATCAAGCAACGCTCTTGCCTCCACCCACTTCATCAAATATTCAGTAGCTACCACAATGTACTTGCACCTTCCACTAGTCTTCAAGGGTTTGACAAAATTTAGTCCCCACCTCTCAAACAACTCCTACAGATGTGACGCATGGAATGGCATGAAGTCCCTCCTCAGCAACTTCTCAACTTTCTGGCACATATCACAAGTGGTAACAAACTCCTTCGCATTGTGATAGAGGGAGGGCCACCAAAGCCCTGCCACAAGCACGTTTCTTGTGGTCACATCTAGCCCCATATTCCCTCTTGTCAGCCCTTCATGAGATTCGTTCAATTCTGACTTCACTTCCTCGTTCATTACACATCTCCACAAAACTCCATCAGGTCCGATCTTGTACAATAAACCAACTATCAATTGAAACAATGTTGTTTTGATGATTATCTTCTTTTTGCTATCAACTCCTTTGGAAGCTCTCCCATTGACAAATATTCACCAATGTACTTGTACCACAACTGTAACACAGTGATTGAAAATAAATGAGCATTCGAAAATTCATCTAGTACTCCCTTTACAGGTTCTCCCAGAGTGAATCCTTGACAACTGATCCTCTATTACATGCTTCTTCCCTAGCCTCACTACCACTTGAAACACAAACTCCTAGAACATGACGAGCCACCTACAAACTTGTCCATGAATAGTTGGCTTGTTGATCAAGTACAACTGTTCCTACTGCGCTTCAACTGGAGGGCGCACTCCGACTTCGCTGCGAAGTCGGGGTGCGCCCTGACACTTAGCCATTTTCAGGGGACACTTGCTGGAAACTTTACTGGGGGAAGAAAAGGGAGGAATGAAACTGCAAGGAAGAGGAGGAAAAGGGAGAAATGAAGAATTGGAAAAAAGGAGGAGGGAAGGAACAGAGCAGATCACTTAAAAAAAACGGAAAACATGGCACCCCGTGCAAAATGTGGCAACATGACCTTTGAGTTCCTAGTTTTGCTCTTTTGGTCTTCCAACTGATTCAATTGAAATTTTGAAATGTAACTAAACTGTTATGGTTTTCTCAAATGTTCCTGATGATGTGGAAGCTTATTACATCATTCAAGATTGAATTTCCATGTCAAATTTGATGGTGCCAACTATTATCCATTTCGGAACTAGTTTACTGATGCAAGTGAATTTGTTGGTATGTAGTAGTTTCTGGCTGTTTCCTGGCAGTAGTACCCCACTTGCACTGGGCATTCCCTGCTGCGTCCTCATTGTTACTCCACTGATACAGGATACACCCTGAGTGGGGGTTTGTATCATGTTTTTAACCTCTTGAGGCAGCCGGGAGATTATTTTGGTCATGTGCTCTGATTCAAGTACCTCCAAAACTGGTCCATTGTGTAAAATAATTGATGTTTGTCCAAATTCATTTATTTGAAAAGGATTCATCGACTATGATACCTTCAGGTGTTTGAAATGGTCCAAAACCATGTCTAATGGTGCTTTTTGGTGCCATTAGGGCATGCACTGAGGCTTTGACTGGTGAGTCATGAGGCATCTTTATACCACAGCTTTTGTCAGCCTCCTAAAGCATTTCACCTCCTTCTCCAGCTCAGTAATATACATAGACCATGTTTCTTGCTTTCAATTTCTTGTCTTGACCCTATTTGTGATTGTTGGTACATGGTTTAGGCTTGCAGCTGATGCTCTTGGACGTATCTCTCTAGAGTGACATCTCATGGACCTCTAGAAGCAATTCCTGTCATTGTCCAATCTACTGGTGTGCAAAAACCGAGTCTCACCCCATAAATAGACAATTTTCCTAAGTTTCACATAGGGGTTGACTTGTGCTTGGGTCATGGTCTCCTGATTGACCTCTAGTTGATCTATTTTGATCAGAACAATATTTTCCATAATTGATATCGTTTTTCATCTCAGATTAGTATTTCTTCAGTTTGGACTTTAGACTAAAATTTCCATATAGTTTGCCTCTTATTATTAACTTCCATCTTCAGCAATTGATAGCTTGGCATGAGGAGAAACAGAAACTTGTTTCAGAAGTTATACTGTATGTGAAATTTTATATTTCTCTGAATAATTTTTTCCTTTGCTGAACAGTGAGGCGAGAAATCAAGATTTTAAGTTTGTTGAGGCATCCGCATATTACACGTCTGTATGAAGTTGTTGAAACGCAGACACATATATTTCTTGTCATGGAATATGTTAATTGTGGGGAGCTGTTTGATTATATTGTTCAAAGGGATCGTCTTCCAGAAGAAGAAGTTCGTCAATTTTTTCAACAGGTACTTAAAAATAACACTTGTTCACATTCCATTATCTTTAGATGAGATTAAAGGATATAAAGAAAAACATGGATGGAATCTATGTTCCTCAATGAGGTCACAATAACAAAGTGTCGTTTTCACAAGGATTCTAACATGTCCCAATTTTTCTACATCTTCATCACAGTCTCCATAAATGTAAAGATAAAATCATGTATAACTTTAGTGAAGGGAAAATATATAAGTATTCCTTTGCTTGTCTATAGTTTAGCAAAGAGAAACCAAGGCCATGTTCTATGTAAATAGAATTGTTATATGTGTGTTTTTCGCATAGTTGTGTATGTAATAATGTAGTTGTGGCAAAGTGTTTGTAATAATGTAATGTATTGTAATGTGGTTCTTTTAGTTTTTGTTGTGTATGGGTAGTTCCATGGTAGTTGGGTTGTTACCAACCACCTACTGGCCCTCTAAAAACTATATGTATGCATCTTACCTTGTTGGTGGAGTGATTCATGCATGTATGTGGTTCATCGATGTAGGTTGTTGGCCATGTATGGATGTTGGTAGAGTTTTTTTCGTCAAGGAGCATATTGTATTATAGATAGTTCTTCATGATACGTGCTATTTGTATAGTGTAGCCAATTGTATTTGTAAATTATTTTCATTGTGTACTTTTGTTTAGATAAGTGGTAATGGAATTATATTGTAGTGTGTTATATTCGATTTCTACATTTTGGCACTGGTGCTTGTTCAAAGTAGGGTCGAAATTGATGACATGGAGTTGTGACAAGCATATGCAAACATTGTTTTGGAGGAAATATTCTACTCAAGATCGCAAACTATGTATTTAATGAAAGTGTCATACGCATTCCATCGTACAGGTAGAAGTTAATGCAATATCTACTCATATTCATCCTTCATCTATTGCTATTGTATGTTTCCTATATGTGTTGTCATTGTTTATTGCTATAGTAGATTCCTTCCAAGTTCTATATGCAAGGTTGAATTTGCAGTACAAGAGTAATCGTGCTACAGAGTTGTTACACATTAAATTTTCCATACAAGAGTTGTCGTACAGTGCATTGTCCAAGTGCTATGCATTGCTGATTGTCTTACAATAGTTACCATACCATCATTGTCGTACTTTGATTGTTGTATAGTCATAGCCGTACATGGAATTGTCGTATAGTGTAAAGAGATAAGTTTGTCATTGAAGGATAGAAGTCTACAAGAGGATAGACTTTCCTATTCACAAACTGAAGTGATGATTATTGATATGAATGCATTCATAGCCAATCATTAAATCTATTATTCAAATCACTCCTCCAAGTGTGGAATACTCCCGTCGTGCTACAAATTTTTGTGTATTGTAGGTTAGTTTCTTTCTTTATTTTGCAGCTTAGATAGAAGGGGGAAGGGAACCGACCCAAGATCCAAAGGTTGGAGAGAGTGAAACCCTTCCCATCCATTTATTGATCTATGTTCATGGCACAAATAACATATATTAATTTTCATGTTCAATAGTTTTAGCATGCCTGATGGGACGAATCCAATTTACTCGACAAAGCAACACCCACTACGCATGAGTTGAATAGCTTTGGCATCCTCAGTGGGATACAGTGTGATTTCCGTACGAAATCAATCTCACCCCACCCACACATAATTTTGCAAATTTGCACAAGTATATTTCACATCCTTTTATATCTGTGAAAAGGGTTGTGCATTATACCAACATGCACAAAACCCACAAATCGTTTTTGCACCGGAAATTTACTAGTTGCTTTTTAGTTCTACTTTCATAATCTCATTCTAATTTTCATGCAAACGGCGACTCTGTTTGTCTTGATCTAGAATCTTACCTAACTTGTGTTTTGTGAATCTCATTTTTTAGGAAAGAGCAAAAGCAACAATGAGCAAAGATAGGAGTGAGCAGATACAAGACCGTGCGAAGAAAACGCTAAACACTCTCAGAGAACCGGAGCTACCAGCCGTCAGGTGCTGCAGCTGTCAGGTAGGCTAGCCGTCAGGCAGTGCAGTCGTCAGGTAGGCTAGTTGTCAGGTGGTGCAGCCATCGGGTCAGGTGAACTAGTCGTCGAGTGGTGCAGTCGTCGGGTCAGGTGGACTAGCCGTCGGGTGACCAGCCGTCAGGTGGGCTAGCCGTCGGGTGACCAGCCGTCAGGTGGGCTAGCCGTCGGGTGACCAGCCATTAGGTGACCAGCCGTCAGGTGACCAGGAGCTAGCCGTCGGGTGCCGTGGGCTAGACTTCCCTCCTGCTCGTCGTCTGCTGCTGCTTCTAGCCACTGCGCTTCTCAACTGCATGCTTCTCGCCTTCTCCTTCTCCTTCTCCTCCTCCTTCTTGCCTGAGAGTGATGTTGCAAATGAATGGCCTCCTCTCCTTTTATAGTTGCTCCTCCATCCCTAAAACCGTTATGCAACCGCCACCTTGCAACTAACTTCTTGCATGCGCGACACGTCGGCTAGCTAGACGTCTAGGTGTCCCTCTTTCGTCTTATTCCTATTTTGTCTTATTCTCTTTTGACTTTTTATTTGACTTTTCAAATTTTCTTATTTTTATTTATTTTTTCCATATTTTTTCAAAACTGCATGTGACGTCTCCTTTTTAACGTCGACGGGTGAACCGTATGGCCAAGCCAATACGCAGTTCCCATGCATCTGGCGTCTCATTTCGATGATGACGGTTGTTTTCTCCGAAACTGCTGAAGTCATCATCACTGTCACTGTTTATTTCCTCCGTCGCCTGACGTCTTCGGCGATTATTTCGTCTTGGGGGAGTTTCCGGGCGTGACTGTTGCTGATGTCTTGTCCTGTCCCGTGGCATAATGCGCCAGTCTTGTTGTTCTGTCTCTTCCGTCTGATGCCTTATTTCTGGCTCAGGGGACTGATTTATGTTGGGTCGTCGTCTGACATTATTAGTGGCTTGTTCATTTCTTTCCGCTGCCAGACGCGTTTGTTCCATCCATTCTTCCGCCATGCGAACTTCTCCTTCCTCTGGGTTAGCATTATTATCCTCTCGGTATGCTGCTACATCCTCAGGTCTCTGTTGGTCGTATTCGGGCGTTGTGGATGGGCGGGCACCAGTGGAATTCGTTCAGTACTTCCATCATTACGCCGGATTATTATACAGTCATCCAAATAGTTAAACCTCTCCCCTTCTTGTGTCTGTTGATCAAGTTCATGTTGCGGGGGTTGTTGTCTTTGATGTTCCCTATTTTGGTGGGGTCGTCTAGTTCTTAGACCTCGTCCTCGACCTCTATCGTTCCCTGTGACAACCCTCTCTTGATTCCTATGTTCTAGATTGGGGTTTCTATCCCAATCTCTCCTTCCGCGGACCTGGTTACCGCGTCCTCGGCCTCTTTCCGATCGAATCTCTCTAATGTTGGGCTGTCGTACTCCCAGCTGCCCGAGATTCGGTCGGTCCCTCAGTCGTTCCTGACGTCTTCGTTTCCTACGAGCTCGTTGAGATGGACCTCTCGGTCTATTCTCAGGAGCACGAAGTAATGGGTTGGCTTGGACTAGGTTCTCAGATGGGCCTTGCGGTCCAAACTGAGAACCAGTCGACCTATTGGTAGCCGGAGGGGAATTTCTTCCTCTCAAGCTACCGGGACGGAGGTCAACCACGCTCCTCCCTTGGTCAGGTGCTCTCGGAATTCCTTGCGGTCTCCCGAGAGTACCTAAGTTGTCTCTGCTACGGGCCTCGTTTATCAGTTGTGCTCTTGTCTCCGGTGGGTGGTGTAAATGCGCAGGTGTTAATTGGTGTAAGATCCTCAGTCTCCTATCGGCCCTTATCAGTCTTCGTCTCCATCTGCTTTCCTCAAAGTGTCGTTGCATGGCACAATGAGCTAAATTTTCCTGGTACTCTTCTGAGAAGACTGAATCGGTACTTGAGTCATTTCCCTCTCCTGCCGTGTTCATGGGCCATTCCGAGGTTTCTTGAACCCGTTGTTGCAATCTTCTTACTTCCCTTCTATGCGCTCGTAAGTCAAGTGCAGCCATCCGATACCTGGCTACCTCCTCCCGTTCGGTTGGACGTCTCATGGCTCCAACATATGGTGTTCTCCATTCACGATGTGGTGGTAATTCTGGCATAACGTCCTCATTTAATCCTCCATTGTATTCATCTTGTGGACTTAGTGAAGCATCATCTTCAATTATCTGTGCAGTTTCCAGAAATCTGACACCTGCTTGTCGACTGCGATCTTCATCCCTTTGTCTCCTACGGTCTGGGTTAGGACTGGCATATGGAATATCTGGATTCTGGGGTAGGTTGTCGTCACTGCTTGATTCTTCCAACCACCCTCCAGTTTTTGGTTTCTCTGGTACCATCTCGATATCCTTCCATAATATGGCTGCCATTTCCTCCCTGCTTATCTGATATTTAGCAGTCGAGCTTTGTCCTGCTTCCCATATCCTGGGTCTTTCTGGAGACTCTCTCATCTCCTGATGGTTCACTGATTCCGCGCTTGAGGATTCTTCCGAATTTAGCACAATTTTTAATGTGGTTGAAGAAGAACTCCTAGAATGTGCACCTGTTGCTATTGCTTTTCCTCTTCCACTTTCCCTTGGGCTTACAGCATCTTCCTGTTCTTCCTCCAAGGAAAATAAACTACCTTCTGAAGAGTTTCCTGTTGCACTTCTTCTTCTGAGTTCCCCCTGCTCTAGCTCTGCCCATTCCGCTAGGCGAGCTTCGTGCCTTTCGTTTACTCGTTGCATGGTTGTGTCCAACTCCTGGATCACCTGTTCCCGTAGCTGATTATTGTACTGTCTCAGAGTTTCATATTCTCCCTGCAACCTATGTGTTTCCGATCTCATTCGTTGCAGAAGTCTAACTCCTTCCTCATCTTCTTCCAGAACTTCCTGTTGAGCGACCTCCGTCAGAACTTGGAGTCGGTCCTCTTCGTTGTTATTTGAGAGTTCCATTGCCTGCCTTTCTTCACTCCCAAACAACCAATCCAGGTTATGAGTTTCCTCCTCTCGAACAACACTACCCTGCTCGTTGCTTCCAGAAGGTTGTGTACCTGGATCTTCCTCTTCTGTTCTGGAAGTTCCCGTTTGTCCCAAGTTGATCATATTCACCTGAGCACGTGGTTTGTATACTTTCAACTTGGAACCATTTATTACCTCGGGGCATAACGTTCCATCCAATTTTCTCAACTTTACTGCCCCGTTCTCGAGTACTTCTTCTACCTGGAAGGGTCCAAGCCACAAGGTTTTTAACTTTCCTGGCTTGAGTTCTCTCTTACCATTGTATTTGAGAACTAGTCCACCAGCTTTGAGATCCAATTTTCGGAGATGTTTATCATGCCAGAATTTCCTCCTCTTCTGTGCAATCTCCGTTGCCCATTGCGCCATCACCCTCTTTTCGTCCAGTTGTACCAAAGTTGTCAGTCGTTCTCGAATACTTTCCTCATCATTCAATCGATTGTCGACTGCCACCCTCAAGCTGGGTACAAGGAATTCAACTGGTACAACTGCTTCCTGTCCGTACATCAGTTGAAAGGGTGTGTGATTCGTAGTGGGCTTGAAAGTGGTCCTGTATGCCCATAAAACTGCTGGTAACCGCTCCTCCCAGTCGGCTCCTTCTACTCCGCATGTCTTGTACATGATCGAAACCAGGACTTTATTTGTTGCCTCCGCTTGCCCATTTGCTCTTGGGTAGTACGGACTTGACAAGGAGTGAAAAATCCTGAATTCTTCCGTCAAGTTCTGAATAATCGCATTCACAAAATGGCCTCCTCTGTCACTTGTCAACTGTAGAGGTATCCCGAACCTTGTAATTACTTGTTCGTACAAAAAGCGAGCCGTGCTTTTTGCCGAGTTGTCCGGTAAAGCCCTTGCTTCTACCCATTTTGTGAGATATTCTGTGGCAACCACGATGTATCGACATCTTCTCCTTCGACTTGTTTTTAGAGGACCTACAAAATCCAGTCCCCATATTTCAAAGAGTTCCTGAGGCTGGGACGGATGTAATGGCATGAAGTCTCTCTTCAAGGGTTTCCCTGTTCTTTGACACGTATCACATGCTACCACAAAATTCTTTGCATCGTGAAAGAGGGTGGGCCACCATAGACCTGCCAACAACACTTTCCTGGCTGTTGCATCTGGTCCCATGTGTCCTCCTGCCAATCCCTCATGTGTCTCCTTCAGGGTTTGTTGTACTTCATCCTCCATTATACACCTTCGCAATATATGGTCCTCCCCCATCTTGTAAAGCAATCCTGCAATCAAGGTGAAGGGTGCTGATTTCGTGATTACTTTTCTCCGCTCGGCTGCCGTTAACTCTTCTGGCAGTTGCCTTGTCGACAGATATTCCCCTATATGCTTATACCATCCTGGTATGGCATTAATCATGAACAACTGTGCATCGGGGAATTCATCTGGTATTCCTCCCTCTGCAGGTTCTCCTGAGCGAATCCTTGACAACTGGTCCGCTATTACGTGTTTCTTCCCTGGCCTGACTACCACTCTAAACACGAATTCCTGCAGAGTGACGAGCCATCGACTCACTCGTCCGTAGATCGTTGGTTTGTTGATCAAGTACAACAGAGCCTGATGATCCACATAAAAAGCAAAGGGGTTAGCCAGTAGGTAGTGTCTATACTTCTGTACTGCATACACCATTCCCAGTGCTTCTCGCTCCGTTGTGCTGTAATTCTTCTCGGCTCTGGACAGTAGCCGACTTGCAAAGTATATGGGCTGATCCAACCCGTATTGGCCTTCTTGTGCCAATGCACATCCAATGGCAAAATTTGAGGCATCCACATGCACATGGAATTCTTTCTCCCAGTCTGGGTAAACCAGGATAGGTGCTTTCACCAAGTGCCCTTTTAATCCCTCAAATGCCCCCTGGTGTTCCTCTGTCCATCTGAATGGAACACCCTTACGTGTAAGCGCGTCTAGTGGATGAGATGTTAATGCATAATTCCGGATAAACCTCCTGTAATATCCGACAGTTCCCAGAAAGGTCTTAACCGAGCTCACATCATGTGGCTCCTCCATCAGCAATACTACCCTTATTTTATCTGGGTCGGGCTTCAAACCCTCTTGGCATACTATATGCCCCAGCAGCTTCCCGTATGGTACCAGTAATACGCATTTGCTTGGGTTAAGCGATATTCGTGCCTTCCTGCATAAACCCATGCATTCCTCCAAAGCCTTTAAATGTTCTTGCGTCTTCCCATACAGTGACCAATCATCTAGGAAAGCTTTAAAATTTCCTGTGGACATCTTTTCAAAAATATATAATATGATCCTCTGAAAAGTAGCGGGCGCATTGCATAGTCCAAATGGCATGCGATTGTATGCATATATTCCATTTTCTACCACAAAAGTAGTCTTCAACTTGTCTTCTTCTGCTATGCTAATCTGATTGTACCCCGAGAATCCATCCAGAAATGAATATATCTCGTGGCCGGCTACCTCTTCCAATATGGAGTCTGTGAATGGGATTGGGAAGGGATCTTTTACAGTTACGACATTCAAACTTCTAAAATCCACACAGATTCGGATTTTATCTACTTCTCGTTTTAGAGTGATCACAATTGGTGAGACCCACTCGCTTGTCGTAACTTTGAATATAATGCCTGCATCTAGCATCTTTTCGATTTCGGCATTCACCTTTGCTGCATATTTGGGATTCATTCTGTAAGGACGCCTTCTTATTGGTTGCGCACCTTCTATTAGAGGAATCTTGTGTACGCAGAGTTCGGGTGGTACTCCCTTCAAATCTTTATATGTCCAAGCAAAAACATCCTTATAGTCCATAAAAATCTTGAATGTTGCTGCTTTCAGGACTGGATCCCAATCATCTCCACATTTGATCATCTTCTCCTCGCCTTTCTCTCCCAAGTTTACCTGAATCATTCTTGGACCTTCATATTTGATTGACTCAGGTTCATTTGCTGCCTTTAGTGCAGCGATGGGGTGTGCTGGTTTGTCTTCTATGACTGCCTCCCCCATCGTAAATTCTGCAAAATTCTTGGGAAATGTCCACTTTTCCCTTTCCTTGTCCTTCTCTGTTGTTGTCTGTCTTTTGTTGCTGGTTTCTTTTTCTGGTTCCTGCATCTCATCCTCTTGAATCTCTTTTTCCGCATCTATGCAAAGACATTGGGGAGGGAAGATCTCATAATCTTCCAACTGCCAGTGTAGTAAACCTTTATCTTGGTCATACTCATCTTCCGTGCAGTCGTCAAGGTGCAACACTCCCTCCTCATCTGGTTCATATCCCGTTTCACCATCTGACGAAGAGGATCCCGAATCATCTGAAGTAGCTATGTCCTGACTTACTGTTTGATTCTTCAGATTGATTATATACTTGTGCTGCCCCTGCTTGAAAGATAGACGTTCTTTCTCCCAATTGTGGTTGACTTTTGCTGTTCTCAACCATCCTCGTCCCAACAGTGCATCATATGCGGGTTTCTGCATAGCAATGACAACAAAATCCAAGATGAAGTCCTGCTCTGCTATGCGTACCTTCTGATTCATCAAAACGCCTATTGTTTCAATGCCATATTGATCAACGCCATATAGTTTGAAATTTGGAGACCGTAAGGCGGGTTGCCCCAGAATCCGCCATGTCTTCTCTGGCATCACGTTCACACTAGACCCTCCATCTACAATCACCTGATTCAGCCTATGGTTCAAAACCTCCATTTGAACAATAGCTGGCCTCCGCCCGACTTCAATCATCAGGATTGTTGGATCGATAAATTGTCCTTGCTTGATAGTTGCTACCTGTCGAGTTTCATCCTTCTTCTTGATGACTTCCCCGATCGTAGCATACAACTCCGGTATTACGCTAAACAGGTTGGCGACCTTCATCTCCACCTTCGTGTTTAGTACCTCTGTTACCAAGCCTTCTACTGATGCCTTCTTAATGATCTCTGGTCTCTTTAACACTTTCTCCAGAACTAGTTGTCCCTGTTTCTCCTTTGCTAGTTCTGTTTCAATTAATTTTTGGGCTTCCTGCCATCGTTCCTTTTCCTTGGTAGGGTTAGGATACTGTTCTGTTTTCTTGGTCTGTGCTCTTGTTACAGCCAAGACTTCTTTATCAACTTCTGTCACTTCTCCAATACCGATGAGGTTGATATTCTGAGTTCCACTAGTACTTGCCTTGTTCGGGCAATTAGCCTCCTTGTGGTTTCCCGGACCACACCATTTACACATTTGAGTGGTGTTGTTACCACTGTTATTACCTGCATTCAGGGGTTTGGAACAATTCTTCGCAAAATGGCCCCATTCTTGACAATTCCGACATTGAATAATCGGTCGACCGTCAGAGTCGTATTGTAGTCGACTCTAGCCTCCTTGTCTTCCTCCTCGACGACTATTCCTGTATCCTCCGCTAGTAGCTCCTTGTCCATTCCTTTGTGCATTTGGCTGCTCTTCCTGTTGTATTGCCAAAGTCTGATGTCTCTTACTTTTCAGGTTGAATGGACAGTCGATGACAGGATGTCCTGCAATTTCACATATATTGCAATATGCTTTCTTTGGACAGTTTACATTTGAATGTCCCTCTGCCTTGCAGTCTGAACACCAAATTTCTTTTCGATCCTTTCGACCTTCTCCTTTTGCTTCTTTTAGAATTTTATCAAATTCCCTCCGGAAGGTGTGAATCGTGCTTTGTACTTTGTCTTCAGCTTCACTGTTCGAATCTTCGGTATGCTTTAAGTATCCTCCGATACCTGCGGTCGTTTGTTTGCCTTCACTTTCGAAGTTTTTAGCCTTCTCCAGTGCTTCTGCATACGTTGAGGATGGTACTGCCTTCATTTTCTTCTTGAATTTTGGTAGTAGCCCATCCAAAAACCACCGCTTTATCATACCGTCGGCAGGTGTCATCTCCATTTTGTCTGTCAGTTGTTTCAATCTTCTATTGTAGCTTTTGACATCCTCATCCGATTTTTGTTTAGTGACACAGATTTCCGTAATTATGTCAGTGTCATCCCTCATGGGTCGGAATTCTTCTATGAATGCATTCTTCAGGTCGTCCCATTGTGTAAATGCTTGCGTACTTTGTCTCTTCAAGTACCAGTCTATCGCCATGCCTCGCAATGTGGCTGGAAACAGTTGCAACCATTGTGTGTCCTGTGTGACCCCATTTGCTCCCCAAATGGTAATGCAAGTTCCCACATGTCGTGATGGATCCTCCTTCCCTTCACCTGAGAAGGGTGGGCATTTCTGCTGTATCGTTCTATTGGCGGGATTCGCCATGGTATTCTGACTTCCTGGTGTTGGTGGTTGTAGTGGTTGATTCGGTTGTCTGTCTACTGTTGGTGGTGCAAAGTTGTACTCAAATAGCCTTCTTCCCGTCTCCAATTGGTCTCTGCTTCGCGACCTCCTTCGCAAATATACCAAACGTGGCTCCGGCCTTCCTCCCCACGAACCTCCGCGTAGGTGCCTTGATACAAGGTTCTCTCCTTCAGTATCCTCTGGCCACCCTTCCCTCGCTGGTTCTGGTGTTGCCGTCCAGTTCTCAATGATGGGCTCTTCCTCAGCTATTTGTTCTCCCTCGTTTTCTGCAGTCACCAACAATGTCTCAATGCTTGCGTTATTCTCCTCTTCAATGTTCCATACTCTCTCCACCTCAGGGTGAGACACCTCTGCGGCCTCGTGTGTCCTTAAGTTCGCCAGTCGTGCGCTTCTTCTTACCGGTATTTGCTCTTTATTCTGTGACCTGAAACCAGTCATTCACCTATTCTTCCTATCACTTGTCGTTAAACTCCGGGTTTTAATTAGGCAACGACGCCAAATGTAGACAGGGGTGAGTACATTCCCGGGATGGGGTGATGACAAGTCAGTATCAGGCTCCAAGCAATGAGTATACAAGCTTATCAAGTTCAATTCTCCACTAGTGCTAGTAGACGGCAAGGTCTAGACGTCAGGAGTCTAGACGTCGGGTGAGCAAGCCTAGACGTCAGGGGGCTAGACGTCGGGGTCAGACGTCGGGGTCAGACGTCAGGCTGCTCTAGACGTCGGGTTTGGTCTAGACGTCGGGTCTCTAGACGTCTTCTAGCGTCCCTGCGGGTCGTGGGATGACGGCTAGCCGTCCGACGGCTGCCGGACGTCAGGGGATAGACGTCATGTGACTGGTTCTGCATCTCGTCCGGATACCTGCAATAACACAACTGCCCTACTTGCTGCAGCAGCTTGATCTTCAGCAACTCTCAATGGCAAAACCTGCAACACAGTTAGTATGGAACAACCTGCAATTCCTCCATTAATGCATTACAACCTGCAACTCACAGCACAATCACCAATTCACCATACACGCAGAACATGTAAACAACATAACAGCATTGGCATTTACGTAGAATGAATAGCATCAATAGCATATACAATGTTTGAAAGGGGGTGTTTAAATAGGAGGGCTAATTGGTTCCCCGACCGATTCCCAAACCACCCCAACCGTTCTCTTAACAATTGCTAACAAAATGCTTTAGACGTCTAACTACTTGACGTCTTCTAACTAGACGTCTAACAACCCGTCTAGAGCCTTAACCAAAGCATTAACAAAGGCGGCTGTTTTTGTCCTTTTATGCCATATGCATTTACATTTCAGCCTTCATTTCATTGGCTGTTTTTCCAATCAAATCAAAACATTAACATACCAAAATTGCTATGTACAATTCAAAATTGATGGACGTGATGTTCCAGCCAGTCCTAGGGCTTAGAACTGCTGTCTACATTCATGCCTTCTCTACAGCCAACAGTCCCACCCTGTAGGTGATGACCAAAGAGTCGATGTCTCCATAGATGGCACTGTGCCTAATGCCATATGAAAACAAAAAGCTTGACTTCCATTAGCTCTAACTTGTAATTAGGAGGTAACAAAATACCACACGCAACCCATCTAGCCAACTTTCCACTGTCATCCATGTTGATCCAAACACCATATGCTCTATGAAGACATATACCTCCACTGTGAAAGCACTAAATAAAAGGAGAGTGTGACTCTATGTCATGACCTCTTGAGTGGCTTAGAAGAATGCTCATCCTTCTATCCAACTTTCCATGTCGTGGAATGCGACAAAATGGATCCATCAAAGAGCAAATTGTGTATCCAGTTTTACAGGCAAAAGTGACAAGTTGACGGGAATTGAACCTGTCACCTTCCTACTATCTGCTATGGTGCATCCCTTGCACAGATAGGGGCACACCCTCTCTCTATAGAGTGAAGTGTCACATACCCTATTCGAAAAGGGATCACTCTTCTTTGGCATGAAAACAGGTGGAACATTTTTGAAAAAGGGCACTAAGCAGATTTTAAAAAATGCAGTAAAAAATATATTTGCCTAAAAATTGGATACATTGACCTCACATTTTTTGGATATGCTAGAAGGATGGATGGTAAAAAAGGAGAGATCTCTTTGCTTCTTTTGAAACATTGAGAAGAGTTTTGTCCTAGGAGTTGGAAGAAAAATTCGAGGCTCCAAGTAAGCATTTTGCATGGCCAAGCAATGCCACTCCATACCCGCTGTGATACCTTGATGAAATTCACAATGCTTTCCAGAGATGAACATAAGCAAAACATCCACTCAAATCTTATACAGAAAGCAAATGAGACAAAATAGGATGGGGGTGCCCATAGGAACCATAAATAATCACTATCTATAGACAATATTGCACAAAACTCCAATGAGAAATGAGGATCATGAGGGGGGGTATTTATAGCAATACCAAAACCTCAATTTACATCATAAAGTTTAACCTAAGCTGACATAACAAGTGGGCTTTAGGTTAATTACAAATATTAAATAAGATTTAACCATAACAAGGTTAACCATGGCCCATTGGGCTTACATAATAAAATATTACAAAATATTAAATACATTGCACAATGAGATGCCCTTAGGCCTATCCAATACATCACATAATGTCGGCTTTTGGCCATGAATCAGATTACAAATTCAACATTTAAAAAAAAAAAAAATCTTGTTTGAATGAAAATCCCAAATCAAGACATTCAATACCCCTTCTTCGTTGATCTATTTCTGGTTTTCCCTTTTATGTCTTTTTTTTCCTATTGAGAGAGAGAGAGAGAGAGAGAGAGAGAGAGAGAGAGAATTCTATTAATGTCCATAGATGGGAAAAGTAGGCCAATGGGATTCACTGAAAAGAGCTGTTACAAATTACAATTCATTGTAGTAAACCACAATATGACAAAAATAAGCTAAACTAGAGTAAAGAATCTAATGTAAACTACTCTTAAGTGCAACAATTGATTGGCATAAAATTACAGCCTCAACGGTTACCCAAAATGGATAAACCAAAACATGCTAAAATAAATAATTAAGAGACATTTAGAAGTTGTTGAGGTACAAGACAGAGAAAGAAGCTCCAATGGATCCAAGCACCAACATTAATCTATAGTGGGATGTAAAGTAGAAGCACAATCATTTTCATCACCCACTATCCCAAAAGGGCCAACACAGGATTTAATGATGCACCCCGGAGAATGGCTAGGACTAAGAGGTCTTGGTTGGATAATTCTGGGAAGACTTGGAGTTCGATCCTTGAAGACTCTTCTAGAATCCATGGCTATGGAACCAATAGAAGAGGACAAGAAACTAGTAAGTTGCACCTATCTACAACTTCTAGGTATGTGATGGGTAGTTAAAAAAGAAAAAAGAGGTTATTAAAAAAAATGGTTTAAAGAGAGAGAAAACATTGTAGACAACAGTTCTAAGCCCTAGGACTGATTGGCACATCCTCCAACAATTTTGAATGTAATTGAGCAATTTTGTCTAAGTGTTGGCATCAGACGTCCAGTCTGTAAGTCAGACGTCCAGTGTTGCCAGTCACCAGACGTCCAGTTTTGTCAGACGTCTGGCTGGCGATCGACGTCTGGATAGCCGTCAGACGTCTGGTCTGATCGCGACGTCTGGGCTAGTGGCCTGACGGCTAGTTAGCAGAGTTAGACGTCTAATTAGCAATTAGTTAGCAGATTCGGTTGTAGAAGTGGTTGGGGAAGTTGGGGGAGGGGGGGGATAACCAAACCAACCCGTCCACTATAAATACCCCCTTTTCAAACATTTGTAGAGCATCGGAGACAGAGAGAGAGAGCACGGACTTTGTCCGAGATCACCTTTGTATGCTGTAATCATGATTGAAGCATAATACAAATACTGTTATTCTGATCCATATTTTGTGTATGCATTGAGTGTTGAGTTGAGTTACGGGTTGCTGCCATTAATGGAGTTGTTGCAGGTTTGAAGCATTAATGGCTATGTTGCAGGTTTCCGACTGGTGAATTATTGTTGCAAGTTTGTTGTTGCGTATTGACGAACAGGTGCTGGAGCAGAAGCGGTTATGGCGGTTGAGCGTTCACTAAGGCCTGACGTCTAGCCGGACGTCTGGTCACCACCAGACGGCTAGCCGTCAGCCCCTTCACCCGACGTCCAACCATAACCAGACGTCTGACATAGTCCCAGACGTCTGCACCTGTCTATCCAACGTCTGGACCCTTGATAGCCAGAGTTAGCCTATCAATTAGACCATTTGTTACCTTGCCTAACCCTGATACTAACTGTCATCACCTGTATCGGGAATGTACTCACCCTTGTCTACATTTGGCGTCGTTGCCTAATCAAAAAACCCGGAGAGTCTAGGCAAAGTGATTGAGGGAGTTAGGTGCATGACTGATTTCAGGGAACAAAGCAAAGGGGTAAGACGAAGCGCACGACTGGCGAACCTACGAGCAAACGAGGCCCCAGAGGTGTCTCACCCAGAGATAGAACAAGTATGGAACGCTGAAGACGATGAAAATGCACACATAGAAACCTTGTTGGTGACTGCAGAAAACGAGGAAGAACAAATAGCAGAAAGAGCACCCATAGTTGACGATTGGACGGTAACACCCCAACCGACGGGAGAGGAGTGGCCGGAGGATACTGTAGGAGAGAACCCGGTATCAAGGCATCACCGCGGAGGTTCGTGGGGAGGAAGACCGGAGCCACGTTTGGTATATTCGCGAAGAAGGTCGCGAAGCAGAGACGAAGGGGGAACGCAGACAAGGCTATTTGGGGAAAATTTTGCACCACCAACAGTTGATAGACAACCGCAAAGAACTCAACACACAACAGTACCTGTATACCAGAATACCATGGCAGGAAATCAGGCTAATAGAACTATACAGCAAAAATGCCCACCTTTCTCAGGTGAAGGGAAAGAAGACCCAACCCGACATGTGGGAACTTGCACTACCATTTGGGGAGCAAATGGGGTGAATCAAGACACACAATGGTTGCAATTGTTTCCAGCAACATTGCGAGGCATGGCGATAGACTGGTACTTGAAAAGACAGAGTAGACAAGCATTTGCACAATGGGAAGACCTGAAGAACGCATTCATAGAAGAATTCCGACCAATGCGGGATGACACTGACATAATCACAGAAATTTGCTGCACGAAGCAGAGAACAGATGAAGATGTTAAGAGCTTCAATAGAAGACTCGAAACAACCGACGGACAAAATGGAAATGACACTTGCCGACGGTATGATTAAGCGGTGGTTTCTGGATGGACTACTTCCAAGATGGAGGAAGAAGATGAAGGCGGTACCATCCTCAACATATGAAGAAGCACTGGAGAAAGCGAAGAACTTCGAAAGTGAAGGGAAGCAGACAACCGCCGGAATTGGAGGTCACTTAAAACATACCGAAGAATCGGATAGTGATGATGAAGACAAGGTGCAGAGCACGATCCACACCTTTCGGAAAGAAATGGAGAAGATACTGAAAGAAGCCAAAAATGAAAATCGAAAAGACCGGAAGGAAATTTGGTGCTCGGATTGCAAGAAGGAAGGGCATTCCAATATTGACTCCGAAGAAAGCTTACTGTAACATATGTGAAATTGCAGGTCATCCAGTGGTCGAGTGTCCATTCAATCTTAAGAACAAACGACATCAAACTTTGGCCATTCAACAAGAAGAACAGCCAAACCCAGGAAGGAATGGACAAGCTGCAACAAGCGGAGGATACAGGAATAACCGGCGAGGAGGAAGACAAGGAGGCCAGAGCCGATTGCAATATGACGCTGAGGGCCGACCAGTTATTCAATGTCGAAACTGTCAAGAATGGGGCCATTTCGCAAAGAATTGCCCCAAGACGCAGAATGCAAGAAACAACAATCGTGGAAATAATACCACGCAGATGTGCAAATGGTGCGGTCCAGGCAACCACGCGGAAGCCAATTGCCCGAACAAGGCCAGTACCAGTGGGACACAGAATATAAACCTGATTGGCATAGGAGAGGTGGAGGAACCAAAGAATGAAGTCCTGGCTGTAACAAGGGCACAGGCCAGGAAGAGGGAGGAATACCCGAACCCTGCCAAGGAGAAGGCACGATGGCAGGAAGCCCAAGAGATGATAAATACAGAATTAGCCAAGGAAAAAGGAGATCAACTAATTCTGGAGAAAGTGTTGCAACGACCGGAGATCGTGCAGAAGGCAACAATGGAAGGCTTGGTAACGGAGGTACTAAACACGAAGGTGGAAATGAAAGTCGCCAACTTGTTTAGCATCGTACCGGAGCTGTATGCTACAATCGGAGAAGTCATCAAGAAGAAGGATGAACCTCGGCAGGTAGCAACTATCAAGCATGACCAGTTCATCGATCCAACAATCCTGATGATTGAAGCAAGGAAGAAGCCAGCTATCGTCCAAATAGAAGTTTTGAACCATAAGCTGACTCAGGTAATTGTGGACGGAGGATCGAGTGTGAACGTAATGCCAGAAAAGACTTGGCGGATAATTGGGCAACCCGCCTTACGATCTCCAACCTTTAAGCTATATGGAGCTGATCAGTATGGCATCGAGACATTGGGCGTTTTAATGAACCGGAAGATACGCATAGCAGATCAAGACTTTGTGGTAGATTTTGTCATTATTGCTATGCAGAAGTCCGCATACGATGCACTTCTAGGACGAGGATGGCTGAGAGCAGCCAAAGTTAACCATAATTGGGAGAAGGAAAGATTATCTTTCAAACAAGGGCAACACAAGTATATTATTAATCTGAAGAATCATACGGTGAGTCAGGATATAGCAACTTCAGATGATTCGGGGTCCTCTTCATCAGATGGTGAGGCAGGATATGAACCCGACGAGGAAGGAGTGTTGGAACTTGATAACTGCACGGAGGACGACTATGACCAAGACAAGGGTCTACTACACTGGCAGATGGAAGATTACGAAGTATTCCCTCCCCAATGTCTGTGCATAGAAGCAAAAATAGAGACCAAAAGGGATGAGGCGCAAGAACCTAGAAAAGAAATTAGTAACAAAAGAATGACAACAGCGGATAAGGACAAAGACCGGGAGAAGTGGACATTTCCCAAGAATTTTGCAGAATTCACGATGGGGGAAGCAGTCATCGAGGAGAAACCAGCCCACCCCATCGCGACACTAAAAGCAGCAGATGAGCCTGAATCAATAAAATATGAAGGCCCGAAGATGATTCAGGTAAACTTGGGAGAGGAAGGTGAAGAGAAGATGATCAAATGTGGAGACGATTGGGAGTGGGCCAGTCCCCTCCGCAAAGGATTAAAATTTTTATGGACTACAAAGACAAGGATGTTTTTGCTTGGACGTATAGAGACTGAGGCTGAGAGGGACCCCCCGCGGGGCGTGCGTACAAAGGTTTCTCTTCGATAGGGGGCGCACAACCGGGGGGAGGGCTCCCGGGAGGTGGTGAATCCCAAATTATGCAGCAAGGTGTGAAGGCCAAAATCGAGAAGATGCGAGGGGCATATTATATATCATAAGGTACGACAGGGGGGGGGGTTTCACCAATCGTGATCACTCTAAAACGGGAGGGGAAAAAAACCAAACTGTGTGGGGGATTTTAGAAGTTTGAATGCTATAACTATAAAAGATCCCTTCCCCCCCCCATCCCCGGCCCCCCCCCCAAGTAGCCGGCCACGAGATCTATTCATTTTTGGATGGATTCTCGGGGTACAATCAGATCAGCATAGCAGAAGAAGACAAGTTGAAGACTACTTTTGTGGTGGAGAATGGAATATATGCATACAATCGTATGCCATTTGGCCTATGCAATGCACCCGCTACTTTTCAAAGGATCATCTTATATATCTTTGATAAAATGTCCACAGGGAATTTTAAAGCTTTTTTAGATGATTGGTCGTTGTATGGGAAGACGCAGGAACATCTAAAAGCTCGGAAGAATGCATGGGTTTATGCAGGAAGGCGCGAATCGCACTTAACCCAAATAAATGTGTCCTGTTGGTGCCATACGGGAAGTTGTTAGGACACATAGTCTGCCAAGAAGGATTAAAACCCGACCCGGACAAGATACGGGTAGTGTTACTAATGGAGGAGCCACATGACGTGAGCTCAGTTAAAACTTTTCTGGGAACCGTCGGATACTACAGGAGGTTTATCCGAAATTATGCATTGACGTCTCACCCACTAGACGCACTTACACGGAAGAATGCCCCATTCAGATGGACAGAGGAACACCAGGTGGCGTTTGAAGGATTGAAGGAACACCTGGTAAAAGCACCTATCCTGGTTTACCCTAACTGGGAGAGAGAATTCCATGTCCATGTGGACGCCTCAAACTTTGCGATTGGATGCGCATTAGCACAGGAAGGCCAATTTGGATTGGATCAGCCCATATACTTTGCAAGTAGGCTATTGTCAAGAGCCGAAAAGAATTATAGTACAACAGAGCGAGAAGCATTGGGAATGGTGTACTCGGTACAGAAGTTCAGACACTATTTATTGGCGAACCCTTTTGCTTTCTACGTAGATCACCGAGCTCGTTATACTTGATCAATAAACCAACGATCTATGGACGAGTAAGTCGATGGCTCGTCACTCTGCAGGAATTCGTGTTTAGAGTGGTAGTAAGGCCAGGGAAGAAACACGTAATAGCGGATCAGTTGTCAAGGATTCGCTCAGGCGAACCTGCAGAGGGAGGAATACCGGATGAATTTCCCGATGCACAACTGTTCATGATTAATGCTATAACCGGGTGGTATAAGCATATCGGGGAATATCTGTCGACAGGGAAGTTGCCAGAGGAGTTGACGACAACGGAACAACGGAAGGTAATTACAAAGTCAGCACCCTTCACCTTGATTGCAGGACTGCTATATAAGATGGGGGAGGATCAGATACTTCGACGATGTATAATGGAAGATGAAGTACAACAGACCCTGAGGGAGACACACGAGGGACTGGCAGGAGGACACATGGGACCAGATGCGACAACAAGGAAAGTGTTGTTGGCAGGTCTGTGGTGGCCCACCCTCTTTCACGATGCTAAACAGTTTGTGACAGCATGTGATACGTGCCAAAGAACAGGGAAACCGTTGAAAAGAGACTTCATGCCACTACATCCGTCGCAGCCTCAAGAACTGTTCGAAAGATGGGGGCTGGACTTTGTAGGTCCTCTAAAGACAAGTCGAAGGAGGAGATGCCGATACATCGTAGTTGCAACGGAGTACCTCACAAAATGGGTCGAAGCAAGGGCTTTACCAGACAACTCGGCAAGAAGCACGGCTCGCTTTTTGTACGAACAAGTAATTACAAGGTTTGGGATACCTCTACAGCTGACAAGTGACAGAGGCGGCCATTTTGTGAATGCAATTATAAAGAATCTAACGGAGGAGTTCAGGATCTTCCACTCACTATCAAGTCCGTACTACCCGAGAGCAAACGGGCAGGCGGAGGCGACGAATAAGGTCCTGGTGTCCATCATGTACAAGACATGTGGAGTAGAGGGAGCCGACTGGGAGGAAAGACTACCAGCAGTTCTATGGGCATATAGAACAACTTTTAAGCCAACCACAAATAACACACCTTTTCAACTGATGTACGGGCAGGAAGCAGTGGTACCAGTTGAATTCCTTATACCAAGTTTGAGAGTAGCAGTCGACAACCGGTTGAGTGAAGAAGAAAGCGTCCAGGAGCGACTGACAGCCTTGGTACAATTAGATGAGAAACGGGTGATGGCTCAATGGGCAACGGAGGTAGCGCAGAAGAGAAGGAAGTTCTGGCATGATAAACACCTTCGGAAGATGGACTTGAAGGCTGGTGGACTAGTTCTAAAATACAACGGTAAGAGAGAACTCAAGCCAGGGAAATTAAAAACCCTGTGGCTTGGACCCTTCCAGGTGGATGAAATACTAGAAAACGGGGCAGTTAGACTAAGGAAATTGGATGGAACATTATGCCCCGAGGTAATCAATGGTTCCAAGTTGAAGGTATACAAGCCACGTGCGGAAGTCAACATGATTAACTCGGAACAAACGGGAACTTCCGAACAGAAGAAGAAGATTCAGGCACACAACCTTCCAGAAATAACGAGCAGGGTAGCGTTGTTCGAGGGGAGGAAACGCATAACCTGGATTGGTTGTTTGGGAGTGAGGAAGAGCAATCAATGGAACTCTCAAGTAACAGCGAAGGGGACCGACTCCAAGTCATGACGGAGGTCGCTCAACAGGAGGTTCTGGAAGAAGATGAAGAAGACAGAGTTAGATTGATGCAGCGAATGAGAATGGAAACACATCGGCTGCAAGAGGAATATGAAACTCTGAGACAGTACAACAATCAGCTACGGGAACAGGTGATCCAGGAGTTGGACACAACCATGCACAGGGTAAATGAAAGGCATGAAGCTCGCCTAGCAGAGTGGGCAGAGCTGAATCAAGGGGAACCGAGAAACAGTGCAACAGGGAACTCTTCGGAAAGCAGTTTATTCTCCTTGGAAGAAGAACAGGAAGTCGTGACAAGTCCAAGGGAACATAGACGGGGAAAAGCAAAAGTAATTGCTGCACTTTCTAGGAGTTCTTCTTCAGCCTCGCTAAAAATTGTATTAAATCCAGAAGAATCCTCAAGTAGAGAAGTAGCAAACTTTCAGGAAACAAGAGATTCTCCAGAAAGACCCAGGAGATGGGAAGCAGGACAAAGCTCGACTGCTAAATATCACATAAGTAGGGGGGAAGTGGCAGCAATAATATGGAAGGATATAGAAACGGTACCTGAAAAAGCAAGAACTGGAGGGTGGTTGGAAGACTCCAGCAGCAACGATAATCTACCGCGGGACCCAGATATCCCAGTTGCCAGCCCTAACCCAGACAATAGAAGGCAAAGGGAGGAAGATCGCAGTCGGCAAGCGGGTGTCAGATTCCTGGAAACTGCGCAGATAATTGAAGACGATACTTCACTAAGTTCACAAGATGAATACAATGGAGGATTGAATGGGGATGGCATACCCGAAATACCACCGACTCGTGCATGGAGAACACCTTATGCTGGAGCCATGAGACGCCCAACTGAACGGGAAGAGGTAGCTAGGTATCGGATGGCTGCACTAGATTTGCGACAACATAGAAGAGAAGTACGGAGATTGCAGCAGAGGGTTCAAGAAACTTCAGTCTGGCCACTCAATACGGTAGGAGATGGAAATGACTCAAGTACCGACTCAGTCTTTTCAGAAGAGTACCGGGAGAATTTGGCTCATTGTACCATGCAACGACAATTTGAGCAAAGCAGATGGAGACGAAGACTGATGAGAGCCGATAGGAGACTGAGGATCTTGCAACAACTAACACCTGAGCCAAGATCACAACCTATAAACGAGACCCGTAGCAGAGATAATTTAGGTACCTTCGGGAGACCGCAAGGAACCCCGAGAGTACTTGACCAAGGGAGGAGCGTGGTTGACCTCCGTCCCGGTAGCTTGAGAGGAAGAAATTCCCCTCTCGCTACCAATAGGTCGACTGGTTCTCGCTTTGGACCGCGAGGCCCATCTGAGAACTTAGTCCAAGTCAACCCATCACTTCGTGCTCCTGAGAATAGACCGAGAGGTCCATCTCAGCGAGCTCGTAGGAACCGGAGACGTCGTCAGGAACGACTGAGGGACCGACCGAATCTCGGGCAGCTGGGAGTACGACAGCCCAACATTAGGGAGATTCGATCGGATAGAGGCCGAGGACGCGGTAACCAGGTCCGCGGAAGGAGAGATTGGGACCGTAATCCCAATCTAGAGCAAAGGAATCAAGCACGGGCAGTTGCAGGTAATGATCGAGGTCGAGGACGAGGTCGGAGATCTAGACGACCCCATGAGAATGGAGAACACCAAGGGCAGCAACTGACCCGACAGGCGGAAATTGATCAGCAAGAAAATGGGGGAATAATATATACTTATTTGGATGACTGTATAATACTCCGACATAATGATGGAAGGATTGAACAAATTCCACTGGTGCCTGATTATCCCGAACGACCAAACCAGACTAGCAGCCACCAGGAGGGAGTAGCAGAACCCCGGGATAATATTATCAGTCCAGATGGGGAAGAAGATCGGATGGCCGAAGAACGATGGGAACAGATTAGCCCGAGAAATGAACAAGTCAATAATAATGCCAGACGATGGGATAGTAGGAATCAATCCCCAGAGCCAGCAAGAAGACAGCAGACGGAAGAAACAGAAGAACAAGACTGGCGCATTATACCGCGAGAAAGAATAAGACAACAGCCACAGTCACACTCGGGAACTTCCCCAAGACGAAACAATCGCCGAAGACGGCAGGCGACGGAAGAGATAAACACTGATAGTGATGACGACTTTAGTAATTTCGGAGAAAATAGCCGTCATCGGCAGAATTCGACCTCAGATGCATGGGAACTGCGCATTGGCTTGACCATGCGGTTCACCCGTCGACGTTAAGTTATAGACGTCGAAGACAATTTTGAAAAAATATAAAAATAAAAAAAATAATAAAAATTATAAAAATTCAAAAGTCAACATAAAAAGTCAAAAAGCAAGAAAAAGACGAAATAGGGAAGAAGACGGAATAAGGACACCTAGACGTCTAGGAAGGCCGACGTGTCGCGCATGCATGCAACCAGGTAGTTGGAGCGGTTGGGAGAAAAACTATATAAGGAGGAGAAGCCTCATTCTTCTCACATCGCTCTCAAGTAGCAAGGAGGTGGACGAGAAGAAGCAGAGTGCGCGGCAGGGGAAGCAGGAGTTGCAGACAGTGTTGCAGACGGCTAGGGCAGCGGACGGCGGCTAGTTGACGGCTGACGGCAGGTGGAGTAGGAAGAGGAGCAGACGGCTGCACCAGACGTCTAGCCAGCCTGACGGCTAGACTACCCGACGGCTACACCAGACGTCTAGCCTCCCACCGACGTCTAGCACGACGGCCGCATCGTCGACGTCTAGCCAGTCTGACGGCTGGACTGCTGGACGGCTGTACCAGACGTCCAGCTAGACTTGACGGCTGGACAGGGCAGACGGCTACCGAGCCAGACGTCTGCAGGGAAGAGACGGGCATAGCATTCGACGGCTGCTGAACCAAACAGCTCGGATACCTGACGCCTAGGGCCATCCAAGGGGAATATGAGGTCATCACAGCATAAAGGCGGAAAGACTTCTGCCTGGAGTGAACCTGAACCGGAATCAGTGGTAGCCAAGCGGTTACGGCACCAGCAAGAGGTTGCAATGAGAAGTCAGCTGAAAAATACGGAAGTTGGACAGTCGAGGGGGAGAAGAGAAGTACCGGAAATGGACCCGCCGGGGGGAGGGGGGCCCCCCCAGTGGAAAAGCACCAATTCCAGTAGAGGAGATGACCTGGGTCTGTCCGACAGGAGAATTTTGTTGGCAGTGGTGGGCAGATGTACCCAGGGATCATCCGGTGAAATCCAAGATTAAGGAAGCGGGGGTACATTTTATTTTGCAGGCTCCTCACTTTGACCGGGAGATCTTTAAGGAGTATCTAGTGCAGATGCTGGAGACCTATGATGAGAGAAGGCACAACAGTCTGGTGGAGATAGAGGGTACAACACTAGAAATTGAATTTACTCCCGAAGCTTTCCAACAAACGTTCGGGCTTCCTTTGAGAGGACAACCAGTGTTGAACGAAAGGGATCCGAAGAAGACGACAGAGCTGATTATGAGTGTGACAAATCTCACAAAGGAAGAAGTAGAGAAGATGCTCAGCGTTCACGGCGGAAGAGGAGTCAAGCAGCCACAACTCCGGAATGAAGGATATGAAGTGATAATGAACGTGATCATGTCTAGGCTGTCGGGAGAGCAGCGAAGTTCAGATCTGCCAATTTGGCTGATTCCGTATCTACAAGGAGTAGAACGGGGAGAACAGTATGATTGGGCAACATATCTGTCCAACCGGATACAGACATTTCTGCTAAGAACAACAAAGAATTTCTCGATGACGTTCCATGCAATTGGACTGATTCTGGATGCGGCAGCAAGAGCAGAAATTTCTATCCCAGACTTTAAGGCTTCCAGGGACGTGCCACCAGAAGCACCATCCATCTATAGGTGGATAGAATCGCCAGCTAGGAAGACGCCAGCAAAGAAGGCAAGGGTAAAGCAGACTTCCCACAAACCGCGTCAGGAGAAGCTGGTGGCCGCGTTAGAAGGGGAGGATAAGGGAGCCACACAGACTCGGGAGTCGGAGGTACAGAAACAAAAACAGGCTCAATCTCCAGATGAACCCAGACAAAAGAAGGGGCGATTCGATGTGCCTCCACAGAATCTCTCGCAGGAAGCATTACGGAAGATAGCAAAGAATCTGGAAGTAGCTCGTACTCGGGAACTGCAGCCAACAGAAGAACCTGAGTTTTCCACAGCAGCTACAAGGCAGGATCCGACAGCTGGAACAAGTTCAGCTAATCCAGTAGGAACAGAGGAGAGGATTGTTGCAGAAGAGCACATAGTGCGTATGGGTTCACCTGATGTATCTGAGAAACCAGTGGCAAGACCGACAACATTGGCAGATACGTTGAGCACATTTTCCATTGAGGAGATGTTCGCTACAGCGGAAAAGATAGCAGCAGCCAGGAAAGCTGCAGGAATAAGTAGTAGTTCTGGAGTGGAACTTCAGCCAGCAGTTACAGAACAGTGGGAGAAAGGAACAAAAGAGCCCACAAAGGAAACACCAACAGAGATTCCGGGTATAGGTAGCACTAAGGATGGAAAAGAACAGTCACCGGAATGGGTAGACCTAGAGAAAAACGAAGAACAGGACGAAGAGGATAGTGGAACCGTGGGACAGGCTACAGGAAGCCCATCTGTTCGCCAGCAAGATAAAGGCAAAGCAAAGGCACAGGAGACCGAACAGATCGATGCTTGGTCCCAGGAGATTCTCCTTAAGTTACCGAATTTTATGGATCCCTCAGATGAAATGGATGAGAACGCAGCACGTTGTTTCGAGAAATTGGCACAAGTGATGCAGAGTCTGAGTTTACAGTTCAGCAGCGCCTGTATGGGCCAATGGAAGAAATGGCAAGGCATGGTGGAAGAAGAACTTGACCGATTGGTTCAGTGGGCAGTTCAGGGACCTTGGCGAAGAGATATTTCCAAAATTTACGCAAGGCAACCCTGGTCACTACCTACAGGCCGAGTGCAAACAATGGAAGATATAGCCGAATTACCAGATAGAACACCAAGTCTTTATTGTGAGACTGAACAGATTTATGTTTGCGGCCAAGGCAAGAATCCACCACGGGCTACGGAGCACGGCACACAGGTGGAAGTGGTGCCGGAACTATTGCCAATGTATACACAGTTGAATTTCCTCGCACACTTGTTGCAGTGGCTGGGTGAGGGAATCAAACACATTAGTACAACTAAGGACATCATGGAGCAAGAAGTTACACAGGCTCTGTTGGAAAAGGATAAACTCTTAGCTGAGGGCATGGAACGCATGGAAAAAGTTCACGAAGGGATGAAGGAGGTCAATGCAAGTTTACAAGCTGAGTTGGTAGACAAGAATCTGAAATTGCAAGCAGCAGCAGAAGAGATAGACCAACTCAAGAACCAAAAAGAACTGTTGGTTAAGCAGGCAGCCGCATTTGCAGTCAGTAGAAGCCAGCAGGAGCGCACTTGGGCTCAAGAAAAAGAAGAACTGCTGAACAGAAATGCAGCTTTGGAGGAAGAACTGCGGAGGGCAAAACAGCAAACAGGTGCACCAACAACTTCTCTTTCAGAGGAATTGTTGAAGGATATGTTCCGCAGCCGAGAAGCAGAACTACTGACGAACCTGAAGAAGACTGAAGAGCGAGCAAATACCTTTGAAGTTGAATGGGCAAAATATTATAACTATGCCAAAAGACTCAAGGAGGAACGGGACCAATATCGTCAAAGGCTTCAGGACTATGAACAATCACAGCAGGCTGCTACACCAACAGAAGTACAACAAACTGAGGCTGGAACTTCAGCAACGGAGCGGAGAAGGTCGCTGAGGACATCGACTTCTTCGAAGGGGAGGATAGATGTAGACAACAGTTCTAAGCCCTAGGACTGACTGGCACATCCTCCAACAATTTTGAATGTAATTGAGCAATTTTGTCTAAGTGTTGGCATCAGACGTCCAGTCTGTAAGTCAGACGTCCAGTGTTGCCAGTCACCAGACGTCCAGTTTTGTCAGACGTCTGGGCTGGCCGTCAGACGTCTGGGCTGACGCCGGACGTCTGGGCTAGTGGCCTGACGGCTAGTTAGCAGAGTTAGACGTCTAATTAGCAATTAGTTAGCAGATTCGGTTGTAGAAGTGGTTGGGGAAGTTGGTTGGGATGTTGAACCAACTTCCGGGAACACTCCCCCTATAAATACCCCCTTTTCAAACATTTGTAGAGAATCAGAGAGGAGAGAGAGAGCACAGACTTTGTCTGAGATCACCATTGTATGTTGTAATCGTGATTGAAGCATAATACAAATACTGTTATTCTGATCCATATTCTGTGTATGCATTGAGTGTTGAGTTGAGTTACAGGTTGCTGCCATTAATGGAGTTGTTGCAGGTTTGAAGCATTAATGGCTATGTTGCAGGTTTCCGACTGGTGAATTATTGTTGCAGGTTTGTTGTTGCGTATTGACGAACAGGTGCTGGAGCAGAAGCGGTTATGGCGGTTGAGCGTTCACTGAGGCCTGACGTCTAGCCGGACGTCTGGTCACCACCAGACGGCTAGCCGTCAGCCCCTTCACCCGACGTCCAGCCATAACCTGACGTCTGGCTCCCAGACGTCTAGACCAGACGTCTGACATAGTCCCAGACGTCTGCACCTGTCTATCCAACGTCTGGACCCTTGATAGCCAGAGTTAGCCTATCAATTAGACCATTTGTTACCTTGCCTAACCCTGATACTAACTGTCATCACCCGTATCGGGAATGTACTCACCCCTGTCTACAAACATGCTTTAAAAAATAAAGGGGCAGCTACTATGAAAGGGGAGTAAAGTGAATTTTAGAATTCACTTTACCTTTTACACTCCGAAACCCCCTTTTCGCTCAAAGGAGAGTTTTCTCTGCCATTAATACTTGTTGGTTACGAATCTGCCATGAGGAAAGGATTTGGTATTATGCGCCCAGATTCGCCCACCAGATTGAAAGGCCGGAAGGAAGGAATGCCTTCCGTACCAATCTCCGGAGAAGGCGGACTTCCTGTGGGGTTTGAGTGTTTAAGATAAGAGTGCAGAGAAAGAGATAAAAGTGCGGAAAGAGAATCCAAATGTGATTGGAGTTGGGTGGGGGGAATAAGTAGCACGACAACGATCAATTACCACTACTAAAAACATTCATATACAAAACGCACATTGAAACTACAACTATCATTCATCCTATGTATCCTCTATCTATGCATTCCAGGAATACTTGATCATCAAATACCAGAGTCCAGAGTTTAGTACAACAGTAAACAATGATACAAGAAACATGAGGCAGAAATGACAAGGAGAGGCAGCATACAAGATAAAAGACAGTAAGCAGAGCCAAGTATATGCTTTGTATTAGAGGCAAACGCACAGCTACAATGGTTCCCTAGCAATATATTCCCCTTCCCCCTTTACAATGAAATTGCATGGCTATTTATAGCCTCAAGTTCCCCCCGATTACAATCACGGGCACAAAGTCCCGGGCCAGACAATAGCTGACAAAAGCGGCCAAGGAGCTGCTGATGCTGACTTCTGTCGGGTAGGACTGTACTTGCGGCATGGTCTCCCTGAAAGCTGTACAGCCACGTGGCGGTGTGTCGGGTCAAACCTTTGGTCAGCAGGAGTGCGGGTAGCTATGGCGGATGGAACTTCACATCAGCCTTAAATGATGGCAGCTGGCGTAGATAGTGCAGTCCATGCTTTGTCCTTTTCCCGGTCATGTCTTGGCTCGAATCCCGAAGTTGGACACTTGTCGGATGCGGATGAGTGACACATGCTGCCTTGAAAGGCAGTTTATCCAACTTCGCCCAGGATCAGAGCGCTGTCGGGTTGCGCAGATGGAAAATAGCGCAGTTGGGGAGGCCTCCGTGCCTTAGTCAATTTCTGGGTTTGCTTGCCCAACTGCGCACCGGTCAGAGGGCGCACCCCGACTTCGCTGCGAAGTCGGGTTGCGCACCGGCACTTTGTTGTTTTTACTGTCATTCGGACTGCGCACCAAAAGGGGGCGCACCCCGACTTCGTTGCGAAGTCGGGTTGCGCCCCAACACTTAGCTAATTTTTTGCCACACTGCTCTCCAAGTGCGCCCAGGAAGAAGGGCGCAACCCGACCTCGCAGCGAAGTCGGGTTGCGCCCTGACACTTAGTCAAATTTTGTCTGTTTCTGTCTGCCTGCGCACTTCGCATTCCCTACTGCGCTCCAACTGGAGGGCGCACTCCGACTTCGCTGCGAAGTCGGGTTGCGCCCTGACACTTAGCCATTTCCAGGAAACACTTGCTGGAAACTTTGCTGGGGGAAGTTCAAAGGGAAGAGGGAGGAATTAAACTGCAAGGAAGAGGGAGAAAGGGAGAAGTGAAGAAAGGGAAAGAGAGGAAGGAAGGAAAAGAGCAGGTCACTTACAAAAACTGAAAACATGGCACCCCGTGCCAAATGTGGCAACATTCCTGGAGGCTCACGGGGTGTCGAGCTCGCCTCAACGCAAAGAACCATGCCTTTATCCTTTGGGTGCGGAGGAACTTCCTTCCCCTGCTTTCTGCTGCTCTGATCACTTCATTCCGGGCAACTGTTCTTCTTCAGGATCACTTCCGGCAGTTGCCTCCTCAGTTTCTCCTTCTGAACCTGAATGTTCTCCACTGTCAGCCTCCCACTCGCTGATGCGTTGGTATGCAGCCTTGGCTTGGTCCCAGACTGCTGCTTGGAAGGGACCAAGGTCGTTGACTTCTTTTAGTGCTGCATGGAATGCAACAACTGCGTGCAGGTCGATGGTGTTATATCTTCTTCCTAATTCCTTTAGGGAGGAGTTGATTTTACAGTATTTCAACACCATCTGGGTGACCTGAGCTTCTTGAATAGGCTCTGCCCAGCTATCAATCTCCGTTGTGTCTGCCTCAAAAGATAGCCAATTCTGCTTAACCTGGTCCAGGGTCAGAAATTTGCCATCCTTGACGAAGCTCGGGCACCCGTGCTCGGACAGAGTGTGAAAGGGGGCCAGGAGAATGTTCCTTTCATGTTCTAGGGCGTCCAGCGTCCTCCTGACCGTTCTAATTTTCTCTGTCTTATCAAAATAAATATGCAAGGTTACCCTTGCATCTGCCCACTCTGAGGCAAGTTGGGACATAGGGGCAAATTGGAGGCCTTTGCGCTCAAACTGCTCAAGTTTCATAGCCAGGTCTAGCCATTGCCTCGCCTGGTGTTCGGCCTCCTCTACCACAGGCTTTCCCTGGGCAGATACTTCTTCAATCCTGGACACGAAGTCCAGAACTGACAAGGACTTGACAAGGTTGGGCTTGCAACCTTGCAGCAGACTAGCCCGCATCTCCTTGGCTTTGCTCTTTGAAAAGACCGTCGCTTGTGATGTTTTCTCTGCAAGCCGCGATTGTGCCTATTTCAGCGAATCTTGAAGCTGCGAAACCTGCTCCAGCGCAACTCTTTTCTCTTCTGATAGCAGCTCGGCTGTCTGTCTCTGTGTTGTGGCCTCCTGCTGAGAGGCGACCAGCTGAGCCTTAAGCTCATCTATCTCCTGTTGCGCTGACCCTAGCTGCGCGGTGGCCCTAGCCAGGTCCTCCTCTAGCTGCCTTGTGTTATTCTGCATCTGATACAGCTCTTCCTGGGTCTCAAGATGCTTGACAAGGAGATTGTCAGTCCTACGACGAATACCATGAATTTCGTATTCCTCGTTGATGTCATCAAAGCTTTTCTCTTTCCTCCGATGCTCGTAGTCCGCCTCGGTCATCTCCCGGAGAGGCTTCTTTACTTTTGGGATCAATTTCTCGGTTGTCAGCACTCTCCTGTCTAGGTCGAACTTCGTGCGTTTTACCGGGGCAGCTATCTCTTCGGCTCTCCTTCATTTCACGCCCTGGAGGAAGGAGGCAGAACATCCTGAGGCGCTTACTGCCAAAGGCAGGTCATCAGCGCTCTGTAGTTCGCCCATGAAGTCCAGATCCTCCAGCATTGGATTTTGCCGTGGCATTTTTCCCGCAAACAGTGACGCGGGATGTATTCCAGAAGGAGTGGCCGCTTTTGAGGGCGATCGGGTCCTAGGGGAAACGAGCGGCTGAGTGGATGGTGCTGGTAGGGTTTTGGACGGCTGGGGTGAGGAGCGCGGCGGTGAACGAGCAACTTCAGCACTGGCTGCGGGTGAGGGTTCTAGGGTTTGGCTCAGTGACTGAAAGGCGTTAGGATCCTGAGCAAACTGGTCAAAGGAATGTGGGCCGCTAGATGGCTGGGTAGCTTGGGAAGAAGGTGACGCGGCTACGGCTTGCCCTGATGAAATGGGAGATGAAGCTTTGGCAGGGCCGACTGGGACTTGGGGAAGAGGTGCAGTAGACGTACTTGCGGGCTCCGCCTGAGCCGCTGTTGGAGGGACGCTTGCAGCCCGAGTGTCTGCTTCTGATTCGGGTCTGTCCAAGGATACAATTTCTGGTGCTGCTGCCCCCGTCTGTGCCGCGGCTGTCTGCTGTACCGGCTCCTTAGGCCGTTTGGCCCTCTCAACTCTCTTCCTCTTCTTCTCTTCTGGCGCTGTGGCTGTTTCGGAGGAAGGAGATAAGGTCGGGGCGGCAAGCGTTGACGTCCCCACGGTAAACTTGTACTTGGGTCTGGTTGGAAGAATGCCTGCCGTAGCCGGTTTGCTAGCTGGCAGCGCAGGCACTTTTTCTGCTTGAGGGGCCACCTCTGGGGTTGACTTTTTTGAATCTTGCGCCTTTTCGGGCACCGCCTCGGAAGCTACAGGCTGCATCGGGCCCACCTGACTGCTCACCGGAGTCGCGCTGGAAGTCGCCGGAGTTGACGATTGCTGGGGCGGGGGCCTCCTTATATACCTTTTCTTAGCGCCTCGGGGGACGCAATTTCGAAATTCGAAGGGCCGCCATGTGGCAGCGTGCTGGTCATATAGTGCTGAAAATTTGTCATCCACGGCCAGATTCCTCCGGTTGGATTTATCGTGCTGTGTGCGACACCTCATCTTCCAGCATTCAATGATTTTGTCTTTATGCCAGTTGAGGGGTGCCACCTTGGCGAGGAATTTTCTGAAGCCCGCAGACTCCAAATGATGATCCGGGTTTCGCTCGGATCGTACGCTACCTCTTCGCAGTAGAACTCATGCCATGGAGGCCATGACTGCATCTGCTCGATGTGCCATTCCAGGTCTGCACCTGTCCTATTCCTTCTTTCCTGCATGATCTCAGCTCGGGGACAGATGTGCGCGAATTTTCCTTTGACCCCGATTGGGTCATACTTCCAGCACTGCGGCAGCATTATTAGACCCATATCAATGAGTTCCCGCTCGAGGTAGACATGCTGTCCGATTTCGTACACTTGGGTATTCGCCCAGGTGATGGGATACTGAAATATATGGCCCTTCTTTTTGCCTTGGCCGAACTCATCTTCAACATAGTCCATCTGCCGCCCAATTTCCATCCCGAACTGGTGGTCAGTGCAGAAGTAGGGCAGCAGGAACGGTTGCCCCTTGAATCCGTAGATTCTGACTATGATGCCTTGAGTCAGCCAGAAGGTGTCCCCGTACTCATTCTTCCACAGGTATTTTGTCATGACCTCCGGTGGGCGAGACACCTTACGGTTGAACAACCCCATGACCATGCACAAAAACTTAAGATTAAATTCATAGAACGATCCTTTTCTGTACAGAATCTCGGTCCATTCATACACGGGCAGCGGTTCTCCTTTTTCATTTATTTTCTTCAAGTTGGGAACATTCATCCGGTAGTGCATGTGATATAGGCACAACGAGGCGAGGAAGGAACAAAACCAGAAATCTTTTATTTGCTTCTGCTGCAGCCTAACCAGACTTGAATGTATTGCATACGCCAGCCAGTCCGCCCAGTCGAAGAAAATAGGGCGCTTTCCACTCTTCTGCGCTGTATAGTCGTAAAATTCTCCATGTAGGAGACATTCTGCCAGCGCCAACTAGTACGGCCGTATGACTTTGTCAGAGTCGCAACCGAGGACCCACGCCAGGATGATGTAGATATATTTATTTTCAAATCTGTCTAGGGGTATGGGGCCAGTCGGCCACTGTCCGGCTGCCAGCGGAGTCTTCAGCTCCGAATCAAGAAATTCTTTCATCCGCTTTGTTTGCGTAAATCTATCGGACTGCTCATCCAGATTCACCCTTCTAATAATTGCGTCGGGTTCGTACTGAAGCCCCGGGGCAAACGCTGGCTGGACGCTTTCTCGGAAGAGTGTGAACAACACTTTTCCCTTGTCGCAGACTTGCCAGGCAGCTAGTTTGTAATATTTTGCAATTGCTTCAATCAGCTCCGGGCACTGGTGAGTAGGAGGGCACAAGAATCAATATAGGCTTGATTTATATGCAGCCCCGACATGGTGCGAGGACAAAACCTTTTCTGCCCACTTTGCGATATTCAGCCGCAGCTTGGTGAGGCTGATAGAGAAAGAGCCGTCCTTGTACCCAGCCAGGTGATTAACTGGTGGCGGCGGAGTTCGCCCAGCTACGCGCCTCTTTGTCCGGGTCTTTCTTTTCTGGTCCTGAGGCGCTTCGCTCTCATGAGCGCTTGACTCTGGTGATTCCTCAGCTTCGCGCCGCTCTTCGCTGGATTGCGCCTGTACGGGCGCTTTCCCCTTGTCCATCCTTTCTGAAACAGCAGAGGCGGGAATTACGGCTTCTGAGTTGTCAGCTTTGCTCTTTGCAGTCAGGAAGTCAGCTTGAACGATTTGAATTTTCTGAGTGTGCCAGGGCCCTTTTCTAGGCAAAGACTGCAACATTAATGGCGCGAGGAAGTTAGGGTGGTTATCTCGAAGTTGGTGGAGACGTTATGATTTTTTGGCGCTGTGCATGGGTTTATTTTTGAAAAGCGCACCCCAGTAGCCGTTGGTCCAAAACGCACCTTGCTTTTTTAATGCATCGTTCTTGAAAGCTGTGCAATCATTAAACCTCCTTGGACATCGTGCCATTGCTGATGTCATCGCCGCCGTCTGGGCACACTTTACAAGGGAGAATTTCTGGCCCATTGACCATACTGCGCCCTGGGCCCACACTTAGAATTTTTCACGTTTTCCGTGGTGGGTTATTCGGGCTGCGCCCAAAATTCAGGGCGCACTCGGACTTCGCCCGAAAAATGGGCGCACTCCGACTTTGCCCGGATTTGCTTGCGCAGTCTGACACTTAGCCGTTTTGTCGTTGTCTGTTTCCCAACTGCGCCCTTTGGAGGGGGCGCAGCCCGACTTCGCTGCGAAGTCAGGTTGCGCACCCAGACTTAGTCATTTTGCTCCCCTTTTTAGCTGCCTGTTCCGAACTTCGCGCTTGTCCAAGGAGCGCTACCCGACTTCGCTGTGAAGTCGGGGTTTGCCTTAGTTGTAATTGGGATCTTTAAAAATAAAAAACTGAATGCTGAAATATATACATTCTGAAAATTAAAAATGCAGAAGGAAAATTTGTACAAGGGCCCATTTGGGTGCCTTCAGTGGTGATAAATTTTTAAGTGGAACCCATTGACGAGAATGGGGAGAAGCTGTCCCTCCATGTCCCGGAGCACAAATGCGTTGAACTGGTTCACCCGGGCAATTTGATAAGGGCCCTCCCAGAGAGCATCAAATTTGCCGTGATTGCCCGGCTTTGCCTTCAACGAGTCCCACTTCAGCACCAGGTCCCCGATTTTGAAAACTCGGGCGGTGGCTCCTTTTGCAAACCAGCCTTGGGTTGCTTCAGCATGTTTGGTGAAGGTCTGGTATGCTTTCTCTCTGTCTTCCTCTAACTGCAGCAATTGACACAGTCTGGCATCTACCGGATCCCCGTTGCCTCTCTCTTCGTCCAACATCCAGAGAGCGGGAATTTCGATGTGGGTCGGCAAGACTGCTTCATTGCCGTATACGAGAGCATAGGGGGACGTCTTAATGGACTTCTTGAAGGATATTCTATCCGCCCACACCGCCCGATCCAGGAGTAGGTGCCAAGTCCTCTTGTAGAAATACTTCACCAGGTCATCCGTCCAATCACACTCCTCGGGTAAGGAGTTGGCTAGGTTGGTGGTTGTTGCTGGATCCTCCCACTTACAGGCGGATATCTGGGCTGCTGCGCTTCGGGCCAGCTCCTGGCACAAGGCTCGGCCTCTGATGAGCTTGGTTGGCCACACTTCGATGTCGAACTCTTGGATTTTAGCAATCCATCCTGCTCTCTTGTGACCCGGTTCCCTTTGTATGATGAAGCTTCGAACGTCCGGGTGTATCACAAAGACAGTTGTTCTGCTCTGGGAGACGAAGTGCCTGAACTTTCGGAGAGACTTCATTACTGCATGAACCTACCGCTCTATAAAGTTGTACTTTTCTTCATGCGGCTGAATCACTTGGCTCAAGAACGCTATGGGGCGCTCCTCGCCATCGTCTCCCTTTTGGGTCAGGACTGCGGCGTAACTCTCGGGTTCTCCCACCGCGTATAGGATGAAGTCCTTGGAGTAGTCCGGGTTTATCAACACCGGAGCCTGTGCAATTCTGGCATTGATCTCCTCAAAGGCCTGCCTCCTCTCATCAGTCCATAAGAATTCAGCATTCTTTTTCAGCAATTCGGCCATGGGCTTGATTACCTGTGCGAAGTCTGTATGAACTTCCGCACGAAGTTAATTTGGCCGAAGGACTGCAGCCCTTTCTTGTCAACTGGAGCGGGCAAGCGTAGGAGGGCTTCTGCTCTATCGGGGTCCACGGCTAGGCCTTTCTCGGAGATGACATGCCCCAGCAGCTTTCCTTCTTTTACCGCGAAGACAGATTTCTTCGGGTTTATGGAAATGCCGAATTCACGACATCTCTCAAATATTTTCCGTAGGTGGAGAACATGGTCCTCTCTCCTGTGAGAGAATACAGTCATGTCATCCAAGTAGATGACAATGATCTTGTTGAGCAGCTCTCGGAAGGCCAGGTCCATGGCTCTCTGGAAAGTGGCACCAGCATTAGATAAGTCGAAAGGCATGCGCTGATAGGCGAACGTTCCCCATTTGGTGGTGAACGTTGTCTTATGCTGGTCCTCATCTTTGACCCAGATCTGGTTGTACCCAGAAAAGCCATCCAGGAGGGAGAATCTTTATGCTTCAGCAACTATATGGAGGATCTGATCGATTTGGGGAAGCGGATAATGGTCCTTGAGGGAGGCCTGATTCAGATTTCTGAAGTCCACACAGAGACGAATGTCTCCGTTCTTCTTCCTCACGGGAACCAAGTTCGCAACCCAGGATGAATGCTTGATGGGGTAGATAATCTTGGCTTCTAGCATCTTCAGGAGATCGGCCTTCATCATGGCCTCTATCTTCGGATTTACAGCCCTCTGCTTCTGCCGGAATGGCTTGGCGCCGTCTTCTAGCTCAATGGTATGCTGGATTATATTTCTGTCATACCCCTTCAAGTCCTGGTAGCACCAGGCTACTATGTCAGGGAACTCTCGGCACAATGTTCTGATTTGCTCAAGTTCCTCTGTGGTGCTGTCTGTCCCGACCTTAATTGTTTTTCCAGGTTCGAGCTCTAGGTCGGCGTACTGCTTTAGGTCTACTTTGATCCGGTGTGATATTGCTCTGTCATTCTGATCAAATAGACTCTCAAGTGTAATCAGTCCTTTTGGGACATGATTATTTTTTAGTTGTATCAACCCCTCATATTGCTCGTCATCAGGGTCTCTACCTTCGATTGAACACGCTTCGTTAACCAAAAATGTGACGATCTCCTCGTCACAGTCAAACACCTACCAGTGGGTGTCCTTATCAGGCATAGAAGGCCTATAAATGGTACGAACCGGCTTCGGCTTTTGGACAGTGTCATCAGCCGGAACGTACCTGGCTCCAACAGACGCCAGAATGTCAGCATGCTTGTTTTTCTCGCGTGATATAGCCTTGACATTCAATGAGTCAAACGACTCCATCAGATCCCAGACCCGATTACGGTACACCTTGAGATAGTGATTCTTGGAGGCGCAATTGTTCGTGATCTGGTTGCACACTAGCTCTAAGTCGCCAAAGATCTGCAGATGCTTAATCCCCAGCCTCTTCGCTTTTCGCAAACCCAAGCACAGGGATTCGTACTCCGCTGCGTTGTTGGTACAGCTCCAGACCAGCCTGTAGGTGTAGTCCTTCTGGATCCCGGTTGGGGAAACCAAGAGTACTCCTGCACCGGCGCCATTTTTGCATCGTGCGCCGTCAAAGAAAAGCTTCCACAGCTTCTCTGGTGCAGGTCCTACTTCTCTTTTGGCCGACTTGTCAAGCCTCTCAGGCTGGACGACGGTGTAGCAGCCTTGCTCAGTTTCGATCACGGCGTTGAAGTCCCGCAAGGAGAATTCATCTTCTACTTGCAGCAGCTCAAGAGCTTGCTCCGTCATGTCCACCACCACCAGTTCTTCCTCCGTCAGCTGAACCATGCAGTCTTGTGACTCTTCTCCGGGTATCTTCTCTACTAAGAAAGTGGAAGGCTTCTCATTGTAGATCTTCAGTCTCCTTCCTTTGAAGGGCACTTCCATGTGTGAGTAGTCTAGAGACAGATACCCTCCCAACTTCGCAGTGAACTCCCTGGAGAGACACATGCCGAAGTAGGGTTCCAAGTCGACAACCACGACCTCTTGAATGACCACGATGTCGAGAGCTTTGTGCAGCCGAATAGGGATGTCCTTAATGACACCGACTGTCTTGACAGGGGTGCCGTCCAGTTGCAGCACGCCTTGGCTGCTCCTTGTGTACTCCATCCCGATTTCATCGCAGACGGCTCTCGACATTACGGTCGTGGAAGCACCAGAATCCACCATACAGTTGTGCACTATGTACCCTTGCATCCATAATGACAGATAGAAGGGAGGTGGTCTGTTCTTCCCAGTGGCTGAGACTGTCAGGGGTTGAACCAGGACAGCAGGCTGTATCTGCTTGCCATTCTTCATGATTTTCAGAGATTCCTGCAGCAGATCAACCTGGCCTGGGAGTAGAAGAGCATCGTACATGTTGATTCTTGCGGGGGTCCTCTTCAGTTCATCTACTATGCTGTAGCCCGAAGTGCTAGCTCCTTCCGCTTCTTTTGCCGGCTCATATTTTGTCCGGTACTGCTGAGTGGCCTCAACTCTCTGTCTCTTGGTCAGAGACGGATATCTCAGCTTCTCCTGAGCTTGTTCTTTGGTTTCAGCCGGAGGCTGAGCAGCGGGAGCTTTAGCCGGGGGAGCTTTCGCTACGAGAGGCCTGACTGCGGGAGTCTTCCCTTTGGCTATGTAAGGCCATAGCCTCTTGTCAGGTGGTAGCCCAGCAGGTTGCGCCTTATCTCTTCTGGCGTATACCTTCAAGGGCTTTGGAGCAGCTTCAGCAGACTTTCTGTTTTCCTTGGCAGGAGGCGGCAACAAATCTTCTTCTGGAACGGCAAAGTTGCCTTCGTCGTCCAGGATCATATAGAGTTCTTCATCCTCTATTGCGCTGCCGGCCAAGGTCTGGAGGTAGTGTTGGTGCAGAGTGCAGTCATCCTCAGAATGCGGGTCATTGCACGTAGTGCACCAGTTGACCTGGTTAGAAGTACCAGGTTGGTCTTCGATGGCAGCATTTCTTGGAGGGGGCCGCCTCTGATCTCGCCGTTCTGGGGCTTGATCTTTTGTCAGTGCCGGGGGCGGATATGGCCTCCTTGGAACAAGATCCATCTGGGCCTATTTCTTCTTTAGAATGGTCATGTCGTTGGACATGGTGTGATACCCAGATGCCAGAGCTCGTACCTCCTGGAGGATTTTATTCTGAATATCGCTGTCGGGAGGCGGCAACTGAGCTGGGGGAGGTAATGCAGCCAATGGAGGCGGTGTAGAATATTGTGCATACTGCGGGGGAGCAGGGAGTGCTGGATAATGTGGAGGAGGAGGAGGCGGATAATGAATTTGTGGCGGGCCATAGGGGTTTACAACCGGCGCCGGATTCCATTGCTGCTGGGGTTGCTGTCCTGAAGTTGACGGCACCGCCCCGGAAGCCGATGGGTACTGAGACCGGGGAAAGTCAGGGTAAATGGGCGGCTGTACCCTGTGCGGGAGTCTGCCTATGGAAATGATATCCATCTCAGCTTGCTGGGCAGCCTCGTACAGAGCAGGGAACGAGTCTATTCTGGCTATCTTCAGCAGCAGGCAAATGTCTGAGTTGAAGGATCTCAGGTAGTAGTGTGCAGCCTGACCTGCTGAAGGTCTGAGTTCGCGAGGCACTCGTTTCCAAGACCTCGCAAACCTGATGTTGAAGTCAGACACCTCCTCTTGGGGGTGTCGTTGTATACGCAGCAAAGAAGAGGGATCAACAGACTCGTTGCATCCTTTCACAAGCCTACCGGCCAGCTGACGCCACCCCGTGATAGATCCCTCTGGCAGTGATCTCCACCAGTAGAGGAGCTTTCCCCTTAGGGAAAGGGCTAGCAGACGGGTCTTCACACTTTCGTCTGTAATGGAATGTAGTGCAGCCAGGGCCAGAATGTCCTGGATGTGTTCATACGCCGTCTTGTCGTAGCCGTCATACGTAGGGATAGACTTTAAGGCAGCGGGGGGCACAGCTTGCTGTCCGACTAGGGCCAAGGGCCCCGTAGAGTCCACCGCCGGGAAGAGGTCATCGTCATTCTGCTGGGCAGCCATGTCTTCTTCCCCTCCGGTGGTGTACTCGGTGTCAGAACCGTCCGAGGATGTAGATTGCTCTTCAGCCTCGTCTTCTTCGATTTCAGCCTCGGCCTCTTGAATTTCAGCCTCGGGTTCTTCTACGCGAGCTTGGTAATCAGCCAGCCTGACGCGCTCGCCTGGAGCGTCAATGTCAATTTCGTAAAAGTCAGGCGGGTTTCCCGGATTCCTTGCTCGCCACCTTCTTGTTTGCATGAAGGTGTTAGGACCGGTCTTTACGGACTCAGAGAGTATTCAGATAATTGCAGAGTCGCCAGGTGCTCTGATTTTTAACAGCAATGAAGCGAACACCAGTGCTTCGATTCTGTCTTGGGGTGGGAAACTACCATGTCCCACCGGGCATGCCAGAGAAACTGTTGGTTACGAATCTGCCATGAGGAAAGGATTTGGTATTATGCGCCCAAATTCGCCCACTAGATTGAAAGGCCGGAAGGAAGGAATGCCTTCCGTGCCAATCTCCGGAGAAGGCCGGCTTCCTGTGGGGTTTGAGTGTTTAAGATAAGAGTGCAGGGAAAGAGATAAAAGTGCGGAAAGAGAATCCAAATGTGATTGGAGTTGGGTGGGGGGAATAAGCAGCACGACAACGATCAATCACCACTACTAACAACATTCATATACAAAACACACATTGAAACTACAACTATCATTCATCCTATGTATCCTCTATCTATGCATTCCAAGAATACTTGATCATCAAATACCAGAGTCCAGAGTTCAGTACAACAGTAAGCAATGATACAAGAAACATGAGGCAGAAATGACAAGGAGAGGCAGCATACAAGATAAAAGACAGTAAGCAGAGCCAAGTATATGCTTTGTATTAGAGGCAAACGCACAGCTACAATGGTTCCCTAGCAGTATATTCCCCTTCCCCCCTTTACAATGAAATTGCATGGCTATTTATAGCCTCAAGTTCCCCTCGATTACAATCACGGGCACAAAGTCCCGGGCCAGACAATAGCTGACAAAAGCGGCCAAGGAGCTGTTGATGCTGACTTTTGTCGGGTAGGACTGTACTTGCGGCATGGTCTCCCTGAAAGCTGTACAACCACGTGGCGGTGTGTCGGGTCAAACCTTTGGTCAGCAGGAGTGCGGGTAGCTATGGCGGATGGAACTTCACATCAGCCTTAAATGATGGCAGCTGGCGTAGATAGTGCAGTCCATGCTTTGTCCTTTTCCCGGTCATGTCTTGGCTCAAATCCCGAAGTTGGACACTTGTCGGATGCGGATGAGTGACACATGCTGCCTTGAAATGCAGTTTATCCAACTTCGCCCAGGATCAGAGCGCTGTCGAGTTGCGCAGACGGAAAACAGCGCAGTTGGGGAGGCCTCCATGCCTTAGTCAATTTCTGGGTTTGCTTGCCCAACTGCGCACCGGTCAGAGGGCGCACCCCGACTTCGCTGCGAAGTCGGGTTGCGCACCGGCACTTTGCTGTTTTTACTGTCATTCGGACTGCGCACCAAAAAGGGGGGCGCACCTCGACTTCGCTGCGAAGTCGGGTTGCGCCCCAACACTTAGCTGATTTTTTGCCACACTGCTCTCCAAGTGCGCCTAGGAAGAAGGGCGCACCCCAAATTCGCAGCGAAGTCGGGTTGCGCCCTGACACTTAGTCAAATTTTGTCTGTTTCTGTCTGCCTGCGCACTTCGCATTCCCTATTGCGCTCCAACTGGAGGGCGCACTCCGGCTTCGCTGCGAAGTCGGATCGCGCCCTGACACTTAGCCATTTCCAAGAAACACTTGCTGGAAACTTTGCTGGGGGAAGTTCAAAGGGAAGAGGGAGGAATTAAACTGCAAGGAAGAGGGAGAAAGGGAGAAATGAAGAAAGGGAAAGAGAGGAAGGAAGGAAAAGAGCAGGTCACTTACAAAAACTGAAAACATGGCACCCCGTGCCAAATGTGGCAACAATACTCTCAACGGATTTTGATTTTGCAAGAGCCCATTTAGGCATGCGTAGAAAAATTCAGTCTACGGTTTCAGTTTTCAAAAAACAACTCATGAAAGACAATTTTTAGCAACACAAGTGTTTCAACTTTTTAGAGCAACGACTTGATTTTCAAAACAAAATAAATCTTCTAAGCAACACGGTGAAATAGAAGGGAAGTTGCAACTCAGAGTTGCAAAGTCTAAAGAAGAAGAGCGCACGGATTTGCTAACTCCCCGTAGTGCCAACGCCTTCAAACTGGAAACTCTGGAAGGGCGTCTGCTACCCATCTTGATGAACAGGCAACATCTAAGGCACTAGTAGACCAATTTAACCAAAAAAGAAAGAAAGAATTGTCTTGCCTGAGAAAAAATCTTGCAACAGGTTACCACTTCTCATCCCTTTCTTCCACCATCTACCTCATGATTGCTTCACCTCCACCTCCTTTTCTTCTTCTAGTGAGTTTAATTGCTTTCCTCATAGTGGTGGAGCCAGTGTCATCGACTATGCTATTTCCTCTACCACCCTCATTCCATTCATTTCCCGATTCAACATCTCTGATCACCCTCCCCCCCTTACCGATCATTCAGTTCTTTCTCTTAAGTTATCCACTATTTCCCTTCCTGTTACTCTTCCCCCTCCTCCCTCCCCTTTAGCCCCTCGAGTCATTATAGACTTTGACTATTATTATTCCTTTACCTACATGGATCGGTTGCGTCATGTTCTCCCCAGGGTGTCTTCTCTTCCCGATGTTTCCAATCGTTCTGCTTGTTTGGTCCAAACTATCTGGAAGGCTACTTTGGACTCATACCCTCACAATATTCGTCCTCCCCCTCATCCTCGTCCCCCTGGTCATTGCCCCATGAACATCTGGTATGATGAGGAATGTAAGGTTGCCCACCGTAGGTTGAAATATGCCATTCGAAATCCTTCCTAGCCCTATGCCATTTCTCACAAAGACTACAGGATGCTTCTTCGAAAGAAGCGTCTCTTCCTCTCTATGCATCGACTTGATCTTATCCACTCCCTTCAGCACTCTCCTAAATCCTTCTGGCGTCTTATCCTCCCCCGTAATCGGATTACTCATGGGATCGATCTTTCCTCTTGGACCATTCATGCCTCTTCCCTCTATACCATCCCAAATCAACCTCTTATTACTGTTCCCTCCCCCATCCTCATGCCACCTATTTTCTACTGGTCTTGTTAGGCAGGCTATCTGGAAACTCTGTACGAGCAAAGCAACAGATTTGGATGGGTTACAAGTGGAATTTTTGAAGAATGGTATTGATCCTCTTGTTGGGCCCCTTACTGATCTCTTTATTCTCGCTATATGTTCTGGGTTTCCTGATTCCTAGACTCAGCATATCATTCACCCCGTTCATAAGGCAGGTGATCCCCATGAACCCAATAAATACAAGACTATCATGATTGGGCATATCTTTGCCAAGCTCTATGCCATAGCATTGGATGTGCTTCTCTCCCGAAGGTTGGAGGAGAGGGGTTTCAGGGCTCTTGGCCAAGCTGGTTTTTGGCAAGATCACCAGACCACATATCGCATTCTAGTCCTCAGAGCTATTATTGAGGAGGCGCGTTCCAAGTCCTCGAAGGTTTATTGTTGGTTTGTAGACTTCAGGAAATCTTTCGACACAGTGCCTCGACATTTACTATTTGAGAGGCTTCGGTCAGTTGGCATCTCTGGGTAGCTTTTGACAGCAGTTACACGGTTATGAGACTGTGAAAGGTCGGTTTCACTCCCCTCAAGGCTTTCAGCCAGTATTCTTAGCACCATAGGAGTGAAACAAGGATGCCCTCTTTCCCCGACTCTTTTTGGGATCTTTATCGATGAGCTTGAGACTTTTATTAGGGAGAACGCTCACCCAGAGGATGGTTGCCTTCTTCACTATGTGCTGATTTCTATTCTCCTCTTTGCTGATGATGTTGTTCTTTTGGCCTCATCCCCTAAGGGGCTTCAGCGTCATCTAAACACTCTTGTCGCTTTTTGTGACTCGAGACAATTGACGGTGAATATTTCTAAGACCAAGGTTATGGTATTCAATACTACCAAAGAGGCTCTATCCCATCTCCACTTCCTTTTCCAGGGTCAGGAGGTCGAAATCACCACCTCTTATGTGTATTTGGGGGTTTTTTTCACTGGTCCCACTTTTGGTATGAAACCCGCTGCCCAGGTCCGGTGTGTAAGGGGTATGCATCTTTGTCTTTGCTATTCAAAGCACATTTTCAAGATATACCTGTGAAGATGCAGATCTTTGACGCCTTGGTCAAGCCAACTATTACTTATGGGTTAGTGGTTTGGGGCCCTAGTCTTGGCCCAATTGAGTGGTCATGGGTTGAACGAGTCCAGACACTCTTCTTCGACGATTCATTCGTTGCAAGGGCACAGTACTCCGTTCTATTATTCTTGCAGAGTTTGGGGCTTCTCCTCTCTAGCTTGAGATTATCTTCCTGATTATCGATTATCTTCATAGGATCCATACTTTCGGAGATACCCCTGAGGGTTGCAGGCGGTACCCTTACCTCGCCCTTCGCTCCTCGATGGAACTCTCTCCGAGTTCTCGAGGAGGCCGAAGGAGCTAGTATTTTTAGGTTTTTGCTCTCCCATTCAGATACGGATAGACAAACTCCCCCCTTATTCTTTGGGGGTTCTTCCCCCCTCTCGGCGTAGTAAGGAGAAGATGCTCCACGAGATTCGGAAGGATGTTAGTCCCTAGTACACCAGATGCACATGGATCTCTCCTGTTGTCCCTCTTTCCCCCAAGTTTTCTTTCTACCATGAGCACTTCTTACAGATACAGGAGGGCAGAATAGTTCCACCACAATACCTTCAACAGCACACAATGTATAGTCTTCGAATCACTATTGGGCAACTCAGGGTGTGTTCTCACCAACTCCGGATTGAGTCAGATCACCATCTTTCGACGGAGGAACGGATTTGCTTGTTTTGCTCCTTGGGTGAAGTTGAAACCCTTCATCACTTTATTTTTTGTTGTCCCATTTATTATGAGACGCGAGGTGGGTTTCATTGCCTTTTCAGGGACAACTCTCGATCTGTTTCTACCTTCTTCAAATACCCGGACCAGCGTTGTCTCGCACTCTTTCTTAGGGAGATAACTCAACTTTGACGACATAAATGTTCTCCAAATGGATCTCACTCTCCTCAACATCCGCTCATCACAACATCCTTCACCAATTTCGATGGACCAGGTGACTTCGATCGAAAACGCCCCACATCATCCAGTTCAAAAAAAAGCAGGGTCACTAGACAACGCACCAACAGTTTTTCATGGTTCCGAACTAGCAATGGGCAGAGACATATCATGGGCTTCTTCAGTTCCAGTACTTTAGCCTCGACTGTTAGGAGAGATTAGTTTTTGCGGGGTTCTCAGAGCTTGCCCCTCTTGGGCTGCTTCCTCCCCCCTCCTCTCACCGTTCTTCTTGGCGTGAACTCCTCTCTATTGGACTACAACCCTCCCCCCTCTACTCTCCCTTTTCTTTTCTTTTCCCTTTCTCTTTGGCCCGTTTGTCGGGTTTCATCTTGTATTTATCTTGGTTATTTTCTTTTTAGGGCTTTTTAGCCTACTAGCTGGCAGTTATTATTGTCCTTCTTATAGTCCCTTGGGTCTTATTTTGGCCCACCGCAGACATTAATAATATTTCATTTAATTTCATTTCTATTGTCACTATTCTCTCTTCTCTTATTTCTTTTGTTCCAACTTCTCAAATCCCCTTCACTTCTTCCATCGCGCCTGTCTCACCTCTAATAAGCATATCCTTAGTCTGAAGGTCACTAACATTAGACTAGTATTCTTACCCTCATTGGTCCACAGGTCGTTGCAAGTACAATAACACTTTTCCCTTTAGAAGCATTGGTTTTGTTGCATGACTACCTCAATTTTGACTTCGTGCCCAAGAAAAAGGCATAATCTAGGATGTTCTTTCAATTAGGATTGACGTCCTGTGAGTTGCCAGAATTGTAGCAGCTCACTACTACCATCATGCTCCAAATGAAGGTCCGTCACACAAGTTGAGACAGCATACAAAACAGGGCAGAAATCAACAAGAATCGAATAAGTGTTTAGAAACAGGTGGCACCTTGTTCCTGTTGGTTACGAATCTGCCATGAGGAAAGGATTTTTGGTTAATGCGCCCAGATTCGCCCACCAGCATGAAAGGCCGGAAGGAAGAGATGCCTTCCGAGCCAATCTCCGGAGAAGGCCGGCTCCTTTTGGGGGGCTTGATTTAAGCTAAAGGGAACAGGAAAGAAATAAAGGAACGGAAAGAGACAAATGTACATAAAGAGATACAAATATGTCCAAAGGTTGGTGGGGGGAACTAACAAGCACGGGAACACACCAATCACCGCTACTTACCGCATACAAACACAGAGCATGACAAGGAACCGCAAAACCTAGGCGTACTTCCGATACACCAGCAGCCGTATGCACAACCTTCAATAGCTCCCTAGCAAACATTCCCTACAAGGAACTAACAAATAGGGATCGTATCAATCACCGGATACATACACTGACAGGGGTAGAAAGTAAACCTAGAGATGCCGAGAGCTGTGTATATGTGTTAGGTAGAGAGTTTAACCGCACAGCCTCAATGGCTCCCTAGCAAACATTCCCTACAAGGAACTAACAGCTAGGGATCGCATCAATCACTGTGATACGGGCCAGCAACGTCACACACAACCGATGGAACTGCTACCAAATTTATAATGAATGCTTTAAATAATGAAGTACTGAAGGTGCTTTAAGCAAGCAATGCTAGAGGAACCCGATCGCCAAATGCCAAAGTGAATTAACGAGCAACGACACAAGTGGGCCTAAGGCATATAATGAAAGACAAGGATAAAAGAATAAAGATAGTAGAATGTAACTGTGCATACAGATTGTATTCATAAGCGTAGCACAGCTACAAGTAAGCACGTAGTTCCCTAACAAACATTCCCCTTCCACCCTTTACAATGAATTTCGGATGGGCTTTTATAGCCCGAGTCCCACCTGTTACATTAATGGGCACAGAGTCCCACCAAACATGAGCCGACGTAAGCGGCGAAAGAGCCGCAAATGCCGACCTTTTGTCGGATCGGTCGTACCCGCAAGATGGTCTTCCCGGAATCTGGACAGCTACGTGGCGGAGTGCCGGGTAATTCTTCAAGTCGGCAGGCTTGCTAGTAGCCGGAGCAGTGAAACCTCGCATCAGCTTTGAATGTGGCTATTAACGCAGAGCGGTGCAGCAGCCCATGCTTATCCCTTTTGGTCGGCAAGCCTTGGTTCAAATCCCGAAGCCGGACACTTGTCCGATGATGGGTTATGCCGTGAGACACATGCCTCGCCTTAGAGGGCAGTCTATCCATCTTTGCTTGGGATCGGGGCTCCTTGGGATGCGTGCAAAAATCGCAGCAGCCGGGGAAGGCCTTCAAGCCTTGGTCAAATTCCGGGTTTGTTCCCCTACCGTACACCCGTCAAGGGCGCATTCCCGCTCCGTTGAGAAGTCGAATCGCGCACAGTGCGAACACCGGTGTCTCGCCGCCATATGGACCTCGCTCCGGCATTTTACCTTTTTTCTCGCATTGACCCGTCGACCGCTAAGGCAAGGTGCGCCCAGAGGTGGGGCGAAGTGCGAACTTCGCACCAAAATCGGGCGAAGTGCGCACTTCGCACCAAAATCGGGCGAGTGCGCACTTCGCACCAAACCGGGCGAAGTGCGAACTTCGCACCCGCACTTAGCCAATTTCGTATAGACCCGCCGGAAAGCCGGAAAATCAACCGGGGAACTCCATGGAAAAAAGGGGGGAGAGAAAGAGAATGGGAAAGAAAAGGAAAGGGAGAGAAGCGAGAAAAACGAAAGGAGGAAAAGAAGAGCAACACAGTTACAAAACAACATTGAAGACATTGCACCCCGTGCAAAAATGTGACAACATTTCTGGCGGCTCGCGGGTTGTCGAGCTCGCCTCGGCGCAAAGAATCCATGCCTTCATCCTTTGGGTGCAGAGGAACTTGCCTCCCCTGCCTTTTTCTCGCTCTAATCGTTTCTCCTTGCGGCAACCGTTCTTCGTATTCATCTTTGTCGGCCGCCTCATCGCATCTCCTTCTGAAAGGTCTCCATTTCCTGCTTCTGCCTCGCACATGCGAGTGTACGCCTCTTGGGCTGAGCGCCGGGCTTCCGCTTCGAATGGCTTGCGGTCTGCTATGTCTTCTAATGCTCCGTGAAAAGCAGCGACCGCGTGCAGGTCGATGGTGAGGTATCTTTTCTCTAACTCCCGAAAATAGGAGCGGATCCCGGAATATCCGGACACCATCCGAGTGACTCGACCGTCTTGAATTGGCTCTGTCCAGCCTATCAATTTCAGTCAGATCCGCTTCAAAGGACCGCCAATTCTTCTTTACCCGATCTAGGGTAAGGAGCTCGCCATTCTCAACAAAACCTCGGACACCCAGTTCCGTAAGAGCGTGAAAGGGGGCCGACAGATATCTTTTTCATGCCCGAATGCATCAAGCATTCGTCCGGCCACTCTCACCTCTTCAACTTTTCTAAAATATTTGTGCAAGGTCACCCTTGCACCCGCCCATTCTGCAGCCGAATGAGGACACGGGGGAAAAGGACGCCGCCGCGCTCGCGCTCCTCGAAGGTTTATCGCCGTGTCCAGCCATTGCTTTGCTCCGGCGCTCGGCCTCCTCTACCACAAAGCTTTCCCGGGCGTAAACTTCTTGAATCCCGGATGCGAAGTCCAGGACTGCCATCGCCTTAAAGGTATGGGGCTTGCATTCCCTCAACAAACCAGCCCTCATTTCCTTAACTTTTGTCTTTGAAAAGACAGCCGCTTGAGATGTTTTTTCGCAAGCCGCGACCGTGCCTCGCTTCAAAGACTCCCGGAGCCGAGAAATCTGCTCCGAGGCCTGCTTTTCGGTTGCGGCTCGTTGTCGAGAAGCGGCTAGCCGGGCTTTGAATTCATCTCGCTTCTCGCCGCGCCGCTTCCAGCCGCTCAGTGGACCTAGATAGGTCCTCTTCAAGTTGCCTTACTTTGTCCCGCAACGCAAAAGTTCTTCCCGCTTCCTCCATACTCTTGACAAAGAGATTGTCAGCCTTGCGCATGATCGTCTGAATCTCATACTGTTTATCAATGTCGTCAAAGCTTTTCTCCTTTGTCTGGAGCACGTAGTCCGCCTTAGTCATTTCTCGGAGAGGCTTCTTCACTATTGGGATTATTTTCTCCGTTGTAATCACTCTCCTTCCGAAATCATACTTTGCGCGTTTTGCCGGGGCGGCTATCTCTTCATGTCTCCTCCGCTTCGTGTCTTGGCGGAAAGAGACGTAATACTCTACGGCTCTCGCTGCCGTGGGCAAGTCATCCGAGTTCGGAGGTCGTCCATAAAATCTGGTTCCCCCAGCCTAGGGTTCCGCCGAGACGTCTCTCCCGCGGGGATGGGATCGGGAGGAACCGGACAGCACCTTGGAAGAATCGGTCGCTTGTGGGGGCGACCGGGAAACGGAAATGGGAGAGGCCGAGACCGTGAGGGTTTGAAGCGGCTGAGGCGGAGGATGTGATGGTGAATGGACAGCCTCAACACTAACCTCGGGCGAAGGGTTTGGAGTTGTGCTCAAAGAAAGAGAGACGTTAGGGTTCTGAGCAAACTGGTCGAAAGAATGGGGACCGCTAGAAGGACGCGGAGACGGGGAGGAGGATGTGGTCATGGCTCGCCCGCATTGAGCGGGGACCGAGTAGAAGTAGAACCGGGTGAGACTAGAGAGACAGGGACAGCAAACGTACTCGCGGGCTCCGCCCGAGCCGATGCCGGTGAATGTCTTCTCTTATTGTCTCGGCGGCCGGCTTGGGACCGCCCAAAGGAACCGCTCTCGCGGCGGCAGGACGCGGCCGCGGCTCGCGATCGGTCGCCGCACTATCGTGCTAGGGTCGCCCGATTTTCTCAACTCTCCTCCGCTTCTTTTCTTCCGGGAACAACCGTCGGATCGTGGGAAGGAGACGAGCGAGTGCAGCAGGCGCCGATGCTCCCACGGTAAACTTGTACCGGGGTTTGACTTGCGTAAGGTCCGCCGCAACCGGTCTGCGTTCCGGCGGTGCTCGGTGCTTTTCTTGCTCGAGGAAGTGCCTCGGCGCCGCCTCGGCTAACTTTTTCGCCTTTTCGTGCGCCGCCTTAGGAGCCACGAACCGCATTGGATCGGCTCGGGTACTTGTCGGGCCGGCGCCGGCAGCATGCCGAAGTGTACAATCGTTTGGGAGGAGACCCACTTTTATAATCCTCAAAGGGGCCTCTGGGAACGTAACCTTGATATGCGAACGGCCGCCACCGTCATGATGCCGGTCATAGAGAACCGAGAAGTCGTCATCTACGGCCATGTTTCTCCTTGTGGATTTATCGTGTCGCGTGCGGCATCTCATTTTCCAAAGATTCAATAATCTTTTCTTTAGACCAGCTTAAGGCCTCGCAATCTTGGACAGAAATTTTTTGAACCCCGGAGATGAGAAGTGATGGTCCCGGTTTCTCTTGGGGTCATATGTCACCTCCTCGCAATAGAAATCCTGCCAAGGGGGAGAAGCTTCCATTAATTCAATCTCCCAGTCAAGGTCCACATGGACCACGTCGCATCTATCTTCGGTTATGTCCCGGGGGCACAGATGTGCAAACTTTCCCCTTATCCCATGAGGGTCATACTTCCAGCGCTGCGGCAGCAAAACCAGGCCAATCCGGGACAGCGCTTGCTCTAGGTAGACATGTTGTCCTACCTCGATAATCTCAACATTGGCCCAGGAAAGAGGATATTGAAAAATCTGTCCTCTTTTCTTCCCTAGGCCAAACTCTTCTTCCACATAGTCCATCTGTCGGGCAACTTCCATCCCGAACATATGCTCTGAGCACCAATAGGGCAGCAAATAGGGTTTGCCCTTGAATCCGTAGATTCTGATCACAATCCCCTGCGTCAATCTGAAACGTCCCCGAGCTTCTGATTTATCAAAGCACTCGTCATTTCTCTCGGGGAACGGGGAATTTCACTTTCGGTGAAGACTGACATGACGAATCCCAGAAAGTTGAAGTTGAACTTGTAGTAGGACCCTTTCCGGTATAAGTCATCCGTCCAGCTATAGACGGGTTGGGGTTCTCCCTTCTCGTTAACCTTCTTCAGGTTGAGGATCGGCATTTGGGGGTGCAGATGGTACAAACAAAGCCAGACCAGAACGGAACTGAAACGAAAATTGGTTGACTGGCGCTTCTGGATCTTCAGCAGACTGGAATGAATGGCGTAAGCCACCAGCCTGCCCAGCCGAAAGAGATGGGGCGTTTCCGCTCCGCCGCGCCGCCGGTTCGTAAGATTCTCCACACAGAGGCATTCTCGCAGCGCCACTGGTACGGGTGTACCAACTCATCGGAGTCGCACTCGAGGATCCATGCCAAGATGGTATATAGATACTTGCTCGGAAATTTTACCAAAGGCATGGGGCCAGTCGGCCATTGTCCGCCTGGAAGCGGGGCGCTCAGCTCTGAATTGAGGAAATCCCTCATTCGCTTGGTGTGCGTGAAACGTCCCGCTTGTTCGCCCAAATTGATTTTTTCGAGGATGGTGCCGGAGTCGTACTCCAGCCCTGGGGCGAAAGCTGGCCGCACAGCCTCCTCGCGCAAGTGCGAACAAGGGTTTGCCGCCGGAACTCGCAGATTTGCCGGAAGCCGGTTTATAGTGTCCGACAATTAAGTCTATCACCTCCGGCATTGGTGGACAGGAGGGCACATGAATCGAAGAGGTTTGATTTGTACGCCGCTCCAAAATGATGGGAGGGCGAAACCTTGTCGCCCAGCCTCTCCACATTCGCTCTCACCTGAGTTAGGCTCATGGAAAACGAGCCGTCCACATATCCTCGCTGTGTAATTCACCGGAGGTGGTGGGGATTGCCCACGCTGTACCTTCTTCGTCCGGGCCTTTGACTTTTTCTCTGGCGGAGGATCGCCTTTGAAAACTCCTGGCCGCGGCAAATCGCCTGGTTCACTGCTTCCGCTGGACTGCGCTGACACAGGCATTTTTCCCTTGTCCATCTCTCCGAGTCAGCAATAATGACAGTTCAGCCGTCTCGCAACAAATTTCGCTATCGAAGAATAATTAGCACCGTCCGAGGAATAATCTCTCGCAACTGAATGTTGGCATGATTCTCGACCCCCTTTTCTAGATAAAAACAGCGCCATTAATGCAACGCAGAGGGGTAGGTCGGCTGAGTTAAAACCCTTGGTGGCCGCGCAGAAGAACGTTTAGGAAAAGACGCGCCCCGGCAGCCGTGCCTTGCTTTTTTAGTTGCGTTTCGCTTGAAAACGCGCAATCATTAACTCAGCGTTGGGGACTGCACCATGGCTGACGTTGCTGCCACCACTTGGGCACACTGATCAAGACAAAACCTTCGGTGCGGAAACCCACATTAAAACAAGTGCAAACGCGCCTTGGGCCCAGCTTGGGGTTTTTGAATTTTTTTTTTTATTATTCTTTAAACCGCGTCCCAATATTGGCCCGGAAAACTAGGCGCAGCCTGACTTCGCCCGAAGTTGGGCACGGCCCGACCTCGCCGGGCGAGTCGGACTTCGCCCGACTTCGGGCGAGTACGAACTTCGCACCAAAATCGGGCGAGTACGAACTTCGCGCGAAGCGCGTGCTTGAACCGTTCTACCACTGTTTTAGCCGCGCCCAAGGTTTGGGCGCGATCTGGGTCTTTGCCGCCTTTGATCTTTAGATGGACTTCGCACGGGCGCTGGCCGCTTTGTTCGGACTTCGGCCGAAACTTGATGCGAAGTGCGAACTTCGCGCGAAGTTCGCACTTCGCCCAAGTGTTGAGCGCAGCGCGCACTTCGCACGGGCGCTGGCCGAAGTCGGACTTCGGTGCGAAGTTCGTACTTCGCACAAACTTTGCGCGTAGTGCGTACTTCGCACGAAGGGTTGCGCAGTGCGAACTTTAGTCTGCTTCAGCTTTTCTCGGACAAACTTCGCAATTCGGCTGGGCCGAAGTCAAGCTTCGCTGCAAAGTCGGACTTTGGTCAACACTTAGTCGATTTCTCGCTCTTTTTCTCCTTTCTTTTTCTCGCATAGCCGAACTTCGCCCCTCTCGCTGGGCAACGATAGACTTCGTTGCGAAGTCCGTCTTTCTCTCCCATGCCGCATTTAAGCTCAAAGAAGGAAAAATAAACCGAATGCTAAAACCGGAAACTATACATGCGGGGAAAAATAAAAACACAAGGCAAAATTTTTACAGTGAAGGGCCACTCGGGCGCCTTCAACAACGATAAAGCTTCAAGTGGAACCCGTTGACGGGGATGGGGAGGAGCCGACCCTCCATATCCGAAAGTATGTAGGCATTGAACCGATTCACCCGGCAATCCGATAAGGGCCCTCCCGCAGAGCATCAAATTTTCCATGATTACCCGGTTTTGCCTTGTATGAGTCCCACTTCAACACCAGGTCCCCGACTTCGAAAACTCGGGCAGTGGTGCCTTTGGCAAACCAGCCTTTAGTGGCTGCAATGTGATCGGCGAAGGCCCGGTATGCACTTTCTCTCGTCTTCTTCCAACCGCAGGAGTTGGCACAACCCGTCGTCTACCGGGTCTCCGCTGCTCCCGTCTTCGTCAATCATCCACAGTGCGGGGATTTCAATGTGTGATGGCATAACAGCCTTGCTTGCCATAGACGAGCGCATAGGGGGACGTCTTGAGGGATTTCTTGAACGCAACTCGGTCCGCCCATAGCGCCCGGTTCAGAGCAAGTGCCAAGTCCGCTTATTTTTTTCAATGGTCCTCCGGAGAATTTTCGGGAGGTTCTTGTTAGTAGACTCGGCAAGGCCATTCCCCCCGCGGGTAGTAATTAGAAGACATCTTGTGATAGATGCCAAGGCCGCCGGTGTACTCCGTGAGTACAGCGCCTACAAATCCCGGACCGTTGTCCGTCACAATCGACTCGGAACCCCGAGCGGGTAATCGTGCTCTCAATGAACCCGATGACCGTTTCTTGGTCGGCGTTCTTGGTCGGGATCGCCTCCGTCCACCGTGTGAAATAGTCGGTAGCTGTGAGAATAAACTTGTGGCCGGCGGAGGAGTTAGGAGAAATCACCCCAATGAAGTCCAGACTCCCATTGCCGGAACGGAGCTTCGGCTTGAATCGATTGAAGGGGCAGGGGTGCTTTTCTGCTTCGGCCAAGGATACCTCGGCATTGATCACACTTGGCACAGACCGCATACGCGTCTGCGAACGCAGTGGGCCAATAGTATCCAGCCCTTATTATTTTTAAGGCCGTTGGCCTTGAAGAATGGTGACCCCCAAGCATCCCGCAATGAAATTCTCCGAGGACCCTAGGCTGGTCGTATTTTCTGACGCACCGCAACAGGATGCCGTCAATGTTTTTGAAGTAAAGCCCCTCGGGGCGAAGAGTGTACCTTAGTGCACCTAGCCGAAATCTCCTTCGTTGTGAGGCGTTCAGGTGATCGGGACATCTTCCGGTGTAGAAGTATCTCACCAGTTCATCTGTCCAATCACTCCCCTCCGATAAGGAGTTGGCTAGGTAGACGCGTGTCGCTGTGTCCTCCCACTTACATGCGGAGATGCCGGCTACAGCGCTTCGGGCCAATTCCTGACACAAGGCTCGGCCTCTGATAAGCTTGGTGGGCCGTACTTCGATGTCAAACTCCTGGATCTTGGCAATCCATCCCGCTCTCTTGTGACCCGGTTCCCCTTGCAAGATGAAACTGCGAACATCGGGGTGAATCACGAAGACAGTGGTCTTACTCTGGGAGACAAAGTGCCTGAGCTTTCGAAGGGACTTCATGACCGCATGGACCTGCCGCTCTATAAAATTGTACTTCTCTTCGTGTGGCAGAAATCACTTGGCTTAGGAACGCAATGGGGCGCTCCTCACCGTCGCCTCCCTTCCGAGTCGGGACTGCAGCCGTAACTTTCGGGTTCTCCCACCGCATACGTGATGAAGTCCTTGGAGTAGTCCGGGTTTGTCAACACCGGAGCTTGCGCAACTCGAGCCTTGATTTCCTCGAAAGCTTGCTCTCTCTCATCACCCATTCGTAAGGTGTATCTTTCTTCAACAGCTCGGCCATAGGCTTGATCACCCGTGCGAAGTCCGGAATGAACTTCCGCACGGGTTAATCCGACCGAAGAAGGACTGCAGACCTTTTTATCGAGGGGGCTGGTAAGCGAACGAGGGCTTCTGCTCCGTCAGGGTCAATGGCGAGGCCTTCCTCGGAGATGACATGTCCCAGCAGCTTTCCTTCCTTTACCGCGAAGACAGACTTCTTCGGGTTTATAGAGATGCCGAATTCTCGACAACTTTCAAATATCTCGCCGCAGTGCGAAACATGATCTTCTCGTCGGTGAGAGAAAATGACCATGTCATCAAGATAGATGACAATAATCTTGTTGAGCAGCTTCTCGAAGGCCAGGTCCATGGCCCTTTGGAACGTGGCACCAGCATTGGATAAGCCAAACGGCATGCGCTGATAGGCGAACGTCCCCCACTTCGTGGTAAACGCCGTCTTATGCTGGTCTTCGTCTTTAACCCAAATCTGGTTGTAGCCGGAAAATCCATCTAAAAGTGAAAATCTCTCGGCTCCAGCAACGATATGCAAAATTTGGTCGATTTGGGGAAGCGGATAGTGGTCCCTGAGGGAAGCCCGATTTAGGTTTCGAAGTCGACACGTAGACGTATGTCGCCATTCTTTTTCCTCACGGCACCCGTATTCGCGACCCAGGATGAATGTTTGATGGGGTAGATGATCTTGGCCTCCAAAGATCTTCAAGAGCTCGGTCTTCATCATGGCCTCAACCTTTGGATTTACGGCCCTTTGCTTTTGTCGGAACGGCTTGGCGCCATCCTCTAGCTCGATGGTATGCGTCGGATGACAGATCTGTCATACCCCTCAAATCTTCGTAGCACCAGGCCACGATGTCGGGGAACTCCCGGCACAGTTGATCTAATCCGCACCCGCTCCTCCGACGTGCGACCTGCTCCGACCTTGATGGTTTTATCGAGTTCGAGCTCCAGTGTCAAGATACCGCCTCGGGTCTACTTTGATCCCGTGGGATATTGCTCGTCATTCCGATCAAAGAGACTTTCTAATGTAATCAGTCCTTTTGGGACGTGATTATTCCGTGAATCGTATCAACCCCTCATATTGCTCGTCATCGTGGTCTCTACCTTCGATTACACAAACTTCGTTAACCAGGAATGTGACGATCTCCTCGTCACGCCTGAATACCCGCTGTAAGGTATCCCTATCGTGCACGTAAGGCCCGTAAATGGTGCGGACCGGCTTCGGCTTCGGACGACGTCTTCAGCCGAACGCACTGGCTCCAACAGACGCCGTAATATCCGCGTGCTTGTTTCTCTCACGCGATATTGCCTTAACGTTCAATGAGTCAAACGATTCCATCGGGTCCCAGACCCGATTGCGGTACGCTCTAAGATAGTGATGCTTAGACGCGCATTTATTCGTAACTTGATGACACACTAACTCGAATCTCCGAAAATTTGGAGATGCTTGATTCCGAGCCTTTCCGCCTTTCGCGACCTAAGCACAGTGGCTTCGTATTCCGCCGAATTGTTAGTACAGCTCCGTGCCAGCCTCGTAGGCATAGTCCCTCCGGACTCCGGTTGGAGAAACCAGGAGGACCCCGCACCGGCGCCATTCTTGCAACGGGCGCCGTCAAAGAAAAGCTTCCACAGCCTCTTCGGGTGCATGTCCTACCTCCTTCGCAACGGACACGTCAAGCTCCTCGGGCCGCTTAATGGAATAACAGCTCTCGTCTCGTCCCGATTACGGCATTAAAATCCCGCAACGAGAACTCGTCTTCTAGCCGTAGCACTTCGAGAGCTTGCTCGGTCGGCTCCATCGTCACCGCTTCTTCTTCCGACAACCGGACCATGCACCCATCTCTCCGCCGGGTATCTTGTCTACTAGAAAAGGGGAAGGCTTCTCATTGAAAATTTTCGGTCTCCTTCCTTTGAAGGGCACTTCCATGTGCGAGTAGTCTAGAGACAGTACTCCGCCCAACTTCGGCAGTTGAACTCCCGAGAGAGACACATGCCGAAGTAAGGCTCCGGGTCAACAATCACGACCTCTTGGATGACCACAATGTCGAGAGCTTTGTGCAGCCGGATAGGGATGTCCTTTATGACACCAACCGTCTTGACAGGGGTGCCGTCTAATTGCAAGGACACCTTGGCTGCTCCGCGTGTATTCCATCCCGATCTCATCGCAGACGGCCTTCGGCATCACAAGCCGAGGAAGCACCGTAATCCACCATGCAAGCTAGGAACTATGTGCCCTTGCATCCGCAAAGACGGATAAAAGGGTGGCGGTCCTGCTCTTCCCGATGGTGGAGACTCGCCAAAGGTTGGAACCGAGACAGCAGGCCGCATCTCGCTTGCCGTTCTTCATGTTTTTTAGTGATTCTTGCAAGCAGATCTACCCGGCCCGGAAGCGTAAGGGCATCGTACATGCCGATTCCGGGCAGGAGTCTTCTTTAACTCGTCTACAATGTCGTAGCCCGAGGTACTAGCTCCTTCTCGCTGGTTTAGCCGGTTCATACTTGGTCCGGCATCGTTGGGTGGCCTCAACTCGCCGTCTCTTGGTCGAGACGGGTACTTCAGCCTTCTCCCCGGGCTTGTTCTTTGGTTTCGGCCGGGGGCTGAAGTACAGGGAGCTTAGCGGGAGTTGGGGCCTTGGTGGCGGAGGCTTAGCCGGAACAGCAACGGGTCTTGGCGAGAAGGTTTAGCGGGAGCTTTATCTTTGGATGCCTTCTCCCTGGCCGTGTAAGGCCACGCCCGCTTGTACGGTGGCAGCCCATTGGGCTGCGGTCTTTCTCTTCTCGTGTATACCCGCAAAGGTTTAGCCGTGTCCGCAGCCTTTCTTTTCTTCCTTGGCGGGCGTCACCGGGTTCTCTTCTGGCAGGGCAAAATTGGCCTCACCGTCCAAGATCATGTACAGCTCATCATCTTCTATAGTGCTGCCGGCCAAGGTCCGGATGTAGTGCTGGTGCAAAGTGCAGTCTTCCTCCGAATGCGGGTCATTGCAAGTAGTGCACCAGTTGACCTGGTCAGGAGGACCAGGTGGGTCATCTATAGCAAGATTTCTCGGAGGCGGACGCCTCGCGGTTGGTTTTCTCGGGGCTTTATCTTTTGTCAATGCCGGCGGCACATACGGCCTTCTAGGAGCAAAGTCCATTTGGGCCTCTGCTTCTTTTTCATAGCTGTCATGTCATTGGACATGGCATGATATCCGGAGGCCAAAGCCCGCACTTCTTGTAGAATCGTGTTCGGATGCCGTCAGCTGGGAGGCGGCAACCGTGCCGGTGGAGGCAAAGCGGCCAATGGAGGAGGGTTAGAATAAGACGCATACTGCGGGGGAGCAGGAAGCGCCGGAAAATGCGGAGCGGGAGGAGGCGGATGAGGGTAATGCAACTGAGGCGGGCCGTATTGAGTTACGACCGGCGCCGGATTCCACCGCGGGCCGGGGCCGCTGCCCCGAAGTAGACGGCACACCACCGTGAGCGTAAGGATACCGCGATCTTGGAAAGTCGGGATGAATCGGCTCCCGCACTCGGACGGAAGCCCGCCGATGGAGATAATGTCGCCTTCAGCCTTGCCGGGCAGCTTCGTACAAAGCGCAGTGGAACTCGTCAATTCGGGCGATCTTCAACAGCAGGCATATGTCCGAGTTGAAGGACCTCGTATAGTAGTGAGCAGCCATGCCGGCCGAAGGCCGAAGTTCGGCGAGGTACCCGTTTCCAGGATCTCGCAAACCTAATGTTAAAATCGGACACCTCCTCTTGAGGATGCCTCCGGATTGCTTGGAACCGATGCAAGAGAGAGGTAGGACTCAGCAGACTCGTTGCATCCTTTTACGAGCCTCCCGGCAAGCCGGGGCCACCCAGATGATGGATCCCTCCGGGCAGCGATCTCCACCAAGAGAGAAGCTTTCCCCTCGTGGAAAGGGCCGCAGACGGGTCTTCACACTTTCATCGGTGATGGTATGCGGTGCAGGCCGTGGCAAGGATGTCCCGGATGTGCTCGTACGCCGTCTTACCGTAGCCGTCGTATGTGGGAATAGACTTTAAAGCAGCAGGGGGCACAGCTTGCTGACCGATCAGGGCCAAAGGCCCTGTAGAGTCCACCGCCGGGAAGAGATCATCGTCATTCGGCTGTTGATCAGCCATTTCTTCTTCTTCTCCGCCGTCGGTTGTGTACTCGGTATCGGTACTTTCCGAGGATACAAGATTTTCCTCTTCCTCGGCCTCTTCTACTTCGTACTCGGCTCTTCCGACCTCACCCTTCGGCTCTCGTCGAAATGAGCTCGCGGATCAGCCCACTGGGTATCTCGCCTCGAGCGTGGATGTCTAGTTCGTAGAACTCAAGCGGGCTTCTCGGATTTCTTGTTCGCCACCTTCTCGTGTGCATGAAGGTGACCGGACCGGTCTTCTAGACTCGGAGGATTTGTTCGGTGCAGTAGTCGCCGAGTGTTCGGATTTGGAACAAGCAATGAAGCGAACACCGGTGCTTCGATTCTCGTCGGGGGTGAGAAACTTCCTTGTCTCACCAAGAGCTCGAGAACCGTCGCCGCCGTGTGGAGACCGATCGGAAAATCTCTCGTCGATGTGGGGACCCGTGTTCCGCCGAGCGTGGCGCAGAAACTGTTGCGCTAGGTGGAAACTGGATGGGCACTCTTTCTTTAAATCGTGGGACAAGCGTCCCACCGGGCGTGCCAGAAACTGTTGGTCACGAATCCGCCACGAGGAAAGGATTTTTGGTTAATGCGCCCGCATTCGCCCACTCAAGGATGAAAGGCCGGAAGGAAGAGATGCCTTCCGAGCCAATCTCCGGAGAAGGCCGGCTCCTTTTGGGGGGCTTGATTTAAGCTAAAGGGAACAGGAAAGAAATAAAGGAACGGAAAGAGACAAATGTACGGAAAGAGATACAAATATGTCCAAAGGTTGGTGGGGGGGAACTAACAGTACGGGAACACACCAATCACCGCTACTTACTGCATACAAACACAGAGCATGACAAGGAATTGCAAAACCTAGGCGTACTTCCGATACACCAGCCAGCCGTATGCACAGCCTTCAATAGCTCCCTAGCAAACATTCCCTACAAGGAACTAACAAGCTAGGGATCGTATCAATCACCGGATACATACACTGACAGGGGTAGAAAGTAAACCTAGAGATGCCGGAGCCAGGTATATGTGTTAGGTAGAGAGTTTAACCGCACAGCCTCAATGGCTCCCTAGCAAACATTCCCTACAAGGAACTAACAAGCAGGGATCGCATCAATCACCGTGATACGGGCCAGCAACGTCACACACAACCGATGGAACTGCTACCAAATTTATAATGAATGCTTTAAATAATGAAGTACGGAAGGTGCTTTAAGCAAGCAATGCTAGAGGAACCCGATCGCCAAATGCCAAAGTGAATTAACGAGCAACGACACAAGTGGGCCTAAGGCATATAATGAAAGACAAAGATAAAAGAATAAAGATAGTAGAACGTAACCGTGCATACAGATTGTATTCATAAGCGTAAGCACAGCATACAGTAAGCACGTAGTTCCCTAACAAACATTCCCCTTCCACCCTTTACAATGAATTTCGGATGGGCTTTTATAGCCCGAGTCCCACCTGTTACATTAATGGGCACAGAGTCCCGACCAAACATGAGCCGACGTGAGCGGCGAAAGAGCCGCAAATGCCGACCTTTTGTCGGATCGGGTCGTACCCGCAAAGCATGGTCTTCCCGGAACTGGACAGCTACGTGGCGGAGTGCCGGGTAATTCTTCAAGTCGGCATGGTTGCTAGTAGCCGGAGCAGTGAAACCTCGGATCAGCTTTGAATGTGGCTATTAACGCAGCGGTGCAGCAGCCCATGCTTATCCCTTTTGGTCGGCAAGCCTTGGTTCAAATCCCGAAGCCGGACACTTGTCCGATGATGGGTTATGCCGTGTGACACATGCCCGCCTTAGAGGGCAGCTCTATCCATCTTTGCTTGGGATCGGGGCTCCTTGGGATGCGTGCAAAAATCGGTGCAGCTCGGGGAAGGCCTTCAAGCCTTGGTCAAATTCCGGGTTTGTTCCCCTACCGTACACCCGTCAAGGGCGCATTCCCGCTCCGTTGAGAAGTCGAATCGCGCACAGTGCGAACACCGGTGTCTCGCCGCCATATGGACTCGCTCCGGCATTTTACCTTTTTTCTCGCATTGACTCGTCGACCGCACAGTGCAAGGTGCGCCCAGGAGGTGGGGCGAAGTGCGAACTTCGCACCAAAATCGGGCGAAGTGCGCACTTCGCACCAAAATCGGGCGAAGTGCGCACTTCGCACCAAAATCGGGCGAAGTGCGCACTTCGCACCAAAACTGGGCGAAGTGCGAACTTCGCACCCGCACTTAGCCAATTTCGTATAGACCCGCCGGAAAGCCGGAAAATCAACCCGGGGAACTCCATGGAAAAAAGGGGGGAGAGAAAGAGAATGGGAAAGAAAAGGAAAGGGAGAGAAGCGAGAAAAACGGAAGGAGGAAAAGAAGAGCAGCACTGTTACAAAACAACATTGAAGACATTGCACCCCGTGCAAAAATGTGACAACAGCTTCCAGAGTGCCCCGCTCATTAGAGCGCCCATCTAGGCAGAGTGCCCTGCTTAGTGGAGCATCCCGCTTGCCAAGCACCCCACTCAGTGTTTATTTTTAGAAAAGGGATGAAGTTGATATGCCACCTCGTAATTATTACTAGGGTACATTATATGTAGTTTATTTTGTGGTTGCAGTTTCAAGTATAAATAAGAGCTTAATGCTCATTGTAAGGGTCTTTTGGCCTTTGAAGCATTCTAGAGCTACTCTTCAGAGTGAGATTATGCAATATTACAAAATCAATGAAGATTTGTGCATGGCATTCCCATTCAACTATCTCTAAACTTTTGCCTTATGAATGTGTGAAATCAGTGGCTCTGTGCTTTTTTCCCCTGTTAGTCCTCTTCTATTATTGTTGCAGGTATTCAAAGATCTTACACGTTGAAGTTATTTGGCCTCTGCTGAAAAAATCAAGCACACTAGATCTAAAACTCGCTATGGTTTCAGCCATATTCTACGTTTTCTTTCTGTTGCACCCTTATTCCCCAAACAAAGTAGATTAGATTTATTTTTTGCATTTTTAGATCAGTTTACTTTCCTTCGTTTTCTAGCATATTCATTTTCTGCATATTTTTGATTAGTTTCTTTCTTTATTTTTCATCTCAGATTGAAAGTAGAAGGGAACTGACCTAGGATTCGAAGGTTGGGGAGTGTGAAACCCTCCCCATCCATTTGTTGAATTGCAGTCAAGGGCAGAAATTTCATTTGCCAATTTTTGTGATTGGTAGTGACAAAGGCTATGATAAAGGCATGTGCGATGAAGATGCATGTGCAAACATGGAAATTTGCACCAAGGAATTTCGGCATGATGAAGTTGACAACTCTAACAAAGGAGAAAACCTAGTTTGGAAAGAAAAACTGATAGTGATTGGAACAGGTTGTGTGGTGGATAGTGTGCATGATGAGAGTTTGGCACAAGAGCAATTGTAGGTTGGTGTGCTCAATTATGAGTGGGATGGGAGTCCAAATTAAATATGGTATGTTTGACAGTGTCGTGATGGGAGTCCGGCATGAGAGCAAATTGGTGTGTTTAACAATGTGGGTGAAGAGGGTGAGACACACAAACAACCATTGCCTATGTCAGATTAATTGGTCATGCCGAGGACCAAATTTGGTACAACACACAACTGTCTCATGTTTCGTTGCTATGAAAGAGAGGACCCACTTGGGCATTGGAAAGTCTGCTTCACAATGTGGAACATCAATGGACAAGAGAATGAAGCAGATTAGAGGAGGCTATTCCCTACAATATTTTGTGGAATTGTAATGGATTGGTACATGAGATTGCTAAAGAGCAAGTACCAGACTTGGGAATAGTTACACCAAATTTTTGTGAAAGAACTTAAATTGTTCTACAATTATGGCGAGTTCCTTGCTATAATTTGTAGTATTAAACGAGGCAAATGGAGTATGTTCAGTCCTGCACTCGAAGGTTGAGTGGGTTGTTTATCCATTTGGAAGACAATCCATCAAATGCATTGAAGAAGATATGGTTTGTGAAAGGACTTATTCCTTTGCATCAAAAGAAGATCAGGGTGGCCTCTTGGATGTCGTATCAAGGGGCCTTTGAGTGGGTCTTGAACTTAGAAAGTGATGCAAAGACATCACTAAAATGTTGGGGTCATGGTGATGAGGATGAGAGCAACCCAAAAACAACAGTGACTTTGATGATGAGAGTGACTCTAGCAGTGAGAGTGATGATTCTAAGAATAAGAGTAGCTTGGAGGATGATTCGAGGGTATCATCAAGCCATTGGGGCCAAGAAGTCAATGAAGAGACCAACTCTAGAGATCAAAGTGATGCCTACGAGAATGAATGTAATGTGGAGAATGCACATCATGATGTAAAACCATCAATACAAGTAATTGTAGCACAGAGGAAAACTATTCCAAAGAATAATGCCATCGGTGATGTGGTTCGTGACAACCACCAAAGGACTGGAAGACGTCAAATTGAGTAAAATTGAGTGTAGACCCATTGTGCATTACTAGTGAATCCATTTTTCGGGGGCACTTTGCACATGAATTTTACAGAGTTATGAATCAAGACAAACCAATGATGTGTGGAGGGTTTGAAAAGCTGGAGAAGAATCATAGCCCTATCGAGGAAGTAAAGAAAATTATGAACTGGATTATAATTGAGGAGGTGAAGTTGATGAACTTGATTACAATCGAGGAGGCAAGGATTGCATAGGTAGTTGAAGCTATGCAAGAAGAGGAGGTTGCATAACCAGTTGCGATTGCATAGGAAGAGGAGGCTACACAATATGTTGAGATTGTGCAACCAAAGAAGGTTGTGCAACACATCAACATGGTGGATGATGCTCTGTTTGTACAACTTCATCGAAGTCAGGAAGAACGATGTGCGCAAGCCTCCAGAGGATAAATTGACCAAGTATTGGGTGTAGAAAATGAAGAATGAATGATGCTGACAACAAAGAAGGAGGCCATATGGAAATGGTCCATCTAGGGCAAGGTCATTTGGATGTAGGCCTTGGTCATTTGGTTTAAGGGACTAGCCATCGGGACCAAGGTGAAGGTTTTCTCGATCATGATGAAGGCCATCGAGGCCAAGGCGAAGGTTGTCTTGGCCATGATGAAGGCCATCTAGGCCAAGATGAAGATAGTTTGGGCCACAACAGATGTCATCCCAATGAAAAGGAAGACCATTTGAACTTGGGAACGTGTCGTCTAGAGCAACAACATAAGAGTGTGTCGAAAAGCACAACCTAGGGTTTTGCATGAACAAAACCAATTAGTTTGATGGAGAAGTTAGCGACAACCCTTGTTGAGAGAATTTCATTGTAGAGAAGATGCTAGGGCACAAAATTACCGTGAAAGGCGAGGGTTTTGTAGAACAAGTCATTGTTGAAGTAAACCCTTGCAAAATCCAAGTGAAGCTATGGAGCCTAATGAAGAATTCAAATCTAGGGTTTGGTCATAGAAGCTAAAGCATTGGAGGGAGAAATTTGCATGGCTATGGAAGACAATGAGGAGCTTGTTTGAGCAGTTGTGGAGCTAAAAAATGAAACGCACAAGGATTTCACTGTAGATAGGTAACTTGATATATCGTTATTTGTTGAATCAGTTTTGGTATTATGTGTTATTTTGTAAATGTACGCAAAGTGTTTGAAAAAATGTGCATGCATATATTTAATTATGTTGTAAAGTGCAATTTAATAATGTACGTAATAATAAAGTAATGTAAGTCAATTGTGTCGGCTAAATTATAAGCCACAAGGTATTTCGTCCTGTAGTGGGAAATGTCAATAAATGCAAGAGCAAATGCATATGAAATGTAATTTGAGGGAAGTTATAAGGTAGTTGGATGGTAACTGTTGTCACATTTTGCACGGGGTGCAATGTCTTCAGTGTTGTAACAGTGCTGCTCTTCTTTTTCCCTCTTCCCCTATTTTCCTTCCTTCTCCTCTCCCTTTCCTTTTCCTTCCCGCATTCTCTTTCTTTCCCCCCTTTCTTGGAGTCCCCAGTTGATTTTTCAACTTTCCAGCAAGTTACCTGAAAAATGGCTAAGTGTTGGTGCGAAGTTCGCACTTCGCCCAGTCTGGGTGCGAAGTTCGCACTTCGCCCAGTTTTGGTGCGAAGTTCGACTTCGCCCCTCTTTCTGGGCGCACCTTGTAACTGGCAGGCTGGCAGGAAAAATGACTAAGTGATGGGGCGAAGTTCGTACTTCGCGCGAAGTCCGAACTGCTCTCCCTTGTCCGTGCGAAGTCCGAACGGCGGTGAGAATCAGCAAGTGCCGGTGCGCAACCCGACTTCGCAGCGAAGTCGGACTGCGCCCTTTGACCGGTGCATAGTAGGGAAATAGTGCTACCCGACTGTGCTGTTTTTTACCTGTACTACCCGATTGCGCTCTAATCCCGGGCGAAGTTGGATAGACTGCCTTTCAAGGCAGACACGTGTTAAGCAGCTTCATCCAACAAGTGTCCAGCTTTGGGATCTGAGCCAAGACATGCCGAGCAAAAGGACAAGCATGGGCCGCACTACTTATGCCAGCCGCCTCATTTAATGCTGATGTGAGTTTCCACCTACCTCAGCTACCCGCATTCCTGTCAATATAAAGTTCTACCCAACGCGCTGCCACGTGGCTGTTCAACCTTCAGGGAGACCATGCCGAGAGTACAGTCCAGCCCGACAAGTCAGCACCCAGCAGTTCCGCGGCTGCTTTTGTCAGCTAATGTTTGACTGGGACTTTGTGCCCATTAATGTAACGGGGGGAACTTTGGGCTATAAAAACCCACCACATTTTCATTGTAAAGTGGTGGATGGGGAATGTCTGTTAGGGAACCAATGTAACCGTGCTTCTGCTTATAAATATAATTTGTATGCCTGGTTCTGTTCTGCTGCTTCTGTTTTTTATGCTGCCTTTCTTTATATTCATGCCTTAGGCTAACCTGTCACGACTCGTTGATTCATTTCAACATTTGGTGAGCGAGTGCCTCTAGCATTGCTTGTTTAAAGCACCCTCTGTACTTCATTAATTAAAAGGATACATAGAATAGATGTAGTAGCAGTTTCATCAGTTGTGTGTTAAGTTGCTGGTCCGTATCTGGTGATTGGTGCGCTGCCGTACTGTTAGTTCCTTGTAGGGAATGTCTGTTAGGGAGCCATTGAAGCTGTGCGGTTAAATTCTCTACACGACACATATACCTGGCTCTGATATCTCTATGATTGCTTTCTACCCATGTTAGTGTCCGTAGGTGGTGATTGACGTGTTGCCGTACTGTTAGTTCCTTGTAGGGAATGTCTGTTAGGGGACCATTGTAGCCGTGCGTACACTGCTTAAGTATCGGAAGTATACGTTAGATTTTGCAGTTCTCAGTCGCGCTTTATATTTGTAATGCAGTAAGTATTGGTGATTGTTGGTTGCCGTACTGTTAGTTCCCCCCACCAACCTCCACGTATATTTGTAAATTCTTTCTGTACATTTATCTCTTTCCTGCACTCTCATCTTACTAACCCCCCAAAAGGAGCCGGCCTTCTCCGGAGATTGGCCCGGAAGGCATCCCTTCCTTCCGGCCTTTCAATGTTGGTCTGCGGGTCTAGGGCGCAATAGCGACAAATCCTTTCCTCGTGGCGGATTCGTGGCCAACAGTAACTACTTTTTGAATGTATAAATAAGCCCTCCCCTCATTCATTCAAGTTGTTCAATGGTTCAATGGTTCATGCAGAGAAGTGGTTCATGGACGGTGGTTGTTCATCCATTGAAGAGTTCAGGCATTGAGGAGAGTCATGCAGGTTGATGGATTGATGCAGTCTAGTCTTGTATGCAGCCATGAAGGATATTCTGCCTAGGGTTTGCAGAGTGCAGATTGTAATGCTGAAACTGTAATGTTGTATCATAAATGCCATTGTTAATATAAAACTACCTGTAATTACTGTTATCTACCATTGCTGCTGCTATTGCTATTGTTGTTATTGTTGCTGTTATTATTGTTGTTGCAGGTTTTCTGTGCATTATTATTGCTATACTACAATAACTGTAGTCTATAGAAGAATTTAAGTGGAAATGGAACTATGTGTAGCAAGTTAAATTTCATTTCTACATTCTGGCGCCGTTGCTTGATCGAAGTTGGGTCCAAACTGGTGACATGGAGTTCTGAGAAGTGAAACCCTTGGGGAAATATGCAATGAAAACAACGCAGTATAGCCAAAGACGTAGGTGAAGATGCACCAGATTTGTTTGTTTTGCAGATGGACTGTCTAAAGGAACGTGCACACCAACGGGATGCAAAAATGCAAGTGAAGATTGTGTTAGGATTAATTAACAAATACGAGCAATAATATAATGCGGAAATAAACACAGAAGAAAATATGCAATACACAATAGACACAGATATAACGTGGTTCACCCAAATCGGGCTACTCCACGAAGAAAATAACCAGGCCCTTTTGTATTCCGTCCAGAAAACCCTTCTATACACAGCCGCGCACCTCATTACATTTTAGCCGCCATACAACATCCTCTTATAATAATGCATTACAATTTTAGGGCAAAAAACACGAATAAATCTACCATCCGATCTGTGACCTAATATCAAATGGTCCAGATTTACATAGAGGAAAAAGCATCTATTACTGTCGTCACCCCCCTTGGACCCCCCATGGCGACAGTAGTAGGGGGGGCTAATGCCCTCCCTACACCCCCCTCTTTCGCGTAGTGGGTCCAAGTGCGGCTGAAACAAAGGCCTCCAATTTAATCAGGCTCCAAAATCAACAGATTGAAGATTCGCAGCCGTCTGCAGAAGCAGTTTCGACGTCTGCAGTCTAGACGTCTGCAATCTCGACGTCTGTAGTAGCTGAATAGGTAGACCAGTCAGCTGTTTGGAAGACGAGAGTCCAAGAGCAGAGTAAGAAAGAGGGCAAACATTGTTGATAGGAACGGAAGAAGGGGTACAAGGACCACCAAGAGTTGAGGAAAACATTGACGTAAGGGAAGACGTTGATGCTGAAACTGTGCAAGGATATGTTGAGTGGATGGTAACACCTGAAAAAGCGGCAGGAAGGTTGCAGAGGAGTGCAAAGGACGGGAGTTAGGCACCAGAGCAACAACGCGCGAGGTCTCAGGAAGAAAGATCAGGGCCATAACCAACATTCCAGCGAAGGAGGTCACGGAGTAAGGATGCACAGGAAGTCGGGAGAAGACTGTTTGGTGAGAATAAAGGTACCTAGGCTAAAAACATCCGACGAGGAGCAACATAGCAAGAACCCCATCAATGGCCAATGTAGCCACCAAAGTCAGGAAACTAAAGTGTCCACTTTTCACAGAAGGGAAGGAAGACCCGATTAGGCATTGGAGAATTTTCCGCATGGTGTGGAAAGCAACTGGGGAAAACAATGAAGCAAATTGGAGGAGGTGGTTTCCTACAACATTTCGTGGATTCACAATGGATTGGTACCTAAAATCCCTAACAGATAAGTACAAGACATGGGAAGAGTTGCGTGATGCATTTGTGGAAGAATTTCGATCATACGATACTGACAAAAATTATAGCATACAAGGAGAGGAGTCTGTTCGTTCTTACAATCGAAGGTTGAGTAGGTTGTTTGACCATGTGGAGAAAGACCACTTAGAGGAATCAAAGAGTATGTGGTTCATAGATGGACTTCTCCCTATGTATCAAAGGAAGATGAAGACATTTCCTCCAATATCATACCAAGAGGATTTGGATTATGCCTTGACTTGGGAAAGTGACACAAAAACCTCACCGATGAATGAGACTCGGACTACTAGAGAATGCAGTCAGATGGCGGCGGAGAAGATATCTAAGCAAGAGACGTTTGAGGTGCAGTCGTTTGAGCAGGAGACGTCTAAGGTGCAACCATCTGAAAAGGAGACGTCTGAGGTTCAATCGTCTTTGCAGAAGCCGTCTGAGGTGCAACCGTCTGAGGTGGAGATGTCTGAGAAGGAGTCGTCTGAGGTGCAGACGTTTGAGCAAGAGACCTCTAGCCGTCTATCCCAGACGTCCATTCTAGACGTTTGCCATCCATCCCAGACGTCTAGCCGTCTAGCCCAAACGTCTAGTCCAGATGTCTAGCCGTCTAGACCAGACGTCTAGTCCAGATGTTTGTCGTCCGTCCCAGACGTCTAGCTGTCTAGCCCAAAAGTTTGTCGTCCATCCCAGACGTCTAGCCGTCTAGTCTAGACGTCCAGCTTAGATGTTTGTCGTCCGTTCCAAACGTCTACACTTACCCGTCTAAGACGTCTACCTGTGTGCAACCCGTCTAAGACGTCTAACCATTTGAGACATCTAACCATTTGAGCCGTCTAACCTGTTGTCCTAGATGTCTAGAAATTGTACTTGTCAGATTTCTCAATCTATCTAGCCTAATCCGTCAGAGACTAAGCCGTCAAGGATTGTCATCAAAAATATTATCTTCTGAGGCAGTGCAGTCAAAGGAGTTGTCGTTAGAAGTACAATCCGATCAGGGAGATGTCTATCAAATGTTGATAAGCAGTCCGTTGGATCAAGAACGTAGTGAATTGGAGCTGAGAGGAAGCAGTTTCAATGGATTGATTGAAGGCTTCCAAATGGTTGACGAGGAGAAAAATTTGACTTCGACAGTGAGTTAGAGCTGAGAGGAAGCACGCGAAGGGCATTGCCCCTCAACCCCGCAAAGGATGCTGTCCCTTGACCCTGCAAGGGGGATCCTGCCCCCTTGACCCCCGACACAGATGGCGGTGGGTGTTCTCTGTCATGTTGATGATGTTGCTCATGCTGATAACATAGCTTATTGCAAAAGTGAAGTGCCTATTCATAGAATGATGATCATGTTGATGTTACAATTGCTTGCAGCAAGGGGAGTGCACAATCAGAGAATAAGGTGTTGCGAGCAGTCTCAAGTGAAGTCTATTGCCAAAGATGTATGGAACAGGAGAAAGCGGAAGGAACACGACAAGAGATTCTGTTACATTGTTCAGTACTTCTATTCCCAATGTTTAGCTCTTGTCGTCGAGGATGCCGACCAGTTTAGAGGAGGGGATAGATGTAGACAGACAAATTGATATATCCTTATTTGGTAAATCAGTTTTGGTATTATGTGTTATTTTGTAAATGTACGCAAAGTGTTTGATGAAATGTGCATGCATATATTTAATTATGTTGTAAAGTGCAATTTAATATTGTACGTAATAATAAAGTGATGTAAGTCAATTATGTCGGCTAAATTATAAGCCATAAGGTATTTCATCCTGTAGTGGGAAATGTCAAGTAATGCAAGAGCAAATGCATATGAAATGTAATTTGAGGGAAGTTATAAGGTAGTTGGAGGGTAACTACTTTTTGGGTGTATAAATAAGCCCTCCCCTCATTCATTCAAGTTGTTCAATGGTTCAATGGTTCATGCAGAGAAGTGGTTCATGGATGGTGGTTGTTCATCCATTGAAGAGTTCAGGCATTGAGGAGAGTCATGCAGGTTGATGGATTGATGCAGTCTAGTCTTGTATGCAGCCATGAATAATATTCTGCCTAGGGTTTGCAGAGTGCAGATTGTAATGCTGAAATTGTAATGTTGTATCATAAATGCCATTGTTAATATAAAACTTCCTGTAATTACTGTTATCTACCATTGCTGCTGCTATTGCTATTGCTGTTATTGCTGTTGTTATTATTGTTGTTGTAGGTTTTCTGTGCATTATTATTGCTATACTACAATAATTGTAGATCTGTAGAATTATTTAAGTGGAAATGGAACTATGTGTAGCAAGTTAAATTTCATTTCTACATTCACCATCCATATGGTTGTTTGAGGGTAAATGGTCGTTTGAAAAGAAATTTAAGTTTGTTACAAGGAAGCCCTTGTCGTTGGAGAAGTAGAGGTTTTGGTTTGAGTCATCTATAAATAAAATCCTATCTAAATCGAATGTATCATTATCTTAGAACAAGTTCTCATTGCCCAGAAATGCAATTTGCTTGGCCAAGCCAAAAAGAAACAAGTCGACAACAGTCTGATTGATGACAACGATAGGGAGTCTGTTTAGTTCTAGGAGGCAATTGTCCAAGAGTTGGGCATGACTATTAGGAAGAGGTGAGACATTAGAGAAAGTAAACCTACCATCTAGAGGAGAGAGGGATTGAGTGGAGAAGATCATTTAAACTGCCATCCAAAAGACCTCAATTGTCCAGGCCATTAGAGAAAGAACCATAGCCATCCAAAGGGTGCATTGACTACAACAGGTTATTTGAGACCAGACATGGGCTGTTTGGAGGAACCAAGGTGTTGTCTAAAGAGGGAGAAGACTATCACCTAGGAGCACGGTTTGGTCATTCAACAATAGGATGTTGTCTAGTGCCAAGAAGCCATTTGAGAATGAGAATTGGTCATCTGTTTGGGATAGGAGGACATTTGGAACTGCAAGGCTACCCTCTAGGAGTTGGGCATAGTCGATGAGGAAGAGGTTGTCATCCAAAAGTGGCAGTCAACCATTTGGAGAGTTTCTTGGGGTGTTGACAAGTAGCCATCTATTTGGGGAGGACTAGTCATCCATTAGAGTCGCTTGACCAATGGATGCTACCATTTGAGAGTGCCCAATGGAGTTTGTCGTTGAAGAGTGGTTGATGGAGAATGTCATCTATCCAATTGAGCCTGAAGTTGGGGAGTGGATGATGATAACTGTTGACCTAGATTAGCCATTTAGGGTTGGCCAATGGGGTTTGTCGTCTGACCCAACTTCTAGGGTTCGTTGATGGGGACCATCGTTCGAGGTCAGCTATTTCAATCAACTGTTTGAAGGATGTTGTCTAAGAGAATCATCTCGGAAGTGACATTAGGGATGTTGAAGCAGTGAATTGAATGCAAAAGGTGGGTAGCGTGAAAGCCACCAAAATGTAGATAAGGAGAAAAATTCAACTTAGATAGTGAAGGTTTCTATGGTTCAGTCATTGAGGTTTCAAGGCGTTGCCTCGAACTCTATAGGGATGCTGCCTCTTGACTCTGCAGGGACATTGAATCTTGTGAGTATGTGCAAAGGTGATACCCTTTGACCTATCAAGGTGTGCTTCCCTTGACCCTGCAAGGGCACTCTTGCCCCCTTGACGCCCAATACAAGCTTTGATGGATGTTTCCCATCATATTGGTGACGTGGCTAATTGCATGAAGTGGAGAAAGCAATCGAAGAACAAGGTTTTGCTGGTAGCAATTTGAATTAAATCTAGTTATTGAAGATTTATGGAATAGAAGAAAGTGAAAGGAACATGACAAGAGGTTGAGTACCACATTCAATGCTTCTATCCCTAGTGTTTAGTTGGTTTGTTGTCAAGATGCCAACAAGTCTAGAGGAGCTGATAGATGTAGGTAGACGATTTGACACATCTGCACAAGTGCACGTCTGAACATGTGTGCATGAATTGTTACATGTAAATAGAATTATCGTATGTGTGCTTGTTGTGCATGGAGGTGGCAAAGTGAGTGTAATAATGTAATGTGGTTATTTTAATTTTGTTGTATGGTGCCAGTTCGGTAGTTAGCAACAGCATCAGTCCTGTAAAACTTATATGTATTCATCTATCTTGGTGGAGCGGTTCATGTTTGTATGTGGTTCGTTGACATAGGTTGTTGGCCGAAGTGTGTTGTTGGCGATGTATGCTTGTTGGTACAGTTTTTCGTCGAGTAGCATATTGTATTGCAGATAATTGTGCAATATATATGCTATGTGCACAATGTATCTATTTGTATTTGAAATTTTTCCCATTGTGTAATTTTGTTTATATAAGTGGTAATGGAATTATATTGCAGTGCGTTGTATTCCATTTCTACATTCAACCTTTGTATCTTAGAGTGGCAAAGCTTATGAACTAATTATAGTTTTCAATTCAGAGAGAAGATATAGGACCCCTATCCAGCCATTCTTCATAACACCTTTTTCTCTTTTATCGTTTTGCTTTCTCAACAATTGATATGTAACTTTTATTATGCACAGTAGGTGGGATAAAGGTAGATATGGGAAAATGCATTACTACAGTTCAAGTAAGCTCAATGAAATAATAGTAATACTTATTGCATAACAAAATTGAATAGATATTATTGAAACATGAAACAGATAATCTCGGGTGTGGAGCATTGCCACAGTAAATTCGTGGTTCACAGAGATCTCAAACCAGAGAATTTGTTGCTGGATTCCAACCACAACATAAAAATTGCCGATTTTGGCCTCAGCAACTTTATGCGTGATGGCCACTTCCTGAGGACATGTTGTGGAAGTCCAAACTATGCTGCTCCTGAGGTTTGCTTGCTGTCATCTATATATTAAATTGCAGGTTTCACAAAAGTACAAAATAGGAATCACTGCTTAAAGCTATGGCATATTTTATAAGTTGCACCTTTTTTCTAAAGCTTTGAGGATTTTTAGTTTTTTATTTCTTCTACACTTGAGATTCATATTAAAGGTCAAAATAGTAAGTATGCATGCATGGATCTATTTGCAGGTTATATCAGGTATTAGTTATGTTGGTTCAGAGGTGGATGTTTGGAGTTGTGGTGTTATATTGTATGCACTTCTTTGCGCTGCTTTACCATTTGATGATGAAAATCTTTCAAATCTTTACAGGAAAATTAAGGTACAAATTAGTTTATGTTGTGATTACTTATTAATCTGAGGTATGTTATATGCACTTCAATATGGTGTTCTTTTGCTGTATAGAGTGGAATATACACACTCCCAAATCACTTATCACCAGGAGCAAGGGATTTGCTTACTCAGATGCTTGTTGTGGACCCAATTAAGAGAATTACCATATCAAAGATTCAACAACATCCTTGGTTTCAACATCATCTTCCCCTCTATTTGGCTATTCGTGCACCTAAAATATTTCAGCATAGCACAAAGGTATGGAGATACTAAACAGTTTTTTTAATGTCTCATACCATTTATCTTCTGCACATTTCATTGTTAATGTCTCATACCATTTATCTTCTGCACATTTCATTGTTAATTCATGTGAAGTACTTCAGAATGGACTTGTATATATTAAGTTGGTCATGTTGTAAAGAAATTTGTATGTTTATCAGACATTATTTGAACTTCATTGTGTCTATTTTTTTCCCACTCTGGATCGTAGTCTATGGTATATGTAAATTGATAGTTGTAAGCCTTGTTGAAAATTTATGGATAATGAGCCAAGCATCATTTGGAGCTGTAGTAGTAAAGATTTATTTAATTTTTGTTATGCTAAGGATATTGTACTTTGTAAAGAAGTGGTTTTTAGATGATATCAGGAGTACTATTAATGTTAAGTAGAGGAGCCCCGTTTATTTGTGTAGACACAAGTTTTGATGTGCCACCTTGTACATAGAAATAGAATAAGTGCACCAAAATTCAAGTACATGCACATGCAGTTTTGAAGTAATAGTTTGTAATGTTTTGTGAAGCGCTAGTTAGCGTACGGATGATTATTAAGTCATGTAGTTGTCTATAGTTGTCATAGAGGTGGAAATGAAATGAAATGTAATGTAAAGGTGGTGAGGTGTCAGGTTGGTAGTTGGGAATAACTACCTCCTGTTGCCACATTTTGCACGGGGTGCCATGTCTTCGGTTTTTTTTGTAAGGATGCTGCTCTCCCTTCCCTCTTCCTTCTCTCCCTTTCTCCACTATCCCCTTTCTTCCCTGCCATCAATTTCATTCTCTTCATTCCCCCCCTCTCCTTCTTCTGACTATTTCTCCAAGAGGGAAAAAGGCCCTAAATTTTCTAAGTGTTGGTATTGCGCAACCCGACTTCGCAGCGAAGTCGGGTTGCGCCCTTAATTTTGAGCGCACTTGGGGAGCCGACGTGCGGAGAGCTGAACCCAATTTTTCTAAGTATAGAGCGAACCCCGACTTCGTAGCGAAGTCGGGTTGCGCTCTCAGTTTTGTGCGCACCTGGGCATCAGTGGAGCCCTAAATTGTCTAAGGTCGGGTGCGCAACCCGACTTCGCAGCGAAGTCGGGCTGCGCCCTCAAGTTCATGCGCAGTTGGGCGACTCATTTGAAGAAACGGCTAAGTGTTGGGTGCGCAACCCAACTTCGCAGCGAAGTCGGGCTTCGCCCTGGAAGAAGAGCGCAGTTGAGCAGCCCATCATGGTACCTCCAGTAAAGACTAAGTGTTGAGCAACCCGACTTCGCAGCGAAGTCGGGGTTTGCTCACTTACCTGTGCGCACTCGGGAAAAGAATGTTGAAGCCAGCCCAGAAATTTTCTAAGGCACGGAGGCCTCCCCAACTGCGCTACTTCCCCCTTGCGCTGCCTGGTTGCGCTCCAATTCTGGGCGAAGTCGGGCAAGAAAGAAAATACGAGCTCCTAAGGCAGATTTTTCCCCTTATCAGATTCTGACAGGTGTCCAGCCTCGAGATTCGAGTAAGAGATGTGACGGAAGGTGTGCGAGCGTGAACTGATTCATTGTACTTAAGCTGCCCTCAGTCAAGCTGACTCGGAGCATCATCCCCACACCGCCACGTAGCTGCCGATCTTTTAGGTGGACCTTGCTGCAAGCACGTTCCATGCTGGCAGAGGTCAACATCAGCCGCTTTTTGCCGCTTTTGTCATCTTTGTCAGCTTTTTCAGTTATTGTCAGGTCTGGGATCCTGTGCCCAACGATGTAATGGGGGGAAATTTATGCTATAAATAGCTTAGCAATATCATTGTAAAAGGGTGTGTAGACAGGCATATTGAGATATCCTTATTTGTTGAACTAGTTTTGATATTATGTGTTATATTGTAAATGCACGCAAAGTGTTTGACGAAACGCACGTGCATATATTTTAATGTTGTAAGTGCAATTTAATATTGCACGTCATTATAAAATCATGTATGTCGGCTAAATTAGAATTAGAGGGCATTTTGTCTTGTAGTGGAAACGAAATGTAATGCAAATCAAATGCACATGAAATGTAATTTGAGGGTAGTTGCAAGGTGGTTGGAAACGTAACTACTTGGTGGGTGTATAAATAAACCCCCCCTCATTCATTAGAGTTGTGAAGATTGGTACGTGTGAGGATTGAAGTCTATGGGCAGAATGCAGTCTAGCATGATGTGCAACCATGAGGGATGTTCAGCCTAGGGTTGAATGGTTGATACGTGGAAGAAGTATTGCAGGGAAGTCAGGCAGATTGATGGCAAAGTGCAGTCCAGTCCTGTGTACAGCCATGGTTATGCTGACTGTAGGTTGTATTGTTGAAACTGTAATGCTGTATCATCCATGCCATTATTAATATAAAACTGCTGTAATTTATGTTATCTGCCATTGTTGTTATTACTGCTGTTATTTAATGTTGTTGCAGAATTTCTGCGAATTATTATTACTATACTACAATGCTTGCAGATCTGTAGATTACTTACGTGGAAAGGGAACTGTTGGAAATATGTAAAATCCCTTTCTACAGGGTGGAAGGGGGATATATTGCTAGGGAACCACTGTAGTTGTGCGTTTGCTTCTAAATACAGAATATACTTGGCTTTATTGACTGTTCTCATCTTGTATGCTGTCTTTACTTAGCATTTCTGCCTCATGTTGCTTATGTTATTGCTTACTGTTATTCTGCTTTCTGGATATCGGTATTTAATAGTTAAGTATTCCTGGAATGCAAAGGTAGAGGATACATAGGATGAATGACATTGGTAGTTTCTGCAACATATCTTGTGTTTAATTGTTGTTAGTAGTGGTGATTGGTTGTTGTTGTGCTACTTATCCTCCCCACCCATAACAATCACATTTATATTTCTTTCTGCATTTCTAATTTCTTTCCTGCACTCTGAGCTTAAAACCAATTGAGAAAACATAGGAAGTCGGCTTCCTGCGGAGATTGGCACGGAAGGCATTCCTTCCTTCCGGCCTTTCAATCTGCTGGGTGAATCTAGGGCGCATTACACTAAATCCTATCCTAGTGGCAGATTCGTAACCAACAATTTCTCTGGCACGCCCGGTGGGACACGGGAGTTTCCCACCCCAAAACAGAATCGAAGCATCGGTGTTCGCTTCATTGTTGTCAAATCAGAACACCTGGCGACTCTGCAAGTACCTGAATATTCTCGAGTCCTTGAGACCGGTCCAAGCGCCTTCATGCATACAAGAAGGTGGAGAGCAAGGAACCCAGGAAACCAGCCTGATCTCTACGAAATCGACATCAACGCTCCTGGAGAGCGCGTAAGGCTGGCTGACTACCAAGCTCACCTAAACGAACTCGAAGCTGAGATTGAAGAAGCCGAGATCGAAGAAGCCGAGATCGAAGAAGCTTAAGGCGGAGAGGCCGAAATTGAAGAACAACCTACAACTTCGGACAACACTGATACCGAGTATATGACCGAAGAGGAAGAAGACATGGCTGCCCAACAAAATGATGACGATCTCTTCCCAACAGTTGACTCCACAGGGCCCTTGGCTCTAGTTGGACAAGAGGCTGTGCCCCCCGCTGCCTTGAAATCCATTCCTACTTACGATGGCTTTGGGAAAACAGCATACGAGCACATCCAAGACATTCTGCACTCTATCACGAGTGAGAGTGTTAAGACCCGTCTATTAGCCCTTTCTCTGAGAGGGAAGCTTCTCTACTGGTGGAGATCTTTTCCAGAAGGAGCTATCACGGGATGGCCCCAGTTAGCAGGCAGGCTAGTAAAGGGATGCAACGAGTCCGTCGATCCCTCTTCATTGCTGCATTAGTTCCAAAGTATTCAATGCCACTGCAAGAGGAGATATCAGACTTCAACGTGAGGTTTGCGAGGTCCTGGAAGAGAGTATTGTTGTCACATTTTGCACGGGGTGCAATGTCTTCAGTGTTGTAACTGTGCTGCTCTTCTTTTTCCCTCTTCCCCTATTTTCCTTCCTTCTCCTCTCCCTTTCCTTTTCCTTCCCGCATTCTCTTTCTTTCCCCCCTTTCTTGGAGTCCCCAGTTGATTTTTCAACTTTCCAGCAAGTTACCTGAAAAATGGCTAAGTGTTGGTGCGAAGTTCGCACTTCGCCCAGTTTTGGTGCGAAGTGCGCACTTCGCCCCACTTTCTGGGCGCACCTTGCAAGTCGGCGATTGACGAGTGGCGGGTGACGAGAAGATGATAAAAGGCCGGAGCGAGAGTCCGTACGGCGGCAGACACCGGTTTCCACCTGTGCGCAGCCCGACTTCGTAGCGAAGTCGGAGTGCGCCCTTGACGAGTGCGTGATAGGGGAACAAACCCGAAATTTGACCAAGGCATGAAGGCCTTCCCGACTGCCTTGTATTCTGCCCGCGCAACCCGAGGCGCTCTGATCCCAAGCGAAGTTGGACGGACTGCCTTCCAAGGCAGACACGTGTCACACAACATCATCCATCATCTGACAAGTGTCCAGCTTCGGGATTAGAGCCGAAACGTGCCGAGCAAAAGGACAAGCATGGGCTGCATTGCCTGCGCCAGTAGCCTCATTTAAAGCTGATCTGAGGTTTTACCTGCTCCAGCTACCCGCATCACTGCCAGAGGGAGATTCTGCCCAACACACCGCCATGTAGCTGTCCAGCTTCCAGGAAGACCATCTCTGCGGGTGCGGTCCGGTCCGACAAAAGGTCGAGCATTTGCAGCTCTTTCGCCGCTTTTGTCAGCTTATGTTTGACTGGGACCTTGTGCCCATTAATGTAACGGGAGGGACTCGGGCTATAAAAGCCCACCGTGAATTCATTGTAAAGGGTGGAAGGGGAATGTCTGTTAGGGAACCACTTTGCCCATTGTAACCGTGCTTACCTTATAAATATAATCTGTATGCTTGGTTACGTTCTACTGCTTCTGTTTTTTATCTTGCCTTTCTTTATATTCATGCCTTAGGCTAACCTGTGTCATGGCTCGTTGATTCATTTCAGCATTTGATGATCAGGTGCCTCTAGCATTGCTTGTTTAAAGCACCCCCTGTACTTCATGAATTAAAAGGATACATAGAATAGCTGTAGTAGCAGTTCCATCAGTTGTGTGTTTTGTTGCTGGTCCGTATCTGGTGATTGGTGCGCTGCCGTACTGTTAGTTCCTTGTAGGGAATGTTTGTTAGGGGGCCATTGAAGTCGTGCGGTTAAATTCTCTACATAAACACATATACATGGCTCTGATATCTCAATGATTGCTTTCTACCCATGTTAGTGTCCGTAGGTGGTGATTGACGTGTTGCCGTCTTGTTAGTTCCTTGTAGGGAATGTACGTTAGGGGGCCGTTGTAGCCGTGCGTACGCTGCTTGGGTATCGGAAGTATACGTTAGATTTTGCAGTTCTTTGTCATGCTTTGTGTTTATATGCAGTAAGTAGCGGTGATTGGTGTGTTCCCGTTCTGTTAGTTCCCCCCACCAACCTTTGAATATATTTGTAAATCTCTTTCTGTACATTTATTTCTTTCCTGTACTCTTAGCTTGAACATAAACCCCCAAAAAGGAGCCGGCCTTCTCCGGAGATTGGCTCGGAAGGCATCTCTTCCTTCCGGCCTTTCATGCTGGTGGGCGAATCTGGGCGCATTAACCCAAATCCTTTCCTCATGGCAGATTCGTAACCAACAGTTTCTCTGGCACGCCCGGTGGGACCCTGGTCCCACATTTGAAGAGAGATTTTCTGATCAGTCTCCACCTGGCGCTGACGGGTTCTGAGCTCTCGGTGAGACAAGGAAGTTTCTCACCCCGACAGAATTGAAGCACCGGTGTTCGCTTCATTGCTGTTCCAAATCCGAACACATGGCGACTACTGCACGAACAAATCCTCCGAGTCTAGAAGACCGGTCCCGAGCACCTTCATGCACACGAGAAGGTGGCAAGCAAGGGATCCGAGAAGCCCGCCTGAGTTCTACGAACTGGACATCAACGCTCGAGGCGAGATCCCCGAGTGGCTGATCCGCGAGCTCGTTTCGACGAAGCCGAGGCTGAGATCCAAGAAGAAGCCGAAGCCGAAGTCGGAGGAGCTGAGTACGAAATAGAAGAGGCCGAGGAAGAAGAAGATCCTGCATCCTCGGAAAGTACCGACACTGAGTACACAACCGACGGCGGAGAGAAGAAGAAGAAGAAATGGCTGCTCAACAGCCGAATGATGATGATCTCTTCCCGGCTGTGGACTCTACGGGGCCCTTGGCCCTGGTCGGACAGCAAGCTGTGCCCCCTGTTGCTTTAAAGTCTATTCCCACATACGACGGCTACGGTAAGACGGCGTACGAGCACATCCAGGACATCCTTGCCCTGGCCGCATTGCATACTATCACCGATGAAAGTGTGAAGACCCGTCTGCTGGCCCTTTCCCTGAGGGGAAAGCTTCTCTACTGGTGGAGATCGCTGCCAGAGGGATCCATCACAGGGTGGCCCCAGCTTGCCAGGAGGCTCGTAAAAGGATGCAACGAGTCTGCTGACCCTACTTCTCTATTGCATCAGTTCCAAGCTATCCAGAGACATCCTCAAGAGGAGGTGTCTGATTTTAACATTAGGTTTGCGAGATCCTGGAAACGGGTACCTCGCGAACTTCGGCCTTCAGCCGGCATGGCTGCTCACTACTATCTGAGATCCTTCAACTCAGACATATGCCTGCTGCTGAAGATCGCCAGAATTGATGAGTTCCCTGCGCTGTACGAGGCTGCCCAGCAAGCTGAAGCTGACATTATCTCCATCGGCAGGCTTTCGTCCAGAGTGCAGGAGCCCATCCATCCCGACTTCCCCAGATCTCAGTATCCTTCACGCTACGGTGGTTCGCCGTCCACATCGGGACAGCAACCCCGGCGGCGGTGGAATCCGGCGCCGGTCGTAACTCCTTACGGCCCGCCTCGATTACATTACCCTCACCCGCCGCCTCCTGCTCCTCATTTTCCAGCACTTCCCGCTCCCCCGCAGTACGCACCTTATTCTAACCCTCCTCCATTGGCCGCATTGCCTCCACCGGCACAGTTGCCGCCACCCGACAGCAGCATCCAGAACACGATTCTACAAGAAGTGCGGGCTTTGGCCTCCGGATACCATGCCATGTCCAATGACATGACCGCTATGAAGAAGAAGCAGGCCCAGATGGACCTCGCTCCTAGGAGGCCATATGCGCCCCCGGCGCTAACAAAAGACAAAGCGCCAGAAAACCAGCCGCAGAGGCGTCCGCCTCCAGAAATGCTGCTATAGAAGACCCGCATGGTCCTCCCGACCGAGGTTAGCGAGTGCACTACGTGCAATGACCCGCATTCGGAGGAAGGCTGCACTTTGCACCAGCACTACATTCAGACATTGGCCGGCGGCGCTATAGAAGACGATGAGCTGTACATGATCTTGGACGGCGAGGCCAACTTTGCCCTCCCAGAAGAAAATCTAGCGCCACCCGCCAAGGAAGAAAAGAAAGCTGCGGATGCGGCCAAGCCTTTGCAAGTCTACGCGAGAAGAGAAAAACCGCAGCCGGGTGGGCTGCCACCATACAAGCGGCTGTGGCCCTACACAGCCCAGGAGAAGGCATCCAAAGATAAAGCTCCAGTCAAGCCTTCTCCGGCAAAGGCTGCCGCTGTTCCAGCCAAACCTCCAGCAAAGGCCCCAACTCCGGCTAAGGCTCCTGTACTTCAGCCTCCAGCTGAAACCAAAGAACAAGCCCAGGAGAAGCTGAAGTACCCGTCTCTGACCAAGAGACAGCGAGTTGAGGCCACCCAACAGTACCGGACAAAGTATGAGCCGGCTAAACAAGCAGAAGGAGCTAGTACCTCGGGCTACAGCATTGTAGACGAGTTGAAGAGAACACCTGCTAGAATCAGCATGTACGATGCTCTTCTGCTCCCAGGCCAGGTAGATCTGCTGCAAGAATCACTGAAGAACATGAAGAACGGCAGACAGATGCAGCCCGCTGTCCTGGTTCAACCTTTGACAGTCTCCGCCACTGGGAAGAACAGACCGCCACCCTTTTATACGTCTTTACGGATGCAAGGGCACATAGTTCACTACTGCATGGTGGACTCTGGTGCTTCCTCGAGTGTGATGCCGAAGGCCGTCTGCGATGAGATCGGGATGGAATACACACGGAGCAGCCAAGGCGTGCTTGCAATTAGACGGCACCCCTGTCAAGACAGTTGGTGTCATAAAGGACATCCCTATCCGGCTGCACAAAGCTCTCGACATCGTAGTCATCCAAGAGGTCGTGATTGTTGACCTGGAGCCTTACTTCGGCATGTGTCTCTCTCGGGAGTTCACTGCGAAGTTGGGCGGGTACCTGTCTCTAGACTACTCACACATGGAAGTGCCCTTCAAAGGAAGGAGGCTGAAAATTTTTAATGAGAAGCCTTCCACCTTCCTAGTAGAGAAGATACCGGAGGAGAGTTGGGCTGCATGGTCCGGTTGTCGGAGAGGAAGAGGCTAGTGACGGTGGAGCGGCGAGCAAGCCCTCGAAGTGCTACAGCTCGAAGATGAGTTCTCGTTGCGGGACTTCAATGCCGTAATCGGGACAGAGCAAGGCTGTTACTCCATTGTACAGCCCGAGAGGCTTGACATGTCGGCTGCAAAAGAAGTAGGACCTGCACCCGAGGAGTTGTGGAAGCTCTTCTTTGACGGCGCGCGATGCAAGAATGGCGCCGGTGCAGGAGTGCTGCTGGTTTCTCCAACCGGAATCCAGAAGGACTATGCCTACAGGTTGGCCTGGAGCTGCACTAACAACTCGGCGGAATACGAAGCCCTGTGCTTGGGTTTGCGAAAGGCGGAGAGGCTCGGAATCAAGCACCTACAGATTTTCGGAGATTCAGAGCTGGTGTGTCACCAAGTTACGGAGAAGTGCGCATCCAAACAGCACTATCTTAGAGCGTACCGCAATCGGGTGTGGGACCTGATGGAGTCATTCGACTCATTGAATGTCAAAGCGATATCGCGTGAGAAAAACAAGCACGCTGATATTCTGGCGTACGTTGGAGCCAGGTACGTTCCGGCTGAAGACGTTGTCCAGAAACCGAAGCCGGTTCGTATAGTCTACAGGCCTTCTGTGCCTGATAAGGACACCCACTGGCAGGTGTTCAGTTGTGACGAGGAAATCGTCACATTCCTGGTTAACGAAGTGTGTGTAATCGAAGGTAGAGACCCTGATGACGAGCAATATGAGGGGTTGATACAGTTACGGAATAATCACGTCCCAAAAGGAGTGATTACATTAGAAAGTCTCTTTGATCAGAATGACAGAGCAATATCCCACAGGATCAAAGTAGACCCGAGGCAGTATGCTGACCTAGAACTTGAACCTGGTAAAACTATCAAGGTCGGAACAGACTGCACGTCGGAGGAACTGGAGCAGATCAGATCACTGTGCCAGGAGTTCCCCGACATCGTGGCCTGGTGCTACGAGGATTTGAGGGGGTATGACAGAACTGTCATCCAGCATACCATTGAGCTAGAGGATGGCGCCAAGCCATTCCGACAGAAGCAGAGGGCCGTGAATCCGAAGATTGAGGCCATGATGAAGACCGAGCTCTTGAAGATCTTTGGAGGCCAAGATCATCTACCCCATCAAACATTCATCCTGGGTCGCGAATTTGGTGCCCGTGAGGAAAAAGAATGGCGACATTCGTCTCTGTATCGACTTCAGAAACCTAAATCAGGCTTCCCTCAGGGACCACTATCCGCTTCCCCAAATCGACCAGATCCTACATATCGTTGCTGGAGCCCAGAGATTTTCACTTTTAGATGGATTTTCCGGCTACAACCAGATTTGGGTCAAAGACGAAGACCAGCATAAGACGGCGTTTACCACCAAGTGGGGGACGTTCGCCTATCAGCGCATGCCATTTGGCTTATCTAATGCTGGTGCCACGTTCCAAAGGGCCATGGACCTGGCCTTCCGAGAGCTGCTCAATAAGATTATCGTCATCTACCTTGATGACATGATTGTTTTCTCTCACCAACGAGGAGATCATGTTTCGCACCTACGGCAAATATTTGAGAGTTGTCGAGAATTCGGCATTTCTATAAACCCGAAGAAGTCTGTCTTCGCGGTAAAGGAAGGAAAGCTGCTGGGACATGTCATCTCCGAGGAAGGCCTCGCCATTGACCCTGACAGAGCGAAGGCCCTCGTTTGCTTGCCAGCCCCATCGACAAAAAGGGCTGCGGTCCTTCTTCGGTCAGATTAACTTCGTGCGGAAGTTCATTCCGGACTTCGCACGGGTGATCAAGCCTATGGCCGAGCTGCTTAAGAAAGATACACGTTACGAATGGGTGATGAGAGAGAGCAAGCCTTCGAGGAAATCAAGGCCCGAATTGCACAAGCTCCGGTGTTGACAAACCCGGACTACTCCAAAGACTTCATCCTGTATGCGGTGGGAGAACCCGAAAGTTACGCTGCAGTCCTAACTCAGAAGGGAGACGATGGTGAGGAGCGCCCCATAGCATTCCTCAGCCAAGTGATTGTCGCATGAAGAAAAGTACAATTTTATAGAGCGGCGAGTTCATGCTTTGTCATGAAGTCCCTTCGAAAGTTCGGGCACTTTGTCTCCCAGAGCAAGACCACTGTCTTTGTGATTCACCTGGATGTTCGAAGCTTCATCTTGCAAGGAGAACCGGGTCACAAGAGAGCGGGATGGATTGCAAAAATCCAGGAGTTTGACATTGAAGTGCGGCCCACCAAGCTTATCAGAGGCCGAGCCTTGTGTCAGGAATTGGCCCGAAGCGCTGTAGCCGGCATCTCCGCCTGTAAGTGGGAGGACACAGCGACACGCATCTACCTAGCCGACTCCTTATCGGAGGGGAGTGATTGGACAGATGAACTGGTGAGATACTTATGCACCGGAAGATGTCCCGATCACCTGAACGCCTCACAACGAAGGAGATTTCGACTAGGTGCACTCAAGTACACTCTTCGCCCCGAGGGCTTTACTTCAGAAACATTGACGGCATCCTGTTGCGGTGCGTCTTAAAATCCGACCAGCCTAGGGTCCTCGGAGAATTTCATTCCGGGATGCATGGGGGTCACCATTCTTCAAGGCCAACGGCCTTAAAAATAATAAGGGCTGGGTACTATTGGCCCACTTTGTTCGCAGACGCGCATGCGGTCTGCTCTAAATGTGATCAATGCCAGAGGTTTGCTGGCCGAAGCAGAAAAGCACCCCTGCCCCTTCAACCGATTCAGGCCGAGACTCCGTTCCAGCAATGGGGTTTAGACTTTATTGGGGTGATTTCTCCTAACTCCTCTGCCGGCCACAAGTTTATTCTTACGGCTACCGACTATTTCACGCGGTGGACAGAGGCGATCCCGACCAAGAACGCAGACCAAGAAACGGTCATCAGGTTCATTGAGAGCCTGATTACCCGCTTCGGGGTTCCAGAGTCGATTGTGACAGACAACGGTCCGGGATTTGTAGGCGCTGTACTCACGGAGTACACCGGCAGACTTGGCATCTATCACAAGATGTCTTCTAACTACTACCCGCGGGGGAATGGCCTTGCCGAGTCCACTAACAAGAACCTCCTGAAAATCATCCGGAGGACCATTGACAGAAACAAGCGGACTTGGCACTTGCTCCTGAACCGGGCGCTGTGGGCGGACAGAGTTGCATTCAAGAAATCCCTCAGAACGTCCCCCTATGCGCTCGTCTATGGCAAAGAGGCTGTCATGCCATCACACATCGAGATCCACCGCCTATGGATGATTGACGAAGACGAGATGCAGCGGAGACCCGGTGGATGACAGACTGTGCCAACTCCTGCAGTTGGAAGAAGACAGAGAAAGTGCATACCAGGCCTTCGCGGATCACATTGCAGCCACTCAAGGCTGGTTTGCCAAAGGCACCATTGCCCGAGTTTTCGAAATCGGGGACCTGGTGCTGAAGTGGGACTCATATAAAGCAAAGCCGGGTAATCACGGGAAGTTTGATGCCCTCTGGGAGGGCCCTTATCAGATTGCCCGGGTAAACCAGTTCAATGCCTACATACTGCGGGATATGGAGGGTCAGCTCCTGCCTATCCCTGTTAACGGGTTCCACTTGAAGCTTTACCGCTGCTGAAGGTGCCCGAGTGGCCCTTCTTTGTAAAAAATTTTCCTTATGCTTTTTCATTTCCCGGCATGTACAGTTTCCAGTTTTCAGCTTTTAAATTGTTTTTCTTCGTTTTTTGAGCTTAACTGCGGCATGGGAGAGAAAGACAGACTTCGCAGCGAAGTCTGTCGTCGCCCCTCAGGAGGGCGAAGTTCGGCTGTGCAAAGAAAAGAGAAAAGGAAAAAAGGCAAAAAATTGGCTAAGTGTTGGCCGAAGTCCGACTTCGCAGCGAAGTCGGGCTTCGGGCCAGCCACGGTGCGAAGCGCGACCGAAAGGAAAGCCACGAGGGCACACTAAAGACAGGCTTCGCTAAGCTTTGGCGAAGTCCGACTTCGGCCAACTTCCGCGCGAAGTCCGCGCTGCGCCCAACTTTCGTGCGAAGTGCGAACTTCGCGCGAAGTTCGTACTTCGCCCAAAGTTCGGCCGAAGTCCGAACCCGCCTCAGCGTTTGCACTGCGCGGCTTGTCCAGGATCAGTCTAAAGAAAAATGATAAGTGTGGTCAGAGGCCCGAAGGTTGCAAGGACCCGGGGGGGGCCAAACCTTGGGCGCGGCAAGAAAAAAGAAGGAACAGTTCGAACGCGCACTTCGCGCGAAGTTCGAACTTCCTTGAAGTCGGCGAATCAGCGAGTCCAACCTTGGGCGAAGTTGCGCCTCGTTTTACGGGCGATTTGGGGCAACGTTTAAAAATGAATAAAAAATTCAAAAAAGGTTCCTAGCTGGGCCCAAGGCGCGTTTGTAGCCGTTCCAAAGTGGGTTTCCGCACCAATGATTCTTTCTTGAGCAGTGTGCCCGCGCTCCGGCAGTGACGTCAGCCATGGCGCAGCGTCCAAGACAGAATTGATGATTGCACGTTCCTCAACGAAAGTGCAAGCAAAAGAGCATGGCACGTCTGCCGGAGCGCGCTTTTCCAAACATTCTCCTGCGCGGCCACCAAAGAGCCTTAACTCAGCCGACCTACCTCCTCCTGCGCGGCATTAATGGCGCTGTCTTTATCTAGAAAAGGGGGTCAGATGTTTTTAAACATTCCAGACTATGCAGATTATTCCTCGGACAGTGCAAATTATTCCTGTGACAGCGAAATCTGCTGCAGACGCCTTGAACTTGCAATTATTGCTGATTCGGAGAGATGGACAGAGGAAAGATGCCAGTGTCAGCGCAGTCCAGCGAAAGTGGCGAACCAAAGGATTTACCGCGGCCGGGCGTTTTCAGAAGTGAAACCCCGCCAGAGAGAAAGTCAAAGTCCCGGACGAAAAAAGTACAGCGTGGGCAAGCCCCACCACCTCCGGTGAATTATTTGTCGGGATACAAGGACGGCTCTTTTTCTATGAGCCTGACGAAGCTGCGGGCAAATGTGGAGAGTTGGGCTGACAAAGTTTCGCCCTCCCACCATTTCGGAGCGGCGTACAAATCCAATCTGTTCAGATTCTTGTGCCCTCCTGTCCACCAATGCCCGGAACTGGTAGACCTAATTGTCAGACACTACAGACCAGCTACCCGGCAAATTTGCAGCTCCAGCGGTAAACCCTTGTTCACACTGCGCAGGGAGACTGTCCAGCCAGCTTTCGCCCCAGGGTTGGAGTATGACTCCAGCGCCATTCTCAGAAAGATAAATTTGGGCGAGCAGGCGGGACGTTTCACGCCAACAAAACGGATGAGGGATTTCCTCAATTCAGAGCTGAACGCCCCGCTTGCAGCTGGACAGTGGCCAACCGGCCCCATGCCCTTGGCACAATTCCAGAACAAATACTTGTACATCATTTTGGCATCTATTCTTGGCTGCGATTCTGATGAGCTGGTACAGCCGTACCAGCTAGCGCTGGCAGAATGTCTCCTATGTGGAGAGTCCTACGAACCGGCAGCACAGAGAAGTGGGAAGCGTCCCATCTCTTTCGACTGGGCAGACTGGCTGGCTTACGCCGTTCATTCCAGCCTGGTAAAAATCCAGAAGAGGCAGTCTACCGATTTTCGTTTCAGTTCTGTTCTAGCCTGGCTTTGTTTGTACCATTTGCACCCCCTGATGCCGATCCTGAACCTGAAGAAGGTCAACGAGAGGGGAGAGCCACAGCCCGTCTATAACTGGACGGATGACTTATACCGGAAAGGGTCCTACTACAAGTTCAACTTCAACTTTATGGGATTCGTCATGTCAGTCTTCAGTGAAAGCGAAATTCCTCGCCCCCCGAGAGAAATGACGAGCGCTTTGATAAATCAGAAGCTCGGGGACGTTTTCAGACTGACGCAAGGAATTGTGGTCAGAATCTACGGATTCAAGGGCAAACCCCATTTGCTGCCCTATTGGTGCTCGGAGCACCTGTTCGGGATGGAGGTTGCCCGACAAATGGACTATGTTGAAGAGGAGTTCGGCCTAGGAAAGAAGAGAGGACAGATTTTTCAATATCCTCTTTCCTGGGCAAATGTTGAGATTTTTGAGGTAGGACAGCATGTCTACCTTGAGCAAGAGTTTTCCCGGATTGGCCTGGTTTTGTTGCCGGTAGCTGGAAGTATGACCCATATGGAATAAGGGGAAAATTCACACATCTACGCCCCGGGCGAGATATAACCGAAGATAGATGCGATGTGGTTCATGTGGATCTTGACTGGGAAATCGAATTGATGGAAGCTTCTCCTCCCTGGCAGGATTTCTATTGCGAGGAGGTGACATATGACCCCAAGCGAAACCCGGACCACCGGTTTTCATCTCCAGGGTTCAAAAAATTTCTATCCAAGATAGCAGGCCTTAACTGGTCTAAAGAAAAGATTCTTGAATGTTGGAAGATGAGATGCCGCACGCAGCACGACAAATCAACAAGGAGAAACCTGGCCGTAGATGACGACTTTTCGGTTCTCTATGACCAGCATCATGACAGCTGGCGGCCGTTCGCATATCAAGGTTACGTTCCCCGAGGTCCCTTTGAAGACTATAAAGGAGGGTCTCCCTCCCAACAGTTGTACACTTCGGCAACTACCAGCGTGGGCCCGGCAGACTTCCAAGTCGATCCAATGCAGCCCGTGGCTTCCAAGACGGCGCCTGAGAAGGCGAAAGAATTAGTCAAGGCAACGCCCGAGGCAATCCCTCAGGCACGAAAAACGCCAGCGCCGTCAGAGGGCAGACCAGTTGCGGCGGACCTTACGCAAGTCAAACCCGGTACAAGTTTACCGTGGGAGCATCGGCGCTCTGCTACACTGCTTCATCTCCTTCCCCGATCCAACCGTTATTCCAGAAGAAAAGAAGCGGAAGAGAGTTGAGAAAATCAGGCGACCTAGCCTGATAGTGCAGCAGCCAGTTGCAGAGCCGCAGCCGCGTCCTGCCGCCGCAGAGACAGTGTCTGCAGGCAGTCCTAAGCCAGCCGCCGAAATCAGAAGCACAGACATCCATCCGGCATCGGCTCAGGCGGAGCCCGCAGGTACGTTTGCTGCCCCTGTCTCTTTGGTCTCATCCAGTCCCACTCCCACTCCGTCTCCCGCTCAATCCGAGCAAGTCATGGCCGCATCCCCCTCCCCGTCTCCACGCCCTTCTAGCGGCCCCCATTCTTTTGATCGGTTGCTCAGAACCCTAACGTCTCTCTTTCTCTGAGCACAACTCCAAACCCTTCGCCTGAGGTTAGTGCTGAGGCTGTCCGTTCACCGTCACATCCTCCATCTCAGCCGCTTCAAACCCTTGCAGTGTCAGCCGTTCCCATCTCCATTTCCCGGTCGCCCCCACAAGCGGCCGATTCTTCCAAGGTCCGTCCGGTTCCTCCTGGTCCCATCCCCGCAGGAGAGACGTCTCAGCAGAACCCTAGGCTGGGGGAACCAGATTTTATGGACGACCTCCAGAATACAGACGACTTGCCCCTGGCAACGAGGGCTGTAGAGTATTCTGTCTCTTTCCTCCAAGACCTGAAGCGGAGGAGACATGAAGAGATAGCCGCCCCGGCAAAACGCGCAAAGTATGATTTCGGGAGGAGAGTGATTACAACAGAGAAAATAATCCCAAAAGTAAAGAAACCTCTCCGGGAAATGACCAGGGGCGGACTACGAGCTCCAGGACAAAGGAGAAGAGCTTTGACGACATTAACAAGCAATATGAGATTCGATCAATCATGCGCAAAGGTGATAATCTCTTTGTCAAAAGTACGGAGGAGCGGGGAAGAACTTTTCGGGTTGCGGAGGATAAAACAAGGCAGCTTGAAGAGGACTGTCTAGGTCCAGCGAGCAAGCTGGAAGCGGCGCGGCAAGAAATAGATGAACTCAAAGCCCGGCTGGCCGCTTCTCAGCAACAAGCCGCAACCGAAAAGAAAGCAGCCTCGGAGCAGATTTCTCAGCTCCAAGAGTCTTTGAAGCAGGCGCGATCGCAACTTGCGGAGAGAGCATCTCAAGCGACGGTCTTTTCAAAGACAAAGGTTAAGGAGATGCGGGCTGGTTTCCTGCGGGAATGCAAGCCCCACACCTACAAGGCGATGGCAGTTATGGATTTCGCATCCAGAATTCAAGAAGTTTATGCCCAGGGAAAGCCTGTGGTAGAGGAGGCCGAGCGTCGGGCGAAGCAATGGCTAGACCTGGCGGTAAATCTTCAGGAGCGCGAGCGCAACGGCCTCCAATTTTCTCCCGTGTCCTCATTCGCTGCAGAATGGGCAGGTGCAAGGGTGACCTTGCACAAATATTTCAAAAAAGTTGAAGAGGTGAGAGTTGCCAGACGAATGCTAGATGCATTCGGACATGAAAGAGATATCTGTACGGCCCCCTTTCACGCTCTTTCTGAACTAGGGTGCCCAGGTTTTGTTGAAAATGGCGAGCTTCTCACCCTAGATCGGGTGAAAAGGAATTGGCAGTCCTTCGAAGCAGATACGGCTGAAATTGATAGCTAGACTGAGCCAATTCAAGACAGTCAGGTCACTCAGATGGTGGCCAAATATTCCAAGATCAGCTCCTACTTCCAGGAGTTAGAAAAGAGATACCTCACCATCGACACCACGCGGTCGTTGCTTTCCACGCAGCATTAGAAGATGTGGTGACCGCCGGCCATTCGAAGCAGAAGCTTGGCGCCCGGCCCAGGCCGCATACGATCGCATTTGCGAAGCAGAAGCAGGAGATGGAGAGCTTTCGGAAGGTGATTACGAGGAGGCAAGCGGCAAAGATGAATCGAAGAACGAGTTGCCACAAGGAGGACGATTAGAGCAGCAAAAGGCGGGGGAGGCAAGTTCCTCTGCACCCAAAGGATGAAGGCATGGATTCTTTGCGCCGAGGCGAGCTCGACACCCCGCGAGCCGCCAGAAATGTTGTCACATTTTGCACGGGGTGCAATGTCTTCAGTGTTGTAACTGTGTTGCTCTTCTTTTTCCCTCTTCCCCTATTTTCCTTCCTTCTCCTCTCCCTTTCCTTTTCTTTCCCGCATTCTCTTTCTTTCCCCCCTTTCTTGGAGTCCCCCAGTTGATTTTTCAACTTTCCGGCAAGTTACCTGAAAAATGGCTAAGTGTTGGTGCGAAGTTCGCACTTCGCCCAGTTTGGGTGCGAAGTTCGCACTTTGTGAAGTCGACTTCGCCCCACTTCAGGCGCACCTTGCAGCGATTGACGGTGGCGGTGACGAGAAGATGATAAAAGGCGGAGCGAGTCCGTACGGCGGCGGACACCGATTTCCACGTGCGCAGCCCGACTCGCGATGAAGTCGGAGTGCGCCCTTGACGAGTGCTTGTGAAGGGGAACAAACCCAGAATTTGACCAAGGCATGAAGGCCTTCCCGACTGCGCATTGTTTTCTGCCCGCGCAACCCGAGACGCTCTGATCCCAAGCGAAGTTGGACGGACTGCCTTCCAAGGCAGACACGTGTCACACAGCATCATCCATCATCTGACAAGTGTCCAGCTTCGGGATTAGAGCCGAAACGTGCCGAGCAAAAGGACAAGCATGGGCTGCATTCCTGCGCCAGTAGCCTCATTTAAAGCTGATCTGAGGTTTTACCTGCTCCAACTACCCGCATCATTGCGCGAGAGGAGATTACGCCCAACACACCGCCATGTAGCTGTCCGGCTTCCGGGAAGACCATCCTTGCGGGTACGGTCCGGTCCGACAAAAGGTCGGCATTTGCAGCTCTTTCGCCGCTTTTGTCGGCTTATGTTTGGTGGGACCTTGTGCCCATTAATGTAACGGGAGGGACTCGGGCTATAAAAGCCCACCGTGAATTCATTGTAAAGGGTGGAAGGGGAATGTACGTTAGGGAACCACTTGTGCCCATTGTAACCGTGCTTACGCTTATAAATATAATCTGTATGCTTGGTTACATTACTGCTATACTGTTTTTTATCCTTGCCTTTCTTTATATTCATGCCTTAGGCTAACTTTGTGTCATGGCTCGTTGATTCATTTCAGCATTTGATGATCGGGTGCCTCTAGCATTGCTTGTTTAAAGCACCCCTTGTACTTCATGAATTAAAAGGATACATAGAATAGATGTAGTAGCAGTTCCATCGGTTGTGTGTTTTGTTGTCTGGTCCGTATCCGGTGATTGGTGCGTCTGCCCGTCTTTGTTAGTTCCTTGTAGGGAATGTACGTTAGGGGGCCATTGAAGGCTGTGCGGTTAAATTCTCTACATAAACACATATACACAGCTCACGATATCTCTATGATTGCTTTCTACCCATGTTAGTGTCCGTAGGTGGTGATTGACGTGTTGCCGTCTTGTTAGTTCCTTGTAGGGAATGTATGTTAGGGAGCCGTTGTAGCCGTGCGTACACTGCTTGGGTATCGGAAGTATACGTTAGATTTTGCAGTTCTTTGTCATGCTTTGTGTTTATATGCAGTAAGTAGCGGTGATTGGTGTGTTCCCGTACTGTTAGTTCCCCCCACCAACCTTTGAATATATTTGTAAATCTCTTTCTGTACATTTATTTCTTTCCTGTACTCTTAGCTTGAACATAAACCCCCCAAAAAGGAGCCGGCCTTCTCCGGAGATTGGCTCGGAAGGCATCTCTTCCTTCCGGCCTTTCATGCTGGTGGGCGAATCTGGGCGCATTAACCCAAATCCTTTCCTCATGGCAGATTCGTAACCAACAAGTACCTCGCGAACTGCGACCTCCAGCGGGACAAGCTGCGCACTATTACCTGAGGTCTTTCAATTTGGATATTTGCCTACTTCTCAAGATAGCCCAGGTCGACACTTTCCCTGCCCTATATGAAGCTGCCCAGCAAGCAGAATTAGACATAATCTCTATAGGCAGACTTCCTCATAGAATGCAGCCTCCCATTTACCCTGATTTCCCTCAGTCACAATACCCATCCGCGTCTGGTGTAATGCCATCCTCGTCAAATCAGTACCCCCAGCAGCCATGGAATCCAGCGCCGGTTATAAACCCCTATGGTCAGCCTCAGATCCATTATCCTAATCCGCCACCTCCACCTCCGCAGTATCCCGCACTCCCCGCTCCCCCTCATTACGCGGCGTATTCTGCACCTCCACCATTAGCTGCAATACCTCCGCCGGCCCGGCCGGCGCCTGCCGATAATGATATTCAGAATAAAATCCTTTAGGAGGTACGGGCTCTGGCCTCTGGTTATCATACTATTTCCAATGATATGACAATAATGAAGAAGAAGCAAGCCCAGATGGAGTTTCTTCCGAGGAGACCATATCCTCCCCCTGCGCTAACAAAAGATCAAGCTGCGCAAGCGCAAAGGCCCCCGACGAGGAATGCTGCCAATGAGGTTCAACCAGGCACTTCTGACCAGGTTAACTGGTGCTCCACATGCAATGATCCACATGGAGAGGAGGGTTGCATGTTGCATCGGCATTATCTTCAGACCCTTGCGGGCAGCGCCATGGAGGACGAAGCATACATGATCCTGGACAATGAAGGCAACTTTGCAGTCCCAGAAGAAGATCCTGTGTCACTCTTGACCAAGGAAGGAAAAAGGCCCATTGAGGCTGCCACGGCCCAAACGAAGCCGTTGAAAGTATACGCCAGAAGGGAGAGGGCGCAGCCTGCTGGGCTACCACCTGACAAGTCACCTTTACCTCCTACAGCCAAAGAGAGGTTCCCGACGCTCAAGGCTCCCGTGATGAAGGCTCCCGTAGCCCAACCTCTAGCTGAAACAAAAGAACAAGCTCAAGAGAAGCTGAGGTATCCATCGCTGACGAAGAGACAGAGAGTTGAAGCCACGCAACAATACCGAACCAGGTATGAGCCAGCGAAAGAGATAGAGGGAGCCGACACTTCAACCTACAATATAGTTGATGAGCTCAAAAAGACCCCGACAAAGATAAGTATGTACGAGGCTCTTCTACTCCTAGGCCAAGTAGACCTATTGCAGAAATCCTTGAAGAGCGTGAAAGATGGAAAGCCGACGCAGCCTGTTGTGTTAGCTCAGCCCTTGACAGTATCTGCTACTGGGAAAAACAGGCCGCCACCTTTCTATCTGTCTTTGCGAATGGAGGGCCATATAGTACACAATTGCATGGTGGATTCTGGTGCTTCCACTACTGTCATGCCGAGGGCCGTCTGCGAGGAGATCGGTATGGAATACACAAGGAGCAGCCAAGGTGTGCTGCAGCTAGACGGCACTCCTGTCAAGACAGTTGGTGTCATCAAAGATATACCGATCTGACTGCATAAGCCCTCGACATAGTGGTCATCCAAGAGGTCGTTGGGGTCGACTTGGAACCCTACTTCGGCATGTGTCTCTCTAGGGAGTTCACTACGAAGCTGGGTGGATATCTGTCTTTGGATTATTCGCATATGGAAGTGCCCTTCAAAGGAAGGAGATTGAAGATCTATAATGAAAAGCCTTCCACATTTCTGGTAGAGAAGATACCTGGGGAAGAGCAGCAGAGCGATATGGTTCATCTGACAACTGAAGAACTGGTAGAGGTGGATATGGCAGAAGAGGCCCTCGAGCTGTTACAAGTGGAGGATGAGTTCTCCTTGCTAGACTTCAATGCCATGATTGAGACCGAGCAAGGTTGTTACTCCGTCACCCAGCCTGAAAGACTTGATCAGTCGGCAAAGAAAGATGTTGGACCTGCCCCAGAAAAGCTATGGAAGTTGTACTTTGATGGCGCCCGATGCAAGAATGGCGTCGGTGCAGGTGTACTTCTGGTTTCCCCATCCGGGATCCAAAAAGACTACACTTACAGGCTGGCTTGGAGTTGCACTAACAACGCGGCGGAGTATGAGGCTTTGTGTTTGGGTTTGAGGAAGGCGGAGAGACTGGGGATAAAGCATTTGCAGATCTTTGGCAACTCAGAGCTGGTGTGCAACCAGATTACGAATAAGTGCGCCTCCAAGAAGCATTACCTCAAGGCGTACCGCAACCGTGTCTGGGATCTGATGGAGTCATTCGACTCTTTGAATGTCAAAGCCATATCTCGTGAGAAGAATAAGCATGCTGACATTCTGGCGTCTGTTGGAGCCAGGTACGTCCCGGCTGATGACACTGTCCAGAAGCCGAAGCCGGTTCGTACCATCTACAGGCCTTCTGTGCCACCCACTGGCAGGTGTTCGACTGTGACGAGGATATCGTCACCTTTTTGATAAACGAAGCGAGTACAATCGAAGGTAGAGACCCTGATGACGAGCAATACGAGGGGTTGATACAGTTAAAAAATAATCATGTCCCGAAAGGACTGATTACTCTGGAGAGTCTCTTTGATCAGAACGATAGAGCCATATCCCACAGAATCAAAGTGGACCCCAAGCAGTACATGGACCTGGAACTGGAACCTGGAAAAGTGATCAAGGTCGGGGCAAACTGCACTGAAAAGGAGCTAGAGCAGATCAGATATTTATGCGAAGAGTTCCCTGATATTGTGGCCTGGTGCTACCAAGACTTGAAGGGGTACGACAGAGAGATGATCCAGCATACTATAGAGTTGGAAGATAGTGCAAAACCTTTCCGGCCGAAGCAAAGGGCGGTGAACCCAAAAATTGAAGCCATGATGAAAGCGGAACTCTTGAAGATGCTGGAGGCCAAGATCATCTACCCCATCAAGCACTCATCTTGGGTCGCAAATCTGGTCCCTGTGAGAAAAAAGAATGGAGACATCCGCCTCTGCGTGGATTTCAGAAACCTCAATCAGGCTTCACTAAAGGATCATTATCCGCTCCCCCAAATTGATCAAATCCTCCACGTAGTTGCTGGAGCTCAGAGATTCTCTCTCTTGGACGGGTTTTCTGGATATAACCAAATATGGGTGAAGGACGAAGATCAGCACAAGACGACGTTCACCACCAAATGGGGAACGTTCGCATATCAGCGCATGCCCTTCGGCCTTTCTAACGCCGGTGCTACATTTCAAAGGGCTATGGACTTGGCGTTCCGGGAGATGCTCAACAAGGTCATTGTCATCTATTTGGATGACATGAGCGTGTTTTCACATAAGAGAGAGGACCATGCCTCCCACTTGCGGCAAATATTTGAGAGATGTCGTGAGTTCGGCATTTCCATCAACCCGAAGAAGTCAGTCTTCGCGGTAAAGGAAGGCAAGCTACTAGGACATGTTATTTCTGAGAAGGGTCTTGTAGTTGATCCTGACAGAGCAGAAGCTCTTCTTCGCTTATCCATCCCAGTTGACAAGAAGGGGCTACAATCGTTTTTTGGCCAAATCAACTTCGTGAGGAAGTTTGTCCCAGACTTCGCACAAGTGATCAAGCCCATGGCTGAGCTCCTAAAAAAGAATGCTGAATTCTTGTGGACTGACGAAAGAAAGCAAGCCTTCGAAGAAATCAAGGCCAAAATCGCGCAAGCTCTAGTATTAATAAATCCAGACTACTCCAAGGATTTCATCCTGTACGCGGTGGGAGAGCCCGAGAGCTACGCCGCAGTCCTGACTCAGAAGGGAGATGATGGCGAGGAGCGCCCCATAGCGTTCCTAAGTCAGGTGATTCAGCCGCACGAAGAAAAGTACAATTTTATTGAGCGGCAAGTGCACGCAGTCATGAGATCTCTCAGAAAGTTCAAGCACTTTGTCTCCCAGAGCCAGATAACTATCTTTGTGATACATCCGGATGTCAGAAATTTCATTATCCAAGGGGAGCCAGGTCACAAGAGGGCAGGATGGATAGCTAAAATCCAAGAGTTTGACATAGAGGTACGGCCAACGAAGCTAATCTGAGGTCATGCTATGTGCCAAGAGTTGGCCCGAAGTGCTGCAGCTGAAATCTCTACCTGCCAGTGGGAGGATCCAATGACGGAAATTAACCTTGCCAACTCCTTATCAGAGGAGAGTGATTGGACGAATGACCTGGTGTGGTATTTTAGCACAGGGAGATGTCCAGATCATCTCAACACCTCACAAAGGAGGTTTAGGCTGAGTGCCTTGAAATATGTACTGCGCCTCGAGGGGCTGTATTTTAAAAATATTGACGGCATCCTGTTGCGGTGCATCAAGGAATCAGAAAAACCAAAGGTTCTCGAAAATTTCCACTCTGGGATGCCTGAGGGACATCATTCAGGAAGGCCTACGACCTTGAAGATTATCAGAGCCGGCTATTATTGGCCCACCCTCTTCACAGACGCACATGCAGTCTGTGTAAAATGTGAAAAATGCCAGAGGTTCGTCGGTAGAAATAGGAAGGCACCCTTGCCCCTCCAGCCAATTCAAGCCGAGACTCCATTTCAGCAGTGGGGTCTGGACTTCGTCGGGACCATCATGCCCAACTCTTCGGCGGGACATAAGTTCATCCTTACAGCCACTGAACTCGGTGGGCTGAAGCAATTCCTACTAAGCATGCAGACCACGAAACGGTCATTGGGTTCCTTGAGAGCCTCATTACCCGTTTCGGGGTCCCAGAGGCAATAGTTACAGACAACGGTCCAGGGTTCGCAGGTGCTGTACTCACGGAGTTCACCAGCAAATACGGCATCTACCACAAGATGTCCTCAAACTACTATCCGCAGGGGAATGGCCTGGCCGAGTCCACTAACAAGAATTCTTGAAGATTATAAAAAAGACGAGAGAAAGGAACAAGAGGTCGTGGAACCTACTTCTGGACCGGGCGTTATGGGCAAATCGCATATCTTTCAAGAAATATATCAAGACGTCCCCCTACGCGCTTGTATACGGCAAAGAGACAGTTCTGCCTACCCACATAGAAATGCCCGCACTCTGGTTGTTAGATGAAGAGAAAGGCGACGGGGATCCAGTGGATGTCAGACTTTGTCAACTGTTGCAGCTAGAAGAGGAAAGGGAGAGGGTATATCAGGCCTTTACTAAACATGCCGAGGCAACTCATGAGTTGGTTTGCAAAAGGGACCACCACCCGAGTTTTCAGAATCGGGGACTTAGTGCTCAAGTGGGATTCACTCAAAGCGAAGCCGGGCAACCATGACAAATTTGATGCCTTCTGGAAAGGCCCCTATCATATCGCTCCGGTAAACCAATTCAACGCGTTCGTGCTCAGGGACATGGAGGGACAGCTTCTCCCGATCCCTGTTAATGGCTTCCACCTGAAGGCCTATCACCACTGAAGGTTGCCGAGAGGTCCTTCCTTGTACATACTTTTCTTATTTATTTCTTGCAGTTCAGTTTATTTCAGAATGTAAATATTTCTTTCAGTTATTCAGTTTTCAGCTTTTGAATCCGAAAATGTCTAATTCATTAATGGCCTGGCGTGCAAGGACGCCAGAGCTGCTGGAAATTGACGCTCGCCACGCTTTACAATTGAAACCTCCCATCCCGTTACTACAATTGGTTATGGGACTATTTTAGGCGAAAGATCTGCATTTATGAGCCATTTATGAGCCGCGAAAGTATCTTGGATTCATACCCCGCCTACTTGTCTGTGAATGCGTGCCCCCTCAAGTGTAGCACTAGTGTCAGGAAAGACTTAGGGGGAGCTTTGCCAGAAATTTGGTCTGAATCGTGCCCAAAGGGATGTTCGCCCAGTTTGCACCCGAAGTGCAGCTTTGCCACGAATTCCTGCCGAAGTGACGGTCTGGGAGGATGGAGTTTGAATGCAAAACTGCCTGTGTCAAAACTTACTAGGGATGGTTCGTCGAAATCGGACCCAAGGAGTAGCTTCACAAGAAAGGCTGGCCGAAGTGGATATTCAGTTGGGAACCGGCCGAAGTGGCAAGCTTCGTTGTTGCTGAAGACGGTGCGGAAAAACTCCTTGATTTACCACTTTGCAGGAAGTAGACGCTTCGCTGAACTGAGGGCCCGAAGTGGCAGCTCGGCGGGGAGTTTTCCCGAAGTGGCTGGTTGCTGGCGATGAAGAGCATGGAAAGAGTCTATTTTTTTAAACCTGCGCTTCGCTTCAGATTGGTACTTCGCAACAATTGAGTCCCAAAGTATTAGTTTGGCCGAACTCCGGGCGAAGTGCCCCTATTGCCTTACCTATTTTTCCACCATTTGAGTGAGACTTCGCCATTACTGGGGCTGAAGGGGAGGTTCGGCAAGCTTGACACCCGAAGTGATTGCTTCGCTGGATTTAGGTCCGAACTGACCCCCTTTTTGAGGTGGTTCGTTGGAGACGTGGGCCGAAGTGGCGTGTCGGCATCTTTTCTGGCAAAGCAGCCTAGCTGCCTTAGAATTTTCATAATTAACAAACCGGGAGGTTCGCAGTAGCCTGGGCCGAGGTAGGAGGTTCGGAAGCCATATTGCCCGAAGTGGCAACTTTGGTAGTGTTTTGGGCGAAGTGCCCCTCATGCCTTAGCAACTTTGAAGTCCGAATTGGACTTTCTCCTGTTTTTCTCAGCAAAGCTGCTGATTGACTTCTATTTTGAGCGAAGCTACTCCCCTATGCCTGCTTTGTCAGCGAAGCTGCGCCTGCAACTAAAATGGGCATGGGGCCACCAAAAGGCGGGTACTGACTGCGCTGAAGCGCCATAAAAGTGACAGAAGAGCAGAGAAAACATAACGCGGAGGAGAAGGAGAATCTAAACATGGAAATCAAACAATATTTCAAAATTTTACCCCTTGAACAAAATGTGACAAAATTGTCAACATTCCTGGCGGCTCGCGGGGTATCGAGCTCGCCTCAATGCATGGACCCCTAGCCTTCATCCATTGGGCCCGGAGTCACCACCGGTCTCTGCTTCAGGTTGCTCATTGCTTTTCGGGGATTTTCCTCCTGCCATTTCTCCTTCTTCTCCCCCCTATTCATCTAGTTTTTGTTCCTACTCTTGTTCTTGCTGTTGGGGAAGACGCACACGAATGCGCTCCAGGGTACGCCGGATGTGGGCCCAAGACCCTTCTTGGAACGACTCGCGATCGTGAAGCACCTTCACCAGGACGCGAAATCGCTCAATCTGATCAATGTCGGCGTGTTTGGCCCTATTGCTCAAGTCGGTTAAGCAGGCTTCAATCTGGAAATACCTAGATACGAAATCTGTTACCTGCTCTTTTGTAATTGGATCCACCCAACCATCGATTTCTGCCGTATCACTTTCGAAGGCGATCCATACCGGCTTGAGCTGTTCCTTTGTCAGGAGGTTCTCGTCATCGTCTGTGAAACCGGGGAAGCCTAACCGCGAGAGATTCTGAAAATACGCCAATGAAGTGCGTTGCTCCTGCTCGAAGGTGTCCATCAATCTCTTAGCCTTCTGAGCTTTTTTCAACTTGGAGAAGAAGGCGCAAACGGTGGATTGGACAGTGGACCAGTCTCTCGCAGTTCGGCTCATGGCAGGAACTTCCAAATCCTGATATTTGATGCTCTGCGCCTCGAAGGCTAGATTAAGCCGATGTATTTATTTCATCACTTCATCAACAATTGGCCCATCCTGTGAAGATGCACGCTGGGCCTCCGTGATATACAACAGGATAGATAAGGCGCTGGATGCTCTGGACCTGAAGTTTTTTAGCAGATGACCGCGTATGCTTTTAATCCTATCTCTGGTGAAGAGCTCCATACTTGTCTCCTTCTCATCAAACTGTTGCTGCATCTCCCGGATTCGTGCTTCCAGCCTCTTTGCTTTATCTTCTGCTTCTTCGCGGGCCTTCTGGTGATGCTCGACAGCGCTCTGGAGTTCGGCTACTTGCTATTTGAGGGCAGCCACTTCCTGCTTCATCTGTTCAGATTCTTTCTGAGCATCCTCTAGTTGGGCATGGGTCTTTGCCAGGTTTTCCTCCAACTGTATTTTGGCATTTTCTGCTTCATAGCAGCGCTCATTGATGTGCTTGGAGTGGAGGTATATCGAATCGATTTTTACATGCATGGACCCCGTCTCATGCCCTACATCAAGTGTCTCCAGGTCCTTTACGGTTTCATGGTAGGTGTAATCTGAAGGTGCCATCTCCTCCACAGGCTTTCGAACCTTCGGCACCTTTTTCACTTTATGGAGCTTCATCCTCTGCAGATCAAAGAGGGCGCATTTCTCCACTTTGGCCAGGGATCGTGCTCTTTTCCTCTTAGCATCTTTGAGCCACCTATCTGTACTTTGACGAGCCCGAAGCAGGCTCTCTGCTAGAGGGCGTTCTTCAATCATTGCCAACTCAGAATCCAAAGGCGTCGGGTTTCCGACCATGGGCATGAACAAGTAAAGAGTTTGATGGGGATAGGCCTCACTCGACGGATTGGTGACAGGGGTAACAGGGGTTTCAGCGACTAAGGGAGAGGTAACAGGCTGAATAACCGTGACAGGGCTGTTGAGGCCTGGGAGCGAAGAATCTCTCCTGGTCTTTTCAGAAGCCACGGGATTGGTGTGGAATGATGGTGGTTCGCTAGGGGTGCCCCGACCAAGTGATGCAGAAGAGGTGAAAGTTTTGGGGGCAGTATCATACGAACCGAGTACGGCTTGGGGGAACTGGGAGGCAATGGAAAGCTAGGTCTATTCGACTAACGGGTGTAAGACTTCAAGAGGGGCGGTTGATGGGGGTTCGCTGCCGAGAGGCAGGGCAAACACTAGAGGCCTATCGGTCGGGACTACTGCACTTGGTGTTTCAGAAGAGTGAAGAGGAGAGAGGGGGCGCGTACCTTCGTGCTCTTCGAAGAGAGCTGTGCAAGCGAAGTCCTGCGTGTTGGGGTCCTGGCTGGTCTCTCCCTTTTGCTTCCCGCCATCCTCTACTTCCTGTTCGTTGGCGTCCTCCTCCTTCGGGGTGTTGTCCTCTACATTAACGATTTCCCTTTCGACATTGACAACCTCCATCTTCCTCTGCGGCGGGGGTTCGGGCGTAGCTTCTCTAGCGCCTACGTCAATAGGGCTTTCCGAGGGGCGTTCGCTGGCTGAACCGGATGATTTAGTCCGCGGCCGCTTCGGATGCGAGGGAGACATCTGTACCTCAGCAGCCTTCTTCCTTTTCTTCTTCCTTTCCAATGGCTGCACCTCCTCCTCGGCAGCGTGGTTGGACTCTGCCATTGATTTGCCTAGTTTGACGTGCTGTTTTTGTTGTGCCTCCAACTGTTCCCCTTGCTGCTCCTCTTCATCTGGATGCTCAGGCACTTCATCAATTCTCCTTGGACTCTTGTCGGAGCTCGGGACGCTTTGGGGTACAAAGTCTGCGAATGAGATGGGCTGCCAGGAGTCGTAGTGGGCGTCGAATGCCTTAGAGAATTGTCCGTCTATGAGGAGGAAGGTATCATAATTTTTTTTTTGATGGTGAACCCTCATTATCCACCATTCTAGAGCTTCGCTTCATACCACCCCTTCAGGTTCTTTCTCATCTTCTTCCAGAATGCTGAACTAGGATCTGGGAATGGGTGCCGTGATGGAACATACTCTGCTTCAACTGGATAGAAATCGTGCCACGGGGGTAAAGCCTGCATTCTCTCGATGTGCCATTCGAGATCGCGTCCCATCCAATTGTTGCGTTGCTCTACGATTTTAGGGTGTGGGCAGGCGTGAAAATTTTTGAACCTGAGAAAATCCCTGATCACTCCCAAGGGATCATACAGCCATCGTTGGAGGAGCTCCAGCAGACCGAAGTCGCTGAGCGTCATTGCAAGATAATCATTCTTCCCGGTGGCGAAGACCTCGATGACACCAATTTTGAAGGGGAAATCACATGTGTGTCCCCATTTCCTGCCGTGGCCGTAAATTTGATCTGTATAGTCGCTCTGGCGAGCGACCTCCAATGCAAACAAATACTCTGAGGTAAAGTATGGAAGAAGAAAGGGCTTACCGGTAAACCCAAATATTCGAATCACCAGGCCCTGTAGACAGGCATATTGAGATATCCTTATTTGTTGAACTAGTTTTGATATTATGTGTTATTTTGTAAATGCACGCAAAGTGTTTGACGAAACGCACGTGTATATATTTTAATGTTGTAAGTGCAATTTAATATTGCACGTCATTATAAAATCATGTATGTCGGCTAAATTAGAATTAGAGGGCATTTTGTCTTGTAGTGGAAATGAAATGTAATGCAAAGCAAATGCACATAAAATGTAATTTGAGGGTAGTTGCAAGGTAGTTGGAGAAAGTAACTACTTGGTGGGTGTATAAATAAACCCCCCCTCATTCATTAGAGTGGGTGAAATATTGGTACGTGTGAGGATTGAAGTCTATGGGCAGAATGCAGTCTAGCAGGATGTGCAGCCATGAGGGATGTTCAGCCTAGGGTTGAATGGTTGATACGTGGAAGAAGTATTGCAGGGCAGTCAGGCAGATTGATGGCAAAGTGCAGTCCAGTCCTGTTCAATGCTGGCTGTAGATTGTATTGATGAAACTGTAATGTTGTATCACACCTACCATTATTAATACAAACTGCTGTAATTACTGTTAACTGTTATTGCTGTATTTTCTGCCATTACTGTTGATAGTTAATGCTGTTGCAGAATTTCTGCGTATTATTATTGCTATACTACAATGCTTGCAGATCTGTAGATTACTTACGTGGAAAGGGAATTGTTGGGATATGTAAAAACCCTTTCTACATTCTGGCACCGTTGCTATTACGAAATTGGGTCTAAACTGGTGACATAGGGTTTGAAGTGAAACCCTTGGGACGACGTGCAAACGAAAACAACACAGTGCAAAAACGGAGGGGAAGACGTACCAGAATTTTTTTTGTGTTTGCAGATTAAAAGACGGGCACGCCAATCGAGGGAAAAATTTAAGTGAAATTTTGCAGGTGGGAAGTCGCAGAAGTCTGACGTCTTGAGGCCTGACGTCTGCAGACTTGACGTCTGCAAGCCTGACGTCTCAGGCCTGACGTCTGCAGACTCGACGTCTGCAGGCCTGACGTTTGCAGACTTGACGTCTTGAGGCCTGACGTCTGCAGACTTGACATCTGCAGGCTTGACGTCTGCCAGCTAAGAAGTTTGCAGTGGAACGACGCATTGCTAAGAGGAACGACAAAACAGGTACAATGACCACCAAAAGTCAAGGAAAATGTTGATTGATGCAGAGATAGGTTGAGTGGATGGTAACACCTGAACAAGCGGTAGGAAGGTTGCAGAGGAGTGCAGAGGACGGGAGTCAGGCACCAGAGCAACAACACGTGAGGGTTTAGGAAGGAAGACCAAGGCCACGATCGATATCCCTACGAAGGAAGTCGCGAAGTAAGGAAGCTGAAAGATGATTGTTTGGTGAAAGTAAGATACCTAAGACTAAAAATACCCGACGAGGAGCAGCATAGCAGAAACCCCACCAATGGATAACATAGACACCCAAGCATTGGAGAATTTTCCACATTTCACAGTAGAAGGGAAGGAAGACCCGATTAGGCATTGGAGAATTTGCCGTATGGAGTGGAAAGCGATTGGGCAGAACAATGAAGAAGATTGGAGGAGGTGGTTTCTTGCAACGTTTCAAGAATCTGCCATAGACTGGTACATATACTTACCGCAAGTCCAGTTCCAGACATGGGGAGAGTTACGTGATGCATTTGTGGAAGAATTCCGATCATATGATACTGACGAAAATTATAACATTCAAGGAGATAAGGAGCCTATTCATTCTTACAATCGAAGGTTGAGTATGTTGTTTGACTATGTGGAGAAAGGCCATTTAGAGGAATCAAAGGTTACGTGGTTCATAGATGGACTTCTCCCTGTGTATGAAAGGAAGATGAAGATATTTCCTCCAAGATCATACCAAGAGGCTTTAGATTATGCCTTGACTTGGGAAAGAGACGCAAAAACCTCACCGATGAAGGAGACTCGGACAACTAGAGAATGCAGTCAGATGGCGACGAAGGAGACGTCTGAGGTGCAGACGTCTGAGCAAGAGTCGTCTGATGTGGAGATGTCTAAGGTACAGACATCTGAGCAAGAGCCATCTGAGAAGAAGACATCTGAGGTGCAGACGTCTAAACAGGATTCGTCTGAGGTGGAGACGGCCGAGGTGAAGTCTGCAGTGCATCTATCGGAGGATCCGTCTGAAGAGAACCTGTCTGAAGTGGAGTTGTCTGAAACCTACCCGTCTGAAGGAGTTAAACGTCATGCAGTCAGACTAGACGTCTGGCAGTCAGATCAGACTTCTGGCCAGTCAGCCGAGACGTCTGGCAACCAGTCAACCCAGACGTCTGGCCATCCAGCCCAGACGTCTGGCAACCAGTCAGCCCAGACATCTGGCCATCCATCCTAGACGTTTGGCAGTCAGTTAGCTCAGACGTCTAGCCGTCTTGCCCAGACGTCTAGCCGTTTGTTTGGTCGTCCGTTTGGCCACTCGTCCCAGACGTCTAGCAACCTGTCAAGACGTCTAGCCCATATATTTGCGACGTCTACCCTTACCCATTTGAGACGTCTACCTATGTACAATTTGTCTAAGACGTCTACCCATCTGAGCTGTCTAACCCGTTGTCCTAGACGTCTAGACATTGTACCCGTCAGACTCCTCTATCCGTCTGGTCTAATCCGTCAGAAACTAAGCTGTCAGGGATTGTCGTCAGAAATGTTGACGTCGGAGGCAGTGCAGTCAGAGGAGTTGTCGTCAGAAGCACAATCCGACAAGGGAGAGGTCTGTCAGAGGATGATAAGCAGTCAGTTGGATCAAGAAAGCAGTGAAGTAGAGCTAAAAGAAAGCAGTTTGAATGAGTTGAAGGAAAGCTTCCAAATGGTTGATGAGAAGAAAAATTTAGTTTGGACAGGGAGCACGCGAAGGGCGCTGCCCCTCGACCCCGCAAGGGACGCTGTCCCTTGACCCCGCAAGGGGACTCCCGCCCCCTTGACCCCCGACACAGATGGCGGAGGGCATTACCGATTATGTTCATGATGTTGATGGCATTGCTCATGCTGAGGATATGGCTTATTGCAAAAAGTGAAGTGCCTATTCAGAGAATGTTGATCATGTTGATGTTACAATTGCTTACAACAAAGGGAGTACACAATCAAAGAATCAGATGTTGTGAGCAGTCTCAAGTAAAGTTTATTGCCAAAGATATATGGAACAGGAACAAGAGGAAGGAGCGTGACAAGAGATCCTATTACATTGCTCAGTACTTCTATTCCCAGTGTTTAGCTCATGTCGTTGAGGACAACGACCAATTTAGAGGAGGGGATAGATGTAGATAGGCATATTGAGATATCCTTATTTGTTGAACTAGTTTTGATATTATGTGTTATTTTGTAAATGCACGCAAAGTGTTTGACGAAACGCACGTGTATATATTTTAATGTTGTAAGTGCAATTTAATATTGCACGTCATTATAAAATCATGTATGTCAGCTAAATTAGAATTAGAGGGCATTTTGTCTTGTAGTGGAAATGAAATGTAATGCAAAGCAAATGCACATAAAATGTAATTTGAGGGTAGTTGCAAGGTAGTTGGAGAAAGTAACTACTTGGTGGGTGCATAAATAAACCCCCCCTCATTCATTAGAGTTGGTGAAAGATTGGTACATGTGAGGATTGAAGTCTATGGGCAGAATGCAGTCTAGCAGGATGTGCAGCCATGACGGATGTTCAGCTAGGGTTGAATGGTTGATACATGGAAGAAGTATTGCAGGGCAGTCAGGCAGATTGATGGCAAAGTGCAGTCCAGTCCTATTCAATGCTGGCTGTAGATTGTATTGATGAAACTGTAATGCTGTATCACACCTAATATTATTAATACAAACTGCTGTAATTACTGTTAACTGTTATTGCTGTATTTTCTGCCATTACTATTGTTATTTAATGCTGTTGCAGAATTTCTGCGTATTATTATTGCTATACTACAATGCTTGCAGATCTGTAGATTACTTACGTGGAAAGGGAACTGTTGGGATATGTAAAAACCCTTTCTACAGCCCCTAGGTCAGCTAGAAGACATCGCCCAGCCTTCTATGAATTATGCTATCTCTCATTGATGCGGGCACCCGAGGACAAGAGCCGCACACGAGCTCTAAGGCGCATCCCAGAAACATCTAGTTGAAGACATAGTAAGACTCGGTCTTTGCTAAAATTGGGGTCCACTGATAGACTGGCAACGGGTTTCCGTCCTTGTCGATACTGTTAACAGCAATATGAGGGAATTGGTTGTGCATATAATAAAAGAACAGCCAAGCCAAGAAAGAGCATGGCCCGAAGTACTGATCTGTTCCTGCGCTCTTCAAATCTGTCAGCCTTGTGTGCAGGGTGCGGGCTACCCATTCTGCCCAGTCAAAGAATACCGGGTTGGTATTTGGCCTCGCGGGGTCGGGAGAGTAGAACTCCCCATGTGAAATACATTCGGCGAGGGAGACCTGCCAGGGGTATACTGTGGCGTCAGTGGACAAACCTGCCACCCAGGCTAGGATGGAATAGACATCTGGGTACTTGAACCTCTCTAGGGGCATTGGCATTTTGGGCAGCTTACCACCTGAAGGCCCCTGTTTCAATTGTTCTTCTATAAATCGCAGCATATGAGGAGCGGGAATATACCTGCCTGTCTGTTCATTTATATTAACGTTTTTGACAGTATATCCCTTGGGCGGTCCCTACCGTGGAGCGAAAGCTTCCTGGAGGTCATTGCGGTAAATTGAAAACAGACTCCTCCCAGCAGAGTCGTGGACCTGCCTGGTCAGAGGATGATAATTTTGAGCGATGGCATAAATCAACTCAGGACAGTTGTGCATCGGGGTACACAAATACCAATATAATTGTGAGTAGTACACAACAGTTTTCTTGTGCTCCACGGATACCCGCCTCAGCATCTCGTCTATCGTCTGAGCATCTCGTCTATCGTCTGTTGTAGTTCCATGACGCCTTTGGAAAGGACCCCATCTCTAATGCCTTCCCACCTGTTGTTTCTTCCTCCTCCAAAATCTGTTTCTTAGCAGGGACCTCGGGATCACTTTTCGTCGACCTTTGTTTCCTCTCTTCCCTAGGCCTTTTCGGCTTTTCCGAACCCCCCTCCTTTGGTGCTTTGTCCTTCTTCTCTGTAGTCTTTTTCCCCATTACGGCTTGCAGGTAAACACAAGTGCTACGGCGAATATCGCTCAACGAGCTGGCTGGCAGAATTTCAGCAGAGTTTCGACAGAGCTTCGACAATCCAGTAAGCAACTCGCGAGAGGGTTAATAATTTTTGTTGGAGGCGCATCCCTCTTTTATAAACATGGGCCGAAGCCACCCCATTAATGGCGCCTACGGGAAATAAATGCCCAAATCGGGCGTGAGCGGATTGCATTGCTTCCTGGTTGGTGGTTTAGCGCCGCCTGCGAGGCCCGAATTACCCTTGGGATCTCATCCCACCTTGAAACCTTAAATGTTCTCGCTATCATTCCCCAAGGCACGAGTTTTAAGCTTAACTAACTCCCCTTGGGATGTGTACCGTCCCCTATCATTAACGCGCATGCTTTGGGAATTTAATCGGGGCCGCCATTTTGCACGCATTCCAAGGCTTCCTTTTAAACGTGGTTCACTCCTTAACAACTACCAACGGGCGCTTCGGCCGAAAGTCGAGCGAAGCTCCACTTCGGCCATTGAGGCGCCCGAAGTGGGCCCTCGCACATTTCCTAGCGCTTTGTGCGAATGATATCACTTCGCCACGACTCCGAGTAACCGGAGGTTCGACAATTTTTACGCCCGAAGTGGGTTCTAAATCCCGGGACGAGCGAAGTGCTTGGTCGTTGAATTTACCTCCGTGGGCATACTTCACGTTGACCCTTTTAAACCTGTTGCTTCGCGGAGCGATACGGCCGAAGTACCACTTCAGCCCGAAGGTTGGCGAAGCTTCAACTGCTTCCGGCGATTGAGCGAAGCGTCCCTTTACTCCTTTCTTTTGGCTCAGGGCTACGGGAACCTTTGTTTTGGGTCCGAAGGATAGCGAAGCGCTGCCTCCACGATGCGAAGCTTAACACGACGCGAAGCTTCCATGATTTTCCCGTCTTCGTCATTGAAGGGAGACTTTTCTCGATTGGGGTCGCCTTTTCTCTTGACCTCTGCTTCGGGTACTAGGCAAACTTCGCCTGAACTTGGCCGAACCGTATCTTCTCACTTAGGAATTGGGCGAAGCATGCCTATTCGACCAAAATGCATCCCCCTTGCAGCGAAAACTGCGAACTCGCCCTAGTTCTGCTTCTGGATTTAAAAAACTTGGAACAAATATGTACATGCGAACATAAATAAAAAAAAGAAATGAAAACTATATACATGGGCAGAACCTTATGGTACATTTTCAGTGGTGAAAAGCCTTCAGATGAAGGTCGTTGACTGGGATGGGCAGAGTATGACCCGCCATATCTTGCAAGATGAAAGAGTTGGCCTGGTTAACCCGGGAAATCTTGAATGGGCCTTCCCAGAAGGCATCGAACTTGTCGTGATTTCCTGGCTTTGCCTTCCATGCATCCCATTTCAGCACTAGGTCTCCAACTCGGAAGGTGCGAGCAGTGGCTTTCTTTTTAAACCAGTTCCGGGTAGTCTCAGTGTGCTTCATGAAAGCTTCATAAGCTTTCTCTCTGTCCTCTTCAAGCTGCAGCAACTGAGCTAGTCTGGCATCCATGGGATCTAGCTCCCCTCTTTCGTCATCTAGCATCCAGAGTGTTGGCATCTCAACATGGGTAGGCAAAACAACCTCCTTTCCATAGACCAGTGCATACGGCGAAGTCTTAATTGATTTTTTAACAGAGATACGATCAGCCCATAGTGCCTGATCCAGGAGCAGGTGCCAGGTTCTTTTGTTCTTCTCCAGGAGCTTCTTTAGGATCTTCACCAAATTCTTGTTTGTCGATTCAGCTAACCCGTTGCCCTGCGGGTAGTAGTTAGATGTAGCTTTAAGATAGATCCCATATTTGCAAGCAAACTCGTTGATTTTGGCACCTATGAATCCTGGGCCATTATCCGTCACGATCGCCTCTGGAACCCCAAAGCGGGTTATCAAACTCTCCAAGAATGTGATGACTGTCTCCTGGTCCGCATGCTTTGTGGGCACCGCTTCAGCCCACCGGGTAAAATAATCTGTGGCGGTCAAAATGAATTTGTGCCCCGCTGAAGAATTCGGCGATATTACCCCTACAAAATCCAATCCCCACTGTTGGAAGGGTGCTTCGACTTGTATCGGTTGGAGAGGCATCGGGGCGTTTTTACTCCGGCCAGCAAATCTCTGGCATTGCTCGCACTTTCGGCAGACTGCAAAAGCATCAGCAAAGACAATGGGCCAATAATAGCCTGCCTTGATAACTTTTAAGGTTGTAGGCCTTCCTGCAAAATGGCCTCCCAACATTCCAGAATGGAATTCATCGAGGATTTTCCCCTTTTCAGTTCCCCTGATGCATCTCAGGAGAACACCATCGATGTTCTTAAAAAACAGCCCCTCGAGGTGCAGGACATATCGGCGGGACTGCAATCTAAACCTCCTTCTCTGTGAGGCATTTAGGTGATCTGGACATCTCCCAGTGCTGAAATATTGGATTATCTCATCTGTCCAATCATCATCACCCGCGGATTGATAGGCAAGGTTGCCCTCTGCCACCGGGTCATCCCATTGGCATGTTGTCACTTCGGCGGCAATACTCCTTGCCAATTCCTGACACAATGCGCGGCCACGAATCAGCTTGGTGGGTCGGACCTCAATATCAAATTCTTGTATTTTGTTGACCCAACCGGCTCTCTTACTACCCATCTCTCCCTGAATGATGAAACTTCGTACGTCCGGGTGAATAACATATACCGTCGTTCTGCTTTGGGAAACGAAGTGTCTGAACTTCCTCAGGGACCTCATAACCGCGTGCACCTGACGCTCGATAAAATTATACTTTTCCTCATGAGGCTGGATCACCTGGCTCAAGAAAGCTATCGGGCGCTCTTCGCCGTCATCTCCCTTTTGTGTTAGGACTGCTGCATAGCTTTCAGGTTCCCCGACTGCATAAAGAATGAAGTCTTTGGAATAGTCCGGGTTAACTAGCACAGGTGCCTGGGCGATTCGAGCCTTAATTTCTTCAAATGCCTTCTTTCTTTCCTCTGTCCAGACGAACTCAACGTTTTTCTTCAAGAGCTCGGCCATCGGCTTGATGACTTGGGCGAAATCAGGGATAAACTTCCTTACGAAGTTGATCTGGCCGAAGAACGATTGCAGCCCTTTCTTGTTTACTGGAAGCGGGAGCTTAAGGAGCGCCTCCGCTCTGTCAGGGTCAACAGCAAGCCCCTTTTCTGAGATGACATGGCCTAGCAGTTTTCCTTCCTTTACCGCGAAGACAGACTTCTTCGGGTTGATAGATATGCCGAACTCCCAACATCTTTCGAATACCTGCTGCAAGTGTGAGGCGTGATCTTCTCTCCTATGTGAAAACACAGTCATGTCATCTAAATAGATGACGATGATTTTGTTCAATAATTCGCTGAACGCCAAGTCCATGGCCCTCTGGAACGTGGCCCCCGCGTTTGACAGACCGAATGGCATACGTTGATAGGCGAACGTCCCCCATTTGGTGGTGAATGTTGTCTTATATTGGTCTTCGTCTCTCACCCAGATCTGATTATATCCCGAAAATCCGTCCAAGAGGGAAAAGCGTTGTGCTCCTGCCACTACATGGAGGATCTGATCGATCTGCGAGAGCGGGTAGTGGTCTTTTAAAGAGGCATGATTCAGGTTGCGGAAGTCGACGCACAGGTGAATATCCTCGTTCTTTTTTCTGACAGGGACCAAATTGGCAACCCAGGAGGAATGCTTTATCGGGTAGATAATTTTGGCTTCGAGCATCTTCAAGAGTTCGGCCTTCATCAAGACTTCTATCTTCGGGTTAACAGGCCTTTGTTTCTGCCTGCAGGGCTTGACCCCTTCTTGCAACTCAATTGTATGTTGGATGACCTCTCGGTCATAACCCTTCAGGTCCTGATAGCACCATGCTACGATGTCTGGATATTTTTTGCATAAAGACCGAATCTGCTCCAGCTCTTCCAGAGTACAATCCGTTCCGACTTTGATTACCTTTCCTGGCTCAAGTTCGAGGTCCCGGTACTGTCTTGCATCCACTTTGATCCTGTGAGAGATTGCCCTGTCATTCTGATCAAACAGGCTTTCCAGAGTGATTAGTCCTTTTGGGACATGATTGTTTTTCAACTGTATTAATCCTTCATATTCCTCGTCATCAGGATTTCTACCTTCAATGGTGGCTGCTTCTTGGACTAGAAAGTTGACGATCTGCTCGTCACTGTCGAACACCTGCCAGTGGGTGTCCTTATCAGGCACAAAAGGCCTGTAAATGGTTCTCACCGCCTTAGGTTTCTGCATCATGTCATCAGCTGGGGAGTATCTGGCTCCGATAGACGCTAAGATATCCGCGTGCCTGTTCTTTTCTCGCGGGATGGATTGAACATTCAGTGATTCAAAACACTCCAGCAGGTCCCATACCCTGTTACGGTATGCCTTGAGATAGTGCTTTTTGGAGATGCACTTGTTGGTGATTTGCTTGCAGACCAGTTCTGAATCTCCAAAAATCTGGAGCTGCTTGATCCCCAGCTTCTCAGCCTTCTTCAATCCCAGGCACAGAGCTTCATATTCTGCCGCATTGTTAGTACAGCTCCAGGCGAGCCTGTAACAATAATCCTTTTGTTCTCCGGAGGGTGAAACTAGGAGCACTCCTGCCCCGACGCCATTTTTGCATCGGGCGCCATCGAAAAACAGCTTCCATAGCTCATTCAGGGCAGGGTCCTTGCTCTCTTGCACCGACTCCGTGGACCTCTCGGGCTTAGTGATGGAATAACATCCCATCTCTGTCTCGATCATAGCATTAAAATCAGTCAAGGAAAATTCATCCTCCATACATAGCTCTCCCAAAGACTCCTCCACCAGGTCCACCTGTTCTGATTCCTCAGTCATCAGGCGAACTGAATCATCATGTTCTTCCTCTTCGGCCATCTTCTCGACGAGAAATGTGGAGGGCTTCTCGTTGTAGATCTTGACTTTCCTTCCTCTGAATGGAACTTCTAGGTGCGAGTAATCCATAGAGAGATAGCCACCTAGCTTAGCTGTGAACTCCCTTGAGAGGCACATGCTAAAGTATGGTTCCAGGTCGACAACTACCACCTCCTGTATTACTACAATCTGAGGTACCTTGTGCAGTCGGATGGGTATATCCTTGATGACGCCAACCGTCTTCACGGGAGTGCCATCGAGCTGAAGAACGCCCTGGCTGCTTCGTGTGTACTCCATGCCAATCTCCTCGCAAACTGCCTTTGGCATGACAGTGGTCGCCGCACCGGAATCAATCATGCAGTTGTGAACAATCCATCCTTCCATTTGAAGAGACAGATAGAATGGGGAAGGTCTGTTTTTTCCTGTAACTGAAGTGGGCAAGGTCTGGGCTAGGACAGGCTGTGTTGATTTTCCTGCCTTTGCTGATTTCAGTGACTCCTGTAACAGGTCCACTTGTCCTGGAAGTTGCAGGGCATCATAGAGGCTGATCTTGGCAGGAGTCTTCCTTAGCTCATCAACAATGTTGTATGCTGTGGTAGTGGGCACCTCTGGCTCTTTCACGGCCTCATACTTAGTGCGATATTGCTGCGTAGCTTCGACCCTTTGCCGCTTTGTTAATGACGGGTACTTGAGCTTTTCCCTGGCTTGCTCCTTGGTTTCAACCTGTGGTTGAGCTGTTGGAGCTTGTTGGGACTTCTCCTTTGCTGGCGGTGGTTGGGGAATTTTATCAGGAGCCTTAGCCGGAGGCTGCTCCTTCTCGCGGCGAGTATACACCTTCAGAGGTCCCATTTGGGCTGCATCCACCTCGATTGGTTTTTTCCCACTCTTGGTAAGAATTGAGACTTGCTCCTCTTCTGAGATCACGAGATTATGATCCGCCTCCCTAATCATGTTGACTTGGTCACCAGAGGTGCTGCCTGCCAGCGTTTGAGCGTAGTGCTGATGTAACATACAAGCATCCTCCCCATGCGGGTCATTGCACGTGGAACACCAGTGCACATAATCAGAGGTACTCGGCTCTTCATTAATAGCGGCATTCCTCGCAGGAGGTCTGCCAGGATGAGCTGCTTGGTCCTTTGTGAGCGCCGGAGGAGGGTAGGGTCTTCTTGGCAGGAACTCTTGCTGCGCTTGTTTCTTTTTCATGACAGCCATATCATTGGACAGTGTCCTCACAGTGGAGTTCAGGGACTGTACCTCTTGTAATAGCTTGACTTGCACATCGGCAGCCGCAGGTGCTGGTAATGCTGGAGGCGGCAATGGGGCTATCGGCGGAGCCGGAGGCAACGCAGGATATTGTGGTGGCGGAGGTAATGCTGGATACTGTGGAGGGGCCGGGAGTTGTGGTACTCGAGGCGCGGGGAAATGCACTTGCGGAGCGGAAAATTGAGAGACAGTTGGTGCGGGATTCGGATTCCAGGGCGGAATCTGGTATGTGGGAGACGTTGAAGGCTGCGGGGCAGCGGCGCTAGGATGCTGCGGCTGAGGGAAATCAGGGAATATCGGTGCCGACATTCTAGGTGGGAGCTTACCGATGGCGATCAGGTCCGTTTCCGCCTTTTGAGCCAACTCATACAGCTCAGGGAAGGTGTTGATGTTGGAGAATCTGATAACCATACTGATATCAGAATTGAAGGCCCTGAGGTAATAATAGGTTGCTTGCTCCTCAGTTGGCCGCAGGCCGGCGGGTACTCTCTGCCAAGTCCGGGCGAACCTGACGTTGAAATCAGCTATCTCCTCTTGTGGGTGTCTTTGGATAGACGTGAACTGATGCAGTAGGGAGGAAGGGTCCGCCGATTCATTAAATCCTCTCATTAACTGTCCCGCCAATTGATCCCACCCAGTGATAGTGTCGGGTGGCAGGGATCTGTACCAATAGAGAAGTTTTCCCCGGAGGGATAAAACTAACAGCCGAACCATAACATTCTCTTCTGTGATGTTGTGAAGTGCAGCCAGAGAAGCAATGTCCTGGATGTGTTCATAGGTTGTTTTCCCAGTACCATCGTACGTGGGTATAGATTTTAAAGCAGCAGCCGGAATTTGGGCCTGCCCTGCTAGATTCAACGGACCTGCGGAATTCCAGGCTGGAAACAGCCTAGCGGCAGGTTGCTGCTGATGTGGGGGTGGTTGTGCCATATTTGCGTTCGGATTTGGCTGATTAGGAGGGGGCAACAGCAGGTTCGACCGAACAGGAGCACTTGAAGCGCCTAACTGATTGCCAGGCAAAACCGTGGCGCCTTGGTGGTCTGGAGAGTTCGGAGGATTTGGAGGGACGCTGGTCGTTGTGCTATCTGAGGTTAGACCTTGCTCATCGACGACAACTTCTTGTGATGACCCTTCGTTCAGAGAGACATTCGGCCTGACTAGCCTAGGACGCTCTCCAAAGGCGTCGATGTCAAGCTCGTAAAACTCGGCTTCTTCTCCAGCGTTCCTAACTCTCCATCTCGTACGCATGAAGGCGCGGATATTTTAGTACCGGTCTCTGAGACTTGGAGGTATCTGCGTTGGACAGAGTCGCCAGATGCTCGAAACTTACAGCACTGAGACGAGCATCAGTTCTCAGTACCGTTCACAAGGTGAAACTGTCTGGTCCCACCGGGCGTGCCAGAAACTGTTGGTCACGGATCTGCCACAGGAAAGGGTTTTGGTTTACGTATGCGCCCTAGACCCGGACCAACCTTGAAAGGCCGAGAGGAAGAGATGCCTCCCGTGCCAATCTCCGGAGAAGGCCGGCTCCTATACTAACTACTTGGGGTTTTCAAGATAAGAGTGCAGGAAAGAGATTAAAAGAGTACAGAAAGAAATGTAAATAGCTTAATAGTGCAGTGGGAAAGAACAAGCAGCACAATAACTCATCTATATTTAACCCAACAGCTATCAATACAGAAAATGAACAGAAATCAATACTGCATTAATTTTCCCTATGTATCCCCTAAAAGGATTCCAGGTTCATCTATCCTCCAATGCCTAAATCCAAATAGCAGAATTACAGCAATCAGAAAAATAAATGAAATGTACAGAAATACCTGCCAGAGGCGTCATACAAAGAAAACACAGAATTGAAGCCAAGATTCCTCAATATTGATGCAAAAGTTTCAAATACAGCAGTTTTCTAGCAATATGTTCCCCCCCTTTTTTCATTACAATGCATGGGTTTTTATAGAGGACCCTCCCTCTGAGCCATTAATGAACTAGACGCACAAGGACGCTAGAGCGGCTCAAAATTGACGCTCGGCCGCTTTTTGCAAACGAAACCTCCCATCTAATTACTACAATTGGTTACAGGGCCACCTTAGGCGGAAAATTTGCATTTATGCGCCGCGAAAGTGTCTTGGATTCATACCCCGTTTTTGAATGCGTGCCCCTCGGGAGTAGCACTGGTGTCAGGAAAGACTTAGGGGGAGCTTCGCCAGAAATTTGGCCTGAATCGCGCCCGGAGGGAGGTTCGCCCAGTTTGCACCCGAAGTGCAGCTTCGCCAAGAATTCCTACCGAAGTGACAGTCTAGGAGGATGGAGTTTGAATGCAAAACTGCCTGTGTCAAAACTTGATGGTTCGCCGAAATCGGGCCCAAGGGGTAGCTTCGCAAGAAAGGCTGGCCGAAGTGGATGTTCAGTTGGGAACTGACCTTAGTGGCAAGCTTTGCTGTTGCTGAATATGGTGCGGAAAAACTCCTTGCTTTACCACTTCGCAAGAGGTAGATGCTTTGCTGAAGTGAGGACCCGAAGTGTTAGTTCGGCCGAACTCCGGGCAAAGTGCCCTTGTTGCCTTACCTATTTTTCCACCATTCGAGTGAGACTTCGCCAATATTGGGGCCGAAGGGGAGGTTCAGCAAGCTTGACACCCGAAGTGATTGCTTCGCTGGATTTAGGCCCGAACTGGCCCCCTTTTTGAGGTGGTTCGTTGGAGACGTGGGCCGAAGTGGCGTTTAGGCATCTTTTCTGGTGAAGCAGCCTGGCTGCCTTAGAATTTTCATAATTAACAAATCGGGAGGTTTGCAGCAGCCTGGGCCGAGGTAGGAGGTTCGGAAGCCATATTTCCCGAAGTGGCAACTTTGGCAGTGTTTTGGGCGAAGTGCCCCTCATGCCTTAGCAACTTTTAAGTCCGAATTGGACTTTCTCCTGTTTTTCTCAGCGAAGCTGCCGATTGACTTCTATTTTGAGCGAAGCTACTCCCCTATGCTTGCTTTGTCAGCGAAGCTGATCCTACAACTAAAATGGACATGGGGCCGCCAAAAGGCGGGTACTAGTTGCGTTGAAGCGCCATGAAAGTGACATAAGAGTAGAGAAAACAAAACGCGGAGAAGGAGAATCTAAACATGAAATATAAACAATATTTCAAAATTTTATCCCTTGGACAAAATGTGACAGAATTGTCAACAGGCCCCACTTGGGCTTCGCTCTTTTTTAGCCCGAAATGGTCTTGCGCTTCACTATTTGTCTGAAATCAGTTTGCACTGGCCAACTTGGCGCGAAACTACTCTCGCCCACAAAAAGACCATGAATTTACTTGGACTCTGCCGTAAGAATTCGGAGGAAGACCCTGAATATGAGCGCATAGGAAGAACTGCACGCTTCCTTGAGTACAGCCAAAATTTGACAGTAAAACGTAGAAAACAAGGGACACATTCTGAAGAAAAAGCAGAGTTTCAAGGAAGAAGAGATTACTGCATAGCAAAATTTTACAAAGGAAATCAATGTGGCAGGGATGCCAACTTGTAGAAATGAAATTTAACATGCTTACACACAATTCCATTTCTACTTAAATAATTTTACAGATCTGCAGTCATTGTAGTACAATATACAGGAAACAGCAACAACAATGGCAATAACAGCAGCAATAACAACAAATTGCAATAGAAGATGACAATAATTACAGGCAGTTTTATATTAACAATAGCATTTACAGTACAGCATTACAGTTCCAGTATTACAATCTGCAGCCTACAAACCCTATGCAGAATACCCCTTCATGGTTGTATACAAGATGTGACTGCATCATGCCCTACGCACATATGCATTAGTCTTCTTACTCACGTACCATGCTTCTCCAACCTGCATGACTATCTTCAATGCCCTGGCTGAATGCATGAATGAACAACCTCCCTAAATGAGGGAGGCGAGGGCCTATTTATACAACCAAAAAGTAGTTACCCTCCAACTACCTCATAACTTCTCCAAATTACATTTCATATGCATTTGATCTTTGCATTTACATGACATTTCCCACTACAGGACAAACTACCTTATGAATTATAACCATTTTTCCACGGGGATGTGTCCCCCCCCTGAGGGATGCGTCCCCTCGTCCCTTGCGTCCCCCAGCATGGGGGGACGACATTGAGGACGTTTCCCTCCGTCCCCCTTTTGGGGGACGGTTGGGAAACGTCCCCGGGGACGCCTGAGGCCTACGGCCTCCCGTCCCCGAGACATCCCCTCTTTTTGGGCATCCTTGGGGACGGCCAGCCATCCCCGGGGATGGCTGGGTCCCTTTGGGGATGCTCATGCCGTCCCTAGGTACGGTTGGGCGTCCCCGGGGTCGACTAGGAACCTTTGGAAGGCGCCCAACCATCCCCGAGGACGCCCAGCCGTCCCTAGGGACGGCTCGAGCGTCCCCAAAGGGACCCAACCATCCCCAATGGCTGAGCGTCCTCAGCCAAAAGAAAAACTTAAAAAAAAATTAAAAATAAAAATTTAATCTGCTCTTTAGTACATTGTAAGACATTTGTGTTCTTCAATCTGTTCTTTAGTACATTGTTGAAAATGATGACTTTCCACAAATGAAGATTAAAGAAAAAATTACAGTATTCTAAAGTAGGTCCTCAGCCAATCTGTTCTATGAATATTAAAGCAAAAGTTACAATATTCTAAAATTACAAGTGAGGGATAAAGATTGTTGATATAATAAGCGGAGATCATTGAATAACATAGAGTAACAAAGAGAGACCCTACTATACTAGTGAAAATTACTTAGAAAGAAAGGAAGTTTCTTAATGTCCGCAGATGATCAAAGCAGGTATTTGGACTCAAATACTACATTGTGTAACAACAGTCTCGAGAGAGCTGGAAATAGTGTTCCAAAAAAAAACCAAGAATACAAAATTAATAAGCATAAATTTACAAAATCCCTTTAAACAAGGTTAATCAAAATCTTTTGAGAAGGAAGCTGACAAGGAAAAAAATAGTTAAATTGTATGATGTTAAAAAGTGAAACAAGCAAGTTTTACAAGACTCAGAACAATGTGCCTCGACTGCATTTTTGAAAACATTTTTAGATCATGGCTTTGCATGCCTTAATTCAGGTTCATAATTCAGAAAATCATGTAAGATAAAAGTTATAACTTTGTCGACTTACATGACTTAATATCACTTTATTATTACGTACAATATTAAATTGCACTTTATAACATAATTAAATATATGTATGCACATTTCGTCAAACACTTTGCATACAATTACAAAATAATACAAAATACCCAAAACTGATTCACCAACTACAGACATATCAATTTGCCTATCCACAAATAGCACTGGAAAAAGATCAACTTCAAAAAACAAAGGAAAATAGGCACTTAAAGCATCTGGTGAGTGCTGAATGCATGAGAGTCTCTCAATATAGCTAAACAACAATTATAATATAATAGAATAAATTCAATAGAGAAATTGTACCTATAAGTAGACAAATCACGAGAGGGAAAACCTCAATGGAAAATATGCAACATAGGGTACTCTCAAGAACTATGTTGCAAGAAACTCTCCCTGATTAAAACTCATCAGGAACTTCTGAAATTTCTCATTTAGACTCTACACATTTCCTAACATTTCCTTCGGCATATCCTAATGTTTCCATTGGAGTTTCCTTTCATTTCCTGGTATTTTAAGCAAACATAAGCCTTACTTTTGGGTTTCAAAGGGGTTGTATGGACTTTTAAATGCAGCATGCATGAATCCTTTTAATAAAAAAATATATCTATTTTGAAAATGACTCTAAAATGGTGAAAAATGAACCAAAGCAAGATAAAATGTTGAAAAATGAACCAAGGCAAGATAACGTAGAAAGGAAACAGCTTGGAATCCAAGTTTTAGGTTTTGGATTCTCCCATTTCTGAAGGCATTTCCAAGATACGTGCAACTTAGATCTAGAATAAAAGAAAATAATTAGGTCAGCCATGAAACTACAAATCAGTCATTAAGGCATCACCAAGAGAATATTACAACACTAGCATTTCTTCTCAATATATGTTTTAGGACACCAATGAGGGGAGGTGCTACTTCATCGGTAGTTTCTGTAGTGTACTTCTTATTGACTCTAGTTTTGTCCATAATACATATTGTTGAGACCAAAAAGTGCGTTGCCACCAACTGTAGTTATGTCCATAATATATATCATTGAAACTAAACAGTGGGTTGGCACCCTTTCTCAACTTCGGCATTCTGCTAGTGGTAACACAAGATAACCATAGTACCCTTGTTTTGCTTGTATAGAAAAGATATGGGGATGGCATATATTTGAATTTCACATAAACTGTAACAAATAAAAAAGGTATCCCTGCCTGCAGTGAAAGTAGTCAGTACAAGGATGGGATCCATATGTATTGGCATCTAGGAGCAGTAAATTTCTTTTGTCAAACCGTAAACGCTTGTACAGAAGCTGGTCAAAAATACAAAACAAAATTAAGTGACCTGTTGGCATTTCTGCCACATTGATTTCCTCTATAAAATTTTGCTATGCAGTAATCGTTTCTTCCTTGAAGCTCTTCTTTTTTCAGAATGTATTCTTTGTTTCCTATGTTTTGATGTCAAGGTTGTTGGCTGCACCCAAGGAAGTGTCCAGTTATTTCTGTTAGCTCATCATGGAGGGTCCAAGTAAATTCACAGCTTTTAATAGGCAAGAGTTGTTTCGCTCCGGCGCTTCTGCTGAAAACTCATTTCGGCCGCAAAAAATGACAATAAAACTGGTTTAAGTTCGAGCGCAATTTGATTTCGGAGCAAGAGTTAAGCGCAAGCCCATTTCAGGCTAAAAAAAAATAAAACCCAAGTGGGGCCCAGTCCTTTTCGCCCTTGTGTGAGAGCGCAACTCAGTTTCGGGCCTTGTCTGGGCGAAACTCAGTTTTGGAGGAGAAAATGCTAAGTGGGGCCCAATCTTTTTCACCCCTGTAAGAGAGCGCAATTCAGTTTCGAGGCTTTCATGGGCGAAAGCACCTTTGACTTTTCTCAAAGTCAGCGCACACTTGTTTTAAACGGAGTGGGGCCCAAGCACTTTCACCTTAGCTTGAAGCGCAAGCCCATTTTGGGCTAGAAAACATCCGAAACCAAGTAGGACCCAGTTCCTTTTCGCCCTAGCTTAAACGTGCAATTCCATTTCGGGACTAGAAGGAGCGAAAGCGCTTTTGACTTTTCTTAAAGTCAGTGCAAATCTGCTTTAAACCATGTGGGGTCCAGGCGCTTTCGCCTCGGATCAAGAGCGCAATTCAAATTCGGGGCAAGAGAGGGCGAAAGAGCCTTTTTTGTCTTTTTCTAGCGCCAGCACAACCCAGTTTCAAAAAACGTTGCAGGTGGGGCCCGAAGTGTTTTGCCTCAGTTTTCCAGCGCAAGTTAGTTTTGGGCATGGTGAGGGAGAAAGCGCCTTTGAATTTTCTCACGCCAGTACCCCTCCCAAGACAACAAAGTGTTTTCGCCTTAGTTTTGGAGCGCAAGCCTATTTTGGGCCAAAAAACAGCGAAACTCAACGGGGCCCAAGTGCTTTCGCCCCCACTTGGGAGCGCAAGCTCTTTTCGGAGCTTGTATGGGCGAAACGTAAATGGGACCCGCATCAAGGAAGCTCCTATTTTCAGTCAAACTCTCCTGCCTCAGCTAGAATTCCCCAGAAATGCTTCTCAACGACGAAAGAAGACGCGCCCTCACCCGTTTAAGTGCAATCGGTCAAAGAAGCATCCAGATTTGATTTTCCCGGATCTCAGAATCCGATCTTCCGTTGAGGCGGTTCCGACAAGTGAGGAGACGGCGCTACAGGCAAATCATATCGTCACATTGAAGCCATGCAGCCACTTCTCCATGAGTCATCGAATTCAGGCCATGCCTCTTTACTTTTTGATGAGTGCTGAAATCCAATCTTTGCTGCCACCGTGACATTTTGTGGGTGTGTATTTATGTTTCAAGAGGCGGAATCCTCTATAAAAACTAGCAATTCTAATGTAAGATGATGGACGTTTTGCTAGAGACTTGTACATTAATTTTGCTATGAATACAAAGAAACTTTGGCACTAATTTTGGACTTCTCTCTATGTGTATGTTTTCTATCCTATATTTCTATCAAATTCTCTGCTTTGTCTGTAGGCTATAATTCTACGTTTGGTTTTAGCTTCCGATAGAGGGTGAACACTGGAATAATTCTGGGGACTGCACGAATAGGACATCTGATTTAATTTCTGTTACGTCCTTTGTGTGAAGTGCTATTGGTTCAGAGTGCAATTCAGTAATCGTGTTGTTTGTTCATCACCCCTATTCATCTAGCTTGAGGCCATATTTCCCATCCCTATCAGTCATTTTTAATTTTTTTCCTGTTTCCTTAATCTCAAATCCCCAAGTTAAAGTAGTAAGGGAACCAGCCCTCTCTCGAGATTGGCACGGGAGGCATCTCTTCCTTTTGGCCTTTCAATGTTGGCCGGGTCTAGGGCGCATGGATGAAACATTCCGTATCTAAGGCAGATTTTTGACCAACATGACCACACAAAAAAATAGGTCTGCTGCTTGATAGAGTGTTGTCTAAGCTACATTTGTCACTGCTTATCAGCTCCCAAAGTTGAAACAAAATCTTTAGACAAGCAATGGATTCTGGCCATGGCCTTGAGACACAAAGATTGAAGTGAGCAGATGTAGGAAATTGCATGCAGCAACAATGATCACTTATCTCACACACATTTTGCAAATTGCAAATAGATCAAGTGATCAGACACATGAGAATTTCAGCAGACATAACAAGTAGCTGGAGAAAATTGATCAATGTGAATCACATATTCAGATCCACAGAGCTATAGAAGGTTGGGCAGTGCATAGAACAACATTATGACGCCAGAGAATCAACTGAAACATAGGCATATTTCTTTGTTATTTGGATTGTTGAGCGATATCTATTTGCTTTAGTAGGAGGAGATCACACAAGAATTTTTTTTATACATCAATAGATTATCAGATTTTTATTTGAAATTATTCTTTTCATATCTACTTTCCAACATCTCATATTATAGTGCTTGTAGTGATTCAACTTGCTATCTTGAACTTCTTTTCAGTGGATATGCAAAATTTGCAAATTTTACTAACACTTAAAGGTGTCCAAAAGGTGGAGAACAAATGTACAAATTGGTTTAAATAATATTGTCACCAATGCAGATAGATGAAAACGTTCTTGAAGAAGCAGTTAACCTGGGATTTGAAAGGAGTGAACTAATAAGTGCTTTGCAAAATAAAATCCAGACTCAGGTATTCATTTATACATATGGATTTATGGTTTCTCAAGAAATTATATGTAGACAATATCTTGTCTAACTGCATGGGTTTGGTGCATATACAGGGAACAGTTACATATAATCTGCTTTTGGACAAACATTCACAACTCTTTGATGGTTACCTTGTGGATGAACTGCAGGAGACGCATGTAAGTTAATCAAAGACTGACATATACCTTCTAGCCTCGTATGTAAGTTAATCAAAGACTGACATATACCTTCTAGCCTCGTATGTAAGTTAATCAAAGACTGACATATACCTTCTAGCCTCTTTAATGATTAGACAATGAACTAGAAAAATACTCAGGTCTATGAGTCCTTATATCCAATTTACTGCGTCTTTTCTATGGAAACATTCAAGAAACTTTCTTGAACACAATTTTGGGAGGAGGCTTTATAAGCAACGAATCTTATTTCTCTATGGTAAAATATGCATATTCCTAAGTCCTTGTGATATTTAATTGTTCATGTGCCGCAAGTCCTCTGTCTTGAGAAATAACAGAAAAGCAGTTTATTTAGGAAGTAAGGATAGTGCTATTATAAATTGTTATTCTATTTATTATTTTCTGCCATTAACTGGTGCTTTCTTGTTACATTTATTATAATATGATTCTGTTGCATATGTTTTAGTCCTTGTGGTGGATGATATATATGGAGAATGATTATTTTTGAGATATAAACTGCTTTGCTTAAAATGTTCAAAAATAATAACCTGATTCCTTTTTGGTAAATAGAAGAACAGCAACACAGGAAAAAGGGTGAATTATTTTGGTGGCAATGATAAAGATGCTATGACACAGTTCTCCTGATATTTTACATCTTAGATGTTCAGTCTCAAGATGAGAGCTCTGTGAAGGCATCTGGATCTTGCCTGTACCATCTCACAATGTTGGGCCTGACCACCTTGGATAAACCTTAAAAGTGCAAACTGCATTTTCAGTGCCTTCATTGATCCCATAATAGTTGCATAAATTGCAATCAATAATCATTCTCTCTTCTCTAGTGAAAGCTTGAAACTGCAATCAACAATCATTCTCTCCTTCCGTCACGAAAGATTTTCTGTTTTATATTCCATAAAATTATACAAACTGTTGGTTACGAATCTGCCATGAGGAAAGGATTTGTTGTTAATGCGCCCAGATTCGCCCACCAGATTGAAAGGCCGGGAGGAAGGAATGCCTTCCGTGCCAATCTCCGGAGAAGGCCGGCTCCTATGGGGGGTGAGTTAAGATAAGAGTGCAGGAAAGAGATAAAAAGGTACAGAAAGAGATAAAAGGGTACAGAAAGAGATAAAAGTGCAGAAAGGAATTCCAAATGTGATTGGAGTTGGGTGGGGGGAATAAGCAGCACGGCGACGAATCAATCACCACTACTAACAACATTCATCTACAAACATACATTGAAACTACAGCTATCAGCGATCCCATGTATCCTCTATCTATGCATTCCAGGAATACCGGCCATCAAATGCTGGAGTCCAGAGTTCAGTACAACAACAAGCAATGACACAAGAAACATGAGGCAGAAATGACAAGGAGAGGCAGCATGCAAGATAAAAGACGATGAAGCGAGCCAAGTATATGTCTGTATTTGAGGCAAACGCACAGCTACAATTGTCCCCTAGCAATATATTCCCCTTCCACCACTTACATTGAAAATGTGGTGGGTATTTATAGCCCAAAACTCCCCCGATTACATTCATGGGCACAAAGTCCCAGACAAGACGATGGGCGACACGAGCGGCCGAGGAGGCTGCCGATGCTGACTTCGTCGGGCCGGACTGTCCTTGCGGCATGGTGTCCCTGAAGGCGGTACAGCTACGTGGCAGCGCGTTGGGTCAAGTCTTTGGTCAACAGGAACGCGGGTAGGTGCGGTAGGTGGTACTTCACATCGGCTTTAAATGTTGACAACTGGCGCCGGTAGTGCAGCCCATGCTTTGTCCTTGCGCGGTCAAATCTTGGCTCGAATCCCGAAGGTGGATACTTGTCGGATGTTGAAGCGTGACACGTGTCTGCCTTGAAAGGCAGTTTATCCAACTTCGCCAGGAATTCGGGCGCCATCGGGTTGCGCGGGGAGGAAGACAGCGCAGTTGGAAGGCCTCCTTGCCTTGGCATTTTCTGAGTTGACTTCACCGAACTGCGCACCGGTCAAAGGGCGCACTCCGACTTCGCTGCGAAGTCGGGTGTCGCACCGGTGCTGGCTCTCTCCTGCTGTACGGACTGCGCACTGGAGCAGGGGCGCACTCCGACTTCGCTGCGAAGTCGGGTGTCGCCCCGGCACTTAGCCATTTTCCTGATAGGCCATTCCCCTAGTGCGCCCAGGAAGAAGGGCGCACTCCGACTTCGCTGCGAAGTCGGGTGTCGCCCTTGACACTTAGTCAAATTTTCAACATTTCCTGTCCTGGTGCGCACTTCGGGTTCCCTACTGCGCTCCAACTGAGGGGCGCACTCCGACTTCGCTGCGAAGTCGGGTGTCGCCCCAACACTTAGAAACTTTTCAAGGTACACTTGCTGAAGTTTCGGGGGGGAGGAGGGGGGAAAGAAGAAGAGGGAATGAAGCTGCGAGGGAGAGGAAGAAAGGGAGAGAAGAAGAAAGGGAAAATGAGGAGAAGGAAAGGAAAAGAGCAGCTTACATGCAGAAACCAAAAACATGGCACCCTTGTGCAAAATGTGGCAACATTCCTGGCGGCTCGCGGGGTGTCGAGCTCGCCTCGGCGCAAAGAACCATGCCTTTATCCTTTGGGTGCAGAGGAACTTCCTTCCCCTGTCTTCTGCTGCTCTGGTCGTTTCCCTTGGGGCAACTGTTCTTCTTCGTTTTCACTTTCACCAGTTGCCTCCTCAGTTTCGCCTTCTGAATCAGAAGGCTCTCCGCTTCCGGCCTCTCGCTTGCTGATGCGTTCGACCACAGTCTTAGCTTGGTCCCAGACTGCGGCTTGGAAAGGAGAGGGGTCGCTGATTTCTCTAAGTACTGCATGGAATGCAGCGACCGCGTGCAGGTCAATGGTGTGAAATCTTTTGCCCAACTCCCCAAGAGAAGAGTTGATTTTGCAGTACTTAGCCACCATTTGAGTGACCTGCGCTTCTTGAACTGGCTCTGTCCAGCTATCGATTTCTGCTGTATCTGCCTCAAAGGACAGCCAGTTCTCTTTTACCTGTTCAAGGGTGAGGAGCTCGTCATCTTTGACATAGCTCGGACACCCATGCTCGGACAGAATACGAAAAGGAGCCAGGAGAATTTGTCTTTCCTGTTCTAAGGCGTCCAGCGCCTGCCTGGCTGTTCTGATCCTTTCCGTCCGGGCGAAGTAAGTGTGCAAGGTTACCCTTGCATTTGCCCACTCTGAGGCAAGATGAGACATGGGGGAGATTCGGAAGCCATCGCGCTCTATCTTCTCAAGTTTCATAGCCAGGTCTAGCAATTGCCTCGCCTGGTGTTCGGCTTCCTCTACCACAGGCTTGCCCTGGGCAGATATTTCTTCAATTCTGGATAAGAAATCCAAAACTGTCAAGGACTTGACAAGGTTGGGCTTGCAACCTTGTAGCAGACTTGCGCGCATCTCCTTCGCCTTGCTCTTTGAAAAGGCCGCCGCTTGTAATGCTTGCTCTGCTAGCTGCGACTGCGCCTGTTTCAGCGAACCCTGCAGTTGCGAAATCTGCTCCAGCGCTTCTTTCCTCTCTTGTTCGGCTGTCTGCTGAGCGGCGGCCAGCTGGGCCTTAAGGTCTTCAACTTCTTGCTGTGCTGACCCCAACTGCGCTGTAGCCCTCGCCAAGTCTTCTTCGAGCTGCCTGGAAGTATTCTGCAGCTGGAAAAGCGCCTCCTGGGTTTCGAGATGCTTGACAAGGAGGTTGTCTGTTCTGCGGCGAATACCGCGGATCTCATACTCTTCGTTGATATCATCGAAGTTCTTCTCCTTTGTCTGAAGCTCGTAGTCTGCCTCGGTCATATCACGGAGAGGCTTTTTCACCTTAGGAATCAGCTTTTCTGTCGTAAGCACTCTCCGATTTAGGTCAAACTTTGTGCGTTTGACCGGGGCAGCTATCCCTTCGGCCCTTCTGCGCTTAACTCCTTGAAGGAAGGAGGCAGATCCCCCCGCGGCTCTTACTGCCAGAGGCTGGTCCTCAGTGATGCTCATGAAATCAAGATCTTCCAGCTCCTGGGCCTGCTGCGGCATTTTTCCCGCGAACAATGAAGTAGGTGGGATACCAGAGGGAGTAGTAACCTTCGAGGGCGACCGGGTCCTAGGAGTGACAGGGGTTTGGCTAGACGGCGCTGGTAGGGTTTCAGTTGGCTGGGGCGAAAGATGTGGAGATGAAGGAGCGGCTTCAGCACTAACCGCGGGTGAAGGCTCTTGGGTTTGACTCAGGGATTGAAAGGCATTGGGGTCCTGAGCAAACTGGTCAAAAGAGTGAAAGTCGCTGGACGGCGGGGTGGCTTGAGATGCGGAGGATGCGGCTACGGCTTGCCCTGATGAAGTGGGAGTCGGGGTTTTTGCAGGGCCGACATGGACTTGGGCAAATGGCACAGAGGACGTACCTGCGGGCTCCGCCTGAGCCGACGCTGAAGGAATGGTTGCAGCCTGGATGTCTGCTACTGGTTCGGGGCTGTCTAAAGAGACAACCTCCGGCGCTGCTGCTTGTGGCTGCTCTGCAGGTGTCTGCTGCACTGGCTCCTTGGGTCGTTTGGTGCTTTCGACCTTTTTCTTTTTCTTTTCTCCCGATGCCGTGGCTGGTCCAGAAGGGAGCGGCAATAGAGGGGCGGCAGGTGCTGATGTCCCCACGGTAAATTTGTACCTGGGTCGCGCTGGTAAAATACCTGCCGCACTTGGTCCACTGGCTGGCGGTGTGAGCGTCTTCTCTGTTGATGGAGGGGCCAGCTCAGGAGTTGACCGCTCTGAACCTTGCGCCACTTCGGGCGCTGCCACAGAAGCAACAGGCTGCATCGGGCCCACTTGACTGCTGGAAGGAGTCGCGCTGGAAGTCGCCGGGGTTGACGATGACTGAGGGGTAGCCCTCCTTTTATGCCTTATGTTCGTGCCTCGGGGAACGCAAACTCGAAATTCGAGGGGCTGCCACGTGTCGACGTGTTGATCATATAGTGCCGAAAATTCATCATCAACGGCAAGATTCCTCCGGCTTGATTTGTCGTGTTGCGTGCGACACCTCATTTTCCAGCATTCGAGGATTTTGTCCTTATGCCAGTTAAGCGGCGCCACCTTAGCGAGGAACTTCTTGAATCCCGCTGACTCCATTCGGTGGTCCGGGTTCCGTTCAGGATCGTAAGCGACCTCCTCACAGTAAAATTCATGCCATGGTGGCCATGATTGCATCAAATGAATGCGCCAGTGGAGGTCTGCACCTGTCAAGTTCCTTCTTTCTTTCATGATTTCGGGTCTCGGACAGATGTGTGTGAACTTTCCCCGGACCCCGATTGGGTCGTATTTCCAGCGTTGGGGCAGCATTATCAGGCCCATCTCCAGCAGCTCTTGCTCAAGATAAACGTGCTGCCCGATTTCGAAGACTTGAATATTGGCCCAGGTCATAGGATATTTGAATATGTGACCTCTCTTCTTCCCCTGGCCAAATTCCTCTTCGACGTAGTCCATTTGCCGCGCCACCTCCATCCCGAACTGATGGTCCGTGCAGAAGTAGGGCAGCAAACATGGTTTTCCCTTGAATCCGTAGATTCGGACGACAGTGCCCTGAGTCAGCCGAAAGGTATCACCAAGCTTGTTGTCTGTCAGATGCTTTGTCATAGCCGTTGGTGGGCGAGTCGCGCCACGGTTGAACAGTCCCATTGCCTGGCCCAGAAAACCAACATTAAACTCGTAGAACGAGCCCTTCCGGTACAGGGCCTCAGTCCATTCGTACACGGGGAGGGGCTCTCCTTGCTCGTTCGCTTTCCTCAGGTTAGGGACGTTCATCCGGTAATGCATATGGTACAGGCATAGCCATGTGAGGAATGAGCAAAACCGGAAGTCCGTCGATTGCCTTTGCTGCAGTCTTACCAGGCTCGCGTGAATCGCGTAGGCCAACCAGTCCGCCCAATCGTAGAAGATTGGGCGCTTCCCGCTCTTCTGCGCCGTGGAGTCGTAAAACTCCCCGTGCAGGATGCACTCGGCCATCGCCAGCTGAAACGGCCGCACCACTCTGTCTGAGTCGCAGCCAAGGACCCACGCTAGGATGATATAGATATATCTGTTCTCGAATCGGTCCAGCGGTATGGGGCCAGTCGGCCACTGTCCAGGATTTAGCGGAGTCTTCAGCTCTGAGTTAAGAAACTCTCTCATCCGCTTCGTCTGCGAAAATCGGCCGGTCTGCTCTTCAATGCTCACCCTTCTGACGATTGCGTCTGGGCTGTACTGAAGCCCTGGGGCGAACGCTGGCTGGACGCTCTCTCGGAAGAGAGTGAACAACACCCTTCCTTTGTTATCGCAGACCTGCCGCGCAGCTGGTTTGTAGTATTCAGCAATCACTTCAACCAGCTCCGGACACCAGTGAGTCGGAGGGCACAGGAAATAGTGAAGATTTGAATTATATGCGGCTCCGAGGTGGTGAGAAGGCGAAACCTTACCCACCCACTTTGCGATAGTCAGACGCAGCTTCGTGATACTGATGGAGAACGAACCATCCTTGTACCCGGACAGACGATTGATTGGTGGCGGCGGAGTCTGACCAGCTACGCGCCTCTTTGTTCTGGATTTTTCTTTCTTGCCCTTCTGAGGCGCTGCGCTCTCATGGTCGCTAGATTCTGGAGACTTGTCAGCTTCGCGCGGACTTACACTTGATTGCGCCTGTACGGGCGCTTTTCCCTTGTCCATCCTTGTCGAAACAATCAGAGATAGGGACCACAGCTTCTGAACTTGTCAGGCTTATTCTCTACAGTCCGGGAGTCAACTTCGAACTTATGAATTTTCTGGCCGTGCCAGGGTTCTTTTTGTAGACGACTGCAATCATTAATGGCGCGAGGGAGGGAATTAGGGCAGTTAACTCTGGGTTGGTGGAGACGTTATGATCTTGGCGGCTGTGCATGGGCCTTTTTCAAAAAGCGTGCTTTATTGGCCCAAAACGCACCTTACCTTTTAAATGCATCCTTTTTGGTAATTGCGCAATCATTTAAAGCCTCCTTGATTGTTGTGCCGTTGCTGACGTCACCGCCACCATTGGGCACACTTTTCAAAGAACTTTATAACCCAAATTAGCCATGTGCCAAACTTCGCCCTGGGCCCACACTTGTGATTTTTCTTTCTCCGTGGTGAGCTGTTCGGACTTCGCCCGAAATTCGGGGCGCAGTCGGACTTCGCCCGAAAAAGGGCGCACTTCGAACTTCGCCCGAAAAACGGGCGAACTTGGATTTTAGACTTAGGCGCTTTCAGCTTTCACCGGATTACCCAGGGTGCGCCCGAAAATGGGAGCGCACTCGGACTTCGCCCGAAAAATGGGCGCAGTCCGACTTCGCCCGAAAAATGGGCGCAGTCTGTCACAGCATTTCCTTGTAGTCTGCTACCCAACTGCGCCCTTTGGAGAGGGCGCAGCCCGACTTCGCTGCGAAGTCGGGTTGGGCAGCCAGACTTAGACATTTTTAGCTCCTTTTAATTGCTTTCTTCCCTTCTTCGCCCTATTTGATGAGCGCTGCCCGACTTCGCTGCGAAGTCGGGCATTTGCCTCAGACCTACTTGGGCTACTTGGAAAACTAAAACTGAACTGAAATATTTACATGCTGAAAACTTGAAATACAAAAAGGGAAATCTGTACAAAGAAGGGCCCTTTCGGGCGCCTTCAGTGGTGGTACAATTTGAGGTGGAACCCGTTGACGGGAATGGGGAGAGGATGTCCCTCCATGTCCCGAAGCACATATGCATTGAATTGATTTACCCGGGCAATCTGATAGGGGCCCTCCCAGAGGGCATCAAACTTCCCATGGTTGTCGGGTTTGGCCTTGAACGAGTCCCACTTCAGCACCAGGTCCCCGATTTTGAAAACTCGGGCAGTGGTACCTTTTGCGAACCAGCCTTGAGTGGCTTTGGCGTGTTTTGTGAAGGCCTGGTACGCTTTCTCTCTGTCTTCCTCCAACTGCAGCAGTTGGCAAAGTCTGTCGTCTACTGGATCCCCGCTGCTTCTTTCCTCGTCAAGCATCCAGAGAGCGGGTATCTCAATGTGCGTTGGCAAGACAGCTTCTTTGCCATACACGAGCGCATAAGGGGACGTTTTGATGGACTTCTTGAATGAAATTATGTCCGCCCATAGCGCCCGATTCAGGAGTAGGTGCCAAGTCCTCTTATTTTTCTCCACTGTCCTTCGGATGATCTTCAGTAGATTCTTGTTGGTGGACTCGGCGAGACCGTTCCCCTGCGGGTAGTAATTGGAAGACATCTTGTGATAGATGCCGAATTTGCTGGTGTACTCCGTGAGTACTGCGCTGCGAACCCCGGACCATTGTCCGTTACTATTGATTCCGGGACCCCGAAACGGGTGATCAAGCTTTCGAGGAACACGATGACCGTCTCTTGGTCGGCGTTCTTTGTAGGGATCGCCTCTGCCCACCGTGTGAAGTAATCGGTGGCGGTTAAGATAAACTTGTGGCCCGCTGCAGAGTTCGGCGAAATCACCCCGATGAAGTCCAGACCCCATTGCTGAAACGGAGTCTCGGCTTGGATCGGTTGAAGGGGTAGGGGTGCTTTTCTGTTTCTGCCAGCAAATCTCTGGCATTGATCACATTTGGTACAGACAGCGTGAGCGTCTGTAAACAGAGTGGGCCAGTAGTACCCAGCTCTGATTATTTTCAAGGCCGTGGGCCTTGCAGAATGATGACCTCCAGGCATCCCGGAATGAAATTCTCCGAGGACCCTGGACTGGTCCGCTTTTCTGACGCACCGCAACAGGATGCCGTCGATGTTTTTAAAGTAAAGCCCCTCGGGGCGAAGAGTGTACTTCAAGGCACCTAGCCGAAACCTCCTTCTTTGTGAGGCATTCATGTGGTCTGGACATCTTCCGGTGCAGAAGTATCTCACCAGTTCATCTGTCCAGTCGCACTCCTCGGGTAAGGAGTTGGCTAGGTTGATGCGTGTTGCTGGGTCCTCCCACTCGCAAGCGGATATCTCGGTTGCTGCACTTCGGGCTAGCTCCTGGCACAAGGCTCGGCCTCTGATTAGCTTGGTTGGCCGCACTTCGATGTCGAACTCCTGGATTTTGGCAATCCATCCTGCCCTCTTGTGACCCGGTTCTCCTTGTATGATAAAGCTTCGAACGTCCGGGTGGATCACGAAGACGGTGATCTTGCTCTGGGAGACAAAGTGCCTGAACTTACGGAGAGATTTCATGACAGCATGTACCGCCGCTCTATAAAGTTGTACTTTTCTTCGTGCGGCTTGGATCACTTGGCTCAGGAACGCTATGGGGCGCTCCTCGCCATCTTCTCCCTTTTGGGTCAGGACTGCGGCGTAACTCTCTGGTTCTCCCACCGCGTACAGGATGAAATCCTTGGAGTAGTCCGGGTTTATCAACACCGGTGCTTGTGCAATGCGAGCTTTGATCTCCTCGAAGGCTTGCTCCCTTTCTTCAGTCCACAGAAATTCTGTGTTCTTCTTTAGCAACTCGGACATAGGCTTGATTACCTGTGCGAAGTCCGGTATGAACTTCCGCACGAAGTTGATTTGGCCGAAGAAGGACTGTAGCCCTTTCTTGTCGATTGGGGCGGGCAAGCGGAGAAGAGCCTCTGCTCTGTCAGGATCTATAGCCGGGCCCTTCTCGGAGATGACATGCCCCAGCAGCTTTCCTTCTTTCACCGCAAAGACAGATTTCTTCGGGTTTATGGAGATGCCGAATTCACGACACCTTTCGAATATTTGCCGCAGGTGGGGAACATGATCTTCTCGCTTGTGAGAGAAAACAGTCATGTCATCTAAGTAGATGACAATCACTTTGTTGAGCAGCTCTCGGAAGGCCAAGTCCATGGCTCTTTGGAATGTGGCGCCAGCATTGGATAAGCCGAATGGCATGCGCTGATAGGCGAACGTCCCCCACTTGGTGGTGAACGCCGTCTTGTGCTGGTCCTCATCCTTGACCCATATCTGGTTGTAGCCGGAGAAACCGTCTAAGAGGGAAAATCTTTGGGCTCTAGCAACTATATGGAGGATCTGATCGATCTGGGGAAGCGGGTAATGGTCCTTGAGGGAGGCCTGATTTAGATTTCTGAAATCCACACAGAGACGAATGTCTCCGTTCTTCTTCCTCACAGGAACCAGGTTCGCAACCCAGGATGAATGCTTGATGGGGTAGATGATCTTAGCCTCCAGCATCTTCAAGAGCTCGGCTTTCATCATGGCCTCGATTTTCGGATTGACGGCCCTCTGCTTTTGCCTGAATGGCTTGGCGCCATCTTCTAGCTCAATGGTATGCTGGATTATTTCTCTGTCATACCCCTTCAAGTCTTGGTAGCTCCAGGCTACTATGTCAGGGAACTCTTGACATAATGATCTGATCTGCTCGAGTTCCTCTGTGGTGCAGTCTGTCCCGACCTTGATTGATTTACCAGGTTCCAGCTCCAGGTCAGCATACTGCTTCGGGTCTACTTTGATCCGGTGAGATATGGCTCTGTCATTTTGATCAAATAGACTCTCTAGAGTAATCAGTCCTTTTGGGACATGATTATTTTTCAGTTGTATCAACCCCTCATATTGCTCGTCATCAGGGTCTCTACCTTCGATTGCACAGGCTTCATTTACCAAAAATGTGACGATCTCCTCGTCACAGCTAAACACCTGCCAGTGGGTGTCCTTATCAGGCACAGAAGGCCTGTAAATGGTACGGACCGGCTTCGGCTTCTGGACAGTGTCATCAGCCGGAACGTACCTGGCTCCAACAGACGCCAGAATGTCAGCATGCTTGTTTTTCTCTCGTGAAATAGCCTTGACATTCAATGAGTCAAAAGACTCCATCAGATCCCAGACCCGATTTCGGTACGCCTTGAGATAGTGCTTTTTGGAGGCGCACTTATTCGTGATCTGGTGGCACACCGACTCTGAATCTCCGTAGATCTGCAGATGTTTGATTCCCAACCTCTCCGCCTTTCGCAGTCCCAAGCACAGGGCTTCGTACTCCGCCGCGTTGTTGGTACGGCTCCAAGCCAGCCTGTAGGTGTAATCCTTCTGGATCCCGGTTGGGGAAACCAAAAGAACTCCAGCACCGGCGCCATTTCTGCATCGTGCGCCGTCAAAGAAAAGCTTCCACAGCTTCTCAGGTGCTGGTCCCACTTCTCTCCTTGCTGACTTGTCAACTCTCTCAGGCTGAACAATGGTGTAACAGACCTTGCTCTGTTTCAATCACGGCGTTGAAGTCCCGCAAGGAGAATTCATCTTCTACTTGCAGCTGCTCGAGAGCTTGCTCCGTCATGTCCACTGTCACCAGTTCCTCCTCCGTCAGCTGAACCATGCAATCCTCAGGCTCTTCTCCGGGTATCTTCTCTACTAGGTAGGTGGAAGGCTTTTCATTGAAGATTTTCAGCCTCCTTCCCTTGAAGGGCACTTCCATATGCGAGTAGTCCAGAGAGAGATACCCTCCCAACTTCGCAGTGAACTCCCTAGAGAGGCACATGCCGAAGTAGGGTTCCAAGTCGACGACCACAACCTCCTGGATGACCACAATGTCGAGGGCTTTGTGCAGCCGAATGGGGATGTCTTTTATGACACCGACTGTCTTGACAGGGGTGCCGTCTAGTTGCAGCACGCCTTGGCTGCTCCTTGTGTACTCCATCCCGATTTCATCGCAGATGGCTCTCGGCATTACGGTCGTGGAAGCACCGGAGTCCACCATGCAATTGTGTACTATATACCCTTGCATCCGTAAAGACAGATAGAAGGGAGGTGGTCTGTTCTTCCCAGTGGTTGAGACTGTCGGGGGTTGCACCAGGACAGCGGGTTGTATCTGCTTGCCATTCTTCATGATTTTCAGGGATTCTTGCAGCAGATCAACCTGGCTCGGGAGTTGAAGAGCATCATACATGCTGATTCTTGCGGGAGTTCTCTTCAGCTCGTCTACTATCTCTGTAGCTCGAAGTGCTTGCTCCTTCCGCTTCTTTCGTCGGCTCGTACTTCGTCCGTGCATCGTTGAGTGGCCTCAACTCTTTGTCTCTTGGTCAGAGACGGATACCTCAGCTTCTCTTGAGCTTGTTCTTTTGTTTCAGTTGGAGGCTGAGCAGCGGGAGCTTTAGCCGGAAGAGCTTTGGCAATGGGAGGCTTGACTGCGAGAGTCTTCGCCGGAGGAGTTTTATCTTTGGCTGTGTAGGGCCACAACCTCTTGTACGGTGGTATCTCCTCGGGTTGCGCCTTGTCTCTTCTGGCGTACACCTTTAGGGGTTTGGCTGCAGCTTCGGCAGACTTCTTGTTTTCCTTGGCGGGAGGCGGCATTGGAACTTCGTCTGAAACGGCGAAATTGCTTTCGTCGCCCAGGATCATGTAAAGCTCTTCGTCCTCAATGGCGCTGCCGGCCAAGGTCTGGAGGTAGTGTTGATGCAGTGTACAATCATCCTCGTCATGCGGGTCGTTGCACGTGGTGCACCAGTTGACCTGGTCAGATGCACCAGGTTCGTCCTCAATGGCAGCATTCCTCGGAGGGGGCCGCCGTTGCAATTGTTGCTCGGGGGGCCGATCCTTTGTCAACGCCGGGGGCGGATATGGCCTCCTTGGGGCCAGGTCCATCTGGGCCTGCTTCTTTTTCAGGACAGTCATGTCGTTAGACATGGTGTGATAGCCAGAGGCCAGGGCCCGTACCTCCTGTAGGATTTGATTCTGAATATCATGGCCAGGAGGCGGCGGCAATTGAGCTGGGGGAGGCAATGCGGCCAATGGAGGAGGAGTGGAATATTGTGCATGCTTTGCGGGGAGCAGGAAGTGCTGGGAAACGTGGAGGACGAGGAGGTGGATAATGAATTTGAGGCGGGCCGTAAGGGTTCACGACCGGCGCCGGGTTCCATTGCTGCTGGGGTTGTTGTCCTGAAGTGGACGGCTCCGAACCAGAAGCTGATGGATATTGCGATCGGGGAAAATCAGGGTAGATGGGCGGTTGCACTCTGTGTGGAAGTCCTGTCGATGGAGATGATGTCCATTTCAGCTTGCTGGGCAGCTTCGTACAGAGCGGGGAATGTGTTGATTCTGGCAACCTTCAGCAGCAGGCAAATGTCTGAGTTGAAGGATCTCAGGTAGTAGTAGGCGGCCTGACCTGCTGATGGTCGGAGTTCACGAGGCACTCGTTTCCAAGACCTCGCAAACCGGATATTGAAGTCTGACACCTCCTCTTGGGGGTGTCTCTGAATACTTTGGAACTGATGCAACAAAGAAGAGGGATCAGCAGACTCGTTGCATCCTTTCACGAGCCTGCCGGCTAACTGTCGCCACCCTGTGATGGATCCCTCTGGCAGCGATCTCCACCAGTAGAGAAGCTTTCCCCTTAGGGAAAGGGCTAGCAGACGGGTCTTCACACTTTCGTCAGTGATGGAGTGTAGCGCAGCCAGGGCAAGAATGTCCTGGATGTGTTCATACGCCGTCTTGCCGTAGCCGTCGTATGTAGGGATAGACTTTAAGGCAGCAGGGGGCACAACTTGCTGTCCGACTAGGGCCAAGGGCCCCGTAGAATCCACCGCCGGGAAGAGGTCGTCCTCATCCAGATGATCAGCCATTTCTGCTTCTGACCCGGTAGTGTACTCGGTATCGGAACTATCCGAAGATGTGGATTCTTCTTCGGCCTCTACTTCTTCAATCTCGGCTTCGGCTTCTTGGATTTCAGCCTCGGCCTCTTCTTGGATTTCTTCTTCGCGAGCTTGATAATCAGCCAGCCTGACGCGCTCGCCTGGAGCGTCAAGGTCAAGTTCGTAAAAGTCAGGCTGGTTCTCCGGATTCCTTGCTCGCCACCTTCTTGTTTGCATGAAGGCGTTAGGACCGGTCTTCACGGACTCAGAGAATGTTCAGATAATTTGCAGAGTCGCCTTGTGCTCTGATTTTGAACAGCAATGAAGTGAGCACTAGTACTTCGATTCTGTTTGGGGGCGGGAAACTACCATGTCCCACCGGTTAAGACCAAGCAACTGCTGGTGCCAGGTGGAGACGGGTTAGAAATTCTCGTAAAATATGGGACCTTGGTCCCACCGGGCGTGCCAGAGAAACTGTTGGTTACGAATCTGCCATGAGGAAAGGATTTGTTGTTAATGCGCCCAGATTCGCCCACCAGATTGAAAGGCCGGGAGGAAGGAATGCCTTTCGTGCCAATCTCCGGAGAAGGCCGGCTCCTATGGGGGGTGAGTTAAGATAAGAGTGCAGGAAAGAGATAAAAAGGTACAGAAAGAGATAAAAGGGTACAGAAAGAGATAAAAGTGCAGAAAGGAATTCCAAATGTGATTGGAGTTGGGTGGGGGGAATAAGCAGCACGGCGACGAATCAATCACCACTACTAACAACATTCATCTACAAACACACATTGAAACTACAGCTATCAGCGATCCCATGTATCCTCTATCTATGCATTCCAGGAATACCTGGCCATCAAATGTTGGAGTCCAGAGTTCAGTACAACAACAAGCAATGACACAAGAAACATGAGGCAGAAATGACAAGGAGGGGCAGCATGCAAGATAAAAGACGATGAAGCAGAGCCAAGTATATGTCTGTATTTGAGGCAAACGCACAGCTACAATTGTCCCCTAGCAATATATTCCCCTTCCACCCCTTACATTGAAAATGTGGTGGGTATTTATAGCCCAAAACTCCCCCGATTACATTCATGGGCACAAAGTCCCAGACAAGACAGTAGCTGACACGAGCGGCTGAGGAGCTGCTGATGCTGACTTCTGTCGGGCCGGACTGTCCTTGCAGCATGGTGTCCCTGAAGGCGGTACAGCTACGTGGCAGCGCGTTGGGTCAAGTCTTCGGTCAACAGGAATGCGGGTAGGTGCGGCAGATGGCACTTCACATCGGCTTTAAATGTTGACAACTGGCGCCGGTAGTGAAGCCCATGCTTTGTCCTTGCGCGGTCAAGTCTTGGCTCGAATCCCGAAGGTGGATACTTGTCGGATGCTGAAGCGTGACACGTGTCTGCCTTGAAAGGCAGTTTATCCAACTTCGCCAGGAATTCGGGCGCCATCGGGTTGCGCAGGAGGAAGACAGCGCAGTTGGAAGGCCTCCTTGCCTTGGCATTTTCTGAGTTGACTTTACCGAACTGCGCACCGGTCAAAGGGCGCACTCCGACTTCGCTGCGAAGTCGGGTGTCGCACCGGTGCTTGGCTCTCTCCTGCTGCACGGACTGCGCACTGGAACAGGGGCGCACTCCGACTTCGCTGCGAAGTCGGGTGTCGCCCCGGCACTTAGCCATTTTCCTGATAGGCCATTCCCCTAGTGCGCCCAGGAAGAAGGGCGCACTCCGACTTCGTTGCGAAGTCGGGTGTCACCCTTGACACTTAGTCAAATTTTCAATCATTTCCTGTCCTGGTGCGCACTTCGGGTTCCCTACTGCGCTCCAACTGAGGGGCGCACTCCGACTTCGCTGCGAAGTCGGGTGTCGCCCCAACACTTAGAAACTTTTCAAGGTACACCTGCTGAAGTTTACTGGGGGAAGAAAGGGGGAAAGAAGAAGAGGGAATGAAGCTGCGAGGGAGAGGAAGAAAGGGAGAGAAGAAGAAAGGGAAAATGAGGAGAAGGAAAGGAAAAGAGCAGCTCACATGCAGAAACCAAAAACATGGCACCCCTGTGCAAAATGTGGCAACACAAACTTTTCTGAATATTGGTGTAACTGTCCCAATATATATCTTCTTAGCAATGATGGCTGCAAAATAACTCTTTTATATTTTAAAAAAGTTAAAAATTGGCTGAAGAAGTTGCTAAGAAACAGCCATCTGAACAACATGACACACCCAAGGTCTTGGACCTGGATCTCATTGCAATAAGCACCCTGACTTAATTATGAGGATCCATATTCTTTTTTCCAATTCCACATATCCATGAAAGCTTAGACAGACCAGCCCACTACTTTGCACATTGGATGAGACGTGAAATAATATCCTATTCTGCTTTTGCTTTTTCCCCAGGAGCTCTAGCATTGTCCTATGAGAATAGCAATGTTGTCAATAACAAACTATGTTCTGTATGCAACATGAGAGGCATGTCTATTCCTATCAATGTAAACATGGAATGTTAGGATTCTATTATTAACATTGTTATTTACAAGGTTCCACGAGCTTGGGGGACGGGGGGATGGGGAGACGGGGGGATGGGTTTCCGGGGACGGTGGGGGACGGCAGTCCGATTTTAGGGGACGGCTCGGGGACGGCTGGGGGAGACGGCTAGTATAATACTATAAAAATTGAAATTTTTTAGAAATTTAGAATAATCTACACATTCAGAATTCTACACCCAACAAAAATGATATTTCATATTACTAATCAATTATGTAAGTGCAGCCATTCATATTCAAATTAGTTACTAACACATAAGTGCAGCCATAATTGAGTCATTTAACATTTTCATATTCATATTAGTTACTAATTTGCAGCCATTTAATTGTTTCAAGTTCAACAACTATAACTTGAAGGTTCAGCCAAGGATATCAAGTGCAAACAATGTTCAAACAGTCATCATTTTTTCAGCCACCAATGTTCAAACAAAGACTGTCATTTTAAAAAAATTTAGTCACTAACTGTTCAAATCTTCAGTCACTATACCAAAAAAATTGGTATTGTTTAAATAAACCTCCTTTTAGCTTTTAGGTTTGGGACACCGGAAAAAAAAAAGAGGAAGCGAGACAGTGAATAGAGAAAGCTTGTGCAAATTTTGCCAAGAACATCTAGGGTTTTGTTGCAAATAGAACCAGGTACTATCCTTGGTTAAATTATTTGTTTACCATTCATGTTGAGATGGAAAAAACCTATGTAGAAAGAGTTTTTCATGCTGCTGTGGAAATAAGTGAAGTCTTCTATTTTCACGCCTTGTTTTGTTAGGTTTAGGGTTTGATGGGGGCGGGAAACGGGGGGACACGTCCCCCAAGGGGGCATGGAACACTGGTTATTTACCAATAATTATTCATTAAATTACTCATAAATCACAAGCATAGGTTGTGACCTTTGATCACACCTCTTGTGCATATAGAAATAGGAACTATAGTGGATGTGAATAGGCATCCAAGCAAATATAATTTATTCCATTGTCTGGGTTTCCCAACAATCTAAAAAGCGATTCCATTTAACAACAATTCAATACTTATTTTTGCATTCCATTATTTTTAATCTCATTCACAGAAACACAGTTTCCTTCCATCTGGATCAGAGCTAGTTCAATCCAATTTTTTTTTTCCCCACAAAGCCACCGTCTCCACTTTACGTGCCACCTTGTCATAAGTGAGTACGGGTTTGCCTCACAACACCGTATTCCTCTGTGATAACACAGACCGACAGCGGAATAAAAAATAGAGCTCCACCATAATATAAATTGCTGACATCGGCTGAGTTCTGACGCAGCGATAGTGCAATAAGCGGACATAAACTCCGGATTTTTTTTTTACAGCGAACGAACAGGCTGTCATAGTCTCTTCGGCGTCTACCTCACCAAAAGGACGAAACAGTAACCCAATCCGGCAGAAAAGAAAAGCGAGAAGTTATAAAAAATTCGGAAGTATGGCTATTGAAGACTAGCAGAGTGATTCGACCAAGCGCAGATTAAAAAAAAATACATCAAATCTATCACGAAAAAATTGGTCGCTTGCAGAGTTTTCCGGCAAAGACACAGGTTAACGGTGGAATCGTATAAAATTAGAGTATAAACTTAAGGTTTAAAATAAATTTTACCCACCGGTGGCTACGGTTCGCATCACTGGAAAACTTCAGCATCGAAGAGTAAGAACAGTCTTTTTTTTTTTGGATATTAATATCCCACATTGAGGAAGCGAGGGATATTTGCATGTTTAAAAGAAACAATGTGCTAGTAGTTGGGTGTGACTACCATCCGGTAGCCACACGCCCGCCTAATTTACGACCCCTTGACACCTTCCGTTGACCACCTATAGTGAACTGCCACTTGGCAACATGTGATTGTTTCCACTCCGCCTTTCTGCCGCCTCGCTGCCGCCCGTCCCTCCTAAATGCTCAGCTCTTCCACCGCCGCCTCCTCCCCTCTCCGCTCCGCCGTTGCCTTGGATCAACGCCGCTCCGCCGTTGCCTCGGCCAACAAAGTTGCAAAACAATTTTTGGGCACCTATTGACATTTTTTGCTTCAAATTTTGCAATTTTTTTTTGCCTCAAATTTTGCAAAACAAAAAGTTGTTTTTTTACAATTTTTAGGCAAATTGTGACTAAAAATTTTGCAAAAACAAACACAATAACCTGCAAAATTACCAAGAAATTATAAACCTACCATGGCAGAAGGAAGAAGGTCACAAGACATGGCAAAGGATATTGCGAAAGAAGTCTCGAAAGAAGTGGCAAAGGATATTGTGAAAGAGGTCTCGAAAGAGGTTTCAAAAGAAATGAAAGAAGTGATGCAAGGAATGACGATTTGGAAGGATAATTTAGAGGATAAGATCACTGCAAGAATAGCAGACCTAACTATGAGCATCAACAATTCTAATACAGAGTTATCCATCAAGTTGGATGCTACAAATCACTCCATGGACTTGGTACACCAAAATTTGACGTTAATGCACAGCGGACAACAAAACACTACACCACCGCAACAAACGTTAATAGGGGAACCGCATACATCAATCCTCCCTCGTACCACAAAGCTAGATTTTTCAAAATTTTATGGAGGCGACCCCACAAACTGGATATATAGGGCAAACCAATATTTCGCCTTATATCAAATTTCGGAGACCCAGAAAAGTTCGTATCGCATCATTTCACTTAGAACAAATTGCTACACAATGGTACCAACGGTATGAAAAAACAAAAGGTACTCCCACATGGACCGAATTCACAAAGAACCTAATGTTGCAATTTGGCCCTACCAAATTTGAAGATTTCACAGGAGCCCTCACCAAACTTCGCCAAACACCCACCGTAAGAGAATACCAAGCGCAATTCGAGAAGTTGGCAAACCTTACATCAGGACTCGACGCAACATTCTTTCAAAGTTGCTTCATCAGTGGCCTTAAAGAAGACATTCGAGTGGAAGTACAAATACAAAACCCTAGCGATATGATGCATGCAATGGCATTAGCACAAATGATAGAAGAGAAGATCAATAACCAACGACGAATAGGGATAGTTTCAACAGGAAAACTACCAAACACCTACACCAGCCAAAAAACTGAATAAAGTCATGCCAAATAAATGAATTATCCAAGAGGAAATGAAAGAAAGACGAGAAAAGGGTCTTTGTTTCCATTGTGACGAAAAATTCACCCCAATCACAAATGCATTTCACCAAAATTATATATTTTGGACACAATTGATTGCACCCCCAAAGAAGATGACATCGAAGTTGAAGTAATATCAGATATTCCAGAAGAAAATCAAGAGGATAAAACAAAAATAACCATTAATGCCCTCACAGGATATTCGGCCCCACAAACTATGAAGGTAAAAGGGTATTTTAAGAAACAAAACCTTATTGTGCTTTTAGACTTTGGCAGCACTCACAATTTTATAGACCCCAGGTTGGCCAAACAAGGTAATTGTTTTATATATCCTTGTAATAACTTCGAAGTCATGATTGGTGATGGCGGAAAAATTGCATGCAAAGGCAAATGTCGTAATATCAAACTCACTATGGGAGATTATAACATGAAAGCGGATATGTATGTACCATAGTAGCAAAACTCGGACTCGGCTTGGACTCGGAAAAGTCGACTCGGGAGTCGGATTCGGAACTCGGTAGAAAAACTCGTCAGGACTCGGGAAAAAAACAATTTTTTACTGAAAAAATAAGTTTTTTCATGCATATTACTTATTAGTATATTCTAACACACTTATTCAACATTCAACATTATACAAATAAGAAATTAACAAGAGGAAGGGGCATATTTTTCTTGTACTCATCAAAATGTTTATAGTACAAAATGTGCTCATAGCCATAACAAAATACAAAATCAAATAGCAGTAGCAGTGGCGTGGGCGAATGTGTGAGGAGGTAAGTGTGTGGTGGCTTTGTGTTAAATTCCCTATTGATAAGTATAGCTCTCGGCTTTACGAGGGGTCATGGTTGGGAGGAGACTCCTCAACCCTGCACATCGGTCATAGGGTTTCTCACAATAACCAAATAAAAAATAAATAAATTATTAAATAGTAAATACCTAAGTTTTGTGGATATAGAAACCAAAAGCTAATAGTTTTCTTTTATAAATAAATAAAAAATAAAATTATAAAATAAAATTTAATATACAAAGTTTAAATACAATATTAAAATTTTACATAACATTAAATACTAATAAACTCTACTAATTTCATTTTTCTATCTTAAAATAAAAATAATAATAATAAAACTTTTATTTTATTTATTTATTTGATTTGGGTAGTGTGATAAATCCCTAGACCGACGTATACGGCTGAGCAGTCTCCTCCTGAGAACTAAACTTATCAATAGGGAATTTAACACATAACCATCACACACCCGCCCCCTTACACACTCGTCCACGCCACGGTTTGAACCTTAGACGTCTCGAAGAAGAGCCAAACATAATAAAACTTTTATTTTTATTTCCAATTTAAAATAATATTAAAATTTTACAAAACATTAAATAATAATAAATTTACTGAAAATTAAAAGATAATAATAAAACTTTTATTTTTATTTATAACTCATATAAATTTATCATTTTATTTATAACTTATATAAGTTTATAATTATTTTATTTATAATTCACGCTGTTTCTTTAAAAAATTTATAACTTTATAGTAAGTTTCTTTATAATTTTATAACTTTATAATTCACGTGTTACATTATAACTTTCATTATATTTATAAGTTATATAAGGTAAGCAACAAATTAAAGCCTCTAAGTTTCCTTTGACATGTAAACTCCCGGGAAATTCAGGCATGCTTAGGATTTTACGTGTCATCCTAACAGTGCTGGTTATGCATATGACGACAACGTAACCATATATTTTCACGTTAAATAAGCTTTAGGGGAGCGTATTAGTAATCGTGGCCTACCATGGCAGGAATGGATGTTGAACGTCGCAGACACATACACAGTACATTTTTTCAGGAATGGATGTTGGAGCGTCGCAGCAAACACAGACAGTTGGGATTTGAATTTGTACATTTTGCTTTTCTTGCTGTCTACAGGCTACTATTAAGGATTTATTAGCTCATTTGTGAAGTTTTCAAAAGGGGAGGACATTTGCCAGTAATATTTTAAATTAAAAGTTGAATTTTTTTTGAACATAACAGAATTTAAAAAATTTACTGTCATTTACGATTATTTTTTAGGGCTGTTGTTAAATATTAACTGCATTTTAATTTTGTAGGGGCTGTTGTTAAATATTATTTTATTTTTATTTTAAATTGAACAAAGTAACAATCCTAAAGCTATAATCTCGTTTGAGCAGACATTTGCAATGATTTTACAAAATGGACGTAAAATTCGTACGAAACGAGCACAATTGTGTGATCATTGTTTTTATTTTTCGTTGCCGATGACTTAAATTTATTTTCATTTTCTGCATTTGTAAGAGACCGGTGGAGATTTATAACGTCACAGACATGCCTGAATTTTGTCGGAGACACACTTGTATAACTTTTCGTAAAAAAATATTGTTTTTAGGGCCAGCCGAGTCCCGACGTCCGGACTTGCGAGTCCGGGACAGACTCGGACTCGGACTCGGCCCCCGACTCGGTCGAACTCGGTCGAGTCCAAGAAAAAAACAAGTCTGAGTGGGCTCGGCGTGGCTGAGCCCACTCGGACTCGGACTCGTACTCGGCCGAGTACTCGGGAGTCCGGCTGAGTCTGACTACTATGGTATGTACTACCATTGGGAGGATGTGACATCGTTCTGGGAGTACAATGGCTACGAACGCTTGGAAAAATTCAATGGGAATTTGAAGAATTATGGATGCAATTCATACAAAACGACCAAACTAACACAATTAAAGGGTTAAAAACGGGTCCTACACAAATCGTAAGTTTCCATAGAATGGAAAAGATTATTCACAAAGGAGGAAAATGCATGGTTGCCCAAATATTTTCCTTGCAAACCACTAATGAAGAACAACCAGAGGCACCTGAATTACTAAAACTCCTAGAGAGACATGATAAAATATTTAACGAACCAGAAGGATTGCCTCCACAACGGAGCCATGATCATGCCATTCAATTACTTCCGGGACACCAACCTCCTAATATTAGACCTTATCGATACCCATATTTACAAAAAATAAAAATAGAAAAATTGGTACAAGACCTACTAAGGGCAGGGGTCATTAGACCTAGTAGAAGTCCCTACTCTTCTCCAGTCATACTAGTAAGAAAAAAGGATGGATCATGGCGCTTATGTGTGGATTTTCGCGCCCTCAACAAAATAACGATTAAAGACAAATTTCCTATTCCAGTCATCGATGAATTACTCGATGAACTTAATGGAGCCGCATATTTTTCCAAACTCGATTTACGATCTGGCTACCACAAATTCGAGTTAAAAAAAGTGATATACCCAAAACAACTTTTCGCACTCACGAGGGACATTATGAATTTTTGGTTATGCCATTTGGTCTCACCAACGCTCCTTCCACATTTCAAAGCCTTATGAACAAAGTATTTTACCCTTTCCTTCGAAAGTTTATTTTAGTTTTCTTTGACGATATTTTGATTTACAACAAAACATGGGAAGAGCACTTAAACCATATAGAGCAAGCACTCAAGATCTTGGAGGAAAATCAATTATACACGAAGAGATCAAAATGCTCCTTTGGAAAGTAAGAAATTGAATACCTCGGACATATTGTCTCTAAGGAAGGAGTTAAAGTAGATCCTCGTAAGATTGAAGATGTGGAAAATTGGCCGATTCTAGAAACACTAAAAGGGTAACGTGGGTTCTTAGGACTAACTGGCTATTATCGCAAATTTGTCAAGGATTATGGCAAAATCGCGGCACCCTTAACGACACTACTTATGAAGAATGCTTTCTTATGGTCTCCAAAAGCTAATGAAGCCTTCATGACGTTAAAAAATGCCATGTGTACCACCCCTGTCCTAGCCATGCTAGATTTTTCCAAACCATTTATTATTGAAAGCGATGCTTCAGGATTGGGAATGAGAGCCGTGCTCATAAAAAATGAAAAACCCATAGCCTTCACTAGTAAATCATTCTCAAAAAAGAATTTAGCACGTTCCACATGAAAAAGAAATGTTAGCTATTGTTCATGCTATCCAACATTGGAGACCATACCTTATCGAAAAACATTTCATTATCCACACCGACCACCATAGTCTAAAATACCTTCTGGAACAACGGATAACCACACCAGAACAACAAAAGTGGGTGACAAAACTACTAGACTATGATTATGAAATCATATACAAAAAAGGAAAAGATAACATGGCTACGGATGCACTCTCCAGAAAGTTCGAAGAAACTTCCCAATTACATGCTCTTTCCTGCCCTATCCCTAAATGGATCAAACAAGTCAAGGAAGAATGGTATGCGGACCCTACCACACATACCATAATTAAACATCTCCAACAAAACCCCATGAGCAAACCCCACTATTCTTGGCAAGATAACATACTACATTACAAAGAACGTCTTTTCCTCTCACCCACATCCGCTTATCGTACAAATCTTCTACATGAGCTACACGCTATATCTACTATTGGACACTCTGGATTCCTAAAAACCTACAAAAGAGTGACTAAATCTTTTTATTGGATAGGGATGAAAAATGATATCAAGAGATTCGTCAATGAATGTGAAACATGCCAAAGAAATAAAGGCGAAACAGTGGTGACACCAGGCCTTATTCAACCTCTTCTCATACCAACAAAAACATGGGTGGATATTTCAATGGATTTCATTGAAGGCCTTCCAAAGTCGGCAGGAAAAACAACCATCCTAGTTGTGGTAGATTGTTTATCTAAATACGCCCATTTTTTTCCAGTAGCTCACCCCTATACCGCTAGTACTATTGCCCAAATTTTCCTTGACAATATCTCTAAATTACATGGCATGCCTTCTACTATAGTTAGTGATCGTGATCCCACTTTCACTAGTAAAATTTGGAAAGAATTATTTAAACTCCAAGGTACTCAACTTCGGATCAGCTCCGCTTACCACCCCCAAACAAACAGTCAAACTGAAGTTGTCAATAAATGCTTAGAAACTTATCTCCGATGTTTTATTTCCACAAAACCCCTTCATTAGGTTAAATGGCTTCCACTAGCTGAATGGTGGTATAATACCACATATCACACAACCATTAAAATGACCCCTTTTGAAGCACTATATGGCCAATCACCCCCATACCTAACCTCTTACCTTCCAGGAAAGACAAAGGTGCCAACTGTAGAGATGGAGCTTGTTACTCAACATAATATTATTCGCACGCTGAAAGATAATCTACACATCGCCCAACACCGCATGAAGCAACAAGCGGACCAACATCGAATTGAGAGGGTTTTCCAAGAAGGGGATATGGTATTTCTTCGCCTTCAACCATTTCGTCAAACTTCTTTAAAAATCAAAGGGTATCAAAAGTTAGCACCCAAATTTTATGGCCCTTATAAAATTCTACAACGTATTAGACCAGTTGCATATAAGCTTGAGTTACCGAAATCCTCCAAAATCCATCTTGTATTCCATGTTTCTTGTCTTAAGGCCGTAATAGGCACGCACATAACTGCTCAAACTCAACTTCCAGAGTTTTCCGACAATGGGGCCCTCCTGGTTGAACCAGAAACTATCCTAGACCGCCGCATGCGCCACCTCCGCAATCGCACCATCATCGAAGTATTGATTCAATGGAAAGGTCTACCTTCAAAAGATGCTACGTGAGAGACGCTCTATCATATTCAACAACAATTTCCGCAATTCCAGCTTTGAGGACAAAGCTCATTTTAAGGAGGGTGGCATGTTAGGATTCTATTCTTAACATTGTTATTTACCAATAATTATTCATTAAATTACTCATAAATCACAAGCATGGGTTGTGACCTTTGATCACACCTCCTGTGCATATAGAAATAGGAACTATAGTAGGATGTGAATAGGCATCCAAGCAAATATAATTTATTCCATTGTCTAGGTTTCCCAACAATCTAAAAAGTGATTCCATTTAACAATGATTCAATACTTATTTTTGCATTCCATTATTTTTAATCTCATTCACAGAACGCAGTTTCTTCCATGGAATTAAATGAGGACCAAAATAGACCAATGGATTTAATATTAATTAATTATTGTTTTTAGCTGCTGCTTTACATCGGAAATAATGTCTTTGATCATGGTATATATTCTAAGTTGATCTTCATAAAAACCTTTTCTGAAGGCATTTGTCTCACACGCCTTCCCAAGTAATGAGGCGATACATACTTCTTCTCGTGGACTTCCAATTCGCATTGACCAAAGAAATTTTCCAGTCCCTGGAACCCCAGAAGAGATGAAATGGGTCTTGGGTTTTCAGGTATGTACATATTTCATCTGTTATTTGGTGTAAATGGATCTAATTCTATACAAATAATCATAACTGACTGATTTCATTACTGATTGCAGTCTACAGGTCATCCCCGAGACATTATAAGGAATGTTCTTATAGTGCTTCAGAACTTGAATGTTGTATGGAAACATATTGGTCATTATACAATGAAATGCAAATGGTTTCCAGAATTATCTAGTCAGATTGAACTCCTTATGAACAACCAAGCTTCCTCATCTATGCCCCATAATATTACTCAAGACAGTCCTGTATCCATTTCTAAACTTGGCAATGATATACATAAATCAGAAGAAAATGTTCTGAAGTTTGAAGTACAGGTATGTCCAAGATTCTAAATCTTTTTAAACTCTTTTATACATATTAATCAGTTAAAAATATTGTCAGAACCCTATAAAGTTTTCCATGTGTAGTTATAACTATCTTCCTGATTTTCCTTACTCTTAACTGTATTCCAGATGTTCTTTTCTAAGTCTTTTGCTTGTGTACAGCTTTTCAAGACCAATGAGGATAGATACCTACTTGATCTGCAGAGGCTACAAGGGCCACATGTTCTCTTTCTTGATATCTGTGGAGTTCTCCTGTCTCAGTTATGAAACTTTTGGTTCTGCTTCCAGGCATAAAACATGGTTACAAAATGTCAAATTATTTTTTCAAGCTTCAATAAGTAATAACTAGTAACCCTAATATTGCATTTGTTGGGCACAAAACATTAGCATAATTTCTTTGAAGTGTCAACTGACTCTTAGTTCTTACGTTGTCAGTCCTAAATTTTGCAGGGGACCATTAAGTGTTTCTGGCTTCTATATGTGCATGCACACGTACATACGTGTATTTGTGTCTGTCTACACACATATGTACACAAATATATATATGCACACTTATACATTCATATATACATATACACATATTCAATAGGATTATTTTATAAAATAGGCCAAACAAGATAAGAAGATTATTCTGCATTTTTTTAACACAATTAACATTATTATAAATATCAGTCCTTTGACTCCCTCTCTAAAGAAAAATGGCAAATAATTAATATTTAACTTCTCTAAACTGCAAACTGAAGCTTGAAACTAGTTTATATTTAAAAAATTAAAAAGAGAATGAAGTCTCGACTCCCAAATAGTAGTACAATGTCTGTTATTTTAGTGGAACCTCTGATTCATTATTGATTGTTTTGTAACAAATTTCCTTATGTTGATGTTGCTTTGTTGGATGATGATGTAGGTTTTGAGGCTGCCATGTCAGCTGTCCATTATCTTGTCAAATATTTTAATTGATAATTGTGTGGCCTGCCACCATTTTTTTTTTTGGATGAAAAAGACCAAAATTTATTAAACATAAACTAGATTACACAGTCGCAAGGCCTTCCATACATGGGCCGCAGCCTGGAAGTGCCTCCCTATAATCCTATGGAGGCTAAATGCCCAATTAGAGAATAAACAAAATTTGCATAAAAGAGCATTGCTACACCTAAGCATTGAACGACATAGTAGAGGACTCCTAAGAACTACAATAAGACAAACCATCGATGTATTTTCCTTGTATACAACATATCCTCTTGAAACCGCATTTGAGAGGTCTTCATTTCCAATGGCAATTACAAATTCTTGCAGCTCCACCATCTCATCCTGCCAATCTCCACTGTTAATTGTCTATCCTATCCCCACCTTCCCACGTACATAGAGATTCAAACAATTCCTAATCATGAAACACCAAGTCCTTCATTCTCCGTGTGTGCAATTACTCCCTCCTCCCAGGAGTTGCCACGTTGGTACTACTTCCTTCCCCATCATTGGGGTAATCCTATCGAAGCAAAACCTGTAAGTCCATATAATCTTCCCCCAAGTTTTGCCCCCTACCATAATCCCACCAATGATGACCTCTCTCTATTCCGTAGTTAGCCAACTTATCTGCAACTTTGTTCTTTTCCCTCACCACCTGGAGAAATTTTATCTACGCTCTATTTTTTAAACCCATAATATTGTCCAAGACCAATTGGACCCTCCATTCCATTCCCCCCTCCTCCTGCTTGTTCAACCTATTGATTAGGACCTGAGAGTCAGACTCCACCTCAATTCTCGAGTATCCTTGCTTAAGAGCCATGGTTAAGCCTTCACAAATGGCCATGGCCTCAACCACCATGTTGTTGTTCCTCCCAATGCCTCGATGGAAGCCAAAAACCATCTTCCCTTCATGCATACAACCCACCCCTCCAATACTCGCCTCCCTTGAATTGCCACGAGTAGCACCATCGGTGTTAACCTTAACCCAATCCATCGACGGTGGCTTCCACTTCCCTCCCCTATCCAACTTTTTAGGAGGAACCTTCCTTACTCCCGAGCTCCAATTCCATAAATATTGGGACTGAACCCACCCAGGGATCACAATCCCAAGAAGATTCAATAACTCCTCGTCTTTGGGCACAAGCTGGGAACCTTTGATTCCTCTTACAACCTCTCTAATATTGAGCAAAATTTTCAAGAGAGTTGACTCTTTGGATGAGCACTCATCACAAAAAATATGCCTATTACACTCCAACCACACCTACCACAAAGTGAAGGCCTTAAAACAATGCACTAGAAGGGCATACTATCCACTTGCACCCCTAGAGCCCCACAGATCAAAGAATTACTCTAATGAGACATCCCCACGTTGGTGCAAATTAAATATCCTTTTGCCTTGCTTCTAGATCCAACCAGCAAAGGGACATCGAACTAGAAGGTGATCAACAGATTTTCCCACTCCATAACAAAGCACACACCATTTTGAGCCCACCAGGCCCCTCTTACGAAGATTATCCTAAGTTAAAATCCTATTTTGAATGGCTAACCAAATAAAAATGTTGACTTTCGACCAAATACTTAAATTCCACCCCTTCCAAATCGCCCTCTCCCTACCCAATCCCTCTGTGAGCTAGTCATATCCCGTCTTGATAGAATATAGTCCATTTCCTTTGTCTCCCCATCCCAAAGAGTCCTATTCTAACATCGAACACTGCCTTTGATCCAAAATAGCCCTTAGACTATCCCTATCTTCTTCAGCTATCTATCTCCAAATTGAGAGGTCTTTCCACCTCCTCAAACCCACTTCCCCTTCATCTTCCTCCCAGAAGTCCTTAACATAGACCTAATTTGCATTCTTAAAAATCTTTGTAGCATTACTTAGGTTCAGGAATTGTGTAGTAATTAGATGGTATTGATCCCATGTATCATCCCAAAATTTTGTATTTCTCCCATTTTTGAATTTCCAAAATAACCCTGTAGTTATAATAGTACTAGCATTTTTAATTGCAATCCAAATAATGGACCCCCCTGTTAAAGGGGAGGCCATAAACTGGTTCCACCCCATCCCCATACTTCGTAGATAAAACCTTTGACTTAAGGATGGACTGGTCCAACATACAATTCCACAATAATTTAGTCGATAAAGCCAAGTTCTAATCATTCAATCTACAGATATCCAACCCCCCTTTATTTAGTAGGAGGCAGACTAAATCCCACTTTACCAAACTCCATTTATTTTTCAATTTTGAGCTTTCCCAAAAAAAGTCCCTCAAAAGTCTGTGAATCCCATTAACACAATGCTTGGCACCAATCATAGTCATAAATTGAAAGACTGGAATAGCCTGCAACACTGATTTTATTAGAGTCAATCTTCCCCCCAACAAGAGCCATTGATGGGTCCAATTATTTAACTTACATTGAATTTTATCTGCAAGAGTCCTCCAGGATTTCTTTCCAAAATGTCTTCTTGCCATTAGAAGCCTAAGGTATATAAAGGGGATCGAGCCTTTCTTGAAATTTAAAATATTAAGGATATAGGTTTGCACCCTATTATCAACACTGAAAAAGAAAACCTTAAACTTATCTTCATTGATAACTTGACTTGAAGCTCTCTTGTAAAGATCCAAACATCTTCAGAACCCCTTGACCTCCCTGATCTTTGCTATCCCCATACAAGCAGAATCATCCATAAACTACATGTGTCAGAAACACAGTCCCTTGGACACTCAAAATCTTTTATTTCTTGGGATTCCCTAGCTTTGTGGATAGTCCTACCCAAGGCTTCTACCTGAATAATAAACAAGGAGACAAAGGGTCTCCATGTCTCAGGCCTCTACTTGCCTCAAATTGCTCTGACGAGGCACCAATTATCAAGATCGAGTAAACAAGATTGGAAAAGCAAGCTGCCACCCAATTGATCCACCTATCCTCAAACCCAAAATTTTGTAGAACTTTAGTCAGAAAACTCTAATCAACTCGATCATAGGCTTTGGACATATCTAGTTTAATAAACATATTACCTTCTTTACTGAGTCTCATGGAGTGAGTAACTTCATGTGCCAATATAATCTGGGCAATGATTTGTCTCCCTTGCTGTAACATCCCAATTTGACCCCCTATTTTATGATTGTTTGCTAAATATAGTGATGAACTAAAATATTTAGCTAGGAGTTAGTTAATGATTTTAAGAATAATTAAATGTAGCAAATGGGAAATTTAAAGATAAGATGTTTTGTTGTTTTAATTAGTGGTTAATTTGTCTTATTAACTTTGGATTAGCAAGTTAAACCTGGGATTTAAGTGAGTCCAACTTGGTGGGTGGACTGTATTTAATGAATATTTAATTAGACGGTAATTTGTCCCAAGTTTTGTGTTAATGAAAACATGTTTTAGTTGGGTTTAAACCAAAGTAATGAGGTTAGTTTCTAGAAAGGATAGGTGTGAAGTTTTGATTGGACCGCCTTGGGTGCAATGGTCAAAGTAGCACCGAGTTCAAAGAAAACATTAATGAGAGGTTTATCCCACCCAATTTTATAATAAAAAATAGATCATGGGGTAGGGGTCAAAAAGGTTATAAATAGAGCTCTCTAGGGTATTCGGGAAGAGAACAAAATCAACGGAAGCAAGTTAGGGAATATGCTCTCCGAGAACTTCGGATCAGAAACCAAACACTTGCATTTTCTGTTGATTCGACACTGAGAATTTGACATCTCCTAGGGAGTATGCTCTCCGACTCTGTCAAAACAGAAACTAGACGGAGTTCCGAATCTCTCGCTTAATCCTCCTCTCATTTATCTTGTGGTCTGAAACAAGGGAATCTCGTGGAAACAAGCTCAAAGTTTTAACTAAGGCTTAGATTTAGAAGATTTTCTTGCAGCGAGTTAGGTTAGAGCCTTTCTGGTTGATGATCTATTGTTGTGTTGAGTTAAATGAGTCAAGGGTTGAAAAATGTTTATGAAATTATGATGTTTAAAGGTTTATGTTGAATTTGAAAATTATTGATTTGTGAGATGTTGTCATAGTATGTACTAAAGGAAACAAAAATGGCAAAGGCAAGGTTATTTTGTTATGCATGTTGTTTGAGTATAAACGATTTCCTTCTTTGAGAAGAAAACGTATGTTGTTCATGTCTGGTTATAATAGCTTTGTGAGTCTCTAATGAAATAATACTTATGTAAATGCTAAAGTAATGGTGGTTTTAGGGTTTGGGTAAAGCAGAAGAGCTATGTTTGATTTTTTTTAAAAATATTAAATTTCCTTGTGAAATGTAGATGGTGCGCTCGAGAATTCATGGAGTTGTCTTTAGGGTTGTGTAAACTGGCTATTAAAATGTCAAACTCTGCCCTGTATTTGATAGCAGACGTCTTCAAGAACTTAGGAGACAACGCAAGCTATGTTTCATTATGAGTCTCTGTGAGATGTATTGTCTTTAGTTTCCACTCGGGTTTGTTGGTTATAGAAAATAATAATAACAGTCTTGTTGGTTAAAGAAAATAATAACAATCATTATGTGTCATGTCTTGTTATTATGTTGGAGGTTATAGTTAAAGAAAATAATAATAACAGTCTTGTTGGTTAAAGAATATAATAACAGTCATTATGTGTCATGTCTTGTTATTATGCTAGAGGTTATAGTTAAAGAAAAATAATAATAACAGTGGACTATGTGGTTTAATGGTTATAATGAGGGTTTTGAAATATTATGTATTTTGGGAACAAGTTTATGTATTTAAGTATTGTTGATTCTTGAGACTAAACTATGGGTTGGAAAAGTGTTAGGGGAAATGTTAAATTATACATTACCCTAGGTCTTTAGGAACTCAACTAAAGTTTAGAAAATAGTAAGAAGAGATAAAAACAATACTTGTGTGTGTGTTTAAAAGAAAAGTCTCTAAAAGCTAAATATGACAATAGTTACCTAAAGAACTATGGTAAATATATAGTAATATGAATTTAAAAGGTATTAGGAAGGAAATATTATTATGGCCCATTGATGGCCCCAAGTTTACCAAACTTGTTATGTCTAAGTGAAGTAAACAAGGGGGTTTAAATTTGTATAAAGGGCTAGGATAATGGGGATCTTGAGACTTAAATAGTTGGTAGTTGTAAATTGATTATCAATATTAAAAAGGATCCTAAAAAAAATTAGAGATTAAATATGGATGTATATAGATAATGCTTCTAAAAAGGAATTATCTACTACATTGTGACTTTGGTAAAACATCATATTATGTTTAATTACCCGAGGAGATGTTGCTTGTGGATTATTAGGTACTATGAAATAATCTTGCTTGATTTCTTTTGGCAATATGGTTGTGTTGTAATGATTTTTGGATGGGAGAAGTTGGTAACAGGGTTACAATTTCTCGGGAACTTATGGAGGTTCCTCGTAGCCAAGTTGATGTTTACATTTTGCATAGATAAGGGCATGTTGCTTTGTGGATAAAGAACATGGAATGAATGGAATAAGAAAGATTCGTTCTTAGGGAAATTTATGGGGTTTCCCTACTCTTGGATGAAATGAATGATTGTTTTATGAAATGATATTGTTATCTGCATGATTTACGTGCATAACTTTGATACAATAGTGCAAGTGCATTATGATAATTAGGCATATATCATGTGGTGGATTGTCCTGATCCCGAGTAGCCAATATTCTAGTACTGGGAACTTGAGACAAACAAACCAGATGCTCCTGTTGAACCTGAAAGTGAGTTGAAGTGTTGTTGTTGCTGTAATTTTACCTCAAGTATACTATAATTACTTTGTAACAACAAGGATTGATTATGAGTAGAATATTTTGTTTAGCTAATAGGTGTTGAGCAAATGTTGTAATGAGTTCATTGTGGCTTTGTAAATACTGAAAGGATTTCATTGTACAATGTGCCAATTGTTGATGTGTATAATAGAGTTAAATTGAAATGTAATGCTACAATTCATTATCTATGTTGTATTTGAAATGTTACGTTTATGACTTTGAAAGGATGAATGTGCAAGTTAATGACAAGGAAATATGGAAACTAATAATGAAATAAACATGGATAAGTGAATCTAGCAACATGAAGTAAACCTTGAGTTAAAATGGTAGGTGCTAGCACACCTATGTGAATCCATGGTTGATTCCCTTAACAAACCATTGTTGATATGGTTAGAGATGTTAAGCATTGCACCTTAAAGTTAATTACATTATCCAATGTGTAGTGTAGTTAACAAGGCACACGCTCACTGATTAGGTTGTGTAATACCTAAAGCTATAACAAAGAGTTTAACATGGGTTGAACTTATTGGGAAAAGAGCGTTCCAATTGAAATAGACTGGTAAACTCCCATGATCATTATGGGGGATTTGGCCACTCCCATACACTAGGATAGACTCTGATCAAGTCGATTTCGATGTGGTGCTTGCCTGAAACACTCAATGGTTACTCAACTATAGTAGTTGCTAGCATGATTCTCTCAATGAAATAAAAAAAATGGTTGGTTTTGTAATGGGTAAATTTTGGTTATTACGCTTGCACAAATCCATCTTATTCCTCAAATATAATGGCTGGTAAAACCACCTTTAAATGCTCTGCCAACACCTTAGAAATAATCTTATATATACAATTATAGAGGGAAATGGGTCGAAACTCATCCAACGAGGAAGCCCCATCCTTTTTTGAAATAAGAGCAATAAAAGTACAGTTCATAGCTCTTAAGACAGGTGGCTTGCCACCATTATTTGCTTAATCAAACTCAATTTTCCAATGCAAATTGAAAGCTTAGCTTTTATTTATAGTTTTCTTTAGATACAAAGATCTTCATGTTAAAGTGCAACTTGTAATATTAAGGTAAACCATGGGATATCTCTTCTCCCAAATTTGTCCATATATATCACTCATTTCTATTTGGGTTCATCACATCCATACTTAAATGTCATAGGTAAAACTTACACATTTTGCAACAGCTATATAGTTCCACTTCTCATTTCACGTTTTTCCTACTCTAGGCTTTGAAACCAACACTTTAACCACATAAGTTCATCCCATTTGAATCAAAATCTTTGACAAAGGGAGTGCAACAAATCTACTAAAAATATCTTATAAAAATAAGTGCAAGACAATGTATTATATTCTTTTTGTTGCATCTTGCTCCTATGCTAACCTCATTTATTTTTTAATTTGTTATATGGGATTGAAATAGGTCCCACTTGCATTACATCATCTTGTTATCATAGTATTTCAACCAAGCACATAGTGGTATTATAACAAAATATATTATTGCATCACATATCACCTGGTGAGATTTGAATGTGGGTCTCTCCATTATATATATAGAAAGAGAGGTTATAAGAGCTTGAAACTGGTTTTAATTTGTTATATGGGATTGAAATAGGTCCCACTTGCATTACATCATCACATCATTATCATAGTATTTCAACCAAGCACATAGTGGTATTATAACAAAATATATTATTGCATCACATATCACCTGGTGAGATTTGAATGTGGGTCTCTCCATTGTATATATAGAAAGAGAGGTTATAAGAGCTTGAAACTGGTCCCATCGATACTACTTCATTACTGCATGATCTCGTATTCAATCAACCATAGAGTGGTATTACAACAAAGCATATTGGCAATTATGCATATATCAATTGGCAAGATTTATCAAAGTTTACGATGGGAAAACAACATACACCAAATTTCTACATCCTTTTTCCATTCTTTTTATCAGTTTAAAAAACAAAAGAATATGATTAACCCATTTCTATAAGCCTATAAAGATATCTCAAAAGCTCACAATGTAAAATATTATCTAAGTTAGGTTGATGTCTATGAACAATTTGATTCTTGATTAAAAAAAAATCCTTATCTTGGAAGCCTACAATTAAAAATACTTTTTATATTATATTTTTTTATTCCATCCTTTATTTGAAAAATCAATTTTATGAGATTTATTACCAATAAAAATTAGTTTTAATTTTTATGACTTATGATTTTTTTTAAAGTTTCTTTTTTAAATTTGGTTATTGTGAGAAACCCCTATGACCGACCGACGTACGTAGGCTGAGCAGTCTCCTCCGAACCATGAACCCTCCTAAAGTTGAGAGCTATATTTATCAATAGAGAATTTAACACAAAGCCACCGCACACCCACCCCCTCACACACTCACCCACGCTGTTGACGAGTTATTAGTGTGGGTTTAGAAATTCATAATTTTATATTTTGTTATAGTTAGATATTTTATTTAAATAAGCATTAGTTTAAATAATTAATTTTAATCAAACAATTGAAAAATATGACATAAAATGGTTACAGTTGGAAATAATGCTTAAAACTCTTTGTAATGATTAATGATTTCAAAATAACATTGTCTAGGACATAGTTAGACTATTTCCATACTGATGCATTGATGTCTCTTTTCTTTTTAGACAAAAAAAACACATGCTTTTGTTTGCACAATATTAATTAGTTTTAAGTATTCCATACAAAGGCAAATAAATAAACATTGTGTATAAATTAAAAAAATAGGTGGACAATTATACCTTTGTTATTCTAAGTACTTGTAAATTAGTACCCCAAATAAAGTAAGACCCTCTTATGTATTGTACCTTTTTAATCTAGACCCAAGAAGACATACTTCCATTCTCACAATATTAATTTGGTTTGAGCAATCAAAACCAATGCAAAGTTATAGATGTTGTATATAACTAAAAAAATAAGTAATATGGGTCATACCTCTACCATTCCATGTTCTTGTAGCCAAGTTTTTCAAACAAAACATGTTTTTTCTACTCAAGGCTTATAATATAAGTGTATCAATCAAAATTCATATAGTTTGTTTCCAAGAATTTAAGGTATGAGGAACTTGAAGATGGATGTGTTAACAAAATTTTTTTAACGAGAAAAAAGAAAAATGGACAAAAAGCTAAAGAAATGCTTGAAGTTGTAGTGAGATTGATTTTTCAAAATTTTTAAATGAAGCTCCAAGAACATTAATTGACAACCTTCATAAACAAAACATTCATTTCATAATAAAACTCTTCAAACATGAGGTTGGTGGAACTATAAACTTGAAAAGTATTAATCAAATCGCTTTGATGAAGTTGTAGTGATATTGGCAAGATTTGACAATGGATATGTTATGTAATTTTAAAAAGTTTTAAACAAATCATTTTGGTGGCACTATTGTGATGAAGACAAAATTTAACACAATTCCATTTTTTTTGCCCGTTTTTTTGCACTATGCCGTGAAATAACATTATTTTATATAGGTGCATGACATTATTAAGATATTCTAGTGAGGATCTCTCTAAATCTCATTAATATCTCTCCTTTATATAGGCTCGATATAACATGCTTCCATATGCATAACATTATGTAGTTTTAAAGAAACAAGACCATGACAAACAAATAAATATTGAATATTGATAGAAATAACATCATTTTATATAGGTGCATGACATTATTAAGATATTCTATTGAGGATCTCTCTAAATCTCATTAATATGTCTCCTTTATATAGGCTCAGATATTCTATTGAGGATCTCTCTAAATCTCATTAATATGTCTCCTTTATATAGGCTCAGATATTCTATTGAGGATCTCTCTAAATCTCATTAATATGTCTCCTTTATATAGGCTCGATATAACATGCTTCCATTTATGCACAACATCATGTAGTTTTAAAGAAGCAAGACCATGACAAACAAGCAAATATGGAATATAAATAAATATTTTAAGTATTTGTGACTAAGGTTTCAAAATAAAGTGTGATAATCTTATTTGAGGATTATAATGCTAGGGTATTGATAATAAGCTTAGCTATCAAATTCGTCGAATTTTTAAGATGAAATTCGAAATTCATCGAATTTCAAATCTTCACTAATAAATTCGATGAAAAACCTTAAATTCGGGTGGGAAAAAGTTGAGTGGAAATGCATGCAGAAGAGAAAAATAGTGAAAAACCATAAATTCAGTATGGAAGAAAAACGAGTGAAAATACATGCAAAAGCGAAAAACGAAGAACAACCTTAAATTCGGCATGGAAAAAATTGAGTGAAAATGCATGCAGAAGGGGAATCCACAAGGTAATCGTTTAAGAACATGACGGTGCCTCCCAAGGACCACATTGGAGCCGACACGTAAGTTATTACTAATTGAGTGAATTAGTTCGTAGATAGCGCATGACTGGGCATGGTGTATAGAGGGAGTGTGTATGTTGGTGTGAGAAAATGGGCTTTACGATTCAGTTTGGCACATTGTGTCTTGAATGCGCGATGCTTTGGATTAATAGTAATAATTAGTTTACATCTAGATATTGATAGTGGATTTTAACAAACTTTCCTGAGAATTATTTTATTTGTATATAAATAATATTTAGTCGACCACATAATATATTATATTTTGAGAATAGATATTCTTATGTGGATGAAAATATTTAGATGAACATTAATATTATATTTGGAATATTTATTACATATTTTATATATATGGTTTATATTAGTTATATGCATACACCCAAGTTCATATATGTACATATATCAAATTTTATGTCAAATTTTTAATCATGAAATTTTTTTTTCGAATTTCAAGAATTTCAAATTCGAACACGAACTCAAACCTGATAACTAAGATCATAAGTTATATGTTCCACTATTAAAAATTCAAAGCAGTAATACATTATATATGATGTCTTGATGAAGCACTTTTAACAAGAAAAAATAATGAACAAATAGTAGAGGGAATGTTCCAAGTTGCAGTCACAATGGTTTTTCAAAGATTTTAAAAAGCTTGAAGAACTTCCTTTGTTATGAGGCTTAAAAAATGAACCATTTGCTTCATCATGAAACTCTTAAATATAAAATATGGTAATCAAAACACTTCAAGAAAATTCAAAATGAACTGCTTATGAAGTTGAGTCCATGCAAAAATATCAACTTGGGGTTTTCGTTAAGAAACTCACCTTTTAAGGACTATGCATTATACCTACGTAGGAGTAAGGCATGTAAGGTCAATATATGTGTAGGTAGTTAAACTGATCAAACCAATTAGACAAATTTGGCACCAACTTAAGCACCATTCAAGTGAGTTGTCACATTACATTTTGTTGTAAAATATGTTAACTATTGTTGAGTTGTGCTTTTCATATTTTACACATCATGAGTCATTTTATGTGTGTGACACCTGAACTTAGCAAGATGTAATTTGTAATAATTTTTAAAATTTTATGAGGTTAGCTACGAGGGTTGTTGTGGTTGAGATGTTGTAATTGTTTGCCCCTCTTTCATTGTGCATATTCTACACTAGATTACTTGGATGATATTGTAGTAACAAGTCACCACCTTGGGAAGTCTTCCATTTAGAAGGTGATAAAATAGTTTGAATCAATTAATTACAATCTTCTAAACCCCTAAAAATTTTCAAAGTGAAGGACAAAGGCCAATTAGCTCTATAAGGATTGTTTTGCTCACAAAAGCGATCTACCAACAAGGAGGAGTGATTGGTTTGCAGGAGTGAAGCACTAACAAACACGAGCAAAGTGCTAGTACACTAGAGCAATTTGCTCATATTAAGTAATTTTTTAGAAGATAAGGGGCAAAATTAGAGGTATGTTACATTTGGATGTGCATCATTTTATTAGAGATATCCCCAAATATTTACTTTCACTAGAAGTAAGAATTTCTCACCCAAGGTAATTTAGAGGTGAATTCTTCGTATAAATAAAAATCATGGGCTCCATTATAAACATCGTAAGACCTTGAGGAATTCAAAGCTATACTTTGTGAAACCCACATTGTGCTTTGTTTTTATGATATTGATGAAATATTGATAAGTCCATTGCTTTACATTAATAGAACTTCCCTCTTAGATTGTGGAATGCACAATGATTGTGGCATTGCAAAATGAAATACCACAATCATTGTGCATTCTGTAATGCCACAAAGATATCTAACTTCCATCTTACAAGCATTTCCTATTTATTAAATAATTTTTTTTTCAATAAAAAATACATCAAGGAAGAAGTCAATCTATACAAGGATATCTATAGCAAATATATAAACATCAATGCTTGGTCTTGATGGCTTTTTAAGCCTTACTACCACAAAATATCATAGGTCTCTCAATATATAAGCCACAAAATTTTGTGTCAAAATATCAATAATGAAGAGTAGAATAATATATGAGCAATTTAATATATATATCAAGGCCAATATAATATTAAAAATAGCATTCACTTATATAATCAAATATGAATGTAAATTGCCTAAGTCATTCATGTACTATGCATGAAGAAAACTTACAATATTAATTGCTCAAAATTTGTATACAAGCTTTATTCAATTTTCTTTTACAATTGGATAATCATATATGGAATTGATTATCTTTTCATGGAGCTTTGTCTCCATAATATAGACATAGAAGACGACTCTTCATGTATTTGACTATTTCTCTCCATATGACAAGTTTCATGACCTTTGGCTTTTTTGGAATATATTACATTATTTGGTACATGCTAATGTACCATATTTGGTACATTTTAAATTAGGAGTATGTCTTAAGATTAGAGTTTGAGATTTACTTTATGCAATGTAATAAATGCACAACTATTGTTAGAATGTGCAATGATGTAAATGTGCATGTTGTCCATGTGCACATGAGTCTATAGAATAGGAATATGAAGAGTCATGGGAAGGTGAAAGGTCAAGATTCACATCCCATTATATATAGGCCTTATATATAGAGAGAGTAGTACAATAGAGTAACACAAGTTAGTTGTAGACAAGGGTGAGTACATTCTCGATACAGGTGATGACAGTTAGTATCAGGGTTAGGCAAGGTAAAAAATGGTCTAATTGATAGGCTAACTCTGGATATCAAGGGTCCAAACATTGGATAAATAGGTGCAGATGTCTGGGACTATGTCAGACGTCTGGTCTAGATGTCTAGGATCCAGATGTCAGGTTATGGCTAGATGTTGGGTGAAGGGGCTGACGGTTAGCCATCTGGTAGTGACCAGACGTTCGGCTAGACGTCAGGCCTCAGCGAACGCTCAACCGCTATAACTGCTTCTACTCCAGCACCTGTTCGTCAATACACAACAGCAGACCTACAACAATAATTCACCAATCAAATACCTGCAACATAGCCATTAATGCTTCAAACCTGCAATAACTCCATTAATGGCAGCAACCTGTAACTCAACTCAACACTCAATGCATACATAGAATATGGATCAGAATAACAGCATTTGTATTATGCTTCAATCACAATTACAATATACAATGGTGATCTCAAACAAATTTTGTGCTCTCTCTGTCTGTATCTGATTATTTACAAATTTTTAAAAAGGGGGTATTTATAGGGTTGGAAGTTGGTTATCCCAACCAACTTCCCCAACCACTTCTACAACCGAATCTACTAACTAATTGCTAATTTGATGTCTAACTCTGCTAACTAGCTGTCAGGCCATTAGCCCAGACATCTAGTAGTCAGTCCAAACGTCTGACGGCCAGTCCAGACGTCTGACTGCCAGTTTAGACGTCTGACAAAACTGGACGTCTGGTGATTGGCAACACTAGACATCTGACTTACAGACTAGATGTCTTATGCCAACACTTAGATAAAATTGCTCAATTACATTCAAAATTATTGGAGGATGTGTCAGTCAGTCCTAGGGCTTAGAACTACTATCTACATCTATCCTCCCCTTCGAAGAATTCGATGTCCTCAACAACCTTCTTCGCTCCGTTGCTGAAGTTCCAGCCTTAGTTTGTTGTACTTTTGTTGGTGTAGCAGCCTGCTGTGATTGTTCATGTCCTAAAGCCTTTGAAAATATTGGTCCTGTTCCTCCTTGAGTCTTTTGGCATAGTTATAATATTTTGCCCATTCAACTTCAAAGGTATTTGCTCGCTCTTCAGTATTCTTTAGGTTCATCAATAGTTCTACTTCTCGACTGCGGAACATATCCTTCAACAATTCCTCTGAAAGAGAAGCTATTGGTGCACCTGTTTGCTATTTTGCCCTTCGTAGTTCTTCCTCAAAAGCTACATTTCTGTTCAACAGTTCTTTTTCTTAAGCCCAAGTGCACTCCTGCTGGCTTCTACTGACTGCAAATGCGGCTGCCTGCTTAACCAACAATTTTTTTTGGTTCTTGAGTTGGTCTATCTCTTCCGCTGCTACTTGCAATTTCAGATTCCTGTCTACCAACTCAGTTTGTAAACTTGCATTGACCTCCTTCATCCATTCGTGAACTTTTTCCATGTGTTCCATACCCTCAGCTAAGATTTTATCCTTTTACAACAGAGCCTGTGTAACTTCTTGCTCCATGATGTCCTTAGCTGTACTAATGTGTTTGATTCCCTCACCCAGCCACTACAACAAGTGTGCGAGGAAATTCAACTGTGTATACATTGGCAATAGTTCTGGCACCACTTCCACCTGTGTGCCATGCTTCGTAACCCATGGTGGATTCTTGCCTTGGCTGCAAACATAAATCTGTTCAGTCTCACAATAAAGACTTGGTGTTCAGTCTGGTAATTCGGCTATATCTTCTATTGTTTGCACTCAGCCTATAGGTAGTGACCAGGGTTGCCTTACGTAAATTTTGGAAATATCTCTTCGCCAAGGTCCCTGAACTTCCCACTGAACCAATCAGTCAAGTTCTTCTTCCACCATGCCTTGCCATTTCTTCCATTGGCCCCTACAGGTGCTGCTAAACTGTAAACTCAGACTCTGCATCACTTGTGCCAATTTCTCGAAACAATGTGCTGCATTCTCATCCATTTCATCTGAGGAATCCATAAAATTTAGTAACTTAAGGAGAATCTCTTGGGACAAAGCATTGATCTATTCGGTCTTATGTGCCTTTGCTTTGCCTTTATCTTCTTTGGCGAACAGATGGGCTTCCTGTAGCCTGTCCCATGGTTCCACTATCCTCTTCGTCCTATTCTTCATTTTTCTCTAGGTCTACCCATTCTGGTGACTGTTATTTTCCATCCTTAATGTTACCTATACTCAAAATCTCTGTTGGTGTTTCCTTTGTGGGCTCTTTTGTTCCTTTCGCCCACTATTCTGTAACTACTGGCTGAAGTTCCACTCTAGAACTACTACTTATTCCTGCAGCTTTCCTGATTGCTGCTATATTTTTTGTTGTAGCGAACATCTCCTCAATGGAAAATGTGCTCAACGTATCTACCAATGTTGTCGGTCTTGCCACTATTTTCTTAAATACGTCAGGTGAACCCATACACACTATGTGCTCTTCTGTAGTAATCCTCTCCTCTGTTCCTACTGGATTAGCTGAACTTGTTCTACCTGTCGGATCCTACCTTGTAGCTACTGTGGAAAACTCAAGTTCTTTTGTTGGCTATAGTTCCCGAGTGCGAGCTACTTCTAGATTCTTTGCTATCTTTTGTAATGCTTCATGTGAGAGATTCTATGGAGGCACATTGAATTGCCCCTTCTTATTTTGTCTAGGTTCATCTGGAGATTGAGCCTATTTTTGTTTTTGTACCTTCGACTCTCGAGTCCGTGTGGCTCCCTTATCCTCCCCTTTTAACATGACCACCAGCTTCTCCTGACGTGGTTTGTGGGAAGTCTACTTTACCCTTGCCTTATTTGCTGGCGTCTTCCTAGCTGGCGATTCTATCCACCTACAGATGGATGGTGCTTCTGGTGGCACGTCCCTGTAAGCCTTAAAGCATGGGATAGAAATTTTTGCTCTTGCTTTTGCATCCAGAATCAGTCCAATTGCATGGAACGTCATCGAGAAATTCTTTGTTGTTCTTAGCAAAAATGTCTGTATCCATTTGGACAGATATGTTGCCCAATCATACTGTTCTCCCCATTCTACTCCTTGTTGATGACGGCTATTTTCTCCGAAATTACTAAAGTCGTCATCACTATCAGTGTTTATCTCTTCCGTCGCCTGTCGTCTTCGACGATTGTTTCGTCTTGGGGAAGTTCCCGAGTGTGACTGTGGTTGTTGTCTTATTCTTTCTCACGGTATAATGCGCCAGTCTTGTTCTTCTGTTTCTTCCGTCTGCTGTCTTCTTGCTGGCTCTGGGGACTGATTCCTACTATCCCATCGTCTGGCATTATTATTGACTTGTTCATTTCTCGGGCTAATCTGTTCCCATCGTTCTTCGGCCATCCGATCTTCTTCCCCATCTGGACTGATAATATTATCCCGGGGTTCTGCTACTCCCTCCTGGTGGCTGCTAGTCTGGTTTGGTCGTTCGGGATAATCAGGCACCAGTGGAATTTGTTCAGTCCTTCCATCATTATGTCGGAGTATTATACAGTCATCCAAATAAGTATATATTATTCTCCCATTTTCTTGCTGATCAATTTTCGCCTGCCGGGTCAGTTGCTGCCCTTGGTGTTCTCCATTCTCATGGGGTCGTCTAGATCTCCGACCTCGTCCTCGACCTCGATCATTACCTGCAACTGCCCGTGCTTGATTCCTTTGCTCTAGATTGGGATTACGGTCCCAATCTCTCCTTCCGCGGACCTGGTTACCGCGTCCTCGGCCTCTATCCGATCGAATCTCCCTAATGTTGGGCTGCCGTACTCCCAGCTGCCCGAGATTCGATTGGTCCCTCAGTCGTTCCTGACGACGTCTCCGGTTCCTACGAGCTCGCTGAGATGGACCTCTCGGTCTATTCTCAGGAGCACGAAGTGATGGGTTGACTTGGACTAAGTTCTCAGATGGGCCTCGCGGTCCAAACTGAGAACCAGTCGACCTATTGGTAGCGAGAGGGGAATTTCTTCCTCTCAAGCTACCGGGACGGAGGTCAACCACGCTCCTCCCTTGGTCAGGTACTCTCGGGGTTCCTTGCGGTCTCCCGAAGGTACCTAAATTATCTCTGCTACGGGTCTCGTTTATAGGTTGTGATCTTGGCTCAGGTGTTAGTTGTTGCAAGATCCTCAGTCTCCTATCGGCTCTCATCAGCCTTCGTCTCCATCCCGCTTTGCTCAAATTGTCGTTGCATGGTACAATGAGCCAAATTCTCCCGGTACTCTTCTGAAAAGACTGAGTCGGTACTTGAGTCATTTCCATCTCCTACCGTATTGAGTGGCCAGACTGAAGTTTCTTGAACCCTCTGCTGCAATCTCCGTACTTCTCTTCTATGCTGTCGCAAATCTAGTGCAGCCATCCGATACCTAGCTACCTCTTCCCGTTCAGTTGGGCGTCTCATGGCTCCAAGGATAAGGTGTTCTCCATGCACGAGTCGGTGGTATTTTGGGTATGCCATCCCCATTCAATCCTCCATTGTATTCATCTTGTGAACTTAGTGAAGTATCATCTTCAATTATCTGCGCAGCTTCTAGGAATCTGACACCCGCTTGCCGACTGCGATCTTCCTCCCTTTGCCTTCTATTGTCTGGGTTAGGGCTGGCAACTGGGATATCTGGGTCCCGCGGTAGATTATCGTTGTTGCTGGAGTCTTCCAACCACCCTCCAGTTCTTGCTTTTTCAGGTACCGTTTCTATATCCTTCCATATTATTGCTGCCACTTCCCCCTACTTATGTGATATTTAGCAGTCGAGCTTTGTCCTGCTTCCCATCTCCTGGGTCTTTCTGGAGAATCTCTTGTTTCCTGAAAGTTTGCTACTTCTCTACTTGAGGATTCTTCTGGATTTAATACAATTTTTAGCGAGGCTGAAGAACTCCTAGAAAGTGCAGCAGTTACTTTTGCTTTTCCCCGTCTATGTTCCCTTGGACTTGTCACGACTTCCTGTTCTTCTTCCAAGGAGAATAAACTGCTTTCCGAAGAGTTCCCTGTTGCACTGTTTCTCGGTTCCCCTTGATTCAGCTCTGCCCACTCTGCTAGGCGAGCTTCATGCCTTTCATTTACCCTGTGCATGGTTGTGTCCAACTCCTGGATCACCTGTTCCCGTAGCTGATTGTTGTACTGTCTCAGAGTTTCATATTCCTCTTGCAGCCGATGTGTTTCCATTCTCATTCGCTGCATCAATCTAACTCTGTCTTCTTCATCTTCTTCCATAACCTCCTGTTGAGCGACCTCCGTCATGACTTGGAGTCGGTCCCCTTCACTGTTACTTGAGAGTTCCATTGATTGCTCTTCCTCACTCCCAAACAACCAATCCAGGTTATGCGTTTCCTCCCCTCGAACAACGCTACCCTGCTCATTATTTCTGGAAGGTTGTGTGCCTGAATCTTCTTCTTCTGTTCTGGAAGTTCCCATTTGTTCCGAGTTAATCATGTTGACTTCCGCACGTGGCTTGTATACCTTCAACTTGGAACCATTGATTACCTCGGGGCATAATGTTCCATCCAATTTCCTTAGTCTAACTGCCCCGTTTTCTAGTATTTCATCCACCTGGAAGGGTCCAAGCCACAGGGTTTTTAATTTCCCCGGCTTGAGTTCTCTCTTACCGTTGTCTTTTAGAACTAGTCCACCAGCCTTCAAGTCCATCTTCCGAAGGTGTTTATCATGCCAGAACTTCCTTCTCTTCTGCGCTACCTCCGTTGCCCATTGAGCCATCACCCGTTTCTCATCTAATTGTACCAAGGCTGTCAGTCGCTCCTGGACGCTTTCTTCTTCACTCAACCGGTTGTCGACTGCTACTCTCAAACTTGGTATAAGGAATTCAACTAGTACCACTGCTTCTTGCCCGTACATCAGTTGAAAAGGTGTGTTATTTGTGGTTGGCTTAAAAGTTGTTCTATATGCCCATAGAACTGCTGGTAGTCTTTCCTCCCAATCGGCTCCCTCTACTCCACATGTCTTGTACATGATGGACACCAAGACCTTATTCGTCGCCTCCGCCTGCCCGTTTGCTCTCGGGTAGTACGGACTTGATAGTGAGTGGAAGATCCTGAACTCCTCCGTTAGATTCTTTATAATTGCATTCACAAAATGGCCGCCTCTGTCACTTGTCAGCTGTAGAGGTATCCCAAACCTTGTAATTACTTGTTCGTACAAAAAGCGAGCCGTGCTTCTTGCCGAGTTGTCTGGTAAAGCCCTTGCTTCGACCCATTTTGTGAGGTACTCCATTGCAACTACGATGTATCGACATCTCCTCCTTCGACTTGTCTTTAGAGGACCTACAAAGTCCAACCCCCATATTTCGAACAGTTCTTGAGGCTACGACGGATGTAGTGGCATGAAGTCTCTTTTCAACGGTTTCCCTGTTCTTTGGCACGTATCACATGCTGTCACAAACTGTTTAGCATCGTGAAAGAGGGTGGGCCACCACAGACCTGCCAACAACACTTTCCTTGCTGTCGCATCTGGTCCCATGTGTCCTCCTGCCAGTCCCTCGTGTGTCTCCCTCAGGGTCTGTTGTACTTCATCTTCCATTATACATCGTCGAAGTATCTGATCCTCCCCCATCTTATATAGCAATCCTGCAATCAAGGTGAAGGGTGCTGACTTTGTAATTACCTTCCGTTGTTCCGTTGTCGTCAACTCCTCTGGCAACTTCCCTGTCGACAGATATTCCCCGATATGCTTATACCACCTAGGTATAGCATTAATCATGAACAGTTGTGCATCGGGAAATTCATCCGGTATTCCTCCCTCTGCAGGTTCGCCTGAGCGAATCCTTGACAACTGATCCGCTATTACGTGTTTCTTCCCTGGCCTTACTACCACTCTAAACACGAATTCCTGCAGAGTGACGAGCCATCGACTTACTCGTCCATAGATCGTTGGTTTATTGATCAAGTATAACAGAGCCTGGTGATCTACGTAGAAAGCAAAAGGGTTCGCCAATAAATAGTGTCTGAACTTCTGTACCGAGTACACCATTCCCAATGCTTCTCGCTCTGTTGTACTATAATTCTTTTCGGCTCTTGACAATAGCCTACTTGCAAAGTATATGGGCTGATCCAATCCAAATTGGCCTTCCTGTGCTAATGCGCATCCAATCGCAAAGTTTGAGGCGTCCACATGGACATGGAATTCTCTCTCCCAGTTAGGGTAAACCAGGATAGGTGCTTTTACCAGGTGTTCCTTCAATCCTTCAAACGCCACCTGGTGTTCCTCTCGTCCATCTGAATGGGGCATTCTTCCGTGTAAGTGCGTCTAGTGGGTGAGACGTCAATGCATAATTTCGGATAAACCTCCCGTAGTATCCGACGGTTCCCAAAAAGTTTTAACTGAGCTCACGTCATGTGGCTCCTCCATTAGTAACACTACCCGTATCTTGTCCGGGTCGGGTTTTAATCCTTCTTGGCAGACTATGTGTCCTAACAGCTTCCCGTATGGCACCAACAGGACACATTTATTTGGGTTAAGTGCGATTCGCGCCTTCCTGCATAAACCCATGCATTCTTCCAGAGCTTTTAGATGTTCCTGCGTCTTCCCATACAACGACCAATCATCTAAAAAAGCTTTAAAATTCCCTGTGGACATTTTATCAAAGATATATAAGATGATCCTTTGAAAAGTAGCGGGTGCATTGCATAGGCCAAATGGCATACGATTGTATGCATATATTCCATTCTCCACCACAAAAGTAGTCTTCAACTTGTCTTCTTTTGCTATGCTGATCTGATTGTACCCCGAGAATCCATCCAAAAATGAATAGATCTCGTGGCCAACTACTTCTTCGAGTATGGAGTCCGTGAATGGGATTGGGAAGGGATATTTTATAGTTACGGCATTCAAACTTCTAAAATCCACACAGATTCGGATTTTATCTACTTCTCGTTTTAGAGTGATCACGATTGGTGAAACCCACTCGCTTGTCGTAACCTTGAATATAATGCCTGCATCTAGCATCTTCTCGATTTCGGCATTCACCTTTGCTGCATATTTGGGATTCATCCTGTAAGGACGCCTTCTGACTGGTTGTGCGCCCTCTATCAGAGAAATCTTGTGTACGCAAAGCTCGGGTGGTACTCCCTTCAAGTCTCTATACGTCCAAGCAAAAACATCCTTGTAGTCCATAAAAATCTTAATTGCTGCTGCTTTGAGGACTGGATCCCAATCGTCTCCACATTTGATCATCTTCTCTTCACCTTCCTCTCCCAAGTTTACCTGAATCATCTTCGGGCCTTCATATTTTATTGATTCAGGCTCATCTGCTGCTTTTAGTGTCGCGATGGGGTGGGCTGGTTTCTCCTCGATGACTGCTTCCCCCATCGTGAATTCTGCAAAATTCTTGGGAAATGTCCACTTCTCCCGGTCTTTGTCCTTATCCACTGCTGTCATTCTTTTGTTACTAATTTCTTTTCTAGGTTCTTGCGCCTCATCCCTTTTGGTCTCTGTTTTTGCTTCTATGCACAGACATTGGGGAGGGAATACTTCGTAATCTTCCATCTGCCAGTGTAGTAGACCCTTGTCTTGGTCATAGTCGTCCTCCATGCAGTTATCAAGTTCCAACACTCCTTCCTCGTCGGGTTCATATCCTGCCTCACCATCCGATGAAGAGGACCCCGAATCATCTGAAGTTGCTATATCCTGACTCACCGTATGATTCTTCAGATTAATAATATACTTGTGTTGCCCTTGTTTGAAAGATAATCTTTCCTTCTCCCAATTATGGTTAACTTTGGCTGCTCTCAGCCATCCTCGTCCTAGAAGTGCATCGTATGCGGACTTCTGCATAGCAATAATGACAAAATCTACCACAAAGTCTTGATCTGCTATGCGTATCTTCTGATTCATTAAAACGTCCAATGTCTCGATGCCATATTGATCAGCTCCATATAGCTTAAAGGTTGGAGATCGTAAGGCGGGTTGCCCAATTATCCGCCAAGTCTTTTCTGGCATTACGTTCACACTCGATCCTCCGTCCACAATTACCTGAGTCAGCTTATGGTTCAAAACTTCTATTTGGACGATAGTTGGCTTCTTCCCTGCTTCAATCATCAGGATTGTTGGATCGATGAACTGGTCATGCTTGATATTTGCTACCTGCCGAGGTTCATCCTTCTTCTTGATGACTTCTCCGATTGTAGCATACAACTCCGATACGATGCTAAACAATTTGGCGACTTTCATTTCCACCTTCGTGTTTAGTACCTCCGTTACCAAGCCTTCCATTGTTGCCTTCTGCACGATCTCCGGTCGTTGCAACACTTTCTCCAAAATTAGTTGATCTCCTTTTTCCTTGGCTAATTCTGTATTTATCATCTCTTGGGCTTCCTGCCATCGTGCCTTCTCCTTGGTAGGGTTCGGGTATTCCTCCCTCTTCCTGGCCTGTGCCCTTGTTACAGCCAAGACTTCATTCTTTGGTTCCTCCACCTCTCCTATGCCAATCAGGTTTATATTCTGTGTCCCACTGGTACTGGCCTTGTTCGGGCAATTGGCTTCCGCGTGGTTGCCTGGACCGCACCATTTGCACATCTGCGTGGTATTATTTCCACGATTGTTGTTTCCTGCATTCTGCGTCTTGGGGCAATTCTTTGCGAAATGGCCCCATTCTTGACAGTTTCGACATTGAATAACTGGTCGGCCCTCAGCGTCATATTGCAATCGGCTCTGGCCTCCTTGTCTTCCTCCTCGCCGGTTATTCCTGTATCCTCCGCTTGTTGCAGCTTGTCCATTCCTTCCTGGGTTTGGCTGTTCTTCTTGTTGAATGGCCAAAGTTTGATGTCGTTTGTTCTTAAGATTGAATGGACACTCGACCACTGGATGACCTGCAATTTCACATATGTTACAGTAAGCTTTCTTCGGACAGTCAATATTGGAATGCCCTTCCTTCTTGCAATCCGAGCACCAAATTTCCTTCCGGTCTTTTCGATTTTCATTTTTGGCTTCTTTCAGTATCTTCTCCATTTCTTTCCGAAAGGTGTGGATCGTGCTTTGCACCTTGTCTTCATCATCACTATCCGATTCTTCGGTATGTTTTAAGTGACCTCCAATTCCGGCGGTTGTCTGCTTCCCTTCACTTTCGAAGTTCTTCGCTTTCTCCAGTGCTTCTTCATATGTTGAGGATGGTACCGCCTTCATCTTCTTCCTCCATCTTGGAAGTAGTCCATCCAGAAACCACCGCTTAATCATACCGTCGGCAAGTGTCATTTCCATTTTGTCCGTCAGTTGTTTCAGTCTTCTATTGAAGCTCTTAACATCTTCATCTGTTCTCTGCTTCGTGCAGCAAATTTCTGTGATTATGTCAGTGTCATCCCGCATTGGTCGGAATTCTTCTATGAATGCGTTCTTCAGGTCTTCCCATTGTGCAAATGCTTGTCTACTCTGTCTTTTCAAGTACCAGTCTATCGCCATGCCTCGCAATGTTGCTGGAAACAATTGCAACCATTGTGTGTCTTGATTCACCCCATTCGCTCCCCAAATGGTAGTGCAAGTTCCCACATGTCGGGCTGGGTCTTCTTTCCCTTCACCTGAGAAAGGTGGGCATTTTTGTTGTATAGTTCTATTAGCCTCGATTTCCTGCCATGGTATTCTGGTATACAGGTACTGTTGTGTGTTGAGTTCTATTAGCCTCATTTCTTGTCAACTGTTGGTGGTGCAAAATTTTCCCCAAATAGCCTTGTCTGCGTTCCCCCTTCGTCTCTGCTTCGCGACCTTCTTCGCGAATATACCAAACGTGGCTCCGGTCTTCCTCCCCACGAACCTCCGCGGTGATGCCTTGATACCAGGTTCTCTCCTACAGTATCCTCTGGCCACTCCTCTCCCGTCGGTTGGGGTGTTACCGTCCAATCGTCAACTATGGGTGCTCTTTCTGCTATTTGTTCTTCCTCGTTTTCTGCAGTCACCAACAAGGTTTCTATGTGTGCATTTTCATCGTCTTCAGCGTTCCATACTTGTTCTATCTCTGGGTGAGACACCTCTGGGGCCTCGTTTGCTCGTAGGTTCGCCAGTCGTGCGCTTCGTCTTACCCCTTTGCTTTGTTCCCTGAAATCAGTCATGCACCTAACTCCCTCAATCACTTTGCCTAGACTCTCCGGGTTTTTTGATTAGGCAACGACGCCAAATGTAGACAGGGGTGAGTACATTCCCGATACAGGTGATGACAGTTAGTATCAGGGTTAGGCAAGGTAACAAATGGTCTAATTGATAGGCTAACTCTGGCTATCAAGGGTCCAGACGTTGGATAGACAGTGCAGACGTCTGGGACTATGTCAGACGTCTGGTCTAGACGTTTGGGAGCTAGACGTCGAGTGAAGGGGCTGACGGCTAGCCGTCCGGTAGTGACCGGACGTCCGGCTAGACGTCGGGCCTTAGCGAACGCTCAACCGCCATAACCGCTTCTGCTCCAAGACCTGTTCGTCAATACGCAACAACAAACCTGCAACAATAATTCACCAGTCGAAAACCTGCAACATAGCCATTAATGCTTCAAACCTGCAACAACTCCATTAATGGCAGCAACTCGTAACTCAACTCAACACTCAATGCATACACAGAATATGGATCGGAATAACAAGTATTTGTATTATGCTTCAATCACGATTACAAGATACAATGGTGATCTCGGACAAAGTCTGTGCTCTCTGTCTGTCTCTGATTATCTACAAATGTTTGAAAAGGGGGTATTTATAGGGCTGGAAGTTGGTTATCCCAACCAACTTCCCCCAACTTCCCCAACCACTTCTACAACCGAATCTGCTAACTAATTGCTAATTAGACGTCTAACTCGCTAACTAGCCGTCAAGCCACTAGCCCAGACGTCTGGCTATCAGACTAGACGTCTGGCGGCCAGACCAGACGTCTGGCGGCCAGTCCAGACGTCTGACTGCCAGCCCAGACGTCTGACAAAACTGGACGTCTGGTGACTGGCAACACTGGACGTCTGACTTACAGACTGGACGTCTGATGCCAACACTTAGACAAAATTGCTCAATTACATTCAAAATTGTTGGAGGATGTGCCAGTCAGTCCTAGGGCTTAGAACTGCTGTCTACATTAGTTACACTGTAGAACATGGAGTATTTGAGAACTCCGTATTTTGTATGAAGATTCTATTTTTATGAGCTCTCATTAATGGTAGACTTATGAGTTATAAAAGTTTCTTATGATTTTTACTTGTTTAATATATTGTAATTATCATATATTTAATATTGCATGCTCTTTTTAGACCTTATGGTAGATTTTACATTAGATATAGAGAATCAAAAGCTAACTATGGTATCATAACACAAGAGAGATTGATAGGAGATAGGGAGAGCCAAAATAGATATTGAGAGGAGATAGGGAGATCTCATTTTCAAAAATTTTAGAATTTATTTTTGGCTAGATTCTTTCCATAGAGTCATAGGAAAACTCATGAAGACTAGGACTCAACATATATCTTTTTCCACTATATTGAAGGAAAACTAGTGAAGTTTATTGAATTTTAGAGATCTAGAGATTTAGCTGCAGTTGCTTGTTGCTGTTAATTTTATTGTAGGAGATTAGTTTTTGAGTTGAAGATTGAATATTCCAGATTATTGAGAAAAGAGAAAGAGGCCAAAGGAGCCCTATTAAATATTGAAGAAAGAGGAGACTCAAGAAAGATATCCCCATAGAAGATTGAATATTGGAGATTAAGAAGATCCAAGAAGGAGGCATGCATAGAAGATTGAAGACTTCGGATTGAAGAAAGAAGAAAGCAATTCTATTTAAGATTTTATAAGCTGTAGAATTTGAATACCCAAGAGAAGAGATCTCATGCAAAATTTGGGAGGAGAAAAAAGAAATCTAGAAAATACCTATTAGAGAAGTTGAAAAGTGGTTTTTAGAAATAGAGTCTATTCCATCATTTGGGTTATGTAAATGTATCTTCTAAGGTACATACTTAGATTACTTTAGGGGTAAGTTATATAGTTACTTCATGCAATGTAATAAATGCACAAGTATCAATGTGCAAGTTGTATATGTGCAAGTTATCCCTTGCACAACTAGGTAGAGTATTGGCCAAGGAACCTATGTTCCTATATAAGAAAGACCTCATTGTTATATAGATACAAAGTCAAGGGACATAGTCAGATAGTGTAGCTTAGGGGTAATATAATTTTGTGTACTTCACCATCCATTGGTGATGGGAGCAATGTAGTTTAGTAGCTTTATTAATGGAGTGTTCATTTCCTCCATAGCTACATTGTATTCTTTTATATGATTTCTATTTAGAACATATTTTAGTCATCTAGCATATTTACTTTCATATTATTTTACATCTTGTGATTGTTATCCCAGTGCTCTTTACATCAAAATATAACAGTGGTATCAGAGCCATGGTATATCTAGTCTATGGAGGTCAATAGGGAAACCACCGTTATCATTAAGCCTAAGTGTTTAGTCAAAATGATGCATCGTTGGACCAACCACTATCAAAAGATCTTAGAATAATTTAGGTGGTAGAATTAGGGAAAGTCACAAAGTTAGGACTGAAGAAAATCTCTGTTCTAGGATATACTAAGATTATATTTATCTAGATTATTTTCCACATAGTTGTAAGGAAAACTTGTGAAGACTAAGACTCAACATTCAGTCCACTAGATTGATAAATCATCTAGTAAAGATCATCTAGGTTATTTGAAATTTGATAACTAGTTCTTAAATTTTATTTTGCTGTAAAAAATTAATTCTTAGAGAATTGGGACTCCTCCTACAACATAAAGCTAGGAGGCTCTAACTTCATTGATTGAAGGTCGACGTGCCATCATAGTGCAAATATTAGTTCCTTGTGCAAGAGAAGAAAACTACAGAAGAAGACTTTTGGAGAAGATTTGTGGTGAAGTCAGGAGACTGAAGATTTCCATTGCTGGATTGAAGAACTTCATAGTTGAAGAACAGACCATAAAAGCATTTACACAAAAAGCCATAGTATCCTAGAAGAAAAGGCCATAGAAGCCTTTAAGAAGAAGCTACAAAAGTATTGATATTGAAAATGCCATATAAGCCTTGATCCTGAAAAGGCCATAGAAGCCTTGATACTAAAAAGGCCATAGAAAACTTAATACTAAAAAGGCCACATAATTCTTGATACTAAAAAGGCCATAGAAGCATTTATACTGAAAAGGCCACAAAAGCCTTAATATTGAAAATGCGACAAAAGCCTTGATACTGGAAAAGGCCATAGTAGCCTTGGTACTAAAAAATGCCACATAAGCCTTGATACTAAAAAGATGCCACAAAAGCCTTGATCTTGAAAAAGAATTAAAAAATAATATCTGATTCAAAAGCAGGTTAAGATTTTAGTACTAATATCTTTATTTCAGGAAAACAAGATTAAGTGAGTTGGGAAACTTCCTACAAGAAAGTTAGAAATAGTATTTTCTTCATAATCAACTCAAATCCTAAAGCAAAATCAAAGAGATCAGGAGATATCATTGAAGAACTTTAGTCTTAGAAGAAGAAGGACTAGGAGAGTCCTACTCGAAGCCAGAAGTAGCAGAATCAAAAGATCCAAAATATCTCACCACCAACACTTCCAGGAGCAAAAGGTTGAAGAGAAGGTCTCAAGAAAAACTATCAAAAGTTGTAAGATTGAATACCTAGGAAAGGTCTCAAGAAGAATCTAGAAAAAGACCTGTAGAGTCTTGTTGAAGATCATCAAAATATTTCTTAGAACTCATTGGATAAGTTCACTACCAAGGTGAAGCCCCTAATAGTGAAGGACTTGGGACAAATTTTGTCATTTGAAAACAAGTCCAAGAGAAGAATTTGGCAAGGAGTTCCAAATTCGTGAAGAATTTGGCAAGGCGTGTCAAATACGTGAAGGAAAATTTGGCAAGGAATGCCACATCTATGAAGAAGAATTTGGCAAGGAGTGCCAAATATTAGAAGAATATCCTGCTTGAAGTTAGAATTCGATACGAAGACTTGAAGACAGAAGAATCTCACCAAATATTGGAGATTTGAAGATTACCTCTCACACCAAGAAGGCACTGCTTCAGAGACAAATAATTATCCAAATATACAATAGAATAAGGAGAACACAAGAGGAGAACAAGCCACCAAATCTTAGGCTCATGAAAGAAAGTTTGAGACCATCAGTTGGTGAAGGATTTGTTCAGGACAATCTACAAAAAGCTGCAAGATCCTACTTGAAGTAGCAACTTGGTGATCCTAGACACCAAGATATACATCCTCTAAAAAAGAGAGAAAAAAGCTAAAGCAAAAGGTAAGCAAATTTTGGTGCAAGCAGATTCATTAATTGGATTACTTATCCGATTTGTTAAAGCACCTGAATTTGGATTAAAATTTGCAAGAAGACAATTAGATTACAGTCTTCTAAAGTGCAAAATGGAAAAGGTTCTTTTTAAGGATTTATTTGCACATTAACTAGGATTTTATTAGACTTTAGAATTGCTTCTATCAACTACCTATCATCTACTATGGAAAAAGAAAAAGAAGACTAAGTCCTACAATACTAAATTGTAGTGAAATTGCAGAATAATTATTGAAGGTCCATTTCAAATTATTCTTGGTTAGTTGCAGTAAATTTTATTAAGTGCATTATCTTGAGAGTTTATTGGAGTGATAAGGTGAAAATTGCTAGTGTATTTAAATGAAATTCTATTAGATTTATTTGCACTATTATATTACTCTCAAAAGAAATTAGATTTGTATTTTTGAAAGGCACAAAATCTGATTTGTATCAAGTGTCTAAAGACACTATTAAAACACATAAATCTGCAACACATAGTGGCCAAGTGGAGCCACCAATAAGGTTAGAATCCTCCAAAATATGGAGACCACAACTAACCAAAAACAGAAATAGAAGATTCAAATATTGAGACTTGGTGAGTCAAAAATCCAAAGCATTACAAGGTGAGATGCAAGGAAATAAAGTGCAGAAAAATTGCATCAATTAAAAAGCTTCTATCTACTATAATCTAAGCTTGGATTTGTTATCAAAGTGTCCAAGAAAAAAGGAAAATGTGTGTCTCTTGTTGGAAATTTGAGTGATTTTATGTTGTCATTGATGTCACATGGATTATTGATGTCACATGGATCACATTGAGTTTTGGTGGCCAAAGCATTTCATAAATAAGCATTTATGATATTTTGGAGAGCATGGATATATACAGGATTTTTGTGAAAACCAAGGCATGCAAAATAAAAGGTTTTATTTAAAACTATGGATGGCAGATTTGAAATGGTTTTTTCTTAAAACCTAGGTTGGATTTTCGTTTCATCGAAAAAGGTGCCTCGATGATGGAGATATTTAATTTTAAATATTTAAGTTAAATTTAAAATTATTTAAAATTAAAATTAAAATTTAAAATTAAAATTTAAAATTTAATTTATAGCACCGACGTCAAAGAAAGGAAAAGACATAAAACTAATATTTAAATTATAGCACCGACGTCAAAGGAAAGGAGGAGGACACACACACACACACATATATATATATATATATATATATATATATATATATATATGCCCAAAGTTTCAATTTATTTCTCTAAGCGCTCGATTTGATATTTGGATTCGAATGGAAAAAGAGCCTGCGCATCGTGTGTCGAAGTGTGTGTGAAAAGAGTTTGAAAGGCCTACGATTTTCGTGTTCGTTGAAGAGACTATTGTGGAGTAAGGCCAAACATATAGGCCTCTTTGGCCTAGTGGTTCATGCGTTGTGTGTGAAGCAAGAGGTCCTGCGTTTGATTCTTGCCGGAGGTGTTTTAATGTGTTGAAACGTGTGAAGCGCGTTTTATTTTCGAAGGGCATAGATATTCGCCGCATAAGGTTTTATTGTGTGCTCCTTTTGAACATGCGAGGGCGTGTGGTCCAACGACAGGTTGGTTGTGGTTAAGGCTCTGAGCAAGGAAGTTCACAAGATCGAATCCCGTCAGGGACAGAGGCAAGTTAATAATTTTTAGATATATTTTATTTTTCTAAAGTTGCCCTAGGAGGAATAAGGGTTATGATGCATGTTTAAAAAAGGAGAGATTTTTGGTGATTTATTTTTTAGAAGTATATCATATTATATATTGTTGGAAAGCTTATTCTGAGGGCTATTTGATTAAATTGCTTAGAGGGAGAAATAAGGTGTGTGTAAATATATATTTATGATTTTATAAAGAGGTTCAAAAGTTAAGGTTGCTTTGTTATTTTTCAAGAGAGATCAATTCATTTATGAAGTGACATGGTGTATGCTATTGAGTAGGAGTAATAAGGTGTTATTTGGATGTTATTGTTGTGTTATTAATTAAGATCTCCAACCCTTGTTCAAAGTTAAAAAATAAAGTGTGTTGAGTGAAACAGATTTTGTGGACAACCAAAAGGCTTCTTCATATTCATAAAAGGTATGGGCACATTCTCCTATTGATTTTTTATGGCGGTTTATTTATGAAATATCATTGGAGAGTGATTAATTGTGGTTTCCTTTTTGAAAGTAGTTGGTTGAATATCTCAAGGTTTTCTGGGTTGAGAGTTGCTATTAAACCTTGTTTTATAAGCATTGTTGTTGAAGCCATTAGTTGTGTGAAAAACCTGAGATAGGGTTTGAGAAGAACATGAGTATCATTGTTATGTGAAGAATGTTTTATTAGCATTATTGTTGAAGCCCATTGGTTATGCAAAGAACTTGAACTTGAGAAGAACATGAGTATCATTGTTATGTGAGATTTGTGGTTGAGCATTGTTGGAAACATTTGAGTTGGTTGATACATGCTTGGAATAGGGTTTGTAAGAAAGAGTTGTTCCTTGTGGTAGTTGGTTGAGAAGAGTTGTTTGAGCCTAGTCAAGTGATTGTGTGAAGTGGTTGTTCAAGTTCCATGAAAAAAACTATTCTATATTTTGGATTTGAGTTGAGATTGAGATTTAAGGATAGAACATATTGAGTCTCTAACAATTCTCTTTATGCTTCTATAAGATTGATTTGAGTTGAGATTGAGATTTAAGGATAGAACATATTGAGTCTCTAACAATTCTCTTTATGCTTCTATAAGATTGATTTGAGTTGAGATTGATATTTGAGGATAGAACATATTGAGTCTCTAACAATTCTCTTTATGCTTCTATAAGATTGATTTGAGTTGAGATTGGTATTTGAGTATAGAACATATTGAGTCTCTAACAATTCTCTTTATACTTCTATGAGATTGAATTATTCAGCAAGTTCTTGGTGAGCTTGCTAGTGCAGATTTGGAAAAGTTCTGTGTGAGCTTGTTGAGCAGATTTGAACAAGTTCTGTGTGAGCTTGTTGAACAAATTGGATAAGTTTTGTGTGAGCTTGTTGAGAAAAATTGGACAAGTTCTGTGTGAGCTTGTTCAGCAGATTTGGACAAGTTCTGTGTGAGCTTGTTGAGCATATTTGGACAAGTTCTGTGTGATCTTGTTGAGCAGGTTCTGAGTGAGCCTATTGAGCAGGTTCTGAGTGAGCCTATTGACAAAGCTTTGGAGGTGACAAATTATAGAGGACAGAGTCTCAGTGGATAGAGATCCAGTAGCCAGGACAGTTGAAGATAGATCTGAGTGAGGAGTCTTCAAGTGGAGAGAGATCCACCAGTCAGTGCAGCAGAGAGACAAAATCTTCTAGAATATCACTAGCCAGAGCAGAAGGGGAAAAATTTCTCCTATGGAAGAGATACACGAACTTGAGATTAGGGGATCAACATCTCCTTTGGATAGAGATCCATAAACATTGTAATTGGGAAGGATTCTCAAAGAGATTGATTGAGAAAGTTTTAGTAAAATATTTTTTGCATGGAGTAGCCCACATTGGGTGAACCACGTAAACTGTGGTGTCTATATTGTATATGGTGTTTTGTGCATTGCTTTGATTACTGCTATTGATACTACTTTCTATACACTGCATAATATTGAATTGAAAAGAAAAGTAAAAAGTGGTCTTATATTGTTCACCCCCCCTCTCAGTAGAAGCTTGTGTTATTCATCTACTCATAAAAGACAACCTCAAAACCCTTGTATTGCAAGAAAAATCTGCCACAAAACTAGAATTTCGGATTTGGAAATAGAGAAAAGAAGGTACATTAAAGAAGCCTTATGTACAATTTTATAATATATTTTATTGCACTAATCTAATCTGGTTTTTAATAGCAAAAGAGCAGATTTGAAAGTGCCACTAAAGACACTAACTATAGGTTAAATCAACCAAAGAAGACCAAACATCAGCACTCTTCTTCCTAAGAAAAAGGAACCACTCAAAGGGCTCATCTTGGACGTACGAACTTGCAAAATCAAAGCTCATATCAGGATATCATCGAGCAACATTTACGTAGACAAAAGAGTGCACATCTACTACGAAAAGATGTCAAAAATCTACACAAAAATCAACATGATTAGAGGAATAAAAGAGGAGCAAAGGTGTTACATTCAAGGTCTTTCACTTGGAGAAGACCGTCCACCAAAGGAAGCTCCAAATCGGCGTTCAAAGCTCCATAGTGCATCATCAATACACCTGCATAAGAATAGCTTGCTTGCTGCCCAAGAAACGTATTAAAGCAAAAGGATTGACATACAAAAGGATATGAGGAGTTATAATCTCCACCTTGGAAGACATTATAGGAAGGACTTCATGTAGAGAGTTTGAATGCCACTTGGCATAAACTTTCTAAGACATCATTTCTCTCTCAACGCTCAAGAAACCTCATGCAGGAGTTACAACGAAGTGGTGACACTTGTTATCTTCCACAAGTTTCACACAAGTACTGATTGTAAAGCGAATATGATTGGGATGTGCTTTTGTTGGTATTTGATGGGGTGATGGTGATGTGTTGGTGTTAGTGATTTGGGCATGATTGGTATTAGGCAGGATGAGAGGCATCTCCAAATGGGTTGGAGGAGTTACCTAGGGAATAGGGACCAACTCAGAGTGGTCCATGGGATGGTGTGCTTGAAGTGATTAGAGATGGGATAGAAAGGTAATGGATAGATGTTGAGGATAAATAGAGGGTTTTGGTGGTGGATTGGGTGGTTTTTGTGGTGATTTGAAAGGATTTTTTGATAAAATGCACTATTTACATAAACAAAAAGACCAACAAACGATCAAACAAACAATGCTTATGTTGATGTTCAAGCGCATGTATTTGTGTTGTTTGATGTTGTTTTGCAATTTTTTTAGATTGTTTGATTTGGTCGTTAGAATTTAGAATGTTTTTGGTGGTTTTGATGCCTATTTGTAAGGCAAAACTAAAGCTAAAGATGCAAGATGCAAAGCAAACAAAGATTATACCTAGAATGCTTCTAAGATTAAAATACAACTAATCAAAGCAAAAATGATAGTGAAAGATGTTAGTCAATGCAAGAATGTTGTTTTTGCTTTTGCTTTTTTTTTTATATATATTTTTTTTTTTTAGTTTTTGTTTGTTTTTATGCTTTTTTTTTTATTATGTTTTTTTTGTTAGTGTGAGAAACCCCAATGATCAAATTTCAGGGTCAGGGCTAGGCATCTCCATCCCATCATGACCTCTCATAAGGGGAAGAGCTGAGCTTATCAATAGAAGCTAAACATGCAGCCATACACACACCCACCCCCTCACACACTTGCTCAGGGCTAGGCATCTCCATCCCATCATGACCTCTCATAAGGGGAAGTGCTGAGCTTATCAATAGAAGCCAAACATGCAGCCATACACACACCCACCCCCTCACACACTTTCTCATGTATCCCCATCCAATCATGACCTCTCATAAGGGAAAGAACCGAGCTTATCAATAACTTATCAATAGGGACCAAACATACAGCCATATACACACTCACCCCCTCACATACTTCTGAAGCTGTGGTTTTGAACTTTGGACCCACCCCGTCATGCACTTGCTCAAACCATGATTTTGAGTGTTGGACTCCTCAAAAAAAGTCAAAACCCAAAGAAAAGTCAAACCTTGTACAATTGTAAGTTGTCACCCCAGACACCAAGTAGAGCGTTATTAAAGAATGCAAAGATTTATCCTAATAAAATAGACCCTCAAAATATTTGAACGGTTGTGAAAAAAGTGTGAATATATATTGGAATTTATTTGATTTATTTGTTTTTTTTTTTAAATGCATGGGGATGGCCCGATGGAATTTTGACATCAAAGCAGATGCGCCTCACGAATCCGGCGAGGATAAATCTAGTAACACAAAACATGTGAATGTGTTCTGGGAAAAACAAATCTTGGGGTAGCGCTCCGGGGATGATACTTCGCTTTTCAATGGGCCGAGATTGACACCGTCGTATGTTCTTCAATGGGGAAAAAAAATTATATTTAGCCCGTAGATGACCACGTTAACGTTGCCGTGGATCCTCAGCAGGAAATGCATGAAGTTGGGAAATTCTATTTCAATGCACGGACAGAGAGGTGTGGCTACTCTGTGCAAACTCCAGGCATGGGGTACATAGAAATTATTGGTACGGATATGATGTGTAAGTTTAATGACATATTTTATTTTCGTTCCACATTAATATTTATGTATTCATTCTTAATTACATATGCACAGCTTGAGGGGGCCATGTGGATTTGCTGAGCTGCTAGACGGAATCTCCATGCATGCTAATGCTACAAGGCTACCTAAGAGGCAGGCATGAATTTTTTATTAATATTAATTAGTTCTCTATTCAAATCTTAGTTTCAGGCTTAATGTGTTTGTGGATGGTGGGCATGAGGCCTGCCATTACTGCTAATGCTGAAAACTCAAAAGCCAAAATTGGGCTTCCTTTGATGTGAACATTGGTGCGTTTGTTCAGCTTCAGTCATATCCAGATTGAAGGTTACTCTTATTCAGTCAGTCATATCTGCTCTCTGTTGACTGACCCTAATCTTGATGATCCTTTGGTTCCTGAAATAGCTCATATTTAGAAGAATCAAAGGATCCGTTGTGAAAAGACAGGAAGAGAATGGAATGAAAATTATGCTATGAACTGAGATGAGATCAAGAATGATGGGCTGTTAACCTTTATGGTAAAAAGGTCACAAAAGAATTTGCATTTCATGGTAGACTTAGTTTCTTTATTATCAAGTTTTAATTTTCCTTGAGTCAGGAAAAGAAGAGTAGGCACTGCAACGCCAGGAATGCCACCATACTATGGAACATGAAGCAAATTTTCAATGTCTTTGACCGTAATTATTCAATTGTTTTCAAGGACATTATCCCGAGATCTGAATATTACTTGAAGCTGTGGTGCAGGGGGCTCCAATACTTTCAGAGATGGAGTTATATTTTTAACCTTTGTGACCTCAAGAAGAGCTGGTTTATTTCTCAAGCATGTACCTAGGGCTATGCACTATAAATCTTAAATATATTAAGATATTATTCAAGAAGAATTTGCATTTCATTGATCTAGACAAATCTATCCAGAAAGACAAACCAAAAACATAAATTTATTTATAATACAAAAGCTGACTTTTTTAGTATCATGACAGAGAAAATAAAATACAAATACAAGATCTAATCAAAGAACCAAGAAAATAAAATACAAATACTAGAGCTAAACAAGAATATTTATGCAGTCGAGAGCTAACATATAATAAGAGGAGAGCTAACATATAATAAGAGAGCAGGAGAAAGTCTTGATTACAAGATTCATACAATATATGGCCAAATAGAAAATTTTATCAAATGTTTATTTTATATTACATTATATTATATATATATATATTTAAAGTCTAATACAAAGGGTTTGTAGTACCTATATGTATCTATTTTCAATCTTTGGATAATGTACTGCAACAACAAAAAAACAGAACAACATTGCAACCTTAGCTAAAAAAACAGAATAATGTGGGATTCCACTGCAACCTTAGCTAAAAAACAATACAATGTGGGGTTTCTGTTGGCAATCGAATTGGCCTGGATACAGGTTTTCTAAGTCTGCAGCGCCCTAGGCCCGCTACCAAGCATTGAATGCCCGAAGGAAAGGGATGTCCTCCATGGCAATCTCCAGTAGGGCTGGTTTCAAAAATAAAAATGGGGGATTGAAGATAAGGGATAGAAAGATACTGAAAGATATGTGAAATTACGAAAAGGAATGAGAAATGACCAAAGGCCAGAAATGCGGGGTGATGGATCGGAAGCACGATAGATAGCTTAGCTATTTGAACCAACAACAATCAAAACAATAACTTTTAACAGAAAATAGTATAAAATCCTCAGAACCATATAAACTCTAGCAAGCATTCCAGGGATTAGTATTCTATCAACAACAAAATCCAGAAAACATAATTAACTGAATGACAAAGACACTAATTTAACAGAAATGACGAAATACAAGTCATACACAAATTTTAAAAGTCTCAACACCGGAGCCATAAGCCTTTATTTTGGGAGCATATTTCAAGTACACAGCTGCCTTTCTAGCAGAAGTTATCCATGTAGTGTTACAAAGAAGGAGCGGTTTATATAGGAGAAAGTTGTCACTTGAAACATTAATGCCCAACCACTTTCATGACGGGCTGATCCGATTCCGGTGATAGCTAGAAACAGTCTACTTTATCCTTACTGACAAATTATCATTGAAGGCAGAAGGTTCCGACGAAGACCTGAAACATCCGACCCGAAATTATAGGTAACTTGATATCAAAGTTAGAAGTTTTTGGTGATGATCCTCGATCCGACGGTCTCAATGGCACCTTCAGAGCGATGTAATGGAGGATGTACTACGAGCCCTCTCTTTCTGCACATCCTCTTTGTCAAACAGGAAGCTTATGGCTAAAGCGCTTCCTTGTGGAGCACATCTCAATAAAGTGCTCCCAAGTGGAGCGCCTCTCAACAAAGTGCTCCCTTGTGGAGCGCCTCTCAACAAAGAGTTCCCTTGTGGGGTGCTTTTGGATTTAAAATGAAGACCTGGCGCTTTGAAGACCTCTAGGAGGAGTGCTTTTAGCAAAGCGTGGATTCTATTCAGACTTAGCCATTTTATCAACCTTACTCACTTAGCCATTTTATAAAGCGCTCCCTTGAGCGCTTTTCAACAAAGCGCTCCCAAGTGGAGCGCTTTCTGTTTGAAGTGAAAACTTGATATGTTGAAAGTTTTTGAGGGGCTATTTCTTTTAAGTGTCGATTTTACTTGTACTTAGCCATATTATGAATTTTTTCCATGTAGTACTCTAGCTATATTTTGATAAAGCTCTTGGAGAGGACCTTTCATCAAAGCGCACCCTTGTGGAGCGCTTTTCCCTAAAATACTGGTTTTGAATTTTGAATATTTCAGGGAGTAGCGTCTTTTAAACCAAGTGTTGATTTAATTTATAGTTAGCCTTTTATCACATTGCCTTATCCACTTAGCTCTGTGGACCCTCCTGATAAAATCTTGGCAAAACCCTCTCTTGTTAGGAGGGTTTTGCACTGCAGGGTATTGAGCCTCACTGGCGGGGTATTGAGCCTATATCAATGCGAATATCCCAGGCCTTATCCTTGGGTTGCAAAGTCATTTCTTCTCTAGATCTTATTTTTTTTTGTCGCTTCCACTGGGCTCTCTGTCTTCCTGTTCCTCACTATCCTTAGACTCTTCGTTCGTTTCTTCTTCCTGCTCGTCTGAGTCTTCGCCCTCTGAACCCGATTCGATTTTTGTCTTCACCTTCTTCATCCGATGGGGGGTGCTGAGGGAGAAATTGATCCAATGACTTGTTGAAAATTTTTTTATATATAGCTGAAGCATCCATCCAATGGTCAAAAGAATATGAAGGGTGCTTTTGGATCTCAAAAATCAGACAGCAATAAGTGTCGATGTGCTCCAGATCAGCAAATACCAACACCCTATCAAATTCATTCAAACAAGATTCAATCTGAGCATACTTGGTCATGAGCATAATGATCTGTGCATCTGAACTCGAGGTGTTCAACGTGTCTATATCAACAGGATTGTCAAAAAAATCAGCCCACATGGGCTCCAACTCTTTTATTGATAGAAAAGGGCACTCTGGATCTATGAAACCTGGAACTCCAATGTCAATGAGGGCATCCAAGTATCGTAGTGCAATCTGGCGCTCTTGCAAAAGAGCGTCTGAAATCAAGTGAGCTTTTTTGGCCAGCTCAACCTTTGTGAAATAATAATGCAATGTGGTCTTAGCATTAGATAATGATCGGGCCAGATCACTCATGGGTTCCAAGCGAATAGGTACATCCTCTATTTTCCTAAGCTGGGTAGCCAAGTCTAGCCAGTAATTAATATCTGCCTGAGCTGACTCTAGAGTTGGGTTCCCATCAAGAATAGCATCATGCGCTAGGGTTTGGAGGGGTTGGAGTTCCTGGATGTGTAATGGTCCTAAAAGTCCTTTGGGGCCCAGTTCGTGGTTTCTTAGCAATTTGCTGTAGAAGGGGAACTTCAGTTTTTATTTTGGGAAGAGCGCTCTTCTTTTCAAGTGCTAGCTCATTAGAAGGAGGGTCACCCAAAAAAGCTTTACATTTCCCTAACAGGTCATACTACGGATGTACCAAATCGTCTACTTCATCAGGATTGTGTCCTGCCTTGGGCACAAAATTGGCAAAGGAAAAAGGGTGATAAGTATCAATGCAGTCATCATAGATAACTGAGAACTGCTCATCAATCACTAGCTTGTTAGCTGTAGCTTTGTCTTGGTGCACCCTCATGATCCACCATTGCTATATTTTATGGTCTGACCACTTCGAGTACCTAAATTTTATAGTGCTTTTGATAGATATGGGCAGCTTCTGCTCTTGGTTCACCGCGGGGTTATACTCAATATCCATTGTATAGAAATCGAACCAAGGTGGTAGGGGCTCCATTTTGTCCACATACCATTCAAGCTCCAATCCAAGAGGATTATTTTTCTATCTCTCTATGTCCAAGCACGAAAAAGAATGAAAAGCTTGAAATTTAATATTTTTCTGTATTATACCCAGTGGGTCCCATTTCCACCGATGGGGAAGCTCAACCAATCCAAACTGGGAAAGTGTAATAGTTAGAACCGCATTCTGACCACACTGAGTTATCTTGACTCCTCCAAAGTCGAAAGGGGTGGAGACTATGACTTTTCTCCCATGACCCTTTCCATACTCTTCATTAGTATGATCTAGCTGGTGAGCCACTTCTAAAGCAAATTGGAACGGAGTGGTGTAAAAGGCAATAAGAAAGGTTTTTCTAAGAACCCGTAAACTCTGATGACATAACCCTGCATAAGGAAGAAAGTATCTCCCAAAAACTATTCAACCAACTATTCCCCCAGTTCTATCGAGAAATGTTCATACTAGCCATAAATCAAGCTCAACGCCGGACCCAAAAAAATCTTATTAAAAACATAATAAGATCTACTTACAACAAAGTTGTCCATCCAAAGGTAAACTGGCACTAAATTCTCTTCAAGGTCTGTCTGTTGCTTTGGGACAAAGCAAAATTTCTCGTGCTGACTCTTGAAAAATAACCACACCATTACAGAAGAGAGTCTGAACTGATGGTTTTGATCATCATGAAGAAAGCCAAAGAGGCATGCAGCTACCGTGAGATGAATTCATCCCAATCATAATAAAATGGACTGGAACCTGGCCTGGATTTGGAGGGGAAATAATATTGATTGTCTAAAATGGACTGTGCAATGGCCACCTTCCAGTCAGTGGCCCACTCATCAGTCGCCAAACCTATCACCCATGCTAGGATAGAGTAAATTTTAGGCTATGAAAATTCAGCCAAAGACCTTGGGAGTGTAGGCAGGTTACTAGATATAGCTGTATATTTCAACTGGCTCGTCATAAAATATTTCATCCAGGGTGTAGGCTGATATCTAGTAGCCTCTTCATTGGTGTACAACCTCTGTAGAAAAATACCAAAACGATAATTTTCTCCTCTGGTGAACACTTCTCGAAAAGACTTAGTAGTAATTACAAATAACATGTCGCCCTTAGCATCTCCAACCATCTGTGACAGAGGATCATAAAACCTGGCCACTGTGTGTATGAACTCGGGACAGGCGTGAACATGAGTGCACATGTAAAAATACAAGTGCGAGTGGAGTACAATGGCCAACGGGTTTTCAACTGGGCTCTTCATGTATGCTTCCTCAACGTCTCGGCGTAGCTGCTCTATGTCCTTGTTCGTCACCAGGCAGACTCTATAGCGAAAGAAAGGGTGATGCAGAGCCACTAGCTCCTCAATGTGTTTCTTTTTCTTCTTCCTCCAAAGCTTCTTTGAATCTAATGGTTTTGTAGATATAGTTTCATTTTGTGGTTTTATATCTTTTGGAGCCTTTTTCTTATGCTTCTTCTCCTTTGGTACTTCTTCAATTACTGTTTCCTCCGCCACTTCCTTTCCTTTTTTACCCATGGTAGTTGAGTGCTTCAGAAGGCTCTAGTTTATGTGTCATAGTAGAGAGATTTGGAATGAGCTTGAAACTGACTGAGTAAGCTCCGTTTTATAATACCCTTACTTGAACCTACCACCTTCAATGGTGGCCACCCATAGTTAATGCTGGGATGAACGTGCATGCAATCGGGCGCCTTCAATTTCCTTCGTGCGGGTGGATTTTTCATAAAAAAATAAATAACGACGGTGGACAAGGATGTTTCCACGGGATGCATTGTTGTTGTTAGGAGGCATGTCCATAGATTTGAGTCAAAGATCAACTTTGGCTAATGGAGGATAAGGAATGTTTTGATTTGATGGGGCATACAACCCTTTCTCTTTTAAAACTCGTGTCGGCTTAGGGTTTTGAAAATGACTTTTATGGTGCACATAATCCTTTTGGACACTTGGCAAAATATGAGCGGACAACCAAAACTTAAAAACTAAAAGGGAAGGAAAATAAGGAAATAAAACTATGCTAAGGAATTTAAAAAATAGCTACAAATGGGAGCGAATCCCAATGAAGCACCCCCAAGATTTATTCTTTTATTCCTTTTCCTTGGGCAAAGTGCTCCCTAGTGGAGCACTTCGGTCTCGGAGTGCTCCCTTGTGGAGAACTCTGGCCTTGGAGCACTCCCTTGTGGAGAACTCTAACCTTGAGAAAAACATTCCCTTGTGGAATGCTTCAGCCTTGGAGCACTCCCTTGTGGATCGCTCTGACTTTGAGCGAAGTGTTCTCTTATGGAACACTTCAGCCTTGGAGCACTCCCTTATGGAGTGCTCTGGCCTTGAGCAAAGTTTTTAGTTATGGAATGCTTCAGCCTTGGAGCACTCCCTTATGGAGCGCTCTGGCCTTGAGCGAAGTGTTCCCTTGTGGAACGCTTCGACCTTGGAGCACTCCCTTGTGGAGCACTCTGGCCTTGAGCGAAGCATTCCCTTGTGGAACGCTCTGGCCTTAGAGAAATTCCTTGTGGAGTGCTCTAACCTTAAGCGAAGCGTTCCCTTGTGGAAAACTCCAGCCTTGGAGCACTTCCTTATGGAGTGCTTTGGCATTAAGCAAAGCATTGCCTTGTGGAGCACTCCGGCCTTAGAGTACTCCCTTGTGGAGTGCTCCAACCTTGAGCAAAGCATTTCCTTGTGGAATGCTTTGACCTTAGAGCACTTCCTTGTGGAGCACTCTGGCCTTGAGCGAAGCGTTCCCTTGTGGAACACTTTGGCCTCGGAGGACTCCCTTGTGGAGCATTCCAACCTTGAGATAAGCGTTCCATTATGGAATGCTTCAGACTAGGAGCACTCCCTTGTGGAGCGCTTTGACCTTGAGCTAAGCGTTCCATTATGAAACGCTCTAGTCTTGGAGCACTTTCTTGTGGAGCACTCCAACCTTGAGTGAAATGTTCCCTTATGGAATGCTTCAGCCTTAGAGTACTCCCTTGTGGTACGCTCTTGCCTTGAGTGAAGCATTCCCCTGTGGAATGCTTTGGCCTCGAAGCACTCCCTTGTGGAGCGCTCTGGCCTTGAGTGAAGCATTCCCTTGTGGAACACTCTAGCCTTGGAGCACTCCCTTGTGGAGCGCTCCAGCCTTGAGTGAAGCGTTCCCTTGTGGAACACTCCAGCCTTGGAGCACTTCCTTGTGGAGTGCTTTGGCCTTGAGCGAAGTGTTCCCTTATGGAGCACTCCAGCCTTGGAGCACTCCCTTGTGGAGTGCTCTAGCCTTGAGCGAAGCATTCCCTTGTGGAACTGTTCGGCCTTGGAGCACTTCCTTGTGGAGTGCTCTGGCCTTGAGTAAAGTGTTATCTTGTGGAATGCTTCAACCTCAAAGCACTCCCTTATGGAGCGCTCCAACCTTGAGTGAAGCTTTCTCTTGTGGAATGCTTAGAATTTAGAGCACTCCCTTGTGGAGTGCTTTGGCATTGAGCAAAGTGTTCCCTTGTGGAGCGCTTTGGCCTTGAGCGAATCGTTCCATTGTGGAACGATTTGGCCTCAAAGCACTCCCTAGTGGAATGCTCTGGCCTTGAATGAAGCATTCCCTTGTGGAATGCTCTAGCCTTGGAGCGCTTCCTTGTGGAGCGCTCCGGCCTTGAGCAAAGCGTTCCCTTGTGGAATGCTTCAACCTTGGATCACTTCCTTGTGGAGCACTCTAGCCTTGAGCAAAGCATTCCCTTGTGGAGCACTCTGGACTTGGAGCACTCCCTTGTGGAGTGCTCCAGCCTTGAGTGAAGCATTCCCTTGTGGAATGCTTTGGCCTTGGAGAACTTCCTTGTGGATCACTCCAACCTTGAGTGAAGCATTCCCTTATGGAAAACTTCGATATCGAAGCACTCCATTGTGGAGCACTCCAACCTTGAGCGAAGCATTCCCTTGTGGAATGCTTCAGCCTCAGAGCACTCCCTTGTGGAGTGCTTCGACCTTGAGCGAAGCATTCCCTTATGGAACACTCTGACCTTGGAGCACTTCCTTGTGAAGCGCTCTGGCCTTGAGTGAAGCATTCCCTTGTGGAATGCTCTAGCCTTGGAGCACTCCCTTGTGGAGCACTCTGGCCTTGAGTGAAGCATTCCCCTGTGGAATGCTTCGACCTTGGAGCACTCCCTTGTGGAGCGCTCCGGCCTTGAGTGAAGCATTCCCTTGTGGAACGCTTTAGCCTCAGAGTACTCCCTTATGGAGCACTCTAGACTTGAGCGAAGCATTCCCTTATGGAATGCTTTGACCTCGAAGCACTCCCTTGTGGAGTGCTCTGGTCTTGAGAGAAGCGTTCCCTTGTGGAGCGCTCCGAACTTGAGCGAAGAATTCCCTTGTGAAATGCTTCGGCCTTGGATAACTCCCTTATGGAGCGCTCTAGCCTTGAGTGAAGCTTTATATATATATTTTATTTATTTCGAGCTCCAACTCCAGCTCCTCCTCCAAAGCTTCTTCAAATCTAATGGTTCTACAGATATAGTTTCATTTTTTGGTTTTCTATATTTTGGAGCCTTTTTATTACGCTTCTCCTTTGGTACTTCTTCAATTACTATTTCGTCCATCACTTCCTTTCCATTTTTACCCATGGTAGTCGAGTGCTTCAGAAGGGTTTGGTTTATGTGTCACAATAAAGAGAATTGGAATGAGCTTGAAACTGACTGAGTAAGCTCCATTTTATAATACCCTTACTTGAACCTACCACCTTCAATGGTGGCCACCCATAGTTAATGCTGAGATGAACGTGCATGCAGTCAGGCACCTTCAATTTCCTTCGTGCGGGTGGATTTTTCCAAAAAATTAAATAACGACGACGAACAAGGATGTTTCCACTGGGTGCATTGTTGTTCGTTAGGAGGCTCAAAGATCAACTTTGGCTGACGGAGGATAAGGAATGTTTTGATTTTATGGGGCGTACGACCCCTTATCTTTTAAAACTTGTGCCGGATTAGGGTTTTGAAAATGAATTTTATGGTGCACATAATCCTTTTGGACACTTGGCAAAATATGATCAGACAACAAAAACTTAAAAACTAAAATGGCAGGAAAATGAGAAAATATAACGATGCTAAGGAATTTTTAAAAAATAGCTACAAATGGGAGCGACTCCCAATGAAGCACCCCCAAGATTTATTCTTTTATTCATTTTCCTTGGGCAAAGTGCTCCCTAGTGGAGCACTTTGGCCTTGGAGTGGTCCCTTGTGGAGTGCTCCAACCTTGGATCACTCCCTTGTGGAGTGATCTGACCTTGAGCGAAGCATTCCCTTGTGGAGCACTCTGGCCTTGAGCGAAGTTTTCCCTTGTGGAACGCTTTGGCCTTGGAGCACTCCCTTGTGGAGAGCTTCGGCCTTGATCGAAGTGTTTCCTTATGGAATGCTTCAGCCTTGGAGCACTCCCTTGTAGAGCACTCTAGCCTTGAGCAAAGTGTTGCCTTGTGGAATGCTTCGGCCTCAGAGCACTCCCTTATGGAGCAATTTGGCCTTGAGCGAAGCATTCCCTTGTGGAATGCTTCGTCATTGGAGCACTTCCTTAAGGAGCACTCTGGCCTTGAGCGAAGCATTCCCTTGTGGAATGCTCCAGACTTGGAGCACTTCCTTGTGGAGTGCTCTGGCCTTGAGTGGAGCATTCCCTTGTGGAGTGCTCAAGCCTTGGAGCACTTCCTTGTGGAGTGATCCAGCCTTGAGCGAAGAATTCCCTTGTGGAACACTTCATCCTTGGAGCACTTCCTTATGGAGTGCTTCGATCTTGAGTGAAGCGTTCCCTTGTGGAATGCTTCAACCTCATAGGACTCCCTTGTGGAGCACTCTAGCCTTGAGTGAAGCATTCCCTTGTGGAATGCTTCAGCCTCAGAGAACTCCCTTGTGGAGCGCTCTGACCTTGAGTGAAGCGTTCCATTATGGAATGCTCTGAGCTTGGAGCACTTTCTTGTGGAGTGCTCCAGCCTTGAGTGAAATATTCCCTTGTGGAACACTTCGACCTTGGAGCACTCCCTTGTGGAGTGCTATAGCCTTGAGTGAAGCATTCCCTTGTGGAATGCTTCGACCTCGAAGCACTCCCTTGTGGAGTGCTCTAGCCTTGAGTGAAGCATTCCCTTGTGGAACGCTCTAGCTTTAGAGCACTCCCTTGTGGAGCATTCCAACCTTGAGTGAAGCATTCCCTTGTGGAACACTTCGACCTTGGAGCACTTCCTTGTGGAGCGCTTTGGCCTTGAGCGAAGCGTTCCATTGTGGAGTGCTCCATCCTTGGAGCACTCCCTTGTGGAGTGCTCCAACCTTGAGCGAAGTGTTCCCTTGTGGAACACTTCAACCTTGGAGCACTTCCTTGTGGAGCGCTCTAGCCTTGAGTGAAGTGTTCCCTTATGGAGCACTCCAGCCTTGGAGCACTCCCTTGTGGAGTGCTCTAGCCTTGAGCGAAGAATTCCCTTGTGGAACTGTTCGGCCTTGGAGCACTTCCTTGTGGAGTGCTCTGGCCTTGAGTAAAGTGTTATCTTGTGGAAATATTCAGCCTCGGAGCACTACCTTATGGAGTGCTCTGGCCTTGAGCAAAGAATTCCCTTATGGAACGCTTCGAACTTGGAGCACTCCCTTGTGGAGTGCTTTGGCCTTAAGCAAAGTTTTCCCTTGTGGAACACTCTAGCCTTCGATAACTTCATTGTGGAGCGCTCTAGCCTTGAGCGAAGTGTTACCTTGTGGAGTGCTCCGACCTTGGAGAACTCCCTTGTGGAGTGTTCTAGCCTTGAGCGAAGTGTTCCCTTGTGGAATGCTTTAGCCTTGGAGCACTTCCTTGTGGATGAATCCAACCTTGAATGAAGCATTCCCTTGTGGAATGCTTTGGCCTTGGAGCACTCCCTTGTGGAGTGCTCCAAATTTGAGTGAATCGTTCCCTTGTGGAACACTTCGGCCTCAGAGCACTCCCTTGTGGAGCATTTTGACCTTGAGTGAAGCATTCCCTTATGGAACACTTCGACCTTGGAGCACTTCCTTGTGGAGTGCTCTGGCCTTGAGTGAAGCATTCCCTTGTGGAACACTCCAAAATTGGAGCACTCCCTTGTGGAGTGCTTCGACCTTGAGTGAAGCGTTACCCTATGGAACACTCCGACCTTGGAGCACTCCCTTATGGAGCACTTCGGCCTTGAGCAAAGCATTCCCTTGTGGAATTCTTTAGCCTCAGAGCACTCCCTTGTGGAGCACTCCAACCTTGAGTGAAGAGTTCCCTTGTGGAACACTTTGGCCTCAGAGCACTCCCTTCTGGAGTGCTTCGGTCTTGAGCAAAGCGTTCCCTTGTGGAACACTTCGACATTAGAGCATTCTCTTGTGGAGTGCTCTGAACTTGAGCAAAGCATTTCCTTATGGAATGCTTCGGCCTTGGAGCACTCCCTTGTGGAGTGCTCTAGCCTTGAGTGAATATTTATATATATTATTTATTTTGAGAAGGAGAAAAATATTTCCTATCCAAAAGTGACAGATCATTCTTACAAAAAACCTCTCGGCCTATCGGGTGCAATTTCTTTGTTAAAGACCTCATCCTGGCTGCAAAAAGCCTTGTAAAGGTATTCTTGAAGAAGCCTCTTCAAACTATGGAGATCTTCTCCCTTTTACTTTCCAACTAAGCTTAGGAAAAGAAAACATGAACCTACTATACAAACATAAAGGACTATACATGAGAAATACCTGATCAACTAGAGGAGAGTGTCGGGACTTGGTGAGTAGTAAGCTTTCAATAGGAAGCCATTTACTGGAATTGGGAGTACATAACCCTCCATGTATTCCAACGTGAATGAATTTATTTGATGAACACTAGAGACCTGGAACGAACCCTTTTAGAAGGCATCAAACTTTTCATGGTTTTCTGAATTTGATTTTTTTACGTTCCACTTCAAAACTAAATCCCCAACGCTGAAGGTCCGATTAGAAGTTCTCTTGATGAATCAACTCTTGGTGGTTTTGATATGCTTGGCGAATACTTTTTATGTCTTTTATATTTCCTCCTCTAACTCTAACAATTGTTCCTACCTTGCATCCATCGGACTGAATTGGATTCCTTCGATGTCGAGCCATTTAAGAAGCTGTAAGGCTGGAAGCTCAATGTGTGTAGGTAAGACCACATATTTACCATCAAAAAATGAATAAGGAGAAGTATGGATAGACCGCTTGATAGAAATTCGATCGGCCCATAGGGACTGATTCAAGAGTAGGTTCCAGCTTCATTTATTTTTCTGTAGGGATTTCTTCAAAATTCATAGTAGGTTTTTGTTGGTGGATTCAACTAACCCATTTTCCTATGGGTATTAGTTAGAGAAAGGTTTCAAATAGATTCCATAACTGACCATGAATTCAAAAATATTTGCACCAGTGAACGGAGAACCATTATCTGAGACAATGGACTCCGGGATTCTGAATCGAGTGATAAAACCTTTGAGGAAGGAGATGACCACTTCTTGGCTCACCTCTTTGGTCAAAATTGCTTACGACCATCTGGTGAAGTAGTCTGTAGTAGTCAAGATATATTTGTGGCCGAAAGAATAATTGGGATTGATGATACTGATGAATTCCAAACCTCACTACTGGAATGGAGTCTCCACCTGAATGGGGTGAAGAGGAAGTGATGCATTCCTAACCCTTCTTGAGTAGCGCTGGCAACTGTCACAACACTGGCTGACTTTGAAGGCATCATAAAATATGGTGGGCCAATAGTAACTTGCTTTGATGATTTTTAGTGCCATAAATCTACCAAAAAAATATCCTCCCAAAATTCCAGAGTGAAATTCCTCTAGGATCTTAGCCTTTTTGGATTCTTTAATGCATCTTAGAAGGATTCCATCAATGAGCTGATAAAATATACCATTAGACGTTGGGACATACGTGCTAGATTGTAGGTGGAATCTTCTTCTTTGCAAAGCATCGAGGTGAGAGGGGCATCTGCCTGTATCAAAATATTTGATCAGGTCTTCTGTCCAGTCTGAGTTGCCGGTGGATGAGATTGCCAAGTTGCTATAAAAAATTATGCTATCTGAGTCTGGAATCATAGCTTCGGCCGTAGCATTTTTGGCTAACTCTTGACAGAGCGCTCTACCTTGGACCAACTTGGTAGGGCGTACCTCAATATCAAACTCTTGGATTTTGGTAACCCATATTGCCCTTCTATTCATCAACTCACCTTGGATGATGAAGCTTCGGATGTCAGGGTGTATGACATACACTATTGTTTTGCTTTGAGACACGAAGTGCCTAAAATTTTAGAGAGACCTCACCATCGCATGCACCTATCGCTCAATGAAATTTAACTTCTCTTTGTGAGGCTGAATGATCTAGATGAGAAATGTGATCAGACACTCATCTCCATATTCACCTTTTTGGGTTAGAATGGCTATGTAGCTTTCAGGCTCCTCAACCGCATACAAGATAAAATCTCATGAGTAATCAAGGTTGATAAGAATAGGAGCTTGAGCAATCCACTCTTTAATTTCTTGAAAAGCTTACCTCCTTTCATAAGTCCACTTGAATTTGATGTCCTTTTTCAAGAGTTGGGCCATTGGCTTTATTACCTGGGCAAAATCGACAATGAACTTCCTGATGAATTTTATCTATCCAAAAAAGGACTACATGACCTTCTTATTTATGGGAGGTAGAAGTCGGAGAAGTGCTTCTGCTCGAGCTAGATCAATTGTTAATCCCTTTTTAGAGATAATATTCCCGAGCAATTTTCCTTCTTTTATCGCAAATATTGACTTTTTGGGGTTGATGGAGACCCCAAACTCGTGATATTTTTCAAAAATTTATCGTAGATGCAAGCCGTGCTCTTCCTTTTTATGAGAGAAGACAATCATGTCATCTAGAAAAATTACAATGACATGATTGAGTAGTTTGCCAAAAGCGAGGTCCATCACCCTTTGAAAAGTAGCTCCGGCATTGGAAAGGCCAAAATACATTCGTTGATAGGAAAAAGTGCCCCACTTGGTCATGAATGCAGTATTATGCTGATATTCATATTTAATCCATATCTGGTTATAGCCTAAGAATCCATCTAGTAGACAGAAACTTTGTGCTCCTGCCACCATGTGAAGGATTTGATAAATCTGGGGTAGTGGGTAGCGATATTTAAATTTTGTAAGTCTATACACAATCAGATATCGTCATTCTTATTCCACATTGAAACCAAGTTAGCTACCTAGGAAGAATGCTTAATCGGATATATAATCTTAGCTTCGAGTATTTTCAACAACTCGACCCTCATTAAGTTTTGATCTTTAAATTTACGGGCTGCTGCTTCTATCTGAAAGGTCTGACACCCTATTATATCTTGATGGTATGTTGGATGATACTCTTGTCGTACCCCTTTAGGTCTTGGTAACACTAGGTAATGATGTCGGGATATTCTCTACACAGAACCTGAATCTACTGAAGCTCCTCGACTGTGCAGTCAGTCCTTACCATGATGACCTTCCCTGATTCTAACTCCAAGTTTAACTCCTTTTGGTTCACCTTGATCTTATGGTCGATAGGCCTATCATTTGTGTCGAAGAGACTTTCTAGCGTGATCAGGCCTTTCAGGATATGATTATTTTTAACTGAATCAAACCTTCATGGTCTTCTTCATTCAGAGCCCACTCTTCGATGGTTTACGCTTCATTGACCAAGAAGTTAACAAGCTGGTCATCATTGTTGAACACCTGCCAATGGAGTTTTTTTATTGAGAATAGAAGGTCGGTAAATTAATCTTACATATTTGGTTTGTGCATCATGTCATCAAATGGTGAAAATAGAGCACTGATGGAAGCTAGAATGTTGGCCAAATTGTTATTTTCCCTTGAAATGGACTTGACATTTAGTGCATCGAAGGAATCAAACAAATCCCACACTATTTTGTGATACACCTTTAGGTAGTGTTGTTTGTTGACACACTTGCTGGTGACTTGATTACATATTAGCTCGGAATATTCAAATATATGTAGTTGTTTGATGCCTACCTTCTTAGCCTTATTAAGTCTGAGATACAAAGCCTTGTACTTAGTTGCATTGTTCATACAACTCCAAGCTAGTTTGTATGAGTAAGTCTTCTATTCATCAGTTGGGGAGATGAGGGCAAATCCTACACCCATGCCATTTTTACATCAGGTACAATCAAAGTACAACTTCCAAAGCTAGTCTAATGTTGAGAGAGCTTTTGGGTGTGCTCGATTTTATTTCTCAAGCTTAGTGAACGTGTAGCATCCTAAGTTTATCCCATTCATAGAATTGAAATTGGTAAGTAGAAGTCATCCTCCAGTGGAGGCTCACTAATAGTTTCTTCTATTAGGTCGACTTGTATCTCTTTTACCATAAAATTGACAAAGACTGAACTCTTCTCCTCATCCTCGAGCTTCTCGATATGATTTCTTGTAGGTTTCTCATTGAAGAGCTTAAATATTTTTCCTTTGAAAGGGATATCTAGGTGAGTGTAGTCGAGTGAGAGGTAGCCTCATATATTTTCCATGAATTCTAGTGAGAGGCACATGCTAAAATACGGTTCCAAGTCGACCACCACAATTTCTTGTATGACCGTGACTTACAACATTTTATGGAGTTGGATGGCAACATCCTTGATAACCCCCACTATCTTCACTAGAATCCCGTCTAACTACAGTACTCTAGGGCTGATGCAGGTATACTCCATGCCCATGATTTTGTAGACTACTTTTGGCATGACAGTTGTGGCAGCACCGTAATTGATCATGCAGTTATGCATGAGCCACCCTTCCATTGAAGGGAAAGGTAAAATGGTGGGGGCCTATTTTTACCTGTGGCCGAAGTTCTTATTGGTTGAGAAAACACCGTCTGAGTTGGCTTGCTCTCCTTGTCTTGAGCGGACTTGAGAGACTCCTGCAATAAGTCAACTTGACTTGGAAGTTGGAGAGCATCGTATAGTCTTACCTTGGCGGGGACCTTCTTCATTTCTTCAACTATATTTTATGCCAAAGCGACTGGCCCTTCTGATCCTTTTATAGGTTCATACATATTTTGGTATTGTTGCATTGCATCTACCCGTTGGTGCCTGGTTAGTGAAGGGTATCAGAGCTTCTTCCTCGCCTGGTCTCATGCTTTAGCGGGGGGCTAAGAGGTCGTAGCTTTAGGCTGAAGAACTTTTTCTGTAAATCGAGGTGGTAAATGGTCTTTCAATAATTCGAACTGTTGAGCAGGCACCGTCGGATTGGGAAATTTTTCCTGGGGATGAGCTCTCTCGATCCATGACTTAGCTACTGGTTTAGGGGCTGGAGGAACTTTTAATAGATCCATTTGAACTGGATCTACCTCGATGGGATTTTTTCTTGCTCTAGTGAGAACAGAGACCTACTCAACTGAGGATATCATGAAATTTTGACCAGATTATCTGATCATATTAATCTTCTCATAAGGACCTCTAGCCAGGGTTTGGATATAATTAAGGTGTACCATACAGTCTTCTTCATTGTGTAGATCATTGCATTTTGTACACCAATATAAGGAAATGGAGGTGCCAGATTCTTTGCTGCTCATTACTGTCGACTTTCATTCGGGTTACCTGAGAGCACCGAAAACCACTTGATCTTTAGTGATAGGGGAGGAGAGAATCTCCTTTGATTGAAACCTTGGTCATTTTATATTTTCCTCATGGCGTTCATCTAATTCGCAATTATCTTCATATAGGCTTTTACTTTCGACAGCTCCTTTCCATGGGATTCTATCACAGTCACTTGATTTATACTCGCTTGACTGGAAGGTAGAGGCGTTAAAGTTGGTGGTGTTGGTAATGATAGATATTGAACTAGAGCTAGAATATGGGGTACCATAGATTCCTGATATTATAGCATAGACATAGGTTTATACTGGGAGTGCAGATTCCAAGATGGAATAGGTTGCATTTGATGTGTAGGTGGAGCAGATATGCTTGGGTACATATTTTGTAGAAAATATGGATAAATTGGGGTCATCGCTTTGGGAGGTAACTTCCCGATAGCTATTAGGTCAACCTTTGACTTCTGGGCCTGCTCGTAGAGAGCAGGGAATGTATTGATATTAGCATATCAGATTTTCATGTTGATATCTGAGTGAAAAGCCCTTAGGTAATAGAACACAACCTACTTAGGTGTGGGTCGAAGGCCGTTTGTAACTCTTTGCCAGGTTCTTGCGAACCTAACATTGAAGTTAGCTATTTCTTATTGAGGATGCCTTTGAATAGTAGTAAACTAGTGTAATAGAGAGAAGGGGTCTACTTTTTCATTGAAGCCACTTATTAATTGTCTAGACAGTTGATCCCATGTAGTAATGGTGCTGGGCAGGAGTGATCAGTACCAGTAAATAAGCTTACCTCTCAGCGAAAGAATCAACAACTTCACCATGATGTATTCATTGGTGATTTGATGGATGGTTTCCAGTACTGCGACGTATTTTATGTGCTCTTATGCTATCTTATTAGTGCCATCGTAATTAGGTAGATATTTTAAGGTCACGGATGGCATCGTGTGTTGAGACTACAAGGCTAGTGGTCTTGTATGGTTCCAAGCTATGAACTGTCGATGAGGAGCTGGTTGCACCATTGGGGGAGGCTGATTGGGTAGAGCTTGCTGATCTGAAATGATCAGAACACTCAAAGCACCCGATTGAATGTTTGGTGAAGCTAGAGTATACTAATGATCCAGGGAATTCAACGGATTTGGAGGCAAGCTGGTCGCTATGCTGTCAGGAGTTGGATTTTGTGAATCAAGAATAGCTTCTTATGGTGACTTCTCAACAAGCAAAATTTTTGACTCAACCACCCTAGGATAATATCCTAAAGCATCGATGTCAAGCTCATAGAAATCGAGTTCTTCTGTTGTATTTCTAGCTTTCCACCTTGTACGCATGAAGACGTGAGATTTTATACTGGTCTACAATATTTGGAGGCATTTGAGTTTAGCAGAGTCGCAAAATGTTCAAATTGGACAACAATAATATGAACATCACTTCTTAATACTGGTTTAACATGGAACATTTGCATCCCACCTAGCGTGCCAAAAATTGTTGGCAATCGAACCGACCTAGATACAGGTTTTATAAGTCTGCAGTGCCATATGCCTGCTGCCAAGCATTGAATTCCAAAAGGAAAGGGATGTATTCCGTGGTAATCTACAGTAGGGCTGGTTCCAAAAATAAAAATGGGGGATTGGAGATAAGGGATAGAAAGATACTGAAAGAGATGGAAAATTACGAAAAGGAATGGAAAATGGCCAAAGGCCAGAAATGTAGGGTGATGGACCAGAAGCATGATAGAAAGCTTAGCTATTTGAACCAACAATAATAAAAATAATGAATTTTAACAGAAACCAATATCAAATCCTCAAAATCATATAAAGTCCAACAAGCATTCCAGGGATTAATATTCTATCAACAACAAAATCCAAAAAATAAAATTAAACTGAATGAAAAAGACACTAATTTAATAGAAATGACAGAATATAAGTCATACACAGATTTTAGAAGTCTCAACATCGGAGCCAGAAGCCTTTATTTTGGGAACAGATTTCAAGTACACAACTGCTTTTCTAGCAAGGAAGGGAAGAATATTAAGTTTCTCCACTTGGTTGCTTATATGGACAAGTGTGCAATATTATCTATTTAGGCTATGCCACACTATGATGCGCTATGATATGCCTCATTAATGCTCTTGGGTGGAGATATTCCTCACCCACCAAAATGGCATACCTCATCAATGTGCTTGGATGGAGAGAATCCTCACCCATGTGCATTAATAAGCACAAAATATTGAGGAGAGAAGGGAGTAAATGACAACTAGAGTTAGGTGAACCTAGGTTAAAAATAGAGGGGTGGTCTCATGATGAATGTGGGTTAGGTGTAGGAAGGTGCTTAGGATGGTCAAAGGGGCTAAGATAGTAAACATTAATATTCGTAAGGTTGCAATGTATTAATTAAAGTAATTGCATAATTTATTAAATATTAAATTTAACTAATGCCAATATGACACTTTTAGGTGTCTATAGGTCCCTCCAAACCCATCGAAAGTAGTAGTATTCCAAGTTTGGTATCTCTTGAAGGATATAACTGTCATTGGAATTGATTAAATTGATAGAGCTCTAGCTCCCCCTTCTTCGTAGAGACCCACCTGATCCTCCTAACCCTTGCCAACTCCACCCCATCCTCAACATTGCTAGGGTGTATATGCCATAGTCACCATATGATCATATGCTAATGTGGAGAGAATGGGCAAGAAGATATATAATTGAAAATTAAAAGCCAAGTATTCTCATTCATTACTTTTCATATATATATATATATATATATATATATTACATGAATAGGTATGATTTGAATAGACATACCTTTTTATAATATAACATTTATAAAGTTATATTAATTATTAATTAATAATAGTTAACTACTAATTTTAGTTAATTAAATGAGGAATCTTATTCATCATTCCTCCCAACAATATGTGCATTGGACCCCAATGCGTTTAGAATAGGAGGAACAAAGATCTTGAGAATGAGGAGGCGGCCATGGGGGAGGCCGAGGATGTGGCACTATGCACGTGAAGCAAGTGAGTAGGAATGGTCTTCAGAGCATATTAATGGTACTCTCTTCCCAGGAATCTAGATCCTTCACAATGATGGATTTGATGTTTGGAACAATAGAAGCAAGTGTGCCAACATTTAACTTTGCTTGGATAAAACTTTCATCCTGGAATATGTTCTTCAACTTTGTATGTCGAGAACAAGCATGCATAGAGTGATCATGGTCCACTCCTAATATAAGTTGTTGAGTGAAGAAATGAGTCTCATCCTCAATGAGATCACCTTTAGATGTATTTTTCAAAATTTTGGCAAGCTTCTGATCCACTAAGCCACTAATAGAGGACACTTTTGGAAGTGAAACAAGACTAGAAACATCATCTTCTATGATGTACTCTAGTGTAGGTAAAGGAGGATCCTCGACTTTTGAAACTTTTGGAGCCACAACAACAAAATATATTGAAGGGATTTTTACTTTTGCACATATTGAAACAAATTTGTGCCAACCTATAGGAAGAAGAGGAAATTGTAAAACATAAAATTATCCATTCATGCACATATTGACCCTTATCTATAGGGTCTCCAAGGATTGGACAAGAGTCTCAATATTGTCCATAAAATCAGCTTTGGTCATGTTGATGTTGCTAAACTCTTTCCAAGTTGTATCTTCCATATTTGACACATTTTTCATTATTTGAGCACACAACTCTTTGGTTGTCTATGCTAGCTCTTGGATCTCCTGTAGATCCTAGAGATATTTTGGGCTAGGCAACATGGTGCTAGCTCCTAGATGTCTGTATGAAATGGACAAAAGGCTAAGACCTTCAAATTTTAAAACTCCTTAATGTTCGAATGGTCTAGAAATATAGTTGACCATGTTGAATGAACAAAAGGTATGCCTTGACATTCAAATGATCTAGAAATATAGTCAACCATGTTGAATGGACAAAGACAGAGGCCAAATTATGGAGTGACTAGATCCACAGGTAGATTGATATGCTTTGATACCAATGATGTGGAGACAATGGGCAAGAAGATATATAATTGAAAATCAAAAGCCAAGTATTCTCATTCATTACTTTTCAATATATATATTACATGAATAGGCATGATTTGAATAGACATGCCTCTTTATAATATAACTTTTCATAAAGTTATATTAATTATTAATATAGCTGCTAACTAATTATTAGTTAATAATAGTTAACTAATAACTAATTATTAGCTAATAATAGTTAACTACTAACTAATTATTATTTAATTGAATGAGGAATATTATTCATCATATGGTCTTGTAGCTCATTTATGACCCGCCTTCCTAGTGGCAGGATACCCGTGTATGTCCTCTAGACTCGCTCTAGGTTTCTAGCCCATATGTATATTATTGGCCACTTCAGGTTAGGCAATGGCCCTAGCAGCACATGCAGTCTATAGAAAACTATGTATTCCCAACACCATACCTAGAGCAATGTCATACACACTAGCATTGTATGTTGTTTGTACATAATATTGTACAATGTCTTATATAGGTAGGCCAAAACATACGGAAGATCATATCAAAAGAGAGATTGGCCAACCTCCTATAAATAAGAGGATTGGACTCCCTTTTGGTAGATCAAATTCGAAGAGAGATTTTTGGAGATCTGGATGCTAAGTCAAATTCTTCCAAGTGATCTAACAAGTTTGTGAATGCCATAAAGTGATTTCAAGTGCTCTTTCTATTTTGGGTTGTTCTGCTGCTACTTTGCTTTTGTGATTAGGTGCTTTTGGTGGACAAGTGTGAGAGCTTTGAGGAGGGTCTACCATTTTAATTTCTGCCTTCATACTTTTGTGGCTATTTTACTTCCACCATAAGTTAACTAGGTTTTTATTTGCATTACTGATTTTGTAGATCATTAATATTCCATTCAACATTTCATTTTTAGCCTTGATAGATCTATTAAAGGCCTTGTTACGAATTTGTGCCTTGTACTTACAAGACGCAAATTTGGCAAGATTGAATTTGCGATCGCCCCTTATGGGGCATAAATTTGGTTTATTAAGGTCTTGGGGTAGGTTTTTGCTCCCAAAACCCTAACTTGCCTCTTACATATTCCATGTTAATCATATTCCATTATGTTCATGCTTTGTTTTCACTATTTCATGTTATTACATTTTATCTTGTTGTTTCCGAAAGGTCAACAATCACTTTTACTTTCAAATAATCAGTTAAAAGGACCAAGGGGGCTTGACTACTACACCTCCAAGCTTAGTCACATAGTGACCTAAGCAGACCCCCAAACACTAATGATTTTTTCCAAGGATTTTGAAGCTATTTTGTAGGTTTGAAGTTGTTGGATATATTTGGACACAAGTTTTAAGCTAGGATCAACCACTAGATTGAGTAAGTGCTTTGTTGGATATTTAGGCTATTTTTTGGGTGTCTATTTTTTCATTTTTTTCATTTCTATTTTAGATTTAGATCATAAATAAGAAAAAAATTAAAATATTTGGCTTTATTTCTAGGCATCAACAAAGAAAAGCATGCGGTTTTGCATCTTAGGTTAATTTTTTTTGTGCATTCTCTTGAACCAAAAAGAAAAATATTTACTTATTTGTAAAGTTAGGGTTATAGTTCTCATTGAAATAAAAATTTATTCTAGGGTTGTTTCTGTTTGCTTACATTACTGTTTGCCTTGCATTGTTCTTTAAATTTTCATAGTTTATATCTTAGTGAGACCAAATATAGGTGCTTGTTCAATAAACACATCCAAAAATTTCCACCCAAACTTGGAGCGAGTCCTTAAACTGTTCTTGGTGAACCCTTCGATCGTCTATACCCCTGAGTGTAGAGGTAACAACATAGCCCTTGTAGTCACCTTGGATCCCAATAGATCCAGTCGAGAATTGTATGCGGTAGGGTAGTTTTACCCCCTATACAATTAGAAATTCAAATTTTGATGGGTATGCTAAAAATAGCCCAATTTCTTAAAAGAGAAAAACTATTGAATGACAAGAATTTTCTAGGGTTTTTAATGAGGAAAACAATTAGTGGATACTAAATAACATAGGCATGACTTTGATACTTCCTAAAATAGACTTTTCTAGGTTTTATAGAATAGAGCCACAAAGTTAGTTGATTAAGCCTGAGCAATGGTATGAGATCCATGAAACCCATTTTAACCAATAGATCTTTATAGCCACTTTTAATTTTGATCTTGAAGCCCTAAATTAGTACTAGTGGCTATGAAAATAAATCCCAAATATTGGATGAAAACAATTTAAAAGAGAACTCCTCAATAGATTTGGACCATCAAAGTTTGAATATTTTATTGGTGTCCTCACTAAACTTCAAAAAACAAGTATTGTGCTTGATTATAGTATTGCTTTTGAAAAGCTTTCAAATAGAACTGAAGCTATTCTAGATGAATTCTTCAAGATTTTTTTTGGCCTAAAGGAAGAGGCAAGAACTAAGGTTTGAATAGTTAAGCCAACCACCTACATTATGGTCATAGGGATAGCTAAAATAGTAGAGAACAAATGAAATGCTCAATAGGAGGCATCTAGACCCCTACATTTCAAAATAGAATCTTTGCATTTGCAAAAAATACTACTCCAAAATCTCCAATAATTAAGAGGCTAACACCAAAGGAGATGGTAAACTGTAGATCCAACGGACTCTAATATAACTATGATGAGAAGTGGGCCATAGGGCATAAGTGAAAAACCTAATACCTCTATCTTCTGGATATGAGCAATGCTTCAACTTCTATAGAAATAGGGGATAAATTTATGGATTCAATAGAAGAGACACTAGAATTAGTGGATGTCGAATCACCAACTAAGAATCAAGAAGAAGAGATTCCTACCCTTTCTTTGAATGACACTATAGTAATATCAACCCCCCAATGCATGATGGTCCAAATATTTCTCAAAGGGCACAAATTTTTGATCCTATTGAACTCAAGAAGTACTAATAATTTTACTGACCCTAGTGTTGCCAAAATAGCAAACTATTTCATTTATGGCTATGATTAGGTTTAGGTAAAAATTGTTAATGGGGATATCATGACTTGTAAGGGAAAGTACTAAAATACTTACCTATCCATAGGTGACTATCACTATCAGAATGACCTCTATGTAGTCCCATGGGATGGAGTAGACATTGTATTGGGTTGACCTTGGCTACGAACGCTAGGAACAATGTCTTGAAACTTTTCAAAACCTTGGATGCAATTCACTATAAATAAAAATCCCACACCATTCAAGGAGTGAAAGCTAGAAATAACTAGATCATAATATTTTATCAAATGTAAAGAATGATTAATAAGGGTTATATGGAAGTTATGGGTAGTTTTTTCCAAGTGTAGTTACGTGTTATCCAATATGATAGGATTATTTTATACTTGCAACTATATTACCTAAGAATTAGTAGGTCTCCTTCAATACTAAATAGCTATCACCCAATAGATTGAAATATCATAGAATCAACTTAGTTCCTAGAATTCAACCTCCAAATATTTAGCCATACAAGTACCCATATTACCAAAAGAATGAGATTGATCAATTGGTGAAGGAGCTATTAGACATAGGGCTCATCCATCCAAGTACAAATCAATTTTTAGCCCCTATATTATTAGTCAAGAAGAAGGATGGGTCATGGAGAATGTGTGTGGAATTTCATGAAATCAATAATATAACCATAAATAATAAGTTCCCCATCTCTGTAATAAATGATTTTTTGGATGAACTACATGGTTCTTAGTATATTATCAAATTGGACCTTAGGTCAGGGTATCATCAGATTCATGTTCACAAGGATGGAATTACCAAAATAAATTTTAGGATCTATGAGGGGCATTATGAGTTATTGGTCATGCCCTTTGGACTTAACAAAGCACCATCGACTTTCCAAGGCTTGATGAATAGGGTTTTAAAACAATATCTATGAAAGTTCACATTGGTAATTTTAAATGACATACTAATCTACAATAAAATATGGGAAGAGAATATATAACATGTTGACCAGGTGTTGAAGCTTCTATAGAAAAACTAGTTGTATGTAAAATAATCTAAATGCACCTTTAGGGCAACCAAGGTAGAATATTTGGAGTACGTTGTGGCCATAGATGGTATTTGTGTAGATCTAGCAAAGATAGAGATAATGGAGTGGCCCAAACCCAAAATATTGAAGAGCCTTGAGGATTACTCAACCTTACAAGATATTATGGAAATTTTATCAAGGAAAATGGAAAGATAATGGCCCCTTTGATAACTAAGCTTAAGAAGGATGCATTCACATGGAACAATACAATTAAGTAGGATTTTTTGATTTTGAAGGATACCACGTGCCATACACCAGTCTTAGCCATACTTGGTTTTTCCAAATAAATTATCATCAATAGTGATACCTCTAGAGTGGTATTGGGGGTAGTACTTATTCAAGAAGATCGATCACTTGCATTCATCAACAAGGCCTTGTCAAGGTAGAATGTTTCCAAATCAACTTATGAGAAGATGATAGCTATCATATTTTTTATCCTCCATTGGTGACCATAATTATTAGGGTAAAAATTCATCAAGATAGATTATTGTAGCCTTAAGTATCTCTTGGAACAAATAATTTATTTCCATGAGTAGAAAAAATGGGTGATTAAGCTCTTAGGATATGACTATGAGATAGTATATTGCTAGGGAAAAGAAAATATGGATGTTTATGCTCTTTATAGACTACCTAAAACATAAGATATTCTCTATGCAATATCCATCCCTAAGGCCGATTGGATTGAAACACTTAATTCAGAATGGTAGGAAGACCCCATGATTGCAAAGATTATTTAGGACTTGTAGATAGTAGTAAGAGACCATCCCAATTACTCATGGAATCATGGGAAGTTGTTCTATAAGCATCATGTTGTTATTCCACCAACTTCACAACTCAAATAATAGATTCTTACAGAGCTTAACTCTTCTTCGATAGGAGGACACATTGGTTTATTGTTAATTTATGAATGAGTAAAGCTTAGCTTCTACTAGCCCAGGTTGAAGTTAGATGTCAAACATTTTTGAATAGTTGTGATACTTGTCAATGTCATAAAGTAAAAATGATCAACACACTAGGGTTACTTCAAATTTTTCCCATTCTAGAGTCCCCATGGATAGACATATCCATGGACTTTATTGAAGGACTTCCTCTATATAGAAGTAAATCAATTATAATGGTGATTGTGGATCGATTGACCAAGTTTGCTCATTTTTTTCCTTAAGCCATCCCTATACTACTAGGACAATGGAACAATTTTTCATGTATTAGATATTTAGACTCCATGGGAGCTCACACTCCGTAGTCAATGATAATGATAAGATATTCACTAGTAAATTTTAGGAGTAACTCCATCACATTTAGGGTACCCAGTTAAAAATAAGCACATCCTATCGTCCACATATTGATGGTTATATGGAGGTGGTAAATAAATATCTCAAGATATATCTTTGATGTTTTGTTTTAGATAAGCAATCCGAATTAAGTCAATGGATTCCCTTAGCTGAATGGTGGTACAATACCACTTTTCATACAACCACAAGGATGATACTATATAAAGTAGTATATGGTCAACCATCTCCAACACTCATTTCTTAATTTCCAGGTAGCTCAAATGTGGAAGTAGTTGACATAGTCCTTAATTTTTGGTAGGAAGTCTTAGTAGCTCTCAAACAAAATTTGGCTTCCACCTAGAACTGTATGAAACAACAAGCACATAAACACAAAACTAAGGGGGAATTTACTAAGGGTGACATGATTTTCCTTCATATTCAACCTTATAAATAGATGTACCTCAAACAAAAGGGTCAAAATAAGCTAACACCCAAGTTTTATGGACCCTATAAGGTAGTACAAAAAATAGGGGAGTAAGGTTATGCATAGCGACAAAAATTCGTTAATAAGCAAATATTAGCATTTTTCAAAATGAAATTTGGTGAATTTTGGGATCCTAGCCATCATCCCATTCACCCAAAATATTTTTTTTGGTCGGTTCCCCCAAAAATTATAATATTCTAACTTTTAAAAATTTAAATCACCAGCCCTCTCGCACAAATTTTGGACTGATTCGCTTTAAAATTATATATAATTTTATTAACCTAGACAAATTAACCCCACTATATATACCAAAGCATACTATTACTTGTTATACATTCAAAAAAAAAGGAGAAGCCAAAATTCAAGCAAAAAAAAAGAGACAAAACCAGAGAAGTTGAAAAAAGAGTGATTGGCAACAGATGAAGAATAAAATATAAAAGACTATAGGTACACAATTTATTTTGATGCCTTATTTTACTTTTGTCATCACTACTTCCATGCATACAGACTCCCTGCTCATCCCAGCTTGGATGACTATATGCTCTCCAAGGTCGTCCCTCAAATGAGGTCTACCAACCCACCTAGGTTATCCCTTGCATGAGGTCTACAGAGTCACGCAGGTTGTACCTCACATGAGGTCTACGAACTAATGTAAGTCATACTTTACATGAGGTCTACCGACTCACATAGGTCATCCCTTGCATGAGTTCTACAAACTAACCCAGGTTATCCCTTGCATGAAGTCTAGAGACTTATCCAGGTCATCCCTTATAGGTCATCACTTGCAGGTCGTACCTGACCTGAGATCTATAGACTCACATAGGTTATCCCTCATATAAGGTATATCGACTCACACATATCATTCCTTGCAGGTCATCCCTTGCATGAGGTATACATACTTACCTAGGTCATCCCTTGTAGGTTGTCCCTCCCTTGCACGAGGTATAATGACTCACACAGGTCATCCCTCACATGAGATCTATTGACTCACACAGTTCTTCCCTCGCATGAGATCTATAAAATTACCCAATCGTCCCTTGCAGGTCATACTTCGCATGAGGTCTAAAGACTTACCAAGTCGTCCCTTGTAGGTCATCCCTTGTATAAAGTCTATAGACTCACACATGTAGTCTCTTGTTGATTATCCCTTGTAGGTCGGCCTAAGGTCTACAGACTCACATAGGTCATCCCTCACCTGATGTCTACCAACTCACGTAGGTCATCCCTTGCATGAGGTCTATCGACTCATATAGGTCATCCCTCACATGAGGTCTACAAACCCATTTTATCCCTTTTATGTCTATGGACTAACCCAGGTCATTCCTCGAATGAGGTCTATAGACTTTCCCTATCATCTCTTCTATAAGGCCTACAAACTCTTCTATGTCGTCTCTATTTATTGCTCCCTGATCATCCTAGCTTTGCTAACTACATTATCATATTTTCTTCCTTACCTGTAGACTTCTTGCTCTTCTATTATTTGACATATGCAGACCCTACCTTGTCAACTCTTCATTGATGCCTACATACTCATCCTAATTTCATTCCTGTAGACTCTCTTTTATGTCTCTTGTATGATGCCTATAGATTATTCCAGGTCATATCTATTTATTGCACCTTGATCATCCCAAATTTTTTGACTGCATTATTGTCTTTGCTTTCTTGTTTGTAGACTTCCTGCTCATCTATTCTTTTATGCATGTAGACCCTACCTTGTCAGATCTTCATTGATGCCTACAAACTTGTCCTAATTCCATGACTGCATACTTTCTCTATCATCTCTTCTTTTATGTTTACCAACTCTTCTAGGTCATCTCTATTATCTCATATTTGGTGCTTACAGACTCTGCTAGGTCATACCTCATATTTATTTTTCTAACATTTTTCATCATGGGTACAATGGCTCCAACTCACAATGGAAACAAGGGAGAAAAATCTTTTGTAAAAATATTATCCTAAAATATTTTAGCAATATCTCAAAATCCAAGGAGGCATCAAAACTTGCACAGTTACAAGGTACATACATTTTTTATCTAATTAATTAGTAATTTTAATAAATAATTTCAAAATAGGTCCGAGGTGTAGACCAATTGGTTCATCCAAACCCCATAAGGGGGGCGGAGGTCCAAGGTTCAAATCTCGGACCTCGTCGGACTGAACGCTTGTCCCTTTCCTGGTGCTTTCAGGGGTGTAAAAGGTTTAAAATGATTGTGGCATGGTGGTTATAGGGATGGTCTGCACAAATATCTGTGTGGAAGCTTTCGAGGTGGACAACGCAGAATACTATGGCAGCCATAAAAGCTGGACAACCTGCCTAGATTTGTGGCGACTACCAATTCCACCATGTTAAAAAAAAAATAAAAAAATATAAATAAATAAATAATATCAAAATATGATATAAAACATCTTTGAATGCATAATACCCAATTGATCTTGATATGCCTTTACTAGAAGATATTTACCTAATGAAAATTTCATCAATAATGACATGCAACAACTTAAGCAGTTACAAGGTACACACATGTTTTTCCTACTTAATAGTAATTTTAATAAGTCTTTAAAAAAATTATATAGAATATACTTGAATGCAGAGTAGCTAGTTGATCTTGATATGTCTCCACTAGAATATAATCCCCAAGATGAAATACATCAAAAAAATTTAATTAACAATGACATGCAACAATGAACAAAATCTTGAAACTGGCATACAAAGTCAAAATCAAAATGATCTTTCCAACAAAATGTACACTATAGGGAAATATTCGGCTAAGTCTAATAAATGTAGACATAGAAGCTCAACAAGATGGATTATTGGGAGGTCATTTCAGTTTGAATGGTCATCAAACTATCCATTTATTGAACCAGTGCTGCAAGAAGATAGTAATGCAAAACAAAAAGAAGCTAGATGTGTTATTTATAGTTGTAAATTAGGAAAAGATAAGAGAATACAACCTAATATAGAAACAATAGAAAAAAATTGTGGAAAATTTTATGTTAAAGTAAAACAAGCTGATGGAAAATTTAAGAGAACGCATAGGTAGAAGAATGCATCAGAATCCACACATGTGAGATATGCACTGTAAATTTTCCAGCCCTAGATAACTGCTGTCCTATGCTATTTTAAAATAAATTAGATCTGAGAATAATTTAATCAAACATGCAACAGTCACACAGATGTCTGGAAAAATAAACAGTGTGAACAACAGAAGATAAATATATTTTTGAACCTGAAATATTACAAATAAAAGAGGCTATAGCTACAACAGAACACTTATGCTCTCTTGCTGCTTTTCTAGCCAACAATCATAGTTCTTCTCCTCCTAAGCTTGTAGTTTTCCTTCTGCAATATATTCTCCTCCCATTATTTTTTGTGTGTCTAAAACACTCTTGATATTCTCCTTTTATCCTTGAAAAAGGTAACCCTAATATTTCTAACCCTAATATTAGATCTCATATCATATTGAGATGTAAGGTTAAGAATAGAAAATCACTTAAGTGAATATCAAAATAGAATCACTTAAGTGAATTACAAAATAGAATCACTTAAGTGAACTTAAAAATAGAAAATCACTTAAGTGAACTTAAAAATAGAAAATCACTTAAGTGAATTTCAAAATAGAATTAGAAATGTCTCGAACCACTTCTAGCACGTTCATACTAAAGCCTGTGCAAGAAGTTCCTGTTTGAGCTACATTTCTCAACACTCCCTCTTAGCGAGGAAGGAATTTTGCACCAATCCAAGTTTGTCTCTGAATGCTTCAAACTTCCTTTTCACTAAGGGCTTGGTCAGAATATCAACTACCTACTAATATGTGGAAATATACTGGAGCTTTACGACTCCCTTATGAATCCTGTATCATATGAAGTGATATTTTATGTCTATGTGTTTGTAATTGTCATGAAATACTGGATTCTTAGAGAGTTTGATACAACTCTGATTATCAAAGTATATCACCATGGGATCCAACTCTTGATCAATCAATACTGTAAGCTATTTGTGAAGCCAAATGGCCTCACAACTAGTAATACTGGCTACCATGTATTCAACCTCTGTTGAGCTAAGTGCCATAAAAGTCTGCTTCCTGCTGAACCAGGATATCATGCCTGATCCCAAGCTAAAGCAACACCCTGAGGTGCTCTTCTTGTATACTACATTACCTGCCCAATATGAGTCTGTATACCCCTGCAACCTCACTTCGCCATCTTCAAGATATCTTAGACCATACTCCACTGTGCCTCTTAAGTATTTGAGCACATGTTTTGCTGCTACCCAATGCTCCTATCTTGGCTCCACTTCACTGAAAAACATATATCTGATCAAGTGTTGACCAAATACATCAAGGATCCTATCAGATGCTTGTACAACATAGGGTCCACAAATTTTGAATTTGAAGCTATCACCTTCTTCAGATTAGTGATCATGGATGTGGCCATAGGTTTGCAGTTCTCTATCCAAAACCTCTTTAGGATCTCAACTGCATACTTACCTTACCCAAGTAATATCTCCCCCAGTCTCTGCCAAACCTCAAAACCCAAGAAGTAATGCATCATGCCAATGTCATTAATCTCAAAATTAGCTGCCATATTTGCTTTACCCCCTGTAATGAGCTTCTCTGCACTTGTAAGAAACAAGTCATCTACATATAGTACACAAATGAGTAGATCAGTCTCGATAAATATGTAATATAGATTAGGATTAGTATCACTTTTGGCAAAACCCACACTCTGCAAGTATCCATATATCTTGGAATACCATGCTCTTGGTGCCTATTTGAGTCCATATAATGCTTTCTTTAGCTTACAAACATGGGACTCCTTCCAACTTACCTCAAAGCCCTAAGGCTGCTCTATTTACACTTCTTCCTCAATGATCCCATTAAGGAAAGCCGTCTTCACATCCATTTGTTGATTCTACCATCCCATAGATGAAACTAAAGATATAGCTACTCTAATGGAAGTGTATCTGGTGATTGGAGCAAAAGTCTCCTCATAGTCCACTCCCTATTTCTAGGAGAACCCTCTTGCCACAAACCTTACCTTGAACTTCTTGATGCTACCATCTATAGCATGCTTAATTGTTTAGAGCCACTTGGAACTCACAACTGACTTCCCCTCCAGTCTTGGCACTATGTCCCAAACATCATTCTTCATGATGGAGGTGTAATCCTCCACCATGGCATCCTGTAAAACCTGTTGGTCTATTACATCCTGAAAACTGGTAGGCTCTAAATTTATGATGTTACTCATCAATGCCATGTATCTTGAAAAATTTCTTGGAGGTTTGCTCTCCCTAATCATGCTACTAGGAGCCTCAACATACTCCTCAGCATCCTTCAATGTTTGTGTAAGCCATTGAGGTCTCCTGATAGAATTGGAAGGGGCTAATGTCTCCACCTCCTCACCTGAAGGTTGTTTTAAACTGGAAACCACTGGTGTCTTTGGTGACCCTGGCTCAACCTTTGGAGCTTCTTGCTCCTCATTATCTATCACTGGAATAGGCTCATGGGACTTCTTGGATGCAACGTCCTCCTCAAAATTTACATCCCTACTCACTACTATCTTTCGCTTCTCTAGAATATAAATCTTGTAAGATTTTTAAGTATCACTGTATCCTACAAATAAACCCTTCCTAAGGGAGGGATCCAACTTGATCCTCTTCTCTACCAAAACATGGATATAAAATAGGCATCCAAAGATGCAGAAATGAATCACCTCTGGTTTCACACCAATGAATGCCTCCTCTGGTGTCATGTCCTCTAAGATCCTATGAGGACACCTATTCTGGATGTAAACTATTGTGTTGCATGCTTATGCCCAAAGAAACATTGACAAGCCCTGATCATGAATCATGGCCCTAGCAGTCCCTATGATGGATCAATTTTTTTGCTCTGTAATCCAATCCTGCTATGGGTTGTATGGAGAAATTAGCTTCCTCTTGATTCTTGCCTGCTTGTAGAAACCATCGAACTCCTTGGAGGTATATTCACCCCCATTTTCTAATCTCAAGACCTTGATCTTATTTTCTATCTAGTTCTCAACTAGAGCTTTGAACTCCTAAAACTTGCTAAAGACTTCATCCTTGGTATTTGAAAAGTAGATCCATGTCTTGCGAGAGAAATCATTAATAAAGGAAACATAGTACATGCTACCTAAAATTGATGCTACTGACATCGGTCCATAAACATATGAATGTAATAGATATAGTATCTTCTTAGAACTATACTCACTGTTTGGGAAAATAGCCTTTGCATGCTTTCTAAGCATGCACCCTCTGCATACTCATTTTTGCTCAATGTTGAACTCTAGAAGACTTGTGACTATCTCCCTCAGAATAGGCAACGCTCTATGATGCAAGTGTCCCATCCTCTTGTGCCACAAATCACACAAGTTATTATCGCTATGAACTAGGGCTCGAACAGGTTCACCCTGCAACCTGTATAGACTGCCTTATCTAACCCCTATTACTTGTGCTATTTTTGGTCTGGATTATTTTGGTCTAATAAACACATGCTGGTTCTTGAACTCCATTTCATAACCCTTATCCTCCATAGCTGAAACTGAAAGCAAGTTATTTTTGAGAACTGGAACAAATAAAACATCACCAAAGTCTAAATATTTCCTTGATTGGAGTTGAAAAGGAATGGTACCAATTCCTACAATTGGATATTTGGTTTCATCACCAAGCTCAACTTGAACCCCTGATTCCTGCTGTTGTAGATTGGTAAAACATTGTCGAGATGATGTCATGTGTTGAGATACCCCAATATCCACATACCAAGCATTCCTTGGAACTATGCTGGTAGAAAGGTAAGAGACCAATCCGAAATTCTTATTGAATTTGGTAGAAAACTCACTTATCTAAGTTTTTGCAGAGGCTACTACCTACATCTGCTGCTGCTTCCATTTTCCCTTCTTGTCTGGAAACTATGATGCATAATGGCCATGCTTATGACAAATGAAGTACTTGATCTTGCTCAAGTCCTTCTTCCTCGACTGTGAGGTTGACTCCTCATGCTTTACCTTATCATTTTTAGGTCCTTTACCTTTGCCCTTCTTGGTTTACCCAAAAATAGCTAGGTTATCATCACCACCTTTCTTGTTGGCCTTTGACTCCATACGAGTCTCCTCCTAGATGAAATCATCCCATAGTTTCTCAAATTTAGGAAAGTTCTCACGAGCACAAATATCTTTGACAAATGGTTCCCATGAAGCTGAGAAACCATTAAGTGCCACGTTTACCAAGTCTGTGTCTTCAACCTTCTCCCCTACTACTGCCAGTTGATCATGAATATGTGTGATCTTTATCAGGTAACTGGTAACGATGTCATATTTGGTCATCTCCATAGATTTGAGTTTATTTCAAAATATCATCTTCCTATTTATGTTCTCTCTCTGGTAGAGGCTAACTAGGGCATCAAAAATCTCCTTTGCCTTACTCTTCTCGGATATGTGAGGAATCAGGTGATCCTTCACTACATCCAAGATCATCCGCTTGGCCTTCACTTCCTTCTTTTTATGAGCTGCCAATTCTTGCGGATCTGTAGGCAAAGTCACATCATCCTTGACAATATCCCAAAGATCATTCTCTTCCAATAAGAACATTACCCTAACTTTCCAAGGCAAAAAATTTGAGGCACCTTCCAATATATCCTCAAATATAAGGCTAGTTGTTGCCATATTTGATATCTATTTAAATATTAATGACTAAAAAAAAATAGTCCTACAAATAAGCTTAGTCCTTCAAGCCAAAAAAATATGAAACCCTAACTGCTATTTTTTTTTGCTTGAAACCCTAACTACTATTTTTTTTGCTTGAAACCCTAACTCCTATTTTTTTTTCTTGAAACCCTAACTATTGAAATATTAATGACTCAAAAAAATAGATTGCAAATAAGCTTAGTCCTTCAAGCCAAAAAAAAAAGAAACCCTAACTGCTATTTTTTTTTTCCGCTTGAAAACCTAACTACTATTTTTTTTTCTCTTGAAACCCTAACTGCTATTTATTTTTCTTAATATCCAGTAGTGATCTACTGCTCTAAACCCTTGAGGATATCAATCACATAACCTAGCCCTGATACCATGTAAATTTTCCAACCCTAGATAACTGTTGTCCTATGGTATTTTAAAATAAATTAGATATGAGAATAATTTATTCAAACATGCAACAATCACACAGATGGCTGGAAAAATAAATAGTGTGAACAATAGAAGTTAAATATATTTTTGAACTTGAAATATTACAAATAAAAGAGGCTACAACTACAACAAAACACTTCTGCTCTCTTGTTGATTTTCTAGTTAGCAATCATTGTTCTTCTCCTCCTAAGCTTGTAGTTTTCCTTCTGCAATCTGTTCTCATCCCATTATTTTCTGTGTGTCTAAAACACTCTTGATCTTCTCCTTTCATCCTTGAAAAAGGTAACCCTAATATTTTTAACCTTAATATTAGATCTCATTTCATATTGAGATGTAAGGTTAAAAATAGAAAATCACTTAAGTGAATATCAAAATAGAATCACTTAAGTGAATTACAAAATAGAATCACTTAAGTGAACTTAAAAATAGAAAATCACTTAAGTGAACTTAAAAATAGAAAATCATTTAAGTTAATTTCAAAATAGAACTATAAATGTCTCAAACCACTTCTAGCACGTTCATACTAAAGCTCGTGCAAGAAGTTCCTGTCCGAGCTACATTTCTCAACATGCACTAGACTATGAAAAAGCGATGCAAAAAACAAATACTATATGAGAATGGTGGAACGATTCCAGCACAATTTCAAAATTTTTATAAAACCACGTTAGCTTCAAAAAGTTTGCAGTTTGCTATTGTATTTACTATTATTAAAAAAGGTAGAGCTATGTCAGACTTTATTGATTTTAAGCATCTCTTTCGACTAGCTGATGTGCAAAACCTTCCTAATGCTCATTGGTCAAATCAAAGTGATTGGGAAATGGTAAAATGTCTATCTTTAGTTGAGGAGGACTTGAAAGAGAATATTAAAAATTATAAATTAATTTCACTTTCTATTGATGGGGTAACTGTAGTTGACAATACATCTTGGATTCGCATGCATGTTTATACCTTTCAAAATCATTTAAGACAACCTCATTTGCTAGCAATATATAAGATGGTGGAAAACTGGAAAGCTGAAAATTTTTACAATGTTGTTGTTACTAGATTAAAGGATATTGCTGGAATGGATGATGTAGCAATAACCAGTAAATTAATATGTGTTGGATCTGATGGTGCTACTAGAATGCAAGGTAACATAAATGGTATTTGTGTTTGACTTCAAACATATGTTGCCCTATATTTGATCATGATTCACTTCATGGCTCACAGAATGAATATTGCATACAAAATTGTGAGCACATTTCAAAATTTTGCAAGAGTTGAAGAACTCATCTGAGAAGTACATTCATATTTTTTGTGCAGTCCAAAAAGGTTTGCAAAGTTTCAACAATTCGCACTAGGACTTCCAAAAAGTAAAAATTTGTTGCAAGATGTAGATACCAGGTGGATTTCATTGTTTCAACCCACAACAATAATTTTAAAACAATATAAATCCATAGTAGGCTTTATGTATTAAAATCAAAGGGCAGTTTATAAAGCGAAAGATTTGTTATATCGTATGAGAGACCTAGAAACACTACTCACTTTATGTGGTATTTTTCCAATACTGCATGAAATGATTACATTGATAAAATTTTCACAACATATATCCATTTATTTAGTTGATTTCATCAGAATTAAAAAATAAATTTGTGTGCATATCGATACGTTATACTTATCAAGTGATAATTTTATGGATCCTTTGTTTGATTATTGGATAACTCTAATAAATTTCAATGAACAAAATAGTTTGTTGCAGTTCAACATTCACGATCATCTCTGTATTAACGTTCATGGAAAATAGATACCTTTATATTATTTTGATAAGCGATTGGATATAGTTAGTGAATATTTTTAACATATGCAAATCACATACAAAAAATTTGAATAATTTTTACAAAATACAAGGATTAAGTTGAGAAAATTAGCATAATCATTGACAAAAAAAATTAAAAGTTGCTTTCAAAGAGATGAGTTGCTAGAAGCAATGGGTGTGGTTAACCCTACATTTTGGGATTCAGGAACAAATAATAATAGCAAAAAAACCTTGCTTATAAAATATATGGGTACACTTATCAATCATTTTGCTAAAAGTTTGGAAGTCAACAAAACTAAGATCAATAGGAATTTTGAATAAAGATCTTTTGACCAAAAAAATCTCATATTTTAGAAATATAATGCTTGATCAAATTCAAAATTTGACTAATTCTAGAAAACCAAGTTCTATTATACATTTTTGGAAAAATTTGTACCCTAGTAGTGTTTTATAGGAAATAATGAGTGAATATTTCCACTTATATGAATTTTTTCAAACAATGGTTTTGGGTTCAGTGGAATATGAAAGGGTTTTTAGTGCATTGTCTTTTGTGAAATCTAAAGTTCGTAACTGATATTAAAAAATTTAGAAAACTGCTTGAGAATATATGTCTCATCTTATGAGGTGCATAATTTTCCTTATGATAGAGCTCTGGCATATTGGTAATCTATAACAAGTAGAAGAGGTATCACGAATATTGATGATAATAAGGAAAATGATAACAGTGATCTGATTGTTGAGACATAGAGATCAACTATGTCTACAAATGATGTTGCAGAAGATGGGAATTGTTCGTTCAACTTCCTCCAATGTAATATTTTTATCCTTTTTGTAACATATGCCCCTAGGATAATGGATTTTATTGGATAGTTGGAATTTATGCAAATTGCATGATATTTTTATAATCCTGATGTGGGGAATCAGGATTATGAAGTTTTGTTTGGATTAATGTGTTTTTCAATTATGATTTTTTTGTTGGATTAATGTGTTTTTCAATTATGAATTTTTTGTTGGATTAATGTATTTTTCAACTTCCTCCAATGTAATATTTGCATCTTTTGGCAACATGTCACATACATAATTACATTGCATGATTTTTTTATTATACAAATGTTGCAAAACAGGACTATGAATTTTATTTTGGATTGATGAGTTTGAAAAATAATGTCATAGATGTTAATTGTTTAAGATTATGAATTTTTCATTGAATTGATGAGTTTTTCATATAATGTCAAATATTTTGTTCAAAATTATAGGCTTGCTTTACTATATTTATTTGTAACATAGGATTGCTTTGTTGTATATGAATTTTTCATTGGAGGGATATAATGTCAAATATTTTATTCAAAATTATATGTTTGCTTTGCTATATGAATATTTTACTATTGATAATGATGCCTATAAACCTACTTAGGTCATCCCTTGCATGAGGTCTACAGACTCACGTAGGGCGTCCCTTGCATAAGGTCTATGGAATTGAGCATGTCGTCCCTCGCATGATGTATACCGACTAACCTAGGTCGTTCCTCGCATGAGGTCTATATAATCACAAAGGTCATCCATTGCATGAGGTCTATGGAATCACATAGGTCATCCCTCATATGATGTCTATCGATTTACCTAGGTCATCCCTTGAATGAGGTCTACGAACTCAAGAAGTTCATCCTTCACATGAGGTCTATGGACTCACATAGGTCATCATTTGCATGATGTCTATAGACTTACCTAGGTCATCCCTCACATGAGGTCTATGAACTCATGAAGGTCATACCTCGCATGAGGTCTATCGACTCACATAGGTTATCCCTCGCATGAAGTCTACAAACTTACCCAGGTCGTCCCTTATAGGTCATCCCTTATGTGAGGTCTACAAACTTACCCAAGTTGTTCCTTGCAAGTCATCCCTTGCATGAGGTCTAAAAAATTACTTAAAATCATCCCTCACATGATGTCTACCATATTACGAGGTCATCTCTCACATGGTGCCTACAAATTTACTCAAGTCATCTTTTGCAGGTCGTCCCTTGCATGAGGTCTCCAAACTCACTTAGGTCATCCCTCGCATTATGTCTACCACATTACCATGTCATATCTTATATGGTGCCTATGAACTTACCCAAGTCATCCCTTGCATGAGTTCTATGGACTCACATAGGTCATCCCTTGCATGGGGTCTACGGACTCACGTAGGTGCATTGTACTCTATTTTTTTAGCAATAAAATCATTTTGTTATTCTACTCATATATCTGTGTTCTGATTTTTTAATCTTATTTCTAAATTTCATTATTTCATAATATTAATTCAAAATTAAGATTTTCATATCAATTATATACATCATTCAAAATCAAATGTTTGAAGGCTGTATCTAAACACTATAATTTTTATTCTTAAACTTGGTTTTGTTATCTGATTTAAATAAAGTTCTAATTGTATTTAGAAATGCATTAATAGAAAATTTATACGAGTTTTTCATACCCAATGTGACATTTATTTAAAAACAACATAATAAGGATCCAAATCAAGATGTACGTTTAGTTTTTTTAATTTTGTTCTTATGTTTAGGTTTTTTGAACATATGTTAGACATCATTTTGTTATTTGTAATAGCAAATATCAAGAAAAATGGTATCATTTTGTGCCCTGCATTTGGATAATTTATAAAATAATTCAATTATTTGTAATAAGGATGATCTAAACAGAGAAAACAATTTATATCTATGGCGATTTACTAGAAAGATAAATTATTGGTAGACTTAAAATTTTTCCAAAGCACAAAATCAAGATTGAACCACGGTAAAATTTTTAACAAAGGCTCTTAGGGAGTCAAAAATATTCATTCAAACATCAAAGTTACCAAAATTCTTTATTTATTTTGAACAAAATTTCATTACAAAGCAAGTAAACTGTGCATCCACTTTCAAACTATTGGGTTGAAGGGTCTGTTTCAAGTATTTGCACAGATGAAGGATCTGGCTACTTCTCTTCATGACCTTTCTCAGATGCCACCTCTAATTACGTTTCTCCTTCTAGCACACTAGCTCTCTGTAGGTTCTCTTCACCAATATTCAAACTTTCTAAAATTCCCTCTTCTATGTAGCTGGATCTTCTTTTGGAGGTATTTTGTTCTCTTGTTCCTTGAGCAAAATATTTGGATCCATATTATGTTTGATGATGATTATTTTGAGGGTATTATTTTGTCTGATGGTCTCATAGAATCGTTCTTTGAATTCAATTATATTTAGTATACTTTGTTTTGCCATGACCAAAAGACCTTCATGCTTTCCACTTGATTTTTGACATTCTCAAAATTGGACTGCACAATAGAATATTTAAAATGTTAGTTAATAAAGATAAAAATATTATAAAAATAAATTAATTTAGAAAATTATTGTTGACTTACCTCTGCAAATACCTGGGCAACCTTTGCCACTTTAAATTTTTTTCTATCAATTTCCCACTTATTGAAATAGGCTTGAGCTTTAACATTCATATTCTCGAGCCTATGCAAAAGGAGATCTATAATTTCATCACCATAAATATTAGTGGCATTTACAATTCCTAAGGTTGCTTCATATAACAAAGCATCCAAATTTTTTGGGTGTTTTTGAACCAAAGAAAACAATTCTTCTCTTTTTGTAAAATTTTGTATCGGGCATTAATTTATTTGACTAGAACTTTTGCACGATACTCCCTATCCTTAATTTCAAAAATATTCAAAAGCATAGTATCCTTCACAAAAGGGATATTTTGAAGATCTAATGCATTTCATAGACATGTGGATGTGAAATAGAAGAGGGAGTTGGATGAACAAAAGGAGATTTTGAATATCTAAAGCATTTTGTAGGCCTTGTTAGCAGATGTTTTGGTGATAGTGTGTCAGAATATCCACTACCCTCTGGGTTGATTCCCCTATTTTTAGTATCTCTTCTATTCGAAGCTGATTTTACTATTCTCTGCACTAAAGCAAATTTAAAAATTAAAAATATAAACACTAACAAATTTATTATAAATTTTTATGTAAAAAAATTACCTTCATCTGTTCGGCGGTTAAGGTAAGTGACTTCAATTTTGTATGGAGTGAGGTGGGCATGGTGGTATTGCTTACATTAAAATATGCTTCATAATAAAAACCAATCAAGTAATTGCTAGTAGCAACAATGGTAGAAGTGGCTGCAGTATTTGTGCACGCATTTTGAAGTTAATTTTTTATTTTGGTGGAAACATATGAGGACCAATCATATTTTTTCTTTTCAAGACAACGCACAATATACCCCAAAGCCCATAAAGGTATATCTGATGTTATTTCCTACAAAATTATATGTTACTGGAAGAACTCGATGACCTCTTTAAGGAAGCTATTGGCAATAGACAAAAAACTAAGGCCCCTTCTGGATGGAGTTGCATCCACTACAAAAATATTACAACAAAATTCTCATAAAAGAAATACAGTGAACATATTTATGAAGATTTATCTTAAACCAATTAGTCACTACCACAAAAGAGATCCTCCTAATCCAAAATATCACTAGGGGTTTTTATTGAAACTTTAAAAATTGCCAAAACAAGCTCATCCTCAACCTACCTTAGGAATAATATCTCTGTGTAACAAGTCATCCCACTATATATTCTACATGCTACTACACATGCGAACAACTTGAAAAACTTTGGTGTCGACATGAACATCATATTCGTTAAATATCAACAAATTAGATGTAAAAAATTAAGAATTAACAAATAATATATTAAAGTAAAGAGGATGATATTGGGGGTTTGATCCCCTAATATCCTAACCATAAAATTAATGAGAATAACATCTTAGCTACTATGCTAAAACCTTTATAAAGGACAAATATGTAAATATAATTTTAGGTTGCTACACACTAAACTATCAGGAAGTCATGTTGAATATATTTAAGGTCCTTGTAGTACTTGGTGTTATGTTGTTAGTCTATTGAATCCACTAATTAAAGAGTAAATAAATAGGGTGAAAATTGGACCCCACCCCATATACTAATAAGTGCCTTCCATGTTTCTTCTAAAATGTAGGAAATAATTACATATGGAAGTAGCACTTTATCATTTTTTAAAGTTTCAACAACTAACATGTGTGCTTAACAACTCAGTATTGATATGCATACTTATCTCATATATAAAATACCTCAATTTCAACTAGCTATCAAGAAATCCAAATGACGAGGAGGTTCAAACTTTCAACCTCCTAATTAGTAAAAATCCTTGCCAACCTAATGTTAGCCATATACACAAATGCATCTTCAAGGGTATAAAGAGTGAATTTAAATTTTGAATAATCCAAATAGGTGGAGGATGCATGCCTACTCTACTCTACATAAGTATTTATTGATACTTATTACAACTATTTACAATAGGTAAACTATGCACTTTTTCCATAGCCAACACTCTAGGATCCTATCAAGCTCACATTTATTTTAGTGACCTATAACCAATCTATTGTGTATTTATACTTGATATAAGAAGTTACATTTTCCTCTCTTTTTAGTTCTAAAAAAAATTAAAACTCACAATTTGAAAGACATACCTTGTAATGCAGTGGATGAGAGATTATAGTAAGTCTCCAGATAGATTTTTTTCATCAGTCAAAGAAAAATTTGATGAGACACATTCACAATTTTGATGGGGAAGGGTTGTTAATCGATGCACATCATACGATTTCATCAAGAAGGTAAGGGTTTTATTGTTGATCGTCATTGTAACAACCAACCCCTAATTTTCATAGGAATGAACAATTATAGTCAACAAATGAATGTTTGTGTCAAATTGGGGCATCTGTGCTAGCCCTAGTAGCTCGGATTCCCTCATCCATGTTGAATCGTTGTTGGGATCATTGACAATTTATGATATGAGCGGGTAAACTAGGTTTTTGAATGAAATTCTACCTTGAATAGAAGAAGTTATGGCCATTGCTAGGACTCGGAGGTTTGGAAGGGTTTCAAATGGTTTCTAAATATTTTTGGAGTTTTTTATGCTGTGCATAAAATAAAGTGAATGGATTTCAAAAGGTTTATATAAGTGTTTGCATGTGGAGTCATAATGATATGGTTAAATGTGGTAATATGAACAACACGTGGCACACAACCAAGCTATCATCCCTCAAATGGTGCCTACTCTTATTTCCTGGTCATCTCTTGTATGATGTCTATGGACCCACCTAGTCATATCTCATATGATGTCAGTAATCCCTCACAGGTCATCCCTCACATGATGTCGATGAACTCACCTTGGTCATCCCTTGTATGATTTCGATGGACTCACCTAAATCATCCCTCGATGAGGGATGACTCAGGTGAGTCCGTCAACATCATGCAAGGGATGACAAATATGATGATGATGCCACACATGATGTCTATGAGGGATGACCTAAGTGAGTTTGTAGACTTCATTCGAGGGATGACGAACATGCTGATAATGCCACAAATGATGTCTATGGACTCATGTAGGTCATTCCTCGAGTGAATTCTATGCACTCACCTAGTTCATCCCTTGAATGAAGTCTATGGACTCACTTGGGTTGTCCCTTGAATGATAAAAAAACTAGCAAACAAAAGGGTAATTTCAAACAAAAACAACTTCAGATAGGGGATATCCTACATAAGGATGGTCACTAGTAGGGGCCATATCATAGAGATATGGTTGCAGATAGGGACCATTTGGACCAGAGATAGTCACAAACAAAAGCTCAAAACTTTAAAAGTATTTCTATTCTAAGATCTATAATTTGACATATTTTTGCAAACTTTTCTTATAAAACATATATAGAGAATTAGATGTAATAAACTTGATGTCCTACATTTGATAATATTTCAACTATTTGCTTTTTCTACTCTTTGATCAATGAGGTGATGGTCGTGTTGTTGAGTACTCCTTCCTCATGTGTGGTTCGTATGCGATAGGCATCTAGAAAGGGGGGTCATAGGGGGTTCTCCCCCCTATTTGGGGTTCGGGAGTGGAGCCCCCCAAAAAAATTTAGGCCATACATACGATCATATTAGGTTAAGATTACTTCAAACAAGAGCCATATCAGGTTCATATGGTTGCAAAAAATGACCATATCAAAGTTAGATGATCACCAAATAGGGGCCGTATTTGTGGTAAACAGTCAGGCCTATAACCTACAAACTAGAAAAAAACCAGTAACTAGAATAATGAAAAACAATTAGGGACTAAGTCCCACCGTGATCACCACTAGAAATTTTAAAAAATATCATACATCCATGAAATAAAATACAAGATCAAAATGTAGAAAATCACTATGCAACCATAAAGATAAAGAGTGAAATAAAGAATATGATGGATGATGCATTTTCTATTCATAATATCTTATTATTTTCCAAGAAGGTTATAAATAAGATTCTATTTAAGGGATTGCTACCAATATTGATTCTATGGATTACAAATTAAACAATTCAAATGTACTATGCAGGATATTTTCACATCCACAAACTGATTTGGGACAGGTTTTCAGTACTGTCACAATGGATGATGATATACAAATATTTACGCTATTGCTTCCTCGTAGATACCTGTGATCTACACATAAGTAGATTAAATAACATTAAAAGTGTATGCAGTGCATTTCAAGATAAGGCCCATATTCATAGAAAAAAATGACATAAAATAAAATAATATGAATACATGCATGAGATCTATTTATGTTATATAGTAACTAGAGATGCTGCTAAAGCTTAACAAAAGAAGAAAAATAAGAAACAAATATTTGCTGAGGCAGTTGTCTCTTTACAAGATGGTTGTACCTGTGGGTCATCTCTAAGAGATGATAATACTTATGGGTCATATCTGATAGATATGACCACTAACCTATGATTGATTCTCTTGTGGCCAATGCAAGGTGATTCTAGGTTTGATATGTGGATTGGTCGATAAATTGGTGCATTCATGGAGAACAGATTAGGGGATAGAATTGAATACCAAAACAAGGATTTTAGATTGCACAAAGATCATGGATGTGATATTAAACCTTCAAAGTGATCCATTGGCATGCTTTCTATAGAGGAAATAATGCAAAAAGAGTTGGAAGCTTCATGGTTGAAATTATATAGCACTTCATTGCTTTAAAATGAAAATTCTCCTATATTTTTTATATGAAGGTTGGGTACAATTATATAGACTTCCAAAAGGGAGTCCAATATTGCATGAGAAGCAAAGAAGTAGTTATACCCAAAAAATATAGTTACACATTCTTGAAACTTCCTTGTAACTAACAGTGTATGTCGTTATGCTTAGCTGGATCGTATAACCATTTTAACCATGGTGTAGGATTTTGGGTCCCATTTTCTTGAATTTGCTTTTGGAAAGACCGTCTCAAGGTGAGATGACCTTGAATAAAGGTCATCTCATGGTAATATGATCTCTAGAGGCCATCCTTTGGTGGGATGGTCTTGGATGTAAAGGGAAATTACTCCTTGTCCGAGTGGTGAAATCCACTCTTGAGCCCTAGGGCTGCCCAAAGTCGGTTATATGGACTAAAAGGGGTCCATATAGGTAGTATCCTCAACATGACGTATTTTAGGTGTCTACACATGGTACCTTATGGAACTAGAAAAAAATTAAAGAGATTTTTTTATAGTTTATCATTTAGCACCAAATCCTTTCAGTGCCCAACCATCTTATAGTAATACTTTTTAGCTCCAAATCATACAACATTATAGTGTTTTAAGCCCTATTTTTTTTTAGTGAGCTAGGCATCATCACACAAGTTTGGTTTAAAAAATAGAGGTGAAAGGAAAAGAAAGAAAGAAATAAGAAGAGATGAAGAAAAAAGGTAGAACTAGGTAGAACAAGTTTTTGTCATAGATGTAAATTTGTTGGTTCTAGAGATCAATTAGTGATTAATAGACATCACATACAATTATATAATAAATCAACTATCAAGGATTTTGGAACACATTTAAAATCACAATTCACTTATACATTATGAAATGGGTTTCCTTTTTCCATGGAAAATCTATTGAGTTGAAATTTCAATAGTGAAAACCTCTTTTGAGGTGCTATTGGACCAAGGCCAATATAAAAACTAGTTTTTGACATGCTAGTATTGTAAAAATAAAATCTTGAATGTGAAAATCCCTTGTGGATGCAATCAAGGTAGAAGAGGATTGAAAATAAAAAATGGCAGTCCCTTCTATTAAAAAATAATTAATGCAATGATCATTTCTAGTCTTGGTGTAGTTCTAATCTTCCTGCCTTGATGTCCTTTTAGGTTTCTATCTCCTTCAAAGCATCATACATCATCTATTTCAATAAGGTATGTGTTTTTCCTTTTTGACTATGGCTTAATTTGAATATTTTGCATAATTATAGTTAGTCCATGGTTTATGGTGCACAAAAGAGGATTCTTGTACCATTTGTATAAGAAATTTTCATAATTTGATGCGTTCTTTGTAAGAATTATACAATACTAGAGCCCTTGGGTGCCTCTTTTCTAACATCTAGGATAATATTAAAATATTATAACCATAATTAGCTATACAACACTGAAGCACTTCCTGTGCTCATTTAGGCTGAGGTGCAATTAACATAGTGTTGAAAAAGTTGCTTTGACATAACATGCTTAAAATAAATAAATAAAATAAAATTCCTTTGAGAGAGCATGCAAAAAATAAAAAATAAAAAAATTGTGACATTTGGCATAACACTTTGAGTTATCATAGACAAAAAAGAACTTGACATAAATGTAAATCTAGAGTAAGAGGACATACATTACGATAGGTTGGAGGGAGTGATGAGGCTTTAAAAAGCCTTATTTACTATAGTCTTTAAGCCTCTTCTTGTATCACTTAACTATGGATTAGATTGTAGTTTGCATATATATTGCAATTAAGCATAGTAAAAATAAGGAATACAATACTAGGTTGAATATAATGCATTTAAATGCTTTTAGAGATAAAAATACAAGGTTTGACATGAAATTGATGGATATCATGATATGGAAAGAGATATTGATACTTTATAGGTCTAGAAATAGTATTTAAAAGCATACAAAGCAATGCTAGAGTAGTACTAGAATGACATTAGAGTAGCATTAGAGCACTGGAGAACAAAATTGAAGAAGCACTAAAACCCTACAAAGCAACACATTAACCCTAAATAACAACACTAGAGCCCTAACAAAACAACATTGGAGCACTAGAGAACAATACCAAAGATAATAACATCAAAACCATACATGATGGCATCAACACTAGAGAATAACATAGGAGCACTAGAGAAATCACTAGAGATGATGATGTCAAAATCGAAGAATAATATAGAATTCCTAAAGAACAACACTAGAGATGATGATGTTAGCACCAGATAGGATGATGTCAACATCATACATGGTGATGTGACAATAAAAAATATAATTTTTGGGTTGAATCCAAATTAGTTCGATGGAAATCAAATATATTAATATTGGCTTCCAACTACCATAATTGGATTTAATGTAGTTAGATTTATTGATATTAGTTGCTAAATGATTTGAATATAAACAAATTAATTAGAATCATTTCCAACTAATGTTGGTTGTTATATTCCCTATATCATTGGTTGGATTTGTTTCCAACCAATTTTTGTTATTATCTTCCGTAGATAGAATTAGTTGGATTTGATGATATTAGTTTCTAACTAATTTGGATAGATCCAAATTAGTTAGAATATTTTCCAACTAATTTTGGTTGTTATCTTCCCTAGATGGAACTAGTTGGATTTGTTTCCAATTAATTTTAGTTGTCATCTTTCCTAGATATAATTGGTTGGATTTATTTCTAATTAATTCAAATTGGGAATATTTATATTAATAGGTTGCTATTTGATTATTATATGTGACCTCGCTATAAAATAGGGAGAATAATTCATTATAGGAGTTATATGAGGAAGATAATAGATGTGTATGAATTGAAGATGCTTGTAGAAGGGTAATTTCATCCCCTTTCTTAATAAAAGGTGTTTATGTCATTTTCCTATTTGTGCATATTTTTAATTAAGATTTACTTTCCATTGGTCTCAAGAGTAAGGGCCCACTCCATCAACATAATGGAAAGTGTTATCTTTATAAATATGTTCACATAATAATTAATGAATTGTTTATTTATTTATATTATTTTATTTTGTAATTAATGCCTTTATATAATACTTTAAATATTAATTTTAATTTTTTGGGATAGCTTCATGTAGCTGCTAGATTAGATTTTATTCTCAAAAGTGATATTCATTTCCTACAAGTGTGTTAATTTACTTTTTAGCAAGTGTGATTTCCATAAGCATAATTTTATTTTTTGCAAACTTTATTTTTTGCATAGTGTGATTGAATTTTCTTCAAGGGTTTGATTAATTTTTCCATAGGTGCGATTTATTTTTATACAAGATTTTTTTAGGAACCCTACTACCAAAACCTACATAAATATTTCCTAGTGAATATAGCCTTTGGATGCCACCCTAGATTTGACAAAATTAAAATGATGTTATTAAAACTCATAATATAGGATGGTGTCCAAAGGCTATATGTGTTAGGAATGATTTATATATAGATTTTGGTAATGGGGTTCCTAAAACATTCTTGCAAAAAAAAAATTCACACCTACAATGAAACCCTTGCAAAAATTAAATCACACTTTATAGAAAATAAAGCTTGCAAAATATAAAATCAAACTTGTTGAAAAGTAAATTAACACACTTGAAAAACATAAATAACACACTTGTGAGAAGAAAATATATTCTAGAAGCTACATGAAACTATCCCAAGAAATTAAAATAAATAGTTAAAGTAATATAAAAAAGTATTAATTAAGTTGCGATATTACTACAATGGTAAGGGCTTTGGCCTCTCTTTGAGAGGTCCAAGGTTCAAACACCACTCAGTATGAGGGGACTAGGACCCTCCATAAAAACCTATGTAAACTCATTGAATAACCAAGTGGTATTAGCTCAACTAGTTAGATTCCTCAACATTTAAGGAGGATACGAAGGTTCGAATCTTGCCAAGAGATACATGGATAATATCCAAGCTTATAATACCACTATGTGGTGATGATGTAATTTGGTTGGAATCCATTTCAATTCCATATAACCAATTGAAACAATATACAAAGGTATTAATTACAAATTAAAATAATATACAATAGACATTGAAATAAATAATAATTCACTGATTATCCTATGAACATATTTAGAAAGATAATACTTTTCATTGTGTTGATGGAATGAACCCTTACTCCTTATCCCAATGGAAAGCAAATTGTAATTCAAAAAAATTAAAAATATGCAAAAATAAAAAAGAAGACAAAAATATTTTATTGAGGATGGAATTACCCTTCTACAAGCATTATCAATTCATACACAATCAATCTCTTCCTCTTCTTCATTTTCATCTCCCATCCTCTTGAAATCCCTATAATGCATTATTCTCCTCCTTTTAGAGATAGGTCATATATTATAATCCAATAACAACCTATTAATTTGAAATATTCCTAGTTTGAATTAGTTGGAAACAAATCCAACCAATTCTATCTAGAGAAGATAACGACCAAAATTAGTTGAAAATAAATCCAACCAATTCTATTTAGGGAAGATAACAACGAAAATTAATTGGAAACAAATCTAACCAATTCTATCTAGGGGATATAACAATCAAAATAAATTGAAAATAAATCCAACCAATTATAACAACTAAAATTAATTAGAAACAAGGTCCGAGGTGTAGACCAATTGGTTCATCCAAACCCCATAAGGGGGGCAGAGGTCCAAGGTTCAAATCTCGGGCCTTGTTGTACTGAACGCTTGTCCCTTTCCTAGTTATTTCATAAGCGTAAAAGGTTTAAAATTATTGTGGCATGGTGGTTATAGGGGCGGACTACGCAAAGATCTGTGTGGCGGCTTCTAGGGCGGACAATGCAGAATACTATGGCTGCCATAAAAGCTGGACAGCCTACCCGGATTCGTGGCAGCTACCGATTCCACCATGTAAATTAAAATAATAATAATAATAATAATAATTAGAAACAAATCCAACCAATAATAACTACTAAAATTATTTAGAAACAAATCCAACCAATATTATATGGGAAAATAACAATCAAAATATATGGTTAAGGATTCTAAGTAATAGATCCAAATTAGTTAGAAACTAATCGTAACAAATCCAACTAATTTAAATCCAATCAAGGTAGTTGAACCAATATTAACATATCTAATTTCCATCTAACTAATTTGGATTCAATCTTAAAGTTTTCTTTTTTGTTGCCTTATCACCATGTTCGGTGCTATCATATTCTTTTTTGATGTTGACATCATTATCTACAATGTTTTTATTTAGTGCTTATATGCTATTCTTAGATGCTAACATCATCATGTTCGATGTTAGTGTCATCATATTTGGTTTTGACATCATTCTTAGAAAACCTATTTTATAGAATCATACCATCAAAGGTCAAAAAATACCAAGAGGAACATTGTTTTATTCCAAGTAAGTTGGCTTACCCTCTACACACCCATAGTTAGGATTATACCTCATCATGACCAACATAACTGACATACGAGGGAAGTTAGAGTATGTAATTTGATGGTTCTATAAAGATAGCCAACTATTTAAAGAGTTATAATTTTATAGGCATAGCTTTTAAATCATGCATATTAACTATCAAGATAGAACCAAAGGTCATCATCATAGGTCCAAGTCAATTGTAGGTGAAATTGAATTTCTTAGCCTTTTCCCATACATAAGACCTAGAGTTGACAAAGGTAGACCTAGTTCTCCTTATATAGACAATAGTTCTCCTAGAGTTATTATCACTGTTGTTGATCCTTTCACCATCCTCCAAGGTCCACCAATGGAAGCTACTACTCCATGGTTAGTAGGAACTAGTCCTTTAAACATATGTGGGCCTACATGATATGTATAAAAATGATGAAAGATATCTACTTAGATACATGCATGATGAAACAAGGTTAGATGAAGAATATATTTAGACATACAAAGATGCCTTAATCTATTTATAAATTGAACATGAGGATGTTGTTTGTAGAATGTTTCCACATAAATTGGATGAGTTTCCATATGACTAGTACATCAACTTACCTTCATGCTCTATTACTTATTGGGCCTAGCTAGAGACTTCATTTATCATCCAATTTAGATTATACATTGACCTAACTATAATATATCATATGTTCCTCTACCCATAGAGAACCTAATTAATCCCTGAGACTATTCAACACTAGGTTCCATAAATTGTTCATGATATTGGTTGCACCTTACACACTCATGGAGGAAGCATCCATTAAAATATACCTTAGAGCTTTGCACCCATTAACTTCCATGTTTGTGAGGAGAGCTCCTCAAATCACATCTTTAGATCTAATAGCTGAATAACTAATACCTCAAGCTTATGGTTTATGTCAATTACCTTTGGTTGGACAACTAGGGACTTATAATATACAATTAATAAATAAGACCTTTACACAACACCTTACCATGTTGAACCCTTTACCTAGTGTCATGTATCCCAAATAGAACCAACCCTTCAATATGTAATCCCTAAATCAAAATAAGAAATCAAGAAACTATATTTACATACTTGGATAATTAGATCACCACAAACAACATTCTCAATCATACACCTCCATCAAACAAGCAATATGCCTTATCCATATTCCTAAACACATCCATACCCAAAAATAGTGTAGCAATTTAACCGGGGCCAAGCCAACCTTGTACCTTGAGCCTCAAGTTAGATAACATACAAATAATGGTTTAAAAATTGAGTAATGATATGATTATAATGTAAATAAAAGCTCCTCAAAACCCACCTACAAATAACACCCAAAATAGGAAATTTAACTTCCAAAGGACCAACCGTCAATGGAATACTCACCTAAACAATGGAGTTTGAAATCCTACTAGCAATGAAAAATGCTTTATCAATAATATTTAATTGCACATGACTCTCCACATGCATGTCTCTTGAATTTCTCTCTCCTATCATAATTATAAATGCTCTCATAATTGCATAACCCCATGACTCTTCATTGACCTAAATGACACCTCACACTCTCAAATTTGCACACTTTATTACATAACACATAACACCATCCAAATTTGACACAGACAAATATATAACACACTCCCTAAACTATTACATGACCAAATAGTATAATATCTCCAACACTCTTTAAGGTTATGCATAGATTATAGAATGCTAAACAAAATAACCATCAAGAATAGATATCCTTTACCTAGAATTGATGATCTCTTTGATCCAATAAAGGATGCCACCTTTTTATCCAAGATTGAACTAAATCTGGATATCATTAGCTAAAATTTCATGAGGAGCATACTTACAAGACAATTTTTAAAACTATATATGGGAACTATGAGTTCATAGTATTGCCATTTGGGTTGAGAAATACACCAACAATATTTATGAATTTGATGAACAATATATTTAAAAAGTATTTGGATCAGTTTATACTAATATTTTTAGATGATATGTTGATATACTCCCATAGTAGGGAAGAGCATGATTGATATTTGAGGATAGTGCTAGAGATGCTAAGAAAGAATCAACTTTATTAAAACTTTTCCAAATGTGACCTTTATGTCCCTCAAGTATAGTATTTGGGGCATATTATATCTATGAGAGGATTGTTGTAGACCCAAATAAAGTTGAAGCCATTTTAAGTTGGCTACCATCCACTAATGTGTTCAAAGTGAGGAGTATCATGGGCCTCACTGGTTACTATAGGAGTTTTATGAAGGACTATTCAAAAATGACCTATTTTATCACTAATGTTCAAAAGAAGGGAAAATAGTTCAAATGGATGGATAAGTGTGAGACTGCTTTTGAAACTCTAAAGAATAAACTGGCTATAGAACCAATTCTTAAGATACTAGATCCTTATAGGAACTTCATAGTGTGTATTGTTACATCATTAGAAGGTTTGGGAGGGGTATTATCCCAAGATGAATTTGTCATAGCATATGAGCTCAAAAAACTCAAGAAAATTGAAGTAAATTATACTAAACATGATCTAAAATTAGCATAGTTGTGCATACTCTTAAGATATAGAGACATTATCTACTAGGAAAATATTTTGAGTTAAGGATAAACCATAAAAGCTTAAGATACACCTTTACTCAACCTATGTAAAATGCAAGACAAAAGACATGGATTGAATTCCTAGCTAAATATGACTTTAGTATTAAATATATCAAAGGAAAAGAGAATAAAGTTGTAAATGCCTTAAGTAGGAAAAGGTACATAGTAGTACTGACTCAAATTCATGTAGACTTGATAAAAAAAGTCAAAAAATACAAATACAAGATCATATTACTATGAAATTTAGATTAAAATAGAGAGAAATCCTAAGAAAAATAAAGATTTCAGCATAAAATATGGTCTTTTATATTTTAAGGATAGGGTGGTTATACCCAAAATAGATGATTTAAGGAGGTTAATTATGTAAGAGGTGCATATATATCCTTACTCTACTAACCTTGGAGGGATAAAAATAAGAGAGAACATGAAAAAACCTTCTATTGATTAAGAATAAAAAAGGATATCACTAATTTTATTGATAGATGCTTAGAATGTCAAAAGGTTAAAGTTGAACATAGACATATAACAAGGAAACTCTACCCACATGATATACCAATGTAAAAATGATAAGTTATATCTATGGATTTTATTATGGATTTAAATAAGACTAGGTATCAATATGATGCAATTATTGTGGTAGTTGATAAATTGACTAAGGTTGCACATTTTATGCCAGGGAATATCAAGAATGATGCACTAGTGGTGGAAAATAGATTTGCCAAGGAAATATTTAGGTTACATGGGTTTCCTAAAGTGATAATTTTAAACAAAGATTCTAGTTTTACATTGGAATTCCAATAGGTTCTTCATTGTGTAGTGGGAATAAAGCTAAATATTAGTTTTGCATACCATACAAAAATAGATGGATAAAAAAATAGGGCAAACCAAGTACTTGAGGACATGATTCACATGTATTGCATGGACCAAAAATCTAAGTGAGAATAATTTTTGCATTTAGTGGAATTTGCATATAAGAATAGGTATCATGCATCTTTGGGAATGGTTCCATTTGAAGCCTTGTATGGTATAAGCTATAGAACACCTCTATCATAGGATAATATGGAATATTGGGCGGTGATCAGACCAGACACTATCAAAGAGATGAAGGAACAACTAAAAGTGATCCGATAAAGGCTCAAGGATGTTGTTGATTTCCAAAAGAGTTATGCTATTCTAATATCACCTAGAGAATTCTCTATGGGAGGTAATTTTCTTAAAAGTTTGACCCATGAAAAGTACCATCAAGTCAACTAAGTTGGATCCTCATTTTATTGTGCATTTTGATATTATTGATATGATAAGTCCAGTAGCCTATAGACTTACCTTATTTCCCAACCTATCAAAGATCCATGATACTTTACACATATCCTTACTTAGGAAATATGTTGTTGATCCTGGTCATTTTGGAATATTTCAAAATTGTAGATGGTAGATCCCTCAAGCATTTAAGTGATACTCATTAAAATTTTAGGATTTTGTTCCAAGGTTATGAGGAAATGGACCCTACGATAATGAAAGGTCTAGTGGAACCACTATTATGAAAACTATGCTACTTAGGAAAATTTTGAGAATATGAGAAAGAAATTCCCATTTTTATTTAAATGAAATATATTTTTTACATTACAAAAAACACAAAGGACCATGTTTAGTCTAAGGGGGGAGTATGTCATGACCCTCGTTGATGGAACTTATCATTGATATTGATTACATATTTATGTGTGGTTTTTCAATGCTTAATCTTAGTTGTATTATCAATATAAGTGGTTACTTGTATTTTATATTTTTCTTATACTATGCTAGAATATGGTACTACTGATGATGTGTATGGTTGTAGGATTAGGTACTATCATGAGTGGAATGGGGGGTTAACCACCAAGAATGAGAGACAAAAAAGGGAAATGATGGTAGATGAAATATTCTATGATAGCTCCATATTACCCTCATGTAGATGCATTTCATAATTATGTGTATATATATACATTATCCCACTAACTAGGAGATTGCTCGAGAAAAGGAGTAGTCCTTAGCAGTTAGGTGATGTTGTGGAAGATATTATAAATCTTGTTGCATTGTATTTTATGTTTGGCATAGTTATTCATCAAAAAGAATATTAATATGCCATAAAAGGGTATTATTAATATTTGAAAGTTAAAATTTTTTATTAGAATTTTTTTATTATTTGATAAGGTGAGGATTTTGAGAGGATCCCATAACCTTAAAAATCAAGCTCCAAATGGATATTTATAACCAGAAAAACCAAAAGGGGTTACCCAACTAGTAGAGAACTTATGACTAGATAAAGGAACACTAAATTTAGTCACCCTACCAGGCTATGAGAAGTACAATAATTTTTGCAGTGAAGGCTACCAACCAACAACCCAAAAGAGGGGGTCAAAAACTCATCTCCAAGGTAGAGGTCTCCATAAATAAAATAATTAAAATTCATAGAAGGATCTAACCACCACTTCAATATTCCACCCATAAAAAGAGTTTTCAAATTTTAAAACAACATCGAGATCTAATTACCATCCAATGAAACTAGAAATTGAAAACTGAAAACTAGAAATAAGATTGCAAAGACCTACAACTACATAGCAGTGACCACCAGAAGCACAAGAGCTTAAAAATTCCATTAAAAACCACCCAAATTAGTGCTTCAAAACTAAAAAATGGCCTAGGATCAATTTTCCACCCAATCAAAAACTGAAACCAAGGAAAATAAGGAATTTAGAACCCAAAGAAAAAATATTACATCATCTCATTCCCCCTTGGATGGGGAGTTTTAAAATCATTAAATCTGAGTTACCTCCTAGTACTCAGATGTTTGTCCATATCCAAACTAGAATAGGCCCTATTGGTCACTTCAAAATCGAGCTCCCTCTTCTAAGGTCTTCCCACTTTTCTATTAACTCCTATGACACTACAAGAATTTTGATAGTTCTTGGATTTAGGGCGTAGGGAGTCTTTCTCTAGAATAGGGGAGGCGAGATTTTATTAATTGAAGTATCATAGTTTCCTCTATAGCAAGGTAGTCAAATATATTTTGGAGAGTGATATCAGACTGACTTACCTTATCTACACCTCCAATATTAGATATTTGGACACAATAATCTACCTCTGGGAGATCCTTCCTCCTTATGATGGGGTGTCTACAAAGATCTTCCTCTCCACCTGAAGGAAGAAAATATATTTATAGAGAATCCCCTTTGACCTCTTGAGCTGAAGAAATAGGGGAAGGCAATTTCTCATTCAAAGTTGGATTTACTTTTTTTAGCACCCACTTGCCTTCCCTTCTCCTTACTTCGATGAAGATCCTGCTATCAAGGGAAATAATTAATCTTATGACCACCCTTCCCATACCCCTGGTTGGCCTAGGACCTGTTGTCATATTCAATAAACTAATTCCAAGTGTCATGATAGGATATAAGCTCCACTGAGCTTGGGAGATCTTTATACATATCTGCTAGAGCACACATCCTGACATACATTAATCTAGATTTAACTTTAGTGCTCTCATTAATGGAAGTCAGATCACCAATATTCTTGGCCACCACTTGAAAAATATTCTTATGATAGAAATACATAAGAAATTTTGATAGTTTAACCCATAGCAAGGCTAGGTTCACCCGTTGAGAGTGGGGATTAAAATATGGGTCCCATCTTCTCAGAAATAAGCCTCTTCCTAAAGAACTAAGGACCTCCTTCTAGAATTATTTTGGAATCTTCTTTGTAGCTCAACATTATTAGGAAGAATTCCTTTAGGATGGCCACTAGCTTGAGGGAACCAAGAGGTTGCCATATCGCCAATGCCTAATGCCTCAATGAGTCTAAATCTAGCCTACCTCCTTGAAATTTTCTAATCAAGTTTTGAGATTCACCCTCTATAATGCGATTGAGAAGGTCATCGAGGATATGAATCTGGTGCAAATGGGAGAAAGTGTCGCACAAGACATCATATTGCACTTCTTTAACACTGACCATCGCTTGGGCGAATGATGACTGACAGGGGAAGGGAGACACTTCTCTATGGGATTGCCCAGTTCCACCTTTAAACTTCCTTGGGTCCCAAATACCTAGTTCCACCGAAGAGGAAAGGATATGGGAATCAAAAGAGGTTTCAAATATAGGCTCCTATGCAATAGAAACTAGCCCCTCTGCACTTCTCCCACCCACACTCATGTCGCCCTTCTACTTCCACCCAAACTTCATCCAGTGCCTCTGCATTTATCTCACCCACACTCAAATTCAAATTTTCTCTAGCTCCATCTCCACTTCATCCATGAGCTATTAGATTTATTAATAGATAAAAAATGTAATCATTATACTTTCTTGATAATTATGTTTCAATTTAACTTTGGGAAAAAGAAATTAATGTTGAAATATAAATGATTATTCATATGGTATGAATAATAAATATGAAAGGAATAGATTAAATGATCACTCTTATTTGTAATAACCAATACCATTATCAAATATATGAGATTAAGGGTAAAGGAGGTTGAATTTTTTCCATGGATGCAAAACGAGACAAGAGGGAAAACCATTCACAACTGCCCAAATAGAGTTTAAAGAAATAAAGAGGGAAAATGAATGGAAGAAAGGAGGCAAGAGAAAAACAAAGAATACAGAGCTATCAAATGAAGGAGGAAGCAGAAGAAAAATACGGAAATCAGTGCTAGCCTTTACCAGGTATCATTATAAACTATTCTAAGGATGGAAATTATAATAGTTTCAATATACAAGTGTACTTAGTTGTATTAAATCAAATATTAAATGTATGAAATAAGGATGTATAAAAACCCATAAGATGTAGATGCCTCAACCTATAATATATCTTTCATTTATGGAATGATGAAGCCTAGAATCAATGCAATGTAAAAACATTCTCCTTATGGTTATTTAAAATAAACCAATGTCAGAATTCCTCATGTTAGGTGTGGCCAACTTAGAGGCTCACTATGTAAAAAGAATGTTTGCACCTGGTAATAGTTCTTCCTTAAAATTGGGGGGTTTAAATCTATGGATAAGTAGGTTGATTTACTATTGTTTTGTTGCGACCTTGTTTATTTTTAATAATAAAAAAAGGGTTGTAATAGATGCATAGTAGAGTAGTGTAATGATGTTTTGGAACATGTAAATCAATGCAACTCCCCTATGTTTGCACAACATTCAATAGTTTTGGTTTACCTCATTATTTTTTATTTTAAATGTTGGACCATTCTATTAGATAAGGCATCTTAATGAAAGTGAAATCTGGTAATAGGCTATGGATAACTTTAGAGGATGTCCCATTCAATTGTTGTCTCTCTATATTTACTTTGGAGATTAATACTTTGTAGAATGGTGTGTTGTGGTTGTTTGATCTTTCCTTTAGTTTAATTTTAGGATAGAATATACCAGGGTGAAGAGTCTTCCACCTATACCTCTATAACTATATTGGGCATGGAATTTATTATATATATGTAAGGATTAGATGGTTGTTTCATCCTTGTATTATTTAGTTGATGAATATGAAGTAGCTAATTGAGTGATAATATATTTTCCTTGTTCAATTATTCTAAAGTCTACCCTGGTTGGAAAAATCAAGCTCCTTAATGTTGCTTTCCTATCTTTAAAATCTTATCAATAATTCTGTTTAGTTATTTTTTTTCATAAGTAAGGAAATATTAAAGAACACATAGGAGTTATTGTTTAAAATAGGAAAAATGAAAAATTATAAAAGAAGCACTTGATTTAGAAATATTTATTTCATTACATTAGAATATTGTAGGGAAAAAGGAATTGATTTTAAAGGTTATGTTATAGTTAATAAATATTTTGTTTTCTTGGATTTCAGAATTATAAGGTATGTTTCTAATGTAATATATGGGCATTTTAAATAAAAATTTGAGTATGAATTTTAGCTATCCCAAGGCTTATGTAGATAAAATAACTAAAATAGAGGGAATTATGGGATGCCCTCATAAAATGCAATATTTTGCCATGATGAAAAGAAATCAGGGATTTGCATGTGTATTACTTTTCCTAAGAATTGTGTGGGTAGTGGGTAGTATAAATATAATCATGATATTATCTAATGCATGATTTACTTGTTGTTTTTATGATGCATTTGAATTATTGAAAGAGCATATAAGAATGCATATATATATATATATATATATATATATATATATATATATATATATATATGAGTTGTCTTGATCTCTTACTTCATCATCATTATACTCTGGAGAGAAGGCACTACTAGATATGAGGATAAGGGAAGGGAAGGTTTCATTTTGTACCTTATAATTGTAACAAGCTCTTGTATATAAGTTTCTTAATTTAAATAATTGTCATTTGCAAGTTATGTAATATGAAAGGAATATTGTATAAGTGCAAGTTTATTGTAGTGGTAAGGGCTTTGGCCTCTCTTTGAGAGGTCCAAGGTTCAAACCCAACTTAGTATGATGGGACCAATACCCCTCATAAAAACCTATGTAAACTCATTGAAATTTTATCAAGTGGCATTAGTTGAATCGGTTAAATTCCTCAATATTTAAAATAGGAGACCAAGGTTCAAATCTTGCCAAGTGATATATGGATAATATCCAGGATTTGTTGTAATACCACTATGTGGTGATGATGTAATACAGGTGGTGCCCGTTTCAATCCCATATAACCAATTAAAAAATTTATATGAAAGGAATATTGTGAATTGTGGATATTGAGGAAAATCATGTTTATTATTAAGTTTAACTACTTGATTTGTATAATATGTAGTTATTTATGAGATTAAGTTATAGTATTCTTCATGTATATCCCTTAATTCATTGTTATAAAGGAAATGGAAATATATGTTGATGAAACATTTGCATTATGATGGTATAGTGATTAAATATAATATGAGATGGAAATAATTGAATTGTCACATATTTATTAATATATGTTATGATGCTTAAATTTAGAGTTTCATTTCCTTCATGAGAGAGTTATGATTATTTAAAAATATTATGGGTAGAAAAGGGTATATTGGGAGGGCATAAACCTAGTAATCGTGTTAGATCCCTTGAATAAGATGAATCCCAAAATCCTGAGGAAGGTTGTGGTGAGGCAACTTCTAGGGTACTATGGATGACACCTTGAATAAGAAGGTTCAAGTGTACCCAAAATGGGAAATTTTTTGGGGAGTACCAAGTGGGAAGGCTTAGACTATAATTTCTACCATGAAGGTTAGGGATTCATTTGTAAAAATAATAAAGTGATGGCACCTTGAATAATTAGGATCGAGTGGCCATGCATATTATCATGCAAAGTAGTAATAGCCTTAATTAGCCAGCATGGAGGTGTGTTAATTAAGCACTAAGGAACTAGTTAACTCACTATGGAAGTGTTATAACTAGGCTTTAAGACATGCCAAAATGATCCTACATAGATAGACTTATGTAGGGTTAAGGAAATGGTGTTCCCTTTTTGATGGAATATAAAGAGATAATCCCTACACTATGGTCAAATGGTATTATACTCAAGAAGAGTGTAAGAAAAGTGGAGAGACCACTAAAGGTATTTATTCTAATCATGGAGGATTAGAAAAGTGAGCCTCAAAATATACAATATGTTGGCCTATACTATCCACTTGAGAGTTGTATGTAGTGACACGATCTCAAATGTGGTAATGCCTTATTAATAATGAACATATTATTGGGACTTCTTTAGGAACATTACCTATAAAAAAATATATCTCTCGAGTTGGTTGAATTGGGTTGTTACAATAATATTTGCAACATTCGTATCTTAAAAAATCTTTGAAGAATGGATGTCTTCATTTATTAAGAGTTTTACTGTAAGAGCCTTGAATTCATTTTCTTTTAATATTTTTTCTAAATCTTAAATTTCATGAATTTCTTGAACTAAGTTTCATTTTTTATTTCTTCTCTAAATTTTAGTTGATTTTGTTGTTGACAACTATATTGATATTGAGGCTGATATTGACATTGTTGATATTGAGGTTGAAATTGATGTTTCCATTGTTTATTATATTAATACTAATTTTGGTATTGCTTTTGCTAAAAGAAATTATTCGTTTGATTTCCTTGATTCATATTCATCTGATTTTCTTGATTCTAATTTCCTTGATTATATCTACAAAAATTTGTACTATGACCATTTCTCTTACATATATGATAGAATCTTGAATTCCATTTAGATCTATACTTGGATGTTGTAGCAATATTACTTGGTATATTTTATTTAGATACCAAGGCATTATTAGTCATTTCATCCTTGACTAAATTTTCAACTTCATATTCTTTAATAATATTGACTAAATCATCAATGTAATTTCCTTACTTAGAACTAGTAAAAAAGTAATTAAATGTTTATAACTTAATGGAAGTGCTCTCAATGTAACTTGAACAGGAAATTTATCTTCTACCTTTTCTTCTAGAGTCAAAAGTTTAGCTTTTATATCTACTGCTTTGTGAAGAAAGAGTTCTATGCTTTCTCCACTATTAACCTTTAAAGAATATAATAGAGATTATAAATTCAAAATTGTCGTTTTATTTTTTCCTTCTAATATTTTGTATAATGTATTCCATGCATCTATAGAAGTTTTTTCTCCACTTCAATATGGTTGTATTTCATCAATTATTCCAAAAAATAACTAGCATGAGTTCCTTTGCATCACTTTCTTAAAATTTTTATATTTATCTTTCATCTTCGCTAGATTTTTTCTTTGTTCTATTTACTATAGCTCATAGTTTTTCTACAATAAGAATTGAATTCATTTTGTTCTTCCATGATGCAAAATTTGGTCCTTTCAAGAGTTGAGATTTAGAAAGGAAACAATTATTGTTTGACATAATGGAACTCATTCAAATTTAAAATTTTGAAGTAGTAAACATTTTATCTCCCAAGTTAATTATTGCAATTTAAAAAAACTTCCAAATTATCACTCAAATAATAAATTTGTAAATTTTCAAAAACTTTTGATGTAGCAAAAATTTTCACTCCTAAATTTGTAAAATTTCAAATATCTTTAAATTTTAAAATTTTCTTGGTAGTAAAAGTTGGAGAAGAAAGGAGTAATCTAAGTGGATTGGTAAGCAAATGGCTAGTTGCTACAACTATTCTGGTGGGTCCTCTATTTTTAAAATTTCCAAAGGCAGGAGGATGATTCAAAGGATGGTTCTACCCCACCTGGATTTGCTGCTTTCGAGGATGGTTTTGTTCCTCCTATCAATTCTATTGCTATCGTAGTTCCTTCCTTTCCTCCTTTCATTGGTGATGGCAGTGGCATTGGGAAGTCTTCGTCTGGGCCCCCCATCGTTGAGGCTGTCCTTGGAGCTCCCGAGGTTGTTCCTTCAAAATTGCCACCCAAGGAAGGCTTTCTTGACTCTTCGTCCAACAAGGTTAGTTCTTTCTGGGGTGATGATATTCCCTTGGGATCCAAGCCTTCCTTTGCTAATATTTTGGGCAAATCCTCTTCTTCTCTTGGTCCTTCGCCCCCCCTTTTGAAGTTTCTGGGAATAGAGTCAAGATTCCTATGAGTGTTGTGGAAACCTTTTTAGCTCAGGAATATTTTTCTCTTGTGGGCAAAGTGGTTGGAGGTAATCCCAACTTAGATACTATCAGGCGTTGGGATTTTTCTAGATGGAAAGTTCGTGGTTCCTTGGAAATTTTTAGCCTCTCCAATGCCTTCTTTGGCATTCGCCTCAATGCTCAGGAAGATGCTAACCTCATCCTGTCTGGAGGGCCATGGTTTTTGGGGTCAAAAAGCATTTTCTTAATGAAATGGACTCCGGATTTTGACCCTGATACCCAAAGCATCAATTTTGCACCCATTTGGGTTAGGCTTCCAAATATTCCTTGGCATATTTGGAGGGAACCTGTCATCAAATCCATTGCCTCCACCATTGGAGATCTTCTTCTTATTGATAGGGTTACTCTTTCTAGAATGAGAATGCACGTTGCTCATTTCTGTGTTAATGCTAACCTTGATTCAGTTCTTCCTACCTTCGTTGAGCTGGAGCATGGGTCCTTTTTCCATAAGTAGGCTATTGAGTATGAGAACAAGCCTCCTTTTTGCATTGAATGTCAAACTCAGGGACATCTTCATGCTCAGTGCCCTTCATTCAAGAAACAAGCAGGAAATTTTGGGCCAAATCAGGAGACTCAGATCACTGGTAAAGGAAAAGAATTCCAGACACCCTTCAAAAAGGACAAAAGGAAATTTCCTCCCTCCAAAGGGATTACCTTCAGACCCATCAAGAATCAAAAATCCTAGGAGGAAACTGGCAAGTCTCCAATTGGCAAGTCTCCAATAGACAAAGGTAAAAAGGCCTCCTCTTCGACTGCTCTTAATGAGGTTAGTATTTTTGCACTTCCAAATCAATTCCACATTTTAGCCAATTTAGACTCTGAAAATGTTGTTAATGAAGTGGGCGAAGTTGATGAAGTTAATAATCTTAATCCTGAGTCAAATCCATCTTCGGATCATCCTGAAGCCCAACCGAAACCAATATCTGAATCACCGAATGATATTCCTTCATCTCCGGTTGCTTTCGATCAGGATCAGCCCCTTGTGGATGAAGTTTCCATTCCTTCCTCCTTTTTTGAACCATCTAGTCCTGTGATTCAAAAAATCTCTATCAACAACTTCAGCCCAAAAATCACTAGAAGCCAAAAAAAATCCCCCATTGATTGTGGTGCTGAAAAGAAGTGTGGTAGACCTTCAAATACTGAGCAATGGAAGCAAGGTGTGAATGAAGACATTGCTAATGGGGTCCATAAAACTTTGTTTTCCTCTGGCATCAACCTTTCTAAGGAAGATTCAAAGTGCACCAAACCTCCCCAACCACAAGGAAAGGGAGGCAAACGAATTCCAAAATCTTCAAAATGAAGATCCTCTCATGGAACGTGAGAGGCCTTAATGGTATAGCTAAATAGAGGTTAGCTAAATAATTAAGGAAAGAAATAAGTCCTACTATCCTTTTGCTCCAAGAAACCAAAGTAAGTGAGCCTCATGACAAAATGGTCTGCAATCACATCTGGAAAAATTGTGAATTTACTGTCTGTAATGCCAAAGGAGCTTCTGGAGGGCTCCTGTGCTTATGGAACCCAAATTTTTTAGAAGGGAACCTTATCCATTCCAGTGATGAAATGATGAGTATCCTCTTCTTTGACAAAGATAACAATTCACCTTGGGTTCTCACAAACATCTATGCTCCAAATTCTATTTTTGGGAGATCTCGATTATGGAATACCTTATATTCTGCTAGAAGAGCTTTTCCTAATATTTCGTGGATCCTTGTTGGGGATTTCAACACTCCTATTTTTCCTTCTGACAAGAAAGGAGGAGTTGGATCTTTTTCCAAAAGTATGGAGGATTTCCAGGAATTTATTTCTGATCACAACCTGATGGATGTAAATCTGAAAGGCAATCAATTCACTTGGTCGAACCGAAGGTGTGGATCTCAACTCATTCAAGTTAAACTTGATAGGGTTTTATTTTCTTAGGAAGTTGTAGCCATTTGGGGTGATGCAAATCTTCAATCTCTCCTCAAAATTGGCTCTGACCATAGTCCTATTCTTTTAGATACAAATAATCCCAAAATCTACAAAACTCCTTTCAGGTTTGAAGCCATGTGGATGTTGCATCCTGATTTTAGAGAAAGGATTAATCAATGGTGGCAAATGGATATTCAAGGATCCTCTTCTTTCATCTTGGCTCAGAAACTTAGAATAATCAAAGAAAATCTAAGAATATGGAATAGAGATATTTTTGGAAATCTCTTCCAAAATAAATAGGAAGTCAAAAATAGGTTAGCCATAATTGAGAAAGAAATTCAAGAAGGGGGATAATGCTCTGTGGAGGTGAGAAGTGAAGAGAGGACTTTATTAGCTCAATATCATAATATCCTGCAATGCGAGGAAACCTTTTGGAGATAGAAGTCTCGGGATATTTGGCTCAAACAAGGAGATTCCAACACAAAGTTCTTCCATGTTTCTACCATGAGACACCGAAGCAACAATAGGATCAAGGAAATCAGATGCCAGGATGGAAGGATAATAAATGATATTAAGGAAATCAGATCCAAAGGGATAGCTCATTTCATGCAATTGCTCCAAGAAGAAAATAGACCAAACTCTCAAGCTACCAAGAATTTCTTTCTTCAATTCATTCCTCATCTCATTTCTGATGAAATCAACAACAAACTCAATGTAGTCCTTTCTAATGAGGAAATTAGAGAAGCCTTGTTCTCAATGAAGCCTGACAAAGCTCCTGGCCCTGATGGGTTCCCTCCTAGATTCTTTCAAACCTTTTGGGATCTGATGAGTCAGGATATCTGTGACACCATAAGAGAAATGCAAGCTTCTAAAGTTATCCCTAGGGGTTTCAATTCCACCTTCATTGTGCTCATACCAAAAAATTCGAATGCAAGTAATTTCAATGAATTCAGGCCGATTAGCCTTTGCAATGTTATATATAAAATTTTAACTAAAGCCATTGCTATCCGGCTAAGAGAGGTAATGCCTGTAATCATAAATCAGTGTCAAGGAAGCTCTGTTAAAGGAAGATCTATCCTGGATGGCATTATTTCAGTTCATGAAGCAATTCATTCTATATCCTTCAACAAAAGAGCTGCTTTCCTTCTTAAATTAGACATGAACAAAGCCTATGATAGACTCAATTGGGATTTCCTCCTTGCAATATTGAACAAGTTTGGCTTTCATCCTGATTGGATCTCTTTAATCAAAGGATGCATTTCTTCAGCATGGTTTTCTATCCTCATCAATGGTTCTCCTGTAGGATATTTTCAAAGCAGAAGAGGCTTAAGACAAGGGGACCCATTATCTCCTCTTCTATTCATTATTGCAGTAGAAGCTCTAGGTAGATCAATTTTGGAAGAAAAAAATGCAGGTCTGATTTTAGGACTTCAGGTCACTTCTCAATGCAATCCTATCACTCACCAACAATTTGTTGATGACACCTTGTTGTCTACCTCTGCCTCTGTCAATGAAGCCAAAATCATCAAGCGCATCCTCCTTTTGTATGAAGAAGTTGTTGGTCAATGGGTAAATTTTTAGAAAAGCAAATTATATTTTCTTCATACTCCTATAAGAAGACAGACTATCATTGCCAATATCCTTGGATGTTCCATATCTCATTTGCCTTCTTCCTATTTGGGATTACCTCTCTTCATTGGAAATGCTAAAGAAAGCCTATGGGATAATGTCATTGAAAGACTTCAAAAAAAGCTTTCTACTTGGAGAGGAAACCTTTTGTCTCAAGCGGGTAAAATCACTCTCACTATGGCTTACCTCCAAAACATCCCTGTTTATTTCCTATCCTTGTTCAAAGCTCCTGTTAATGTTTATCAAAAAATAGAAAAAATTCAAAAATATTTTCTTTGGTCAGGAACTAAAAATAGACACAGATTTCATCTTGTGGCTTGGGATAATGTTTGCAAACCTAAAGAATAGGGAGGCTTAGGGCTTAGAAGGATCCATATTTTCAATCTTGCTCTCCTTTCCAAGCAAGCCTGGCGCCTCATTTCCAATGATAATGCTGAGTGGGTAAAATTCATCCGAAGGAAATATCTTCAGGCCTCTGAATTCCTTTATGGTGAAGTTCCTTCCGCAGGCTCTTCCTTTTGGAAGTCCATTTGTGTGGCTCATTCACTTTTAAAAAAAGGATTAAGATGGCAGCTAGGCAATGGTAAGTCTATTTTCTTTTGGGAAGACAAGTGGCTTGGTGACCGTCCTCTCATGCAGATTCCTATGCTTCAAAGGTTAATCAACCCCACCAAGCATTTGTTTGGTCCTCTGGTGGCTGATTTCATCTCTACTTCTCATGGTATTATGAGTTGGAAAAGACTATCTATTCCTGATCTAGAAGCTGAAATTTCCTTTTTTCATGCTCAACTATCTTCTGTTAGAATTCCCACAAGAGATTCTATAGATTATCCTATTTGGGAACCCACTGATTCAGGAGAATTTTTAGTCAAATCAGCTTATCTTCTATCAATTGACATTCCTGAAACTCTTATTCCTTTTAAGCTGGTTTGGACTAAGTATCTTATTCCCAAAATTGCTTCTTTCTCTTGGTTGTGCATTCAAGACCGTATCTTAACCACAGAGAACCTAATCAAAAGGGGCATGCAACTTCCCAATAGATGTTACCTCTGCCTCTCTGATTGGGAATCTACCACCCACTTATTTTTGTTTTGTCCTTTTTCCAGAATAGTGCTAAGCAATATTTTTCTCAAATTCCACCTTGTTTGGGCCTGTCCTCCTAACATTGTTGACCTGTTCCTCTAGTGGCCCAATCCTTTCAAGAATCCTGTGCTCAAAGGACTATGGAAATTTTGCTTACAACATTACCTTTGGCAAATATGGCTTGAACGCAATAGAAGAGTGTTTGACAAAAAGGCATTGGATGCCATCCTCATTGTCAAAAAAATCATCCTTTGTGCCAAAGAGAACATCCTCATAGCCCAACTTGATCCTTTTCCCCGTCCATCCTTTGAGGATGATTTACTAAAATCCTATCATATTTGCCTTGAAGATCCAAGACCAGTCAACCCTTCAACTTCAAGAACCAACATCAAGTGGCATCCTCCTCCTATTGGATGGGTCAAGCTTAACTTTGATGGAGCTGCTAAAGGAAACCCTGGCAGAGCTGGTGCTGGTGGTATCCTTCGTGATCACCTTGGAAATTCTATTTTTGCTTATTCTAAACCATTGGGCGTTCTTTCCAATCATTCGGCTGAAGCCAAGGCTTTATGGAGAGGCCTCCAATTCATTAAAAACATTCCAAGGAACATTATTGTGGAAGGAGACTCTCTAAACATAATCAATTTTTAAAAAAAATCCAAGCCAGCTAGTTGGAGGATAAGAAGCATGATTGAAGAAAGTAAGCAGATCCTTTCTGAACAGAATGAAACCATCGTCCAACATGCCTTCAGAGAAGCCAACTCTATTGCTGATAGATTGGCCAACATTGGGGTGAATGCCCATGGTCTGATGACGTGGATAGATTCTCTTCCTCCAGAAGTTGCTGCGATTGCTAGGTTGGATAAAAATATTTGTGATCATGATGAGAATTAGCATTCCTATTCACATTTTTGTGCATTGCTCTTTTACCCACGTGGTGTCACACTTCACACCACCTTTTTATTTAGCCTATGCTTATTTCTCATCAACCGTTCCTTCTTGGAATCCCAATGCAAATATCAGCACCATATTTAATCATATCTTGTCCATTTTTCTTGGATTGTGTTATTTGGCCCTTTCGAGAAACATCCTCCACCGGATTTCTTTCCGCTTTGTTTCGAGGATCATTTTATGGGGGTTTCCAATACTCCATGTCTCCTATGCCAGTTCACTCTTTTGGCTCCATTTTTTGGGCATCCCAAAGAGTCAACACTATCCCCATAGATTGCACTTTCCAATCACTTGTCATAGTTTCCAATATCAAAAAATCCTCTCTGTTCCCAAACCTAGCCAATCTCCTTCCAATAAGCGGGCCTTTTCCTTTTCGAGGCATTTTCACTGGTTTTCTTGCTGGTTTCAAATCTGTGATCTCACCTACATTTTATACTGTGTCATGCATGATCCTTTCATTTATCCTCCAGTTTCCTTGTGGTTGTTCCTATCTGTTGTTTCCCCTTTCTGTTCCTTCCTTTCGAATTTTCTTTGGTTTTCAATCATGAAAGAAGGGAAACCTGAGTATACTGAGCCTAAAATTTTTGAAATTGAGACTATTGCTGATGACATTTTGAAGGGTAAAGGTGGCCTCATCAATTTTTTCAAAATGTTCTCTAGCGTCGATTGGGAGGTGACTACCGTGTTTGTTGAGACTTGGGACAATGGCATCATCACCATTCACGGCGTGGAGTTCCAGATAACGATGGAGATTTTGGCTGAGCTTACAGGACAAATCCTTGAGGGCAAGGTGATTCGGAGGAACAAACACCATTGGGAGGCTGAACTGACCCACTTTGAATAGACATCCATGATCCGCAAGCTCCACAAAAAAGGTCTGTATCGCCATCACCTTTCCACCCCTTGGAAAGAATTACTTAAGCCTATTATGCAATACTTGACTGTTGACCATCCCGATTCCTAGCTTTGTAGTTTTCATTTAGCATTTGTCAACCATTTTTGTGAGGCCAAAATGATGAACATCCCTGCTGCTCTCTACTGGTCCATGGACTATGCTATAACTTCAACCCGAGGCAAGAAGGATGAGGGTTGGCCTTCTCATCAGGGGTTATTCAAAATTCTCTATAGGTTTTTAATCCTTAAGTTTCCCAAAGGTAATATCCCTGACCCTGATTCTGCTGAAGAAAACTCTTCCTCTACTCCTAGCCCTAAGGGCTCTAGGTCCAAGAGAAAGAACAAGATTGAGAAGTCTCAGGTTGTGTCCAACATCAAGAAAAAAGTCAAAATTGAAAAAATGCCTGTTCGTTGTTCCCAGAGGCTTAAATTTAAGGAGATTGCTGAAACGCCCACTCCTTCCTCTGAAAGGGCCAAGAAAGAACTTTCTAGTTCTCCTGACATTGTGGAAAAATACCTTCATAAGCTTGTTGTCCAAGCCACATCTGCTACTATCAATCACCTGGAAACTGCTCATGTTGCCATTGGGAAAGCTATCACGCAGCTTAAGGAGCAGCATCAAGCACTTAGCCTGCTATTCTTCTGTGACTCTTTCAAGGATGTTCAGGCTACTTCTACTATGGGGGGACTTTTCGACATAAAATATAGTGCTAAGGATGAGGAGGTTGTGGAGATCACCAAGGAAGCTTGCAAGGAAGCCCCAAAGGATACGTCAAAGGATGATGTTAAGGATGTTGATCTGGAGATTGTGGTTGCATCACCAATGCAGACTGATGTTCCCAACTAGTGTGTCTATTGTCTTTGCTACTGAAAGCTTAGTCTTAGCTTTCACTTTTTTGTAATGCTCCATTTTGTGGTGACTCAGGTCCTTTTTGGTTCTACTGGCTGAATGCCTTTTGTTCCTCTGGTGTTTCCTTTTTTGCTTCCTCTTTTGTTCCCTCTTTTCTGTTCTCGGTTCTGCTGATGTACAAGGCATTGGGGCGCCTTTCAAATGCCCTTTTTTAATGAATTTCATTAACTTACCAAAAAAAAAATTTAAAATTTCTTTAAATTTTAAATATTAAAAAAAAACTTCAAACCAAATTTTTCTAATTTCAAAAAATTCAAAATCTAAAACCTCAAATCTTCAAACCTTTTAACTCCTCAAATTTTAAAAACCAAATCTTCAAATATTCAAAACTCAAATATTAAATTCTAACCTTTCAAAAAACATATAACTTTTCAAACTTTAAAAATCAATTTCAAATTCAAAACTTGAATCCTAGTAGTAATCCTTATCACTCATAAAGTTAAATAAATTTAAATCTTTCAAAAATTAAATTTTCAAATAAATAAATTCCAACGTAGAAAATCTTATAAATCCCTCCTAGAACTTCTATAAAATTTAAATTCAATTCTATTTTTCTCTCCAATATGAAAGGCCACAAGTCATACATTTCCTTCTTCAATACACTCAAAAAATGAAATGTCTTTAATGCCTTTTGAATTGTAATTTATGAATGCTACCTACCAATAATAATCACTTCATATTTAACACTCATGTCTACCTACCATATTTCACCTTCTACACTCAGGTTAGGTTTACAATATGGTACTCTATGCAACTCTTTAGGTTTTTACTTCATGCTTAGGATGGTGCTCTATGCTTCTAGATGGTACTTTATGTAATATTCAAGTTTATTCAACGAGCTTGGGATGGCACTCTATTCAACTCTATGGTTTCTACAACATGTTTAGGATATCACTATGTTCAAAACTTTGGTTTCTTTGGCTTAGGTACTCATGATCCTTGGATATATGTGCTTAGGTTCTGCTAGATTTTCTTAGGTGTTTTTGTAGATGACACTCTAATAGAACTCTTCTAAGAATGACAACACCTAGTTATAAATAATGTTGGACTACATTCTATTAATACCTATATCTCTAATAGCTAGCACTCCATATGTGCTCAAATGTAGATAATATTTAGTGCTTATGGCTCTTTGTATGGTTAGCACTTCTAGACAATGCTTTTGGACTACATTTAGCTCATACTTATGGCTCACAGATTAGTGCTTCTAGACAACACTTTTATGGCATTATGTTCAAATATTCACTAGCACCAATGACACTTTGGTTAGTGCTTCTGATCAATGCTCATATAATCTTCTAGATAGTGTTCTTTGATATAACTTCTATCTTCTATTTTGATAGTTGCCTTGGACAACACTCTCATTAGTCACCTTTGAATAATACTGCCCTTAATAGCACTTTTAAATATTATCCTTTTATTTATTTTACATCAAGTAGATGCTCTTAGAAATATTTTAAAATATCCTCAAGGCCAATATTGAAATACTATATGAGTTTCAGTCAGCTTGATTCTTTTATTTTTTAGATTAGCTAGAACTTCAACTTATCTATATACCTCCATATTTCCTTATATTTGGAGGTTTATTTGTATTTCTTTGTACTATTCTTCTCTCTAGAAGCTTATGGTACTTCTCAATATTTGTACTTAAGAAGCTTATATGCTTATTTATCCTTGGAATCTTTGATACTTCTCAATATCTAGAGGTTACGATGCTTCTCAATCTTTGAAAGCTATGATACTTCTCAATTTGTTGTAATATATCTCTAATGTCTTAGATCGAACCTAAAAATAAAATGATTCTCCTCTTTTCTAGAGAATCCAACTATTATCAGGGTGACTTTGAATATCCTCTCACATCCAATTTTTTTTTGAGTTAGCCCTTAATCAATTCTAGACGAGTCCTTGTCTTCACTAGTTTTCTTTGAACCAAGTGGATAGACCCTAACATCCAAATTAGGGCAACATTTATCTATCCCCTCAATATTTCCTCAATCAGACCTTTAAAATAGATTCCAAATATTTACCACTTTCAAAGTGGGTAGACTCCAATATTATGGTGGCTTCTAAAATATAATTCTATAAAAAATAGATAGAGTTAAGTGGTAGCTTTGATACCACTATTGGATTTTAAGCCAAACACCACAAACTATCTTAGGTCCCAATATAATTAAGCCACAATATCTCAAATTAAAATAACATTAATCAAGAATAGTATTAAATTTATGAGCAAAAAAAAAAATATAATTTGGCCAATATAAATAAAATAACATTCACTATAATATCAAATATTAATTTAAATGATCAAGTGGCATTAGCTCAACTAGTTAGATTCCTCAACATTTCAAGGAGGAGACCTAGGTTCAAATCTTGCCAAATGATACATGGATAATATCCAATATTTGTTGTAATATCATTATGTGGTGATGATATAATATAGGTGGGACCCATTTCAATCCCATATAACCCATTATTAAAAAAACATATATGAATGTAAATGGCTAAAATCATTCATGTACAAGCATGAAAAAAACTTACAATACTATTGCTCAAAATTTGTATATTGTATTTTTTAAGGGGCCTAATTTTGATCAGATTGGAATTCTCTACACCAAATTGTTCCAAAAGTTTATGAATACCTATCAATGTATCCTTGCTACCTCCCATCATCTAGTTCATAAAAAAAAAACCTTTATCATAAGTGAACTCAACATATTTTTTGCTAGAGAAAGCTCTAGGGATGGATTTATTTCTATTAAAAATAATATTTTTAACAAAATTAGAGCTAGAGGATATCAAATTAATTTTCTTCTACCTTTTTTTGAGAAATTTAAATTTGATGGTAGGACTTCTCTTTTGGAAAGAATTCTAGAGCAAGTAGCACATAGACATGGAACCATAATAAAAATAGTTTCTCTTGTTTTGAAGCTAGAAAATGTAGTTTTATCAAATAATTTTGAATTGACATAGATATTATTTCTCCATGTTTGAAAAATGGAGAAAAGATAGATAACCCAAGCATATTTATTGAGGCATAATCTATTGAAGGAACCAAAAAACTCTTCGATATTGTCTTTGTAAAAACAAAATTGTTTGAGAGACTTTATTTTCCACCTTGTGTTTTCATATTTTTTAATGTGTTTCTTCTCTTTTCTGGGTGGGTGTTTCTTAGGGGTTGATCTTGGGACTTCTATTATTTCACCATATTGGTCTATAAACCTATTGTCATGACCCTCATTGGTAAACTTTTTGGCATAAAGAAATGTTGTATTAATTGATGATGCTTTAATACTTAGTTTGTGCAATTGAAAAACTATGCAATGCTAGTTTAATATTTTGAAAGAACATGACACTACTAACATACTGTTAATGTGCATAATTAGATACACTCATGGATGGAAGATGTAGAGTCATCCATCAAAAATGGGGTACCTAAGATAGGGGAAGTGATGATTACAACATCTTGGGGGTAACATTGATAGATATCTTCATATAGACATGCATTATCGGTATGGGATAATCGTTAATTAGCTAGCCACATTGAGCCTTAATTTTTTTTTTTGTAGATAAGATACTATAACATTAATACCGGGTTTTACAGGTTGACCCAAAACCTTTTACAAAAATCATCCCAGGGCTATTGATGAACATGTCCTTACTAAGGATCCTATATATGTAAAATCTACATGCCGCCAAAGCCATTACATCCGGTAAGGCACATAGCCTATTATCAAAAAGAAAATTCCCATACAACATTTTGGGTATACCCCAAGAAAACACACCTGCATCATAATTACAAAAAAAGAAACAGACACGGATCCCTTCCTTGAAATAGTGGAGAAACAAAAAGCTGCAGACACACATAGCAGAGTACTGAAAAAAACTCCCACAAGCTCTGTATTGACAGTTACTCTTAATAATTCTTTGGTAATTTATTTCTTCCATATATGACATGCTTTGGGACCACATCTCATCTTGGCCAAGATCTACTTCGCTCGGGAACATGTTCCCATTTTAAAAGTCCATCACCATCGACACCCAAATTGGCCAGCTTATCAATAATTTTGTTAGCTTCCCAAAAGACATGTTGGAATTTTCTGTCCTATATTCACTGGAAAAGGATCCTAGCCTCTTCAAAAATTGTTTTAATCCTCCAAGGAGGTGTTTTCCAATTATTGAGGAGATTTATAGCATGCATAGAGTCTCCTTCTATGATCAAATTGCATTCTAATTCTTGAGTCATTTGAAGGCCTCTCCACATAGCTTTAGCTTCAACTTCGTTGTTCATCCTTGTTCCCAAATATTCAAAAAATGTAAGCATCATATTCCCATTATGATCTCACACAATACCGCTAGCGCTTTCTCTACCAGGATTTTCCTTAGCCGGTCCATCAAAATTAAGCTTAAACCAACTCGTAGGAGGTGGGGACCACTTAACATTGGATCTGGGGTTGACTACCCTAGGTACAGACTCATCTAACAAGGTTAAGCTTAAATATTGAGCAATCGTGGTATCCTACAGATGAGGTTTATGGCTATCAAAAGGGATAAGGTTCACATTCTCATTGGCAAAGGATAGGATCCTGGAAATGATAGTTTGATGATCATGGATAGACTCATTAAAGAATCTATGGTTCCTTTCTAGCCACACCTGCCAAAGATAGTGATTGAGACAAATTTTCCACATGTATCTAAGTCTTTGGCTTGAAAAGGGGCAAGGCCACTGGATGAAAAAATCAAGTACAATGGCTGGTTTATCCCAAGAAATATTGAAGGCCTCAAAAATCCCACTTAGTGAAGGAAAAAGGGCACTCAAGGAAAATGTGATAAATGGTCTCCCAATTAGCCCTGCATAGATAACAATGATTAGTGATACAAATACCTTTATGCATCATATTATCAATGGTTAGAATTCTTCCTTAGATAACCAGCCATGAAAAGACTACAATTTTTGGAATTAATTTTTTTATCCAAACTAAGTCCTTTTGGAGGACAAAATCCTCTTCATCAAGCAGAAGCTTGTAAGATGATTTAACAGTGAACTGCATGTTTTCCATAGGAGCCCAGGTCACTTGATCTTCCTTGGGTGTCATGAGGATAAACTATTTTTCGAGAATGTTACAAAGATCATTTGATTCTTCTTGAAATCCCTGAATCCTTATTTTTTTCCACTTCATTATGCCTCTATCCTCAACCATATAATCGGAGACTTTTTTGCCAATGAGTTCTTTCGTGATATATTTGATTCAGGCTAAGTTAGGATATTGCGTCAGTGGTTTGTCCTTAGCCCACTTGTCATTCCAACAATTTATCCTCTCACCATTGCCTAAAACCCATCTTAAATCTTTTTTGATGATTTCCTTACAATTGGTAATTGCTTTCCAAAAAGCAAAACCTCTGATTGGAAATGAGTCACTTAAAAATTCCATATTTTGAAGACACTTTCATTTGATGATAGTTATCCATTGAATTTCTTCACCAAAAATGAGGTGCCATGCCTGCTTAGCTAGTAAAGCTAAATTCATATGAGCAATTCTCCTCAGACCTAAACCCCCATTTTACCTGGGTCTGCACACTTTGGTCCATCCTACAAGGTGTATCCTTTTTTTCTCCTCTGATCCAGTCCATAAAAATTCTTTTTGGAGTTCCTCAATTTTATGGAAAACCCTCACAGGGGCTTTGAAAAGGGAGAGGAAATAGACTAGAATGCTCTAAAGAGAGGCCTTAGTGAGGGCCAACTTTCCTGCTTGAGATAGAATATGACCCTTCCATCTAGCAAGTTTTTTTTGAATTCTTTAAATAACCCTATCCCACATTGACTCTCTCGAAGAACCAATGAAAAGAGAGAGACCAAGATACGAAGTGGGGAGGTTTGCTATATCACACCCTAAAATTTTTGCAATCCTTCCTTGCCTCTGAATGGGGGTGTTCAAGAAATATAACTTGCTTTTACTGAAATTAACTTTCTGACCAGTAGTGTCCTCGTAGAGTTGCAGGATGTATTTAATTATTTTGGCCTCAACCACCAACGCCTTAGTCAATAGCAGGGTATCATCGACAAATTATTGGTGAGAAACAACCCTAGTGAGAGATGTTGCCTTGATTCCCGAAATTAGCATTGAACTACAAACATTTTTGATGGTTCTACCTAGAGCTTCTGCCACAATGATGAATAACATGGGGCTGATAGGGTCCCATTGTTGAATACCTCTACAACTTTGAAAGTAACCAACAGTTGTTCCATTAACCAAAATCGAGAACCATGCTTTAGAAATGCATTCAATTGATAGCTTGGTAGCTATCATAAATTCTCGGGCTGAGATAGGTGACTAAGTTGATGGAAAGACTCCCTCTTTATCTATTGCATATTATTGATTTATCTTTTACTTCATAATTACTGCATCAATGGTTTGGAAAGCATGCATAAGTTGGTTGCCTTTGAAACTCCTTGTGTTGCTTGAATCTGTTTAGCATGATGTTAATATTTGATAAAAGAATTCTTTTATGTTCTTAGAATATATATATATATATATATATATATATATATATATATATATATATATATATATATATATATATATATATATATATATATATATATATATAGTAAGTCTTTATTTTAAATGATAAAAGAATTTTGTTTTAAAATAATAGATAATTCATTTAAAAGATAACAAAGCTTTTATTTAAATGATAATAGAAATTCATTTAAAAGTTAGTAAAGCTTTTATTTAAATGATAGTGAATTTTTTTTTTGATTGGTTGAAAGGGTGTTGAAAGGTCCCTGAACCTTGTACAAGTGTTTTTTACATGTTTTCCAAACCGACCGAGGAGGCCCAAGAGCTAAAGATCAAAGAAAAAGCAAAACACCACAAGAGGAAAGGTGTCGCGATATCGCGACCAGTTGTGTTTTCGCGGCCCACAACGTAGGGAAAAAACAAGGGGGAAAAGATGTCGTGATATCATGACATGTTGCACCGTTGTAGCCAAAAGAGGAAGAGATTTCACAAAATCGCAACAAGAAGCAGCATCACGATTGAAGGAGAGAAAGTGTCGCGATATCACATGTTGCAAGGTTGCTGCCAGAAGAGAAGAAGTGTCGCGATATCGCAACATGTTGCAAGGTTGCTGCCAGAAGAGAAGAAGGGTCACGAAATTGCGACATGTTGCATCGTCGAGGCCAAAGAAGAAAATATGTCATGATATCGCGACATGTTACATTATCATGGCCAAACAAAAAAATGTGTCATGATATCGCGACATGTTGCATTATCGCGGCCAAAGAGAAAAAGTGTCGAGATATCACGACATGTTGCATTATCACGGTCAAAGAAAAAAGGTGTCGTGATATCACGACATGTTGCATCATCGAGGCCGAAGAGAAAAAGAGTCGCGATATCACAACATGTTGCGTCATCACGGCCGAAGAGAAAATATGTCGTGATATCGTGACATGCTGCATCATCACGACAAAAGAAGAAAAAGTGTTGCAACATCGTGACATGTTGCAAAATCATGGCCGAAGAGAAAAAGTGTCGCGATATCGTGACATGTTGCAAAATCGCGACCGAAGAGAAAAAATGTCGCGATATCGCGACATGTTGCAAAATCGCGGCCAAAGAGAAAAAGTGTCACGAAATCGCGACATGTTGCAACATCACGATCGAAGAGAAAAAGTGTCGCGATATCACGACATGCTACATCATTGCGGCCGAAGAGGAAAAGTGTCGCGATATCATGACATGTTGCAAAATCACGGTCGAAGAGAAAAAGTGTCGCGATATCACGACATGTTGCAAAATTGTGGCCGAAGAGAAAAAGTGTCACGATATCGCGACATGTTGCAAAATCACGACCGAAGAGAAAAAGTGTCGTGATATCGCGACATGTTGCAAAATCACGGCCGAAGAGAAAAAGTGTCGCGATATCGCGACATGCTGCATCATCGCGGCCAAAGAGGAAAAGTGTCGCGATATCGCGACATGTTGCAAATTCATGGCCGAAGAGAAAAGGTGTCGCGATATCACGACATGTTGCAAAATCATGGCCGAAGAGAAAAAGTGTCGCAGTATCGCGACATGCTGCATCATCGCGACCGAAGAGGAAAAGTGTCACGGTATCGTGACATGCTGCAAAATCACGATCGAATAGGAAAAGTGTCGTGATATCGTGACATGTTGCAAAATCACGGCCGAAGAGAAAAAGTGTCACGATATCGCGACATGTTGCAAAATCGTGGCCAAAGAGAAAAAGTGTCGCGATATCACGACATGTTGCAAAATCGTGGCTAAAGAGAAAAAGTGTCGCGATATCGCAACATGTTGCAAAATCGTAGCCGAAGAGAAAAAGTGTTGCGATATCGCGACATGTTGCAACATCGCGGCCGAAGAGAAAAAGTGTCGCGATATCGTGACATGTTGCAACATCACGGCCGAAGAGAAAAAATGTCGCGATATCACCACAAGTTGCAAGGTCGCGGTCGAAGAGAAAAAGTGTTGCGATATCGCGACATGTTGCATCATCGTGACATGTTGCATCATCGCGATCGAAGAGAGAAAAAGTGTCGCGATATCGCGACATGTTGCATCATCACAACCAAAAGAGAAAAGTTGTCGCGATATCGTGACATGATGTAACGCCGTGACCAAAGAAGAAAGAAATGTCATGATATCGCAACAAGTTGCAACCTCACGGCTAGAGGGGAAAGAAATGTTGCGATATCACGACATGTTGCATTTTTGCGGCCAAAGGTGAAAAGTGTCGCGACATCGCGACATGTTGTAATTCTGCTGCCGAAGGAGAAGAAGGAAGAAATGTCACAAAAATGCGACCAGTTTCATCAGCATACCAAACCAATCCCCTGCCAACATCTCACATTGTGTAGACATTGACACTTATAGAATCGTTCCTTAGGCCAATGGGGAAGGAGTCTCTCCACACTTGAATGTCAGATTCGCCGAATCCCTTGTTAGCAAGCCAGTCCATAGCTTTATTTCCTTCCCGATATTGATGCTTAATGACTAATTCTGGGTAATTGCCAATTAGTGCCTTGCATTCTTGGAAAATCGAAGCAAGGGCCCAGGGAGGCATAGCAGTCCCATTGAGCCAGTTGATACAGTGCAACGAGTCTCCTTCGATGATAATTTTGTTGATGGTCAAACCTTCCAAGAGGATCAAACTTTAGAGCAGAGCCCATGCCTCTGCCATATTATTGGATTGAATTCCCAAGTTCTGGCAAAGGCCAAAATTATTTCTCCTCAGTGGTTTCTGAGAATTCCTCCTCCGCCAGTCGCTCCTTGGTTGCCTTTGGCTGCACTATCGAAATTGAGCTTGTGCCACCCAGTAGGTGGTAAGACCCACTTGATGAAATACCTATCAATAGAAGTATGGGGCATGGCAGAGAAGTTAGAAATATTGAAAAGTTTGGTTAGGTCCGATTCTAGGCTAGGAGGGGGGGTTTTGAAGACGAAACAAGAGAGGCATTCTCTGCAGCAAGGGCCAAGATTTTGACAACGATAATCTTCTTATCAGTGGCTTGATTTTTGAAAATTTTGGCATTTCTCTCGAGCCATATCTACCACAGGAAAAGGTGGAGGCAAGCTTGCCACATGAATTTAAGTTGGTTGCTCTTGAAAGGCCGGGGCCATTGCTGAAAAATGAGGGGAATGGAATGAGGGAGGGCTGTGGAGATGTCAAAGGTGTTAAGAACCTGGTTGAGAACTGCTAAAGAAAAGGGACATTCCAAAAAAACATGTGAAGTTGACTCACAGGCGTTTTTGCACAGGATGCACCAATTGGGAATGAGTAACCCTCTGATTATCAAGTTGTCAATGGTGAGGATTCTGTTTTGGATGGCCAACCAGCAAAAGAATGAGTAACCCTATGATAGTGAAAATTCATTTAATAGTTAGTAAAGATTTTATTTAAATGATAATAGAGATTCATTTAAAATTTAGTAAAGATTTTATTTAAATGATAATGAAAATTTATTTAATAGTTAAGAAAGCTTATATTTAAATGATAAAGGAAATTCATTTAATAGTTAGTAAAGCTTTTAGTTAAATGACAATAGAAATTCATTTAGTAAGTTAGCAAGGCTTTTATTTAAGGGATAATAGAATTTCTTTGTAATAAAATAAAGCATACAATATTTGATTTAAAATATCTCTCATTCAAAGAGATTGGATCAAGTCTACAAGAAGAAGCTTCCCACCATTACTGGTAAGAGAGTTCCTTTATTGTGAAGCTTCCGAGTAATTTAAAAAGAGTTTTAAAATTGGAAAATGGGGCTAGTCCACTGGATGGATAGGAAGGACATTAAGTCGAGTGGGTGTGTATTTATGGGGGGATGTCAGAGAGGGAACTCCCATACATCAAAGAGAAGGGAGAAAAGATAATCAAGAAGCTTGAGAGGAGGAGGACTGAAAATGCCATAGCGAGGGAGAAGAGAGGAGAATCACAAAGCTTGGAAAGGAATGCTGCTATGAATATCATCGTTTAGTAAAAGGGAATGCACCATCGATCTGCAAGAGTTACAAGTTGGACTCCAAACTCTTTCACTTATTCTTTGAACCTAGTTTGTGGTTGGATAAGTTCTACTACTTGGCTATGTTTGAAAGCCTTACTGGTTTGTTGTTATTTGGGTTCATGACTACCTATCTCCCTAACTTTATTCACTATAGGATCTAGTTTGTATCTTCTCCTTTGGTTTCTATTGAGGTGTTCTGGATCACATTGGAAAGGGAATGAAGGGTTACCCTTCATTATGGTGTTTTAAATATATAACTATAATTATGTTCATGGAAGTACTGTGTAAACTTCACCTAGCTTGCTTGATGCCAGAGATAATCATTGTAGTCATTGAGAGTTGTGTGATTGACATCAGGCCAGTGAGCTTCCTTGAAACTCAAACCTATCGATGGTAACTCGTTGTAGACCTTATTTTTATTAGACTCTCCGTTTGAGCTCTTTGTCATTGCTGACCAGCTTGGGTGTGTCCCATGTGGATGTTATTCGTTCCTCATGTAACATAGTTTTCTCCCAAGTCATCATCGAGGTAGGTTATGATATGTTATTCTCCACTGCTAACCAAGGTTTGCACATTCACTTGTAAAGTTGTTTTGCTAGCTCTTATTGTAGGACGGTTTTTGGGAAGGTCTACTATGCTTGCTACATCAACAATAATTGTCCCTGTCAATTTTATTACTCTATTGGTTGTAGGTTAACCACCCTTTCCTCTTAATCCACCGGGTTTGAGAACTAAAACCTCCCTTCCACATTTATATAAGGTCTTAGGCTTTAGAATTCTGGTTGCTAGTTGTTTCATTGTTTCGTAGAGTGAAGAGTGATCCCAGGCCAGTATTCTATGGACTTAAGTTTAGAATCGAGAGGCTTTTGCTTTGGTTATAAATTTCTATAAGAAAATAAAAGTTTATCATTTATCTTTGGGTTCTATAAAGTATTATTTAGAGTAGAGAATATTATCCATTTATTGTAAACCAGTTAAATAATCCTTTTAGTAAATATATTTTTTATAATCTATGAATAAAGAAACCTTAGCTATTTTCATTGATTAGAAGCATAACACTTTAGTTCATGAAATAAAAGGGTTTATGGTTTATTTAAGTAATTAAAATAAAGACACTTTTATTATGTTAAATAAAAGGGTTTATAATTTATTTAAGTAATTAAAGTAAGGAGGCTTTGATTATGTTAAATAAAAGGATTTATGATTTATTTAAGTAATTAAAGTAAGAAGGCTTTGATTATGTTAAATAAAAGGGTTTATGATTTATTTAAGTAATTAAAGTAAGGAGGCTTTGATTATGTTAAGTAAAGGAATTAAGGTTTATTTTTTATTTTTTGTAATTATAATAATAGATTAATTATGGGTTTTTATAAAGGATCCCAAAACCTTATGTACAAAATCAGCCTTGCTAAAAGATATTTCATGCCGGATGGCTGGGTAAATAGAGCAGTTCGTAAAAAATACAGGGAAATACAACATGCCTAAGGGTCCTAGAAGACGCGGACAGTCCTGGAAATCTTGATCTTGAAATACATTAAAACAAAATAATAGTCGAAGATAATATATCAAAAAAATTTGGGAGAAGACCTATGATACAAATTCTTCATCATGAGGGAATATCTGCCTTGTCCAAACTGTCCACCTCGGTTGGGAAACGAGAACGCCAAAAAACCGGGCATGTGGTCATCAGTACTTTGTTGGCCAAGTGATCCGCCACCCGGTTACCTTCTCTGTAGATGTGCCCCGCCTCCCACCTGGCATGCCGAGAGAGGAGCATCCTAGCCTCGAGGATGATATTTAGGACCCGCCACGATGGGTCTTTGGAGCCACGAAGGTAGTTGATAATGTTTAGAGAATCGCCTTCAATAATTAAAGGCCTAGGATCATTCGATATGACCTTCAACCCTTTCAACACACCACGGGCTTTGGCAAAATGATTCGTCTAAGGGCCCATATTTTCACAGTAGGCCAATATCAGCTTCCCATTATGGTCCCTGACAAGCCCCTCGGAACCAGCGGGCCCCGGGTTGCCTTTAGTAGCCCCATCAAATTTAAGTTTGATCCACCCCAAAGGAGGTTTGGTCCAAGTGACCTCCCTGCGGCCATTCACTGAGTCAACTTTGGAAGAGGAGCCAAGGTCCAATCTTTTGAAAATAATTGCCTCCCAAGGATTGTGAGGGCGGGAGCTGGGAATAGTTTTTGAATTCTCGACAGCAAAGGATAAGGCCTGTTGGGCAACAAATGGAGCCATTCTAGGGATCTTTCTGAAGACTCTAGCATTACGCTCCAACCAAATTTTCTAGATGGAATGGTGAAAGGCAGCCTCACAAAGGAATCGAAGCTTAGAATTCTTAAAGGGCTTGGGCCATTGGAGGAAGGCGTATTTAAGGGAGCGAGGGGAGCACCAGAGTACTTGGAAGGAAGACAACACATAGCTTAGGACCGAATGGGAAAAGGGGCAATGCAAAAATAAGTGATCGGATGTTTCACAGTCAGCTAAGCAAAGATAGCACCTGTTGGGAATTGCAAGGCCTCTCTTGTGGATATTGTCTATGGTAAGGGCTTTGTTATAAAAGGTAATCCAAGCAAAGTAATTTATCTTAGGAATAATACCTTTCCTCCAAATTGCTTTCCATCGGGGGTCCACAGCAGCCTCACACGACAAAAGATCATAAGCGGACTTAACAGAAAACCGCCCATCCTGCGTGTTGCTCCAAATAATTCTATCGTCTCTTATGATCGAAGGAATTAACATCGATTGGAGGACACTGTACAAGAAATTCACCTCATTATCAAACCCATCCACCATTGAAAGTTTCCACCGAGGGGGAAGGGAACTCCGGTCAATGCAATCCGAAACCTTGAGATGACTATTTGGATCAATTTGGGCCCTCAAGCCAGCCAAGTTCTGATTTACAGCGAGAGCTTCATCTGTAGCCCACTTGTCTCTCCAAAAAAGGATCATGGATCCATCCCCCAAGATCCAACGAGCACCCCTATTAATCACCGAACGACCCTGAAGCACCGTCTTCCAAAAAGCCGAAGCTTCATGAGGAGACTCAGCTTCCAGGAGAGAATTTTCCCCAAGATACTTTCTTTTAACTATATTGAACCATTTTGTCAGTGCATTAATAAGAATTATCCAAGCATGTTTGGAAATTAAGGCAATGTTCATGAGCCTGGATCTTCTCAATCCCATGCCCCCTTGGTCCTTTCAAAGGCAAACCTTATCCCACGCCACCAGAGGAATTTTGGATTTTTCTTCTATGTCGGACCAGAGAAAATTCCTTTGAATCTACTCGATTTTGGAATGGATAAAAATAAGAAGCATGAAAACAGACATGAAATAGGTGGAAATTCCTTGAAGATAGGCTTTGGTGAGGGTTGCCTTCCCATCTTGAGATAGAAATTTTCCTTTCCAAGTGCTGAGTTTCTTATGAAGCCGTTCCAAAATCGAATTCCAGATGTTCCCACTGCCTCGCCCATTGCAAACTAGCGGCAACCCAAAATAAGTTGCAGGTAGGGAATCAATAGTGCATTCGAGAATTATGGCAATGCAAATTTGCCTACGTAGAGGGGTATTAACAAAATAAATTTTGCTCTTCAAATAATTAACTTTTTGGCCAAAAGCCTTCTCATACCGGGACAGAATGCGCTTGATAGATTTGGCCTGAGTGACAGACGCTCTAGTGGATATGAGCGTATCATCCAAAAACTGTTGGTGAGTGACAGGATCAACTCTGGAAGTAGGCAGAATGCCAGAAATCTTGCTTCGATGGAGGGCTTCATTCAAAGACCAGCTAAGGACCTCTGCCAAAAGAATGAATAAAATAGGAAACAGTGGATCACCTTGTCTGAGGCCACGAGCACTCTGGAAGAATCCAGTGGGAGACGCATTGATCAACACAAAAAAGGACAAAGTGGAAATGCAACTATTCACAAGGTCAATCCAGTGATGATGGAAGCCCAACTTGCAAAGGACAGCACACAGGAACCTCCTGTCCACTCTGTCAAAATATTTATTCATGTCTAGTTTAAGGAAAAGCGCAACATTCTTGGAACATTGGGCAGTATGGAGGGTTTCATGAATAGTAATGACACCATTAAGGATGTTTCTACCCTTAACGATGCTCCCCTGAGCTGAACCTACCAAAGAGGGGAGGAGGGATCTCAGACGATTGGCAATGGTCTTGGTAAGAATCTTGTAGAAAACATTACAGAGGCTTATGGGACGATAGTCAGAAAAACTTTTGTAGGTGGGCGACTTAGGAATGAGAGATAGGAAGGTAGAGTTGAGCTTTGGATTGATGGATCTTGATGCTTGGATTTCTAACATAGCCTCACAGACATCAGGCCCCACAACATCCCACATAACTTGAAAGAATCGGGGGGGGAACCCATCAGGCTTGGGGGCCTTATCTGGTTGCATGGAAAAAAGAGAATCCTTAATCTCAGATTGGGAAAAATGTTCCAGGAGTTTGATACTTGCCTCATGGGGGACTTTGGTAGGGAAATTAGCAAGCAAGGATTTCTAAACTTGGAGGACGCTATCAGGAGGAGCACCCAGCAAATCCTAGAAGAAATCGACTGCTTCGCTTCGAATTTCCTCAATCTCCCTGGTAGTGCGCCCATACTTACACAACCTTATCTGATCTTGTTGGCCCCCCTGTGTCTCATGGTAGATGCATGGAAAAACTTCAAATTTGAATCACCGCTCTTCAGCTAGAGATCCCTAGACTTTTGATGCCAAAACATTTCCTCACTGGAAAGAATGGAATGAAAGTCTACCAGGAGGCTCTGTTCCTCCTCTCTGAGGCCTTCAGAATACCCTTCGACCTCCATATTTTCCTCTAAACTCTTCAAGCGCTAAGAGATGGACCTTTTAGACTCAAAAATGTTGCCAAAAACCTCCTTATTCCATGCCTTTAAGTTCTTTTTAATCATCTTAAGTTTTAGGGCCGATCTTTTGGATGTTGAACCAACCACCGTCACCTGCCACCATTCCGAAACCAACTGTTTGAAATCCTTGTGGGAAATCCACATGGACTCAAATCTGAAAGGGATCTTAAACCTAGGCCCACCAGTGGCCTCTAACAGAATGGGATTATGGTCCGACCCGATTCTTGGCAAAGCTGAGAGAGTTGCAGTGTCGAGGAAGGGAATAGCTTCGTGGGAAATGAGGAACCGGTCGAGCTTGACTTGGATGAGATTGCTCCCAATCCTCCTATTTCTCCAGGTGAAGGACGCCCCCTTAAGTTTGATGTCTAGCAGATTATTGGATGAAACAAAATCTCTGAAATCCTCCATGCTACGGCTGGCCAGCTCAGTGCCTCCCTTCTTTTTAGAGGGATGAAGAGGGCAATTGAAATCCCCTCCCACAACCCACGGGAAGTCACTAAAACTTTCCCTCATTAGAGATATGGTTTTCCACAACTCAGCTCCCTCCGAAGCAGAGTTCGAGGCATAAAAATTGGTCAAAATCCATGAAAAATTATCAACCTTGGAGTGAAATAGGACATTGATAGTCCTACTGGAACTCGATAGAAGACTACCCTCGACCTTGTCAGAGTCCCACAACACCATGAGACCGCCTGCAGAACCTATTGCAGGGCTGGAAAGGAATTTGGCCTTGGCCCAAATGGCCCTGGCAACCTTGACAGAGGCAAAGGCATCAGACTTAGTCTCCTGCAAAATGAGGATGGATGGGTTAGACTTCTTTCAAAGATCGGCCACCACCCTACGTTTGGCCGCTTCGTTAAGACCTCTCACATTCCATGAGAGGATTTTCATCTGGACATTTTAAATACTTTCTTGCCTCCCTTTCCCTATTGGATGGGAGGTTTTGGGACAGGTGAATCACCCACCAGGGAGTCAGAATATTCTTGAAAAAGCAACCGTTGGGATCCATTTGCAATGTCTGCTACCGTTTCCTTATCCCTTCTTTCTTTGTTAGGAGGTCACCCCTATTTTATTTCACAGCCATAATCCACCCCTTGCTTTCGGCTTCTAGTGTTTCATGGACTAATGTTGCCATGCTCTTCGTCCCTCTTGCCCAGCAGATACTCTTCCAGCAGGGACTCGAGAGGTTTCTGGTTTTGACAGATAGGGGAATCAGCCTGAGCAGACATACGGGAAGGAGACTGATCCTTTTCCACTTGAGGTTCTGGTTGGGAACTTGCATTGCACAGAATAACATCTGACTCGGGGAGAACCCTAGAAGGATTTGGAGACTCAGGCACTGTTGCTACAGGGTGTTTCGATTATTTTCCTTCTTTCTCTGGGGGGTTCCTAGAAGCCCCACCCTTCATCCCCGGCTTTTGAAGAGGACAATTTGACTGAAGATGCCCCTAGGAACTGCACTAGGGGAAAAATGCTGGTCTATTTTCATAGTTAATGACTTGCTTATGAAGAACGGAGCCTCCAAACCGAAGAGTGATGGAGGATGGAAGGTTCGCCTCCAAATCTGCCAGGACACAGAAGTGAGCTTGGACAAATCTGGTTCGGGCCCGAGTGGGAGGGTCAATGGTGACCAACTCACCAATGGAACGGGCGATACCCCTGATAACATTTTCATGCTAGCAAAAAAGGGGAAGGTTCGACAGCCTAACCCATATTGGGGCAATATTAATACTCTGGGTTTCGGGGTTAAAATCCATCCCCCACTTCCTGAGAAAGAGACTCCTGCATCCCAGAAACCAAGGACCCCCAACCAAAATTTTACAGTAATCCTTCGTATTATTTAGCCTAATTACGAAAAAACCCCGGGATAGGGCAGCCAACTCCATATGACCCGAGGTCCGCCATTTTCCTGCCGCCCACCTGCGGATGGTCTCCATATCGGGACGCCCTCCAATAAACTTCCCGATTAGGGTAAATTTTTCAAATTCGACAAAACTTGATAGGATTTCCTCCGGGATGTCCAGTTCATCCCTGGATGAAAAGAGGTCCTTAGTGAAAATACCATTTGGGGTTTCAGAAGCCACTGCCTCTGCATACGATTTCTGTTGGCAATCTCTCCCTTTGTCAGGTGGATCCTTCCCGCATCTGCCTCCATCTTCGGGTAACTCCATCGAGCCTCCATTCTCTGACTGCCCTCCCTATGCCTTGTTGCGGCCCTCCAACTTGTCGGTGCCCAGGTTCACAGTGCTGGCGCTCCCGCTCCCGTGCCCTCCCGCCGCTACCTTCCCGCTCATTGCTGCCCTTCTTTCACTACCAAATTAAGGTTTATTTTTATTAATTGGAGGTATGGGACTTTAATTAATAAAATTAAATGAATTATGGTTTATTTTTATTAATTAGAGGTATGGGACTTTAATTAGTAAAAATAAAGAAATTATGGTTTCATTATTAATTAGAGGTATGGAACTCTAATTAGTGAAAGTAAAGGAATTATAGTTATTTTATGAATTAAGTAATGAGACTTGATTTATGGAAATAAAGGAACCTAGATTATTTAAAAATTAAAGGTATGGGACTTTAATTTTTGAATAAAGGTTGAAAGGAATTGATTAAAGTAGGACTTGTGAACTAACTATATTAGTTAAAAGACTCTCTATGGACATTGAGGTTAAAATAAAAATGGGGATTTTTAAGATGCCAACTATGTAGTAGATGGTTAGATACTTTAATTGAATTTTTATAGTTGCAATTTGGCAAAGAAAATAGTAAATGCATTTTTATAGTTGTACCTTGAGTTGCCCTAATCCCCTACTATCCTCAAATGATCAAGGAAAGACATGGAGGACCAAATATGGTAGTTGGGTCATATACATTGGTTTGACTTACTTTTGCAATGATTTACTTATGCTCAAATAGATTAGAATTATGGGGAGATATCCCTAAATGATTATGAATGTATTACTTATTATTTTCAAAGTTTAGAGGTTTTACCATACATGGATATATGTAATAAATTGTGGAATGAATGGGATTTATATCTTTAAAATTAGGACTAAGTTTAATCTATATTTTTTATTTAGTTCATTATTTTCATTTAATTCTTACTTTTATTTATAAGTCATTTCCTTTCTAAGTACCTCTTGTATGCTTTATGAATTATGTTCCTTGTTTTATTAAATAGAATGAATTATTCTTGTTTTCTTGCTAAACATAAAGTGACCTAAGAAATTGAGATCTTAGGGTGAACCTAGAGAGTGACCTAAGGGATTGAGACCCCTTAGGGTGAACGTAGGAAGACCTAAGGGATTAACCCATTAAGGAGAACAATAATTAAGTAAACTAAAATATTACATTTGAGTTAAGATAGCTCATCATGGAGACAAGATGGATAGATTAACTCGCAATATGCTTAGCATACCTACATAGATAGAATTATGTATGGTATGGTGATGGGTGTATATATTCAATTGACTGAAGGTGATAAGTTTATCTCATCAAGAATATTGAGATAGATAATATTATTTATGAAAACAGATAATACATCTACATAGATGGACTTGTGAGAGGGTATTTGGTGAGATGTAACTCTTTGGAAAAGTTAGGAAACTTAGTGATCTTAAACAAATAGAATAACCAAAGGTCGGTTAGGGATTTATGAATCCCTCTCCTTAGTTTAAAAATAAAAAATAATTTTCTTTTACGTGTGTTTCTTGTAGCTAGATTTTGGGTCATTACATTTGGTTTCAAAGCTCTAGGTACAAGGGTATAGGGCTTATTATGTGCTAAAGGTTATTTTGATGTAGATTTTGAGCTAAAGTTGGGAAGACCTAGAATATATTACTTTCTAGAATCTAATGGGAACTAATCCCAAGGATGAATGGAATGTTATGATATCTTACTTATGATAAGTATGGACTTTGGTATTGAAGTTACATCATAACCTTAGAATATCATCCTAATTAGATTATTGATGCTTTTAGCAAGAGAACTCTATATTATGGCTTGAATTAGTGGTACAATTTAGAGTGAAGTTGTAACATTTTATTTTCCTCGGTTGTAACCAGGTTATAATTCCACCTAAGGCTAGAAAAGAGAGGCCTACACCTTCAACTAGACCAAATCAATAAAAAAATGTCAAAGAAGGGATCTAGGATGAGAATCCAAGAAATTCCAATAGAGAGGTAGAAGACCTCACTGATATGGTTGCTACCATGTAGGATCGAATGAGACATGTGTTGGAAACTATTCCAAATCAAAACTCACAAGCCATAGGATTGGAGGTTAGCCAAGATGATGGACTAATTACTAAACAATTGTAAACTACAACCCTTATAGAAGAGGAAACAACTAGGAATCTACAAAATGTTTGTATCTCTAAGTTTGGTAGAGAAGGATAAGGGAATGCAACTGAAGTTTGGTTGATATAATTATAAGTTTATTTTACAATTAAAGGATATTCCACAGGAACTTGAACAATTTGGACCATGATCTACTTAGAAGGGGCTGCTCTAGATTGGTGGGAAACCTAATATGAGAAGACCAATATTGAACCTATTGACCTTCCATGAAAGAATTTATAGTCATATTCAAGAAAAGGTTACTTATAGAGCATTTATATGTGCTAAAATTTTAAGAGTTTTCCAGCCTACAACAAGGGACCAAAATGGTGGAGATATACTATAAGAAGTTGGTTCAATTACTCAAGTATATGCCTACCTATGATGATAATATGGGGGTTCACAAATTTGTTCATGGGTTAGAATCTAGAGTGAAGCATTATGTAAACATGCATGAGATTAAATCATTGTAAAAGGCACATGACTTGGCAAAGAAAGCAAATTATCACCTATAATTTAACTATGCTACCCTATATGAGCAAGATCAATAAGCACTTAGGAAGAGGAATATTCAGGGATTATTGAAATGGAAAGAGGAACAAGATCAAAAGACCACAAACCCTCAGAAGTTCAAGAAAAGAAATAATGGAAAATAGGGAAGGTTCAAGAAGAACTTCTAAAATAAACCCAACAATAATTCCAACAACGCAAAGCCTCACCCTCAAAAACTGCAAACTTTAGCTCCAACAAGTAAGGTGGAGTAGAAAATAGAAAAGTGGCAAGGACCCAAGGATGGGTGTTACCATTGTAGAGGCCTTACTATGTTAATTAATATATGCATCAACCAGGACCAAGTACATCGAGTACCAAAGTAAAGGAACCTATGCACCAGATCTATGCTGCAACCAAAAATTAGAAATTAGATGGGTAAGAAAGGTATGATTTTTAATAAGCAAGTAAATATTTTAATTGATATTGGGACCATATATAGCTTTAGTTATTCCAGTTTAGCAAGGTATATGTCAAAAAGGCCAAGATATTTAGCCCATGGTTGGAAGATCAAGTATGGTTTGGGGAAAACCTACTCAGTAAACTAGAGTTTTTCAATGGCAAAGATTACTTTAGCTAGTGGTATCATCGAAGGTTGTTTGTATGTAGCTCCACTTCACACCTTTGATGTGATCCTAGGGATGGATTGGTTGCAGGTCCATAAAGCCTTGATAAATTTCCAAGATAGATGGATCAAGTATTCAAATAAAGGCAAGGAAAGACTAACAATTCATAGCGAGCAAGGGGCATTCAAACCCCAGATGTTGTCAACTATTTAGTTGAAGAAAACTGTCAATAAAGGAGGGATAGTCTATATTGTAAAACTCATTGAAGTTTAAGAAGATTCGAAGAGAGAGGTGTTGGGAAAACACCCAATTTTACAAGATTTTAAGGATGTGTTCCCAGAGGATTTACCTAGACTCCCTCGTATGTGGGAATTTGATTTCACTATTGACCTTATACCAGGATCAAAACCCATTCTTATATCTCCATATAGGATGAATCCTATAGATATGCAAGAAATAAAGGTACAACTGTAGGGGCTATTAGAAAAGATATTGATAAAACCAATTATGTCACCTTGGGGTGCGTCGATTTTATTTATGAAAAAGAAATATGGTTCTTTAAGGTTGCGTATTGATTATAGGATGCTTAATAAGGCTACAATCAAGAACTGATATCCCTTACCTAGGTTCAAATTTTTGTTTGATAAATTGAGAAATATCATATAATTTACCAAGATTGACATAAGATTAGGGTACCATAATTAAGAACACATGAGGACACTCATAAAATTTCATTCAAAACTAGGTATGGGTATTATGAGTTTGTAGTTCTATCCTTTGGACTAACTAGTGCTCTAGCTGCATTCATAAATCTAATGAAAAATGTGTTCATAAGGCACCTGGATTATTTTTCCTCGTATTTCTAGATGATATCTTGATATAGTCTTGAGATAAGGAAGAGAACAATAAACATATCAATATTATGTTTGAGTTGTTAAGGGAGAACCAAATTTATGGGAATCTTGAACAAAGTGATTTCTTTGTCTCAAAGGTATGATATCTCGTAGAATATTTCCACATATATTGGACTAGTTTGCATATGACTAGTACATTATCTTACCTTCAGGATCTATTACTTCCTAGGCCCAGTTAGAGGTTGTATTTATCATCCACTTTAGGTTACTCATTGACCCAACTATAATATATCATTAATTACTTTTCCTATAGAGAACTTAATGAATGCTAAGACTATTCAACACTAGGTTTCATAGATTATATAGATATTGGTGGTACCTTACACCCCATAGAGGAAGCAACCATTCAAATATATCTTAGACTTTTGAATCCATTGAATTCCATATTTATGAGGAGAGATCCTCAAATCACATCCTTGCCATTGGCATATAGTGAGGATCTAATAGTTGAACAACAACTAATACCTCAAGCTTACAATTTAGGTCAATTACCTTTGCTTGAATAATTAAGGAATTATAATCATATACCATTAAAAAATAAGGCCCTTACACACCACCTTCCCATGTTGAACCCATTACCTAGTTTCATGTATTCGAACTAGAACCAACCCTTCAATATTGCATCCCTAACTAAAATTATGTTTAACATAAGCAATCAAAGTAATCAATAGACCATTCTAACATACTTGGATAATCAGATAACAATAACCAACATTATAAATCATACATATCTAAAAAAAAATCAATAGGTTTTACCCACATTCCTAAACATGTCCATACCCATAAGTAATGTAACAATTCAATAATGATTGCTTTCAATTGACAAGCCTTTTTGTATGAAGGATCTCTATTTTATTATCATTTCTTGGAGTTTAGATTTATCATAGCTAGCTTGCTTAGGAACCCAAGCACTTTGGCCTCATCAATAGGTACTTGCCATTGATTTATTTCTCCTTCATCATTGGCTATTGATTCTATTTGGACCTAGAGATCTTCTCTAGTATAGAGGTGGATTTCTTCATCCTAGAAGCCTAGAAATCCAAAATATTTGGCTTCTTTTATTAGGCCTACCATTCTCTCAACCTTTGCTTGTAGCCTATCTATAATTTCCCATACTTTTTGAATTAACTTATGTCTTGTTAATATGTTTTTGAAACATGTATTACTATGGCCCATTCTCTGTTTGTCATGAATTTTGTTGGTTCAAATCTCCTTTTGACTATGTTTATTAAGGCTTCTACTTATCTTATGCAAATAATATGAAAGGTTGCAATGCTTGGATAAGTGAGGAGTGAAAGAGTCATGTATTGAAGAGACACCATTCTAAGGTTATACTGTGGAGGTAAATCTCCATAAATGATATGGAAGAATATATGGATTATGTATGAAATATTCAAGCATGAATAGAAACCTTATATGCATATTTTGAGAAATTATATTATAAGTGTTCTTAATATTATTGCATGAATGGTTTTGTCCATTTCATATTCATATTTATTATTCATGAATCATATTATAATTTATATTGGCCAACATATATATTGATTTCTCGTATATTTGATTCTACTCAAAATCCAAAAATATTTAAATATAATATAATATGGCTTAAAATCCAATAGTAGTATCATAGCTACTTCTACTAGACTTTATTTCTACCATTGAAGGAAGTCTTAAGTGTGATTTTATATTAATAGTCACGTGAAGAAAACATAGACTCAAATTTTTACAAATTTTGAATTTGTAGATTGACATATGAAAAGGAGCTATTAAAAAGCTTCCAATATCTAAAAAACTTAGGAAAAAAGTTAATATATGCTTGATTCTATCCATTTGGTTAAAAAATTAGTGAAGACAAGGACTCAAATTAGAAGCAAGGAAAAACTCTAAAGAAAGTTGGATGTGAGGGGACATTCAAAGTCACCCTATATTACTCTGGAAAAAGAAATCTAGAGCCCTTTGGCTTAAGGAGGGTGATTCCAATAAAAAATACTTTTATGCTTCGAATCTCAAACATAAGAGCTCCAAAAAAATCAGGGACCTTTGTAAACAATATGGGTCAACCACCAATGATATTATGGAAATAAAAGCTGAAGCAGTTTGCCATTTTCAAGAGTTGCTTGGTCCTCACCCTTGTTCAGCCTTAGTCTCCAACTCCCTTCTCAAAAATATCCCAAGATTGGTCCCTCCTAATTTTAATGCTAAGTTAATATACCCTTTCACTTAGGAAGAAATAAAAGAGGCTTTCTTCTCCATATCTCTAGACAAAGCCCTTGGCCTTGATGAGTCTCCTCTAAGATTTTTCCAAACCTTTTGGGACATTGTGGATTCAAATATTTTTGCTACTATTTGGAAGGTTCAAAGGACTATGTCCTTGCCTAGGGATGTTAACTCCATGTTATTGTCTCTTATACCTAACTCCTAAAATTATCTCTCTCTTGGATTATTGTCCCATAAGTTTATTTAATGTTATTTACAAAATCCTGATGAAATCCATTACCAATAGGTTAAAAAGCATCCTTCCTACTATCATCAACCCTTTCCAAGGGATCTCTATTCAAGGGAGGCTAATCACCAATGGTATCATTACTATTCATGAGATGATCCACTCTATCACTAAAAGTAAGTGACCTAGTTTCTTTATCAAATTGGACATGAACAAAATTTTTGACAAGCTCTATTAGGAATTTTTGTTTGTTGTCCTTTCCAAGTTTGGTTTCCATGATTATTGGATTAAAATAATTAAGCAACACCTCTCCACTGCTTGGTTTTTTATCCTTATCAATGGTTATACAATTGGTTACTTCAATAGCTACAAAGGTCTAAGACAAGGTGATCCTTTGTCTCCCTTTATGTTCATCATATTATTTGAATCATTGGGCAGATCTCTCAAATTAGCTTGTGCTTCTAAAATCATCTCAGACATCAAGGTTTTGTATAAACTTAATCCCATATCTCACCAACAATTTGATGATGATACTATCCTTGCTACTCACTCATCTGTTCCAAAAGCTAGAAGTATTAAATGCATCCTAGATTCTTACAAAGAGGCTACAGGATAAAATGTCAAATTAATAAAGAGAAATATATTCTTCCTCAACATGTCTTTAGAGAGATAAAATAAAATTGTCCAAATTCTAGGGTGCACCATTTCAAACTTGCCCTCTACCTATCTAAGTATCCCCCTATTTCAAGGTAATCCAATTGACAACATGTGTAACAATGTTATTCAACATTTCATGAAAAAACTTGTTGGATGAAAGGGAGCTCTTCTTAGTAAAGCTACCAAAGCCACTCTAGTCTAGGATTACCTTCAAAATATCCCAGTGTTCTTCATGTTAGTTTTCAAAGTTCCTAGTGAGGTGTACCAAAAGATAGAACAAATCCAAAAAAGTTTTCTTTGGTCGAGATTTGAAAACAAGCACAAATTTCCTCTAGTGGCCTAGGATAAAGTTTACTCGAAGAAATACTAGGGTGGTATACACTTCAAGAAAATCACCAGGATATCTAACCATCCACTCATCAATAATCCCAATATTAGTATTTTTAAAACTCTCATGGATCGCTCCTTTGGTAGCCTTGTGTGCAATTTTATTTCTCATGATCATCCTCAGTGACCCTCATAGAAAATCCTTCCTATTTTTGAGGCCAATCTTGAAATTTTCATTGCTACCCATTCCCTCTCAAGCCTGCTTAGATCCTCTATCATTATTAGTGTTCCTACCAAGGATTCATTTCTCTAGAAAGCTAATGACCATAGCCTTTTCACTATAAAATTAATTTATTTCTTTCAAGAAGAGGCTTAACAAGATTGGTTTCCTACCAATATTATTTGGCTTTTCTTTCTTTTTTTGGTTGGTGGTCCAAAATAGAATACTTACCATTCATAACCTTTCCAACCATGGGTTAGTCATTCCCAACCATTGCTAATTATGCCACTTTGTTTAGGAAATTATCTCCCACATTTTCATCGATTGCCCTTTCTCCCATGACATTTTATCTTCTCTTTTTTTTGCTTTCAACATAAATTGGGTTCTTCTCAACACTGTCCTCGAATTGTGTGTCCAATGGCCTAATCCATTTAAACACTTGCATCTCAAATATCTTTGGTATTTATGCTTGCTACATTTCCTTTGGCATACTTAGCTTGAAAGGAACAACAAAGCTTTCAATGACTCCTCTAGAGACCCTATTTCTATCTCATCCAAGATTCTATCGATGGCTATCGAGAATGCTAATATTGTTCCTTTTCTTGAAGGCCCTACCAATGGCCTTGATTCTAGATTGATAGCCTCCTTCAACCTCCTTATTGGCCTCTCTAGACCTGAATTCCCTAAAATTGATAGATCTAACATTATTGGTCCTTCTCTCCTTCAGGTTGGTTCAAACTCAACTTTGATGGAGCTACCTAAGGTAACCTTGACAAAGTTAGCTCTAGAGGCATTATCAGGGATGACCAGGGTAGGATCATTTTGGTGCTCATTGAATTCATTAGCATCCAATCCAACAATGTGGTTGAAGCTAGAGCCTTATTTCAGGGATTATCAATGATTGAAGGCCTCCACATATAAAACCTCATAATTGAAGAAGATCCTTTAAACACTATTAATTCTATCAAAGGCTCTTGATCACCTGTGTGGTCAGTTTCTAATCTTATTGAACAATCAAAGATCCTTCTTGGCAATTTCGATAGTATCATGATCCAACATGTTTATAGATAAGGCAATGAAGCCATCGATTTCATAGCTAATATTGGATCAACTTGGGATGGTCTGCATGTTTGGGTGGATAACTTCCCCCAAGGGGTTATATATTTATATAATTGTAATGACTCCTCCAATCATTATTAGGCCTAGGAGTATGCACGACAATCCCACTCATATTCTCTATTCCTACTCTACAATTTTAGCTTTGGAGGCTTCCTATTCAAGGGTTGCCATATCAAATCCTAGGTGACATTTTGGTAGGTGTTTGTTCCACTTAAACCTTTGAATGACCTAGTTTACCATGATTAAGTCATGTTGAATCTTGAGATATGAGGTGTCTCTTCCCAGTAGGTGGTATTTTGGTAGGTTTCTATTCCACTTTAACCTCTATATGACCCAGTTTCTCGTGAGTAAGTTGTGCTAGATTTTGAGAGATGAGGTGTCTCTTCCTAGTTGATGGTAATTTGGTAGGTGTCTAGTCCACTTCAACCTTCAAATGATCCAGTTTCCCAAGAGTAAGCCATGTTGGATTTTGAGAGATGATGTATCTTGTTAGGATCCCATCCTAACATTATTTTATAATTCTCATTGTCTTATGTAATGATCCACTTCCAACATGAAGGATTCTATTATAATGTTATTTTGTAAAACTTTGTAATGTAAGGCACCTAGCCAAGTTGTGCCATCTCATGTAACTATTGTCAATATTGTAACTGATGTTTGGTAGAAGATTCTATCATGAGTGGCATTTTGCATGTAAGCCAACTCTTGAGCCTTTAGGTAGGGTTGCATGCAACTTTCTCCATTAAAGACATGGAGCCATGTACGAATGTATATTTTTACAAGTTAATGAAATATTGAAGGAGGTTGCCCCTTGAAGAGACCTATGATTATGAGTTATTTGTGAGACTATTTTAGTTCTGCAATTACTTTATGCATTGTGTTATTATATTATTTGATGTATTTCAAATATTTTTTAGTATTTTGTGTGAGTGGGCTTTATTTTAATAGTAGGTTCCTAACAAGTGGTATCAGAGCACTTTCCAAGGTCGAGTTCTACTATGACCATGATAATTCTTGCTCAGTCATTTCCACTTGATAGGTATAATTTTCCAATGTTTTCATTCTATTTTACATTATTTAAAAACCAAAAGAAAATAACAAAAACCTGGAAATACAAAAAAAAAAAGTTTTTTTTAGTTGAGTAGGCTAGAAATCCTATGCTAAGGATTTTAAAATATTGTGAAGGAGTTATCGTTATTGGCTAATCTAGATAACCCATAAAGCATCTAATGAAGTGAGGGATGATTAGGCTCTAATACCCACACCTCAAACAACACTCACACATGGAATCGAGCTCCCATGCATATTTAGGTGTATTGAGAGACCATTTTCGATGTAAATAAAATTTAATTTAATAGGAAACCTTTTGGCCTTGTATCATCCATAGTCCATGGGATATAGCATCCTAGATGATTACCCTCCCATACTGTTAGAGAGGTATATAGTGTGCTCAAGGGTATGTGTGGAATCCTCCTTGGGTAGTGGCCTAAAATATTGGTCCGATTACTATTGTTCATCACTGCAGTATAATAGAGGGCCTATGGGTGTTACATACTTTTATGCCTAGCATACCCTGGTTCTATCAAAACTTTAACCTACAACAAACAATATCTCCCTTTTTTATTGAACCTGCATTCATGACCCCCATAAAAGTGAGCATACAAAGGACTCCCCCATCACAGAAGAAGAAAATTACATGCACCCAATAATTAGGATAGAGTCTATGTATATCATAGTCCAAAATATTCTAGTACCATTCAGGTCAGTGTTAGTTATAGTTAGGTTAGTGACAATGACAGTAATAGTCATCTATAATAATAAAAATTCCAAGTGATCAGGGTCAGAATCAAAATCGTTAGTGTTAGTAACTACACAGTACAGAGGATCCTAGAGTCAGTGATGTGAACCATATCATTAACTACAGTACAGGTGACAGGGACAAATATAGGACAATAACAAGGTGGTTAGTTGCCAAAACACACAAGTCTAAAATAGTTGATCCAGTACCCAAATTTTGAACTGTATCTTCAAATAAAAAATTGACCAAACCAGTTGGCTCATTGTGGTCATATTTTTGAGATGATAATTTTGATATATAACACCCATGCACTTTTTTAGACTCCTTACTAAAAATAGTAACTCTTAAAACCACACTTCTATTTTTAGCAATTCATTAAAAGAGGTTCAAAACTATCCAAAATGGCTAGTGGTACTCATGGACATCAAAAATAGATAGATCAAGTCACCTCATTGTTGGAAACCATCCAAAGCATCATTGATAGTATGCAAATATCAAATCAATATGTGGTGACAAAGCTTCAAAATTTTAGAGATGATTACTATACCTCTAGAACCTGCATAAAAGAACAACTTGCAAATGTTGTCCAAATTGCAAGGTGGTCCAAGAAATTTTGAGTACCATATTGAACACTCACATTATGATAGGGGTAAATGAAGAGCAACCGATGACTCTCACCCTTGCTATGATCATGATCCTACCTTTAATATGCCTAAATTAGACTTTCCTAAGTTTAATGGGAAGGATGTGGATGGGTGGTTATGTTGTGTTGCTCAATTTTTTAAACTCCATGAGATTCCATATATTATCAAGGTCAAATGACTTCCTTAAACTTAGAATTTGAAGCTTTGCAATGGTACCAATGGTTGTAGAACACTACCCCTGATCCTTCTTGGGAAGAATTTGAGTCTTAATTACTCACTTGCTTTGGACCTAGTGAGTATGATGATTTTACAAACTTTGATAGTTTGATATTACCAAATAAAATTTGATAAATTGGCAAACAAAACTAGGGGATTGAATGAAGGGTTATTTATGAGTTTTTTTGTTAATGGTTTGAGTGAAGATATCCAAGTTGAGGTCACGATGTTTAAATTACAATCCATGATACAGGTATCAAGTTGGCCTTTTTGGCCATATCCAAATTTTTAGCTCAGAGGTAGATATCTAAATTTCCATAGGCTAGACCCTCTTTCTCTCCTAGATTCCAAAATTAACATGAAAAAAAAATTATTGCACCCACTACTACACCCAAATGTCTAACCATTGTTGAAATGGATACGCAATGCGCCCAAGGGTTGTGCTACAATTGTGATGAAAAGTTTTCTCGTGAGCATAGGTGCACCCAAAATAAGTTGTTCCTAAAAGATGCTGATGAGACTGACACCATCGACCACAGTGATGATGAAACAAAATCAGTAGAGAAACTATCCAAACCAGAGGAAGAAAGCTAAGACAAACCACAATATAATTTTATTTCATGCTCTTGTTGGCATTACTATTCCCCAAACCATGAAAGTTGTGGGTTACCTTCAAAGGCCTATGTCTTACCATACTGATTGATTTTGGTAGTACATAACTTTATTGATCCCCGCATTTCCAAATAGGTAAATTATTATGTACATACATGTAATTCCTTTGAGGTTGTTAGCCAGTGGTAAGACATTACCTTGCAAAGGTAAATGTCATAATGTTAAGGTAAAAATTGGGGACTATAAGCTCAAACAAGATATTTTTACTCTTCAACTAGGGAGACGTAATATCATGTTGGGAGATTAATGGTTGGGCACCTTGGGAACCATTTCGTGGAACTTTATTGAAATTTGGATGTAATTTTCATAGAATGGATAATCCCACACTCTCCATGGCTTAAAAGTAAGACCTTCATAGATTATTGGTTCAATTTGGATGGAGAAATTGTTAAAAAATTATCTCGAGGAGTCATAGCTCAGATATTTGCGATCCATCCTCACCCCTCCAAGGAATATTCCATTCCTATCGATTTGTAATTCATTTTGACCTAGCACAATTCTATTTTTTCTAAACCATCAGAATTACCGCTTCGTTGCTCTCATAATAATGCTCTTCATTTGTTACCTAGAAATGCACCACCTAATATTAGATTGTACTGGTATCCTCATGCTCTTATGTCCAAAATCAAGATATTAGTATAAGAATTGTTAAAATTTGGCATCATTCGGTTGAGCAACAATCCTTACTTTTCTCTAGTTTTATTGGTGTGCAAGAAATATGGGTCCTGGTGATTGTGTATTGATTATCATGAGCTCAATAAACTCACCATCAAGTATAAGTTTTCTATTTTGGTGGTGGATGAATTACTGGATGAACTACATGGGACTATGTACTTTTATAAATTAGATCTTCACTATGGGTACCATCAAATCAGGCTCAAGGATGAGGATATTCCCAAGACTACTTTTCATACTCATGAAGGTCACTATAAGTTTTTAGTTATGCCATTTGGCTTGACTAATGCTCCTTCCACTTTTCAAATCCTCATGAACAACATTTTTTGTCCATTCCTTCAAAAATTTATCTAGTTTTCTTTGATGAAATTTTGGTGTATAGTTGCTCATGGGAAGAGCATCTTGTTCATGTGGATCAGACTCTACAGTTTTTGGCACAACATGAAATATATGCTAAGTGGTCCAAGTTTTCTTTTGGTTTGATCTACGTGGAGTATTAGGGACACATTATCACCAAGAATGGCATCAAATTTGATCTTAAGAAGATCCAGGTAGTGCAAGGATGGTTTAAATATTACCCTCTCAAGGGATTCAAGGATTTTTAGAGCTTACATGGTATTACCATAAATTTATTCATAACTATGGTAAAATTGTAGCTCCCCTCACTTCCATTTCAAAGAAGGACTCTTTCACTTGGTCGAGACCCACTGAATAGGCTCTCCTCGAGTTGAAGCATGCTATGACCACCATTACAGTCTTAGCCATGCTATATTTTTACAAATATTTTGTCATTGAAAGTGATGCTTCTGGTCATGGTATTGGTGTCATGTTGATGCAAGAAGGGTGATCCTTGGATTTCACTAATAAAGCTCTCTCCATTAGTAATTTGGGAAAATCCACTTATACCAAGGAGATGATGGAAATTCTACATGTGGTAACCCATTGGTGATTGTATCTCATTGGGTGCCATGTCTCCATTAAAATGTACCATCAGAGTCTCAAATACTTTTTGGAGCAATGGGTTGCCATCTTCAAACAATAGAAATGGGTCTCTAAACTTATGGGCTATGATTATGATATCACCTATAATAATGGCAAGGAGAATTTTGTGTCTGATTCTCTCTCTCACCAATTTGAGACTCTTTGTATGTTGCGTGTAATTTTGTTGCCTATTCCCCAATGGATCAATTTCTTATGCCAGGAGGTACTTCAGAATTATGATTTGTAAACTTTAGTTGCCTCCCTACACACTGAGCCTACTTCTTACCCAAGATACACTTGGGATGGCCATGATTTGCATTACCACCAATGCCTTATTGTTCCCCACACATCTCCACTTTGGAAACTTCTCATGAAAGAATTGTATACCACCCTATCTGTAAGCCATTCATGATTTCTCAAAACATATGAACAACTTAAGTGCACTTTTTTATAGAAGCGTATGAAAAAGGACATTAAGGACTTTGTGGCAGCTTGTGACACCTATCAATGGATGAAAGGTGAAACAATGCATTATCCAAACACTCTTCAATACCTACCCATTCCTGACCAGGTTTGGATGGATATTTCCATGTATTTTATTGAAGGGTTACCTAAGTCTAGAGGAAAATCCATTATCTTTGTGTTAGTGGATCAAATTTCAAAGTATGATCACTTTTTTTTTACTCTCCCATCCTTACACAACCTCCATTGTTGCCTAATTTTTTCTTGATTCTATTTTTTGCCTTCATGGTATACCTACCTCCATTGTGTCCAATCATGATCCCACATTTACTAGTCAATTATGGTAAGAATTATTTAAGTTGTAGGTAACTCAGCTCAAAATGAGTTTAGCATATCATCCGCAAATGATGGCTAGAATGAGATTATCAACAAATGTTTGGAGACCTACCTTCACTACTTTGCATCTGATCATTCTACTCAATGGGTGAAGTGGTTTCCTTTGGACAAATGGTGGTATAAAACTTCCCATAACACAAAAACCAAGGCCCTTTCAAGGCAGTTTATGGGTTCCCTCCACTCACGCATTCCTCTTACATTCTAAGTATCTCAAAGGTCCATACTATCAACACTAATCTCAGCCAATGTGTTGATGTCCTCCACCAACTGAAGCTAAATTTAGAAGTATCCAATAATCAGATGCACCGAAAAGCTAACCAACATTATTCTAAGCGTAAATTTGATGTGGGTGATATGGTTTTCCTTCACTTGCAACAGTACAAATAGTCATCCCTCTAGCTTTGTAGGTGCTAGAAACTTACTACAAAATACTATGGGCCCTATTAGATTTTACAATGGAATGGTGCCACAACTTACAAATTGGTCCTCCCACATACCTCCAAGCTCCATCCCATTTTCATGTCTTCTCTCAAATAGGTTGTGGGCACTCAGGTATAGGTTCAATATGCACTCCTAGAGTTGGATGAAAAAGGTTCTATCTTGCTCAAGACTGAACAATTCTACATGGTGTTATTCTATTATTTGATGTATTCCAATGTCAAGCCTAGAACCCAACCCTATCCATTTTGAAGAGAGTTGATGATCATCCCATTGCTTCTATGCTTAGCCTAGGATCTTCCTAAGGGAAGGAGCCAAGTGACTAAGTTGAGTCAGAGTCTACTTATTCAAGGAAGGTAATCAAGAAGAAGTTAGTATTTTTATCCAAAACCATCCAATCCCTGTGCCGTCGTTTAGCCAGAAATAAGTCAACATGTGACAAACACAAAGGCATCATCATATTGGATCAGGATATCCCTACCACTGATACTCCTCATTCAAGCCATAATAATTAGGGTCACAAATTTATCTCCAGCAACATTATCTCTCTTGGTGGAACCTCATCTCAGGTGCCCTTAGTTGATGACTCTAACCTTATGTCCAATTTAGATGATCTCATCAGCCTAACTTCTTCCTTGCTTACTCAAGTGGGGAAGTTATCAGTAGAATTATGAATCCTAAGGTCATGGTTCAGGCTTCAGAGGTGACCCAGAATGATAATGATGATGAGCAAGATCATCCGACTACTTAAGGATAATCCTAGTATGGGTTTCCTTTGTTTATGTTTCTATTTTTGTTGCTATTGTTATCTCTTTTAGGGATTTTTGGGATCCAACCCTTTTCCCTTTATTTTCATTGTTTTTTATCTATTGAGGGTTTTCGGATTCGGATTCCCCTTTTTTGTCTTAGATTGTAAAATATTTGGGGTCCCTTTCAAAACCCTCTTTTATCAATAAAAAAAGTCACCCTATATTATTTGAATTCTTAGAAAAAAAATAAAAAACGAGACTCACATAAGAATATCATAGTGATTCAAAACCACCATTGGAGTTTTAAAAGTCCATAAAAATTACATGCAAAAATGTGTCTAATAGCTTTCTGATTATTTAAGGATGTATAAAAAAAGGTCCTTATATATTGTATTGGATGAAGTGTCCAACAACTATTAGATTATTGAAGGATGAAAAATCCTTACATATATAAAAAAGGTTCATGACTAGGTGGACAAAGAGATTAATGCAACAAAATGTGTTGTATGTTCCAAAGTATTAAGTAGAAGCTATTAATACTAGATCATCATGAAAGTATAGAGTAGAGCCATCAAGGATAAAGTAGTGTCATAGCTTAAAGCTGATCCATCAAGGCTAAAGTAGCATCATAGCAAAGAGAAAAGCTATCAAGGTTAAAGCAATATCAAAACATTAAGTAGAGTTATCAAGCTATAGCAGTGTCATAGCATAGAGCAGAGCCACCAAAGATATAATAGATCCATCAAAGAAAGAGCAACACCAAGGATTTAGTAGTACTATCATTACTAGATCATGCCAAGCTATCTAAACCAAACTGGGATAGCGTTGAATCCAAAATATATGATCTAGAATGAGCTAGTGAGAAATATCAATAGAACCAAAATGTGATAGCTATGTTAAGTAATCTAGTATGTGAAGCTTGCAACTTGAGAAGGTAAAATTATCTTGGTGAAACAAATTTTGAATCATTTCAATATATTTTGCAATGATCATCATTAATATTCGCAATATATTTGACAAGTGTTGAGAAGCTAGCATGGTGTAGCAACAAATATTTTTGTATTTAGCGTTGGAGAACATTACATTGGAGCATTCTGATTTTTTATGTGACATAGTCAATAAAAAAGACCTAACTTTGGTAAGAAAAATTAAAGGTAAGAAATATTACCTTAATATTATTTGGTGCATGAAACTCGATTTTAGCTTTTGCTGAATACCTTGGTGAACAGTCCAATCATATGGCTAAAAAAAAGATATTATAGAGAGGTATTGAATTAATCAAACATATCTTAGGCATAATCATCATTGAAAGGGATTCTCTCAATATTATTAATTACATGAAAAGCTCCAAAAGACCATCTTGTAAAGTTAGAAGTGGCATTGAAGAGTCCAGGAAGCTTGCTACTCACCAGCAGGAAGTTATCTTCCAACATGGTTTCAGAGAAGCAAATAAAGTAGCAGATAAATTGGCAAACATTGGGGTTGATGGTCCAGGTTTTTTTGACTTGGACAGACACACTACCACAAGAGGTACATGCTTTAGCCATTATTGAAAAAATTGACAATGATTAGCTGGGTCACCATGTTTTTTATAAGTTTCATCATCATGTGTAAGAGTGTTGAAGTTTTAAAAGGTTCTAGTAGTACAATAGGTACCAAATTTAAAAAATTCCTTAAGGTCTTGGTTTTATGGCCCATCCTTTTGAATAACAAATTCCATCAATTTAATGACCCCTTCTCTCTGTGGAACTGTCAGTTGGATGGTTGTCTCATGATCATTTGGCCTTGTTTTGAACCCATTCATCTCACGAATCTTAATATACATCATTTCCATAATAGGAAAGTTTCCTGTCATATAACCCCTAACATGTCTGGTATCTATGTCCATTGCCACATGATTTATCTATTTCTCTAGAAAATTTATGATTTTTCAATAGCCAGGAGTAATAGTTCATTCCCAAATCCTACTAACATCTCAAACAAAAAGTTTGGGAACAAATCAAAGGATGTTTTTTGTAGATATAATGGTGAAATCAACAACACAATTGGAGATCTCACTCTTTCCAATTCGAGTGATCCCTGATGCATGTAGAAAGATCATTGGCATTAAATTTTTTTTAGAGATGTTTATTTGAAGATTGACAATATTTGCTCTAGGACCAAGATAGGAAATATGAAAATGCTAGAAATCATCATTTTTAAAAAATCCAGAAGTCTTGGAATTGTCATCGAATGTGATAGGGTGGGAAAAATTTGCTGCATCAAAAGCAATTCAGAAAATTACTCTCTTCTTCCCAGAATTCTCAGACTTTGGGAGGAGTTGAGAAGAATCCAAAAGCTTCTAGAAAAAAGGTGTACGAACAGAAGGAGGTCATGGGCAGTCCTGATCAATAAATTGTTGCTCGTATGTTCCTAATATTTTGTTTGGGTAGTGCCCAATGGGATTCTTTGTTCTCTTGGGTTTGGCTTTCATCTTGTAGTCTTGAAGGATGGATCATTTTCTCTGTGTTTGCTGCAATGTTTTTTGCTGATGTAATAGGTGAAGATTTACCTACTTTTTTTGAGGGTTTTGTATACTTCATCTTGGGCTTAGGCTAATGCCTGTTGTTTCATGTTGATGTAAAAGGTATTTGGGAGCCTTCATATTTCTCGACATAATATAATATCAATTAACTTACTAAAAAAATATTATTTGGTGCATGAATATAGTACTATAATTTATATTTGATGAAATAATAACCTTAGGAAGTTTAATTAAAATATGAAGATAAAATATGTAATTTTTTAAGGGTGGGGGACCCGAGTACAACTACTTTTTATCAAGGAAAAAAAAAATATGAAGAAAAAAATAATTCTACCACACTAGAATTAATAATCATAGGTGGGAGTTAAAAGGTTTACAACATTAATATTTTATTGAAGAATATTATTTTAATTTGATAAATATTAATTATTTTAGGAAGATAAAAGGTTCTCTACCTGAAAAGGAATTTATCATGGATCATTGGTATATAGATTTAGGTGTAAGTAGGCCTATGACTGGAAATGAATAATGGTTCAATACTTTTCAAGAAAAATGTGAAAAACCAATTGTTGTAGTAGATAATATGACTTATGAGGTCAAACGAGTAGGAGATATTTTTATCACTTTATCAAAGAAAAAAACCATAATTAACAATGTAGTATATGTACCTAGTTTAATTGCTAATCTTATTTCAGTATCTCAATTAATGGATCAAAATTTAGCAATTGAGTTCAAAACTATTAACAATAGGAAAAAATACCTTATTTTAGCTTCTAGTTCTTTTAAAAACTATGTATTTGCCCTAAGTGGAATTACCTCAACAGATTAAATTCCTCAAAATTTCAAGGAGGCCCAGGTTTTAATCTTGCCAAATGATACATATATAATATCAAAGCTTTGTTGTAATACCAATGTAGTGATGATTTAATATGGGTGGAGCCCGTTTCAATCCCATATAAACCATTGAAAAAAATGTGGCACTTCCAAAAATCATTTCAAAAACCAAAGAATTATGGCATAAAATATTGAGGCATATAAGTGCACCCTTCTTAAATGAAATGAGTAAACATCAAATGGTTGAAGGTTTATCTAAAATCTCACGGGAATATATAGTATGTCTAGAATTTCATGCAAGAAAATAACATAGAATATCTTTTGAACTCAACAATCTTAGAGCTCATGAGCCACTAGAATTCATTTATATACATATTTATGTGTACTAATGAAAATTACTAGTCTAGGAGCATATAGATATTTTCAACTATTCATTGATTATTACTCTAGAAAATGTGGGTATACTTCATGAAATTCAAATCTGAAGCATTTAGTTATAATAGAAACAAGAAAATAAATCAAGAATATTCGCTCAGATAGAGGGGATGAATTCTTATAAAAATAATTTGATTCTTTCTTGTTATCAAATGGTATAAAAAGGAAACTTACTACATCATATTCACCTCAAAAAAATGGTATTGCAGAAAGAAGAAGTCACTTTATTATAGAAATGATATGTTGCGTGCTAAAAGAAGCTCATCTTGATTTGTCAATATTGGGTAGAAGTTGTTAAAATAGAAATATACATATAGAATATAATATATAAAAAATTACTCAAAGTTGTTACTACTAAAGAACTATGGTTAGGTCAAAAATATAAAATAGAACATTTAAGAATTTTTGGTTGTAAAGCATCTATACATATTCCAAAGCAAATATGAAAAATTATTCTAGGTATATTTCTTGGGAATTATGAAGAATAAAAAAGATATAGAATAATTGATCCAATTACTAAAAAAATCATGTGAGTAGAGATGTGATTTTTGATGAAGGAAATAAAAACTCTTTTGAAGATAAAAAAGTTGAATCAAAACCAATTTTGATTTTTTCTGATAAAAAGAATTCATCAATTTAAGAATTAGAGTCAAAAGAATATGATGAGCTGACTATAAATCTAGAAGATATGATTACACCTCAAATTAAAGAACCAAAATGGTACAAATATATATTTAAGGATTCAAAAATTAGAATAGATGCTCAATATTACCACAACTAGGCCTCAAACTCATAGTATAGCAAGAATAAATATGGGATTAATAGGTTCAATAGTAGAACCAATAACTATTCAAATTTCCTTAAAGCTTCTAGAATAGAAAGTAGACTTGGACTTAGAATATGTAACTTTAATGAAAAATAAAATATGGAATCTAATTAACTGACCACAATGAAAAAGGTGGTAGGATGTGAATGGATATACAAGCTAAAATACAAGGCAAATGGATCTCTTGACAAATACAAGGTAATATTAGTTGAAAAAGGATATACTTATATAGAAGGTATATATTATGAACAATATTTTTCTTTGATAGCAAGAATGACTACTATTCGAACAATTTGTGCGTTTGCAACACAACTTGGATGGAAATTTTATCAAATGGATGTAAAGAGTGCATTTCTCAATGGTGATCTTGAGGAAGAGCTATATATGGTTTAACTTAAAGGTTTTGCTATCAAAGGATAAGAAAAAAAGGTTTGTAAATTAAACAAATATTTATGTGGTTTAAAGTAATCACCAGGAGCATGGTACATAGAAATCAATAATCATCTGCTACAACATAAATTTAAAACAAGTGCATTAGATCTAAATATCTATATAAAACCATTGGATCCAAAAGAATAATTATTGTAGTGTATGTTGATAATATAGTAATCATAGGAAACTCAAAAATTCTGATAAATGAAGTCAAAAAAGGATCTAGAAAAATATTTTGAACTGAAAAATCTAGGATTACTTAATTATTATATCATGTTAGATATTTCTCTAAATTAAAAGACCATCACCATAACACAAAGTATGCAAAATTATTGTTGGAAAAATATAAAATAATAAATTACAAGTCAAAAGATACACCTATGGAGCAAGGAGTACAATTTAGATATTTTGCATACTTTGTTTGTGTTATGCTAATGTTGCTTTCATTTTGAGAAATTTATAACATAATACAATAATGAAGTAATCCTAGATCTGTCATTTCAAAAAAAATCTAGATTCTTTTTAACTTCATTTATCAAAATTTCTATGTTTCTTGTGATTACTATATCAACAACATACACTGCAAGAATTATTATTTTGGATCTAATAATGTTTGTATAGATAGTTGCATGTGATGTAATTATTTTGAAATTATGTTGTACCGGATGATTATTAATTTTTATTTACCATGCTCTTGGTTCTTTCTTTAAACCAAATAAAGTTTTGTTTAATTTACACACATTTTGTTCATGTCCTTTGATAATAAAACCTTCAAGCTAAGCCTTATATACATCTTCCTCAATATCATCATTGAGAAATGCACTCTTTACATCTATTTGATGAATTTTCCATCTAAGTTGTGTTGTTAATGCATTAATTGTTCTAATAGTAGTCATTTTTGTTGTTAGATCAAAAGTTTCTTCATGATCTATGCCTTCTATCTAAGTATATCCTTTTACAATTAATCCTGCCCTATATTTGTTAAGAGATATATTTACCTTGTATTTTATCTTGTAGATCCATTCACATTCTACCACCCTTTTTCCTTATGGTAAGTTTTTTTATTATACTAGAGGAATTAGTAACTCGTTACAATTTTCTACGCCTCTTTGTGGGTTCAAATCTCACACCTTGTCATCACTATAATCTCCAGTTGCATTGGGTAAACCTTATATGTAGTTGGCTATGCTACCATGACATGCCCATCGGTACTACAGGGCCTGAGGGATTGGAACCTTGGTCTCTGCGTTTCCTTGTGGTAAGTTAACTAGATATTATGTTTTATTTTTCATTAATGTTGCATATTTTGAATCCATGGTTGCTTTCAATTATGGAAGTATTATGAAAAATTGAGTAGTTGTTGGTTCTACTATTGAACTTATTAATCCCATACTTATTCTTGTATTACTATGAGTTTAAGACCTAGTTGTGTTAAGATCAAACATTTTTTCTAATTTTGAATCCTTAAATGTATCTATGTACCATTTTGGTTCTTTTCTTTGGGATGTAATCATACCTTCTACATTTATAGTCAACTCACCATATTTTTTTACCTCTGATTATTCATTTGATGAATTTTATTTATCTAAAAAACTCAAACTTGGTTTTAATTTAGCTTTTTTATTTTCAATTTTTTTTTTATTTCCTTCATCAAAATCCACATCTCTACTCACATGTTTTTTTTTGTAATGGGTTCAATTATTCTATATCATGTTGAATCTTCATCATACCCAAGAAATATAGCTAAAATAGTTTTATCATCCAATTTTGTTCTTCTTTGCTTTGGAACAAGCACATATAATTTCCAAAAAAAATCTTAAATGTTCTATTGTAGGTTTTCGACCTGACCATACTTCTTAAAGTGTAATATTTTTGAGTACTTTTGTAGATGTTCTATTCTATATGTGTTTTGCTATTTTAATAGCTTCTACCCAATATTGATAATCAATATGAGCTTTTTTTAGAATGCAAACCACCATTTCCATAGTAGAGTGATTTATTATTTCTATAATACCATTTTGTTGAGGTGCATATGATGTAGTATATTACCTTTTTAAACCATTGGATTATAAGAAAGAATCAATTTCTTTTGATAAAAATTCACCCCATCTATTTGAGAAAATATTATTGATCGATTTTTCTATTTTTGTTTCAACTAATTGCTTGAATTGTTTAAAGAAACTAAATGCTTTAAGATTGAATTTCATGAAGTGTACGAATATTTTTTGAAAGTAATTATCAATGAATAGTTTAAAATATCTGTCCTCCAAGACTAGTAATGTTCATTAGTCCACATAAATCTATATATATCAATTCTAGTGGCTCCTAAGCTCTATAGTTACTGAGTTCAAAAGATATTCTATGTTGTTTTCCTACAAGACATTTTGGACATATTGTAGATTCCCATGAAAGTTTAGGTATACCTTCAACCATTTGATGTTTACTCATTTCACTTAAGGAGGTTGCACTTGTATGACCTAGTTATTTAAGACAATTATTTCATTTTTGAAATGTTTTCTAAAAGAGCCACATTGGATAATGTGTCTAGGAAAAATATATCATGTTTAAAAGAATGAGAAGGTAAAATTTTTCCTTGTTTGATAATAAGATATTTTTTCCTGTTATTAATAATTTTGAACTCAATTTCTAAATTTTGATCAATTAATCGAGATATTAAAATAAGATTTGAATTTAAATAAGGTGCATATAGTACATTGTAAATTATGTATTTTTTATTTGATAAATAGATAAAAATATCTCCTTCTCCTTTGACCTTGTAAGTCATATTATCTACTATGACAATTGGTTTTTCAAAATTTTCTTGAAAAGTATTGAACCATTGTTTGTTTCTAGTCATATGCCTACTTGCCCTTGAATCTATATACCAATGATCCATAGTAATATTTTTGAGGTTGAAAACCTTTATCTCCATAAAAAATAATATTTATCAAATTAAAATAATTTTTTTCAATAAAATATTAATGTTGTAAACCTTTTAACTCTCATCTATAATTATTAATTTCGGTGTGGTAAAATTTATTTTCTCTCTACCTTCTAATTAAAATTCCTAAGGTTATTAACTTACCAAATGTAAACCTTAGTACTATATTCATACACAAAATAATATTAAGGTAAGATTTTTTATCTTTAATTCTTCCTACCAAAGTTAGGTCTTCTCTATTGATTGTGTCATGTCGAACATAAGAATGCTCCAATGTAACATTCTCGAATGTTAAATGCAAAAAAATTCATTAGTACACAACTTCCTACTAACAATGGAGTAGGAGCTACCATTAGTGGACATTAGAGGATAGTGAAAGGATAAAAAATAGGGATAATAGCTCTAGTTGAACTATTGGTAGGAGTATTGGGTTTTCCATTATTAGCTCTAGGTATTTTATATGAGAAAATACTAAGAAATTCAATGTCAACTACAATTGACTTGGACATAGTCATGATAACCTTTGGTTCTAGCTTGACAGTTAAGATGTATGAGATGAAAGCTATTAATATAAAATTCCAACTCTTTAAAATCTTTGGCGCTCCTTCTAGCACCACTTTTGTTATATAAGTAAAGGACACACTCCAACCTCTCTCTTGTGCTAGTTACATTGGGCATGAAAAGGTAGAATTCTAACTATGTGTGTGTCAAGGATAACTCAACTTACTTGGAATAGAACTTGTTCCTTCTTGAAAGAAAATTTACTTACCCATAGGTTCAAATATGGCTAGGTATTATGACAATATTTGGTGCATAAATATTATACTAAGGTTTATATTTGGTGAATTAATAATCGTAGGAAGTTTAAATAAAGGGTAAATTAATATTTTATTGAATGTTATTTTAATTTGATAAATATTAAATTTTTAGGGAGATAAAAGGTTCTCTACCTCAATTTTTTTTTATCAAGGGTCATTGGTATATAGATTTAGGTGCATGTAGGCATATGACCAAAAATAAACAATTGTTCAATACTTTTCAAGAAAAATATAAAAACCATTTGTCATAGTAGATAATAAGACTTATGAGGTCAAACGAGTAGGAGATATTTCTACCAATTTATTAAAGGAAAAAGGAATAATTAACAATGAACTATATGTATCTAGTTTAACTGCTAATTTTATTTTAGTATATCAATTAATGGATCAAAATTTAGTAGTTGAGTTCAAAATTATTAACAGGAGGAAAAATGCCTTAGTACCATACAAGGAAAAATCATACCTTCTGGTTCTTTCAAAAATGGTCTATTTTCCATAGACACATTATCAAATTGGCTCTTTTAGCAACCATTTCAAAAACCAAATAACTATGCCATAAAATACTAGGGAATATAAGTGCATACTCCTTAAATTAAATGAGTAAATATCAAATGGTTGAAGGTATGCATAAACTCTCATGGGAATCTACAATATGTCTAGAATGTCTTGTAGGAAAACAACATAGAATATCTTTTGAGATAAACAACTATAGAGCTTAGAAGCCACTAGAGTTGATATATAAAGATTTATTACTAGTCTTGAAGGACAGATATTTTATACTATTAACTGATGATTACTCTAAAAAATATGGGTTTACTTCATGAAATTTAAGTCTAAATCATTTAGTTGCTTCAAACAATTAGTTGAAGTAGAAATAGGAAAATCAATCAAGAATCTTCGCTAAAATAGATGGGATAAATTTCTATCAAAAGAATTTGATTCTTTTTTAATATAAAATGGTATAAAAAGGTAACCTACTACAACATATTATCCTCAAAAAAATGCTATTATAGAAAGAAGAAATCCTTCTATTATGGAAATGGTGTACTGCATGCTAAAATAAGCTCATCTTGATTATCAATATTGGGTAGAAGCTAATAAAATAGTAATATACATATAGAATAGAACATATTTAATAACAATTCCTAAGAAGTATGGTTAGGTCAAAAACCTACAATATAACTTTTAAGAATTTTTGGTTGTAAAGCATATATGCATGTTCCAAAGCAAAGAACAAAATTAGATGATAAAATCATTCTAGCTATATTTCTTTGGTATGATGAAGATTCAACATATCGCTTAATTGATCCAATTACAAAAAAAAAACATGTGAGAAAGATGTGATTTTTGATGAAGGAAATAAAAACCTTTTTGAAGATAAAAAAGGCTAAATCAAAACCAATTTTGATTTTTTTAGATAAAGAGAATTCATCAAATGAAGAATTAGCGTCAAAAGAATATGATGATCTGACTATAAATCTACAAGACATGATTCCATCTCAAAGAAAAGAACCCAAATGGTATATAGATACATTTAAAGATTCAAAACTACAATAGATACCTAATATTTACACAACTAGGCCTCAAATTCATTGTATGGAAAAAATAAATATTGGATTAATAAGTTCAATAGTAAAATAGAAAACTACTCAAATTGTCTTAAATATTATATAATGGAAAGCAACCATGGATTCAAAATATGCAACTTTAATAAAAAATAAAACATGGAATCTAGTTAACTTACCACAAGGAAAAAAGGTGGTAGAATGTGAATGGATCTACAAGATAAAATACAAGACAAATGGATCTCTTAAGAAATACAAGGTAATATTAGTTGTATAAGGGTATATTGAGACAGAAGGTATATATTATGAAGAAACTTTTTTTATGACAATAAAATGACTGCTACTCGAACAATTTGTGCATTAGCAACACAAATTGGATGGTAACTTCATCAAATGGATGTAAAGGGTACATTTCTCTATGTTGATCCATAGGAAGAGGTATACATGGAACAACTCAAAGGTTTTGTTATCAGAGGATAGGAACAAAATGTTTGTAAATTAAACATATATTTATGTGGTATAAAGCAAGCACTAGGATTATGGTACTTAGAAATTAATAACCATCTACTACAACATAATTTTAAAAGAAGTGCATCAGATCCAAATATCTATACAAAAACCATTGGATCCAAAATAATAGCTATTGTAGTGTATGTTGATGATATAGTAATCATACTAAACTCAAACATTCTGATAAATGAAGTTATAAAGGACCTAGAAAAAATGTTGAAATGATAAATCTAGGATTACTTCATTATTGTATTAGGTTAGATATTTTTCTAAATGAAAATAACATCACCATAACACAAAAAAAGTATGCAAAATCAGTGTTGGTAAAATATAGAATAGCATATTTCAAGTTCTAAATATACACCTATGGAGCAAGATGTGTATTTGTCTAGATATGATGAGACATCTCTGACTTGCTCCATAGGTGTATCTTTCAATTTACAATATGTCATTCTGTATTTTACCAATATTTATTTTGCATACTTCTTTAATGTTATGGTGATGTTTTCAATTTTAAAATATTATAACCCAAGAAAATAATGAAGTAATCCTAGATCTATCATTTTAAAATATTTTTCTAGATCCTTTTTAATTCTATTCATACAAATTTCTAAGTTTCCTATGATTACTATATCATCTACATACACTACACAAATTATTATTTTAGATCCAATACTTTTGTACAATGATTTAGATTTGATGCACTTCTTTTGAAATTATGTTGTAGTAGATGATTATAAATTTTTATGTACCATGCTCTTGGTGCTTGCTTTAAACCAAATAAAGATTTTTTTAATTTACAAACCTTTTGTTTCTATCCCTTGATAAAAAAAACCATACCTCTTCCTCAAGATCATAGTTGAGAAATACACTCTTTACATCCATTTGATGAAATTTCCATCCAATTTGTGTTGCTAATGCACAAATTGTTCGAATAGTATTAATTATTGTTGTCAGAGCAAAATTTTCTTCATAATCTATGGCTTATGTCTAAGTATAGCCTTTCACAATTATTCTTACCTTGTATTTTTCAAGAAGTCCATCTACCTTGTATTTTATCTTGTAGATCCATTCACATCCTACCATACTTTTTCCTTGTGGTAAGTTAACTAGATTCTATGTTTTATTTTTCATTAATGTTGCATATTTTTTATCCATGGCTGCTTTTCATTATGGGTGCCTTAAGCTAAATTGAGTAGTTTTTGATTCTATAGTTGAACTTATTAATCCCATATTTATTCTTTCCATACCATGAATTTGATGCCTAGTTGTGCTAGGATCAAGTATCCGTTGTAATTTTGGATTCTTAAATGTATTTATGTACCATTTGGGTTCTTTTATTTAAAATGTAATAATGTATTTTAGATTTATAGTCAGCTCATCATATTATTTTGACTCTTGTTCTTGATTCGATGAATTTTATTTATATAAAAAACTCAAAATTGATTCTGATAACTTGTTTATCATGAAAAAGGTTTTTATTTACTTCATCAAAAAGCACATCTCTACTCACATAATGTTTTTTGTAATTGGATTAATTAATCTATATCATGTTGAATCTTCATCATACCCAATAAATATACCTATAATGGTTTTATCATCTAATTTTATATTCTTTTCTTTGGAACATGTACATATGTTTTACAATAAAAATTCTTAAAATTACTATTGTAGTTTGTTGACTAGGCCATACTTCTTAAAAAGTATTTATGTAGATGTTCTATTCTATATGTATATTAGTATTTTAATAGCTTCTGCCCAATATTGACAATCAAGATGAAATTATTTCAACATGCAATGCACCATTTCCATAATAGAGTGATTTTTTCTTTCTATAATACCATTTTGTTGAGGTGAATATGTTGTAGTAAGTTTCCTTTTTATACCATTTGATTTTTAAAAAGAGTCAAATTATTTTGATAAAAATTCACCCCATCTATTTGAGTGAAGATTCTTGATTGATTTTCCTATTTCTACTTCAACTAATTGCTTGAATTGTTTGAAGCAACTAAATGCTTTAGATTTAAATTTCATAAAGTATACCCATATTTTTCTAGAGTAATCATCAATGAATAGTTGAAAGTATCTATCCTCCAAGACTAATAATGTTCATTGGTCCACATAAATCTTTATATATCAATTCTAGCGGTTCCTAATATCTATAGTTATTGAGTTCAAAATATATTCTATGTTATTTTCCTACAATATATTTTGGACATATTGTAGATTCCCATGAGTTTAGGTATACCTTCAATCATTTTATATTTAATCATTTCATTTGAGGATGCACTTATATGCCCTAGTATATTATGCCATAGTTATTTGGTTTTTAAATTTTTTGCTAAAAGAGACACGTTTGATAATTTGTGTAGGGAAACACACCATTTTTAAATAACCAAAAGCTATAATTTTTCCTTGTTTGGTAATAGATGATTTGTTAAGTTTCATGAGAAATTAATTAGGTTAGGTTCTTATTCAATGTTTTTACGCTAATCCCTATACATCATTCAACAATATCCCTAAATCCTTACTCCTCTCTAACTCTTCCATTCATACTTTCATATTAAGCCCCTATTTTGATTTTATAAGTATTTCAAGGAGTTGACCTTCTATGGAAGTTGAACTTAAGAGAAATCTTAGTCATTCAACATTGGCTAAAGTCTAGGATTTTCATAGACTTAGGTATATTTTTTGTCAAAAACACTCAAACCACATTTAACAATATCTTATCTAGATGAACAACCTTCTTGTTTGAGGAAGCAATGGCTAGTCCTAATTTTTGGTTGATAATGTAAGACATCACATTGTCAAAAGCACCTAAATCCATAAGTGAATTATGCAAATTTTTACCAGTAATTCTAATGGTCAAAATGAAAGGTGGAGGTTCTAAATTTTCATTGTATATAGCCACTAGAGCATCAATAGCCTTTTTAGTTTATTTTTTATTTTTTTAGAGATTTTTAAGCAGCAAATCCTTTTGGTCTGTTAATTGAGCTACCTTAAACAAAGAAATTTTCACCTTAGTTTTCTTAATATCTTCAATAATATCATATCCAAAATTTTTCTATTCTCAAATTTTCTCTGTCTATGGTACTATCATATTCAATCTTGGTTTTGTAGGCATTTTGGGACCCTTAGGTGGGACTAGTTATTTTATTGGCATGTTCATCAAGGGGGATAGAGGTTTTTTTAGAAGGTGTGGAAGAGGTCAGTGGTGATTTCCATTTACTATAGGTAATATTGGATATTTATGCTAACTAATAAAAAGATAAAATCAAAAGTTCTCCCATGAATTTGAAGAAGCCCAAAAGTTTCTATTCTATAGGCTTTGAATATTAACTCTAACTGTTGGACATCCAGAATGTGAAATGAAGGGTTGTAACATCATTTTATCTCTTGTAAATGTACAATAGTGTAAAATAGTTGTATAAGAACATGGAGAAAGAATTGTAATACTTTTGAGTTCATTTGGAATGAAAAATAACATTCTATTCCATTCATTTTGTGAAATACATGCTTGTTGTCCCTGATTTCCTAAAACCTGCAATCAACTTGTAGAGCTTATAACTTTTTTTATAGCTCTATTTTTTGTGTGTTATATACCATTGGAAATGTTATTTTATGTAGAATATACTCACAAATTTTCATCAAATTATGAGCATTATTGGTCCCTCAAATTTTGACTATCCCGCTGCTCTAATTTGTGTTGCACTTTTGTTGCTCCTCAGTTTTGGATCAAGTACTTTATTTGGTATCAAAGCTTAGTTGTTTTTTGGTTTGAGTGTACTTGGGCTCGTGTTTTTTGGAAAATTTTATTGAATAAAATCTTCATTTGTTGTTTCTTTAGTCTAATGGCCAACTTCTACAACTCATTATCCATTCCAAAGTTTAACATGTAAGATTATGATTATTTGAGCATAAAGATGAGGACATTGTTAATTGGAAAAGATATTTGGGAGGTAGTGGAGAGTGGTTATGAAGAACCACATGATTAGGCCACATTACAAGGGAATGATAAAACAAAAAAAAGGGAGACAAAGAAAAAGAATTCATTAGCCCTCTACCATATTTATTTTTCTCTTAACAAGAGTTTATTTCCATGTATTGTTGTTGCTACATCAACCAAGGAGGCTTATAAAGGAAGTGAACAATTGAGAATGCTAAATTTGTAGACCAAAAAGAAAAATTTTGAGAATCTATAGATGAAAGAGGTTCAAAGTGTGGGTGATTAATGTGTTAGAGTGAAGGATGTGATGAACAAGATGGCCACCCTTGGAGAGACCTTGAAAAAGAATGTAGTTGTAAATAAGGTATTGAGATCTCTTATCCCTAAATGGAACCATGTTGTAATAATTTTATAGGAAATTAAATATTTTTCTACACTTGAATTTGATTGCCTTGTTGGTTCTCTTATGTCACATGAGGAAAGACTAAGAGAAAGTAGTAAAGAAAATGAAGGGAATGCTTTTGGTTCTAAATTGAAAAATTTTGAGATGATGAAGTTGGTCCAAGAACATGTAAACAAGCATATGTAAGAGGAAGAAATTAGAATTACTCAAGAGGTAGAGGATGAAGATGAAGAGGAGTTGTTACTGCTAGAATAGGACAAGGAAGAGTTGATAAAAAAAAGAGTTGAATGCTACAATTATCATAGAATGGGCTACATTGCATGATATTGTAGATTGAAGACCACACATGAAGATAGAAGATCTCACTATGTATGTGAGGATGAATATACACAAGGTAATTTGTTTTTGACTAGTGATATGGTTGAAAAAACTAGTCAAGAAGTTTGTTATCTAGATTTTGGTTGTTCTAACCACATGATTGGAAAGAAAGAGTTGTTTGTTGATGTGAATGAGAATTTCAAGACCAATATTATTCTTGGGAATAATAATACTTTGGATGTGGCTAAAAAATACATCATGATGGTTGGTATTAAAGAAGTTACAAAGAAAAATCATGATATCTATTATGCTCCCAATTTGAAGAATAATTTGTTAAGTGTTGGAAAACTTGTAGAAAAAAACTATAAAGATGTGTTTGATAACAATTACGTATCATTTATGATAAGAATAATAAAAACCATGTGGTCACCAATTTTCCTATGTCAAATAACTAGATGTTTATTTTGAAGTTTGGAGGGAGTATGAACATGACACACATGGCACTTGAAGATAAGAATTGGTTTTGGCATCTCAAAATTGGATACTTAAATTTTAGAAGTCTAGAATTTTTTTCTTTACAATATATGGTAAATGGACTACCTAAGTTTGGAGAGCACAAGGGTGTGTGTGAAGCATGTGTGATTGGAAAGCATACAAGGAAGAATTTTCTAAGAGAAAAATCATGGAGGGCCTCATACCCACTCCAAGGAATGCAAGTCAAGGGTAAAAAGGAGGATGTAGTCCTTTGAATATACCTAAGCCTACACATGATATGTCAAAAAATACTAATAGATATCTCCCTAGGTATAGACATGATGAAACAAGGTTAGCTTGTGAACATATTTAGGCATACAAATATCTTATTCCATTTAAAAATTGAATATGATGATGTTTCCTTTAGAATATTTCCACACACATTGGACGAGTTTGAATATGACTAGTATATCAACTTACCTTTAGGCTCTATTAATTTTTGGACCCATCTCAAGGTAAAATTTATCATCCATTTAATAGTACCCATTGATTTAACTATGATATATCATCAATTCCTTTATCCATAGAGAACCTAACAAACCTATGAGACTATTCAACACTAGCTTCTATAAATTATACATGAGATTGGTAGCACCTTACACCCTCATGGATGAAGTAGCCATTCAAATGTACCTTATATCTTTTAACCCATTGATTTCCATTTTTGTGAGGAGAGATCCTCAAATCACATCCTTACCATTGGCATACAATGAGGCTATGATAGTTGAATAACAACTAATACCTCAATTCTATGGTTTAGGTCAATTATGTTTTCTTGGAAAACTAGAGGCTTATAATCAAATGCTATTAATAAATCAATCCCTTGCACAACACTTTCCCATTGTGAACCCATTACCTGGTGTTATATATCCCAACTAGAACCAACAAAGGATGCCTAATGTAAGCAATCAATAAACCATTTTGACATACTTGGATAATCAAGTAACCTTAAACAATATTTTGAATCATACACCTCCAACAAAATATTATTAGGTCTTACCCACATTCCTAAACACATCCATTCCCATAAATAGTATAACAATTCAACCAGGCCTAAGCCAAACTTATATATTGAATCTCCAGTTATATAACATACAAAGGATGGTTTAGAAATCGAGTAATGATATGATTTTAATTATAAAATAAAGTTTGTCAAAAACACCTATAAATAACACCCATAATAGAAAATTTAACTTCCAAAGAACCAACTGTAAATGGAATACTCACCTAAATAATGGAGGAGTCCCAAACCCTACTAGAAACTAGAATCAATCTAATAATAACCTGAAAACTTTAGTAAATTTGGTAAATCCTTCTCTATATAATTTGTGTAGGGTCCACTCCATAGCTCAACATGGTGGAACTAACTATACAAAGTTTAAAACTACTTTGACTATTTTCCAAAAGGAGATGGCAAAATTGCAGTTATTACCCACTAATGAGAATTATAAGAATCAAGGTAATAGAAATCCAATGATATATCTAGTTTTAGATATGCATGAAATCTCAATAGTAGATGAAAAGGAACCCAAATAATTCCTAGAAGAGGTACAAGCTTAATAACATTTCTAGAGAGGTAACAATTATATTATTTGGGGTGAAGAGAAATTACCACTAACCTTTTTCACACATCCCAACAAAACATTCATCTAACCTAATGAATATGCCAATAAAAACCTAGTCCCATGGTGCCTACATGACCAAGATCCAATATCCTAGTATCATAGGTAAACAAAATCTTAGATTAGAACAAGTCTAGATATAATAATATTGAAGATCTTACGAAAACTAAGGCAATGTTTGAGGTAGCTCAGTTAACTAATGGAAATGATTTGTTGTTTAAAACTCTCTCTAATAAAAAAAAAAGAGACTAAAGATGTTACTAATGCTCTAGTGGACATATACAAAGAAAAGGTAGAATATCCACCTTTCCAATTGACATTAAAATTGCTAGTAAAATTTTACATAATTCTCTTGTGGATTCAAGTGCTTCTAGCAATGTGATGTCATACATTGCCAACCAAAAACTAGGACTAACCCTTGATCCCTCAAACAAGAAGATTGTGTTGGAGAATATCAGATTATTTGATAGAATTTAATTTACCACCATGGTACCATTTTAAATATTAGAATAGGGTGTGAGTCATTAGTTTAGGTTGTATGAATTATATTTCCCCTAAAATATATGTCTATGTGCAGTATGAGTACTAGTATCCTGTTAAATGTGTGCAAGTGTGTACATTGGGAGAGTGTGAAGTGTGTGCAATGTGTCATATAAGTTAGTTAAGAGTCATGTGTGAATATGTCAAGTATGTAAGTGAAGAGTCATATTTATGTGGAAATATGTAAAGTCAAGAGATATGAGAGGTTTATCTTATGTGTGTAATATTAAAGGAAGCTCTATGTATTATATCAAAGAGAATTAATAAAGAGATATTGTATATTTGATTCATAATATAGTGAGTTTGTTCATTGTGTTATATTGATATTGATATATTTTATGAATGTTATATTCATTTATATTCATCTAAAATATTGAATGCTCTAATATTTGAGTCTATTTGTGATCCTGGTTATTGGGACCTATGATTTAATTTGACTAAAAATCCATCAATGGTATTAGATCTAATTTGAGTAGATTGTATTAGATCTACATTCAATCCAAGTAGCTTGGAGAATTGTTTAGGAGAGACACATTGAATCCAAGAAAAAATCTTGGACAATTGTGCTATCAGAGCTACCTCGAGTAAAATCCATCAAAGCTAGCACTAGAATTTTTTAGTGTGAATTTGTTTGAAGAATATTGGAGTGATAATTTTTAGATTGAAAAGCTAGCATTGGAGGAAAAATTTGGTGTGAATATTTGAGAAATCTATAAAGAGCAGTTTTAGGTTAAAAAGCTAGCATCGAAAGAAGAGAATTCTAGTGTGAATTTTAAAAGGAATTGCAAATTTTAAAATCTAGCATTGGAGAAGAATTTTGATGTGAATTTGATTGACAAAGTTGAATATTGAAAGATTTTATAATTAAGATATATTGAAGAAGTTGAATATTTATTGTCTATTATATTAATATTAGAAGAAAAAGGCAAAAAATTAAGAGAAGAAGAAATTGAAAGAAGTGATATTACAACAACAAATGTAGATAATTGTTGGAATACAAAAAAATGTAGGGAGAAAAACTCTTGGGTGGTGATCTTTAGTAGGAGGAGAAATTTTATATTGATCCAAAAGATCTAGATGAGAAACTCTACTTAAATATCTCAAAAAAATCCTTTAATTTTTTTGCATTTCATTGCATTTTGCAATTTGCTTTATGTTCCTTTACCCCTTTCCCCCCTTTAAGCAGTCTAGGCTAGGATTCAAGTAGCGTAGTGGGAGCAGAATGATGAGTGCTAAAGAAGACACCCAGAAATAAATAAATTGCCTTGGTTTATAAACCTTAAAATTCTTCCAAAAAGAGCCACATTCCATGATTTCCTCAACTTCCTTGGACTAGCACCCTTGTACGAGGTGTAGGGCATGAGATGCACTTGTTTTTTTGAGGTGACGCTAGATGTTGAGGCCACAAACATGAAGGGTTGTGATGCTTAGGGAAAGCAAGGGAGTCACTCCTGGTTTTCCAACACTAACCATGGAGTAGGAGATGCCATTAGTGGACCTTGAAGGATAGTGAAAGGATCAACAATAAGGATAATAGCTCTAGGATAACTATTGGTAGTCTGAGGAGTATTGGGTTTGCCTTTCTTAGCTCTAGATATTTGTATGGGAAAATATTAAAAAATTGAATGTCACCGAGAATTGACATGGACCTAGTGATGATGACCTTTGGTTCTAGCTTGATAGTTAAGATGCATGAGATGAAAGCTATGACTATAAAATTCTAACTCTTTAATTAAATATTTGGCCTTCCTTCTAGTGCCACTTATGTTGTGCATACAAATGATACACTTCAACTTCCCTCTTGTGCTAGTTATGTTAGGCATGAAGAAGCATAATTCTAACTATGAGTGTGTCAAGGGTAAGTCAACTTACTTGGAACAAAACCGGTTCCTTCTTGAAAGGAAATTTGTTTCCTCCAAGGTTTGGATACGGCTGTCTTTGTGAACATGGATAAAATCATAGGTCAATTATAGCTAATCTTTAAAGGGACCTTTGCTGGTATGGATCTAAGAGATAGGTTTCCTAAGCATGATATTTCAAGCATAACTATTTCGATAACAATTCCACTACATTGATATTATAACATATTTAAAGTACAAAAAATTTTAAATTGCATGAAAAAGAGATGAATTTAAACCATGCAAATGGGAATTACCCAATTAAAATTCATTGCAATCATATTTTATCACATTTTTTTTAAAGCGAAAAACCCCTTGTGGAGCCACCTTGGTCTGGGAGACCACGAACAGGGGGTTCTACACCATCAAAGTCACCCGGGGGTCGCACCCGACCCTGCTCGCACCAGCATTATCAATTGGATTTGAGATACCCAATTTAAATTTTTGGTAGGGTGGAGATTTGAACCTGGGACCTCCCTTGGAGGATTGCCCTCTCCTCTCCAACTCACCTACAACACATGGGTATCATATTTTAGCACATACAATGATAATGATTGACTCATAATTATATGGTATTTTAAACTATGCATAGGAGAAATAGACTATGAAATAAATTGAGTACAACCACCATTATCATGTATAGATTGAATACAAATTTTTAAATTCCTTGCATTATAAAGATAATCATGCAATACATTTGATTATAAATTTACTTACTTTGGTGAATTATATGAACAAAGGTAAAAAAAAATACCAAGCTTGGTTCAAAAAATCCATCCAACTACACATAGAAAATAAACAAGGAATAAACTAAGTCTCATTGGCCATCTAATCGATGGTTTTTTACCCTTCTTGCTATCTAATGGGCTAGTATTTATACAATTTTTTGGCTCTTCACATAGCCTCACTTTACAATATTTAATTACTATTATATTACTTCCCATGGGGAGTGTCAAATGTTGGACTTTATCTTCTATTTATTTACAATGTAATCTTCTCAAGATCATCTTTGATTGTCTTTCATACAAATTTTAAGATTCTTGGTGTTTAAATGGCTAAATATTAGCTACTAGTAATCCTAGACTTTGTATGAATTGTAGTTTAATAAAAAATGACCAAATATTATCCCAAGAATATTAAATTTCAAACAAACTAAATATAAAATCGAATATTTGACACATTTGTATTTGTACTCAAATATAACAAACTGAAGTATATTTGTACTCGATTAATATTTAGGAAAGAGCCTAAAGGACATGTTTTGTTCTTTTGATGGTTCTATTTAGAGACACATAATAATTTAATTTGATATAAGGATATTCCTATTAAGAATACATATTTGAGAAACCTATTTAGGGGTATATAACTACTAAATATATTTACAAATTGGTCTATTTAAGGATGAATAGTTTATTAGACTATTTAAAGGCATATAATTATTGGAAATAAAAAGGAGTTTTGGTTCTTTTGGTTGGATATATTGAAAGCCTATATGGCATGTCGGAAAGGTAAGTTCTTAACCATGGATGGATGACTATAACTCATAAAGACTACATCGCAATCCATACATTTTCATATAATGTCACATTCAATATTACCAGTAGGTATAGCATCAAAACTTAATAAAACTCAAAGAGAATTTCTTTGAAAAGAATGAGAGAAAAAAAATAAGTTTCCTCTTTCTAAATGTGAGAGGGTTTGTAAAGGAAAGAATATTGGAGGAGTAGGCTTGCAAAATTATAAAATTACAAACCTATGAGTTTGGCCTTAGGGGAAATACTTGGGTGGAGATTATTTAGAGATAATGGAAATAATTGGAAAAACATATTACTTCAAAAATATATAGGCTTTCTTGATGCAATGAAGTTATCTATGAAAATAACCCTACCAAAAGGATTTTCATAGAAAATAGTATGCAATTCATAAAGAAATACATTAGATGGTTAGTCAATGAGGGAAATTATGCAAAATTTTTGTTTGATGCTTGGTTGAAGCCTTAACCTCTTATTTGATTCAAAATAGTAACCATTGGCTCAAACATCCTACCTTGTAAAGTTTCAATGACCAAATATTATATTAATACAAGCAACAACTCTAGATCATGGATTTCTATTAGTCACCTGGTTGAAGGAAAGGAGCTCAAACAAGTTGCAGATAAACTATAAAATATGCTTCAATATTTTTACTTATTGATTTTTACATGAAAGGATGAGTTGGTTTATAATCTATAAAAAGATCATGGATATAGCCATATTTTGTGGCATGAATTGGTTAATATAGTTTCCTTTTCCATCTCTTCTAAAAAATACTACGTAGGAAGCGGTGGAAGCAGAGGATTGGGAGATATGAGGAGCGGTGGAGGAAGCGGAGGAAGCGGAGGAGGAGCAAAAATGGTAGGCAAGAATTTTGAACCAATAGAAGGAGAAGATATAGAGGTAAGGTAGAATGCTGTAGTTGGAAAGGAAAAGGATTCCCTGTCAGCTCAGTTTGAAAAGGCTAAAGGTACAGATCCTCTATATAAACCCTCAAACAAAGGGTCCCACTGGGGTTTGGGAGCTGGCAACAAGGGCCCAACCTTTTTGGAAATGCTGAAAGGGAAAAATAAGGAGCTAGTCAGTGAACTACCGCCCCTAATACCAAACAATAATAGGTTAACTACGCCAGTGGAGATTATGGAAATATTCTTGGATATGGAGGCATCATCCTTAGTTGGCAAGTTTTTGGGAGGAAGTCCGAACATTGAGACTATTCGCTCATGGGCCGTGACAAAGTGGAAAACTTTAGGAAGCTTAGAAATTGTAGCCATGTCAAGAGGTTTTTTTATGATAAGACTCAACAACAAAGATGATGCAGAGCGCATCTTGATAGGAGGACCTTGGTTTCTAGGAAGGCGTAGCCTCTTTCTGAGGAAGTGGGGGGAGGATTTCAACCCTGAGAAGCAGAACATTAATATAGCACCCATTTGGGTCCTCTTACCAAACCTCCCAACCCAGTTTGTTAATGAGTACTGGCTTAGTGGCATAGCAAAGACGATAGGAGAGCTCATGGCAATAGACCATTCAACCCGAGAAAGGACTAGACTGACGCATGCCAGGATCTGTGTAAATGCAAACTTGGATTCTGATCTACCTTCTCAGGTGGAACTAGCATATGGAGAGTTTCTAAGGATTCAACCTATGGAGTATGAGAACAAGACGACATTTTGTAGCATGTGCAAAACCTAGGGCCACCTTCAATCCCAATGTCTGACAATAACTGCAAACAAGGAAGCCACAAGCAAAGGTTTTCTGGGGAAAGCTAATGGGAGAGAGATCCCAAAGTTTCAAGGACCGCGTCTTAACTTGGAAGGATACGGACAAGTTAAGAATAACCAGGCTGACCAAGCCAACACAGAACTGGCATAAATCTAGGAGAAAGGAAAGCAACATAATGAGGGAGGCAAAAATCATAAGGTATGTAATAAAGATCCCAACTTGAACATGTTTGATATCCTAGCAAATCTAGAAGTTGAAAAAGAAAACGATAAGGATGATACCATTAGTGTCAAGTTTCCTAAAACCCTAGACTCCCCATACAAATCGGGACCATCCACAGCTATGACAAAAAGCCCCAAAAGCTATGTTCAAAATGAAGAAAAATTGCTAGGTCATTGCAGTTTAAACATGGAAAAAATAGAGTCAAGAGTTGAAGTTGTGGAAACAAGAGCCAGGAATGTAGCTCCTAATCTGGTAGTGGAGCAAATTATCCCTTATCAGACGATCCCAACGGTAAAATGTTCCTTGAAGGAAAGCCCCCTGTTTAGGAACCAGATAGAAGAGGTGAACCAAAACAAGGTTGAGGATGAAGAGGGAATTGAAAACCCCCAAAATGAGGAAGAAGGTTCAAGACCTAGACTATCACAGCATATGCCCCCTCATTTCAGTCCAAAATAGACTAGAAGCACTACCAAGCCTCCGATAGATTATGGAAGTGAAAGAAAGAAAGTGAGAATATCTACAACATAGCACTATAGAATGAGAATCAATGAAGAAATTGCAAATGGAAAGCAAATAACATTGTTACAGCAAGCTATTCCTGTCCAGGATAATAGCAAAATTGACAAACCCCCTTTGGATCAAGGAAGGGGGTGGGGAAAAAATATCAAACAGTATAAATGAAGGTTCTCTCATGGAATGTGAGAGGCCTAAACGGCCCACCAAAAAAAAGGATGGTGAAGTCTATAAGGAAGGATTGGAATCCTACTATTATTTTTCTTCAAGAAACCAAAACAGATGCAGCACAATCAGCACTTATAGCTAGAAGGATTTGGAAGCAAGGGGAAGTGGCCTTTCAATAGGCGAGAGGAGCATCTGGGGCCTTCATGATCTGATGGGATCCTATTAAAATTGAAGTATTATTCAGGCAAATGAAAGAGTCTTAAGCGTATTATTTCATGTTTTTGATACTAATAAGAATTGGATTATGTCAAATGTTTATGCCCCAACCTCTGTCCAAGGGCGGTATGAACTGTGGGAGTTTTTGGGGCATTTCAGCCAAGCTTTTAAAGACATTCCTTGGGTGATTGGGGGAGATTTCAATACCCCCCTTTACCCATCTGATAAGAAGGGGGGATCTGGGTTACCCTCAAGGAGCATGGAGGACTTCAATGAATTCATTAACACAAATGAATTGATGGATGTAAGACTAAAAGGAGCCAAATTTACATGGAGTAACAAGAGGATAGGAAGTCAGCTGATTTAAGAAAGGTTGGGCAGGTTTTTTATCCAAAGAAGCTACAACAATGTTTGGTGATTCAACATTACAAGCCCTTCTTAAATGCGCTTCAGACCATAATCTTATTCTATGGGAGGCATTTCAGGCTAACTCCTTTAAAAAGCCATTCATATTTCTGTCAATGTGGATTAAACATCCGGACTTCAAGAAACGAATAGAGGAATGGTGGCGTCAACCTATCCAGGGAAGTGCTTCCTTCAAACTATCTCAAAAACTTAATATGGTGAAAAACAACCTTAGAATATGGAATAAAGAAGTCTTTGGAAATTTTTTTGAGAATAAGAGAGCAGTGGGGGAAAAATTGAGAATAATAGAAAGCAAAATCCAAAATGGAACCTATGATGAGGTGATAAGCACTGAAGAGAAGGAAACCCTTTATGAGTTTTATAATATTTTAGCTTGTGAAGAGATGTATTGGAGGCAGAAATCAAGGGCATTATGGCTAAAGGAAGGGGACTCTAATTCAAAAAATTTCCATGTTACCACATTGAGCAATAGAAGCAACAATAATATTAGAAATTTAACTAAGATGGATGGATCCTCAACTCAAAATATTCAGGAGATCAGGGATGAGGCTGCTAATTTTTTTAGTTCATTATTGGGTGAAGAACGGGCCTTTAATGCCCAAGCAAAGGACTCTCTCCTTCAATTCATTCCACAAATCATTGATGAAATGATTAATGAGTCTCTTACAGTAGCTTTTTCAGACGAAGAGATCAAGGAGGCTTTGTTTAACATGGATCTTGACAAAGCTCCTGGGCCGGATGGGTTTTCACCATGGTTTTTCCAAGTTTGTTGGGATATTGTTGGAGCGAAAGTTATTGCTGCAATCAAGGAGTTCCAAAGTTCAAATCATATTCCAAGGGGTTTCAATTCAACTTTCATTTCTTTGATCCCTAAAGGCCCCAACCCCAAGACTATAGCTGAATTTAGGCCGGTTAGCCTGTGCAATATATCCTATAAAATTTTGTCCAAAGTTTTAGCCAATCGTTTGAAGAAAGTTCTATCGATTATCATTGATCCAAGTCAAGGAAGTTCTATACAAGGAAGATCAATCTTAGATGGAGTTATTACTGTTCATGAGGCTCTTCATACAGCTGCTCAGACTAAAAAAGTAGTCATGGCTTTAAAGTTAGACATGAACAAAGCTTATGACAGGATAAATTGGGAATTCCTAGAGGCAGTTTTATTAAAATTTGGCTTCAACATGAAATGGGTCAAGTTAATAAGAGAGTGTATTTCTAATCCTTGTTTTTCAATTTTGGTTAATGGGTCTACTGCAGGTTTTCTTCAAAGCAAATGTGGTCTAATTCAAGGAGATCCCATAAGTCCTATGTTGTTCATCATTGTAGTTGAGGCATTAGGAAGAACCATTAAGGCAACAACAATAGCTGGACTCATATCAGGTATCAAGGCCACGTCGCTAACTACCCCGATGACACATCAACAATTTGTTGATGATACATTGCTACTGAATTTGGCTTCTGTGGTTGAGGCAAGAAGGATTAAAAATATTCTCATAATGTATGAAGAAGCGACTGGACAAAAAGTGAATTTTGATAAGAGCAAATTTTATTTCATTAATACCCCCATTCCTAGGCAAAACATCATAGCAAGGATCATGGAATATCAGATTGCATCCCTTCCCACCTCCTATTTAGGTCTTCCCCTGTTTATGGGGAAACCTTAAGGATCAATGTGGAACATAGTTCTGGAGAGGAGCCAAAAAAATCTAGTAGGTTGGAAAGGACATCTGTTATCTCAAGCAGGCAAAGCAGTTTTAACTATGGTTTCACTTCAAAGTATACCCATTTACTTCCTATCGGTCTTGAGCTCCCGACAAGGTGTATCACAAAATTGAGCAGCTTCAAAAAAATTTCTATGGTCAGGGACTGAGGATAAGAAAAGGATCCATTTAGTAGGTTGGAACAAGGTTTGCAAACCTAAAGCTAATGGGGGGTTAGGATTGAGGAGAGTTTCTCATCTCAATACAACTCTGTTAGCCAAACAAGCATGGCGATTATTGACGTCGATAATGAATGGACTGCCATAGTTAGGAGGAAATACCTGCAAGGTGTGAACTTCCTTAATGACAACTTAGCAAGCAGGGGATCTACTTTTTGGAAGGCAATCCTCACGAGCAGGGATCTTATCAAGAAATGTCTTAGATGGATTCTAGGAAATGGGCAAAAAATAGACTTTTGGAAGGATCGGTGGGTGAGAGCTAAGGAGTTATCCCAGAATCCTCGTTTGGCTAGGATTCAAGAGCATATGGAGCAGCATATTGGGAAGAAGGTTGAAAATTATATGTGGGTGGCAGGATATAAATATCAACAGGTGGAAACACATCAAAGTGCAAGGTTTTGAAGCTGAGTCTAAAGAGCTTTATAACATTTTAACTCAACAAATTATTCCCTCTGGAGAGGATGAAGATCACATTGTTTGGGCTGAGACTGAAAGTGGTGACTTCACAGTTAAGTCTACCTATAATTTGCTTCTCAATGTGGAAGGTCAACAATTTCAATCGAGTTTGGTTTGGATCAAAGGGTTAATTCCTAAAATATCCTTTTTTCATGGTTGGTGATTCAAGGAAAAATCCTCACTATGGACAATATGTTATCCAAAGGTATGGTTATTGCTAACCGTTGCTACATGTGCAGGGCAGGATGGGAGACAACTCAACACTTGTTTCTAGAGTGTCCAATAGCGGAGTCCATCCTGGATGAACTTTTCCAAGCCTTTAGGATCTCGTGGGTTAAGCTTGCTCTTATATCCGAAGTGTTCCTTCAATGGCCTCAACCCTTTGTTAGCCTAAAACTTAAGTACTTATGGAAAATATATTGGCATCATTTTCTTTGTCATATTTGGCTAGAAAGAAACCATAGAGCCTTTAAGGATACCATTCACAACCCAAAAACCATCCTCAACAGGATTATTGTATTTTTGAAAGAAAACCTTAGCACCTTAATGGATGAGAACCACTCAATTCTTTCCCAAGAAAAACAATTAGCTCGGGACTTAGGTATTGAGGACAAGCCTTCCATTCTTTTGCCCAATCCTAAAAATGGGATTTCTTGTGAGCCACCCCCCCAAGGTTGGTTTATACTAAATTTTTATGGTGCAGCCAAGGAGAAATCGGGAAGAACTGGAGCTGGAGGAATAATCAGGGATCATCAAGGAAATCTGGTCAAGGCCTTTGCTAAACCATTGGGAATCATAACTAATAACGAAGCAGAAGCTAGAGCCCTTTGGAGAGGGTTGCAAGTAGCCCAAGCAACTCAAGGTAACTTGATTATCGAAGGTGATTTTATGAACATCATCAACCTGTTAACCAATGGCAAAAAACCTCCAAGGAGAATCGAGGGAGTCATCCATGAAGTGAGGATCCCTTTTGCGGCAAGACAAAATAGGAGGGTTCGTCACATGTACCGTGAGGCTAATAGGTCAGCTAAAAAATTAGCCAACATAGGTGTTGATGTTGGTATTTTGGTGACATGGACACAAGGTGTGCCACGTGAAGTGGAAAACATTATTAGTCATGAAAAGAAACCTACCCATTAAGGAGAAATATGAATGGGTGTTCTTTCCCCATGGAGCTCGTAATAACTATGGGGTTTCCCTCTAAATCATACCAAATTGGAAATGAAGGTAACATGGTGTAAGCCTTGGAAGATTCTGACAAAGACTAGGAAATGGGCAAGCAACAAGTTTCACAAGTGCAAAGTTCCAAACTTCAATTCCTGTCAATGTAAGTAATTTTTACAGTTATGTTTAGGTATGGGTGTGCTTTGTTAGTAAGGTGTTGTAGGGGATTCAACACAATTTCTGGTAAGAAAGTTTCAAGGATGACTAGGATCTATAATATTAGCAGAAGGCTGGATATTGTAATAGGTTTTGGGTTAACCTGCAAAACCCGGTAATTAATGAAGACTTTTATTTACAAAAAAAATAAAAAGATCATGGATTCTTAGTCAAGTTGGAATTTTTTTTTTGGTAAATAAAAGTCTTCATTAATTACCGGGTTTTGCAGGTTAACCCAAAACCTATTACAATATCCAGCCTTCTACTGAGATTGTAGATCCTAGTCATCCTTGAAACTTTCTTACCAGAAATTGTGTTGAATCCCCTACAACACCTTACTAACAAAGCACACCCATACCTAAACATAACTGTAAACATTACTTACATTGACAGGAATTGAAGTTTGGAACTTTGCACTTGTGAAACCTGTTGCTTGCCCATTTCCTATTCTCTGTCGGAATCTTCCAAGGCTTACACCCTGTTACCTTCATTTCCAATTTGGTATGATTTAGAGGGAAACCCCATAGTTATTACCAACTCCATGGGGAAAGAACACCCATTCATATTTCTCCTTAACGGGTAGGTTTCTTTTCATGACTAATAATGTTTTCCACTTCACGTGGCACACCTTGTGTCCATGTCACCAAACTACCAACATCAACACCTATGTTGGCTAATTTGTCAGCTGACCTATTGGCCTCACGGTACACGTGATGAGCCCTCCTATTCTATCTTGCCGCAAAAAGGATCCTCACTTCATGGATGACTCCCTCGATTCTCCATGGAGGTTTTTTGCCATTGGTTAACAGGTTGATGATGTTCATAGAATCACCTTCAATCATCAAGTTACCTTGAGTTGCTTGGGCTACTTGCAACCCTCTCCAAAGGGCTCTAGCTTCTGCTTCATTATTAGTTCTGATTCCCAATGGTTCAGTGAAGGCCTTGACCAGATTTCCTTGATGATCCCTGATTATTCCTCCAGCTCCAGCTCTTCCCGGGTTCTCCTTGGCTGCACCATCAAAATTTAGTTTAAACCAACCCTGGGGGGTGGCTCCCAAGAAATCCCATTTTTGGGATTGGGCAAAGGAATGGAAGGTTTGTCCTCAATACCTAAGGCCCGAGCTAATTGTTTTTCTTGGGGAAGAATTGAGTGGTTCTCATCCACTAAGGTGCTAAGGTTTTCTTTCGCAAAGACAATAATCCTGTTGAGGATGGGTTTTGGGTTGTGAATGGTATCCTTAAAGGCTCTATGGTTCCTTTCTAGCCAAATCTGCCGAAGAAAATGATGCCAATAGATTTTCCATAGGCACTTAAGTTTTAGGCTAACAAAGGGTTGAGGCCATTGATGGAACACTTCGGATATAAGAGCAGGCTTAACCCACGAGATCCTAAAGGCTTGGAAAAGTTCATCCAGGATGGACTCCGCTACCGGACACTCCAGAAACAAGTGTTGGGTTGTCTCCCATCCTGCCCTGCACATGTAGCAACGGTTAGCAATAACCATACCTTTGGATAACATATTGTCCATAGTGAGGATTTTTCCTTGAATCACCAGCCATGAAAAAAAGGATATTTTAGGAATTAAGCCTTTGATCCAAACCAAACTCGGTTGAAATTGTTGACCTTCCACATTGAGAAGCAAATTATAGGCAGACTTAACTGTGAAGTCACCACTTTCAATCTCAACCCAAACAATGTGATCTTCATCCTCTCCAGAGGGAATAATTTGTTGAGTTAAAATGTTATAAAGCTCTTCAGACTCCGCTTCAAAACCTTGTACTCTGATGTGTTTCCACCTGTTGATATTTATATCCTGCCACATATAATTTGCAACCTTCTTCCCAATATGCTGCTCCATATGCTCTTGAATCCTAGCCAAACGAGGATTCTAGGATAACTCCTCAGCTCTCACCCACCGATCCTTCCAAAAGTCTATTGTTTGCCCATTTCCTAGAATCCATCTAAGACCTTTCTTGACAAGATCCCTGCTCGTGAGGATTGCCTTCCAAAAAGTAGACCCCCTGCTTGCTAAGTTGTCATTAAGGAAGTTCACACCTTGGAGGTATTTCCTCCTAACTATGGCAATCCATTCATTATCGACCTTAGTCAATAACCACCATGCTTGTTTGGCTAACAGAGTTGTATTGAGATGAGCAACTCTCCTCAATCCTAACCCCCCATCAGCTTTAGGTTTGCAAACCTTGTTCCAACCTACTAAATGGATCCTTTTCTTATCCTCAGTCCCTGACCAGAGAAATTTTTTTGAAGCTGCTCAATTTTGTGATACACCTTGTTGGGAGCTCTGAAGACTGATAGGAAGTAAACGGGTATACTTTGAAGTGAAGCCATAGTTAAAACTGCTTTGCCTGCTTGAGATAACAGATGTCCTTTCCAACCTGCTAGCTTTTTTTGGATCCTCTCTAGAACTATGTTCCACATTGATCCTTCAGGTTTCCCCGTAAATAGGGGAAGACCTAAATAGGAGGTGGGAAGGGATGCAATCTGACATTCCATGATCCTTGCTATGTTGTTTTGCCTAGGAATGGGGGTATTGATGAAATAAAGTTTGCTCTTATCAAAATTCACTTTCTGTCCAATCGCTTCTTCATACATTATGAGAATATTTTTAATCCTTCTTGCCTCAACCATAGAAGCCAAAGTCAGTAGCAATGTATCATCAACAAATTGTTGATGTGTCATCGGGGTAGTTAGCGACGTGGCCTTGATACCTGATATGAGTCCAGCTACCACTGCTGCCTTAATGGTTCTTCCCAAGGCCTCAACTACAATGATGAACAACATAGGACTTATGGGATCTCCTTGTCTTAGACCACATTTGCTTTGAAAAAAACCTACATTAGACCCATTAACCAAAACTGAAAAACAAGGCTTAGAAATACACTCTCTTATTAACTTGACCCATTTCATGTTGAAGCCAAATTTTAATAAAACTGCCTCTAGGAATTCCCAATTTATCCTGTCATAAGCTTTGTTCATGTCTAACTTTAAAGCCATGACTACTTTTTTGGTCTGAGCGGCTGTATGAAGAGCCTCATGAACAGTAATAACTCCATCTAAGATTGATCTTCCTTGTACAGAACTTCCTTGACTTGGATCAATGATAACCGGTAGAACTTTCTTCAAACGGTTGGCTAAAACTTTGGACAAAATTTTATAGGATATATTACACAGGCTAACCGGCCTAAAGTCAGCCATAGTCTTGGGGTTGGGGCCTTTAGGGATCAAAGCAATGAAAGTTGAATTGAAACCCCTTGGAATATGATTTGAACTTTGGAACTCCTTGATTGCAGCAATAACTTCTGCTCCAACAATATCCCAACAAACTTGGAAAAACCATGGTGAAAACCCATCCGGCCTAGGAGCTTTGTCAGGATCCATGTTAAACAAAGCCTCCTTGATCTCTTCATCTAAAAAAGCTATTGTAAGAGACTCGTTAATCATTTCATCAATGAGTTGTGGAATGAATTGAAGGAGAGAGTCCTTTGCTTGGGCATTACAAGCCCGTTCTTCACCCAATAATGAACTAAAAAAATTAATAGCCTCGTCCCTGATCTCCTGAATGTTTTGAGTTGAGGATCCATCCACCTTAGTTAAATTTCTAATATTATTGTTGCTTCTATTGCTCAATGTGGTAACATGGAAATTTTTGAATTAGAGTCCCCTTCCTTTAGCCATAATGCCCTTGATTTCTGCCTCCAATACATCTCTTCACAAGCTAAAATATTATAAAACTCACAAAGGGTTTCCTTCTCTTCAATCCTTGTCGCCTCATCATAGGTTCCATTTTGGATTTTGCTTTCTATTATTCTCAGTTTTTCCCCCACTGCTCTCTTATTCTCAAAAATATTTCCAAAGACTTCTTTATTCCATATTCTAAGGTTGTTTTTCACCATCTTAAGTTTTTGAGATAGTTTGAAGGAAGCACTTCCCTGGATAGGCTACTGCCACCATTCCTCTATTCGTTTCTTGAAGTCCGGATGTTTAACCCACATTGACAGAAATCTGAATGGCTTTTTAAAGGAGTTAGCCTGAAATGCCTCCCATAGAATAAGATTATGGTCTGAAGCGCATTTAGGAAGGGCTTGTAACGCTGAATCACCAAACATTGTTGTAGCTTCCTTGGATAAAAAAACCTGTCCAACCTTTCTTGAATCAGGTGACTTCCTATCCTCTTGTTACTCCATGTAAATTTGGCTCCTTTTAGTCTTACATCCATCAATTCATTTGTGTTAATGAATTCATTGAAGTCCTCCATGCTCCTTGAGGGTAACCCGGATCCTCCCTTCTTATCAGATGGGTAAATGGGGGTATTGAAATCTCCCCCAATCACCCAAGGAATGTCTTTAAAATCTTGGCTCAAATGCCCCAAAAACTCCCACAGTTCAGACCGCCCTTGGACAGAGGTGGGGGCATAAACATTTGACATAATCCAATTCTTATTAGTATCAAAATCATGAAATAATACGCTTAAGACTCTTTCATTTTCCTGAATAATACTTCCTTCTATTTTAATAGGATCCCATAAGATCATGAGGCCCCCAGATGCTCCTCTCGCTTGTTGAAAGGCCACTTCCCCTTGCTTCCAAATCCTTCTAGCTATAAGTGTTGATTGTGCCGCATCTATTTTGGTTTCTTGAAGAAAAATGATAGTAGGATTCCAATCCTTCCTTATAGACTTCACCATCCTTTGTTTTGGTGGGTCGTTTAGGCCTCTCACATTCCATGAGAGAACCTTCATTTAGACTATTTGATATTTTTTCCCCGCCCCCTTCCCTGATCCAAAGGGGGTTTGTCAATTTTGCTATTATCCTGGCCAAGAATAGCTTGCTGTAACAATGTTCTTTGCTTTCCATTTGCAATTTCTTCATTGATTCTCATTCTATAGTGCTCTACTGTAGATATTCTCCCTTTCTTTCTTTCACTTCCATAATCTATCGGAGGCTTGGTAGTGCTTCTAGTCTATTTTGGACTGAAATGAGGGGGCATATACTGTGATAGTCTAGGGCTTGAACCTTCTTCCTCATTTTGGGGGTTTTCAATTCCCTCTTCATCCTCAACCTTGTTTTGGTTCACCTCTCCTATCTGGTTCCTAAACAAGGGGCTTTCCTTCAAGGAACCTTTTACCGTTGGGCTCATCTGATAAGGGATAATTTGCTCCACTACCGGATTAGGAGCTACATTCCTGGCTCTTGTTTCCACAACTTCGACTCTTGACTCTATTTTTTCCATGTTTAAACTGAAATGACCTGGCAATTTTTCTTCATTTTGAGCATAGCTTTTGGGGCTTTTTGTCATAGTTGTGGATGGTCCCGATTTGGATGGGGAGTCTAGGGTTTCAGGAAACTTGACACTGATGGTATCATCCTTACTATTTTCTTTTTCAACTTCTAGATTTTCTAGGATATCAAACATGTTCAAGCTGGGATCTTTATTACATACCTTATGATTTTTGCCTCCCTCATTATGTTGCTTTCCTTTCTCCTAGATTTTTGCCAGTTCTGTGTTGGCTTGGTCAGCCTGGTTATTCTTAACTTGTCTGTATCCTTCCAAGTTAAGACGCGGTCCTTGAAACTTTGGGATCCCTCTCCCATTAGCTTTCCCTAGAAAACCTTCGCTCGTGGCTTCCTTGTTTGCAGTTATTGTCAGACATTGGGCTTGAAGGTGGCCCTGGGTTTTGCACATGCTACAAAATGTCGGCTTGTTCTCATACTCCATAGGCTGAATCCTTAGAAACTCTCCATATGCTAGTTCCACCTGAGAAGGTAGATCAGAATCCAAGTTTGCATTTACACAGATCCTGGCATGCGTCAGTCTAGTCCTTGCCCGGGTTGAATGGTCTATTGCCATGAGCTCTCCTATCATCTTTGCTATGCCACTAAGCCAGTACTCATTAACAAACTGGGCTGGGAGGTTTGGTAAGCGGACCCAAATGGGTGCTATATTAATGTTCTGCTTCTCAGGGTTGAAATCCTCCCCCCACTTCCTCAGAAAGAGGCTACGCCTTCCTAGAAACCAGGGTCCTCCTGTCAAGATGCGCTCTGCATCATCTTTGTTGTTGAGTCTTATCATAAAAAAACCTCTTGACATGGCTACGATTTCTAAGCTTCCTAAAGTTTTCCACTTTGTCGCGGCCCATGAGCGAATAGTCTCAATGTCCGGCCTTCCTCCCAAAAACTTGCCAACTAAGGATGATGCCTCCATATCCAAGAATATTTCCATAATCTCCACTGGCACAGTTAACCTGTTATTGTTTGGTATTAGGGGCGGTAGTTCACTGACTGGCTCCTTCTTTTTCCCTTTCAGCATTTCCAAAAAGGTTGGGCCCTTGTTGCCAGCTCCCGAACCCCAGTGGGACCCTTTGTCTGAGGGTTTATCTGGAGGATCTGTACCTTTAGCCTTTTCGAACTGAGCTGACAGGGAATCCTTTTCCTTTCCAGCTACAACATTCTGCCCTGCCTCTGGATCTTCTCCTTCCGTTGGTTCAAAATTCCTGCCTGCCATTTTTGCTCCTCCTCCGCTTCCTCCGCTTCCTCCACCGCTCCTCATCTCTCCCATGCTGTTTTTCAATATCATAAAACATAAGTCAAGTTGGAATATGATAATTTAGAGTAATCACAAATTTCTACTCCCAAAGATTTTTCTTAAATGAATATTTGGTCACTTGAATTTCTTCCTAAGACCTCAACATTCATTTGGTTAGTAGTTCAAAGTAAGATTATTATAGAAAAGAGTCTAGAAAGAGGAGGATATCATGTACCTTTCAAATGTGCCTTGTGTAAGAATATTTTAGAAACATTAGACCATTTACTTCTTTTTCCCTTTTCTCACACCATTTGGGATCACTTTTTAAAAAAAATGAAAATACATTGGATAGCTCCATCAATATTGAAAGAGTTGATGAAATGTTGTATTAATTATTTCAAAGCTAAAACATCTTTTATTCTATGGAGAATTGGTCCTACAATTATTTTTTAAAATTTATGGCTTGAAAGGAATAATAGAATTTTTAAAAATAAATCTTAAAATCATGTTCAAGTTTGGAGTCGTATTATTACCTCTCTTATATAATGTTTATATATATGGTGCTAATCATTAGAAGTCTCAAGTGTGAAAAAGAGATGGTAAAAATTTGGTTATAGGATTTGAATATACATGGAAGAATCATATCCAATAATGACATTAAAAAAAAGATATGCTTCGATCTAGGGTAAAATAGAAATATCCAAAAATTGAGTTTATCAAAATTAATTTCAATGGTGCTTTTATAAGAAATCCAAGAAAAATTGATGGAGGTGGTATTTTTTGAAATAATGAAGGCAAAATTCTCCTCACTTAGACTCATATGGAACTTCAACTAACAACTATACAAATGTTAGGATACTTATTATAGGGATTAAAATTACAATTGAAAAATGATGGGATAATATTTCAAATAAGGGGAATTTTAAATTATCATTAATGCTATCAATAAAAATAAATGTGCATAGTAAATAAAAAATATTATTGTTGATATTCATCATCTACTATTCAAGGTAATCTCTTGAAAATGTAAGCATGTCTATAGAAATAAAAATTAGGTAGTAGATAATTTAGCCAATTGTGGTGTTGATCTTTATCCTTGGTAAAGTTCAAAATTTAGAAGGTGAATGGCTAAGCGAAATTTTATCTCTTAATAAAAATAATATCAAGGAGTTGATTGTGGAAACATAGCACTTTAGGAAATTTGAACAATATATTTGATAGAAATTTAAATGAAAAATATCCATGATTAAAAAACATGTTGGTTATGGTTTAACTAATTATTGATCTAGGGAATTGTCTTAACTTCTAACTAAGTGTTGCATCCCCAAATTTGAGTTTCAACAACGTTGGATTACTTTGTCAAATACTTCCCTTGACCTTTGGAGTAGGGTTGGCTCCATAATTTTGTCATATGGATCCCCAATTTAAACCAACTACTTGCATGGAAATCAAATGCATGAAATGAATCCATGAATGTAAAATATAAAAATTAAAGTATAATGGCATTGAAACATGTAAAGTATGAAAAATAAATTTATGAAGTTTAGTGTGTGAGAAATAAAAATAAATACAACTATTACACAATAGCAAGGATAGTACATAATTAATTAACACATGAGAAGTCAAATAACATCAATGTCCATCCATTTTTTTATTATGAAATTGCTAAGTGAATGGGTTAGAAGGGTCCTATCCAACCACCATGCACTTAACAAACCATGAGGTTGGTGCCTCTAGTGCCAATTTTTTATACCCTCCTAAGCACAAAGTACAATGTTTGTTTAATGGAGTGTAGCTCTAAATTATCATGGCTAAAATATGAATATAATGAGGGCACTAGACTTCTATTTATAGTAAAAGTTTACCCTTGAGTTAATTTGGATGAAAAATTTTAGTCGTAGTGAAAGTAAATATTTAGGGATAACTTTAGAAAAATAATGCACCTCCAAATATTACATGCATCTAATTATACCTCTATAAGATTAAAAGTCTCCAAAAATGCTTAATGCACCACAAAATACCAAAAATATAGTTTTTAAAGATTTTTTCCTTGGAATTCATGTTGATTTTTACTTTTACGTCGTGCTTAAGTGATTTCCTTGGTTATGTCAAGCTATTCACTTGTATTTGCAAGTGATTTTCTTATGTTACTAAGCAAACCACAAACCTTTATCTGGCAAATCACTCCTTGATAAAAATGTCACATTTATTGAGTGAATCACTCCTTTAAGCAAATCAACAAGTTTTGTAAGTAGATCATAAGTTTTCTAAAATAGATAAAATTTTATATTTTTTGAGAATTTTCCTACCATTTGGTTGATGCTCATTGATTTCAAATTGTGAAAATTAGGGTAAAATTAGATTTAAGGTACAACATTTATGACAACACCATGGGATGCCAAGCTCAATTGGTATAGAATCCTAGACATTACTTTTATCTTCAGGTGTGGAGTCTATAAAATTGGGTTCTCACTATAAAATTGGCAAATTTTATTTTTCCTTAGTGCTTTGGCCCCCCTTTAGCTAGTCTTGGATGGCAACAACCCAAAAAAAAATTCCACTCATTGTTTTCAAGAAACTACACTATCCCAAGGTCTTCAACCTCTCCTACAAAGTTTTTGAATGGATTCTCTAATAGCTCTTCTCATTTTGGCTGCTAGTTGTTTCAATTTAATATGGATTGAATTCAAAGTTTTGTATACTTCATGTTCCATCCATTGGTTTGATACCATTTTTCTTTGATCATGGCATGAATAACATCATCATATAGGACATATTTCCTATTATGGATGGGGCCCATTTCAATAACATATAATCATTTAGAAAATAAAACTTAATTCATTTTTTTAATCATTTATTTAAATCTAAAAAATAAAATTATGTTCTATAATGACATTTTTTTTGCATACCTTATTAAATTTAACATCCTATAATGTTTGGGGCCTTGATGCATGCCTCAACCTTGTTCCTCTTCCTACATTTTCTAATATATTTTTGTAATACACTTACACTCGCTGGTTAATATTATTTCTACCCATAAAGAATAATATCACCAACTAACCAAGCATAACCATGACCAAGAGAACACTAAATTTAATAGAGATTAACTAAAAATCCATGGTGAATGATCTAATTGTGATGAAGATATAGAGGAGGAAGAAAAACCCAAAAAATAATTATGGCTAAAGAATTGAGTAGAAGTGTAGAAAAAGAGATGCTAACAACTCAATTTCAGGATTTGAATATATGTGGAAGAAATAATGACATTAAAACAAAGAATTTGCTTTGATTTATCATAAAATAAAAATATCCAAAAATTAGGTTTATAAAAATTAATTTTGATGATGCTTTCAAAGGAAATTTGATAAAACATAGTGGAGGTGGTGCTTTTCAAAATAATGAAGGCAATTTTTTTTTTTTTCAAAAAAAATAATGAAGTTAGCAAGTAAAAGTCAAGAGTAAGTAAGGAAATACCTCTCTGCTGTAAAATTTATGTGAGAAGACCATATGTCTTAAAATTTGGTGTGATTACTGTCACCCCATATGCATGTTAATATTAGTTTAAAATTAACAAATCTTATTAATCAATGGCTTTCATTTTAGAATATGAGGAGAGTTGATTGAGGAGGGACGTTTTTCGTAGGACTGCCCAAACTATCGAACTTGTTTTGGCCATATTTCACTCATCCGGACTCGGATTGAGCTGAAATTTTGAGGGTAGATGCCTGAAAAACCCTAGAACGTCTCCACCAATTTTTAGATCATTTGGAGCAACACAGATCCTAGCGCATCCCTATGTGTGAACGAGATTTTTGGCAAGCGGTTGTGCGAGGGTTTCATCTGGGTTGAGTGCAAGCAGCTCCAGAGGTTGGTTTTTAGGGCCTTCGGGCCCTAGAGGCCAATATATTTGTGGTTTATACTCAATATTTTAGCAGGATATGTTGCAGGGGATCCAAGATGGGTTAGAAATCTATCTTTCAATAGATCATGCTGTGAACTTGAGTGACAACGACTTCCAATTTGTTGCACAAAATAAAAGTGAAAACCATACCTTTCCACGGTGTCTAGGGCAAGGATTAAAGAGATCACAAAATAAGTTTCAAGCAGCTGATCAAAAAATGGCTCAGATCTCAAGTGAATCTGGTGCTAAGGTGCACCCACAAAATAAATCTACTATGAAAACCCCTGTCAAGGGTAAGAATTTTGAAGACTCAGCCCCAAAAATGAATTTTAGGGATGCCCTCCATGGTGGACAGCCTCAGCCCAATGCTAATATTAATCTTAGGGCTTCCCATAAACCTCTAAGAATGCCTAAGATTGATCCTAGGAAAATGGAGTCAGGATGTCTTAAAGCAGCTGATGGAACTCCTATTGTTAAGCTTGATATGGGTAACATTCAGACTGGCATTGAAGATCTGGAAAAAGAGGACTAATTTGTCGGTTCGTGGGTTTTCGTCCGAGCCTATCTGCTTTCAAAGTTTGGGCTGCAAAAATCTGGAAAACTAAAGGTGAGTTACAAATCTCTATTTATCCAAATGGTTATTTTCTTGTTTTATTTGCTAATAATGAAGATAGAGAGAAAAATTTTCAAGGGGGTCCCTAGTTTTTGGAAGGGTAGGGCTTTTCATGAAGCCCTGGCATACTAAATTTAAATCTGAAGAAGAGATGCCTTCTACAGCTCCCATGTGGGTTAGACTCTTTGGCCTCCCTATTGAATTTTGGAATCCTACTATTTTTTCTTCAATTGGAAACTCTTTAGGAACTTTTATGATGACTGTTGATTGTACTCAAAATTTTGAACATATTATTTATGCTCGGATTTGTGTTTTAATGGATTTTGACAAACCCCTACCTAAAAATATCACATTACAATTTGGGGAAGACACTTGGGAGCAAGTAGTGGACTATGAGAACATTCCTTTTCATTGTAGAATTTGCCATGAATATGGTCATTTGGCTAGTGCTTGCCCAAATAAAATTCCTGATCAAAAGAAAGAAGATATAAACTCAATAGGTTTCCAAATGCCTAAGAAGAAGAACACTAAAAAAAACTAGTTATGAAGGATCAATCAAAGTCATCTACTAATATGTTTGAAATCCTTTCCACAAATGATGTCCCAAGTGAGGAAGAGGAAATAATGGAAACAAAAATCTTAGAAACACAATTTAAATATGAAGGGAAGAACTCAGAGACAAACCAACAAATCAAAGGTTTTCAACAAAAAAAAGGAAGAAAATTTACACAAGAAAAACAATCTTTTAAATGTCAAAACTTCAAATAATACAAGTCCCAATATAGACTTTGTTGAACCCTCTAGTAAAATTTTAGTTGTGTACGAGCATTCTTCAAGGTTAGAAGCCATCTCAGATTCAATTGGAGTAAGTCAAGAAATAGGAAAAAAAATTGAAGATGGATTCTAATCAAAAGGTAGGTCGCAAGACCAATCAATATCATATGGTAAAAGAAGGTGAAAAGTCTTGTAGAGGAAGGTAAGATTAATGCCCTTCCCAATTTTTTAGCCTTGGTATTAATGAAGATCATCACTTGGAATATTAGAGGACTCAAAGGGAGTCTTTCAAAACAAAATGAAATTAGAAGAATGATTTAGATAAATCATCCACATCTTGTTTTCCTTCAAGAAACGAAGATGTCAATGGAGGATATGGACTCAATTGCTAGTAAAATTTGGCCAGCTAGAAAAGTGGTTTCCCTTAGTTCCCAGGGGACTTCTGGTGGCATTGCTTGTCTTTGGGACCCAAAAGAGGTAGTTATTCACCATATGGTTGGCAGTTGGGGTCTTTTGGCTATAGCTATTCAAAGTAGACATTCCAACCAACTTATGCTCTGCATTACTGTTTATGCTCCGACTACTTTGGAGGAAAAAGAAGATAAGTGGAAGGATATAACTCATATTATCTCTCATTTTCCTGAAGCTTGGATCTTGATCGGAGGAGATTTCAATACCATCCTCTCTCTGGATGAGAAAATGGGGGGAAATAGAAATTTGGACAAAAGCACTGACCTCATGAGCGAATATATTGCAAACCTCCATCTTGTGGACATCCAACTAGATAATGGCCTTATGACTTGGTCTAACAGAAGGCAAGGCTTAGCTTGTATAATGGAGAGATTGGATAGGTTTTTGCTCTCTAAAAATTTCTTAATCCATGGTCACATTCCTAAAGTGAAGACTCTTAACAATGTTGGTTCGGATCACTGGCCAATCATGGTGGAAATGTGGAAAACCAATGTGAGTTTCTCTCCTTTTCATTTTCAATTAATGTGGCTCAGAGATAGTTCCTTTAGACCTCATGTGCAACAATGGTGGAAGGAAGGTAAGCCTAGGTATGGGACTAAGATGTTCTGTTTTGCCAAAATACTGCAATACATTAAATCCAAAATCAAGACTTGGAACTGGAAGGAGTTTGGGGATGTTCATAAAAAAACATGAAGTTATTGCTCAACTTGAAAATTTGAATAAGAAAATCCATTTAGATGGCCTCACAGAGAATAGAAGTGCAGATGAAATTAAACTCACAACTCAGTTAGAGGAATGGGAAAAAGAGAAGAACTCTTATGGAAGCAAAAATCTAGAATTCAATGGCTCAAAGAAGGAGATCGAAACACAAATTTCTTCCACAAATCTCTTCTAGCCCGAAGATCTCACAACTTTATTTCTTCCCTGAAATCAGATTCTGGAGATGTTGTCTATACTTGGGATGGCATGAACTCTATTGTTGTCGATTACTTTTCCAATATTTTTGTTGCTACTCCTCTTGACTCAGCTTCTCAACAAAATGTTCTTCAAGCAATCCCTTCTCTTATCACTTCTGAGGAGAACTCTATTTTGACTGCTCCTATTACTATCAATGAGCTTCAATAGGTAGTTTTTAAAATGCAAAAAGGGAAAACCCCAGGTCCTGATGGTTTTCCCATTGAGTTCTACCAAGAGTTCTGGGATATCCTTCATGCTGATTTATTAGAGGTGGTGGAAGAAGCCAGGAAAGCCAAAGAAATTTTGAAGGTTATCAATAAAACTTATATTACTCTTGTTCCAAAAGCTCAAGAGGTTGATCATATCTCAGCTTTTAGACCTATTGCTTTATGTAATGTTCTTCTCAAAATCATTACTAAGATCATGGCAGAAAGGTTGAAGCCTCTTTTGCATAAGATTATTTCCCCTGAACAAGGGGGTTATGTGGAAGGGCATCAAATAGTAGATGAGATAGTTCTTGCTCAAGAAGCCATCCATTCCATGGATATGCAAAAATCTCCTTCCATGTTCATTCGGTTAGACTTATCCAAAGCTTATGACAGAGTGGATTGGCACTTCCTTATCAAAGTTTTGAGGCAATTTGGTTTCTCTAAGGATTGGATGGATTGGATTATGGGATGTATCTCTTCAGTTTCCTACTTAGTTCTTATCAATGGTAGGCCTTCTCAATCATTCCTCGCTTCCAGAGGTATTAGGCAAGGTGACCCGCTATCCCCTTATTTATTCATCATTCTTGTTGAATGCTTGGGTAGGACTATAACCAAAAAGAGGGAAAACAAAACCCTTGAGGGAGTTACCATTGCTCATGGAGCTAGACCTATCTCTCATATTCAATTTGTTGATGACTCTACTCTTTTAGGTAAAGCTACAATTAAGGAAGCTTCTAATATTAAGCAAATCATTAGCTATTTTTCTAAGGCTACTAGGCAGTTGATCAATGAAGATAAATCTAAAGTTATTTTCTTTCACTGCTCTACTAGACAGGAATCCATGGTCTTGGATAAATTAAGATATAAGAAGACCTCCCTTTCGATCACTTATTTAGGTATTCCCATCAATATTCAAAGGCAAAAAAAAATATTGGAATTGGTTGTTGGACAAAGTCAAGAAGAAAATTGGAAAGTGGACCAACAGGTGGCTTTCTTCTGGGGGTAGAATCACCTTGGTAAAATCAGTCCTTCAAGCTATTCCTATTTATGTTTCTTCCATGTTGAATATCCCAAAGGTTGTTCTTCGAGAACTGGATCAAATCAGTCATCGATTCCTCTAGAGTGGTACTAAGGAGAAAAGAAAATGGGCCTTGGTGAAATGGGACACTTTATGTCTTCCTAAGAATGAAGGGGGTTAGGATTCTGATCTTCTATTAATAACAACAAAGCTTTAGCTGCTAAATTATATTGGAGGATGTTGCATAACCCCAATGCTCTTTGGGCCAATAATATTCATGCTAAATATGCTGAGAACAAAAGTCCTGAAGACCTTGTTCGCTATCAACTTCCTACCAAAGGTTCTCCCATTTTAGCAGTTCTTAAGACTGGTGAGGATTTGATAAAGAAAAATTTATTTTGGATCATTCATAATGGTCAACAGGTAAATTTTTGGATAGATTCTTGGGATGGTCACAAGCCTTTGATAACTCAGTTTCCCGATTGGAGGCCTTGGATGGAGGAGCTTCACCGAGCTAACTTGGATAAAGGTGGCTTATTACTTTCTTTACCATACTTGGTAATTCAAAGGTTGGTAAATATTGGATCCCTATTGAGGACTCACCTATTCAAATCCTAGAAAGGCAAAGACAAGATATCCAAGGCATCCTTCATATGAGATCTCTCTCTTGGTCCCATGAAAAAGATTGTTTTGGATGGAACAACACTACTAAGGGTGAGTATTCAATTGCTCAAGGTTATTTGACCTTATGCCATAATAATCCCAACCAATATTCTGACATATTTTCTCAGTTGTGGGCTCAAAAGCTTTAGCCTAAGGTGAGGTTCTTTACTTGGCTTTTATTGCATCGTAGGGTGCTTACTGGTGAGCAACTTATGAAGCATGGTTTTCATGGCCCTTTTAGATGTGAAATGTGTGGAGAGAATGTAGAAACTCTCAGCCATATTTTTATTGAGTGTACTTTAGCCTCTGAGCTATGGAGGAGAATGGCCACTTTACTTGGCTTACAATGGTCCAATTTTTTTACTTTTGAACAACTTTGGAGGGATTGGCCTAAACAAGAGGGTGTTGATCACTTTATTAGGCAGTTAGTTTGGATGGGTTCTACCATTCTTCTTTGGAATATCTGGAATGAAAGGAACAACCAAATTTTTAATCAAGATAGGAAGGATATTCACTATATTTGGCAAAATACCATAGCCAACTTAGTTGAATCAGTCCATCAACTCCTTAATCACCCCCAAAACTCCCACCAAATATGGGATCAAGTGATGCAAATATTGAAGATTAAATATTCTAAGGGCAACCAACTTAAAGGGAATGTGAGTATTTGTAAGATGGATAGGACAAGAAATTGGCAACCTCCTCCTAAGGATTTTGGAAAAGTCAATACTGATGGAGCCTCTAGAGGGAACCCTAGAAAAGCTAGTGCGGGAGGAATTGGTAGACTTTCAGATGGCTCTCCTGGTTTTTACTTTTGCTGAGAATTTGGGTATTCTTTCCAATAACCTTGTTGAGGGGTATGGTATCCTCAGAGGCCTTCAAGAGGCTACTAAGGTTGGATGGGAAAAGGTGTTAGTTGAGTCTCGACTCTCAACTCATGATTAATATTTTGAAGACTCCTTCTAAGAATCATAAGGTTGATTGGAGAATAAAAAGAATTATTGAGAAGATTCAATTAATCCAGATGGGATTTTTGAAAGTTGATTACAATCATGTGGTCAGAGATCAAAACAAGAGTGTTGATGCTTTAGCTAATTGGGCTTTGGACAAAGGTGATCTTACTTGTTATGGCCACCCTCCTAGATGGTGGGCTTCACAAATAAGGGAAGCTCTTCTTTCTATCATTTCTTTGGATGGCTCCAGTTTTGAAGGTACCTAGTTTCTTCTTGCTTTATTTTTGCTTCTCTTTGGTTTGGTCAGGGTATTTTAGTTCCCTAGCTCAAACTATTCTTTCTTTTGTTTCCTCTATTGATTCTTGCCTTAAAAGTCTTTTGGTCTAGAAAGGTCATTGTTATGTTCAATTTTTTTCTTTTTTCTTTTTTTGTTTAGTTTTTTGAGGTGTGTGTGTTTTTTGTTTTGTTTTGTTTTTGTGTTCTTTTGTGTTTTGTGTTTTTGTTGTTCTTGTATTTTTTTGTGTTTTTTGTTATTGTTCTTGTGTTTTTGTTGTTCTTGTTCTTGTGTTTATGTATGTTTGTGTTAATTCATGTTTTTGTGTGTGAGTGTTTTCTATGTTTTTTGTTTTTGTTTATTGTGTGTTGTTGGTTGTTTTTTTAATTTTATTTTTAATTTTTTAATTTTTTAGGTTTTGGTTGTTTTTGTTTTTCATGTTTTTGTTGGTTATGTCTTTGTAGTGTTCTATTGTTTTTGTCATGTTTGTGTTTTGTTTTGTTGTTCTTGTGTTTTTTCTATGTGGTTCATGTTGTGGTTTTTTTTTATCTTATTGTGTGTGTTTGGTTGTGCTTTATATTTTTGACACACTCAAGGAGCATGTTTTTTATTTTATTTTATTATTTTTATTTATTTATTTATTTATTTTAATCTTATTGTGTGTTTGTTTGCTCCTTGAGTATGTCAAAGGTGGTAGGCCAGGTTCGAGTCCTGGGCGATTTTGGCGGAATGGATACCCCTGCCTCCTTGGGTCTTACCCGAAAGTGGCATCCCTTCTGGGATGTTTTCCACAAAAAAAAAAAAATTAAGTGGTCATAAAAGGTGTAAGGCAATTTCATTAGGCTTATTTACCACTTATTACATCTAATATTTTTATCTAAACAACTCTTGAAATCTTAATAATTTAAATTCATTTAAAGTTTTCACCTACTAGTGTTCTAGCTACCTAAGAAAACTTGAGATAATAATTATATTTAACCTAATTTACATTTACCTTTCTTCCACATTTCTAAGATCTCTTCCTCATGATCTCTTAAATTGCTACCATTGAAAGTACATTTACGTAAGGATTATAGCTATGACATAGTTATAGAAAATACACATCCATTGATATGATGATAATCCTCTTTATTTCAAGTGTTGGTGCATGTTGGAAATCATTTTGTATATAGCCTAAGTTAACCTAGAACCTATTTCTAAATAAGACATGTTTTTAGGAATATTTTAATTATGAGTTTCTTTCATATTAATATTATATAATTATATTTTCCTAAACTACAATTCTACTAAAACTTTATAATTATTTTTTTATCATTTGAGATTTACATAAATATCTATTTATTAATTTGAATTATTGTTTTACCTACAAATATATTTTAAAATTTCATATCTACTTTCATATGGGTCAAAGGAAAGGGTACCCTCTCTGTCTTTGGAAAGAGAGGGTCATTCAAGTTTTGATGAAACCTTTCCAAGTGAAATGTGGATCAATTGTCAACTTGTATTGTTATATGGTCATTATGCTATATGAGTGTGACTAGGTTTAATCTCATATTGATGTAACCAACTAAAAAAAAGTTGAATAAAATACTCTTTTAATTATCAAAAGTAGGAAAATAGTTGATAAATGAAAATTTGGGTTCAAGCATTGTCTCCTAGACCCCATGTGCATGCATTGGGATGTATAGTTGAAGGATGAAGAATTGGATTTTGTTAACTAGACCATATGAATATGCTTTGGGATGTAGAGTTAAAAGATGAAGAATTGGGCTTTATTAACTATACAATATGTGCATGTATTGAGATGATTGACGATGGATAATCTAGACATCATACAGTCTTATTTATTTGAAAACTAAAAAACTATCTTAACTATTTTATAATTCTTTTCATGCCCACAAAAACTTACAATCAATAGAGTGTAAAATTTAATAAATCTTAAAAGAGTATATTTTTATTTTATTTTTTAAAAATAATATGCATACATCATAAAAGAACTTGAAACCATAATATATATATATATATATAAAAGATTCTCCCACAAAAACTTACAATCAATAGAGTGTAAAATTTAATAAATCTTAAAAGAGTATATTTTTATTTTATTTTTTTTAAATAATATACATACATCATAAAAGAACTTGAAACCATTTTATATATATATAAATTGTTTATCTTATCTACTTGACTTCTTCACAACCATCAAGATAAAAAAAAAAAAAAAACTTAAACCCTAATCACATGAGTATCCCAAAGAAATATAAACATCACTTTATTTATTTATTTATATATATATTATACACTTGATTTCTTTACAACTACCATTTTATTTTTTTACACAAGCTTACTCACACACATACCCGCATACTACATTTCACAGTGGTTTGAACTAGGATCTCATTAGAAAAACCCAAAACCCTAAACCTTAATCACATAAATATTCCAACAAAACACAACCATTAAAATCTTAACCTTAATTTCAATTAATCTAACATATTCTAATCATCTAACATACGAAATGTTCTATTCTAATTACCGCAAAGGAAGTCCATTTGTTGTTGGCTATATAAAACTTAAGGTTTTTTAAATTGAAAATAAATAAAGGGGTGCATGAAGGCCCATTGATGACCATTCTATTTTATGCGTAAAATCTTTTATAGAGTAGTATAACTAAACAGGGACTTACTTTCACGATAACAGTTTAATAATATATTTTTATAAAAAAATTTAAAAAAATAATTTTTTAGAACACAATCTAGGAAAAAAATTAAAATCCTTAGGACTTTGAATTATTATGTAACTCAGTCCAGCAAAAAAAAAACACCTTTTCGAAAACATTAAGGTATTCAACATCCTTTCAGCATTGTAGGACCAGCGTATCCATCAAATACACGGGGATCACGAGGTTCATTAATTGTATGAAATGGTTTCAATGTTACCGACTCCTACTTAGATTCAGACATAACATTAAATACCTTAACTTACTACTTTATCAGTACCATGGTCAAGATCAGATTATAAAAAAAAATAACAACGTTTAGATAAATTCCATTTCAAAAGTCTTCAGCTTTAGAACAAAAGAAATAATCCAACTTAATATAAAAACTGCGCCAATACAAGTAGCTCACCAGTGTAATAACTACTCCAAACAAAGTCAATTTATCTTTTAAATACTAATGCAAACCAACAGCATAAAACCAATTTAATTCTTAAATATTCTATACATACCAGGTCTAGCGTTAAGATCCACCAGATAATCTGTGGGCTTCTTGTTAGGCACCATTCCCTGTAAAATGAAAAAGAAGTAAATGCAGTTTTTATCTGAATCACCTCAAAGATATGGAAGGACGAAAACTCGAAAACTGGTAAGTACGAAAGATCCCACGATAGCAACGATAAAAGGAAATAAAGCCCATAAAATATGAATGAAGACAACATCAAGTAAGTAGTCACAGAAGGAAAGGATAATTACCTACGCCAAAAAAATAAATACACATCTTTGTAAACACAGTCCCTAAGCTTTTGGACATCCGATTCTTAGAGGGAGACTCAACCTGTAAAAACTCAAAGAACATTATCTTCTTGCACGAAATTTATTTTTTCATGATCTTCTATTCTTTATCCTCAGACATCTTTTCACTTTATCAAACAATATTTTTTAGATCATTAACTTTTGAGTTTTTGAAAAAGTTGTTTTATGGGTGCTTGCTTTAATTAGAGTGTATTAATCCCCAAGGTATTTGCTTTAATTAGAGTGTATTAATCCCCCAAATAAAGATTTCGACCAGTTACAATGCATTGCCCTACTAAGGACGTACCTTCCCTATTTAGTTCTCTATAAATATATCAAAAAGGAAAAGGTTCACTTCAATCCACAACTTCTTTTACTTGAGAGAAAATGGATTATATAATCATGTTTTCCATCCTAAAAACACCAAAAATCCCAAAAATCATGTTTATTACCACCTTTGAGTCTCCATAAATTTGAAGTTTTTGTATTCCTTTTGATTCTATCAACTAAACCAACAATTTGAGGGCCATAATTTTAGCATAATTATTAGAATCTTCTCCCAATCGAGCCTTGAATTAAAAAATTTAAAATAATGGGAGCCAAAAATATATAGTGATCCTCATGCTTCACAAACTCTAGGGACCCCTTGTCTAGCCCCATAAAAAAAGACCCAAGCCTCTAATTTATCAATCTCTGGAGGAATTATTTGTTTGTTTACTTTTGTTGTTGCAGAAACCTTATAGTTATTATTGAAACTTCTAATTATTTAGGAGGAGACATTTATCATCCTAAAAAAATATTACATTCCTAGATAGTCATACTCCCCAAAACACAAACAATGGGAGAGCTATAAAACCTTTGTAAGTGTTAGAGTAAATCACTATATAAAATATAGAAAAGCAATTATAGTGTTTCAAACTTTAACATGTAGAATTAAAGAAAAATAAGACAAACACACACAGAAGAAGAGACAACGATTTTAACGTGGTTCACCCAATGTGGGTTACATCCACCGAGAATTTTCAGTCCTTCCTTTCTCAATCCAAGCAATAGAGGGTTACAACCTACGACAAACATCTGCTGTAATTTCCTCTCTATTTTTCCAAGGAATCAACATAGTAATTTTCATTGTCATAGTCATCTCTGTTTTTCCTCACAACTATATATAAGAAAAAAACAGAAAAAACAAACTGCTTTTCTTAATACATTCCAAGATTAACATTGAGTTCCCAGAATCTAATTTTGGGATAAAAACAAAAAAAACTTTCCCCGGTCGTCCCGTTGTAAATCCGGAAACTTCCTCCGGTAGACTAACGATCGTAAATCTGAAACTTTCCCTGCCCGTCCTGCAGTAAATCCAGAAACTTTCTCTGTTTAGCCTCCTCATAATTAGGCTCCATTCCTAACAATCTCCCACTTGGAGACTAATTCCATTGCACCATACTGCAACCAAGGACTGAAAAATTCTCATCATGGCCTCTTATTCCTTAAGGCCAACTGAAGTTGAGCAAAAGCTCAACTTTTCTCTTGACACCACTTTTGTAAGCATGTCAACAGGATTTTGTGATGTGTGAACCTTCCCTAATTTCAAAGATCCATCTTCCACTACTGATCTAATGAAATGATACCTGAGTTTGATGTGTTTAGTTTTTGAATGGAATGCCGAATTCTTCGCAAGGTGTATAGCACTCTGGCTATCACTCCACAACCTATTATCCTCTTGCTTCTTCCCAAGTTCTTCCATTAGTCTTTGCAACCAAACCATCTCTTTGCTTGCTTCTGTAGCAGCAACATATTCAGCTTTAGTGGTTGAAAGGGCAACTACGTGTTGGAGTTTAGAAATCCAACTAACCGCTCCTCCTCCTATAGTAAAGATGTAGCCAGTAGTGCTCCTTCCACCATCAAGATCACCTGCCATATCAGAATCTACAAAACCTTTCAAGCATATATTAGAGCCTCCAAAATTCAAAGAATAATTTGAAGTTCCTCTCAAGTACCTGAGTATCCATTTTACCGCTTGCCAATGTCCTTTTCCGGATTACTCATAAATCTACTCACTACTCCCACTGCATGGGCAATGTCTGGTCTTGTACAAACCATTGCATACATCAAGCTTCCAACCATTGATGCATAGGGAACCTTAGCCATATGCTCTTGTTCCTTTTGTGTCTTGGGACACAAATCTTTGGTGAGTTTGAAATGCTTTGCCAATGGAGTAGCAACAGACTTTGCATTGTTCATGTTGAATCTCTTAAGCACTTTTTCAATGTATTTTGCTTGTGATAATTTCATAGTGTGACTCTCCTTGTCTCTTGTTATCCTCATACCAAGGATTTGTTTGGCTTCTCCCAAATCCTTCATGGCAAAGGATTTAGCCAACTTCTTCTTGAGCATGTTTATATCTTGCATATTTGTTCCCGCAACTAACATGTCATCCACATACAATAGCAAAATAACATAGTTACCATTTCCAGTTTGCTTAAAATATACACAGGTGATCACTTTGACATCTTTCAAACCTTTGATTAGCCATGAACTTATCAAATTTTAAATACCACTGTCTAGGAGCTTGTTTTAACCCATACAAGCTCTTTTTCAGTTTACATACCCAATCCTCTTTACCTTTCACCTGAAAGCCTTCTAGTTGGTGCATATAAATTTCCTCCTCCAAATCACCATGAAGAAATGCTGTCTTCACATCCAATTGCTCCAGAAACAAATTTTCTATAGCTACAAGACTCAAAATAGCTCTAATAGAGGTCATTTTTACAACTGGAGAAAAAATCTCATCAAAATCAATACCTTTTTTTTGAGCGAATCCCTTGACCACTAGTCTTGCTTTGTATCTCTTATGCCCTTCATTCTCCTCTTTAATCCTGTACACCCATTTATTGGTCAACGCTCTTTTACCTTTGGGTAGCTCAACCAAATCCCAAGTTTGGTTGTGGAATAAAGAGTCCATTTCTTCATTCATTGCAAGCTCCCACTTATTCCCGGTATCCATCTGTAATGCTTCCTGAAAACATTCTGGCTCACCAAACATCGGTATACAAAACATAATCAGAGAAATGTTGAGGAATTTTACTTATCCTGGTAGATCGTCTAACAACACTTTCTGGAGATTGAGGTGCTTGTTGTTGTTGCTGTACATTTTGATCTTCTACCACTTTTGGAGTTACCTTTTCTATGTGTCCATCAAGGTCTATGTATTCAACAATTTCCTCTTTCTGTTTCTTTCCCTGCAACCGATCTTTATACAAGTTTTTTTCATTAAATATGACATCCCTACTTCTAATGACTTTTCGGTTATCACAATCCCATAATCTGTAACCCAAGCCATCAATACCGTAACCAATAAAATAGCACTTTTGGGCCTTAGCATCTAACTTATTTCTGTTCTCTTTGTCTATATGCATAAAAGCCTCACATCCAAATACCTTAAGGAAAGAATAATTTCTTCGGTTTACTCGTCCAAAGCTCTTCCGAAATTCCTCCATCCAAGGCACTAGACGGTCCTCTATTAATCAGATATACTGCAATATCAACAACATGAGCCCATAAAAATAATGGTAAGCCTGCATGTATTCTCATGCTCCTAGCACGCTCCATGATGGTTCTATTCATTCTTTCTGGAACCCCATTTTCTTGAGGTGTTCTTGGAACTACCTTGATTCTTCTAATTCCATTTTTAGAACAAAACACATCAAATTCTCTACTGCAATATTCTCCACCATTATCCGACTTTAGACACTTTAACCTTTTTCCAGTTTCATTTTCAACTAATGCTTTCCAATTCTTAAAGGTATTAAAAACATCACTTTTATTCTTAATGCAATATATCCATGTTTTCCTTGTTGCATCATCAATAAAAAGTACATAGTAAGAGGAACCTCCAAGAGAAGTTACCTGAGCTGGGCCCCAAACATCTGAGTGCACAAGCTCCAATTTCTCTTTCTTCCTTTCCTTGCCATCCTTGAGAAATCTAACTCTCTTTGCTTTACCATAAACACAATCCTCACAGAATTCCAAATCAATCTCTTTTAACTTAGGCAATAACTTTCTTGAATGTAAAATTTCCATACCTTTTCCACTCATATGGCCAAGTCTTTGGTGCCACAAAGATGCACTCTCACTTGTAGAAACTAAATTCATGGAGCAGTGAGAAAAATCAGTAAGTAAATAAAGAGTACCCACCAATTTACCTCTAGCTACTATCAATGAACCTTTAGTAACTTTCCAAGCATTTTCTCCGAATGCAACCGTGTATCCTTCACCATCAAGCTTACTTGCCGATATAATATTTCTCTTTAAATCTGGTATGTGTCTCACCTCTTTAAGAGCCCATTGACATCCATTTGGGGATTTAATCAAAATCTTTCCAATACCCACGATTTTACATGGTTGGTCATTTCCCAATAGAACCTGTCCATAATCTCCATAAACATAATCTATGAAGTATTCCTTATGTGAGGTAGCATGGAATGAAGCACCACTATCAATTACCCAATAATCACTATTTCTATCAAGAGATAAGATTAAAGCATCTTGTAGAATTTGTCCAGTAATATTGGCTTCGAAGTGTTACCATTATTATCATTACCTTCATTTCCATCACCCTTTCTTTGCCAATAGTCCTTCTTGAGATGACCCTTTTTGCCATAGTGCCAACACCGTAGCTTTCCTTTTCCACGTGATTTGGATCTGCCTTTGGATTTGCCACGATGTGAACTCTTGCCTCTTTCTCTTCCTCTTCCTCTATTCTCAACAGTTAAGGCGGTGCTAGATGATTCTCCTGTGGTTTTTCTTCTCATGTCCTCACTGAGTATCACACCAACCACATCATCAAATTCTAATTTATTTGAACTCGAAGCAGAGTTACTTACCGCCATTACCAAACTGTTCCAACTTTCGGAAGAGAGCATAAGATTAATAAGGCCCTAAGCTCATCATCAAAATCCAATCCTATTGAATGCAATTGATTAGTGATAGTATTAAATTCATTTAAATGATCATGCATAGATCCTCCTTCACTCATTTTCATGTTAAATAACCTTTTCATTAAGAATACCTTATTTGATGCTGATGGTTTCTCATACATCTTGGCCAACTTATCCATGACTCCCTTGGTAGTCTTTTCATCAGAGATGTTGAAGGCTACGGTGGCTCCCAAGCACAACCTCACAGTACCCAATGCCTTTCTATCAAGGAGACTCCACTCCTCATCAGACATAGATGAAGGTCTCTCTGTTTCCCCCTCAAGAGGTAAGTAAAGATCCTTCTGGTACAAGTAATCCTCCATTTGCATCTTCCAGAATTGAAAATTCTGGCCATTGAATTTTTGAACTCTAAACCTCCCTTCTTCCGCCATTGCTCCCACTTGATCCAAAAATTCTCCTTCTGTCAAGTGCACCCAACAAAACAACCGCTTTGATACCACTTGTTAGAGTAAATCACTATATAAAATATAGAAAAGCAATTATAGTGTTTCAAACTTTAACAACAGAATTAAAGAAAAATAAGACAAACACACACAGAAGAAGAGACAACGATTTTAACGTGGTTCACCCAATGTGGGTTACATCCACCGAGAATTTTTAGTCCTTCCTTTCTCAATCCAAGCAATAGAGGGTTACAACCTACAACCAACATCTGCTGTAATTTCCTCTCTATTTTTCCAAGGAATCAACATAGTAATTTTCATTGTCATAGTCATCTCTGTTTTTCCTCACAACTATATATAAGAAAAAAATAGAAAAAACAAACTGCTTTTCTTAATACATTCCAAGATTAACATTGAGTTCCCAGAATCTAATTTTGGGATAAAAACAAAAAAAAATTTCCCCGGCTGTCCTGTTGTAAATCCGAAAACTTCCTCCGATAGACTAACAGACTGTAAATCTGGAAACTTTCCCTGCCCGTCCTGCAGTAAATCTAGAAACTTTCTCTGTTTAGCCTCCTCATAATTAGGCTCCATTCCTAACAAGTAAGACCTATTTTCAAACAAAGATTTTAAGTACTCTCCTAAGAAATCTTCTTTCCATCCTATAGGAAACTTTGATTGTGCTATAACCTTTCTCCAAACCTATCTAGTAAAGGAGCAAGCAACTAGTAAATTATCAATTATTTCATTGTTTGACTTACATAAATGACACCTTTGTAGACCATTCCAATTCTTCTTTTGTAAAATATTCCATGTTATAATATTTTTTTTCATGGCAATCCATAGGAATAGTCTTGTCTTCAATGGGGATTTATGCTTCTAGAGTCTCTTCCACCACCATGAAGGATTGTCATTGTTATCTTCCACTATAGTCTTATACCCCAACTTTGGAGTGTCCTCCCCCATAGCTCCATTATTTTTCAAACAAATTGATCAATTTCCTCTCACAACTTGATATGTCTAGCTTTAAGTTTCCCAACATATTCTTCCCACTAGTGTGCATCCTAGCCATGAAGCCCAAACACTATTGCTTCCTTCCATCCTTGACTCCAATTTTAGAATATTTTGGATTAGTTGCGTGGGTGATATTTTCAATCCCCTAAGCTCTAAAGGTCTAAATTGCATGATTTGGTAGTTTGTGCATATCACCACAACCAATCCAAGGGTCTAATCCTAATATTATCCTTGACCCATCCCCTATTTCTAGGTAAGCCAATCACCTACAGTATAAAAGGTCTGAATCATTCCCTTCTAAGAGATTGAAACATTATGGGTTTGCTTCATTGGGGCCCTTATCCACTCCTCAAATATGAGTGGCTTTAAAAACTTTTTATGTATGACCTTATTCCATAAGCCTTCCTTTGATATTATTTTTGGCTTGTGGTAAGTTAACTAGATCTATGCTTTATTTTTCATTAATGTTACAGATTTTTTTACCCATGGCTACTTTTCATTATGGAAGCCTTAAACTAATTTGAATAGTGTTTGATTCTCCTGTTGAACTTATTAATCCCATATTTATTCTTTCCATACTATGAATTTGAGGCCGAGTTGTGCTAAGATCAAGTATCCATTGTAATTTTGGATTCTTAAATGTATTTATGTACCATTTGGGTTATTTTATTTGAAATGTAATCATGTCTTGTAGATTTATAGTCAGCTCATCATATTATTTTGACTCTAATTCTTGATTTGATATATTTTCTTTATCTAAAAAACTTAAAATTGATTTTGATTTAACTTTTTTATCTTGAAAAAAGTTTTTATTTACTTCATCAAAAACCACATCTCTGCTCACATGATTTTTTTTTGTAATTGGATCAATTAATCTATATCATGTTGAATCTTCCTCATACCCAAGAAATATACCTAGAATGGTTTTATCATCTAATTTTATCTTCTTTTCTTTGGAACATGCACATATGTTTTACAATCAGAATTTCTTAAAAGTTCTATTGTAGTTTGTTGACTCGGCCATACTTCTTAAAAAATATTTATGTAGATGTTCTATTATATATGCGCATTGCTCTTTTAATAGCTTCTGCCCAATATTGACAATCAATAAGAGCTTATTTCAACATGCAATGCACCATTTCCATAATAGAGTGATTTATTCTTTCTATATTACCATTTTGTTGAGGTGAATATGTTGTAGTAAGTTACCTTTTTATACCATGATTTTAAAAAAGAATCAAATTATTTTGATAAATATTCACCCCATATATTCGAGCGAATATTCTTGATTGATTTTCTTATTTCTACTTCAACTAATTGCTTGAATTGTTTAAATCAACAAATGATTTAGATTTAAATTTCATGAAGTATACCAATATTTTTCTAGAGTAATCATCAATGAATAGTTGAAAATATCTATCCTCCAAGACTAGTAATGTTCATTGGTCTACATAAATATTTATATATCAATTCTAGTGGTTCCTAAGCTCTATAGTGGTTGAGTTCAAAAGATATTCTATGTTGTTTTTCTACAATATATTTTGGACATATTGTAGATTCCCATTAGTTTAGGTATACCTTCAATCATTTTATATTTACTTATTTAATATAAGGAGGACGCGCTTATATGCCCAAGTATTTTATGCCATAGTTCTTTGGTTTTTTAATGTTTTTATAAAAGAGACACATTTGATAATTTATCTAGGGAAAACACACCATTTTTAAAGAACCAAAAGCTATAATTTTTCCTTGTTTGGTAATAGATGGTTTGATAAGTTTCATGATAAATTAATTAGGTTAGGCTCATATTCAATGTTTTTATGCTAATACCTATACATCATTCAAAAATTTCCCTAAACCCTTACTCTTCTTTAACCCTTCCATTTATACTTTTATATTAAGCCCCTATTTTGATTTTATAAGTATTTCAAGGAGCTGACCTTCTATGGAGGTTGAACTTAAGATAAATCTTAGTCATTCAACATTGGCTAAAGTATAGGGTGTTCATAGACTTAGGTAAATTTTATTTCAACAACATTCCAACCACATTTACCAATATCTTATCTAGATAAACAACCTTCTTGTTTGAGAAAGCAAGGTTCAATCATAGTTTTTGGTTGATAATATAAGACATCACATTGTCAGAAGCACCTAAATCCATAAGTGAATTATGCAAATTTTTACTAGTAATTATAATGGTCAAAATGAAAGGTGGAGGTTCTACATTTTCTTTGTATATGGCCACTAGATCATCAATAGCATTTTTAGTTTCTTTTTTATTTTTTTAGAGAGTTTTAAGCAGTAAATCCTTTTGGTCATTTAATTGAGCTACCTTAAACAAAGAAATTTTCACCTTAGTTTTCTTAAGATATTCAATAATATCATATCCAAACTTGTTCTATTCTTAAATTTTCTGTCTATGGTACTATCATATTCAATTTTGATTGTGTAGGCATTGTGGGACCCTTAGGTGGGACTAGATATTTTATTAGTATGTTCATCAAGGGGATAGGGGTTTTGTTAGAAGGTGTGGAAGAGGTCAATGGTGCTTTTCCTTTACTCTAGGGAATATTGGACATTTATGCTAACAAAGAAAAATATAGAATCAAAATTTATCCCATAAATTTGAAGAAGCCCAAAAGTTTCTATAGGCCTTGAAGATTAACTCTAACTGTTGGACATCCAGAATGATAAATGAAGGGTTGTAATATCATTTTATCTCTTGTAAATACACAATAGTGTAAAATAGTTGTATAATAACATGGAGAAAGAATTGTAATACTTCTGAGTTCATTTGAAATGAAAAATAACATTTTATTCCATTCATTTTGTGAAATACATGCTTGTTGTCCCTGATTTCCTAAAACCTGCAGTCAACTTGTAGAGATTATAACATTTTTATAGCTCTATTTTTTGTGTATTATATACCATTGGAAATTTTATTTTATGTAGAATCTACTCACCAAATTTCATCAAATTATGAGCAGTTTTGTTCCCTCAAAATTTGACTATCTCATTGCTCTAATTTTTGTTGTAACCGTTATCAAGATTATAACCGATGTTTGGTATAAGATTCTAACTCGAGTGGCATTTTTCATGTAATAAAACTCTTGAGCCTTTAGGTAGGGTTACATGCAACTTTCTCTTTAAAAAACATGGAGCCATGCACAAATGTATCTTTTTGCAAGTTAATAGAATATTGAAGGAGGTTGCCCCCTTGAAGAGGTCTGTGATTCTGAGTTATTTATGAGATTGTTTCAATTCTACTATTACTTTCTACATAGTATTATTCTATTATTTGATGTATTTAAGTTATTTTTAAATATTTTTAATGAGTGAGTTTTATTTTAATAGTAGGTTCCTAACATTTCTCTTCCCAGTTGGATGATTTTCCTTGTTTGGCGATCCAATTTGACTTTTGACCCCCTTAAAAATTATAAATCTCATGCTAGTGGATCATTTATCCTTTCCATGCATTGCAATCATTCTTGGTAGAAGGTCTACTTATTCCATTACTTCTATTTGTATACCAAAGCTTCAAGTACCAATTTAAGGAATCCCGAAGCCCTGAACGACAAGTCCCTTCCTCCTCTGTGTAGGGAAATTATTGGCTATATCTTCCTAACTCCAAGATAGCATGCGTGACTATGCCATCCAAGGTCGAGATAATCCACTAATAACTCTCCATAATTTATGATTCCTTATTTGATGGCATTACAATCTACATCACCTTTGGGATGGGTGATGCATGATTGTGACTTTTTGGAAAAATATCTTGCTAGGGTTTATTCAGAAGGCTTCAAATCTTAATCTATTGCCTGAGTTAGATAAAAAATGGTAGGGTGCCCAACCAAAGATTGTTGATCTAGTGATATTACAGATAATTTGACCAATTGTTACCAACAAGTAAGGCTTTAGTTTGGGTTGATGCTTACACCACTTGTTGCATTTGGTTTGCATTAAGAACTAGGAAAATTTTGACTGCTTAATGACTGAACCTAAAGTCGATGCCTCAGTTGTGACCTCAACCTCATGGCTATTTTTGCATGACCATCTTCTTTTCTACCTCTAGAGACTTGATCTTACATGTTTGGAGTATCTCCCTAACCCTAAGCAACCTTTGGGTTATCCATTTGATTATGTATGGATTTTTTTTGTTTGGTGGACTCATCAGCATGAAATGTTGTTCTAGATTTTTAACTTTGGTACTCTTTTGATGAGTGCTCTCTTTCTTTTATTTGTAGAGCATGAGAGTTTCCCCTTCTACATGGTCTATATATTGTTGTGTTTAGAGATATTTTAGGGTTTACTCTATTTTGGTTTATTCTTGTGTTATTTTTTTGCATCCTAGTTTGTATTTATGTAGTTATTCTCACAAGGATTTTACTCCACTCGTATTTCATTTTGTTACAATGGTGTATCCTCTTACTTTCTATTGTTAGAACTTAGAATGGTGTATGTCCATTAATTTCACTGACCTAATTTGGTCGTTTGCAGACATTAATATGATTTCATTTCCTATGCTTTCTTGATGTGAAAACCAACTTGTAGAATGACATTGTTGAAGTTTATAATTGTTGTCCTTGTGCAAAGTGTATGTGGATAAATAAATGTTAGAGTATGTCTTTAAACATTTTTACTTAATTTCTATGGTGGCATCTAATGATCAACATATTTCTTATCTCTGAAATTAAGAAATATGGAGGACCTTTCATATCTAAACTCTAACAAATACAGGCTGTTGGTGGTGCATGATTGCTTAAAATAGTGAAATTACTTTGAATGAACATGTACAGTAGGACACAAAATAAGCCCATATTCTATTTAGTAGTAGCCCTCTAAATGGACAAGATTAGTGTTAATAGTTGTGAAAAAAACATAGCCGAATTATGTGATGAATGGAGGCAAGTGTGGTACGATATGAAATAGTGGCTTGCATGTGAATAGAGTAAGAGATTATTTTAATATTATAAGTTTCTTTTAAATGGAGTAAGTCTCTTCTAATATAATAGTGTTTGTGTTGGACACTAGTTGTGAATATTGGACATAGTTCTGATGACAATGTTCTTATAATTGAACTTTGTCATTTTCTCTTCCTGTTTTGAAAAATTCCCATAAAGGGAGTAATTGTTTTTTCAACTTGTGCTTGTGGCTAGATTTAAAGTCATTTTTATCCTTATGGGTGTTCATATCCCATGGCATTTACCATGAACCTTTGGCAAAAACTGCTTTTGAGCAGCTCTACAACTGATGATGTCCACCAAGACCATTACAGGTTCAATTTTTTTTTGGTATTTGCAAAGCCATAGCACATCTGTAGAAATCCATAACACAAAGGTTCTTTACAATTGAGGTTGTCTATATTTCCAATGCCTTCTATTTATCTCTGAGAAGCATAGTAGTCTGGTACCAATTTTAGTAAGCATCAAGAAAGTCATCAACAATCTCCATAACCACTTGGGCAATCTCTATTTTGGACATATGAGGTGGTCTATCATGGGTCATCTGGACAGGAAAAATATTGAAATTCAAATTAATGTGAAATACATGACTATCTATAAACTTTAGAATGATGAACAATATTGTTAATTTGATAGTTCAAACCTAATGATTAATGTAAAATACATATCTATAAATTTTATAATGATAAACATGATTGTTAATTTGATAGTGCAGACCTATGTAAATTCTATGACAAGTGTAGTGAGCAAGGAATGTTTGAAATTCTGTAATTTGAACACTATCACAAGGGTGTGTTTTTTGTCATCAAATAGTTCCTTTGTGTTTTCTTTAATTTCTTGTATAATTTATTTTTTCATGCTCATTTTAAATATGGATGGGTAGTCTATCCTTTGATAGACAATAATAACCACAGTTACAGAACTTGGTTGAGTCTGTGCTTGAGTTGCACTTATCTCTGTTTTCATAAGCAACTTGGTGAGTTCTTTTTTTTGACATGTCATTTTTTTTTAGAACTTGTGGTACTTGAGAGTCTGCTAAAAAACTTGGTACTGAAAAAATTCAGAATATAGATTTTTTTTTCAAAGAAAATTTATGTTTTCTTAGCTTTTGAGATTTTTGTTGAGTCTGAGTCAAAAAGTGGCCTTGTGGAATCTGCATCAAGTCCAAGTTTTTATATTAAGGTTGGAGCAAATATTTTCGATTAAAATTTACATTTTCTTATCTTTTGAGATTTTTTTTGAGTCTAAGTTATGAGTCAAAAAGTGGCCTTTTGGAGTCTACATCGAGTCCAAGTTTTTCTATTATGTTTGGAACAAAGGTGCAAGTTTTAAAGTGGAATGCAATTAATATGTTTGTTTTGGTATGCTATTGCAATTATCTTTAAGATGTAAAACCATGTGTTGAATTAGAGGTGTTATTCAGGGTGTTTATCTATATTGCCCTTCTTAATGTAAATGCAATTATGCCATGGTAACTTGGTAAGTTTGAGATTTTTTTTATTTAGGGTGTTTATCTATATTGCCCTTATTGAACTAATTTATTGTGGGTGGTTTGTAAATTTTTTCATGTTTATTCTCTTCATACAATAACTATTCTATTTTGGAAGAATAACTAGTTATGGATGATAAAAAAGTGTATTCTCTAAAAGATACAAATGGTGAGATTGTGGTTGCAATTAAGCATAAGAGTGTATGCACGCTTGTTGATCTTCGAACAAAAGTTGACAGATATAATCTTTTATAATATCCATTTGAGTTTATTAGTGAAGTGGGACATCCTGTTAATCCAAGGTAAGAATACACATGGAATGTGGAAGAAACAGTCATTGGGGTTAACAGGAAATTTATAGAGCTTACTAGAGAACAAATGATTCGTGAAATAAAACAAAAGATTAGATCAACAGAAAATGATAAAAATTAACTTCCACATACATCCATTCAAGAGACTATAAGTTCAAAAGGATCAATAGTACATGCAAATATTAATGATCATCCAGACTCAATCAAAGTACAAAGTTTGATTGACTCTAAAATTATGGATTTATGGAACTCCAAATTGTTTGAATTGCAAAAAACACTTCCAACTGAGAGTACAAGTCTTCGATTCTCCTTAGAAGGTGATAAACCTATGATAAAAGTTCATTGTGATGTTTGTAATGTTGATTATGGATCAGGTAACATACTTAATGCAGTTGATACTATACGTAACTTTAGACAGAGCCATATCACATCATCACGCCACTTGAAAAGGAATTCTCATAGTTTAGGTCAAAACATAGAAGGTGAGAAATATGTACAAGATATTCAAGAAATATATGAACCATCAGATCATCATGACATACTAAATGCAATCAATATTTTTGATGAGTTCATAAAGAAGGATATTGATTCTCCATTTAAAGTTGTAGAATCCACAATTGGAGATTATACAGATAGGACAACTGTAAAAGTGGAATTTACAAAATGTAACTAATGGTTTGCAGTGATCCCCAAGATAGAAAATATTGTAGCTTCTTTCTTTGAACATATAAAATCAAAGTCACATAACCAAAATTCAATAATTCAAACAATGATAAGGACTAGTTTAGTGGGATGACCAAAGAAGGCTTCAAATGATGGGAAACAACAAAGTCTGTCTAAGTTTTTGGTTCCTAGATCAAGAAGTGTAGGAGAAGGATCCACAAGCACAAGAACTTCAACTCCAGGTATTATTGTATATTATGAGATCAACATTTCATTTTTTATAACACCATTCTTGAATAGTTCTTTAGTTATTTATAAGCACATGAAGGTCACATTACGTTAGAGGTACAGGAGGAAGCTGGAGTTCATGCACTCCACCATTTTGGCCTCCATTTTACATCAACTTAAACCATAATTGTGGCCAACGAAGTGTATTTTAGGTTCGAATAATAGCAACGAGGACCAGAAGGAAAGAAAAACAAGGACTTTCCTTAAATCCACGTGAGAACACAGCTGCCCATTGACAAATATAAGAGGAAAAATGAAATGCTTGGGGGCGTGGCTTATAAAACCGAAACCCTCTCTTTCTTTCTTCCTTGCTACCGACTGTGTTTCCTTTTTTGCCTATATTAACTAGTTTTGTTTTAATTTTTTCCTCTTTCTATAATATATTTTTTTGTTTTGAGTATCTTCCCTTGACTGAGTAAACTCTTATTAATGTCAGTGATGTTTTTGAAATGGTTGTCTCCTTTATGCGACACAATTCAAAATTAAAGGAAGGATTTTTTTATTGTGGGGATTATTGAAGACCATGCATGCATGCACATGCACTCAAGGTGTTTTGAGGGAGAATGGCCCCTAACTAATGTGGCACAAGTTGATGCACAAGATTTGATGACTATGATGGCTTCAAAATTTTATTAGATACAACTTGGCAGCTTTTATGATACATTCTTATTCTTGAGAAATGGTGTCCACTTCATTTATTATTATTTAAATTCAAGGTTAAATATTTGGTTTTAAAAAAATAAATAAAATTTTCTTCTTTATGTAATTTTAGTTTCAAATTTTACATGGTTTGTTTTGTTAAATATTTTACTATTTTAAAACTATTTCATGTTATAAATGATATAAATATTTGATATGTAACTTAAATATAACCCCCACCCCCTCTTCTCCAACCCCCTTTTTTATCGGTAGAATCTATATGTAGGTATGCATGAATTTTAAATACCCCTCCCCTATAAGATACTTACCAATATACCAATGGTTCAACTTGATATTAAAAATACCCCCCTGTATGCACTCACGTGGTATTTACCATTTCCTAAGAGTGACCCCCCGTGCCTGTGGATTGGTGTCTCCTATGGATTGGTGTCCACAAATTTAACAAAGGATTGGTGTCTCTTGTGGATTGGTGTCCATGAACTTGAGAGGGGAATGGTGTCTCCTATGGATTGGTGTCCACAAACTTGAGAGGGGATTGGTTTCTCCTATGGATTTATGTCCATGAACTTGAGAGGGGATTGGTGTCTCCTATGGATTGATGTCTCTTGTGGATTGGTATCCATGAACTTGAGAGGGTATTGGTGTCTCCTATGGATTGGTATACTTGAACTTGAGAGGGGATTGGTGTCTCCTATGGATTGGTATCCACAAAATTGAGAGGGGATTGGTGTCTCATGTGGATTTGTGTCCATGAATGTTGTAATAGGGGATTTGTGTCTCCTATGGGTTGGTGCCCACAAAATTTATTGATAAACTTATAAGCAATATTTCTCCATGGATGCAGCCCATATTTGGTGAACCACGTTAAATATGTGTCTCTCATATGTGTGATGATTTGTGCATTATTTCATTACTACATTGATATTATTGTTGTTATCATTTGTATTGAAAAGTAAATTTTTTTATCTTATACTATTCACTCTCCCTCTCAATATAAGCTTGTGTTCTTCAAACTAGTCAAACCTGCTATACCTCCAAACAGAGCAAGGGTTAAATGTGAGCCACCTCCAGTTGGTTGGTTGAAGTTGAATTTTGATGGTGCATCTAAAGAGAATTTGGTTCTTCAATATATTGAAGGGATTGTAAAGAACCATGATGACTTGATAATTTTAGCCTTCGTTGATAATATGGGTCATCAAACTAATCACTTCACCAGATCCAAGGCCATGTTCCAAAGAGTTTCTCTATTGGATTATGTAAGTTGCAGGAAACTAATCATTGAAGGGGACTCTTTTAATATTATAAACGTGGCAAAAGGGACTTAATATCCTACCTGGACTATTTCGAACCTTCTTCTAAAAGTTTAGAGATACATCTAAAATTGGGAAGAGGTTTAGTTTAAGCATACATACAGGAAATGTAATCGTGTGGTCGATCTATTGGCTAACAAATGAGTTATTCAAAATGGTTTAGTGGTGTGATAAGAAAATTTCCTAGTGGATATTGCTTCTATCGATACTTACCTCATACATAATTACCCTTTGCTTCGCTCTATTCGAGTTGTTGTTGATGACTTGAGTGCAAAACTTGGAGGTGCTTGTTGATTTTGGGTTTCAACACCAAATTTCATATCTTAAAGCTAATGTTTCCTCCTTGCAAGACACAATATCCAATGCAAAAGAAATTATTGCCTTGATAGGCTAGGAGGCCTAGGAAATTAATGACCTCATGGGGAAGAATGGGACTGGTGCATGGCTTAATTTGTGGTTAAGGTCCTGCTACTAATATGTATTTAGCTGGTTATATCTAACATCCTGATTTAGTTTCAATTTGTTTTAAGTTCTAAATTATGTATGGTCTTACCTATGTATTGGTTTGACTTTGGAAAGGGTAATTCCTCTAATTGATCATTCCTCGATTATTATTGGATGTAAGTAATTTTGTCTCTCTCATTTTGGGTGGGGCTTAGTCTCTTTTGTACAAGGTTTGGATATCCTTTCAAAACTCCTTCATCCATCTAATAAAAAAAGCTGATACTCTTTTAATTATCAAAAGTAGGAGGTCTAAGGTGTAGATCAATTGGTTTGGCCAAACCCTATAAGAGGGACAGAGGTCCAAGGTTCAAAACTCGGGCCTCATTGGACTGAATGCTTGTCCCTATTCGAGTGCTTTTAGTGGCATAAAAAGTTTAAAATGATTGTGGCATGGTGGTTATAGCGGCAGATTACGCGAAGAGCTGTATGGCGGCTTTCGACGTGGACAATGCAGAATACTGTGACGACCATAAAAGCCGGATAGCCTGCCTAGATTCGTGGTGGCTACTGATTCCACCATGTAAATTAAAAAAGTATATATCAAAAGTAGAAAAATAGTTGATAGATGAAAATTGGGTTCAAGCATTATCTCCTAGATCCCATGTGCATGCATTGTATAGTTAAAGGATGAAGAATTGGATTTTTTTAACTAGACCACATGTACAGACATTGGAATGTAGAGTTGAAAGATGAAGAATTGGACTTTATTAACTAGAAAATATGTGCATGTATTGAGATGATTGACTATGGATAATCTAGACATCATATAATCTTATTTATTTAAAAAATAAAAAAACTATCTTAACTATTTTATAATTTTTTTCATGTCCACAAAAAACTTACAATCAATACATTTTGTTATACTTCAAATAGATTGTAAAATTTAATAAATCATAAAAAAGCATATTTTGATTTTATTTAGAAAATGTAATATACTTAAATAAAAAATAAACGATATTTAAAAAAAAAAATTATATTCTCTTATCTACTTAACTTTTTCATAATCATCACTTCTTTTATATATACAAGCTCACTCACACATAAACACACAACACATCCCACCTGATCTCTTAAAAAAAACCACAAACCCTAACAACATAAATATTCCAAGAAAACATTTATAACCCTAATTTCAATTAATCTAACAATTTCTACTCATATAGATGATGAAATGTTCTACTCTAATAACCGCAAAGAAGTCCATTTGGTGTTGGCTATATAAAACTTAAGGTTTTTAAAATTGAAAATAAACAAAGGGGTGCATGAAGGCCCCTTGATGACCATTCTATTTTATGCGTAAAATCTTTTTCATATATTTTTTAAAGTAGATAATAGAATGGTATAATTAAGGTCATATATATAATAAGAATTTATTTTTTCCCTATTAAAACTTATACAACTTAATAATAATTCAATAACATACCACCTAAATATTTCTACAAAACCTTTTTAAAATTTTTATTTATTAAAACATAACATTTCTATTAAAAATAAAATTTAATTCTAAATCCTTAGGACTTTGAAACATTATCTAACTCGCCCTAGCAAAAAAAACACATTATCTAACTCTAGCCTTTTCGAAAACATTAAGGTATTCAACATCCTTTCAGCATTGTAGAACCAGCGTATCCATCAAATACACGGGGATCACGAGGTTCATTAATTGTATGAAATGGTTTCAATGTTATCCACTCCTAATTAGATTCAGATATAACATTAAATACCTTAACTTACTACTTTATCAGTACCATGGTGATCACTTGGCCTTCATAAAGATCAGATTATAAAAAAAAAAAACAATGTTTAGATAAATTCCATTTCAAAAGTCTTCATCTTTAGAACAAAAGAAATAATCCAACTTAATATAAAAATTGCGCCAATACAAGTAGCTCACCAGTGTAATAACTACTCCAAACAAAGTCAATTTATCTTTTAAATACTAATGCAAATCAACAGCATAAAACCAATTTTAATTCTTAAATATTTTATACATACCAGGTCTAGCGTTAAGATCCACCGGATAATCTGTGGGCTTCTTGTTAGGCATCATTCCCTGTAAAATGAAAAAGAAGCAAATGCATTTTTTATCTGAATCACCTCAAAGATACGGAAGGACGAAAACTCGAAAACTGGTGAGTACGAAAGATCCCACGATAGCAACGATAAAAAGGAAATAAAGCCCACAAAATATGAATGAAGACAACATCAAGTAAGTAGTCACAGAAGGAAAGGATAATTACCTACGCCAAAAAAATAAATAAACATCTTTGTAAACACAGTCCATAAGCTTTTGGACATCCGATTCTTAGAGGGAGACTCAACATGTAAAAACTCAAAGAACATTATCTTCTTGCACGAAATTTATATGTTGCCCTAAATAGCAACATATGCGGGAAATACCCATGGATTTGTGAACGATGAAGCTATCTTGACCCGTCTTTTTTCATGTCCTCATGTCGTTGGATGGATTACCAAGGGATAGATAAGCTTTAAGTTAGGGTTAGGTATAACCAACGAAGTCAAGGTATATCGGAACCTCGTGTTAGGGGATAATCAAATAAATCTAGTATTTAAGAATTTATGTATGTTTTTTTTTCCTTTAAAAAAAATAGTAATTAAAGTAAATATGAAATTATATTTTTTATATGTTTTTTAATATTTTTTTATTATTTTGATTTAAAATTTATTTCGTTTATACATTATAATTAGTTGTTTCTATCATGTTAACTTTTATCTTTTATCTTTAGATATTTTTAGTTTATCAAACAATATCTTTTAAATCACTAACTTTTGAGTTTTTGAAAAAGTTGTTTTTATGGATGCTTGCTTTAATTAGAGTGTATTAATCCCTCAAATAGAGTGTGTTTGCTTTAATTAGAGTGTATTAATCCCCCAAATAGAGATTTCGACCAGCTGTAGTGCATTGTCCTACTAAGCATGTACCTTCCCTATTTAGTTCTCCATAAATATACCAAAAAGTAAAAGGTTCACTTCAATCCACAACTTCTTTTACTTGAGAGAAAATGGGCTATACATTCATGTTTTCCATCCTAAAAACACCAAAAATCTTGTTTATTACCACTTGTAAGTCTCCATAAATTTGAGGTTTTTGTATTCCTTTTGATTCTATCAACTAAACCAACAATTTTAGGGTCATAATTTCAGCATAATTATTTGAATCTTCTCCCAATAGAGCCTTGAATTTAATATTTAAAATAATGGGAGCCAAAAATATATAGTGATCCTCATGCTTTACAAACTCTAGGGACACCCTGTCTAGCCCCATAAAAAGAAGACCCAAGCCTCTAATTCATCAATCTTTGGAGGGATGATTTGTTTGTTTACTTTTGTTGTTGCTGAAACCTTACAGTTATTATTGAAACTTCTAATTATTTAGGACGAGACATTTCTCATCCTAAAAAATATTATATTACTCCCAAAAACAAAAACAATGGGAGAGCTATAAAACCTTTGTAAGACATATTTTCAAACCAAGATTTTAAGCACTCTCCTAAGAAATCTTCTTGCCATCCTATAGGAAGCTTTAATTGTGCTATAACCTTCCTCCAAACCTATCTAGTAAAGGAGCAAGCAACTAGTAAATGATCAATTATTTCATTGTTTTACTTACATAAATGACACCTTTCTAGACCATTCCAATTCTTCTTTTGTAAAATCTTACATGTTATAATATTATTTTTCATGGCAATCCATAGGAATAGGCTTGTCTTCAATGGGGATTTCTGCTTCTAGAGTCTCTTCCACCACCATGAAGGATTGTCATTGTTATCTTTCACTATAGTCTTATACCCCAAATTTGGAGTGTCCTCCCCCATAGATCCATTCTTTTTCAAACCAATTGATCAATTTCCTCTCACAACTTGATATGTCTATCTTTAAGTCTCCCCACATATTCTTCCCACTAGTGTGTGTCCTAGCCATGAAGCCCTAACACTATTGCTTCCTTCCATCCTTGACTTCAATTTGTAGAAGATTTTGGATCAGTTGCTTGGGTGAGATTTTCAATCCCCTAAGCTCTTGGGGTCTAAATTGCATGATTTGGTAGTTTGTGCATATCACCACAACCAATCCAAGGGTCTAATCCTAATATTATCCTTGACCCATCCCTTGTTTTCTAGGTAAGTCAATCATCTACAGTATAAAAGGTTTGAATCATTCCCTTCTAAGAGATTGAAACATTATGGGTTTGCTTCATTAGGGCCCTTATCCACTCCTCAACTATGAGTGGCTCTAAATACTTTTCATGTATGATCTTATTACATAAGTCTTCCTTTGATATTATCTTTCAAACACACTTTGCTACTAGAGCCTTACTAAATAGGAAGAATTTGATACCGTTTTTGCTCTAACAGTGAGAGTCAGTTTGGATGTGATTTTAGTAGAGGTTGATTTTGTTTTTGTTTTTTTTCACTCTGTTTTGTTCAAGTATGATAAGGTTTAATTTGCATATATTTTTGAAATGCAAATAATAGTAGTTTCAACCTTTTAATAACCCTTATAACTCCTTATGATTAAATTGCAAATATTATAAGTATATGATACTAACTCTTATTACTCCATTAATATTACTTTATAATTTTTTAACGAAAACCTTATATCTCCTAAAGCACCCTTAATTAAATACGAATTAATTAAAAAAGAGATTTACTTCCTTCTCCAATGGTTCTCATAGGAATGGCAGTTGTATATTGCTCGAGGCTATCATTTACGCTGATCAAAATGATACTTATTGGTTGTCATTATCATCCATGTGTTTGAATTCAAGGTAATAGTGGTCCTCTACTTACTATTTGATATTTGTATAATGGCTTACAACCTTGTAATGGTTGTAAACTCCACGAGACTGTATTACTCTTGTAACAACTAACTCTTGATGTGCTTCCTAAGAACTATCCACGTGAGAATTACTCGAGGTGTGATAACAGTTCCTAAGCGTTGGCAACTTCTTTGTGAATTCAATGGCTATTAAAAATTTATAACAAGATTTGTCTATTCACTCAAAATAGGTAATGCTTGTTGAGAGTGAGCATTATAGTTTGCAATACTATCACGATCTGAATACATCGCCTACTTTGTAGAGGTATGATTATATAACAACACCTTAATGTCACCCTATATTTTATTGTGATGCTTAAAATGCTCTTCTGATATTTTAAGTTTGATAAATTCCTCACCATATTCAGTTCTCCTCTTTTAAAGCCTCCGTATGCACAATCTTTTATTTGCCAAATCAAGCTCACTGTGAGGGAGGCACTTCTCATAACAATTTGGAGGCTCGATATGAATATTAGAATTGGGCTTGGAACGCTGTAAAGCACACATTATCCATTTCTAGTGAGTGCTCCATAAGTTTTTGACGTTGTTATCGGTTTGTCCTAGTAAGTAGGATGCAATATATTCCCATTTGTTTCCCAATTTTACTTGCATTTTGACTACCGACATCTCTTCCTCTAGTGAGAATTTGCATTCACTTTCAAGATCTGGTTTGAGCTTATTGATCCATCGTAAGTGGTATGATTTACCAGTGTGAGCTAGGAGTACCTTGGTGCGGATAGAACTCCAATCTCGAGGGTCATACTACCTCACTTACTCCACCAAGATCTTGAGTTTGCAGCAAAAAATTGAGAATGTTATCATTAGGATCTATATACATATCCACCCCTAAACCATGTTTACTCTCCAAACTATGGTAGTGAGATGCAATAATGGCCTTAAGTTATTTCTTTGATAGTGATGGATCTGTTGTGTGATCCTTGGGTAAACACTTATGCTTGGGTTTTACGGATTTTGGAGTGTGACTATTATTGTGGCTCATGGTTGACAACATGACAAAGCCTAGGATGTTTTGTCGAACACAAGTTTCCATCAACAACGAATATGAAGGTTGCATCGGTGCACTCAGAAAAATATGAGTACTATTTTACATCATGTTCTGTAATATTTGTGGGATGGTTTTATTTTATTTTTTGTGAATGAGAATTTGTATTTATATGCAACTTTTTTTGGACCCTTAATAGGGCTCATACAAAAATGTGGGGGGGTTTCCATGAGGGAAATCCCCCTCAACCACTCACAGGTTCAAGACCCTAACTTGGCTCTCATACCATATAATATGAGAATGTATTATGAGAAGCACATTATTTTATTATATCCATTATGAATATTTATACAATGTAATATGAAGGGATATACCCTTACATAACTATCATACCCTTTCATTAATAAGCTAATGTATTATTCTAAAAAAACCTTCTAATTCTTAATGCAATTATTTTTTCTATGGTTTTATACACAGTTAAAAACAAAATGGGTCTAAAATCATCAAAGGAAAAAATATTATCCTTTTTTGGAATAAGAGCAATGAAGGTAGAGTTGAAGACTACATTTATCCTTCCTTTTAGTCTATAATCCTCCATAACCTTGAGTATGTTAGACTCCAAAAGATCATAGATCCCGAGAAAGAATCCCATTATCCACCCATTAGATCCTAGACTCTTTTATTTCTAGGAGGTTAAAACAACTTTGAGATCCTCCTTTCAAACTTCCTTAATCAACTCACCATTGGATTTCTCATCTATAAATCTAGGAAAGAGAAGCTATTTAAACTATATTAACTTGACTAGGATCCTTGTATAGTTGACCAAAATGCCTTACACCCATGTTTGCTATGACTTTAAAGGAGGAGACTTTACTTCCATACTGTCCCTGTAACTTTACCACTATAGTAATCTTGCAACTATTGCATATAGTTAAATTTTTAAAATAATATAACATTTTTTATTATTTTAAATGGGTTATATTTCCATTTGTATTATATCACCATCACATAATGAAATTACAATAACTTAGTTATTATGCATGTATTGCTTGGTAATATTTGAATATTAGTCTCTTATTATAAGCCTTATATTATGTATAATTAGTTATTTAATTTTTTAGGTTGTGTTGATATATGTACCCAAATCTGGTTTCTTATGCCATTATGGATATAAATATTCAATCCTAGGCACACTTTCCCTTGTAAACTGCTCATCTTCTAAATGGATGGTCATTCAAACCATTTATCAATTGCAAAAACAACATTACCTATGTTGTTGGTTGATTGTATGATATAAAATACAACTAAAATATATTAAATAAGGATGCTCCAAATAGCTTACATTTGTTAAAATTGAAGGAATTTATTGTTGTTGATTGTAGGTGGTTGACCTTGTTGTTAATCCTATCTAGGATTTTGAATATAGTTATAGGCAATAAATTGTTGGTTTTGTAGTACACTCTAGAAATGAGTGGAATCAACACATTACTCAACAAATAGGAATAGATCATATGAATAATATACACAATATTAAGGGTGTCTATAGACTCCAAAAAAACCTCACTAAATAAAAATTACACTCTAATTGATGATTAAATGGTTGGTAGAAAGGGGTATAGATACCCATATATAAGACCTTTAGGTCAAGGTTAAGAAACCTACCTTTAGGCTAAAGAATAAAATATTATAGTAAATTCACCTATAAAAGGTGTATAATGGTTGAAAGGGCTTAGGTCAAGGTTAAGAAACCTACCTTTAGGCTAAAGAATAAAATATTGTAGTAAATTCACCTATACAAGGTGTATAATGGTTGAAAGGGCTATAAAAAGAATATACAAAAAATTAGTTGTTGCCTCAAGCAAAGCTTAACATCACATATTCCAACATCCTACTTAAGCCAAATGAGGAACATAAAGATAGACCCTTGTTAGTCATCCTCTTTAAGGAATACTCTCCTAGTCTAAGACACACTTAAAACCCCATAAAAGACATCTCAAGCATGATCTTGGTTAAGATATTTTTTGTTTTACCTTTTGATGACATTGACTAAATCAAGCATCTCATGAGGATAAAGCCACCACACATAGTGCATCAAATACTCAATATGTTTTCTCTATTAATGATATATTGGATGGAAGATAAGCTTAGTATAATTCTTATTGTCACATTAGATGGTGATTCGAAACTATTAGGGAATAACCACTCACTCCAAAATCATGATAATCCATTAGAGATACTTGTTATACTCATTAGCAACATAATATTTATCTTTCATAGAAAGTAAAGATATAGCGGAATTTTATATACAACACTAAGAGACAAGGCTAGGTCCAAGATAAAAAATAAACCTGAGAGTCGATTGAAACTAGTCCAAATCATTAATTTAATTTCTATTAAAATTTTTATCAAAATTAGAGATGCTTCAACTAAATAGTAAATACCCATATGACATATACCTCTAATGTATAGAAGCACATATTAAAAAAATATCTAATGACTCTTGAAAGATGAAAAATGCAACACACACAAACAATCCTTTAATCAAAATAAAATGTAAGATAACACAAGTTTGTAGAGTAGAATAAATTTTTTATTGATGGGGGGAGCATAGAAACTCCATTGTTACAATCTTGGATCCTTGAATCCTTTTGATACAATATTACAACAATTTAGGGTTCTCCAAAACCCTAAGAAGTAAGGTCATGGTGTCTTCAAGCGCGTCTTGATCCCAATAAGGTTGAGTGGGATTTTTGTTATCCAGGATTGGGCCACTCCAAATGCTGATGTAGTGCTCCTAATATGCACACAATGAAATATAAAATAGTTAGTAATATATGAGAGGGCTCCACAATATGAGGCCCTTTGTAAGCAGTAATAAAAATGCTAACTAAATACTGTAAGTAAAATGAATAGAAACAAAAACACATGCAATGGAATATATAAATTTAGGGTTGATCTATTTTACTTTTTTACTATCTTTTGATGCAGGTGGTTGGTGCGGTGATGCCCTAGAATCGCCCGGAGGCTAGGGGAACTTTAGGAGTAAGAGCATAAAATACCCGCAAGAACCTACGGCTACAAAAAATGCCCATGGGTACTTGTGATTGGTAAGGAGACACTCGTGGGCAGTTGGGACTGGTAGGGAGGTACATGTAGGCACTTGGTGTTGATAGAAAGCACCCATGGGCACTTGGCGGTTGATGGGAAAGTCTATAGAAGTAGATCAGACGAGGGCCAAGGATGCGGTAATAGTAATGGTGAGTGTGGGTATGGAATGTGGTGGATGGAATAGGGCTAGGGCACAAAGAGCTTATTGCAAGGCCTTTGGCACTCAGGGAATTAGGAATCTCAAGAACTCAAGAAATCAAAAACTTAGGAACTTAGGGGTTGAGCCATCAAAATGGCTCCTATTTATAATCTAACCTAGGGTATGCTAGGGTTTCAACGACACTAATCGTGTGGCTAATATTAAAGCATATATAAGGGTAGATAATAAATCTAGGGTGTGGCATGGATTAAGGTGAATGAATGGATGAGATTAGATGAAATCTAATGGTTGGAGTTAATTCACTTAAATAAATATATATTAAAATACAATAAAAAATATTATATTTAAACACATATATAATAAATATACATAAATAAATGTGAATTATATTCAAAAAATGGTAGGAAATGAGAAATGGTGGGAAAATGGGTATGCTTTGGTGGTGGAAATGGCGGGAAAGCCTAGATGGAAGGCAAATGGCTAGGATTTTGTGTTTACAAATTTTTGTTTCTATATTGCATTGCTTGAAATACAATGCAGTGCAAAAACACGAGACACCTGTTTTGGCCAGGTGTATAAGCATATTCTCTTGGGATGTGGAGCATGAGCTTGAAGATAAAATAATAAAATAATTTGGAGTTTTGCGTAGCTTACCCTCTTAATTGGTGAATGAGGTTACAGATGAATCTCATGAGCCAATTTAAAAATCTTGTGCAAATGAATGATGGATGATGTGATATCATTTTTGTCCCAATGGTGCAAAGGGGGTTGGTGAAAAATGTGATATGATATGTCTTTTTTTGCCCCAACAGATGAAGGGATTTGTGCAAATTTTAGGTGATGAGGATGATATGAATGATGTAAAATTTGATACTGTTTTTGCTCTAACAGTGGAAAGGGGGGTTTTGTCAAGTGTAAATGTCATGATCATGTAAGATGTATCCCATTGTGGGAGGATCAAAACCAAATGTGGTTACCCCAAATTTGGGGTGATTCGATGCTGTTGAAGAAAATGCCTTATTGGCATCATTGAGTATGCAAGTTATGAAGATGCAAGATGACTGAGTCAACGTAGGGGTTGGGTAGTGACTATGGAAAACTCTTTTCCTAATTCCACAATGGAACCAATAAACCTCCTGGGCTTTCCTATCTTGTGACTATGGTCAATTGAATGAGTGATGTGATAATAATTATCCATGTTTTCTTGTCCCACGAAAAAGGACATCAATGACTGCTTTTGTGCAAATTGTTCTTGGTAATCTTTCTCTCAAAATGTGAAGTACCAAATGTAATTATGATCTTGATCAAGGAGATAGGTGATGATTATCATGGACAAGTTTTCTTATGGTAAGCTATTCATCTAACCGAATTGCATGGATGTAAATCACTATAATCGCCAAGTGTGTAGGATAACCCACTAGATACAAGATTCACTTGCATGTTACTTGAACTTTTCAAATATGTAAATGATGATATGAAATAAGGTGGAGATGATGTATGGATGACGATAATGTTGATTGTGAAGAGAATTTACATAAACATATTCTAGAAATAATGCAGAAATAATAACTAAGGAAATAATGACACCATTCAATGCACATATAACACACAAGATTTACCCTGGTTCACCTAATTTGGGCTAGTCCAGCAAACAAGAGTCTGTCCTCCTTGATATATTATTCTCTCTCCTTGTCCCTAAAATGGGACATTACAATAATTATATAAGGAAACTCATATAACCCTAAACCACCAAGTGGTATTAGGGTACCGTGGATACAACACCGTGGGCTAAACCACCCACACCCACTAACCACCCACCAACCGTGGGAATCCCGGGCGTCGCTCCAAAAGTAGCGATAAAAGTAGGTGAAAATTTTGGCATCGGCTTCGTCGGCTTCAATCACTTTCACAGTATCCGAGGGCATCCCCCTACGCACCCCGAGCCATCACCTATTACGTAATCACCTTTACCGTAGCTAGGGGTCCTTGGGGGCCTCCGGCCCCCCCGGACCCCCCCTACTCGTCGTCTTTTGCATTGTAGTGCCTGTCGTACAATTATTTTCCGACAAAGAATGAGACACATCCAACATTCTCCCACTTTTTGAATACTTTGCCAGACCCATTTCAATTGTACAGAATCTAAAATTTTCAGTGCTTACAGCCTTGGTTAAAGCATCTGCAACATTTTCCTTGGTGTCTACATTTTCCAGCAACACTTTCTTCTGTTCAAGCATGTCCCTGCAGAAATGGAACTTTGTATCAATGTGCTTCGTTCTTGAATGGTAAGCAAGGTTCTTTGCCAAAAATATGGCACTCTGACTATCACAGTTTATCTTCATAGCTCCTTGAAAGAACCCAATTTCAGCACATAGTCTTTGCAGCCATACAGCTTCCTTACTTGCATCAGTGGCTGCCATATACTCAACTTCAGTAGTTGAAAGAGCAATAACAGTCTGCCTCTTGCTCATCCAACTAATGGCCCCTCCGAAAAAATTGAATACATAAGCACTAGTAGATCTTCTCTTGTCTAGATCTCCAGCCCAATCTGCATCAACAAACCCTTCTATATCCAATTGTCTGTTTTCTTTACCTGTACCCTCATAGCAGATTGTAAAATCAGAGGTGCCACGCAAATATTTGAAAACCCTTTTCACAGCAGTCCAATGCTCTTTACCAAGTTTAGACATATATCTACTCAAGACTCCCACTGCATGGGCAATGTTTGCTCTAGTACAAACCATGGCATACATTAAACTACCTACAACATTTGCATAAGGAATATGTGACATTTCCTCTACCTCTTCTTCTGTTTTTGGACATTGTTCAGCAGATAATTTTTCACCTAAAGAAATAGGTACCTTCACCGGTTTGCAATCCTGCATATTGAACCTTTTCAACACTTGTCTCAACATACTTTTTCCGATCCAACCACAACTTTCTATTAGAGCGATCTCTTTTTATTTGCATACCCAATATAAAATTTGCGAGGCCAAGATCCTTCATGTCAAACTGCGATGCCAACTGAGACTTTACTTCCCTGACCAGTTTTTTGCTATTTGCAATTAGTAACATGTCATCAACATAAAGAACTATAATGACAATTACATTACCAATTTTCTTTGAATACACACAGTGATCAACATTGCTATGAACAAAACCAATTCCTAAAACATACATATCAAATTTTTGGTACCACATTCTAGGTGATTGTTTCAGTCCATACAATGATTTCTTTAACTTACATACTAGATCCTCCTTTCCTGCAACAGTGAAACCTTCAGGCTGCCTCATATAGATTTCTTCCTCCAAATCTCCATGAAGGAATGTAGTTTTCACATCCATCTGTTCTATTTCAAGATCAAATGCAGCAACCACAGCTAACATAAATCTAATTGATGTTAGCTTTGCAACGGGAGAAAAAACTTCACCATAATCAATTCCTTCAACCTGGGAAAAACCTTTAGCAACCAGGCGAGCTTTATATTTCTCCACTTTACCTTCGACGATTCTGCTTCTTCTTAGATATCCACTTGCAACCTATTGCTTTCCTACCACTTGGTAATTTCACTAAATCCCATGTTTTGTTCTTTTTCAGGGACATCATTTCCTCATCCATGGCCTCTTCCCAAAGGTTTGCCTCTCCATAATTAATAGCTTCTCTAACTGTTCTAGGATCTTCATCAGTAACAGATAGTACAAAAGAAGTAGGAAAAGCAGATGGACTATACCTTTCAGGTTTCTTCCTTTCCCGTGTTGATCTCCTTACCACAGGTGTATGAACCTCTTCTTCATCCTCTTCCAGATCCTCACCTGTATGCTCCTCTTCCATATCATCATATGTATGCTCCTCTTCCAGATCCTCTACTGTATGATAGTTTTCCATGAGATCAAATTGGACCGTTCCAGGTTCCTCTTCTGTAACTACCTTCCTGGAATCATTGATCATCTCCCTAAACACCACATCTCTACTATACACTTTACTTTTAGTTTTTGGATTCCAAAGCTTATATCCTTTAACACCATCTTTATACCCAATAAAGATACATTTAACAGCCTTATTATCTAGCTTACTTCTTTTCTCCTTTGGAATATGCATGTATGCATCACAGCCAAAAACTCTGAGATGTGAAATAGATGGTTTCTTACCAAATAGAGCTTCAAATGGAGTTTGATCTGGCAATGCTGATGTAGGTGACCGATTTCGCAAGTAGCATGCTGCACTCACTGCTTCTGCCCAAAATTCCTGTGCCAAACCTGCACCACTGAGCATACTTCTAGCCTTCTCCATCAGTGATCTGTTCAACCTCTCTGCAACTCCATTCTGTTGAGGTGTATATGGAGTAGTATTCTGTCTTGCAATACCACATTGCTTACAAAATTTCTCAAATATATTAGAACAATATTCCCCTCCATTATCAGACATCAACACCTTAATCCTTTTATCAGTTTGATTCTCAACAAGTGCTTTAAATTCCTTAAATTTTTTAAACACTTCATCTTTGCTCTTAAGAAAGTAAATCCATGCATATCTTGAAAAATTATCAACAAAGGAAGCATAATACCATGATTTTCCAAGAGACGGCATAGGAACAGGACCAAAAATATCACTGTGGATCAAATCTAGTACCCCACTAGATCTTGTGGCACCGAGATGGAAAACTAACCCGATTACTGTTTACCATAAATACAATGTTCACGGAACTCGAAAGACATTGAGTAATTAGGGATACCATGAACCATACCTTTTGTGTACGAGGTACGCAATCCATTTTCTCCAATATGTCCCAACCTTTGATGCCAGAGTGTTGAGCTTTTATCAGAATCAACCTCAAGAACAGTTGAGCTATTGCACTCATTTGTCATAGTGCTTCCCAATAGCTTATACAATGTTCCAATCCAAACTCCCCTTGCCAACACCATTGATCCACGAACCATTTTGCATGAATCCTTGCCAAAATTGACATTCACTGCTACATCGGCCATTTTGCTTATCGAAATCAAATTTCTAGCAAGTCCCGAAATATGCATTACACCTGGTAGGGTCTTAACCCTACCATCCTATAGAAAAATTTTCACTCTTCTATGACCCATGATTCTAAGTGGTGAATCATCTCCCAATAGTACCTCCCCTCCATCATATATTTCATATTCACTAAACCACCCTCTATGAGGAGTCATATGAAAAGAGGCACCAGTATCAATCAACCAATCATTTTTATCTGATCGTGTCGAGCACGATGAGCAGGATGCCAGATATACATCCCCTACTTCATCAATGGATTTATTCATCTCTGTGGAAGTTGATTCATCAGAATTTTTTCCAGACTCAACTTTCTTTGATCTGCAATCCTTCTTCATATGAATAGGCTTGCCACAATTCCAACATTTTCTCTCAAACTTCCCCCGAGACTTGGATCTACCTTTAGACTTAGACCTATCACCATATCTAGATTTGTCCTTCTCCTTGGCACGCCCTCTCACTGTTAGGGCTTCCTTAGATGTGCCCTCCATGGTTTTTCTCCTCATATCCTCAGATAATAGAGATGCCACTATATCTTCAAACATCAATGTGGATGAAGTTGTACTACCAATTGCTACTACTAAGTTATCCCATGAATATGGTAAAGAGCATAACAAAGTAATACATTTATCTTCCTCACTCAACTTAATTTCTATAGATGTTAGTTGACTTACCACTGTATTGAATGCATTCAGATGATCTGCAACCGAATCCTCGTCATGCATCCTAAGATTGTACAGTTTCTTTCTGAGGAATAATTTGTTCACTAGGGATTTTGATTGATACAAAGCCCCTAACCTCTCCCAGATATCCTTTGATGTAGCTTCTCCTAAAACATTGATGAGCACCGAATCTACAAGACACAGTCGAATCAGACTCCTTGCTTTTTGATTCATCTTCTCCCAATCTTCATCGGAAGTACCCGTAGGTTTTGTTGTTTCTAAAATAGCAGCCCACTGATCTCTGTCCACGAGCATATCTTCCATATTTAACTTCCATAGCTCAAAAATTTTGTCATCAAATTTCTTTATCTCTATCCTTGAATGATTTCCTGACATTTTTCCTTCAAACTCCTTCTACGTAACTCCCACTCCAGAATAGGTTTCCTCTCACTCCTAGAAACCCTAGATCTTCTTCAAATGGATTTAAACCCTAGCAATAAAGGCATCCCCCTATGGCTAATGACTTGGATCTGATACCAAATGAAGAGAATTTACAGAAACATATTCTAGAAATAATGTAGAAATAATAACTAAGGAAATAATGACACCATTCAATGCACATATAACACACAAGATTTACCCTGGTTCACCCAATTTGGGCTAGTCCAGCAAATAAGAGTCTGTCCTTCTTGATATATTATTCTCTTTCCTTGTCCCTAAAATAGGACATTACAATAATTATATAAGGAAAATCATACAACCCTAAACCACTAAGTGGTATTAGGGTACCGTGGATACAACACCGTGGGCTAAACCACCCACACCCACTAACCACCCACCAACCATGGGAATCTCGGGGGTCGCTCCAAAAGTAGCGATAAAAGTAGGTGAAAATTTTGACGTCGGCTTCGTCGGCTTCAATCGCTTTCATCGTATCCGAGGGCATCCCCCTACGCACCCCGAGCCATCACCTATTATGTAATCACCTTTACCATAGCCGGGGGTCCTTGGGGGCCTCCGGCCCCTCCGGACCCCCCCTACCCATCGTCTTTTGCGCTGTAGTGCCTATCGTACAATTATTTTTTGGCAAAGAATGAGACACATCCAAAATATTGTCATATTTTTTGTGAATATTTGGACCGTTTTGAGGCACTTTTAAAATATGTTTGGTGAAAGTTGATCATTGTGGTCGCAAATGAGATTTATGCATCCAAATCAGTTGGAATATTCACAAAACTTGATAAAATGATGAAATACATTGGTGAGTGAAATTTGGAATGATTTGATTGGTGGAAACTACTATTTTATGTTGATTTGGATTTTTTCAATGCTGACGCGAAATGCCTATGGGTGCCTACGATCTGTAGAAACACCCGTAGGTGCTTCAATGCACTAGGAAATGCCCATGGGTGCTTCAAGCCACCTAAAACAACTATAAATAGCTTACTGGGCAAGTTTCAAACTCATTTGTGCATCTAAGGAGTTTGAGAAGCTACATATGAGAAGTGAAATGTGAGTGAGATGAGGCATTTGAAGTGCGGAAGCTATGGTAGTGGAGGGAGCTGGTGTGGAGGTCAAGGCTATGGATGGAGTGCAAGTGTCTGAGGTAACCCATTGTTGATGCTTTGTGTATTGTGAAAAAAATTTATTATTTTTTTTTGAAAAATTGAACAACTTATTAAAAATATTTTGTGTTGTGCTGCAACTTATAATTTTGGAGGCTCGATACTGATTCTCACCTTATATCCTTGGGATGATGAAGGCAATTACAAAGGATGAGTGAGAGCTACTGGATAATGTGGGGCTAGCAAAGGTAGCCTGAATGGATGTGGTGAGGGTAGATGCGGGGTACCTCTTCACTTTAGCAAAGAGGTGGGATGCGGATATGGGGCATTTCAGCTCCCCATAGTTGAAGTGACTGTTACCTTAGAGGATGTGTATTGCATCCTCAAGGTATCAGTGGAGGGGATCTAGGTTGAGGTCAGGCTCAACTAGAAGGTGGAGATGATGCGGATGTTTAGAGATGCATGGGAGGGGGTGAAGGTGGAGAGTGGGGGCATACCTTATTTATCCATGTATGTGGACAAGGAGTTAGACCCACTCTGGGTATTGGTGATGTTCATGCTGTTCAATATTGTGGCCCCAAATAGTACCAGGTGCAGGTTCCCTTGGAACTTGATAAGGGTGGTGAGAAATATGCTCATGATGAGGTAGGTGTATGCATGGGCTCCTGCCTTGCTAGCATAGGTGTATCGGGAGCTATACGACGCGATGTTATGGGGGTAGAAGGGATTAGGGTGCATCTTAATACTACAATACTGGGGATGGGAGCACTTTAGAGTTCCTCAACTAGAGGGCTTACCTATGGAAAATTTTGGTAGGGATAAGTCCTATGTTAGGTGATGGACATTGGTGGATGAGGTGCAGTTGATTCGTTTAGTGAGGATGAGTCAGTGGTATCAGGAGCTGTGGGTTGGATTGATATTTGCCTAAGTGGTATGGAGTCCATGGTTGGGTGCCTAGTGGATTGGGGATGTAGAGCATCTATGGTGGGTGTGGCAGGGTATATGGGTGGTTGGTAGACATCAAAGTGAAGTGGAGTACTTCTAGTTCTTGTGAGTGCTTTACCAATTTAGGCTGAGGTAGGATGTCCTTGATGGGCTAGTGAGGTATAGGAGATATCAAGAGGATACTGGGATTCCTTGCATGGATCTGTGGAGGGCCATTTTGGAGGATGATGAGGGGATGGATATCCCATATGTGGAGGACACAATGATGACTATAGAGTATGATGCATGGTTTATGGCTTAGCCAGCATGGATGCCACCTCAAATAGTGACTAACGGGTATGGAGGTGGAGAGGATAGGGATGAGGGTACCTAGGCTAATCAGGGTGAGGAGACCCAAGATGCCTATAATAGGCAGCAATGTCTTCGATCTGACAACAGAATGCAAAATATGAAGGGTGTCACTCAGCAGACTCATGAGGTTGGGGATGATGGTGGAGATACAGAGGAGGTTGATGAGGTTTTAGATGCATATCCAGGTCAAAGTGATGAGGAGCGGGCATAGATGGAGCTGTAGGTTGTGGAGCAAGATGCAAGGATTACGAGGCTAGAGGTAGAGCTAGCGGAGAGAGAGCATAAAAATGAGGTCAACATATGATGCCTTCGATCTTAGCATAGGTATATTGAGGCATTGGAGGATAGGTTGATGGAACATCATATTCCACTTCCTAATCCTTTGACCTCATCTGTATTCAATTGTGCGAGGCATAACGAGTCTAAGAATACCTCTAGGTCTAGGACTCTTAGGTTACATGCTTCTGCTAGGTCATAGGGGTCTTGTTGGAGGATGTAGTTAGTTCTTAGATGCACTTTTTGTATATGAGCCTTGGTGCTCCATTGTATGTAGCAATTTGACACTCATTTTACATGTGATATTCATATATGTATATATATACATGGATTTTAATTTTGTGTTATATTTTTTTGTGAATGCTTTTTTTGGAATGCATATTTATGTTTATGATCAATGCATATGATATGTTATGGATTATTAATGCAAAATGGAATGTATGGATGATTTATGCAAGATGATATGTGCTAATGATCATTTATGGTTTAGATCTTTGCTTGACCCTTTTGTTTGCATTATTGTTTAATCAGGGCCACCAGACTTGGTGGCTTATGGGATGAATAACTTATGAAGTGACATGGATGTTAACATGGAATAAGATATGGATTTTTATATGGAAGAAGATATGGATGTTGATATGGAAAATTTTTTGTTTTACGGAGCCTCAATCATCCTAGTGGCATAAAAAAAACCCACTAAAACTACCTAATACTTATAGGACAAAATGTGTGTGTAGTGAATTCATTTACCAAATCAAGAGCAAGGTAATGACCCGAGACAGTCAAGAACTAGTGTTTGTGCAAGTGATTTTACTAACTCATCTTGAGTAAATTGGGTAAACCTATTATGATTGAAACCAAGAGGCTAGCTTATCTGTATGAGCGGTCAAAGTTCTATTTTAAAGAGACATATCACCATGCATGAGTGTACTCCACTTCCATTCAAGTGTCTATATATTCGGTGGAGGCTAACTCCATATTCCATAATTTTGTTTTTGATTTATTGAATTTTGGGGATGACTACATAACTGTTTGACTGGAAAGGTAGTTGATATGAAAAATTACTTGTTTTACGGAGACTCAAACATCCTAGTGGCATAAAAAAAATTCACTAAAACTACCTAATCCTTATAGGACCAAATGTATGTGCAGTAAATTCATTTACCAAATCATGAGCAAGGTAATGACCCGAGACTGTCAAGAACCAGTGTGTGTGCAAGTGATTTTACTAACTCATATTGAGTAAATTGGGTAAACCTGTTATGATTGAAACCAAGAGGCTAGATTTTCTGTATGAGAGGTTAGAGTTCTATTTTAAAGAGATATATCACCACGCATGAGTGTACTCCACTTCCAATCAAGCTTCTATAGCTCCGATGGATGCTAACTCCATTGTCCACGATTTTGTTTTTGATTTCTTGAATTTTGGGGATGACTACATAATTGTTTGACTGGAAAAGTTGTACGATCCTTACAACCCAATGATCAGTGATGTGTGATGTAAAAGGTTTAGAGCTTTGGGGAATCATATTATAAACCTAAGTGTGATGAGAATTGTACCCTATCCTTACTACTCTATCTTTTAAATTTGAAGCAACTGTGATAGTGGTGCAAACCACTATTCTTATGGAATATGTTGCATGATGGGACTAGTAAGGATGACCCTTTTCGCTTCAAGGTTCTTACCAAGGATGGTGTTATACCTCTTTGACACAATATGTTTTTAATATGTGAGAATTATGCTTGGTTCAAGAATGTTTTTGGAATCAGTTCCCAAACTCAATATTTTCTTAGTGTATATATGCTATGGTTCTAAAATAACTCAACATGTTTATTGGAGGTTGCTTAAAATACTAGGAGTGGTTGAGTGACCAAAAAAACCTAGGACTTTGTGAATATAGCTTGTGCAGATGGAAATTTGACTTTGTGAAATTATATGTATGACATTGTGAAGGTTCCCCTGATTAAGACAACATGACTTTTGTTGGATCAATTAAGACCTTGAATAAATGATCCCTATATGAAATGTGGAATGTGGATGTTAATGCAATGTATGAAATGTAATTTTGTGAAATATAGAATGCAATATGTAATGTAAGTGAAATGCAATGTTATGAATGAAATGTATGCAAATGTTTTTGTGTATATGCCATGTATACATATACATATATAGTAATTATATCATGCATATAATGAGTACCCCTAATCAAGGAAGAGTTAATATTATTCTTGAAAATCAATACAAATGGGTATTGTTCCATTAAGCTTACGAATGAGTACTAAGCTAGAGAGCCAGTTAGGATAATCTATGATGTCATCTAACTCTTCTGGCTTATCCTCATCTATTTTTGCTTTCAAAACCTCAAGACCTGAATATGAAGGTGAAGGTAAAGTTGGAGGGTATGGAGGAATGTAGTTGGCAGAAGCCCTTAACAAATCCTTGAAGAAAATAAACTCAACAAAGGTTGGAGGTGAGTAAATCCGATCCATGTCAATGAGGCTTATGTCAATTTAAATTGGCTTAGCCGGATCATATGGATTGCAAAGCGGGGTATATAAATCAACAAGATTCATGCTGACTTATGGGTAAGGTGGACAAGGTTTGATGGAATGGATGGAACCTAAGGATTGGTGCTATGAGTTTGGTTAACCTAAAAAACAAGAAGCAACACAAAACACATTTTATTAAATGGTGTATTTACATATGTAATGTAAAGAAAGAAAACATGTTTTTGATTTTTTTTTGTAGTGGTGAAAACCACTATTTTGAATTATGTACATATGTTACAAGTTGGCTTATGAAATGGCTTAATGAAATGGAGGTATACATTCACCGATAGGGATAACTCGCTCTTGTGGAAGAAGCAAGTAAAATATGGGCTCATGAATGGGGAACATTTTGAGATAAAACTCATATTGTTTGGAATGGGGAATGATGGGCTCCGATTCTTTGTCAGATTCATCTAAAATTGTCTATATAAGCTCAAATTCTTCATAGATGTCATCATCAGAATTATCGGTATGGAGGGCATCTTATTCTGAATTGAGGTTAAGCTTATGGAAGGCTTGTTCAAAATAAGAGGTGGTAGGAAGTGGATGGAAACCTAGATCTGAACGATTGTGCACCTATTGGTATGGAACATCTATAGGTTGATGCATGCCCTGTTCATGCAATCCTAGGCCATGGCCTTAACAATTAATAATGTGGAAGTATTGATATGGGAATCCTAACATATTTGAAATATTGGCAATTTTTGGTTCTTTGGGATATTTTATGGGTGGTGGACTTGATGAAGAATCAATACCACCATATACAAAATCAATGCTATTTGGAGTTGAACCCATATTGTAGAATACTTCTATTACTAAAGTTTGGTCACGTGGGTGACCAAAATCCTTAGCACTAGGAATGGTGAGGGGTGTGATGGTGATTTCATCAACAATGTATTCACCAATACCAGGATTAATGAGATGGATTTTGACTTGGGGTGATATGGGAGGACCATATTCAGGTGATGGATCAGGAAAATGTGGAAATGGAGATATCTCACAATCCATCAATTTGACTTGTGAGACATTAGGTGATGATGAAGTGGATGGAAATGATGTTGATGATGTGGAATTATCGTGACCACATGTGCATGTAGTCACAGATGATGAGGAGGATATGGTGGTTTGATGATGGTTGGTGATGAGGAGCTTTTCAAGAATGGGATCCTTTTATGAACATATTGGTGAAGTGGTGGATGTATTGGATGTTGGCGATATAAAAATATGAGTGGAATGGAGCATGGACTCATAAGGATTTGAGATAATATTGTAATACTTAAATGGCTCAATGTTCAATGGTATGCAATGTACTTGTCCTTCATGTACGTATTTCAAGAATTGATGTAAAATTGAGGGGACACATCTTATTTCCCTCATCCAAGGAGTACATTATATGCCATGGATCCTTTCCATATGTGGAACATTATGTGCAACGTTTTAGCCCCTACTTAGATGGGTAAAGCAACAGTTCCAACTATGGAACACAAAGCATATTTGAATGCTTTGAGGGTGAAAAAATATTTAGTGATGTGAGATGGAGGAAATTTCAAATAATGGAGAGCGGACGTGGTGATAATGTTGATAGAGGAATTGGTATCAATGAGGAATCTCTTGAAAGGTTTCTTGTCAATTAGAACAATGATATGCAATGGAGGGTCTACTGATCCAGATGAGATTGGCTTAATATCAAAGTCATAAAATGTTATGGAGGGCTTCATGCATGTTTGAATGTTCCCCATAAAGTTGTTGAAGGCATTAGGATATTGCGATTGCAATTCAATGGATTTCAAAATTTCCATTAATACCTCCCAATGTCGGATAATTGTGGGAATTGAGAAATGATGGGCAAATGACTATTCTTTGGTTGTGGAAATGGTAGGAAAGACTAGATGGAAGGCAAATGACTAGGATTTAGTGTCTAAAACTCTCACGAGGTAGATAATTATCCCAAAAAGTGATTTTTATAAGATAGCATCCATCAAAGAAGCAGTGTACTATACATAAAAGAAAAAAACAATCACCAGTAGTTAGAGGAGGATCCTTGTCAAATGGGTTACCCCACCCAGCTTGAGTGTCTAGTTATTCTAGAAGTGGTTCTTCTCAAGGGAGTTGATTATGATGATTAGGCAGGGAAGGCAAAACTTTGGCCATCAAATCAGGTGTGTTTACCCAATGGTCAAGCAAATTTTGTAAGTGATCTACCTCAAGTGTCACCTTGTTCGATAATTCTATGGAAACATTCAAATTAGAAAATAGAGAAATGTTATAGTATTTCCAAATGTGAAACATAATCTATAATCTAAAATTTTTCTATATTTAATCAATATTTTTAGGTATGCTAGTCATATCCCCAATAAAAACCATATTCCAATAAAATCACCATAGTCTAAATGGCTAAAAGAAGTAATGAATCCAAGTCCATGCTACATGGGCTATGGGGAGAACAAAAATAAATACTTAATGGAGTCTCAACATTGAAAAAAGGGGTATTCATGGTTTCTCTCCCCTAAGTGAACTAGTCATTCCTCAATTGGTGATCCCTAGAAGAGCAAATAGTGGGAGAAGTGAGCCAATTTGGGCTAGAGAGCTAAATCTAAAATAGATAAAAAAAATTATTGCCAATCCTTGTTATAGGACTAATGACACCAACAAGAATTGAGAATGGGCATCCAAAAGAATTTAATTTCTTAGGACTCATTGTCCTACATAGATGTGATGATCGATTTGGTACAAAGAGTTATCCCTTGTCTTTGGGTATCCAAAATATCCAGGACTCTAGATTCCCTTGGAAGGAAACACAAATGCTATGTCACTCTATGAAAACCTTTCATGTTTGCTAGAAAATTTCACAAAAATTCATAGAGGATCTTCTTCAATTTTTTGTAAGAGGCTTTGGAAGGGTACCAAAACAAAGAAATAGACATGAGTGGCTGCTAGAGTCTTAGAATAAACTTGACATTTATCAGCTAAAGAAAGAAGCTTAGCCACTTATGAATCGTGTGTTCCACTACATCTAAGATATATTTTCAAAACATTGAGGATGAGGAATAAAAACAAAAGGGAATACCTAAAAGCCTAAACATTTCTTAATGTTAGATCTATTTCCAATTATATTTGTTGAACCAAGTAGGTTTTGGAAAAAAAATTAGCTATAGAATTGAGTTTTTTGAGATTAAATGTTGGATCCTAAAGCCTCACATAATGTGTTTATGTGTTGTAGAGAATTATCAATGGTACCTTCCTATTTGGAGAGGGTCAGAAAGGAATTATTTATAAAATTCCCACTAACCAATTGTTGTGACATGTTTAGAAGAATGATCCCCTAAACTTTCCTTTTGGAAACAAAATCAGCTAATAGATAACCAAATTCTTCAACTTCTAAAACATAAATAATAGAAGCAAGAGAACACCCCTAGGTAATGGATTTCTAGAATCCAAAAGGTGATGATTTTTAGCCATTAATCAAAATATAAGGAGATACATCATTAAAGAGCATTTGCATAGTGTGTAGAAAGGTGGGGTGAATTCCTAAATCCTACAACATGGTTAGGATGAAAGACTATTCAATTCTATCATATGCTTTAGCAAAGTCTATTTTAAGAAAGATGGCATTCTGGTGGGATTGCCTTGCCCATTCCATTCCTTCTTGGACAATAATAATATTATACAAGATATATCTATTCTTAATGTAGTTTGCTTTGGTTGAATAATCAAGGGGAGTATATTTCTAACCCTAAGAGCAATGAATTTGGCTATAATATTGTTGTATACACCCATAAGTTGCACATTGTCACTTTCCCCATCATCATGGCTAATCAATTTGCAAAACCCATAAAATTTGCATAAATTGACTTCAAAACACTATTCGTCTTCATAAGCTCCCTTGGGCTACTTAAGCCCTTTCCTACGCTTAACTATGGGTCCTCATGCGACCACCATCATGACCATATATACCTCTTCCTCAATATCATCATTGAGAAATACACTCTTTACACCCATTTGATGATGTTTCCATCCAAGTTGTGTTGCTAATGCATTAATTATTCGAATAGTAGTCATTATTGTTGCTAGAGCAAAAGTATCTTCATAATCTATGGCTTATTTCTGAGGATATCCTTTCACAAATAATCCTACCTTGTATTTATCAAGAGGTCCATATACCTTGTATTTTATCTTGTAGATCCATTCACATCCTACCCTCTTTTTTCCTTGTGGTAGGTTAACTAGATTCTATTTTTTATTTTTAATTAATTTTGCATATTTTTTATCCATAGTTGCTTTTCATTATGGAATACTTAAAATAATTTGAGTAGTTGTTGATTCTACTATTGAACTTATTAATCCCATATTTATTCTTTCCATACTGTGAATTTGAGACCTAGTTGTGCTAATATTGGGTATTTATTGTAATTTTGAATCCTTGAATGTATTTATGTACCATTTGGGTTATTTGTTTTGAAATGTAATCATGTCTTGTAGATTTATAGTCAGCTCATCATATTATTTTGACTCTAATTATTAATTTTATGAATTTTATTTATCTAAAAAACTCAAAATTGGTTTTGATTTAACTTTTTTATCTTCAAAAAGGTTTTTATTTCCTTCATCAAAAACCACATATTTGCTCACATGTTTTTTTTTGTAATTGGATCAATTAATCTATATCATGTTGAATCTTCATCATACCCAAGAAATATGCCTAGAATAGTTTTATCATCTAGTTTTGTTCTTATTTTTTTTAGAACATGAACATATGCTTTACAACCAAAAATTCTTAAGAGTTCTATTGTAGTTTTTTGACCTGACCATACCTAAAAATTATTCTTATAGATGCTCTATTCTATATGTATATTGATGTTTCAATAGCTTCTACCCAATATTGACAATAAAGATGAGCTTATTTCAACATGCAATGCACCATTTCCTTAATAGAGTGATTTTTATTTCTATAATACCATTTTGTTGAGGTGAATATGTTGTAGTAAGTTGCTTTTTTATACCATTTTATTTTTAAAAAGAACCAAATTCTTTTGATAAAAAATTACCCCATCTATTTGAGCAAAGATTCTTGATTTATTTTCCTATTTCTACTTCAACTAATTGCTTGAATTGTTTGAAGCAACTACATGCTTTGGATTTAAATTTCATGAAGTATAACCATATTTTTCTAGAGTAATCATAAATGACTAGTTGAAAATATTTGTCCTCCAAGACTAGTAATGTTCATTGGTCCACATAAATCTTTATATATTAATTCTAGTGGCTCATAAGATCTATAGTTGTTGAGTTAAAAATATATTCTATGTTGTTTTCCTAAAATATATTTTGGACATATTGTAGATTCCTATGATTTTAGGTATACCTTCAATCATTTGATATTTACTCATTTCATTTAAGGAGGATGCACTTATATGCCCTAGTATTTAATGCCATAATTATTTATTTTTTTAAATATTTCAAGGATTTGACCTTCTATGGAGGTTGAAATTAATAGAAATATCAATAATTGAACATTGGCTAAAGTTTAGGGTGTTCATAGACTTAGGTATATTTTATGTCAACACCACTCCAACCAAATTTACCAATATCTTATATAGATGAAAAATCCTCTTATTTGAGGAAGCAAGGGTTATTTCTAGTTTTTGGTTGATAATATAAGACATCACATTGCCATAAGCACCTAAATCCATAAGTGAATTATGTAAATTTTTACTAGGAATTCTAATGGTCAAAAGGAAAGGTGGAGGTTCTACATTTTCTTTGTATATGATGACTAGAGCATCAATAGCCTTTTTATTTTATTTTTATTTTTTAGAAAGAGTTTTAAGTAACACATCCTTATGGTCAGTTAACTGAGCTACCTCAAACAAAGAAATGTTTACCTTAGTTTTCTTAAGATATTTAATAATATTATATCCAAACCTCTTCTATTCTTGATTTTTCACTGTCTATGGTGCTATCATATTCAATCTTGGTTGTGTAGACATTGTGGGACCCTTAGGTGGGACTAGTTATTTATTGGTATGGTCATCAAGTGGGATAGGGGTTTTGTTAGAAGGTGTGGAAGATGTTAGTGGTGCTTTCCCTTTACTTTAGTGAATATTGGAAATTTATGTTGACTAAGAATAAGACAAAATCAAAAGTTCTCCCATGAATTTGAAGAAGCCCAAATTTTTCTATAGGCCTTGAAGACTAACTCTGATTGTTGGACATCCAGAATGTGAAATGAAGGGTTGTAACATAATTTTCTCTCTTGTAAATGTAAAATAGTGTAAAATAGTTGTATAATAACATAAAGAAATCATTGTAATATTTTTGAGTTCATTTAGAATGAAAATAATATTCTATTCCATTCATTTTGTGAAATACATGCTTGTTGTCCCTGATTTCTTAAAACCTGTAGTCAACTTGTAGAGCTTATAACTTTTTTTTATAACTATATTTTGTGTGTGTTATAAACTATTGGAAATTTTATTTTGTGTAGAATATACTCACAAAATTTCATCAAATTTTGAGAATTTTTGGTCCCTCAAATTTTGACTATCTTGTTGCTCTAATTTTTGTTGCTGCATTTTTGTTGCACTTTTTTTGCTACTTAGTTTTAGAACAAGTACTTCATTTGGTATCTGAACTTAGTTGTATTTTGAATTTGAGTGAACTTGGGTTCATGGTTCTTGGATAAGTTAATTGAATAAAAACTTCATTTGTTGTTTCTTGAGTCTAATGGCCAACTTCAACAACTCATTATCCATTCCAAAATTTAATGGGTAATATTATGATTATTGGAGCATAAATATGAGGACATTGTTAATTGGAAAATATATTTTGGAGGTAGTGGAGAGTGGTTATGAAGAACCACCTTATTGGAACACATTACAAGGAAATGATAGGACAAAAAAAAGGAAACAAAGAAGAAGAATTCATTAGCCCTCTACCATATTTAGTTTGCTCTTAAAAAGAGTTCATTTCCATGTATTATTGCTAGTGAGAATACTAAAGTTGTAGAACATGAAGAAATATTTTAATAATCTATATATGAAAGAGGTTGAAAGTGTGGGTGATAATTGTATTTGAGTGAAGGATGTGATGAACAAGATGGCCACCCTTGGAGAGACCTTGAAAACAAGGTAGTTGTGAATAAGGTATTGAGATATCTTACCCCTAAATGGAACCATGTTGTATTAATATTTTAGGAGATTAAATATTTATCTACACTTCAATTTGATTGCCTAGTTGGTTCTTTTATGTAACACGAGGAAAGATTAAGAGAAACTAGTAAAGAAAATGAGGAGAATGCTTTTAGTTCTAAATTGAAAACTTTTGAGAATGATGAAGTTGGTCCAATAACATGTAAAAAAGCATATGGAAGAGGAATAAATCATAATTACTCAATATGTAGAGGAGGAATATGAATAAGAGTTGTTATTGCTAGAAGATGACAAGGAAGAGTTGATAAAAAAGAGTTGAATGCTATAATTTTCATAGAATGGGCTACATTGTATGATATTGTAGAGTTAATACCACAAATGGATATAGAAGAGCTCACTATGTATGTGAGGATGAAGCTACACAAGGTAATTTATTTTTGACTAGTGACATGGTTGAAAAAACTAGTCAAGAATTTTGGTATCTAGATTTCGGTTGTTCTAACCACATGATTGGAAAGAAAGAGTTGTTTGTTGATGTGAATGAGACTTTAAAGATCAATATAATTCTTGGGAAAAATATTGCTTTGGATGTTACTATAAAATACATAATGGAGTTTGGCACTAAAGAAGGTACAAATAAAATTCATATCTATTATGCTCTTAATTTGAAGAACAATTTGTTGAGTGTTGGAAAACTTGTAGAAAAGAACTATAAAGTTATGTTTGATAAAAATTAATATATCATTTATGATAAGAATAATAGGAACCATGTGGTCACCAATTTTTCTTTGTCAAATAATTGGATGTTTCTATTGAATTTTGGAGGAAATATGAACATGGAACACATGGCACTTGAAGATAAAAATTGGCTTTGGCATCTCACATTTGGACACTTGAATTTTAGAATTCTAGAATATTTTTCTTCACAAGAAATGATAAATGGACTACCTAATTTTGGAGAGCACAAGGGTGTGTGTGAAGCATGTGTGATTTGGAAAGCATGCAAGGAAGTAGTTTCTAAAAGGAAAGCATGAAGGGCCTCATACCCACTCCAAGGAATGCAAGTCAAGGTAAACAAGGAGGATGTACTCCTTTGAGTATACCTAAGAATTCACATGATATGTCAAAAAATACTAAAAGATAACTCCCTAGGTATAGGCATGATGAAACAAGGTTAGCTAATGAGTATATTTATACATACAAAGATGTCTTATTCTATTTAAAAATTGAATATGACAATGTTACCTATAGAATATTTCCATAAATTTGGATGAGTTTGAATATGACTATTATATCAACTTACCTTTAGGATCTATTACCTTTTGGACCTAGGTAGAGGCAAAATTTATCATACATTTAATATTACCCACTGATTTAACTATGATATATCATTAATTCCTTTATCCGTAGAGAACCTAATAAACCTATGAGACTATTCAACACTAGATTCTATAAATTATACTTGAGATCAATAGAAACTTACACCCTCATAGAGGAAGTAGCTTTCCAAATGTACCTTATATCCTTTAACCCATTGATTTCCATGTTTGTGAGGAGATTTCCTCAAATAGCATCCTTACCATTGGCATATAATGAGGCTCTGAAAGTTGAATAACTAATACCTCAATTTTATGTTTTAGGTCAATTACCTTTGCTTGCACAACTAGAGGCTTATAATAAAATGCTATTAATAAATAAATCCCTTGCACAATATTTTTTGATGGTGAACCCATTACCTAGCATTATGTATCCCATATAGAACCAATAAAGTATGCCTAATGTAAGTAATCAATAAACCATTTTGACATACTTGGATAATAAAGTAACCATAAACAACAATCTCAATCATACACCTCCAACAAAAAATTAGTAGGCCTTACCAATATTCCTAAACATATCCATTCCCATAAATAGTATAACAATTCAACCAGGCCTAAGCCAACCTTATACCTTGAATCTCTAGTTATATACAAAGTATGGTTTATAAATTGAGTAATAATATGATTAAATTTTAAAATAAAGTTTGTCAAAACCACCTATAAATAATACCCATAATAGAAACTTTAACTTCCAAAAAACCAAATTTAAATGGAATACTCACCTAAATAATAGAGGAGACCCAAACCCTACTAGCAACTATAATAAATCTAATAACAACCTAGATACTTTAGTAATTTTGGCAAACCTTTCTCTATCTAATTGGTGCAGGGTCCAGTCCATAGCTCAACATGGTGGAACTAACTATACAAAGTTTAAAACTACTTTGACTATTGTCCAAAAGGATATGGAAAATTTGTAGTTATTACCTACTGTTGGTTACGAATATGCCATGAGGAAAGGATTTGGTACAATGTGCCCCAGATTCGTCCACCAGATTGAAATACCGAAAGGAAGGGATGCCTTTCATGCCAATCTACGGAGAATGCCAGCTTCCTATGGGTTTTATTGTTTTAGGCTAAGAGTGTAGGGAAAGAGATGCATATGTGAAAAGAGAATCCAAATGTGATTTGAGTTGGGCGGGGGGAATAAGCAGCACGACAATGATCAATCACCACTACTAACAACATTCGTATACATAAAACATATTGAAACTACAACTATCATGCATCCTATGTATCCTCTATCTATGCATTCTAGGAATACTTAATCATCAAATATTGGAGTCCAAAGTTCAGTACAACAGTAAGCAATAAAATAAGAAACATGAAGCAGAAATGACAAGGAGAGGTAGCATACAAAATGAAGACAGTAAGTAGAGCCAAGTATGTATCTTGTATTTAGAAGCAAATGCATAGCTAAAATGGTTCCCTAGCAGTATATTCCCCCTTCCGCCCTTTACAATGAAATTATCTGGCTATTTATAGCCCAAGTTCCTCCCGATTACATTTACGGGCACAAAGTCCCAGACAAGAAAATGGCTAACACAAGCGACTGAATAGCTACTGATGTTGAATCCTATAGACGAGGACTGTACTTGCAGAAAGGTCTCCCTGAAAGCTGTACAGCTACGTGGCAGTGCATGTGGTCAAATCTTTGGTCAGTAGGAATGCGGGTAGCTACGGTAGATGAAACTTCTCATCAGCTTAAATAGGGGTAGTTGGCATAGGTAGTGCAGCCCATGCTTGTCCTTTATCCCATCACATCTCGGCTTGGATCTCGAGGTTGGACACTTGTCAAATTTTGACGAGTGACACATGTCTGCCTTGAAAGGCAGTTTATCCAACTTTGCCCAGGATCAGAGTGTTGTGGCGCAGGTGGGGAACAACGCAGTTGGGGAGGGCCTCCGTGCCTTAGCCAAATTTTGGCTTGCTTGATGAATCTTGCCCAACTGCACACCGATTAAAGGGCTCACCCCAAATTCACTATAAATTCGAGTTGCACACTGGTACTTAGCTAATTTTTTGGTTGTTCGAACTATGCACCTAAAAGGGGAGCATAACCTGACTTCGCTGCGAAGTCGGGTTGCGTCCCAGCACTTAGCTAATTTTATGCACATTATTTTGCCAAGTGCGCCTAGGAAGAAGGGCGCACCCCGACTTTGCTGTGAAGTCAGGTTGTGTCCCCACACTTAGTCAAATTTTGCTTTGTCCTGTCTGCTTTCGCACTTCACATCCTCTACTGTGCACTGATCTGAGGGACACCCCGAATTCGCTGTGAAGTCAAGTTGCGCCCTGACGCTTAGGATTTTTTAGGGAACACTTGCTCAATTTTGGGAACTTGACTGGGGGAAGTACAAGGGAAAAAATGGAGGAATGAAACTGCAGGAAAGGGAGAAAGGGAAAGATGAAGAAAATGAGGAAAGAGGAGGGAAGAAAGAGCAGCACACTTAAAATTTTTGAAAACATGGCACCTCGTACAAAATGTGGCAACACCTACCAATGAGAATGATAAGAATCAAGGTAATCAAAACTCAATGAAATATCTAGTTTTAAAGATGTATGAACTCTCAATAGTAGATGAAAAGAAACCCAAAGAATACCTAGAAGAGGTATAATCTTACTAAAATTTTTAGAGGTAAAAATTATATTATTTGGAGTAAATATAAAGTACCATTAACCTCTTTTACACATCCCAATAAAACATCCATCTAACCTAATGAATATGCCAATAAAAACCCAATGCCATAGTGCCTACATGACCAAGATCCAATATGCTAGTATCAAAGGTAAAGAAAATCTAGATATAAGGCAAATATTATTGAAGATCTTATGAAAACTAAGGTTAACATTTATTTGTTTGAGGTAAATCAGTTAACTAATGAAAATAATTTATTGTTTAAAACTCTCTGATAAAAAAAAAAAAGACTAAAGAGGTTATTGATGCTCTAGTGGTCATATACAAATAAAATGTAGAATATCCACCTTTTCTTATAACTATTAAAATTATTAGTAAAAATTTACATAATTCTCTTATGGATTCAAGTGCTTCTAGAAATGAACCAGGTGTTGTAGGTGAGTTGGAGAGGAGAGGGAAATCCTCCAAGAGAGGTCCCAGGTTCAAATCTCCACCCTACCAAAAAGCTGAATTGGGTATCCAAAATCCAATTGATAATGTTGGTGCGGGTAGGGTCGGGTGCGACTCCCGGGTGACTTTGATGGTGTAGAACCCCCTGTTCATGGTCTCTCAGACCAAGGCAGCCCCGCAAGGGGTTTTTTTCTTAAAAAAAAAAAATTGCTTCTAGCAATGTGATTTCATACATTGTCAACCAAAAACTAGGACTGACCCTTGCTCCCTCAAACAAGAAGATTGTGTTGGAGAATATTATATTATTTGACAGAAGTTAATGCACCACCATGGTACCATTGTGAATATTAGAATAGGGTGTGAGTCATTAGTTCAGGTTTTGTGAATTATATTTTTCCTAAAATATGTGTTTGTGTAGGATGAGTACTAGTATCTTGTTCAATGTGTGCAAGTGTGTAGATTGAGAAAGTGTGCAAGTGTTTATAATGTGTCATATAAGTTAAGAGTCACGTGTGAATGTGTCAAGTATGTAAGTGAAGAGTCATATTTATGCAGAAATATGTAAATTCAAGAGATATGGGAGGTTTATTTTATGTGTTATATGAAAGGATTCATCTCCCAGATATATGAGGAGAGCAATAGTCAAGTATTGAAGAGTCACCTTTTAAGGTTAAATTTTGGAGACAAAGTTCTATGTATTGTATCAAAGAAAGTAAATAAAAAGATCTAGTATATTTTATTCATAATATAGTGAGTTTGTTCATTGTGTTATACTGATATTGATATATTTTATGATTTTTATATTTATTTATATTCATCTAAAATATTGAATACTAATATTTGAGTTTATTTATCATCTTGATTATTGGGATATTAGATTTAATTTGGCTAAAAATCCATCAATGGTATTATATCTACTTTGAGTAGACTCTATTAGAGCTACATTCAAGCCAAGTAGCTTAGAGAATTTTTTAGGAGAGACACATTGAATCCAAGAAAGAATCTTGTAAAATTGTGCTATCAGAGCTACCTCGAGTAGATTCTATCAAAGCTAGCACTATAATTTTCTAGTGTGAATTTATTTGAAGAAAATTAGAGTGATAAGTTTTAGATTGAAAAGCTAGCATTGGAGGAAAAATTTGGTCTAAATATTTGAGGAATCTGGAAAGAAAAGTTTAAGGTTAAAAAGCTAGCGTCGAAATAAGAGAATTCTAGTTTGAATTTGAAAAGGAATTGCAAATTTTAAAATCTAGCTTTGGAGAAGAACTTTTGTGTAAATTTGATTGACAAAGTTGAATATTGAAATATTTTCTACCTAAGATATATTGAAGAAGAAAGTTGAATATTTATTGCTTGTTATATTAATATTAGAAGAGAAAGGCAAAAAGTTAAGAGGAGAAGCAATTGAAAGAACTGATATTACAACAACAAATTTATATAATAGTTGGAATACAAAAAAAAAATGTAGAGAGATAAAATCTTGGGTGGTGATATTTAGGAAGAGAAATTTTATGTTGCTACAAAAGATCTAGATGAGAAAATCAACTTAAAAATCTCAAAAAATCCTATACTTTTCTTGCATTTTATTGATTTTTGCAATTTTCTTTGTGTTCCTTTCCCCATTTCCCCCCTCGAAGTAGTCTAGGATAGGAGTCAAGTAGCATAGTGGGAGCATAATGATGAGTTCCAAATAAGACAAGTAGAAGTAAGGAAATGACCTTGGGTTATAAACCCTAAAGGTCATCCAAAAAGAGTCACATTCCATGCTTCCCTCGACTTCCTAGGACTAGCACCCTTGTAGGAGGTGTAGGACATGAGATGCACTCACTCCATTGAGGTGATGCTAGATGTTGAGGCCACAAACATGAAGGCTTGCGATGCTTAGGGAGAGCAAGGGGATCACTCCTGGTCCCCCAACATTAACCATAGCATAGGAGATGCCTTTAGTGGACCTTGGAGGATGGTGAAAGGATAAAAAATAAGGATAATAGCTCTAGGAGAACTATTGGTAGTCTTAGGAGTATTGGGTTTGCCTCTTTTAGCTCTAGATATTTTGTATGAGAAAAGACTAAAAAATTGAATGTCACCTAGAATTGACTTGGACCTAGTGATGATGATATTTGGTTCTATCTTGATAGTTAATATGCATGAGATGAAAGTAATGAATATAAAATTCTAACTCTTTAATTAAATATTTGGCCCTCCTTCTAGTGCCACTTATGTTGTGCATACAAATAATACACTCCAACTTACCTCTTGTGCTAGCTATGTTAGGCATGAAGAAGCATAATCCTAACTATGAGTGTGTTAAGGGTAATTCAACTTACTTGGAACAAAAATAGTTCCTTCTTGAAAGGAAATTTGTTTCCCCCAAGATTTGGATATGGCCATGTATTTGCGAACATGGATAAACTCAGGTCAATGGTAGCTATTATTTAAATGGAATTTTTATGGTATGGATTTAAGAGATAGATTTCTTAAGCATAATATTTTAAACATAACTATTTGGATAACAATTCCACTACATTGATATTATAAAATATTTATACTAAGCAAAATTTAAATTGCATGAAATATAGATGGATTTAAACTATGCAAATGAGAATTACCCAATTAACATTCATTGCAATCATATTTTATCACATACAATAATAATAATTGACTCATAATTATATGATATTTTAAACTATGCATAGGAGAAATATACTATGAAATAAATTGAGTACAACCACCATCCTCATGCATAGATTAAATACAAAATTTTAAAATCCTTACATTATAAATAAAATCATGCAATACATTTGATTCCAAATTTACCTGCTTTGGTGAATTATATGAACAAAGGTAAAAAAACAATACCAAGATTGGTTCCAAAAAACCATCCAACTAAAAATAGAAAAATAAAAAAGGAACAAACTAAGTCTCATTGAATCGATGGTTTTCTACCCTTATGGCTATCTAGTGGGCTAGAATTTATACAATTTTTTGGCTCTTCACATAGCCTCACTTTACAATATTTAATTACTATTATATTCCTTCCCATGGGGAGTGTCAAATATTGGATTTTATCTTCAATTTATTTACAATGTAATCTTCTCAAGATCATTTTTGATTATATTTCATACAAAGTTTGAGATTCTTGGTGTCTAACTAGCTAAATATTAGCCACTAGTAATCCCATACTTGTATGAATTGTATTTTAATAAAAAATACCAAATATTAACCCAAGAATATTACACTGCAAACAAACTAAATATAAAATCAAAGATTTGACACATTTGTATTTGTACTTGAATATAACAAACTTAAGTGTATTTGTACTCGATTAATATTTAGGAAAGAGCCTAAAGGATACGTTTTGTTCTTTTGATGGGTCCATTTAGAGATACATAATTATTTAATTGGATATAAGGATATGCCTATTAAGATTACATATTTGAGGAAACCTATTTAAGGGCATATAACTACTAAATATATTTACAAATTGGTCTATTTAAGGATGCATAGTTGATCAACCTATTTAAAGGCACATAATTGCTTGGCCTATCTAAAGACACATAATTGTTGAAAATAAAAAGGAGCTTTGGTTATTTTGGTTGGATAGATTGAAAGCTTATTTGGCATGTTGGAAAGGTAAGTTTTTAACAATGTATGGAAGGTTGTAACTCATAAAGACTACATTGCAATCCATACCTATTAATACAATGTCACATTCAAGATTACCAGTAGGTATAGCACAAAACCTAATAACATTCAAAGAGACTTTCTTTGCAAAGAATGAGAGGAAAAAAGCAGGTTTTCTATTTCTAACTGGGAGAGGGTTTGTAAAGGAAATAATTTTGGAGGAGACTTGGGTGGAGATTATTTAGAGATAATGGAAATAATTGGACAAACATATTACTTCCAAAATATATAGGCTTTCTTGGTGCAATGAAATTATCTATGAAAATAACCCTACCAAAAGGATTTTCATCATGGAACTTCATGGAAAATAGTTTGCAATTGATAAATAAATATATTAGATGGTTAGTCAATAAGGGGAATTATGTAAAATTTTGGTTTGATGCTTAGTTGAAGCCTTAAACTCTTATATTTGATTCAAAATGGTAACCATTGGCTCAAACATCCCTACCTTGTACAATTCCAATAGCCAAAGATTATATTAATACAAGCAACAACTCTAGATCATGGATTTCTATTAGTAACCTAGTTGAAGGAAAGGAACTCAAACAAGTTGCAGATAAAATTTAAAAGATGCTTGAAGATTTTTATTTACTAATTTTTACATGAAAGGATAAGTTGGTTTAGAATCTATCAAAAGATCATGGATTCTTAGTCAAGTTGGGATATGAGAATTTAGAGTAATCAAAACTTTCTACTCCCAAATATTTTTCCTAGATGAATATTTGGTCACTTGATTCTTCCTAAGATCTCAAAATTCCTTTGGTTAGTAGTTCAATGTAATATTCTTATAGAAGAGAGTCTAGAAAGAGGAGGATATCATTTACCTTTCAAATGTTCCTTGTGTAAGAAGAATTTAGAAATATTAGACCATTTACTTCTTCTTTGTCCCTTTGCTCACACCATTTGCAATTACTTTTTAAAAAAATTAAAATATATTGGATAGCTCCATAAATATTGAAAGAGTTTATGAAATGTTGGATTAATTATTTCAAAGCTAAAACATTATGTATTCTATGGAGAATTGGTCCTACAATTATTTGTTAAAATCTATAGCTTGAAAGGAATAATAGAATTTTTAAAAATAAATCTCAAAATCATGTTCAAGTTATGATTTGTATTGTTACCTCTCTTACATAATGTTTATAGATATGGTGCTAATCATTAGAAGTCTCAAGTGTGAAAAAAAATATGGTAAAATTTTTGAAATGAGTTGGATTTTGAGGGATGGCCTTGTCGGATTTGGCATGTCTCATATTCCCACTCCTCTACTTTTGGCCTACATCCTTCTAGGCATGCAAGATCCCCTAGTTCTTCCAGGTTTGTTTCCTGTGCTTGATTGAAACCTTGTTGCTGGTGGATCATCCTAGAGACCCTGTCCCAAGTGCCTTGGTTTGGTTGGTTTTCAGCCAACCTAGTTGGGGGACTGTGGATACTAAAAGAGGATTTATATTTCTATGTTATTGCTACTTGGGATAACTATATACATTTTTTGTGGCTTTAAGGGGCCCGTGCTTATCATCTGTAGATGGTCATCCATTCTTGCTCTAAATTAGATTTTTCTACTAGTGGTACCATGTGTGTTTTTGATGTGGGTGGTCATCTTTGGTAGTTTGGTTCTATAGTTTTAAAGGTCTTGGGGTGGGACCATGTGCTTCTTCATTTATTATAGCTGTCGAGCAACGATGGACAATCCCTATGGTCAGGTTTCAATCTAGTCATGGACCATATTCATGGATGGGTTCTCTGGTTTGTTTCTCTCCAGCCTACATTCTCAGTCTCCATCATAGTGAGATATTGTGTCCTGTCAAGATCTCTATTATTTGTTGATCCACTTTCCAAGGCCTATTTTATTTTAGCTATTCATGATATGGATCTTCAGGTTTCCCATGCCTTTCGAATGTGATTCTTTTCTAGACCAGTCTGATTTTCCTATGCTTTCAGATGGGATTATCTTGCTAGGTTTTCTTGTGATGGTCTTATCCCTTCCTTGATGGGATCGTCCTTTGCTATAACCATTGATTGATGGTTAAATCCTTTGTGGAATTTATTTATTCCTACTTCTATTCTTGGACTTCCATAGAAAAATGTCCATATTTGGTTTTCCCACTACTCCTTCAGATGGTTTCTAGTTTCCCGAACCCCTTTGGGCAGGTTGGGCCCATTGGGTTGGCTTGGCAATATGGCCATGGTGATAATGCAATTTTAAATTTAAATTATATTTTTTTTGTTTCTTGCTACTCATTTAGCTGTTTTTGGTTTCCCAAACCCCTTTGGGTGGGTTGGGCCTGTTGGGTTGGCTTGGTGGGACAACCATAGTGGGAATGCAATTTTAAATTTTAATTTTGAATTTTTTGTTTCCCACTACTCCTTCAACTGGTTTCTAGTTTCTCGGATTGCTTTGGGTGGGTTGGACCTGTTGGTTTGGCTTGGTAGGATGGCCACTACGAGAATGCAAGTTTAAATTTAAATTTTGAATTTTCTACGCTGGGTTTTATGCTTCCATGGTCTGTCGAATCAGTTTCCAAGTGAGATTCTGAGTTTATTTTATTATTTCATTTTTGGGTTGGTCCCATCAATTTGTCTTAGAGGGATGGCCATGGTGGGTTTGTAATTTTAATTTTGACTTTTTTGCTTCAATGGTTGATGGATTTTCTGCTCTCGTGGGTTTTCCCACTCAGTTTTCAAGCAAGAATCCAAGTTTTTTAAATTTCATTTTTAGGGGTTGTCCCTTCGAGATCCTATTTTTAACTTTTGATTTTTTCAGGTTCGAGGGTGGGTCTGATGACATGTTGGTTTTATATTTGATGTATTAATATTTTTGGGCTCCTTTAAAAACCCACTTTTAATTAAATATTTTTTACCGACCAAAAAAAAAGAGAGATGGTAAAAATTTGGCTATAGAATTTGAATATACATGGAAGAGTCATCTACGATAATGACATTAAAACAAAAGATATGCTTCCATCTAGGGTAAAATAGAAATGTCCAAAAATTGAGTTTATCAAAATTAATTTCAATGGCGCTTTTAAAGGAAATCCAAGAAAAATTAATGGAGGTGGTCTTTTTTGAAATAATGAAGGAAAAATTCTCCTCACTTAGACTCATATGGAACTTCAACTAACAACTATACAATTTCTAGGATACTTATTATAGGGATTAAAATTACAATTGAAAAATGTTGGGATAATATTTCAAATAAGGGGGATTCTTAAATTATCATTAATGCTATCAATAAATATGAATGTGTATAGTAAATAAAAATAATATTATTGTTGATATTCATCATCTACCATTAGAGGTGATCTCTTGAAAATGTGAGCATATCTATAGAAATAAAATTAGGTAGTAGATAATTTAGCCAATTGTGGTGTTGATCTTCATCCTAGTAAAGTTCAAATTTTAGAAGGTGAATGGTTAAGTGAAATTTCCTCTTAATAAAAATAATATCAAGAAGTTTATTATGGAAACATAGCACTTTAGGAAATTTTAACAGTATATTTGATAGAAATTTAAATAAAAAATATCCATGATTAAAAAACATGTTGGATTAATTTAGTTGATTATTGATCCAGGAAATTGTCTTAACTTATAACTAAGTGTTGCATCCCCAAATATTAGTTTCAACAAGGTTATATTACTTTTTAAAATGCTTCCCTTGACCTTTGGAGTAGGGTTGGATCCCTAATTTTATCACATGGATCTCTAATTTAACCAACTACTTGCATGGAAATCAAATGCATGAAATGAATCCATGAATATAAAATGCAAAAATTAAATTATAATGGCATTGAAATGTGTAAAGTATGAAAAGTAAATTTATGAAGTTTAGAGTGTGAGAAATAAAAATAAATACAACTATTACACAATAGCAAGGATAGTACATAATTAAGTAACACATGAGAAATCAAATAACATCAATGTCCACCCATTTTTTTTATTATAAAATTCCTAAGTGAATGGGTTAGAAGGGTCCTATTCAACCATTGTGCACTTAATAAACCATGATGTTGGTACCTCTAGTGCCAATGTTTTACACCCTCATAAGTATAAATTATAATATTTGTTTCATGGAGTGTAGCTCTAATTTATCATGGCTAAAATATGAATATAATGAGGGCACTAGGCCCCTATTTATAGTAAAAGTTTACTCTTGAGTTACTTTGGATGAAAACGTTTAGTTATAGTGAAAGTAAATATTTAGGGATAATTTTAGCAAAATCTTGCACCTCCAAAAATTACATACCTCTAAAAATACTTAATGCACTACAAAATGCCAAAATATATAGTTTTTATAGAGATTTTCCTTGGAATTCATGTTAATTTCTACTTTTACGCCTTGCTTAAGTGATTTTATTGGTTATGTCAAGCTATTCACTTATTTTCAAGTGATTTGCTTATGTTACCAAGAAAACCATGAACCTTTGTCTAGCAAATAACTCCTTGAGAAAATTGACACCTTTGTTGAGTGAATCACTCCTCTAAGCCAATCAACAAGTTTTGTAAGTAGATCACAAGTTTTCTCAAAATAGACAAAATTTTAGATTTTTTGAGAATTTTCATACCATCTGGTTGATGCTAATTGCTTTCAAAATGTAAAAATTAGGGTCAAAGTAGTGTCAAGGTACTATATTTATGGAAACACCATGGGATGCCAAGCTCAATTGGTATAGAGTCCCAAATATTACCTTTATCTTCAGGTGTGGAGTCTATAAAATTGGGTCCTCACTACAAAATTGGAAAAATTTATTTTTCCTTAGTGCGTTGGCCCTATTTAGCTACTCTTGGATGGCAACAACCCAACAATTTTTGCCACTCATTATTTTCAACCAACTACACTATCCTGACGTCTTCAACCTTCCCTACCAAGTTTTTGAAAGGATTCTCTAATATCTCTTCCCCTTTGGTTGCTAGATATTTCAATTTGGCATGGATTGGATTCAAATATGTATACTTCATGTTCCATTCATTGAATTGATACTTTTCTTCTTTGATCATGGTATGAATGACATCATCATCTAAGATATGTTTCCTATTATGGATAAGGCCCATTTCAATCTCATATAACCAATTAGAAAATAAGACTTAATTCGTTTATTTAATCATTTTTTAAAATATAAAAAATAAAATTAGGTTCTATAATAAGACATTCAAGTATGGAGAGACTCATTCCCCATTGGCCTAAGGATCGATTCTATAAGTGGTAATGTCTACACAATGTGAGATGTTGGTTGGAGATTGGTCTGGTATGCTCATGAAACTGGTCACGCTTTCGCGACATTCCTTCCTCCTTCTCCTTCGGCAGTAGAATTACAACATGTGATATCGCGACACTTTTCACCTCTGGCCGCGAAAATGCAACATGTCGCGATATCGCGACATTTCTTTCCCCTATGGTTGTGAGGTTGCAACTTGTCGCGATATCATGACATTTATTTCTCCTTTGATTGTGGCTTTTCATCTTGTCGCGATATCGCAACACTTTTTCTCTCCGATCGCGATTTTGCAACATGTCACGATATCGCGACACTTTTTCTCTTTGACCGCAATTTTGCAACATGTCACGATATCACGACACTTTTTCTCTTCGATCGTGATTTTGCATCATGTCGCGATATCGTGACACTTTTTCTCTTCGACCGTGATTTTGCAACATGTCGCGATATCGCGACACTTTTCCGCTTCAGCTGCGATGATGCAGCATGTCACGATATTGCAACATTTTTTCTCTTTGGCCGTGATTTTGCAGCATGTCATGATATCGCGACACTTTTTCTCTTCGGTCGTGATGTTGCAACATGTCACGATATCACGACACTTTTTCTCTTCAGCCATGTTTTTGCATCATGTCGCGATATTGCGACACCTTTTCTCCTCAGTCGCGATTTTGCAACATGTCGCTATATCGCGACACTTTTTCTCTCCGATCGTGATTTTGCAACATGTCGCGATATCGCGACACTTTTTCCCTTCGACCGAGATTTTGCAACATGTCGCGATATCGTGACACTTCTCTTCTTTGGCCTTGATGATGTCGTTTGTCATGATATCGTGACACTTTTTCTCTTCGACTGCAATGTTACAACATGTCGCGATATCACGACACTTTTTCTCCTCGGCTGTGATGTTGCAACATGTCACGATATCACAATACTTTTTCACTTTGGTCGCGATTCTGCATCATGTCGCGATATCACGACACTTTTTCTCTTCGGCCACGATTTTGCAACATGTCGCGATATTGCGACACCTTTTCCCTTTGGTCGAGATTTTGCAACATGTCACGATTTCGTGACACTTTTCCTCCTCGGCCTCGATTATGCAGTTTGTCACGATATCACTACACTTTTAATCTTCAGCCACTTTGTTGCAACATGTCATGATATCACGACACTTTTTCTCCTCAACCGCGATTTTGCAACATGTCACAATATCGTGACATTTCTTTTCTTCGGCTGTGATTTTACAACATGTCACGATATTGCGACACTTCTTCTCTTCTAGCACCAACCTTGCAACATGTTGCGATATCACAACACTTCTTCTCTTCTAGCAGCAACCTTGCAACATGTCGCGATATCGCGACACTTTCTCTCCTTCGGCTGCGATGCTGCTTCTTGTTGCGATTTCATGAAATCTCTTCCTATTTTGGCTACAATGATGCAACATGTCATGATTTCGTGACATATTTTCCTCCTTGCTTTCTCCCTATGCTATGGGCCACGAAAACGTAACTGGTCGTGATATCACAACACCTTCCCTCATGTGGTGTTTTGCTTTCTCTTTGATCTTTAGCTCTTGGGCCTCCTCGGTCGGCTTGGAAAACATGTAAAAACCTCTTGTACAAGGTTCAAGGACATTTCAACACCCTTTCAACCAAAAAAAAAAAAAAAAGACATTTTTTGCATATCGTATTAAAGTTAACATCCTATAATGTTTAGGATCTTGGTGCATGCCTCAACCTTGTTCCTCTTCCTACATTTTTTAATATATTTTTTGAAAGACTTACACTTGTTGGTTAATATTATTTCTACCCATAAATAATAATATCATCAACTAACCAAGAATTACCATGATCAAGAGAACACTGAATTTAATAGAGATTAACTAAAAATCCATGGTAAAGGACCTAATTATGATGAAGATATAAAGGAGGAAGAAAAATCCAAAAAATAATTATGGCCAAATAATTAAGTAATTGGTCAAAATAGGTGTAAGGCATTTTCATCAAGCTTATTTACCACTATTTACCACTTATTACATCTAATATTTTCATCTAAACAAATCTTGAAATCATAATAATTTAAATTGTTTAAAGTTTTCACCTAGTGAGTGTTCTAGCTACCTAAGAAAAATTGAGACAATAATTATATTTAACCTAATTTACATTTGCCTTTCTTCTACATTTTCAATATCTCCTGCTCATGATCTCTTAAATTTCTACCATTGAAAGGATATTTATGTAAGGATTATAATTATGGCATAGTTATTACAAATACCCATCCATTGATATGATAATAATCCTCTTGATTTCATATGTTGATACATGTTGGGAATCATTTTGTATCCTTTGAATTAGTTACTAAAGGTAAAATAAAACCAAAGTGAACCTAGAACCTATTTCTAAATAAGACATGTTTGAATTATGAGTTTCTTTCATATTAACCTTATATAATTTTATTTGCCTAAAATACGATAATATTAAAACTTTATAATTATTTTTTTATCATTTAATATTTATATAAATATCTATTTATTAATTTTAATTATTATTTTGCCTACAAATATATTTTAAAATTTCATATCTACTTTCATATGTGTCAAAGGAAAGGGTAACCTCTCTGTCTTTGGAAAGAGAGGGTCATTCAAAAGATATTCATAGTAGTTTTGATGAAATAATAGTTAATGATGATTTTTTAATTAGATGGACGAAGGAGTTTTGAAAGGATATCCAAAACTTGTACAAAAGAGACTAAGCCCCACTAAAAAAGAGGGAGCTAAAATTACTTACATTTGGTAATAATCTATGAATGACCAATCAGAGGAGTCACCCCTTCCAAAGCCAAACCAGTACATGGGTAAGACCATACATAATTTAAAAACCAAATCAAGATGTCAAAGATAACCAATCGAACACAAATCAATAGCAAGACTTGAACCATAAATTGAGCCATGCACCAGTCCCATTCTTCCCCATGAGTTCATTGCTTTCCAAGGCCTGCCAGCTCATCAAGGCAAGAATTTCTTTTGCATTGGAGATTGTGGCTTACAAGGAGGAAAAGTTAGCTTGAAGATATGAATTTTGGTGTTGAAATCCAAAATCAACAAGTGGTCCTAATTTTTGTAGCCAAGTCATCAACAACTCAATAAAAGTGGAGCAAAGGCTAATTGTATATAAGGTCATTATCGATAGAAGCAATATCCACTATGAAATTATCCCACCACAGTACTAAACCATTATGAATAATTCCTTTGTTAGCCAACAGATCGACCGCTCGATTACCTTCCCTGTATGTATGCTTAAACTGAACCTCTTCTAGATTTTGGATGTATCTTTGAAATTCCATAACAATATTCAAAATAGTATAGGTAGGATATTGATTCCTTCTTGCCATATTTATAATATTAAGGGAGTCACCTTCAATGATTAGTTTTGTGCAACTTACAAAATCCAATAGATAAATTGGCTTTGGCAAACTGATTGGTTTGATGGTCTAGATTATCAGCAAAGGCTAAAATTATCAAGCCATAGTGGTTCCTTATAAACCCTCCAATAACTATAGGACCTAGTTTTCCTTTAGATGCATCATCGAAATTCAACTTCAACCAACCAATTGGAGGTGGCTCCCACTTAATCCTGGCTCTGTCCAAAGGTACAATAGGTCTAGTTGAGGATTGGTATTGAATACAAGATATATCTCCACTGATCATTCTTGATCTATAATCACAACATTTAGATTTAGGGCTAATATTCTCTATGAAAAAAAATTACATGCAAAGCCACAACTATAGTCGAATGAGCAGCATCCTTAAATGCCCTTGAGTTTATTGCCTTCCAAACATACCACCATATATGAGGAAGGCTGAATTTCCAAAACCAATAAAGTTGAAGAGATAGGAAGGGATAAATCCATTGGGCTAGCACATCCTCTAGGTTGTTCACAAACACCCATTAGATGTTCAAATATTTGAATAATTAGTTAAAAACCTCCTGCAAGAAAGGAGAGATGAAACGAAGATGCAGTGAGGATTCCTCCATATTTTTGCACAAGAAAAAAGAATTAGGTAAAATAATGCCTCTTTTTTTGAGATTGTCTAAAGTTAGAAATTTTCCTTGTATGACCAACCAAAAGAAAATGTTGATTTTTGAAGTCAGTCCTATTAGCTATATTTTATCTATCAAAAACCAAATATCAGAAGGACTAGCTACTGCTAAATAAGCTAATTTGATAGAGAATTTCCCATCCTTCTCTAATCCCTAGATGAATATATCTAGAATATCTCTTCCAATAATTATAATCCATTTAACGATATTTAAAATTTCATCAAATGCCCTCCTTTCCTCCACCAAAAGTCTTGGGAAGTAAAATGGTTTCCATCGAGGGTGGTATTAAATCCTTTCAATGATATAACAAACCTTTTCCCCCCAAAAATGATCTATAATTAGTTTAACTAAAGCCAACCCTGATATTGACTCCAAAAAAATCTCCATCACTCGCATGTCACTCCAAAAGTTGACAAACCTACCATCTCCCAAACACCACCTACCCCCTCTATGGATATCTGATCTGCACTATATTAGTATAGACCAGAAAGTTGAACCTTGGAGGGGTAAGGGGTCTCTAATAAACTGCTTCCCATAATTTAGGTATTTGGCTTTAAAAATATCAACCCATCCCACTTTTTAATATTGAACCAATCTCCAACCCTGCTTGGAAACAAGAGCTTTGTTCATGGATTTCAATATTCTAAGGCCTAAACTGTGAAGAGAAATAAAAAGCCCCAATAAAATAAAACATAAAATCAGTAATAACAAAATCAAAATAAGATCATACATTCATGCATTACACAATATTTATCCTGGAAATCCTCAACCGAGAAAAAACCAGCCCAGTATTATCTTATTGTTACATTAACTTGACCATCTCCAATAGAATAATATTACACAAAGTTTTACAATATCATGGGTGAAAAATCATGGGTTCAAATATAGTAACCTTAAAAGCCCATATGGGTCTAAAAATAACTTAAACCCTAAAAATTTTGGTCGAGGGCTGTTGCCCCTAGATCCCTACTTTTCGAAGGGCTACCACCCTCGAACCCCTGTTCGAGGACCAGATCGGCTCTGAATCTCGATGAGTATAGGTACAAAGTGTCTATTACCTTTTAGTGTTAGCCCCACCAGAATAACATGGAAAATATTCAGCATATTTCTAACATTCTTCCACTTGTTGAATACTTTCCATAGGGGCAAAAAATTGGCATTATCAACTATCAAGGGCAACCATGCCCATAGATATTCTACACCAAGAAAAGTTTTTGAGAAAATAAATCCTTTGTTAATGAATCAACAATATTCTTCTATGGATCTACTTTATCCAATATCACCCAGTTCTCTAAAAAATGGTACTTGATATCAATATGTTTTGATCAATCATGAAAACTAGGATTATTGGTCAAAAATATTGCACTTTGACTATCACTATTAATTCTCATAACCTTATGTTTAAGAAAAACTGCTGAAAACAACCTTTGTAGGCATACTGCTTCTTTACATGTATGAGTTGTTGCAATGTACTCTGCTTATGTAGTGGATAAAGCAACAATAGATTTCTTTTTATTCATCCAAATGCTTAGTAAAATTGTTGCAATTGTAACACATGATGTTGTAGTCCTTGAAAAATGCAAATGACTTGAAAATTATTTTGGTGAAGCCATAATAATTCTTACCATGAACCCTACAATGTACAACTTTATGACCAAAATGATTACATGAGAAACAATAACCCTTGAATAAATATTTATCTTGCCTTGGAGGATACAGGCACATGGTTTTTTCTTTGCTTTTCCTATGATGTTCCTTGTTCCTTGATGGTGTCTTGTTTTCTTCCGTATTGATTCTTCCACTTTTCAACATATCATCATAGGCATTGGACTCTTCTTATTCAATTACTTTATTTTATGCTTCTATTTATTTTGAGATTGAATCTCCCTTTTATTTCTCTTGGTCTTCTTCAAAACCAAGTCCAATATTCATAAATGGAGATCTTTGTGCTTTGATAATATCATCCAATTTTTTTGAGTTTTTCCTAAACTAATATATCTTATCATTAAATTTTTCAAGTCCCTTCCTTAGAATGATAGCTTCATGTTCTAGTCTCTCACACTCTAGTTATTTTGCCTTTAACTATTTAGCCATACCTTATTCAATTCTCCTTGCCTCTTCAACCTTTACTTTTAATTCGATGAGATCCTGAAGAAATTTTGCCTTTGTTTTCTCATCCTCTTGTACTTGAGCCTTCAATATTGATTTTTTCTTTCTAACCCTCTTTAACTCTTCAAGAGAAATAATAAGTTCCTCTTTTACATCAACTGTGGCTTCCTCTTCATCTTCTGAATATTCCTCTTCTTCTTGATCTTCAATAATATGGTCATCTTCTTTCTCTTCTATGGCCAAAAATAGAATTTCTTCTTTTTCATTATCGAAGAATATTTCAACACTACTACTAGAAGAACTTCTTTCTTATTCAACATAAAAACTCTTCTTGTGTCTTTAAAATATCTTCTTCTTATATTTTCTTTGACCGTGCCTATTTTTCTTTTCATGAATTTTTTTTCTTTCTTTCTTTTTCTTGTATTCCTTTTCTTCTTCATTGCTACTACTTCTTGCCTGTGGATAATTAGATGCATAGTGACCAAGGTTACCACAATTAAAACATTTCATAGGCTGCATACCTTTGCATTTTCTTATATCCTTATTATTCCTTTGCACAAAATGAGCTTCTTCTCCATTGCTTGATTCTTCACTTGATTCTGGTTCTTTATTTGTTGTATTATTTGAAGCTTTGAATGTTACCTGTTGATTGGATGTTTTATCTTTTTATATCCTCATCTCATAGGCTGTGAGAATCCCATGTAGCTCATCCATGCTCAAAGTTTTGAGATCTTTCATTTCTTCTATTGCTAAAACCTTCCTTCAAACCTCATGGGAGGTGACCTCAAATTTTTGTGAACAATCTTAGAGTCTTCAATACTTTCTCCAAGTCCACAAATGGTGTTGACAACCTCATCAACATGAAGTATATACCTAGCAATATCTTCCTCATATTTCATCTTCAAGTCTTCAAACTTCCTCCTATGGGTTTGAAGTTTTGCCATCTTAACCTTGTCATCTCCTTTATATGTTCTCTGTAACTTATCCCATATTTCTTTTGTCTTCATCCTTATGCTTCAGAAATCATAGTTAGTCCCATAAAACAATGGATCCATGTTTTATGAAAATCATTCCTAATGAGCCATTTATGTTCTTGTAAGATCTTCCTTCAAGTTGTTAGGATTTCATGAAGGAAATTGATTTGATACTAGTTGAAGAACACAAGGGGATGAATAATATAAGATACAAATTTTCACTTTTCAATCCAAATGATAACAACAATAATATCAATGCAGTAATGAAACAATGCACAAATCATCACACATATGAGAGACACAAATTTAACATGGTTCACCCAATATGGGCTACATCCATGGAGAAATATTGCTTATAAATTTCTCAATAAATTTTGTGGGCACCAACCCATAGGAGACATCAATCCCCTATTATAATTTTCATGGACACCAATTTATAGGAGACACCAATCCTATCAATTACATGGAAACCAATCCATAGGAGACACCAATCCCCTCTCAAGTTTGTGGAAACCAATCCACAGGAGACACCAATCCCCTATCAAGTTCATGGACACCAATCCACAGGAGACACAAATTCCCTATCAAGTTCATGGACACAAATCCATAGGAGACACAAATCCCCTCTCAAGTTCATGGACACAAATCCATAGGAGACACCAATACCCTCTATGATCATAAGTTTGTTCTAAATTATGCTCAAGTTTACTCAAAACCTACTCATAAAACCTGCTCAAATATGCTTACAAAACCTTATCAAATCTTCTCAAAAACCTGGTCATAAAACCTACTCAAATTTTCTCCAAAACCTGCACAAATGTGCTTACAAAACTTACTCACAAAACTTGCTCAAATTTAATCTCAAGTCTGCTCACAAAACCTGCTCAAATCTGCTCCAAAAACTGTACAAATATGCTTACAAAACCTGATCAAATTTTCTCTCAAATCTGATCCAAGCAATGCTCATCTATTCCCAAATATTTCATACTCATATTATCAAGTTCTTCACCTATTCTTCAATGTGTTTTCCTCAAGTAAATTAATTCAGACATATTCTATCCAAAATTCTTTTATCTTCATAAACATATAGAGAATGATATGCACTAAAAAATGCCCAATATGTTCTTCACATTCATTTTCTGGTTCTTCCACATGTCTCACATTAAAAGGTATATCTAGTCTAGCACTTGATAACTAACCTTATAATTGCTAGTTTGCACCTTCCCTTCCCTTTTGCAAATAGCTAAAAATGTCCTTCTTTTTGAATTGAATCCTTTCACATTATCCTTACACTATGTGACACTTTGAATTGCTTTAGAACAACCCTTCTATTTGAGTGAGACTATACTATTTTTCTTATTTCCACATTCACTTCAAAACCAATCACAATGCACAAATTTGTCCTTCTCATCTACTCCCAAAATCAATCATGAACAATGCACAAATTTGCTCTTCTCATATACTCCCAAAATCAATCATGAACAATGCACAAATTTACTTCCAAATCTGATCTATAACTCTTGCACATTTACTCCCAATTTCAATCAAAATAATGCACAAGTTTGCTCATAAATATGATCTATATCCTTTGCACATTTATTCTCAATTTCAACCAAAAAAATGCACATCCAATAATTCCTTATACCTCCAACCATATGACAAAAAAAATATTTTTCTTAACCAAAACCACCTGAGAAAGGAATTATATCATCATACCTCTAAATCTACCTCAATGATGATGATATTCTTTTGCATGAGCTTTCCAACCTGTTTTGACAAAAATAATTTTCCTTTTGTTTGCCCCTTCAAAAACTGGTTAGAAATTATATTTTTCTTTTTTGATTAGATATCAAATCAATCACTTTAAAAATACTTATAAAGATGCACAATAAAGCTTAAAAATAACTCCTTATATCTCCCTTTTGAAATTCTCAATATAAATATTTATTAACAATTAAACCCTTAAATATCCTTTTTCTACCATGCAAAAATACAATTTAAAAATTAACCACAATACACCTTATATCTCCTTTTTCTAATATGCCAAAAAAACAATTTTCAAATTAACCACAATACACCTTATATCTCCTTTTCTAATATGTAAAAATATAAATTTTAAATAATCATGCTACACCTTATATATCCCACTCAAATTAAATTAAACAAAAAAATTGCCCTTACCTCACATAACAAGCCCAGTGAACATGGAGGAGATTCGATCTCCAGACCTTTGCCAACACAACACCCTAGAACAGACCAGGCAACCAACTGGGCTACCCTAGCGGGTAGAATCAAACACACATCACAAACTAAATAAGTCCTCCATTATATCTTCTTCAACCAAAAATTTTTATCTCTACCAACCAAAACAACACCTGCATGGTTTTGACCCTGTAACCTTTTGCTTTGTGGTGCCTTAGTGCTAGCTAGGTGACCGACTAGGCTAGCCACCTAGATGAGACCAAAATGGTAGCATGATATATTTGTTCTCTTTTCGCTCACTTCCACAAAACATGTTATTTTCCTCCTCTTATTCTTTGCTTCGATTTTCACATGAAGGGGTATACGAATTGCACTTCAAAAACCATATTTAAAAATGAATTTGTGCTTCATATATATATGTTTGCCTTTATTACCCAAAGATGTTGATGCTTTTAAATTTCAACCACTTTATATTATAATAGTTTAAATCTTATGATTTAAATATTATAATATTAAATTTTAAATCTTTGTCCCTCTATTGTAATAATTTAATCTTTTTGTCCCAAGCTAAGTTCTTTTTCCAATACTTTATCTTAAAAATTGTGCATGAAATTCTTATAAAGTTTTTATCAAATATTATACTTGTTTTATAACTTTTTGATAGATTTTATTATATTTTGAGTTTTAGTTTCCTTTCCATGGATTTATTTATAGTTAAATCCTAGAATCATCCCTAGTTTTATAGGTTAGTGAGCACACCTTAGAGAGATCCTCATTGCTCTAATATAGGGCAGTTTTGGTAAATTTAATGGGTATTGGCCAGGGGCTTCAGCTTTGATAAAATGGATTGATAGGAGTTGGAAGTCTCCATGATTTATTCTATCATTTCTTCCCAAAGGTTTCTTCCTAGCCATTTTTTTTCTAGGGAAGAAAGAGAAAGAATCCTAAAATGGTGTCCTTGGTTTATGGGAAGAGTAGGGCTCTTCCTTACTCGTTGGTATGAAGGATTTTCACCTACAAATATAAATTTATCTCTAGTACTAGTCTAGTTTAGGATGTTTGGAGTACCCATTTAATTTTGGGAAATAGATATATTCAAGGCAATAGGTAAAACTCTAGGAGAATTCCTTGAGATTTCAGATACAACAAAAGATGGATTTTTGGCTATTTATGCTTGAATATTGGTCATGATTGATATAAGTAAAGCTTTACCAGAATTAATCATTCTTAAGTATGGGGAAAATATGTGGACCCAAAATATAGATTATGAAAACACATCTTTTAGATGTAGAAGATTTCATGAAGATAGGCATATTGAGATATCATGCCCTAAGAAGAGCCCAACAGAATCATTTGTAAAAAAATGTAAGAGAAATTTACAAATGGTTATGGATAAAGATGGTTTTAAACTTCCAAAAAATAGATCTATGAAAATAAAAGAAAAAGAATAATGTAGACTAATACGAAAATATACTAGGAGAAATTTCAATTATTTTGAGGCTTTAGCCTATGAAGAAAAAGTAGATAAAAAATTAGAGGACATAGGACAACAATTTCAACATATTAGCAAGAAACCATCTATTAATATGATCTTAATTTAAGGAAGAACATTCCTGATGAACCTAAGGAATGTGTTTCATAATATTTTGAGGACTCTCTTGAAGTACCATGCACCATTCATGAGGGAATAATTGATAAAGAGAATGCAGTTTTAGAAGGTAATACCTCTATCATTAATAAGAAAATACCAAAAAAAAAGCAAGATAAGTCAAAATCTTATATAATAGAGTCAAGAGAGGATAAATATATTGAAAAAAAAATGGTGAAAGAATATTGAGGAATATAATAATAAGGCCCACTCGTGATATAGGTAAGACAAAACTCGTGATATAGGTAAGACAAAAAGAGGAAAACCCTCAAATTATCAAGCAAGATCCAGGGAAGCAAGAGCTAACATAGAGAAAGGAACACAAACTAAGTTGGTTGATCTTCTCTTTACCAAACAACAAAATGATATTGGTAATACGCAAGATGGGCCAAAAGCCTGTAAAGAGATATGATTATCATATAATGGAATATAAGGGGTGCTAATGCCCCCTCAAAGCATAGGTGTATTAGGAACCTATGTTTAAGTAATAAACCTGATATTCTTTGTTTCCAAGAAACTAAAATGATAAAAGAAGAAGTTTTTAAAACTATGAAAGTAGTTTGGGCAACATGTGAATGGGATGCTATGGATTCTAAAGAAGCAACAAGGGAAATTTTAACTTGTTGGAATCCTTATATAACCTCTTGTGTAACCATTTTTTAAACTAGGTATTGGATATCCTCTTTAGTCACTTTCTATTTTGTTGATATTCACTTCATCCTTATCAATGTGTATGGTCCTACAACTCAGTCAGGTAGATTAGAAGTTTAGAGTGGGATTGAGGCCTTTATGAGAAGTAAATACCAAGAAACCCATTTCATGATCATTGGAGATTTTAATGCCATTACCAATCTAAATGAAAAATTTAGGGGAATTAGGAAATTGATCCAAAGTATGAAATATTTCTCTGCTTTTTTTCAAAACAACAATCTTTGGGAAGTTAAGTTTGAAGAAGATAACTATACTTGGACCAACAACAGGAGAGGCCAAAACCTAATAGCAAAAAAATTAGATAGATTCATTCTATCAGATCATTGGCTGGATGAAGGAACTTGTGCTAAAATTAATACCTTAACAAGGATTGGTTTAGATCATTGGCCAATAAGAGTTAAAATGATGGTTAGTGAATTCAAAAAAATATCATATTTTAAATATGAGTAGATGTGGGAAGACCATCATTAATTTTTTGATATGATAGCTCAAACATGGAATTCTTTAGGTAATGGTGGGTTGTATGCTCTTCCAAACCAAATTAAAGCTATGACATCTTAAAAGAATGGAACAAGAACACCTTTGGAAACATTTTTGAGAAGAAAGAAGAACTAAAATATAAACTCTCAAAATTCCAAAAAGGTGATGAAAATAATACAAGCTAAGAGGAAAGGGAGTTGCTTAGTGAATATCATAATATTTTGAGTAAGGAAGATAAATTCTAGAGATTAAAATCAAGATAGAATTGGTTAAAATGGGATAAAAATACAAAGTTTTTTCATAGGATGGCTATAGTACAAATATCTTCTAGAATTGGTAGAATTAAATCAATAAAAGGGGTTTGGATTGAAGATCAAAGTGAAATTAGAAAAGAGGCTAAGTATTTTTTTCATAATATTCTAGGTTCAGAGGAGACCGAAGTTCTTAATGATAAACTTCTTCAAGATGTTCCTTCAATTATAACAAATGAAGACAATAGGAAACTGATGGAACCTATTACTCTAGAAGTTCATTTAGCTCTTTTCTCTTTTAATAAGGATAAATCCCATGGTCCATATGGGCTTTCTGAAACTTTTTACCAACAAAATTGGGATATAGTGAAGGATTATTTATTGGTGGTAGTGGAACAGTCTCGGGTAAAACAATACAGTCCTTATTAAATAAATGTAACTTATCTTACCCTAATTCCAAATTAGAAGGATGCTGAATTGTTTGATTTTTTTAGACCCATAATCCTATGTAATATGGCTTATAAGATTATTTTCAAAGTGATGGTGAATAGATTAAGGCCATTGTTAGAAAAAATTATTTTATAAGAGCAAGGAGGTATTGTGAAAGGGAGACAAATTTTGTATGGGATCATAGTAGCTCATGAAGTTAAACATTCAGTAGCTTCAAGAAAAGAGAAAGCTATGATCTTAAAACTTGATATGAGTAAAGCCTATGATAGGGTTAAATGAATTTTTCTTTTTGCAGTTTTAGATAAGTTTGGTTTTGGTAAGAAATGGGTTGGATGGATTAAATATTGTGTCTCTATAGTTTCTTATTCATTGTTGGTCAATGGGTTAGTGCCAGATTATTTTAAAATGAAGATCGACCTTAGATAAGGAGATCTTATATTTCCTTATTTGTTTATTATTATGGCAATATTTTTGAGTAGAAACTTGAAATAAGGCTTACAAATATGGTTTTATACGTGGACCTAAGGTTAGTAATAACATCGATAACATCACCCATAAATAGTTTGTATAAGATACAACCCTTTTTGGAAGGGCAAGGATAAATGAGGCCAGAGCTTTGAATAACTTTTTAAAAGAGTATGAAATAGCTTTAGGGTAAAACATTAATAGGACTAAATCCAAAATTTACTTTCTTAACACTCCTACTAATATCAAAGAAAGAATTTATAGGTTGCTTCAAATAGAAAAGGTAAATTTACTAGAAACTTACCTAGGGATGTCTTTATTTTAGGGGAGAATGAGGATAGATTTATGGAATCCAGTTATTAGTAAAGTTTAAAATAAAATTCTAGCTTGGAAAGGTAGATGGTTATCATTAGTAGGAAGAGTGCAGTTAATTAAGTCAGTTTTAAAAATCATTCCAACATATTATATGTCTTTGTATTCTATATCAAAATCAATTGAAAAAAGTTTAATATTTAATATGCGATCATTTTTATGGTCAGGTTTACATGATAAAAGAAAATTTTCTTTGGTGAAATGGAGCAAATTGTGTGACAAAAAAACTAGGGGAGGTCTTGGTTTAAGAGCTCTTACAGATGTAAACTTAGCTCTTAGGGGAAAATTTATCTGGAGATTGTAAAAAGAGAGTCAAAGAAAATGGGCAAGAATTCTTATAAGTGTGTTGATCCCAATGACCCAAGCTTAATATTTACTACTTTCTCTCTTCCAAATATTTCTTCTCTTTGGAATGGTTTAAAAAGTATATTGATCTTATGATTAAAGGTTTAAGATGGGTGGTGGGAACTAGAGAAAAAAATCTATTTTGATGGATACTTGGTGTGATAAAAAACCACTCAATTTAGATCCAGTTTTGAAACCTTGGATGAGATTGCTTCAAGACAAATACGGTGATAGAGTTTCAAATATTTTGTACAAGGATCAAGAAGAAAGATACAAATGGAAAGAATAATTTTTTACAAGTATACAGGACATTGATGCTAGGAGGAAATTGAGTAGAAAGATAAAAACTATAATTATTTCGAGAGGTGCCAAGGATAAATTTATTTGGTAGTTGAATAGCTCAGGAGAATACACAACAAGAAGTGGATATAATGTTCAACACAAACATAATAATAATATCACTAGAATTTGGAGAGATATTTGGGATAGCCCAACCATTCCTAAAGTTAAAATTTTTATTTATCTAGTAGATCATAGAAGAATTTTATTCAGGGATAATATTATGAAAAGATATTTTCATGGTCCCTCTAAATGTGTTTTTTGTAATAAGGAGGATGAGAGAATTGACCATCTCTTAGGACATTGCTCAATTATCTAGAATCTATGGCAATGGATTCTTAATATTTTTGGTAAATGCATGGTTATGAATATAAAATTTGAAGATTGGTTAAAGCAATGGCAGAGCACTTATAAAAGTGAGGCTTTACAAACAATATGGGATATATCAAAAGATACAATACTTTGGACTATATGGGTAGAAAGGAATAGAATAATTTTTAAAGGAAAGGAAAGTAATTTAGAGGTAATGAAAAAGAAGATATGTTTAGCCATAGAGAAGTCTAAACCAACCCTATCAAGTCACCCAATCTCTAATTTGGAAGCAAAGAGTCTTGATAGATGGAGTAAATTCATTAAATGGATTTATAATATTGGGTATGAGAGAAGAAAAAGTAAGGTAAACAATATAAAGTGGAAACCACCAGATGTGGAGTGGGTTAAGTTGAATTTTTATGGAGCATATAAAAGAAACCTGGGACCAGTAAGAGGAGGAGGAATAATTAGAAATAATATAGGAGAGATTTTGTCTCATTATGCTTTCAATTGTGGATTTAAGACAAATAATGAAGCTGAAACTTGGGCAGCTTTAGAAGGGTTAAAAATATGTAAACAAATTAAATGGAATAGATTTTGTATGGAAGATGATTCTGTCATGGTAATAAATGCAATTTTGAGGAAAGCAAAGGCTCCATGGAACATACAGGAGATAATTGTGGAAATTCAAGATCTTTTTAAAGAGTTTGAAGAAATCAGGTTTACACATATATTAAGGGAAGGAAAAAAATGTGTAGATAAGCTAGCCAATAGAGGGGTTTTGGTTGAGGATCGTGAAGTTAACACTTCCTTTCCATGGTTAGAGGAAGTAGAAATTTTAGTTGAAGTCGACAAAAATTGTTGATTGCCTAAATCATTTAATGGTTAAGATTTACTTTAATATTTCCCATTGGTAATATCTATATTATTTTGTAACAATAATGTGTGTTCATTTAGACTATTTATTATAATATTTGTGGTTGTACTTGTGTTTCAGGAAGGGAAATAACAATCTAGATTTGGTAAAGCAGATTATGTTAGTGTGATGTTATGGAAATATTACTCTACTAAGGTGCAACGCATAGATAGTAGAGGTGAAGTTTTGGCATTGTGAAGGCTGCTATAGAAAAATGTCAAGAAAGATACTAAATTTTGGAGTAATTGTATTCATACAAAAATTTGAAAATATCCAAAAAATGAAAATCAAGAATTCAAATATTTTATATAAAATGATGTAGGTTTCTAACTATAGCATCTCAATTGAGATGAGAAGTGTATCTATTTGTAATATCTCAGTATCTAAAGAAGAGAGATGTAATTTTTTAAGGGTGGGGGAACCGAGTATGACCCCTTTTTATCAAGAAAAAAATATTATAATATAAAGTGGTTTAAATTTAAAAGTATCGACATATATGGGTAATAAAGGCAAACATATATATGAAGCATAAATTCTTTTTGAAATATGATTTTTGAAGCGGAATTCATATACCCCTTAGTGCAAAAATTGAAATAGAGAAAAAAAATAACACATTTTGTGATAGTGAGTGAAAAGAGAACAAATATATTGTGCTGCCATTTTGGTCTAGTCTAGATGGCTAGCCCAGACGGTCTCCTAGCTAGCACTAAGGCACCATGGAGCAGTAGGTTATAGGGTCAAAACCGTGCATGCACTATTTTGGTTGGTAGATAGATAGAATGTTTTGGTTGAAGAAGATATAACAAAGGACTTATTTGGTTTGTGTTGCATGTTTGATTTTACCCACTGGGGTAGCCCAACTGCTTGTCCATTCTATGTTAGAGCGTTGTGTTGGCAGAAATCAGGAGATCGAATCTCCTTCGCATTCACTAGGCTTTTTATGTGAGGTAAAGATAAATTTTTTTTGTTTAATTTAATTTGAGTGGGAGATATAAGATGTAGCGTGATTATTTGAAATTTGTATTTTTGCAGGTTATAAAATGAGATATAAGGTGTATTGTGGTTAATTTGAAAATTGTATTTTTGGCATATTAGAAAAAGAAGATATAAGGTGTATTGTGGTTAATTTTTAAATTGTATTTTTGCATGTTAGAAAAAGGAGATTTAAGGGTTTAATTGTTAATAAAGATTTATATTGAGAATTTCAAAAGGGAGATATAAGGAGTTATTTTTAAGCTTTATTGTGCATATTTTTAAGGGTTTTTAAAGTGATTGATTTGATATCTAATCAAGAAAAGAAAAAAAGAATTGCTAACCAATTTTTTAAGAGGGAAACAAAAAGAAAAATATTTTTGTTAAAACTGGTTTGGAAAGCTCATGCAAAAGAAGATCATCATCATTGAGGTAGATTTAGAGGTATGGTGATATAATTCCTTTCTCAGGTGGTTTTGGTTAAGGAAAATATTTTTGTTGTCATATGGTTGGAGGTATAAGGAATTATTGGATGTGCATTGTTTTGGTTGAAATTGAGAATAAATGTGCAAAGGATATAGATCAGATTTGTGAGTAAACTTGTGCATTATTTTGATTGAAATTGGGAGTAAATGTGCAAGAGTTATAGATCATATTTGGAAGTAAATTTGTGCATTGTTCATGATTGATTTTGGGAGTAGATGAGAAGAGCAAATTTGTGCATTGTTCATGATTGATTTTGGGAGTAGATGAGAAGAGCAAATTTGTGCATTGTTCATGATTGATTTTGGGAGTAGATGAGAAGGACAAATTTGTGCATTGTGATTGGTTTTGAAGTGAATGTGGAAATAAGAAAAATAGTATAGTCTCACTCAAATAGAAGGGTTGTTCTAAAGCAAGTCAAAGTGTCACATAGTGCAAGGATAATGTGAAAGGATTCAATTGAAAAGAAGAAAATTTTCAGCTATCTACAAAATGGAAGGAAAGGTGCAAATCAACAATTACAAGATCAGTTATCAAGTGCTATACTAGAGCTACCTTTTAATGTGAGACATGTGGAAGAACCAGATAATGAATGTGAAGAACACATTGGGAATTTGTTAGTGCATATCATTCTCTATATTTTCATGAAGAAAAAAATTCTAGGTAGAATATGTCTGAATTACTTTACTTAAGGAAAACACATTGAAGAATAGGTGAACTTGATGATATCAGTATTTGGGAATAGATGAGCATTATTTGGATCATTTTTGTGATCATATTTGAGAAAATATTTGAGCAAGTTTTGTAAGTAGATTTGTACAATTTTTGGAGCAAATTTGAGTAGGTTTTATGAGCATATTTGAGCAAGTTTTATGAGAAGGTTTTATAAGCAACTTTGTGCAGGTTTTAGAGCATATTTGAGCAAGTTTTATGAGAAGGTTTTGGATCATATTTGAGCAAGTTTTGCAAACATATTTGAGTAGGTTTTATAAGTATGTTTTGAGAAAACTTGAGTAGAGTTTAGACCAAACTTGTGATCTGAGAAGAGATTGGTGTCTCTTGTGGATTGGTGTCCACGCACTTGAGAGGGGATTTGTGTCTCCTGTGGATTGGTGTCCATGAATTTGAGAGGGGATTGGTGTCCATGAACTTGAGAGGGTATTGATGTCTCCTATGGATTAGTGTACATGAACTTGAGAGGGGATTGGTGTCTCCTATGGATTGGTGTCCATGCACTTGAGATAGGATTGGAGTCTCTTGTGGATTGGTGTCCATGAATATTATAATAGGATATTGGTATCTCCTATGGATTGGTTCCCATGAATTTTTGTGAGAAATTTATAGGTAATATTTCTCCGTGGATGTAGCCCATATTGGTTGAACCATGTTAAATTTGTGTCTCTCATATGTGTGATGATTTATGCATTGTTTCATTACTACATTGATATTATTATTGTTATCATTTGGATTTAAAAGTGAAAAGTTTTATCTTATACTATTCCCCCCCTCTCAATATAAGTTTGTGTTTTTCAAACTAGTTATACTTCTTATACCTCCAGATAGAGCCATGGTTATGTGGGAGCCACCTCCAATTGGTTGGCTGAAGTTGAAATTTGACGGTGCATCTAAAGAGAATCTAGTTCCTACAAGTATTGGAGGGATTGTAACAAACCATGATGGCTTGATAATTTTAACCTTTGCTGATAATTTGGGTCATCAAACCATTCACTTTATCAAAGCCAAGGCCCTATTCCAAGGAGTTTCTCTATTGGATTATATAAGTTACAGGAAACTAATCATTGAAGGGGACTCTTTTAATATTATAAATATGGCAAGAGGGGTTTAATATTCTACCTGGACTATTTTGAATCTTCTTCTAGAAGTTCAAAGATACATCCAAAATTTGGAAGAGGTTCAGATTAAGCATACATACAGGAAAGGTAATCGAGTGGTTGATATATTGACTAACAAAGGAGTTATTTAAAATGGTTTAGTGGTGTGGTGAGATAATTTCCTAGCACATATTGCTTCTATAGATAATGATATCATACACAATTAGCCTTTGCTTCACTCTGATCAAGTTTTTGTTTATGACTTGGTTGCAAAACTTGGGGGTGCTTGTTGATTTTGGGTTTTAGCACCAAATTTCATATCTTCAAGCTATTGTTTCCTCCCTACAAGTCACAATCTCCAATGCAAAAGAAAATTCTTGCCCTGATGGGCTTGCAGGTCTAGGAAAGCAATGACTGCATGGGGGAGAATGGAACTTGTGCATGTATCAATTTGTGGTTAAGGTCATTTTATTGATCTGTGTTCAGTTGGCTATCTCTGATATCCTGATTTGGTTTCAATTTTTTTTAAGTATTAAATTATGTATGGTCTTGCCTATGTACTGGTTTGACTTTAGAAGGGCTAACTCTTATGATTGACCATTCCTCAATTATTATCGAATGTAAGTAATTTCGATTCCCTCTTTTTGGGTGGGGCTTAGTCTCTTTTGTACAAGGTTTGGAGATCCTTTCAAAACACCATCCATATAATAAAAAAAATTGAATAGAATACTATTTTAATTATCAAAAGTAGGAGGTTCGAGGTGTAGACCAGTTTGTTCGACCAAACCTCATAAGGGGGGTGGAGGTCCAAGGTTGAAATCTCGGGTCTCACCGAACTGAATTCTTGTCCCTTTTATGATGCTTTCAGTGGCATAAAAGGTTTAAAATGATTGTGGCATGGTGGTTATAGGGGCGAATTGTGCAAAGAACTGTGTGGTAGATTTTGGGATGTACAACACAGAATACTGTTACAGCCATAAAAGCTAAACAACTTGCCTAAATTCGTGGAGGCTACTGATTCCACCATGTAAATTCAAAAAAAATATCAAAATTAGGAAAATAGTTAATAGATGAAAATTAGGTTCAAGCATTGTATCTTACATCACATGTGCATGCATTGGGATGTATATTTGAAGGATGAAGAATTGGATTTTGTTAACTAGACCATATGTACAGGCATTGGGATGTAGAGTTGAAAGATGAAGAATTGAGCTTTATTAACTAGACAATATATGCATGTATTGAGATGATTGACTATGGATAATTTAGACATCATACAATATTATTTATTTAAAAATAAAAAAAATATCTAACTATTTTATAATTATTTTCATATCCACAAAAAACATACAATCAATACATTTTGTTATATTTCAAAAAGATTTTAAAATTTAATAAATATTAAAATATTATATTTTGATTTTATTTAAAAATAATAATAGACATACATTAAAAAAATCACTTAAAACCATATTAAAAAAAATTAGACTCTCTTATCTACCTGACTACTTCACAACCATCATTTTTTTATATACAAGCTCATTCACACACCTAAACACACACCACATACCACATGATCTCCTAAAAAAACAATATATTTTAAATCACTAACTTCTATTTTTTTTTTTTAAAGTTGATTTATCGATGCTTACTTTAATTAGAGTGTACTAATCTCCCTAGATAGAGTTTTGGACCAGTTGTAGTGCATTGCCCTACTAAGCATGCACCTTCCCTATTCAGTTCTCTATACACATGCCAAAAAGTAAAATCTTCACTTCAATCCACAACTTCTTTTAATTTGAAAGAAAATGGATTATACAATCATGATTTCCATCCCAAAAACCAAACATCCAGTTTATTACATCTACTGAGTCTCCATAAATTTGAATTTTTTGTATTTATTTTGATTCTATCAATTGAACCAACAATTTGAGGGCTATAATTTTAGCATAATTATTAGAACCTTCTTCCACTATAGTCTTGAATTTTAAATAATGAGAGCCAAAAATATATAGTAATATTTTTTATCCACAAACTCTAGGGACCCCTGTCTAGCCCCATAAAAAAATATCCAAGCCGCTAATTTATCAATACTTGGAGGGATGAATTATTTTTTTATATTTTTTTGTTGTTGTAACCTTACAATTATTATTGATGACATGAAAAGCAATAACCATGGAAGAAATATTGAAACCTGTCTGATTTCTCTCATTGTTTTTTCTATGATGGACCTTGGTCCATGATGATGCTTTGTTTTCTTCCTTCTTGATGCTTCCACTTCTCAATAAATTAGCATAGGTCTCAGACTCTTCTTTAATTATTTTATTTGATACCTCTTTTCATTTTGAGCTTGAATTCTCCTTTTATTTCTTTTTACTTTCTTCAAATCCAAGTCTAGTCTTTATAACTGAAGATCACTGAGCTTTGATAATATCATCCAAGGTTTATGTGCTTTTCTCAAACCTAATATTTTGTTATAGCTTATCATAATATTTTTCCACTTCCTTCCTCATAGAGAGAATATCATGTTCTAGTTTTTCACATTCCAACTCTTTTGCCTTTAACTGCTCAATCATAACTTCTTCAATTCACTTTGCCTCTTCAATTTTAACTTTTAAGTCAATGAGATCTTGCAAAAACTTTACCTTTGTCTTCTCATCCTCTTGTACTTGAGTCTTCAATCTTGAGTTCTTCTTTCTAAGCCTCTTCACCTCTTTAAGATAAAAAACAAGTTCCTCTTCTATGTCCACTATGGCTTCCTCTTCATTTTCTAGATCTTTCTCCTTTTATTGGTTTTTGACAATAGGAGTATCTTCTTTCACCTCCATAGCCATGTGTGTTCTTGTAATAATTTCATTAAAGCGGTTAGGCTTTCAAAAAAGAATATGCTCTGATACCAATTGAAGAAACACACACTTATACTGAGAGGGGGGTGAACAGTATAAGATAAAAATTTTATTTCTAAAACAATAACTGCAATAACATGAATACAATAATTAATCAATGCACAAAAATCCACACACACGAGAGAAAAATATTTTACGTGGAAACACTCTTTCAGGAGAGAATCATAGAAAAATATTTCTTGTATAACTTCAATAAAATTCATAGGCACCAACCCATAGGAGATACCAATCATCTTACAAAAGCGTAGGCACAAATATATAGGAGACACCAATCCTCTTACACAAGGTAGAGGCACCAACCTATGGGAGACACCAATATCCTTGTACAAAAGCGTAGGCACCAACCTACGAGAGACACCAATATCCTTATACAAAAATGTAGGCACAAACCTATGTGAGACATCAATCTCCTTGAGGTACCAACCTCAGATCTGAAGGCACCAACCTTAAAATACAAAAATAATAAAAAACTTACATAGGTCTGCTCCTAAATATTATAATTAAGGTCATCAACTTATATTCACAAATCTGGTCAAAACTTCTCTCAGTTTTGCTCCAAAATCTGATCATTAATGGTATCCAGGACTGCACATAATTCTATCACAAGGTCTTTTTGTATCTGCACTCTAATATTTGCTCATCAAGATATTAGAATCCCTATTGTACCTTGTTTTTACTCACACAGCCATTTGACGTAGGCCCATTGCCATTGACATTGTCACTACCAGAACTCCATGCTACTATGACTTCCAACTTTGCTATCTCTTCTTATACCCTTAAAATATACATGGGTTGGAAGTCCCTAACTGAAATGACTTCCTCAAACCTTGATCCAAATATTTCCTTGTATGCCAAATTTTTAATCTAGAACCCTAGAATATATCAGTGGACTTTCCCTCTACAAACCATGAAATATCTATAAGCTATGGAAATTGTCTACATACCTTCATCATATAACATCATCTTAAACACATCACAACCAATGAATCTGATTAAGAAAAAATCTTAACTTATAAACTTTTACCCACAATTCTATGATCTCTAGCAACATTGGGTTCTCCTGTGTGATGTAGCTCATTTTTCATAGTTTCCCATACATTCAACGTCTCAACTGTTCTACAACTCAATTCACTGCAAACCTCCTCATCTACTATATCTATGACTTTCACTATCCCTGTATAAAAAATTTACGCACCATCTTCATCATGGTTTGACCAGTCTCTAGCACCTACAATGACTCCTCCAATGTTCATGCACTCATCTGCACTTTTTTATCTTGAAGACATTAATCAAAATCATCATTTGAAATGAACTTTAGCCTTGTATTTATATGCAAACTTTCATCTTCTTGCTTTTGGCACCCAAGAGGTAATCCCAATCAAAATAATTATATTTATAATTGAAACATCACTTAACTTGGGTGCTACAACCTTATTAACACTTTATAATAAATGCATATGATATAATTTGCAAGCCTTATATTTAAATATTATGGTGCTAATATTTAATTCTTATATTTAAATATTAACCCTTGAAAATATATCTGCCTTGAATAATTTGCCCAAGCATGCCACCGTTTGCCAACAAAATACATTTGAGGTGCCTTGATCCCATACATTTAGAGGTGCCTTGATCCCATACATTTGGGGCACCTTGATCCCATACATTTGGAGGTGCCTTGATCCCATACATTTGGAGGCACCTTGATCCCATACATTTGGAGGTGCCTTGATCCCATACATTTGGAGGTGCCTTGATCTCATACATTTGGAGGCACCTTGATCCCATACATTTGGAGGATCCTCGATCCCATACATTGGAGGCACATTGCTCCTGACAGTGCCTTACTCTTGACGATGCCTTGCTCTCGATGATGCCTTGCTTCTTTGACATCAATGACAACTCAATAATGAATAATTATAACAAGACCTTCCTCATCTTGAAAAATGATTACATTACTAGATAACCATACTCCCAAAAACACAAACAATGAGAAAGCTATAAAACCTTTGTAAGACCTATTTTCAAACCAATATTTTAAGCACTCTCCTAAGGAGTCTTATTTCCATCCTTTTGGAAGCTTTGATTGTGTTATAACCTTCCTCCAAACATATCTAGTAAAGGAGCAAGCAACTAATAAATAGTCAAAATTTTCATTGTTTGAATTACATAAATGACTCCTTTCTAGACCATTTCAATTCTTCTTTTGTAAAACCTTCCATGTTAGAAACTTATTTTTCATTGAAATCCATAGGAATAGTCATGTCTTCCATGGGGATTTTTGCTTCTAGATTCTCTTCCACCACCATGCTGGATTGTCATTATTATCTTCCACTATAGTATTATACTCTAAATTTAGAGTATCCTTCCCCATAGATCCATTATTTTTCAAACCAATTAATCAATTTCCTTTTACAACTTGATATGTCTAGCTGTAAGTCTTCCTACATTTTCTTCCCACTAGTGTGCCTCCTAACCTTGAATCCCTAACACTATTGCTTCCTTCCATCCTTGAATCCAATTTGTAGAATATTTTGGATCCGTTTCTTGGGTGAGATTTCCAATCCCCTAAGATCTTAAGGTCCAAATTACATTATTTGGTAGTCTGTGCATATCACCACAACCAATCCAAGGGTCTAATCCTAGTCTTATCCTTGAACCATCCCCTATTTTCTAGGTAAGCTAATCATCTACAATATAAAATGTTTGAATCATTCCATTCCAACATATTAAAACATTATGGGTTTGCTTCATTGGGGCCCTTATCCACTCCTCAACTATGAGTGGCTCTAAATACTTTTCATGTATGACCTTATTCCATAAGATTTCCTTTGATATTATCTTTCAAACACACTTTGCTACTAGAGCCTTACTAAATAGGAAGATGTTTTTAAGTCCCCATCCTCAATTTTCCTTGGGCTTGGCTAAGGATTATCAGTTAACCAAGGTAATACCTTCCCTTTCGATTTTCTCTATCCATAAGAACCTATAGCTTAATTGTCTAATTTTTTCCAAAACTCCTTTTAGTATATGATCCAAATATTGCCAATATACTAGTCTTACCTCCAACATAGACTTGACCAAAGTCAATATCTTCATCCCAAAGAGAGCCATTTGTTTCACCATGTATTAATTCTTCTCTCCACATTTATTATCAACCAATTCTAGTCTTTTTTAGTGCAGTCATTAGGTTTTAAAAAGAATCCTATATATTTAAAACCCTCTTGAAGATGAAATATGTTAAAGGAGAAAATTTTACTCAATATTACGATTTTATTCTAATACATATAGTTAAAATAGATGCTTGACTTATGTGCATTAATCCACATACCTATTGCGAGACAAAACATATCTAAATATTGTTTTAAATTTTCTATAGTTCTTACTATTTTATCTATGAAAAGGAGAACATCTACAAAAAGTAGATGGGTGACTTCCACTGTTCTACCTATTATAATTCCCTTTAATGCTCCTTCCCTCTTGGATTATATAATAAGCCTACTTAATCCCTCAACTACCAAAATAAATAATAGTGATGACAAAGGGCAGCCTTGTCTAATACCCTAAAAAGCTTTGAATAATTGATAGGTTAATCCATTAATCAAAACTGCAAAAGAAATAGAACAAAGGTATCCCATAATCCAACTCACCATATCCACATATAATCCAATATGAGTAAGTATCATAATTAAAGACAACCAATTTGATTTATCAAAATCCTTGGAGGGATCCAAATTCATCACCATTGCTTTTAGTTTATTTGATTTTATAGTATGAAGACTTTCTTGAGCAGCACCAATTACTTCATGATTTTTTCTACCTTGTAGGAAACTGAATTGCTCAATATATAGAAGCATAGAAGAATCTTCTAATTCTTAGTGCCATTATTTTTGCTATGATTTTATACACATAGTTACACAAAGAATTGGGCCTAAAATCATAAAATGAAGAAGGATTGTCCTTTTTTGGAATAAGAGCAATGAAGGTAGAGTTGAAGACTACATTTACCCTTTCTTTTAGTCTATACTCCTCCATAACCTTGATTATGTTAGACTCGAAAAGGTCATAGATCCCGAGAAAGAATACCATAGTCCACCCATAAGGTTTTAGACTCTTATCTCTCTAGAAGGAGGTTAAAACAACTTTGAGATCCTCCTTTCAGACTTCCTTAATCAACTCACTTTTGGCTTTCTCGTCTATAAATATAGGAAAGAGAAGCTATTTTAAAAAATTTAGCTATATTAACTTCACTAGGATCCTTTTATATTTGACAAAACTTCCATGTTTGTTATTCCTTTAAAGGAGGATACTTTAATTCCATATTGTCCCTATAGATTTACCACTGCAGTAAGCTTGCAACTATTGCATATAGTTCAATTTTTAAAATAATATAACATTTTTTATTATTTTAAATGGGTTATATTTCCATTTGTATTATATCACCATCACATAATGACATTACAATAACTTAGTTAATGTGCATGTATTTCTTGATAAGATTAGAATCTTAGTCTCTTCTTATAAGCCTTCTATTATGTATAACTAGTTATTTAATGTGTTAGGTTATGTTGATATATGTACCCAAATTTGGTTTCTTATGCCATTGTGGATAAAAATATTCAATACTAGGCATGCTTTCCCTTGTAAACTGCTCATCTTATAAATGGATGGTCATTCAAACCATTTATCAATTGCAGAAACAACATTGCTTATGTTGTTGGTTGATTGTATGATATGAAATACAACTAAAATATATTAAAGAAAGATGCTCCAAATAGCTTAAGTTTGTTAAAATTGAAGGAATTTATTGTTGTTTATTGTAGGTGGTTGACCTTGTTGTTAATCCTATCTAATATTTTGAATATAGTTATAGGTAATAAATTATCGATTTTGTAGTACACTCTAGAAATGAGTGGAATAAACACATTACCCAAAAAATAGAGATAGAACATATGAAGAACATACACAATATAAGGGTGTCTATAGACTCCAAAACAACCTCACTAAATCAAAATTACACTCTAATTGATGATTAAATGGTTGGTAGAAAGGGGTATAGATACCCAAATATAATACCTTCAGGTAAAGGTTAAGAAACCTACCTTCAGGCTAAAGAATAAAATATCCTAGTAAGTTCACCTATACAAGGTGTATAATGGTTGAAAAGGCTATAAAAATAATATACAAAAAATTAGTTGTGGCCTCAAGAAAAGCTTAAAATCACATATTCCAACATCCTAATTAATCTAAATGGGGGACATAAAGATAGAACCTTGTTAGTCATCCCCTTTAAGTAATAATCTCCTAGTCTAAGGCACACTTAAAACCACATAAAAGGCATCTCAAGCATGAACTTGGTTAAGACATTTTTTATTTTTCCTTTTGATGACACGTACACTAAATCAATCATCTCGAGCATAAATCCACCACACATAGTGCATCAAATATTTAATATGATTGATCTACTAATAAAATATTGGATCGAAGATAATCTTATTTGAATTCTTATTGTTACATTAAATGGTGATTAGAAACTATTAGGGAATAACCACTCATAAATCATGATAATCCTTTAGAGATGCTTATCATACTCATTAGCAACAAAATAGTTACCTTTTAAAGAAAGTAAAGATATAGCAGACTTTCATCTACAACACTAAGAGACAAGGCTAGGTTCAAGATAAAAAATAAACCTGAGAGTCGATTGCCACTAGTCCAAATCATTTATTGAATTTCATTTAAAAATATTATAAAAATTAGAGATGCTTCAACTAAATAGTAAATACCCATATGGCATATACCTCTAATGTATAGAAGAATCTATTTAAAATATCGAATGACTCTCATAGGGTGCCTGCATATACTTAGCATCCATCAAAGAAGTAGTGTACTATACATAAAAGAAAAAAACAATCACTAGTATTCAAGGGAGGATCCTTGTCAGATGGGTTACCCCACCCAGATTGAGTGTCTAGTTATTCTGGAAGGGGTTATTCTCAAGGGAGTTGATTATGATGATTGGGAAGGGAAGGAAAAACTTTTGCCATCAAATCAAGTGTGTTTACCCAATGGTCAAGCAAATTATGTAAGTGCTCTACCTCAAGTGTCACCTTGTTGGATAATTCTATGGAAACATTGAGATTAGAAAATATATCAAGAAAAAAAATCTATAATCTAAAATTTTTCTAGATTTAATCAATTCTTATAGGTATACTAGTCATATCCCCAAGAAGAACCATATTCCAATAAAATCTCCTTAGTCTAAATGGTTAGAAGAAGTAATGAATCCAAGTCCATGCTACTTGGGCTATGGGGAAAAACCAAAATAAATACTTAATAAACTCTCAACACTAACAAAAGGGGTATTCATGGTTTCTCTCCCCTAAGTGAACTAGTCATTCCACAAATGGTGATCCATAGAAGAGCAAATTGTAGGAGAAGTGAGCCAATTTGTCTCTAGAGCTAAATTTCAAATAGATAAAAATTTGTATTGCCAATCCATGTTAGAGGACTAATGACACCAACAAGAATTGAGCATGGGCATGATGGGTAGATTATGGGAGAGCCAATAATACCCATTTTTATATTTATAGTTTTTGAAAGGAATTTTTGGATACCACTTACAATATTTCTACCAAGGTTGAGTGCATTTGACCTTAATTTTGTGAAGCATATCATAGGGGATCGCCTCCTAGATTTCCTAGAAGGTCTCATTGTATTTCTCTTGGAGTTCAAACTAGGATTTGGCTTCAAGCTAAGACAACCAATTTTTGATATGGCTAGAGAAAATATTATACATGGACTTTAACCTCTATAAAAAAAATGTAGCGCTTTATTCCAAGGGATTTTATCTAAAGTTTGGTCTTCATGCATGATAGTGGAGGACCACCAAATTGAATAAAGTTTGAAAGATAATATGGTATGCAACCCATTTGCATTCCACTAAAGCTAGGGCTTAAAAACCTCCAAGGCCTTCCAAATACTTTTGGCAACTAGCATGCCTTGAATCTGAAGCACTTTTACAACTAGAAGTGAGTGAAACCCAAACCCTTTCTAGGCTTTTCTCCCATATGGGGTGCCTAAATAAATGAAATTCTAGAGCAAAATTTCTTAGGATTCATTATCCTACATAGCTATTATGATGCATTTGGCACAAAGAGCTATCTCTTGCCTTTGGGTATCCAAAAGAACTAGGCCTCTAGATTCCCTTGGAGGGAAACACAACTGCTAGGTCACCCTATGGAAACCTTTCATGTCTGCTAGAAAATATCACAAAAATTCACAAAGGATCTTCTCCAGTTTTTTGTAAGAGGCTTTGGAAGAGTCCCAAAATGAAGAATAATAGACATGAGTAGCTGCTAGAGTCTTAGAATAAACTTGAAATTTGTCAACTAAAGAAATAAACTTAGAAAGCCACTTATGAATCATATGTTCTGATACATCTAGAATAGCTTGAATTTCTAAACAAGTTTGGGCAAGGTAGATAATTATCCCAACAAGTGACTTGTCTAAGATAGCATCCATCAAAGTAGTGTACTATACATAAAAGAAAAAAACAATCACCAATATTCAAGGGAGGATCCTTGTCAGATGGGTTACCCCACCCAGATTGAGTGTCTAGTTATTTTGGAAGGGGTTATTCTCAAGGGAGTTGATTATGATGATTGGGAAGGGAAGGAAAAAATTTTGCCATCAAATCAAGTGTGTTTACCCAATGGTCAAGCAAATTCTATAAGTGCTCTACCTCAAGTGTCACCTTGTTGGATAATTCTATGGAACATTGAGATTAGAAAATAGATCAATGTTATAGTATTTCCAAATGTGAAAAAAAATCTATAATCTAAAAATTTTCTAGATTTAATCAATGCTTATAGGTATACTAGTCATATCCCCAAGAAGAACCATATTCCAATAAAATCGCCTTAGTCTAAATTGTTAGAAGAAGTAATGAATCCAAGTCCATGCTACTTGGGCTCTGGGGAAAAACCAAAATAAATACTTAATAAACTCTCAAAAATAACAAAAGGGGTATTCATGGTTTCTCTCCCCTAAGTGAACTAGTCATTCCACAAATGGTGATCCATAGAAGAGCAAATTGTAGGAGAAGTGAGCCAATTTGTCTCTAGAGCTAAATTTCAAATAGATAAAAATTTGTATTGCCAATCCATGTTATAGGACTAATGACACCAACAAGCATTGAGCATGGGCATGATGGGTAGATTAGGGGAGAGCCAATAATACCCATTTTTATATTTATAGTTTTTGAAAGTAATTTTTGGATACCACTTACAATATTTCTACCAAGGTTGAGTGCATTTGACCTTAATTTTGTGAAGCATATCATAGGGGATCGCCTCCTAGATTTCCTAGAAGGTCTCATTGTATTTCTATTGGAGTTTAAACTAGGATTTGGCTTCAAGCTAAGACAACCAATTTTTGATATGGCTAGAGAAAATATTATACATGGACTTTAACCTCTATAAAAACAATGTAGCACTTTATTCCAAGGGATTTTATCTAAAGTTTGGTCTTCATGCATGATAGTGGAGGACCACCAAATTGACTAAAGTTTGAAAGATAATATGGTATGCAACCCATTTCCATTCCACTAAAGCTAGGGCTTAAAAACCTCCAAGGCCTTCCAAATACTTTTGGCAACTAGCATGCCTTGAATCTGAAGCACTTTTAAAACTAGAAGTGAGTGAAACCCAAACCCTTTCTAGGATTTTCTCCCATATGGGGTGCCTAAAGAAATGCAATTCTAGAGAAAAATTTCTTAGGATTCATTTTCCTACATAGCTATTATGATGAATTTGGCACAAAGAGCTATCTCTTGCCTTTGGGTATCCAAAAGAACTAGGCCTCTAGATTCCCTTGGAGGAAAACACAACTTCTAGGTCACTCTATGGAAACCTTTCATGTCTGCTAGAAAATATCACAAAAAGTCACAAAGTATCTTCTCCAATTTTTTGTAAGAGGCTTTGGAAGAGTCCCAAAATGAATGTTACATACCAAACATAATATAGTCGTCGGCTATATTATGAAATATTTCATTTGATTATATAAATCCAATTGTTTTGTTTTAAATCATTTATCATCTTTTATTCTCATATTTCATTTGCGTTCTCGCATATAAGCCTTTACGACGGGATCTGCCCTCCTAGTGGTGATATTCATTTCATTAATTCATCCTTCACTGATTTACCTATATACTTCCGTTGTCATCTATATTCACTGTTATATTTACGTTCAATAAGTTGTGTTTCCACGCATTTGGGCGAGGGAAGGTAAGGAAGACCTTACCAAGTGGTATCAGGTTGGTTCGATCATCAGCGGGCCAAGATAGTTTTCATCGCACAGCTTACCTCTCGCGATCAGTTTTGCTAGTCACAAAACAATCGATGGTTTCAGGCTACCAAACATCCACCAAACACATCTCAACCAAACTTCCAAAACCACCATTTGTGGTTCACTCTAATTTGGCAAATTTTGAAACTGGTTTGACAAGCAGGAGTAGTGGCAGTAGCCTCCATTCTCCAAACGTACAAAGAAAAACAAAAAAATCATGATTAAACTGGTGTAGACCGTCGCGTTTTCAAACCAGCCACGATGACCAATCAAAAAATAGGAACAAAATAAAAAAAAAAATCAAAATTGCACGTTAAACTAAGGTACGCCAGGTTTATATTTCATTTCATATTTTTGGCTTTGGGGTTTTATCCCACATTGGGTAGGCATTAAGCCCCAAACGGTTTTTAAAGAAGAAAGGGAAGGTAATAGTTTGTGACTTGGGTCACACGACCAACTCCTCTCTCTCGTGCGAAGCCATCCCCACGTTTTTGGTCTCTGTCATGTCTTCCATATGTGTCCCACGTGTCCGTTCGTGTCGCTTGCGTCATGTTAGTTTTGGTTCTTCATTGTGCCACTTGTGTCGTGTCAGTTTTGGTTCCTCATTGTTCATTTCATCTTTGGTCTTGTCGTGTCCTCATTTTCAGTTTGTCATCTTTGGTCTTGTCGTGTCCTCGTTGTTCGTCTGTCGCCTGTGTCCTCATTTTCCGTTCCTCGTTGTCCTCGCTGTCCATTTCGTTCCTCGTTGTCCATCTGTCATCTGTGTCCTGGCTGTCCGTTGTCCATCGTCTTCGGTCTGGTCATGTCATTACATTTCTATCTTGCGGTTAGTGGTTAGTCCCAGTCCAGTTATTGTCAAAGTTGTACAAAAATTGTCAACAGTTGCTAAAAACTTGCTGTCAAAGTTGCTGAAATTGTCCAAATTGAAAAGTTGTTGAAAGTTGTTGTCAAGGAGGCCACCCAAATTCAAATCCGCATCGCAGTTGGAGCGACAGTTGAAGCGGAATCCAAATTTTTGCCAAATTCAACCAAATTTTGTAGAAATTGAAGCTCAAGGATTACTAAGCAGGAAATTTTGAATAGTGCATGAGTAGAAGTTGGATCAAAGGATCTGATGGTCGATTAACAAGCTCGAAAGCTCCCAACAAAGAAAAGTCAAACATAAGAAGACCTCATCGAGGCCAAGGTACAAATAATTCTCCTTCTCCTTTCAAATTGGCAGTTATAATTCGAGTCATCCACTGGTTGACCCCATGGCTACTAACCCTCCCCCAACTCACAAAAACGTCACACAAGGAGAATCAAGCAACTCTACCATTACCACTGATGAAGCTCTTTGACTCTTACTAGATGGTATGGCCCAACTTAATATCAAAATATCTAAACTGTTGGACACACAAACTCTACCTCATCCCAACACTAATTCCCAAAATCACTATCACAAACAAAGGAATGAGGAAAATAATGACCAAAATGAAAATTGGGAGTAGCAAAGAGGCAATCCGGATAATTACAGGAATCACCTTCATCGACAGAGATATAACCAATATCAGGATAGGGATATGGGTTATCACCAACCGAGAGGCCCTAATAATTTTCCACGCATTGATATGCCCACTTTTGAAGGTCATGATCCTTGTGGTTGGATAGCAAAGATGGAAGGCATTCTGGACTTATACCAAATTAGGGATTCTGATAAAGTCCCTTTCACGACATCAAAATTAGGCACTGAGGCTTACCAATGGTTCGTATGGCTTAAATGCAAGAAAGGAGCTACTATTTGCTGGAATAATTTCACTACCTATTTTTTAGAAAGATTTGATGAAGGAGCTACATCATCATACACAGTAAGACTGTTATCTCTTAAACAAGAAAAATCAGTTAGTGAGTTCATCTCCGAATTCACCAGTTTACTATCGTATGCATTACACCTCAGTCCAGACACAGTGGTAGGAGCTTTTCATAATGGATTGAAAGAAAATATTAAGGTGGAGGTGGACATTCAAAATCCAACCTCGTTGAACGATTGCATAAGAATAGCCATGCATAAGAATAGCCAAGCTAGCTGAGAAGAGAATTCAGATGTATACACAGCATGAAACTTATAGTCATCCTTCGTATGGCAACAACTCTTTTCGCAGAAATGATCAACCATCAAGATACTTCTGCTATAAATGTCGCAATCACCATCCCAGAGAACAAGCATGTGCACAAAAACAAAACTTTCATATTGAATGCGCTCAATATGAAGGAGAAGAGGAAGAAGCATACCACTAGGAAGAACCTATTCAAGAAGAACTATTGATTGTTCTAGATGAGAAGGAAGAGGATACAATGGCTATTTCCGTGCATGCCCTCATGGGGTTAAAAACCCACCATACAATCAAGGTACCAAGATTTCTCCGCCAGAAAAAGGTGAATGTGCTAATTGATTCAAGCAGTACCCACAATTTTATCGACATCAAAACAACAAAAGCTTTGAATTTATTCATTGACTCTTCCAACAAAGACAAATTCCAGGTTCTAGTAGCCAACGGGTTGAATGCTCAATGTATTGGGAGAACATCTCAAGTTTCCATTAAAATGGGAACTTATACATGGTATGGATCTCTCTTCGTAATGAATTTAGGGAACTCTGATGTCATTTTGGGAGTCGAATGGTTGGAAACACTAGATACAGTTAGCTTCAATTTCAAAAAATTATTTGTGGAATGGAAGGAAAACGGACGGGTCATTCACTTACAAGGTATTACTACTCCCCCATCACAGATGGTGAGCTCTCATAGTATGGAGAAAATATTAAAAAAGGGTGGATACGGATTCATAGCTCAAATTAATTGTTTGGAAAAGCAATCTCGAGCAACTTTGGGTATTTCTGCTCCAGATTTACGGGACATCGTAGCACATTACGAAGAGGTCTTCCAAGAACCAAAGGGACTACCTCCCAAAAGATCCCATGACCATGCTAGACAGTGTCTCAAGAAGGTGATCGACAAAAAAGTGAAGTCTCAGTCAGAAGTACCAATACTAGATGCAAAAGGGCATATATATCTCCAGCCAGAAGCAGTTCTACAAAGTAGAACACACATACGGAGCTCTCGTCACATCCAAGAAATTCTCATCAAATGGCAGGGCCTACCAGATGAAGAGGCTACATGGGAACCTGAAAGGATTTTCTAGACATTTCCAGCTTTGAGGACAAAGCTTTCCGAGGAGGGGAGTCATGTTACATACCAAACATAATATAGCCATTGGCTATATTATGAAAGATTTCATTTGATTATATAAATCCAATTGTTTTGTTTTAAATCATTTATCATCTTTTATTCTCATATTTCATTTGTGTTCTCGCATATAAGCCTTTACGACGGGATCTGCCCTCCTAGTGGCGATATTCATTTCATTAATTCATCCTTCACTGATTTACCTGTATACTTCCGTTGTCGTCTATATTCACTATTATATTTATGTTCAATAAGTTGTGTTTCCATGCATTTGGGTGAGGGAAGGTAAGGAAGACCTTACCAATGAAGAATAATAGACATGAGTAGCTACTAGAGTCTTAGAATAAACTTGAAATTTATCAACTAAAGAAATAAGCTTAGAAATCCACTTATGAATCATATGTTCCACTACATCTAAGACATATTTTAAAAACATTGAGGATGAGGACTAAAAAGAAAAGGTAATACCTAAGAACCTAATCATTTCTTAATGTTGGATCTATTTCCAATTATATTTGTTGAACCAAGGAGGTTTGGGAAAAATATATTACCTGTAGCATTGACTTTTTTGACACTAATATTGGATCATAAAGCCTCACATAATGTGTTTATGCATTATAGAGCATTCTCAATGTTACCTTCCTATTTGGAGAGTGTCAGAAAGGAATTATTTATAAAATATTCATAACCAATTGTTGCAACATGTTTAGAAGAATGATCTCTTTCACTTTCCTTTTGGGAACAACATCAACTAATAGATAACCAAGTTCTTCAATTGCTATAACATAAATAGTAGAAGCAAGAGGACAACCCTAGGTAATGGATTTCTAGAATCCAAAAGGTGAATATTTTTAACCATTAACCAAAATACAAGGAGACACATCATTAAAGAGCATTTGTGTAATGTGTAGAAAGGTGGGTCCAAATCCTAAATCCTACAACATGGCTATGATGAAGGCAATTCAATCCTATCATATGCTTTAGCAAAGTCTATTTTAAGAAATATGACATTCTAGTGGTATTGTCTTACCCATTCCATTCCTTCTTAGACAACAATATTATTATCCAATATATATCTATTCTTAATGAATCTAGTTTACTTTGGTTGAATAATCAAGGGGAGTATATTTATAACCCTAAGAGCAATGAATTTGGCTATAATCTTGTTGTAGACACCCAAAAGTTGTACATTGCCACTTTCTCCATCATCATGTCTAATCAATTTGCAAAACCCACAAAATTTGCATAAATTGGATTCAAAACACTATTCATATTCATAAGCCCCCTTGGGCTACTTAAGCCCCTTCCTACGCTTAACTATGGGTCCTCATGTGACCACCATCATGACTTAACCTTGGTCAAAAGCTACTTTTTGGTCAAAGTTCACTTTATAGATAAGCACATATTTAATTAATTTTTGATTAAGGCCTAGCCTTCCACCTTACCTAGTCTACTTTAACTAGCCTAGACTTGCCACATTTCCACCTTGATATTTGCTCCATATCACACTCTCCTATGCATTCAATAACAATTGAAGACTTTTGCACAACAAAAATATTTTTAAATTAAAAAAGGATTTCCACCTCAACATGTCATAAATGACATTTGGAGACTTTCCTCCACCCATGCATTTATGAAGGGTGACTCACCCATGGGTGAGGACTTCTGTCACCCAACAATACTTATGAGGTATGGCAACCATGCTACCTCAGGGGATACCTCACACAAGATACCTCACATGAGATACCTCATAGGAAACCTAGCCCCTCCCCTAACCTTGGAAAACTCTATAAATAGAAGGCTAAATTCTCCATTTTAGATATATCCACTTTTGCTTAACAAAACTCTATTGAAATCACTCTAGATTACATACATCACTCAATATCACTCCATATCACCCATCATCCATACCCATACAAGATTCAACATGAAATCCATCAAACCCCTTTGTTATTTGATGGTTGTTGATAAATATTGTATATTCTATAGGTGATCCATAAAAAAATAGAAGAAGCTCCTCCACCAGAGGAAACTTCCCATCACAATTTATTGATTTTGAAAAGATAATCAGATTCATATGGGAAGGGTAAAAATCCTAAGGCACAACCAAATTAATACACTAGTGTGTGAATCCCATTTTTAGAGGTCTAAAAGCCACAAAATTAGGTAATTTTCCTTGTTGTATGGTACTTTTATAATTTTGAATAGTTTTAATCATATTTTGAGCATAATTTGGGTGTATTTTATCTATAAACATGAGGATTCTGATTAAGAAAGACCACCAAATATTTTAACCAAAATTTGTAATTCTTATAGGTCTTGAGGATAGGTCTGACCTATAGTGGCACATGAGAAATAAGCCCACTCACACTAAGGAATACAAAGAAGACACTCCCAAATAATTACAATTTCATTGAAAAGAAGACTTCCCTTGTGGTAGACCCTGCCTTGTAGCCTCCAAAGGCATATTTTGTAAAAAGGATCATACTTGTAACCACATTTTAAAAGTTAATTCAAAGCAATAGTTTTCTTTTAGTTCATTCTAGCATGCCTGGTGGGACCCCCACCATGTTACTATTTATTTTTTAGCTTTGTTTCTAACTAACTAATCATTTTGGGCCATTTTTCTATGTTGCAGATATTGAAAACTAGAACAAAGTCCATAAAAATCCCGAGAAGCACTTCAAGCCTACAACTAAAACATTTTTGACCTCTAACCTAGATTCACATAGCAATGTGCATATACTGAGGAGTAGTCAGATTTACACACTAGTGTGCGAATCCCAAAAATTACCTCTAAAATTGGTCCCTAGAAACAAGGTACCCATTTCTACACATCCACATCTAGAAATGTAAGTCGAGGGAGATAACAACCTTTTGTCCCATTTAGATTGCTATCTCATGTACCTTTACAACCTTCATAGGTCAAACCACCTCTTGACATGATGTGTACAAGGTGAAATCATTCCTTGTATTTCTCAATTGCAAATTCTACTTAGGCTTTCTCTCCTTTTACTTACAATTTATTTTGCAACCATCGTTTTGGTGTTTTGTAACTAATTTGGATAAAAAACTTACTTTTTGCCTCTTTTTGTGTAAGATATTATCTCAAAACTAGGAGACACTTCAGAATAAGCTTCACACACCTCAAAGCTATCCAAAACACCCAAAAAATTCACATTCACATAGTAGTGTGTGAATCTTGAAGGATAGTCAGATTCATACACTAGTGTGTGAATCTCAAAATTTTGCAAGATTATACAACATAGACACTAGATAGAGCCTTCTGCAACATTTGGTGACAAGTAGTCCTCTCTAAAACTAGAATTTTTACTTTTTGAAGGTTGATTTGCATGTTCTATACAAGTCTTCTTGCTTATTTCAGTGTTGTTTTACACTTGCATTTTAACCACTTGCATATGGCCTAAAGGGGCCTCAAATGCTCTTGTTTGGTTAGATCTGATATATATTTTGATCTATTCTTGTATAGAAAGCTCTTTTGCAATACCTAGTCATAATCGTAACTGGTATATCTTAACTAGTGTACATAGGATTGCGTCCAAGCAAGACTTAGCATAAATTTTCATCAAAATCATGTGACTTAAAACTTAATTATATTTATCTCTTTACAAAAGTATTTAATTAGGTTCAATTTATTTACAAAAATCACTTAATTAAATTTATCTCTTTACAAAATCATTTAATTAGGTTCAATTTCTTTACAAAAAGCACTTAATTAGGTTCAATTTATTTACAAAATCACTTAATTAGGTTCAATTTATTTAAAAAAATGCTTAATTAGGTTTAATTTATTTCTAAAATCATCTAGTTAGGATTCAATCCATTTCAAAAGCATTTATATAGGTTTCAAATTCCTTTCAAAAGCATCTAATCTAGATTTCTTTCAAAGTTCTAGCATAGATTTTCATTTCAAAAGGCACTTAGCATAGCTTTGCTTTACAAATCACAAGTAATTAGTTTCATCTCTTTTATTTTGCTTTCCTAAACTAGTTTCATTTCAATATATTAGATTCATTAAAAAATCAACTCAACATCAACTTGCACGCTTTTCATACACATTGGTAATATTGGATTTCATCACCAATCCCAAATCAAGATCGATGATGTCGGAATTCATCTCCTTTCAATTGATCACTTTGTAGTCACCATAGTAGACCTCATGAGTGAGTTTTTGGCCTTCATCACCAAAATATTACTTACTCTTGAGAGACCCTTGGAGCAGGTTAGTATTAGATGCCCCTACTCACAAGACTTTACATAATTTGTTAGTAATGATTATTCTTAACTAAGCCCATCTGAAGGTGAAGCGAAAGCCTAGGTAGGTTGATAGCAAGTCTTTGATAGTATCAAATATTTTAAAAGAGGTATTTTTGAGTTCTCTCATTAGCTACCATTCATCCATATTTAGATGGTTACATTTTTGTTGTTCCTTCCATTAGCTACCATTCGTTTGTTATAACAGAGTTGTTCTTAGTGCACCTTTGGTTGTTGTAAATTCATGTACTTCAACATACCTCTTTAGCATCCATTAACTTCTGTTGCACTTAAAATATTTTTGGAGAATAAAATTTGTTACAAAATCATCAAAAACAACTTCAAAATACACTTGTTGGTTTTTAGTAGTTTGTAACTATAAAAATCCACATAGGTTTCCTATTTTATTTAGATTCACATACCATTGTGCAGATCCTAAGGAACAGTCAGATTCATGCACTAGTGTGTGAATCAAATTTTTAATCCATAGATAGGTCCAAAAATAGGCACAAAACACACAGAAGACTAAATTTTTCATTTTTGGTTCTTTTTACCACTTTATTTGCACACACCAACATGGTTTTTACTCATAGTAAAGCACGTGAGCAAGATCACCTTGTTATAGAGGTAGCTCATGTTGCGTCCTTGCACTCAAACAATCTACCTCCATAATTAAAGGAGATTTCATCCATTGTCCCATTATATAAAATAGATAGTTCACAGATGCCTAACACAAGCAATATGTCACAATTTGATTCATCAAGTCCATCTCAAATAGAGATATATGATCCTAGGAATACTACTCCTCTATATGATCCTTCCTTAGACAATCCACCATACATATTTTTCTAGCATATCATCTATACTATTCATGGAAATCCACAACCATCTCTCACTTTTTATGAGCATACCCCACATCCTTCACCATTCGTTAATCATTCATTCCTACAACATCAATCTTGATGAATCCTAGAGGATGACCTTTTTGTTGTCCATAAAATTGATCTTGATGTTGTCACAACTTCTCAAATGATTAGAATGGTCTCAATGACTCATTCTTCCACTTTGGATAATAATGAATTTTGATCAGAAATACTATAGTAACAACAAATGTTGCAACATAAACAAATTCCATGACACCAATTGCTGCAATATTCTCAAATTCCATCACAATACCAACAAGTTTTATAGCAATAAAAAATGTTGTTGCAACAACTTCTACAACAACAATACATCCCACAATAACATAAAATTCTACTCAATCAAAAATTTGTTTATACTTTCTCCACCCCTCCAAAATATTCCACTCTCATGTCATCTTCTTTATCTTTTATACCTCCAAACTCCTAAAATTCTATGTATGCGATCTGGATCTCTATTCCATCATTGGATTCCCTTTATTATACTTTCCATATTCCTCCATATTAGTCCTTTCACCCACCCTTAACCATACCCCTTTCTTCTTACCATCCTAACTATCCATCATAGCTTTATAATTTTCCATGCTACTCTACGCAATAAAATGCTTTTCTATTTCAATAATCAATTCCTTTGCAACTCAACTCATTTGCCCCATCATCTTATGTGCAACCTTCATTTTATAATCAACCACCTCTTCTGCCATCACAACATAATAAAAAAAAATTCTTCACTTTACCCCATTCTTGGTCTTCCACACCAACTACTCAACAACAACCTCCACTCCAAAATCCCATTGCATTCTAGAAACAACAAGTACTTATACAACAACAAAAAGTATAGGTCCTACATCAACAAACTTTCCAACAATAAAAAATACCTATGCCAACTCCACAATTGCAAAATTTTCCTCAATAATAGGCCCCTAAGTAGTATCAATATATTTATCCTATTTATTCTCAAGCAACCCCCATGCAATATCAATCTTTGTTAGCATTGCCTAAACAGTGATTACTTTCAACACTGAATGGGATGAACAACAACTACAGTATCCACCCTATTTAAATTATCCAAATTCTTCATCATAATCATCACTTATAATTTCTTCATCGTAACTACCACTTATTCCCATACTGGATACTCCAACACAGACTGCACCTGCCCTTTATAATGAATTTCAAATATTACAAGACCAAATCAATAACTTGGACCTATGCAGAACTGGTTATGACCCTCAAAAACCCACTTAGAAAAATTTGTGTAATGATCATATTAATCCTTCTCTTCTCATTCATCCTTATCTTTATTGATTCAAAATACTACAATTTGATAAATTCGAAGGTAGGAAGATCCAAGGGAGCACATCAACAATTATTGGTTTGCATGTTATCAAATCAATGACAATGACCCTCTCATACTTCACACATTTTCACTTTCACTTGGTGGTCAAACCTTGCATTGGTATGACAACCTTCCTTGACACAGTATCTTCACCTTCAAGCAACTAACAAATCTATTCCTAGAGAATTTCTCAATCAATATAAAAAAGAAAACAACACTTTTAAATTTGTATAGCTTACAAAAATTTGATAAGGAGCCCATTACTAAATTTATTTCTAGGTGGTGGGCTATAATTCATGATCTAACTTTCATTATACCACCTACGGAGCTCATAAAACTATTTTTAAAAAGTTGTAATAAGTACATTTCAACAACTTTAGAAATCCAGCAGAGTTGTACATTCGATGAAGTAATTGCTCAAGCAAATATAATTGAAGACATCAAAGTATAGGCTCACAAAATCAAACTTCATAAGAAGATAAATTAATCAACCAACTATATATTCTATCGTAATGCTGAAAATCCTAGAACTTCTAAGACACCACAAAAAAATCAAGTGGCATTCAATGCACCACCTCCTTCATCATCTCAATAATCCCCTTAGCCACAATAGAGGCTATTCCAAACAAATCCACCTCCTCCATCCAATCATCCACTAGATCATACCCCATGCCCTCCTTGTCAACCATAAAATTGGATGCCTTTGTTCAAACCATTGCCAAATGTTTTAAATATTATAATATATTGGACATATTGCTTTTATGGATGTAAAAACCGATGATCCCAATCATCTCAAACCATGAGGCTACAATGAGCAAGCATTCTATGAGTATCATCGACAACGAGGTCATGAAATTAATTCTTTTTGCATCTTTCATCATCTAGTACAATATCTCATTGATCAAGGGACTATCTAGATATTAAACCCTCTCACCCCTCAAAATCAAAATCTAGACATCTATCAAAACATGTTACCTAAACATGGGGGTTTCAATTTTCACACAAATACACTTGTAACATAGGCTAAACCTCGACAAGTAGATCACGTAAATTATGACCCATCTTAGTAGGGATTTATGAATATGATCAATGTTACTACTCATAATAAATGCTACCCCCCTCATACCAATGCAGAAAGGGGTTTTCCTTGCTCCATAATACCTTCTTCTAATCCATCACTTGCACCAACCATTTCTTCTACTATACCATGAAATATCATCACAATTTATAGTAATATTTCTCACCAAATTTGCACTGCTCCTACATGATTATCCATCTATGACCTTTTGCAACAATCGTAACCTCATCGTGAGGCTCTCAGTGATATTATCCATTCCATCAACCTTAAAACAAGTGATAGAATTTTTTTTTTCAACTTATTTGGAAATGTGCAAATGTGCATGCAACAATCCCTAATTTTCTATGATCATCAAATCAAAAAATTTATGGGAGAGGAGACTGACCCTCCTCTACACATCCAAAATTCTTTCAATGATGTTACCTATAAATATATCCTCATTGACTTAGTATCATCCATTAACATCATTTCCATGACCTCTCTCCATCATTTACACATTCCACCTACTCATATCGCCACTCTTTTTTATCTATGAGACTTTTATGGCTCTATGCATCCTACGACGGGATCTTGTACACCATAATAATTGAATAAATTCAAAGGAATTTACTATGGAATGTAATGGAGGAGGAAAAAATAATAGCTCTTGTTGCTTGGGATAAGGTATGTTCTAGAAAGGATGCGGGAGGCCTAGGTTTTAGGAAATTGAAACAAATGAAGAAAAATATCATGGGAAAGAAGGGGTGGAAAATAGTTATAGATGAAAAAGTAAGATGGATTCAGATATTAAAAGAAAAGTATATGAGAAATAAAAATAAATTATTGATAGAAGAGAATGTAATAAAAGGATCTTTATTTTGGAATAATCTTCAAGAAACTAAAACTCTTCTTCAAGAGGGGTTAAGATATCATATTGGAAATGGAATAAAAGTAAACTTTTTGAGAGATAGATAGATAAAATATATCCCTTTGTGTGAAGACCCTGTATTTGAAAAACTAGAACATAAAATTTCTCAATAGTATGGACAATGGGTTCACAATTTTATCATTGAATATATTGAAAAATATATATTTTGAGGGTATGAATGATAGAAAAAGACAAGTGGTAAGGAAACTGAATAGAATATTACAGGTATATTTTCTAAATCAAGGTAGACTAGAGGATTCCCCAATTTACAAATGTAGAAAATATAATAATTACTCTATAAAATCTGGGTATTTTCTCTTAGAAGATGTAGGATTGGGATGACTATTGATAAGCAAGATCTGGTAAAAACAATCTAACTCCAAAGTGGTCTTCTTCTCTTGGATTACATTTCAAAAAAATATTTCACAATGGACAATTTGCTTAAGAGTGGTCTACAAATCCCTAATAGATTTCCATTATGTGAAAGGAATTTTAAGGAGGTATGACATTTGTTTTTGGATGTTCATTTTCAAATGAGTTGTTTAACATCCTTGATAAATTTTGTATGACATGGATCCTGCCAAATTCTATTATTTATCTATACTTAAGTTGGGAATCACCTTTTAGGAGAAAAAAAATTGAGTACTTTATGGAACTTTTTTTACCTCAATTTATGTGTGGTATTTGGAAAGAATGAAATGATATATTTTTTAAAGGATGAAAGAAATATGTAATGTATATAGTGATAAAGATCTGCAATGCTATGAAGAACATTTTGATAATAAAATTAAAGGACTAATGGGAATATTATGGTGAAAAAATTATTGCAAATAGTTGGGGGTTAGATTCTTGTAGTAATCATCCAATAATTTCTTCTAAACTTCAAAAAATTCAAATATAATGGGAACCTCCACTATAGAGTTGGTCAAAATTTATTTTTGATGATATTTCAAAAGGAAATCTAGGTATAGTAGATGCTAGTGCTAATTTCTAAAATGAAATAGGATAAGTGGTATTATTATATGCTAAGAATATTGAAACCCCCAGAATGACAACAAAATAACAACAAAAACCCCTAGTCAAGCCATAAAAGAGTGAGGAGTAATTCCATAGGAGAATCTTCCCTAGATTCTAAATTAGAGTCTCTTATTTCTTATTGAGACAACTACATCGCATATTTAATCTCTTCCACACAAACAATGACCTCATTCAACTTGCTCATTAAAGAAGACTATAAATCCACAATCATATTTACAAAGGACTTTAGCACTTTGAGAGCAGCCAATATACTATGGAATAACTTACCCCCATGACCTATATAACCCATAGAGAACTTAGATTTCTTCTTTAGGGGGGTTGGCTCTTTGAGTTTGAGTTCACAAAAACTAGGTTTTTTTAAACTTGACCTTTTTATTGAAGAGATGTTTGGACCGTCGAGCATTTTTTTCTCCACTACTAGTTTTTGTAGGTGAATCTAACCCTCTTGACCTTAATGGAAGCTCCTTCACTTTATCCTCAAATATAATGGGGCTTATTAAATTTTTTTCTAATTCCTTTAATTTGTAGATTTTGAACAAGAGGACATCGGGGAATCAATCATAGTAGAGGTTTCCATTTAAAGGCAAACCCGATTGGGAACCACCTCTCTCAAGACCCCTTGAATTTTGGCCATATGTTTAAAAATAAAAATGCCAAACCTTGATGATTCGGGTTGGTAATATTCCATTTATTAACATCTTGTATGGAATTTTCCAAAAAAGTGAACAAAAAGGATGAGATATTCATTAATCTTGTGCGATAAAGTTCGTTCAGGAGGAATCTCATTGCAAATTGTACCATGAGTCTACATTGGAGACCACCCCAGTTATCATCCATATTGCAAATATTATCCCTAATGTTTAGCTTCCCTTAGTAGTTGATCATATCTTCAACACCAGGATATGCCACACCCACCAAGGTAATTCCACTTCCCACATTGTTTCTAGATGACGAGAAATTTCACATCAGGCTTGATGGCTTTGTCATAGCTAGATGGTTTATTATTTTCCTTCCCTTTTGTATGTATTGGAGTCCAATGCTTTTATGGTGGGGACGAATGAGAGGAATTAATATATTAATATTTGATTTCATCATGTTTTGTAATAGGCCAATTAATAATATTGTATTTTAGACCATTTACTTTATTTAATGTTTGTTAGTAGGTAGTTTTATTGGATAAGATTTATAATCAAAATAACTAAATATGATCTTATCTTATGGAACCTATTTGAGGCATTGTAATCCCTATTTATAGTCACATTTGCAAAGCAATTATTTAGTTCTTCATTAACAAATTTTTTTATGTTTGCTTGTGGATATTTTCATATCATTGGTATTGCAAAACCCTAATCCTTCGTGGATTTTCTCTTCTTTTTGCTTTCACATTAGGAACCATACTTCTAATTTTTAATCCCTCACTAGGGGAGATATCTTGATGATATAAAGATATTTATGTAAAAATATAGCAGATCCAAGCTGCCATGTGGGAAGAAATGGTAGCTGAAGAAAATCTTGCTGACAAAGAAATTATTGTTGAAAAAGATCTTGTAGTAGAACCTGGAATCGAACCAGGGTTTTTGGGTAAAAATTGTATCATCCTTCCATTGGACCATGCCACTGTAGAAAAAGAAGAGGTTTTTATGCCTCCTATTTCCATTCCTTATGCTATTAATGATATTATTATTGTAGATCTAGACATGGAAGAAATATTAAAATAAAAACCATTTGAAATTTTACCTATTAAATATGTACTTGATAAAGATACCTTTGTTTCTATTGAATCTGATGAAGTTGCAAATCTATCTCATGAAAATGAAGTTGAAGATTCAGTAAAAGAAGAGTATTTACTAGCTCTTGAATGGCATGTTCCTAATTTTATTTCCTTTAATGGTGAAATGGTTATTTTATTTATTGCAAATATAAAAGAAGATATAATATTTTTGTGTGTCAAAAATATGATATCATGCTCATTTATGATGGTTTTATTCCAAATTTTCTTTCATGCAGCCAATCTGTTAGAGTTTTTCTTTAATAGAATAAGAAAAAAAAAGGGTCAAGAGGGCCATCATGTGGAGGGCCACACCATGCTCTGCCCTCATTTTCTCTATGCTTGTGCAATAGGATTGTAACACCTATTTACAAACCATGGTATGGTAAAACCTTTTATCCAATACAATGTATGAGCAAGAGACATGATAGGAACACATTAAATAAGAAAATTTATAGAAGGTAGTCTACAAGTGCATTATGACACATGCTATAGAATGTGTTTATTATTTAATATCATTTATTTAATATGATATTCCTCATCATTCCTTCCCACTAAATAAACATTAGAATCCAATGCATACAAACATGGAGAAGAAAAAATAGAATACAAGGGAGTGTTGGGTACAATTGAAAATGCACACTGAGATACAAAGAAAAGAAGAATGAAGATGAGCTGGAGTAAGTCTTCAAAAAATAGGAAAATGATGCTACCATTGAGTCAAGCCTAGAAAGAGCTATCAGATGGATATAAACATGCCTATTCTTGTATATGATTGAATGATCCCTAGATTTGGCATGAGAAGAGTGCATGTGATGTGTTCATAGGGAATATTCCCTTGAAATACTCTATTTTTTTTTGGTAAGTAGTGTTTGTATTTACAATGGGTTTTAATAAGGATCCCAAAACCTGATTACATAAGCAATGGGCCTAGGGCATCAATCCCTTGAAACTGAAAACCAAAACAGAAATCCCACCCAGCGGTAACAGTAAGCATGAAACAATCCCTCTCGGCGGGAAACAAACAAAAAGAAAGAAAGTAGTTTTGGAGATCCCGCCCGACGGGGAGTAGCCAAAAACCACCATCGAGAAGATCCCGTCCAGCAGGAAGCAAAGAAAAACCGTTACAATAAAATCCTGCCTCGCAGGAAGCAGTAAAAACCACCACAAACAGTCCCGCCTAGCGAGAAGCAATAGGGAAATCCCACCATCCGAGAAACCAACAGAAAATAAAGGATCTCGCCTCACGGGAAAACCGACGGATTTGGAGGATCCCGCCCTGTGGAGAAACCATCCCGCCCACCGGGAAAACATTTCATTCAGTGAGAGCCATCTTGCAGGAAGCCGACAGCCAGCACAGAGAGGATCCAGCCCATCAGGAAGTGACCAAAGAGTTGCACCACAAGGAACCCGCCTCGGGAAAACAGAAGAGGATCCCAGCAGCAGGGACCAAGAATCCCATCCAAGCACAGAGCCCGTCGAGGATTCACAAGAAAAAGGGGGAAGTTGTCCAAACCCTAAACCGTCACCTCCATCGCACCGAGAAACGCAGGGGACCAGATCCACACGAATAACCTGCAAAAAACCCCAGGAGGAAGCCTGAGGGAAAAAGGGATCCCTGGGAAGCACCAGTTTGAAAAAACAACCAAGGAAACCCTAGCCGGCCGGGAGGGGCGCAAATAGTGGAGAAGGATCTCCCCCCAGGAGATCATCTACAAACAACCACTCCCTGGGAGGGATGACCTGGGTTGAGCCAGGGACTGGGCAGGAACCAGGAGCCATGGGAGGGGGAGTAGGGGAGGGACCAGAGCCCTCCCCTCTCTACTTTCTTCCCTCCCCTCTTACATGATTTTTGCCTCTCTGAAATACTCTATTTTGATTTTTCATAATATATTATTATTATTTAAAATAAATTCATGTCATGCGATCAAAATGTGTTGGTCATTGGCACTGTGTTCTATGTGAGCACGTGTGCATAGGGACCATGTGTTATGCATGGCTTGAGTGGGACACACATAAAATTCTATGCATACCTGTTGCACAAGCATAGAGTGGAGGAGGGCAAGGTATGGCATGGCCCTCCACATGAAGGTCCTCATAACCCTTTTTTTCTTCTTCTTCTATGAAATAAGGCAAACACTCACATATTGGCTGCATGAAAGAAAATTGGAATAAAATTATCATAAATGAGCATGGTCTTATATTTTTGACATACAAAAATATTAAATATTCTTCTTTTAGATATGTAGAAAGCAAAATAACCATTTCACTATTAAAGGAAAGAAAATTAGGAATGTCCCCTTCAAGAGGTAGTAAATCCTCTTCTTTTGTTGAATATTCAACTTCATCAATGGGTTCTTCTTGTTCTTAATGAGACAAATTTACAAATTCATCAGCTTCAATAGCAAAAAAAGGATCTTTATCAAGTAGATCCTTAACAAGTATATTTTCATATGCTTTTTCTTCTTTAAATTTTTTTCCCATGTCCAAATCTACAACAACAATATTATTCATAGTATAAGAAATGGAAATAGGAGGTATCAAAACCTCTTCTTTTTCTATAGTAGCATGGTCCAATGGAAGGATGATGGGGTTTTTGTCCATAAACCTTGGTTCAATTCCAGGTGCTGCTACAAGATATTTTGCAGCAACAATTTCTTCTTCAACCAGACAAATTTCTTCTTTAGCAAGATTTTCTTTAGCTACCATTTCTTCCATCATGGTAGGTCATATCTACTAGATTTTAGCATAAATTTCTCTGGATATTTGAGATATCTCCTCTATCAAGGGATTTAGGATTGGTAGCATGGTGTCTAACATAAAATAAAAAAGAAGAGAAAACCCATAGAGGATCAGGGTGCTCTTATACCAATGATATTGAATCTCCACAAGCAAACACGAAATGATTTGTCAATTAAGAACTAAAGAATTGCTTTATAAATGTGACTATAAATATGGATTACAATGCCTTAGAGAGGTTCCATTGGATAAGATCATATTTAATTATTTTAGTTAGAAATATTATCCAATAAAACTACCCACTAACAAACATTAAATAAAGTGAATGTTCTAAAATACAATATTATTAATTGGCCTATTACAAACATGACAAAAATAAAATATTAATATATTAATCCCTATCATACTTTCCTACCATAGAAGCATTGGACTCTAATGCATAAAAAATAGAATAAAAATCATGAACCATATGGTTGTGAGAGAGCCATTGAGCCCGATGTGGAAACTATCCTCATCTAGAAATAAGGTAGGAAGTGGAATATCCTTGGTGGGTGTGGCATGTCCTGGTATCAAAGAGATTATTATTTACTAAGGGATGCTAAAAATTAGGAAAAATATTTACAAGATAGCTAATAACTGATGCAGTCTCTAATGTGGACTCATGGTACAGTCCTCATACAGCTAAATGAAATTTAATGTAAAGAAATTCATAATAACAAATGCAACCCTATCCCATAGAGCTGAAAGAGCTTTTCTTTGATATAATTTTTTAAATTTAGATAGAACTTCATCCTCTCTAAGGAAATTCCTCAACTCTCTTACCAATGAGTGTTTTTCCCTATTGTGGTAATAACCATCAAGAGGTAAGTCTATCACCTCAACAATCAAGGGTTTGGAGATCTTGAAATCAATTCCACCCAATATTACAATCCCATTATTTTAGAAGTGGATCATTTGCATTAAAATGTACTTATAAAAACCATGGAATTTTAGCAAGCAATCCAAGATACCCCTTTCTTGAGAATATTCCTCACATCCTCCTTAACTTTGATACCCCATTCTAGAAGGATTAATATCTATGATCAATGTCAGCATGAATGTTTTCAAAAATATCAACATTGACCTCTACAAGCCAATCAAGACCCACCACCTCTTGCAAATCCACTTCACCACCTACATGTCAAATCAATGAAAAAATCAATATTTTCTACCAGATTCAATCCTCCACATATGTCAATTATTGCTAGAGATTCTTATGTTAATCCATGACCACTAGAGTCTAAATATCCCATACAAACCAAACCCAATGGATCAAGAGAAACTAAAATCACCAATTGCAAAAAAACTAAGGGAGTTTTGGGTTGGGCCAAAACCCCTAAAAAAATCACCACAAGATCCACATGCCCCACAAGCAACATAGGCCAACAACAGGATCCACCAATCATTCTACCTCTAGTCTTGAAAATGAATACCATCTAGATAAACCTCATAATTTCAAACAAACTAAAAATTCATACCTCAGACCAAAAGTTTCCCATTGAAATGAAATCAAATTTAAATTGTGAATGTCTAACCATGAAACCCCTTTTGGCATAAAAACAAGGAAAACCTAGAACAAAAAAGGTCATGGGATCTTGGAGAACCAAAAAAGTGCATTAATCACCCTCATACGACCAAGAAAGTAGATCATTTAGAACCATAAAAATACACCACATTTTCCATTACCAAGAGACCTTAGGGGAAGTCACTCCCCCAAACAAAGCAATAATTTTGGAGTGCTCCTATATTTTCAAAGAGATATGCAACCTCATTTCCTTCTCTAAAATTATGTTGAATTTAGATCTCTTCCTTCGACTAGATTAATATTTTGGTCTCCAATATCATGTTGGAAATGATCTAACTAGGAGCTTGAGATCCTTTAAATGCATTAATAATATTTATGGAGTATCCTTCATTAATTAAATTTTTGCAATATAGAGTCTCCAAATTTAGTCCTTGGTATAGAAATCTTGCTTTTACAAAGTTGAATGTTTGGACATCCAATTTTTTTATTAAAGCCAAGAGTATAACCCCCTTATCATTCCCAAACATCCCTTGATTTCCTTGGATTACATTTATATGTCCCATAAAAGCTAAATTTGATCCATCCTAGGGGAGGTGGTACCCATTTGGTCTAAGCTCTTAACATAGACTAAGACTGGTCAATCATCTAGAGTCTCATTTGAAAATTAACCTTTAAATCCATCTCCTCCTCAACCATCCTCCCTCTAGCTAGGTCAAACCTAAGGCTTGATACGTTCTCCACCAAAAATAATATTGTTCTATATCCAAAAACCATAACATCTCTCATAAAATGTTTGAATGCCCTCTTGTTCCTTTCCTTCCAAATACTCCAAAAGAGGTGAGGTAGGCTAAAGATCCAAAAAAAAATTCAATCTAGGAGCAAATAAGGGAGGAAACCACTAAACACAAAAATATGATAATAGGTTTAGGGTAACCTAACAAACACCCAATGCATTCAAAACAACATGCACCATGACCTTAAAAAAGGAGCACTAAAAAAATAGATGAGAAGTATATTTGACACAAGATTTGCACAAAATACCATGGTTGATAATTTTTAATGAATCTCCTTCTATGATGAAATTTTTAACTCCAATTATATCAATTAGCCTAATGCCTAGGAACAAAGCTCTAGTTTTAGCAAAATGATTAGATTTAATTTCAATATTCTTAGCATACAATAATACCACTTCTCTTTCATTCCAAAAAATACCACCAACACCTACTATACCTATATTCCCTTTGAAGCACCATCAAAATTCAATTTTAACCAATCCTATGGTGGAGGATCCCATTTTGTTTGAAGTATTTTAAACTTGGAAGAAATTAATGGTTGATTACTACAAGCCCAAGTATTTGCAATAACTTTTTTGCACCATATTTCCATGAGTCTTTTAAGTTGATTATAAAAATGCTCTCCTTCATAGAATTGTAGATCTTGATCAGTATAGACATCACATATTTATTGCATATTTAAAAAAATCTATTGTTTCATTCTTTTCAAATACCCCATATAAAATGAGGTAAACAAAAGTTCCATAAAGTACTTAGTGTTTTTCTCCAAAAATATGATTCCCAACTTAAGTATAGATCAACAATAGAATTTGGCAAGACCCATATGAGGTAAGGCAAGAATGTTCATTTTGTTTTCTAGATGTCATACAAAATGAACATCCAGAAAACAAATGCCAGACCTCATCCCAATACCTTTCACGTAATGGGCATCTGTTAGGGATTTTTAGATCTCCCTTATGCATATTATCAGTGAGAACTTTGTTTTGAACTACAAGACAAGAGAAGAAGATCACTTTTAGAGTTATATGGTTTTTCCAGATCTTTATTACTGATAGCCATATTAATCCCACATATTCCAAGATAAAGTACCCAAATTTTGTAGAGTACTTCCCATATTTTCTACATTTCTCATATTGCATCACCTTTCATTGCTTACATAGGTGACTCTTCCTCCTTCGCCATATATATTTTACATCAATACATTCATATATATAGAATGGAATGTGACTCTTCATATGGGGGTTTCTTGGGTCTCACTCTTCCTATGACTCTTCATCTTCCTACTCTATTGACACATGTACATAGGGACAACTATGCACATTTACATTCCAAAATATCGTTGCACACTTGTGCATTACATTGCAAAAAGTAAATCCTAATATAAAAATATTTTCCTAATCTATAGATGTATCCATGGTGGTACATTAGCATGTACCAAATAATGTAATATATTCCAACACCCCGTGTATTACATTATTTGGTTATTGAAGACTCAAGTTATTCAATATGGATCTTCTTCATATTTCTTGAATTTGTGTTCTTCATACTGTAGGTACTCTTAATTTTTTATAGGTTCACCTTATTATTCATGTAGACTCTTAGATTTTGTGATATCATTTGATCCTTGTAGTAACTTATTATTTTTCCTCTTGTTCTTCATGTTAAGAGTCTTCATTTTCACTTGCTTCCTTGTCTTTGTCTTTAAGTTATGCTTGGGCTTCTTGATGTAGTCAATCATGAGATATCCTTGTTGATCTAGAGCACTAATTACATCTTTAGTCCATATTTTATTTTCTTAATATTTGCGTAGTCTTATTTCATGTTCCTCAAGCTTGTACTTGTTATTATCAAAAGATTTAAAAGTAATTCTTTGAAACAAGTATTGTAACCTGAATGTTAGAATTATTTCAAAAATTATGTAATATTCCTATCTATAATTACAAAAGCAATATGAGTGAGATATTTTCCCATAATATATGCAAGGATGTAAGTCCCAACAATAAAAATTTTCATGGCCTTCTTTGTTATAGTAAGTACATTTCAAATTTTATTGTGTTGTTTTGAATAACTTGACTTCATCTATTTTCTTGATTAACTGATGCAACCATGCATGGATGTTTGAATAAATTTTACTTTTGCTTCTATCATAGATTCATAGAAGGAGTTCTTGTTATACATTTTTACTGTGACTGTCTTCTATAACATTGTTAGAATATGTCTCTAAAGTATTTCTTTTCTATGGTCTAATTTGTAATTCTTCAAGAATATTTTTCTTCTATACACATGTTTCATTTTGCTATTATTGTTAGAATCAAGTAGATCTTTAATCCAAGTTGATTTATTGAACCCTCATAAAATTTTCCATTGTTAAAACTTTAATTCTTAGAGGTAGGCTTCATTATGAATCCCTAGATTTTTTTAATTCTATGATTTGTAGAATACCTTTTATCTCCCTAATGTTTTATTGCCAATTCAATCAATGTGTGCAATTTCAATCCTTTACAAATATTCAAATATCTAGTGATTTTGAACCTAGATATTAATCTTATCAAATGCAATATCTTTATGTATAACTCATTGTATCTCCTTTGTTGGTGATTTACGTTTCTTCCCTGATGATTTACGTTATGGATTATGAGCCAATTTTGACCCTTGTGCTAGATGGCAATATGCATGTGCTCCTTTCTCCAACGTATGAAACTACAAGGCTTTTCAATGCATTTTTCCTCCAACATATTCTTGCTTCTTTGTAACTGCACTTCATGAGGTTTCCTTTCTCCTTGGCTAATGGTGGATATTTTTTCAGATGGCTCTTCTATGTAATACCTCTTGTATGCTCCAATGGTGGCCCTATAATGTTTTCTTTGGTAGTTTGCTCTATTGATGATTTTCCTTTGATAATGCACCTTGTAATTTTTATAATATGCATTGCTTTGAGTAGATAGAATGGTTGTGTTATGTATGATTTATGTAGATTGATCTTTTGAAAGTTGTATTTGATGTCTTCTTGCTCCTTTGGCTAGCTGAATCTTGAGCCTAATGGCTATTTTTCTTGATAATTATTGTTAGGACTTATTTTCCTACAAATGGGTGGACATCTTTTGTAGAGCTTGCCCCCCTATATTTTTTTTTTGAATGGTGTTCAATATGGTGGTCTTCTCCACCACTCTTTTAGTGGTTTTCCTTACTGCCTTTTTATTGTACGTCTGGTTTTTTGAAACACCTAAAATATACCTTAAATTTGGAGCTCTTTTCTTTCCAAAATATGCTATAAGTTGTGAGATATACTTCCTCACAAATGTAGGATAATTTTTCTTTTACATTCACTTAAAAAATAGCATATACTATTCACTTATAAATACTTTAAAAATCAATCTAATACTTTTATAATCTATTTGGATTCTCTAAAAATGAAAGTAAATCTATCTCACCAATGAAGGTAAAATAAATATGATATTTTTATTTCAAAATAGCATATATCAAACTCCTTATCACTCCTATTAAATTATAACTTTTTGTTGTTTATAATATGCAATATTTCTATAAAATCAATGGTGTAAAATGGTGTCTTTTCTTAGCTTAATGACACCTTAAAAAAATTCCACTTTTCTAGCTCTAAATTACTCTAATATTTGATGTTCAAAAGACTCTTAATAGGCACCTTCAAAAAATTTGCAATAATAATATATATGGCATAAAATTAACACACCTTTTTGTAGTTCCTTTATTTATAGCTTGTCTTATATTTTCTGCAATTGAACCTTTCTTCTATTGTTAGTAGACTCTTTAATTTGCAGCTATAGTTGTTGCCCAAAATCAATTTTTTTTCTTATTCACAGGTGCTGGCTATTTATGTAATTTGAAGCTTCAAACACTACTCTTTTTCTTATTCAATTATTTAGGAGGACTCCTCCTTAGTTTCTGCTAAAATATGATTTGGTGTTGTCTTCAAGCCTTCAAATATACTTCTCATTTTTTCTATCAAGCCTTCTCTTGGCTATTCAAATATTTTTAAAAAGCTTCTCCAAATATTTCTCTAAAATACAGGTTTTATCTTCTATTTTTTTTTGTCTTTTCAGCTTATCTTTCTACAACTTTGTGGTTTTATAAATCAGCCTACAAAAATTTTGTGGCTATCTCTAAATTTCTCTAAACTATGACCTCTTCAATATTCTTGCTTTATTTTGACTTATTGCTGAATTCTAACTTCAACTATGAACTCTATATTTGTCTTCTTTCTCAAGAATCTGAATGTCTTGAGTTCTCAAAATCTTCTTAAAATTTGATAAAATTCTTGTCAAATCCATTTTCCTCTTGGGCTTGTTGTAGTATGGTGATAATTATCCCAATATCTTCTAGTCATATGCTCTTTCTACTTTCAATATTATACTTCAGGTCCCTACATCTTCTACAATAAAGCTTTCTATTGCCTTGTTTTCTTTCTTCAAAATATTCTATAGACCTCTATTCTTGGTTATTCTAATTTTACAACTTTCAATTATTTATAAAATTCTTTTAATGAAACCTTACCTTGGTTTCTTCAATATTCCAACTATGAAAAATTCTTCAATGAGATCTCTTTCTTGGATCTCTATATTCTATTGCTTTTGTCTACAATAGGACTTTTTGTTGTCCTTCTATCTTCTGTCTTCAATATTTAATCTTCCAATATTGGAAGTTCTTCAATATGGCCTTTTTTTTTATATATTTATTCAATATGAAATCTATAGTGAGAACCGTTTTCTTGGTTCTTCTCAATATTCAATAAGGTCTTCTTCTTGGACCTCCTTCAATGTCTATTTTTCTGCAACAAAAGAGTTAATCCATGCAGTAGGAAAGCACATAGACTTTTAGGCAATTGAAGATTAGATTCTTCTCTATCTATTGTAGTAAGCTTCTCAAATTCTAAGAATCAATCTTCTGCAACAAAAATCAGATAGTAATAATCAAATGTATTCAATGTTCTAGAAATAATAATATTCACTAGCTATATTAAAAATTTAGTGGAATCAAATCTATACTAAATCCTAGTCTTCATGAGTTTTCCTTAAAACCTTGTGGAAATATTCTAGCCAAATAATATGAAATCCTTTTTTATCAAGCTTATCAATAGGATCTCTTCTAAGGGTCTCTTAATCAAGGTCTATATTCAAGACCTGTAATTTTTTTTTTTCTATTTTGACTTTGCTTTTGGAATAGGTATATTCTCTTTTCAATAGCAATGTTTGTCTTCAATACCTATAAATGTTCTTATATTCAGATTTTTATCTTGGAATAGGTATATTCTCTTTTCAATATCAAGTTCTATCTTCAAGACCTATAAATGTTCTTCTAATTTGATTTTATTCTTGGAATAGGTATATCGTTAAATATCACTAGTTTTTCTTCAACACGGTGAAAAAATGTTATCTTCTTTGGCTTCTCTTTCTAGAGGTAATTCCATTATCTTCTTCGGTTATTTTCTAGAGAAAATTCTCTTTATCTTCTTTGGTTATTTTCCAAAGGAAATTCTCTTTATCTTCTTTGGTTCCTTGTCTAGAGGTAATTCTTTTTATTGTTACTTGTCTCAACCAATAGAAATCTTCTTTCTTCAGATCTATATTATGACTTATATCAAACAATTTCAAAAAAATGAATTTTGCATGCATCAAAACACAATGGTTGATCTCATTTGCAAAGATGTAGCTAGATTCAGATTGATAGTAGTAATGGTGATGCCTTATGGATCTGATACCATTGTTAGCTTTTTATGAGTAAATACTCAAATAATATTGCCTCAAGATCAATAAATAATTACAATTTTAAAGATATAATAATGTTGATCAATCAAGCATATAAATCTAGAATCTACTAGATATTAACTCAAAGAATGCTAATATTTATTGAATGAAGAGACCAATATACATCATATTATATCACCTTCCATTGCTTACATAGGTGACTCTTCCTCCTTTGCCATATATCTTTTACATCAATACATCCATATATGTAGAATGGAATGAGGTTTCTTGGGCCTCACTCTTCCTATGATTCTTCATCTTCCTACTCTATTGACACATGTACATAGGGATAACTATGCACATTTACATTCCAAAATATCATTGTACACTTGTGCATTACATTGCATAAAGTAAATCTTAATCTAAGACTCTTTTTCTAATCTATAGATGTATCCATGGTGGTACAATGACATGTACCAAATAATGTAATATAGTCCAACAATATTTCCATATTTTCTCATTAGTATCTTCAATGATAAAATTATGAATATATTATTCATACTGTCGATAATTTCCTGCTCTAGTTCCACAAATTTAGGGTCTTCACTAGGATATTTGATCCATCTATCACTCCAAAAGTTTACTTTTCTTCCATTTCTAATCTACCATATTAACCCCTATTAAATAAGAGGTTTAATTTTTTGAAGATTATTCTAGAAGAATGATCTTCTTATTACATTATCTTCTACATAAAAAAATATTTTTATTTCTCATATATTTTGCTTCTAAAATGTGAATCCATCTTACTTTTCATCTATAACTATTTTCCATCCCTAATTTCCCATGATATATTTGTTCATTTGTTTCAATTTCCTAAACCTAGGCCTCCCACCTCATTTCTAGAACTTACCTTATCCCAAGCAACAAAAGCTATTCTTTTCTTATATTTCATTCTAGCCCATAGGAAGTTGCTTTGAATTTGTTAAATTATTATGATGTACATGATCATTATCACTATCATTATCATGTGTGAAATGATTTTGTACCACATAACCAAGTGTGATGTAATGACATGTTATGTCATGAGGTGTGACATTATCATGTGCCAATTTAAAAAATGTAATGCTAACATACACCATGTCAATAGGGATGATGTCATGTGCCACAATAATTATGATAATATCAACATATTCAACATTAATAGGGGTGACATCATCATGTGCCATTCCATTTGCAATGATGTCACCATATCTTTCATTAAAAATTCTTGTGGGTAACCATATAACTTCCAAGTCCTAATATATAATATTTTATACTCTAGCCACATCATCATTAGTGTAAATTCAAATTACTATTAGGAGTGATATCTTCTTAAGATCATACTTTTAGTGTGGCCCTCCACAAACCATGATGATATTTGAACATATGGTGTGGCAAGGACACCTTTGAACTACGTTTGTAAACCATATCCATGAGTCTAGTTTTTCTAACATCATATGAGCTATTCAAAATGATCAAGCACCTTGCATTGATATTTTTATTGTCTCATTTAAAATGTTTTACTTTTTAAATTTAATTTAAAAAAAATAAAGAGGAAAAGAGATTTTCTTGATGCAATAGAATAGTTAACCTCATTAACAACACAATATTTGGCTTTTGTATAAGGTAAATATATAGTGGAATTTCATATACAACATTAGTAGACATGCCTAGGTCCAAGATAAAAGATAAACCTGATAGTGGAGTGCTACTAGTCCAAATTATTTATCAAATTTATTATTAAAATATTATCAAAATTAGAGATGGTTCAACTAAATAGTAAATACCCATCTATAATATACCTTTAATATATATAAGGATCTATTTAGTAACTATCTAATGACTCTCATGGGGTGTCTACATATACTTAGAATAAAATTTGATGGTAAACAAAATTTCTAGCTGAGTATGGGTAAGGTAGAGAATGATACCAAGTGACTTGTCTAAGGTAGCATCCATAGAAAGTGTAGTCTACTTAAAACTTCAAACCAAAAGTAGAGGGTCTAAGTAATATTAGAATCCTACATATTGAAGTATTTTAGAAGACCCAAGGTATACTTGGGTTAATGGATAACAATCCTTTAAGATGTGTAATCAATATAAATTTCCAAAAAATAATATAGAAGCCCAAAATCTATCATCTCAAAAGTGTCATGAATTCATTACTTCATCACTTGGATAATTTTTTTTAATCTATATGTAATTAGTAGATCATCAACATGGAATATAATCACTATACAACCCCACTTCATGCCAAACTACACTAGTCGAAAGTGGGACTAGCTAAGGATTTGCTATTGGATGGTGCTTCCTACCTCTATTTAGATAGGCACTTCCTTGATTTAGTTAGGAGAAGTGAGATTCAAGGAAGAGTGAGCAAGAAAAAATCCATGCTAGCTATTAGATATAATACCTATAGTTAGTGCTTCATGATTTCTTGAATCAAGCTAGCAAGATCACTAAGGCCCATGGACCATTGATTTTCAATCCAAAGGCCTACACAATACTTCCAACTAAAGAGGTATTATTAAAGGAATAAGGGCTCTAAATGAAGCTAAATCTAGACACATGGTAACTATCCAAAATCCCATGAGAGAAAAGAACCAGTTGCTTAAGGTGAAGGCCTGATATTGGTTAAAAGAGATTCCATCCCATCCAAGGATACATGGAAAATGCACTTGCAAAATAATATTAGGTGAGAGGGAATCAAAGAAGAAAATTACAATGGCTAAAAATCTTGAAATTTTTGGATAAGCTTATCAGATCCAATCACATGCCATCCATGACCATCACCCACTATATGCATGAGCCTAACTATCCACCTACACTAGTCAAGGAGGCCATGCCCATTGCATTAGTAGAGTGACACATTTTAAAATAAGCATGGCGAAAGATTTATGGTGTAGCCACCCTAACATAATAGTAGAGAGCCCAATCATCCACACCAATTATTTGAAGGTCCCAAAGATTTCAATACTTATGGATCTAGATTCAAATACCTTAAAGTTATTATCACACTAGTTGTAGAAGAATTTATTGTTTGTAAAAAAAGAAGATATTTTCTAAAATTCTACATAGATCTTTAGAGGGAAGGCATCATGATCTTAGATTATAAATAGGTTCACTTTTATTATAAAAGAAATTGGAAGTTGTTTGCTCATGCCTAATACCAGTACTTGTGGGCTATTTATTTCACCCTTATTTCCTATTATAAAAAAGAGAACCCAAGCCTTTTTTCATGCTTAGGGAGCATCATACTCTTTGAGACTCATTGTATTGCAAGCATTTTAGCAAGTTAATAGAAGCCATGACTAATTTCACTCTTTCCTCATTCCCTTGATTTGTCTCAATTCTTGGTAGTGTATTTTGCTTGATTGTGTTCACTAGCCATATGTAAAAAAATTTGTGTTCAATTGCCACATGCTGTAGTTAAAAATGGGGTTTAATTTTAAATTTGTTTACACATTGCCTCAATACCTTAGGGATTTACTTTTTTTTCAAAGTAAATTTATTTATTTATTTTACTTTCATTGCAATTTCCTTCTTTGGCTACACACACCCTAATATTAGCTCATGGAGATCACTACACATAAAGAAGATAATATTCAACTAGGATCTAGCCTTGATTAAAAACCCTAGAGATCACCCCATAGGCGTTCCCTCCCATCTACCCCATGACACTTCCTACTATTTTTCTCTATACAAGACACATATGCAAACCATTACCCTACCTATATGGGGTGCACTCAAAGACAAAAATAGTTTATATGTCACACCCAATGGCACAAACTTCTATAATCACCCTACTAATATTAAAGAAAGTCTAAACATGACCCTAGCGAAGGTCATAGTATATCTACTTGAAGAGAAACACCCACAAAATTCACCTAGTAACTCTTATTGATGACTTAGATTCAAAATATATAATTTTAAAAATCATATGATAAAGACAAGTCAAGATTTTAGTGGGGGTCTCTATCTCATAAGTCTATTGAAGCAAAATATCTTCACCTAGAATCTCTATTATGATAGAAACGACCCAAATTTATATGAGTGAAAGGCCTATGATCAAATCCTTCACTAGAGCTAATAAAAAAGAGTTGGTACCACCTCTAAATTAGAGGTAAATAAGGAGGAAATAACAACACAAGAGGGTAACCATGAAACATTTGCCTCTAAAATTTGTTTAGTGTAAAATGATAGAGGTCCATTGATTCCACCAGTTCCATCTAACACATGGGATTGAATTCCTGCCTAGAAACTAAAATATTTACCTTAATTATTTTGAGAAGATGCTATAAGTCTAAAACAATATTTTTATCACTTAATAAGCTTATGAATCATGCATTTCATTGATAAGCAACATATCCTTGAAGTTATTGGTGGCTTCTTTTCAAGGGAGAGCTCAAACATAGTACCTCAATCTCAGCCCACAAACAATTGAAAGCTGAGACCAATTGGCAAAGCTCCTAGGAAAGAAATTTAAGGAAAAGTTAAATAGATTGTCCCTTCTAGAATAAATCATAACCATAAATAGGGTACCTACAAAGACAATAGATAATTTTAATGTTTTATTCCATAGTATTTGGTAAAGTATCCCTAAGTAGATTTGACTACCTCTAAGTATGACATTCATTTACTTTCTAAAAGTTATTAATTTTGATTTTTGATGATGGTCAAGTATAAGGGTAGTAATTCACTACTAGAGGCCTATGAGATAGCCATACATGATAAGAATTACCTAATACAAATATAAATGTTATCTCCTAGGCCACCTTTACCATTGTTTCCCTCTATTTAGTATCCTTACCACTACTTTCTAATTACACAAACAACCACCAGTCCGACTCATCATATTGCATATCAAGAGAAAAACCAATCCTTCTCCATCCTAAAAGCTAATATGGATGAAATATCCAAATCTATGAGAACCTTCACTAATGATGTCATAGCCCACAAAAGTAAATCAAATACCCAAAGGTTTCCCTACCAGAGTTATCTTAAGCCTTCCTTTTGATAGGGTAACCCAAGTTTTGGATCAACCTTAGTTGGATATCACAAACCCTCATTTTTAGTCAACAAGAATCTTAGTCATCCCTAGACCATGACTCAATATATAGTACCTATATCAGTCCTAAATCATCAAATACCTACAAGATTAGCTAGGGACCTAGTCACTACCTAGACCAACTACGTTAAATATCCTAGTGGCTAGTACTATCCCACTCCTTACTATCCTCCCTTTAACCATTTTTTAGAATAGAAACATAGGACATTGATAATTCCTCTTTAAACCACAAAAATACCTAATATTCCAACTCAAAATTCCCAATGTCGAGTCAAGAACCCATATTATAATCTTTGACCATATCATTAGTCTCCACCTCATCAAATTCAAAGTAGGATTTTCTTTCCTAGGATGAAGTAAAAGTATATGCTATGTTAGATGAAGTAGGCCAATCAAATGAGAGACTACAAGTCTAACTAGGGCACAACACATGGGCCAAGAAAAGGGTAATGGAGGAGCAAGAAACACCCAATCTAACCAAGACTAGACCTCAAAGGAGATAAATAAAAAATCATAATACCCCTCCAACATAAGTTGTACCATCAAACTGGTATTGAGAATTCTTGAGAGTAGTAAGATTTTCCCTTGAAACACTAAGTTAGCCCATTGTAAATCCATAAAGACCATATCCAATGATAGAAAGTACTAGGCTCCCAACAATGTTAACCATTCCAAGAGCTCCTTTTTTCAAAACCTTGAACATGGTGGAGCACCTAAGGAAGTCCATTGTAGCCATGACCCTTTGGGAGGTCCTCTCTATTCTAAATATATGAAGAACCTAGAAGAGGCCTTAAAAAGGTATAAAGAGATGAGTAAAAAAGTAACAACTACTATGCTATAGATTTCAAAGCCCAATAGACCCAATCCCATGCCATTTTGCTTGACATTTATCTATAGAGATCAATTGATACACAACTACAACACTTTGGTAATTCCAAGAAATGTGGAAAAAGAACTAATATTTCTACTATAACATGCCAAAATCAAGGTGGTATAGTTAGATAACACTCAAGTGTTATTTTTTGGGCTCATCCGAGGTCTTCTTTTGGTACTCCAAACATGTATTGACCTGATGATTCATTAGGACACAGTGGTTATTGATCTCCTAAATTCATTTAGAATATGCCTTTCAAGAGACTTCATTGCTAATATCAAAGTATACCTATTGCTTGATTTGATCCACATGTTACTCTAAACTAGATACATGACCCAGTTCAAAGTTGTGCCAAAACCCCTCCATGTGTACCACATAGAGAGAATCCCTTTCAATAGGGATAGGAAAGAGCATACCTACCTAGTATAAGGATTATTAAAATTTAACTACTTCATCAATGAGATGCACCCATATATTCTTGATGACTACTTAGAGGAATGGACATCCAAGCTAGGTAGCACATGGTGTTTTTCACTAGGTATTTTCCTTTGTACATAGTGAAAAATAAGGGTGTTTATATAGAATAAAATTTTAGAAATATCAAGGGATTTTTAGACACCATGGTATTAAATTTTTACAAATATAAAGCTCCTAAATAATCTAGATTACACACTTGATCAAAATAAAATGACTTTTCATGATCTCAAATGATGGTAGAGAACAAATACACCCTTCCATGGCCCTTTCATAAGGCACTACCCCAATATTTTACCCGACATTAACTTGTAGGCTTTGGATGTGCCCTTTGAAAATTGTGTCTTGATTTGAGAGATTATGGGGTAGATATTTTGCATGAATGAACACAAATAAAATCTAATAATATTAAATATATTTGATGGAAATATGAAAATGGTCTAAATAAGTATTATGCACAACATAAATTTATTACAACCACCAAAGATCATCATGACTTTATAGATGCACTTGCCTATTAGTACATAATCCCACCAAAGGGATTATGACATACATAAGATTTTGGAGAATAGGATAAGTCTATATATATAAGGCCCATCCAATGACACATCAACAAACTTTGAATCATAACCCAAGATAAATTATATTCAAAAGAATGAGGGCACTTAGAGCCGTACCAATAAACACAAAGGAGGTGCTAAAAGGGTCAACCTAAATCTCCCTACACCATGAAGCCATGCATACCCCTAGATGAAGACTTGAAACCTTCTTAATGGTAGGAAAGATTAATCTTGCTATGGATAAAAGCCTCAAAGCTATTATAGTACTATCTAGAGGGATTTTATTCTTAGCAAGATCCCTTCTTATCCCATGGTTGTAGACATTCCTATCATCCAGGAGGATATGGTCATGAAAAATATCCTCTCTCATTGGTGATTATTTTTCCCATTCCATAGGACCATTACCAAGACTACATCAATAAGCCCCCAAGTAAGATGAGACTCAAGAGCAATTGAATGGATAATAAGGGCCTAAGATGACAAATCCATGGACTGATATCATCCAAGAAGGCATGTGATCCTTTGGAAACATGGACACCCAAAGGATTGAGTGGAATGTTTCCACTAATTATATGGTCATCCTAACACATGGAGAAACTCCTAAACCCTACAAGATCCTAAATATTTTTTGAAGGGGAAGAGGCAACTTGATCTAGTAAGGAAAATGTTATAATTGGGACCACCTAAGCCTAGTGACATATACTACAACACCAAAATAATCTATGAAAATAGGAAATGTCCTTGTAGACCCTCCACATTCAAATGACCCAAAAGTATCCCTATAGGAAACAAGAAGAAAAAATATAATAGAAACAAGCCCCCTTGGATGATACACTCCACATAGGAAGAATATCTTGTCACTTTCAGTTCATTGAGTCATCATTACATTTTGTTTTCAACTTTAAAATTTTGACTCTATGCATAATAGATAAGGAAAGAAAAGTTTGGGTTCATTCATTTAATAGGATAAGGATCCCCAAGAGGCACCAAGTAGTCTTTATTTACTTCAATATAGACCAGTTAAAAGTGAGATAAGCAAAGGATTTGTTATGAGAGGGTGCTTGTCACCTCTATTCAGTTCGATTCTTATCTTTAGTCAAGAGAAAGGAGCTTCAAGGAAGGGTGGGTGAGTAGAAAATCATGCTAACCATTAGATATTCCATATATGGCCAATACTTCATGATTTCTTATGTTAAGCTAGCAAGGGCACTAAGGCCTATAGACCATTGATTTCCAATCCCAATGTCCATGCGGTCCTTTTGATTGAAGAGGTCCTAGAAAATGAGGGGATCCAACTAAAGTCAAAGCTATATATATGGAAACTAATTAGAAGTTCATAAGAGAAAATAAGTAGTGCCCTAATATGAAAGTCTATTATTGGATGAAGGAGGTTCTATCCCATCCAAGGACACATGGAAGCCAAATATACAAAATCAGAGTAGGAAAATACATTAAAGAAGATATCTATTAGTGGCCAAAAGGCTAAGATTTTATGGTCAAACCTATTAGAGCTAGGGTTATGCATAAGGACTACACTTGGGGGAGAATCAAATATATTTTTGTATCCGAGGGAGGCCCAGATGTAGAAATGCACCCGATCCTCCCTCGAGTGCAATTTTACACCTATCTCAAACCTCCCTCGATTAGGTGCATTTCTACACCTAGGTTATCCCTAGATACATAAATGTACTTGATCGAGGGAGGATCAGGCCAGGTGTAAAACTGCATCTGGAGGATCTAGGTGCAAAAATGCACCCAATCAAGGTAGGGCCATTCTGATTACAAAACTTTAATTGGGGGAGATAGGTGCATAAATGCACCCAACTAAGGGAGGGCCAAGTCGGGTGCAAAACTACATCCGAGGGAGCCAAATGCAAATACACCCAATTTGAGGAGGGCTGAGTCGAGTGCAAAACTATACCCAAACCTCATCCAAATGTAGTTTTGCACCTAGACCTCCCTCGGATGTAGTTTTGTACCCAATACAACCCTCCTACAGATACATAAATGCATTTGGGGGAGGTTTGGGTGCAAAAATATATTTGGGGGTGCTGAGTGCAAAAAATGCACCAAGGGGAGGGTCAGATGCATTTTTGTATCTTGGTGAACTTTTTCATCCAGATATTTTCCTCTACTCCTTTGTCAAACCACTACTTGTCTACAAATTTTTTCTCCATCGATCATTTGTTCTTCTCTCTACAATCAATTATTGTTTTCACAACTATAGGCCATTTTTTGATAAGAATGAATGTTTTAGTTGTATGTGTGTAGTTGTCATGTTAGGTATATATACTATTATAAGAGGTAAATTTGGTAGGATAATTTAAAAAATTATATTTTTATGGTGAAACGGGTCCTTGATTTAGGTGGGAGACCTGGAGAATTTAAAAAAATCCATAATATTATTAACACATGGTGAACCATCCCCTAATTTTTTTTGGCTCAAAAATTTTAGACAAATGGGCCAATGTCCAGGTTCCCCATTTTAGCCAATTTCCAATTTAAAAAATTTGAATATTCATCTAATTGGTGAATATTCACCACTGTGCATAATCCTTATCAGAGCCAATCACATGCTAGCCATAGCCATCACCCACCATACATGTGAGCCTACTGTGTTCACCTATACTAGTCAAAGAGGCCATGCTTGCTATGTTAGAAAATCAATGCTTCCAAAGGAAGCACAATGGAAGAGTTATGGTGCAATCATCCCAACAACAATAGTAAAGAGTCTAGTCATCCACATGAATTATTTGAAGGTCCTAAATATTTTAGAATTTATGCACCTAAATATAGAGATCTTAAAGTTGTCATTGCACCAATTGTAGATAGAATTATTTCCTATAGGAATAGAGGATATCCATAGACCTTCTATATAGATCTTCAAAGGGAAGGACCCTTGTCTTAGCTTAAAAGTAGTCCCACTTTTATTGTAAAAAATTTTAAAAGTTGTTTTCTTTTGCTTAACACCTGACCTTGTGAGCTCTTTATTTCATCCTTCTTTCCTACTATAACAAGGGGATTCCAAGCATTTTCTCATACATAGGGAGAATCAAACCCTTTTGGCCATATTGCCTTAATCATTTTAAAATGCTAATAGAATCTATGACTATTATTTTTATGTCATCCTTCTCTTGATTTGTCTCAATTCATGGCAATGTGCTTTACTTGGTTGTGTTCACTAGCCATATGTGATGTTTTTCATGTTCAATTATAACTTATTGTAATAAAAAATTAGGAGTTATTTTTAATTGTTTGGCATATCACCTTTGTATCTTAGCGCTTTACTTTTTTTCACATTCAATTTATTCTTTTTTACTTTCATTGCAATTCCCTTCTCTGTCTATTTACATCCCAAACTCAGCTTGTGGAGGTCACTATGTGTCAAGGATTTAAAATAATATGAGCATATAACCTTGATTAAAAACCTTGTAGATCACCCTATAGGTTTTCCCTCCCATTTATCTCGTAATGCTTTCTATTTTTTCACTCTACGTGAAGCACAGGTGGAAACTATCCCCCTCCCTAGATGGTATGTGCTTAAAGACAACATCAATCACCAATATCTAACCATACTTATAATTGTTCTAGATATCATGCCCTACCTTGCAACACCAATATCCATGGCTAAGAAATAAAAAATGAATCTTCTCATACTAAGCACTTAGAGCTTGCTCAAGCCTAAAATTGAATTTGTTTAGCCAAGACACCAAGGGAGTGGGTTCATCTATCTTAAATCTAAATACTATATTAATATCCTTCTAAAGCTCACCATAAAGAAATGAACTCTTTACATCCATTTGATATACCTTCCATCCATAAGAATAAGTTATAGAAAGAATACTCTAGACCCATTCCATCCAATAAATAAGAGCAAAGGCTTATAGTAGTCAATATATTATTTCTTAGATAATACCTTAGTGATAAGATTTAGTTTGTACTTCTGCATCTTGTGATACGAAGTGTCCTTGGTATTAAAGACTTATTTGCAACAATAATTATTTTTATCTCATAGAGAGGGAATAATATCCCATATCAAATTCTTCATCAACAACATACATTTAGAAATAATAGCATTATTCAACTCTAGATAACTCTTGGCCTAGGAATAGATGAGGGGATCTCTAGAATCACTCACCTTTAAAATAAAGTCTTGAGAGGGACTCCTTTGATGACACTCTTGAGAAATAATAGATCGAGCATCCTAAAGGAGTCTTGAATCCATTTGGGTGTCAAATAAAATATAGAACATCTCTAGTGGAGAAATATTTAAATATTATGTTGAAATCATTCAAACCAAAATCACCATCCCACAAGATATAACGGGATCAAGCTCATTTGCTCTAGTATCCAAAATATAGATGGTTGTGAAGGATCCACAAGAAGAGGTGTTAAATTAAAAGACCATGTCTAAGTATCTCTACTAGAAGATGAAGTTGGAGAAACTAGAATGGTTCCAAATAAATTCTTTATGGGAGCACCAAGAACTACCATAGAAAGTAGAGGTGAAAAGTCCTTAGCAAAAATAAATGACAGAAGGCCTACACATGTTGCTAATAAAACCTCATCAAAAATAATATCTCATTAAATTAAAACATCCTACCTCTAAGTATCATAAATATAATAATCCTTGGAGGTATGAAAATAACCCACAAAAAAGAATTGATGACTATTTCACTCCATCCTTCATTATCTTATGGGAATATCTACACATGCAATGGATCTAAAGATATGAAATAATGACACATCAATATTATTTCCTTTCAATATTCCAAGAGGATTCATACCTTAAATGTTTGTAATTAGAGTTTTTTAATGATATGCACTACACAAGTTATTGCTTCACCCCAAAATATCCACTCCATATACTTGACATACAACTTATATCTAAAAATATCAATAATTACCTTGTTCTTCTACTTAACCATCTCATTTTGCTTTAGGGTATAAATGACAACCTTCTAAAATTTAATTTCATTAAGAGTAAAGATATTAATAAATTCATTATTACATATTCACCTCCTCCATATGTTCTCAAGCACTTGATATTCCTCTTGAATTAATTTGCCTCAAGTTCCTTAATTTCCTTAAATTTTTTAAAATTCCCATCTTTTGTTTGAATTGTACACATCCACACATACTATGAAAAATCATCAAGGAAAGTATAAAAGTGCTTATTATTGGAAAGATAAATTTGCCATATGGATCCACAAAATATTATTATGAATGAGCTATGCAAGTCATGTAGAATGTATGATAGCCCCTTACCAAAAAAAATATCCTTTGTATTTCTTCAAAATACATTACTTACAAACACCACAAGCAAGAGATATAGAATAGATTCTAACATCCAATTGATGGTAACTCATGTACCTCAAGGAGCCATAGCTAAGATACCTAAGTTTATGATACCAAAATTGATGGACTAACATGATATACTAATGCCACCATAGCCACAAAGTATTTCTTCCTAGATGATAAAGAAGGATCTAGATAATCATCAAGCTTGTATATTTGATTTGAATTATTATAATATATGCATATAACTATCTTGAAATCATCATCAATATCCTTGATCATTGATTTATCCAAAAAATTACTTTAGTATTTGTGTGGATGATGTGCTAAATTATTAAAATATTATGGTCCATAAAATGAACATGAAAGACCTTATATACCTCAAGAATCCATATCCAAGATGCTCGAGTTTGTGATACCATCATTGAATAACATAATTTATTTGTGCCACCATAGCCACAAAGTATTTATTCCTAGTAGAATAAGGAGGCACTAGACAATCATCAAGCTTGTAAATTTAATTTGACCTAATATAAAATTTTGAGTTAATTTTTTTTAAATAATCACAAAATATTTTATTAGTATGAGGTATAGTCAACCACTTTTGGATTTAATTCATTGTAGATGACTCCCAAGTCAACGCGATTGGCAAAATCCCGTAGATGGTGTCATTTAGTGGATCTATCTTCTCATCCTATTTTTATATTATGAGAGCATAAATCCATGGTTGGGGTTATACTTTAGGGAACATAACACCTAAAGGATGGATGTGTACTCTCCCCTTCCATTAACATGAGGAATTTAAGATTAATTATGCCTTTTTGATTACTCATTTAACATGTAAGGGTGTAGTGTATATACCTAGTGCCTAGTTGATTCCACTTCACTGGAGTCAACTAGGGCTATACCATTTCTATGGCTCTGGACTTGGTCTCACTTGCCAATTTATGTTTAATGAGAAGCTATCCCATTTCAACTCTCATGGATTTAGTCTAGCTCCTTTTGTTAGGCTAGGTTATCCTTAACCATATGTTGTACAAGGATCCATCACCGTACTGCTCACACAATGACCTGAGGAGGTATTCCATATTGCCCCTTGTCACCTTCTTGTCCTAACCTATCTCGTCAAAAAAAGGTCATCCTCAAGTCACAGAGGTTTTCTATGTGAAACCGTTGACATTGGATTTTGGTTTTATATGGTTATCCTTGAAGGATTGGAGGGTATTTGGTGAGTTAGGTCATTGGAATTAAGAGAACTTATTCATATGCATAGACCCTTTATCTAATTATTCTTTATTATTATTTTTAATTAAGCTCTAACTTTAATGATTTTATGTTATGCTTGTTCTTTCATATTTAAAAGGAAGTTAGAAGTACATACAAATAAAATGAACTTTTTGAAAAAAAAGGGAAAACACTTTATAAATGAAATTTTAAAAGTAAAGAACACTTTATACATTTAAATCTTACTAAAAGTACAATACTTAAATAAATAAATATATTTTTTTAAAGTAAATGCAATCTGTATGATTCAATTTCCACTAAGTGTCTTCATTTCATAAAAGAACTCTATATATATATATATATATATATATATATATATATATAAACCAAACCCTTCGCTAGAAATATAAAATCAATTAAAGGATCAAAATCTTTGTGGAAAATATATATATATATATATATATATATATATATATATATATATATATATATATATATATATATATATATATATAATAAAAATAAAATACTTTATTTTAATCAAACTACCATTTTCACTACGTAAATTTATGTTCTAGAATGAGATACATTCATGTAAATGTCATCCATTCAAAATTCATTTAAATTGAGAGTTTTAGCCTTCAACCGACATTTAAAAATCATATTTTAAACCATATTATTGAAAGTAAAGAAAGTAAGGAGTCATTATTAAGCTCGACCATAAATTCTACAGTGACAGTAGACGTAACCAAGGAAGGGAGACTCAATCATTTTAATTTTCCTTTATTCGCATGAGTTGAACACTACAATCCATCAATCATTTAATGTGGGCACAAATGATACATTAATATTTTAACCATAGAGAATTTTTAATACAAACACAAATAATACATTGATATGAATAATACATTAATCTTCTAAAACTATATATATATTAATCATAATGTGGATACAATACAATATTTAAAACAATGCGTCAATATTTAAATTATAGAGAATTTTTTTAATGCTCGCGGGCAACATAAAAATGAATACGAACAAAGGAAATGATTAAATCATTTAAAGGCTGAAAATAATAATAATATAGATTTTATTTACAATATAAAGAAGACATCACTAGGATGGTTCAAAGTTCATGCACCGAAGCCTCAAATTTACTCCATAAGATTTACACTTTATAAATATTTTTTTGGTAAGTTGAGTTTTATATACAAATTGGGTTTTTTAAGAGGATCCCAAAACCTTATAATAAAAAGGGTCGTAGCATTGATATTTTAGGCAATGCCTTAGTACATGGAAATAAACATAAACCAAAAGGAAAAGAGCTAGAAAAAACCCTTGATCCAGCAGAAAGACCAGATTCTAGTACCAACTAGTGAGACCCACTTCGCCAAAATACCATCCTCCCGATGCAGTCAGTCTGGGATCCTCCCGGGGTGGATACAACGTACCTGCCCAGACCTGAGTAGGGAGAGTGGGAAGGCCAAGAATATCCTGAAACCAGATATCCTACCCAAAAACTAGAAGAAGGAATTTTTGGAAAACTGGAGAGGATCCTCATCTAGGGGCGACCCAAGATGCACCCCAGGGTGTAGCAGAGTAGCAAGCAACTGTATGAGTAAAGAAACAAGCAGAAACAAGCTCATGATTTATTTCTAGGTGGTGGGCTATCATTCATGATCTAACTTTCACTATACCACCTACGAAGCTCATCAAACTATTTTAAAAAAGTTGTAATAAGAACATTTCAACAACTTTAAAAATCTAGCATAGTCATACATTTGATGAAGTAATTGCTCAAGCCAATATAATTGAAGACATCAAAGTACAGGATCACAAAATTAAACTTCATAAGAAGATAAATTAATCAACCAACTATATATTCTATCGTAATGCTGAAAATCCTAGAACTTATAAGACACCACAAAAAAATCAAGTGGCATTCAATGCACCACCTCCTTCATCATCTCAATAATCCCCTTAGCCACAATAGAAGCTATTCCAAACAAATCCACCTCCTCCATCCAATCAGACACTAGATCATACCCCATGCCCTTCTTGTCAACCATACAATTGGATGCATTTGTTCAAACCATTACCAAATGTTGTAAATATTATATTATATTGGACATATTGCTTTTATAGATGTAAAAACCAATTATCCCAATCATATCAAAACCATGAGGCTACAATGAGCAAGCATTGTATGAGTATCATCGACAACAAGGTCATGAAATTAATTCTTGTTGCATATTTCATCATCTAGTACAAGATCTCATTGATCAAGGGACTATCTAGATGTTAAACCCTCTCACCCCTCAAAATAAAAATCTATACATCTATCAAAACCTGTTACCTAAACATGGGGGTGTCAATTTTTATATAAATACACTCGTAACATAGGCTAGACCTCGACAAGTAGATCATGCAAATCGTGACCCATCTTAGCAGGGATTTATGGGTATGATCAATGTTAATACTCATAATAAATGTTGCCCCCCTCATACCAATGCACAAAGGGATTTTCCTTGCTCCATACTACCTTCTTCTAATCCACCACCTGCACCAACCATCTCTTCTACTATACCATGAAATATCATCACAATTTATAGTAATATTTCCCACCAAATTTGCACTGCTCCTACATGATTATACATATATGAACTTTTGCAATAATATTAACCTCATCGTGAGGCTCTCAATGATATTATTCATTCCATCAACCTTGAAACAAGTGATATCAATGCTTTTGTCAACTTCATTGGCAATGTGCAAACTTGCATGCAACCATCCATAATTTTCTATGATCATGAAATCACAAAAATTATGGGAGAGGGAACTGACCCTCCTCTACACATCCAAGATTCTATCAATGATGTTACCTATAAATGTATCCTCATTGACTTAGTATCATCCATTAGCATCATTTCCATGACCTCTCTCCATCATTTACACATTCCACCTACTCATCATGCCACTCCTCTTGATCTATGAGACTTTAATGGCTCTATGCATCCTACGGTGGGATCTTGTACACCATAATAATTGAATAAATTCAAAGGAATTTAATATGGACTGGAATGGAGGAGAAAAAATAATAGCTCTTGTTTCTTGGGATAAGGTATGTTCTAGAAAGGATGTGGGAGGCCTAGGTTTTAGGAAATTGAAACAAATGAATAAAAATATCATGGGAAATAAGGGGTGGAAAATAGTTATAGATGAAAAAGTAAGATGGATTCAGATATTAAAAGCAAAGTATATGAGAAATAAAAATAAATTATTGATAGAAGAGAATGTAATAAAAGGATCTTTCTTTTGGAATAATCTTCAAGAAACTAAACATCTTCTTCAAGAGGGGTTAAGACATCATATTGGAAATGGAAGAAAAGTAAACTTTTTGAGAGATATATAGATAAAAAATATCTCTTTGTGTGGATCTTGCCAAATTCTATTATCGATCTATACTTAAGTTGGGAATCACCTTTTAAGAGAAAAAAATTGAGTACTTTATGGATCTTTGTTTACCTCAAATAATGTGGGGTATTTGGAAAGAATGAAATGATGGATTTTTTAAAGGATGAAAGAAAGATGTAACGTATATAGTGATCAAGATCTGCAATGCTATGAAGAAAATTTTTATAATCAACTTCAAGGACTCATGAGAAGATGATGGTGAAAAAGTTATTGCAAATAGTTTGGGGTTAGATTCTTGTGGTAATCATCCGTTAATTTCTTCTAAACTTAAAAGAATTAAAATATAATGGGAACCTCCAATATAGGGTTGGTTAAAATTTATTTTTGATGGTATTTCAAAAGGAAATCTAGGTATAGTAAATGCTAGTGGTAATTTCTAAAATGAAATAGGAGAAGTGGTATTATTATATTCTAAGAATATTGAAACCCCCAGAATGACAATAAAATGACAACAAAAACCCCTAGTCAAGCCATAAAGGAGCAATGACTCATTCCATAGGAGAATCTTCCCTAGATTCCAACTTAGAGTCTCTTGTTTCTTACTGAGACAACTACATCATAGATTTAATCTCTTGCACACAAACAATTACCTCATTCAACTTGCTCATTAAATAAGACTATAAATCCACCATCATATTTACAAAGGACTTTAGCACTTTGAGAGCAGCCAATAGACTAGGGAATAACTTACCCCCATGACCTATATAACCCATAGAGAACTTAGATTTCTTCTTTAGGGAGATTGGTCCTTTGAGTTTGAGTTCACCAAAACTAGGTTTTTTTAGACTTGACCTTTTTGTCGAAGAGATGTTTGGACCGTCGAGCATTTTTTGCCCCACTACTAGTTTTTGTAGGTGAATCTAACCCTCTTGACCTTAGTGGAAGCTCCTTCACTTTATCCTCAAATATAATGGGGCTTATTAATGTTTTTCTAATTCCTTCAATTTGTAGACTTTGAAAAAGAGGACATCGAGGAATCAATCATAGGAGAGGTTTCCCCTTAAAGGCAAATCCTATTGGGAACCACCTCTCTCAAAACCCCTTGAATTTTGGACATATGTATAAAAATAAAAATGCCAAGCCTTGATGATTCAGGTTGGTAATATTTCCTTTCTTAACATCTTGTATGGATTTTTCCAAAAAAGTGAACAAAAAGGATGAGATATTCATTAATCTTGTGCGATAAATTTTGTTCAGGAGGAATCTCATTGCAAATTGTACCATGAGTCCGCATTGGAGACCACACCAGTTATCATCCATATTGCAGATATTATCCCTAATGTTTAGCTTCCCTTAGTAGTTGATCATCTCTTCAACACCAGGATATGCCACACCCACCAAGGTAATTCCACTTCCCACATTGTTTCTAGATTAGGACAACTTCCACATCAGGATTGATGGCTCTATCATAGCTAGATGGTTTATTATTTTCCTTCCCTTTTGTATGTATTGGAGACCAATGCTTTTATGGTGGGGAGGAATGAGAGGAATAGCTAGATGAATCCCTCACTAGAGGAGATATCTTGATGATATAAAGATATTTATGTCAAAATCTAAAAGATCCAAGATACCATGTTGGAAGAAATGGTAGCTGAATAAATTCTTGTTGAAGAAGAAATTATTGTTGAAAAAGATCTTGTAGCAGCACCTGGAATCGAACCAGGGTTTATGGGTAAAAATTGTATCATCCTTCCATTGGACCATGCCACTATAGAAAAATAAGAGGATTTGATGCCTCCTATTTCCATTCCTTATGATATTAATGATATTATTATTGTAGATCTAGACATGGAAGAAATTTTAAAAGAAAAAGCATTTGAAATTTTACCTATTAAATATGTACTTGATAAAGATACCTTTGTTTCTATTGAAGCTGATGAAGTTGCAAATATATCTCATGAAAAACATGGAGAACCCATTAATGAAGTTGAATATTCAATAAAAGAAGAGGATTTACTACCTCTTGAAGGGCATGTTCCTAATTTTCTTTCCTTTAATGGTGAAATGGTTATTTTATTTATTGAAAATATAAAAGAAGATCTAATATTTTTGTGTGTCAAAAATATGATATCATGCTCATTTATGATGGTTTTATTCCAAATTTTCTTTCATGCAACCAATATGTAAGAGTTTTCCTTATTTCATAGAAGAAGAAAAAAAAGGGTCAAGAGGGTCGTCATGTGGAGGGCCACACCATGCTTTGCCATCCTTTGATCTATGCTTGTGCAATAGGCTTGTAACACCTATTTACAAACCATGGTATGGCAAAACCTTTGGCCCAATACCATGTATGAGCAAGAGACAGGATAGGAACACATTAAATGTTGGAAAATTTCTAGAAGGTGGCCTACAAGTGCATTATGACACATGCTATAGAAGGTGTTTATTATTTAATATAATTTATTTAATATGATATTCCTCATCATTCCTCCCCACAAAAGAAACATTAGAATCCAATGCGTACAAACATGGAGAAGAAAAAATAGAATACAAGGGAGTGTTGGGTACAAATGAAAATGCACTCCTAGATATAAAGAAGAATGAAGATGAGCTGGAGCAAGTCTTCAAAAAATAGGAAAATGATGCTGCCATTGAGTCAAGCTTAGAAAGAGCTATCAAATGGCTATAAACATGCCTATGCTTGTAGATGATTGAATGATCCCTATATTTGGCATGATAAGAGTGCATGTGATGTGTTCACATGGAATATTTCCTTGAAATACTCTATTTTGATTTTTAATAATATATTATTATTATTTAAAATAAATTCGTGTCATGCGGTCAAAACGTGTTGGTCGTGTGCACTATGTGTTATGTGAGCATGTGTGCATAGGTACCATGTGGTATGCATGGCCTGAGTGGGATGCACATAAAATTCTATGCATACATGTTGCACAGGCATAGAGTGGAGGAGGGCAGGGTATGGCATGGTCCTCCACATGAAGTTCCTCTTAACCCTTTTTTTCTTCTTCTTCTATGAAAGAAGGCAAACACTCACAGATTGGCTACATGAAATAAAATTTGGAATAAAATTATCATAAATGAGCATGGTCTCATATTTTTGACATACAAAAATATTAAATCTTCTTCTTTTAGATATGTAGAAAGCAAAATAACCTTTTCACTATTAAAGGAAAGAAACTTAGGAACATCCCCTTCAAGAGGTAGTAAATCCTCTTCTTTTGTTGAATATTCAAATTCATCAATGGGTTCTTCATGTTCTTCATGAGACAGATTTACAAATTCATCAACTTCAATAGCAACAAAAGGATCTTTGTCAAGTAGATCCTTAACAAGTAATTTTTTAGATGCTTTTTTTTCTTTAATTTTTTTTTCCATGTCCAAATCTACAACATTCATAGCATAAGAAATGGAAATAGGAGGCATCAAAACCTCTTATTTTTCTATAGTAGCATGGTCCAATGTAAGTATGATGGGTTTTTTGTCCATAAACCTTGGTTCAATTCCAGGTGTTGCTACAAGATATTTTTTAGCAACAATTTCTTCTTCAACCAAACAATTTTTTTCTTTAGCAATATTTTATTCAACTACCATTTCTTCCATCATGGTAGGTCATATCTACTAGATTTTAGCATAAATATCTCTGAATAGTTGATATATCTCCTCTAGAGAGGGATTTAGGATTGGTAGCATGGTGCCTAACATAAAATCAAAAAGAAGAAAAAACCTATAGAGGATCATGGTGCTCTTATACCAATGATATTGAAATCTCCACAAGCAGACACAAAATTATTTGTCAATTAAGAACTAAAGAATTGCTTTATAAATGTGACTATAAATATGGATTACAATGCCTTAGAGAGGTTCCATTGAATAAGATCATATTTAATTATTTTAGTTAGAAATATTATCCAATAAAACTACCCACTAACAAACATTAAATAAAGTGAATATTCTAAAATACAATATTATTAATTGGCCTATTACAAACATGAAACAAAACAAATATTGATATATTAATCCCTATCATACTTCCCTACCATAGAAGCACTGGACTCCAATGCATAAAAAATGGAATAAAAATCATGAACCATGTGGTTGTGAGAGAGCCATTGAGCCTGATGTGGAAGCTATCCTCATCTAGAAATAAGGTAGGAAATGGAATATCCTTGGTGGGTGTGGCATGTACTGGTATCAAAGAGATTATTAGTTGCTAAGGGATGCTAAAAATTAGGAAAAATATTTACAATATAGCTAATAACTGATGCAGTATCTAATGTGGACTCATGGTACAATCCTCTTAGAGCTAAAAGAAATTTAATGTAAAGAAATTCATAATAAAAAATGCAACCCTATCCCATAGAGCTGAAAGAGATTTCCTTTGATATCCATTTTGAAATTTAGATAGAACTTCATCCTTTCTAATGAAATACCTCAACTCTCTTACCAATGATTTTTTTTCCCTATTGTGGTAGGAACCATCAAGAGGTAAGCCTATCACCTCAACAATCAAGGGTTTGGAGATCTTGAAATCAATTCCACCCAATATTACAATCCCATTCTTTTATGAGTGGATCATTTGTCTTAAAATATCCTTATAATAACCATGGATTTTTAGCAAGCAATCCAAGATACCCCATTTCTTGAGAATATTTGTCACATATTCATTAAATTTGAGAGTGTTTGGATTAAGCACAACTCTCTCCATATCCTAGTAGGCCACCTGTAAAATAATCTGATGAAAAACCTCGGGACCATAGCAACTAGTAAATATTATTAGATAAATACGAAGCTTAGAGGATGATTTATCATGAAATTTAAGAGTTTCAAGATACCATGGGAAGGTTCCCAAACATATCCTCATAATATTGATCCAAAACCACTAGAAATAGATAAAAATTAGACTTTGAGTGGTAAGAGACTCATAAAAACCCAACAAAACATTGAAAATGTCATTTTCAAGAGACCAAAGGTTGTGGCACTCCATACAATTCAAATATTTATCTCAAATCAATATCCTAAAACCCTACCACCTCACAATATATAAAGTTCAATGATTTTGAAGAAGGTGGTGCACATAAAAAGAAATCAACCACGTGGACTTCAAAAAATAGCCAAAATACCTTCTACAAAAATGATACCCCAGTCTATAAGGATAAATATCTATGATCAATGTCAGCATGGAGGTTTTCAAAAATCTCAACATTGAACTCTACAAGCCAATCAAGACCCACCACCTCTTGAAAATCCACTTCACCACCTACATGTCAAATCAATAAAAAATCAATATTTTCTACCAGATTCAATCCTCCACATATGTCAATTATTGCTAGGGATTCTTATGTTAATCCATGACCACTAGAGTCTAAATATCCCATACAAACCAACTCCAATGGATCAAGAGAAACTAAAATCACCAATTGTAAAAAAACTAAGAGAATTTTGGGTTGGGCAAAAACCCCTAACAAATCACCACAAGATCCACATGCCCCACAAGCAACATAGGCCAACAATAGGATCCACTAACAAACCAATCATTCTACCTCTAGTCTCGAAAATGAATACCATCTAGACAAACCTCATAATTTCAAACAAACTAAAGAGCCATACCTCAGACCAAAAGTTTCCCATTGAAAGGAAATCAAATTTAAATTGTGAATGGCTAACCATGAAACCCATTTTAGCATGAAAACAAGGAAAACCTAGAACAAAAAAGGTTGTGGGATCTTGGAGAACCAAAAAAGTGCATGAATCATCCTCATAAGAACAAGAAAGTAGATCATTTAGAACCATCAAAATCCACCACATTTTCCATTACCAAGAGACCTTGGGGGAAGTCACTCCTCCAAATAAAGCAATCATTTTGGAGTGCTCCTATATTTTCCAAGAGATATGCAACCTCATTTACTTATCTAAAAGTATCTTGAATTTAGACCTCTTCCTTCGACTGGATTAATCTTTTGGTCTCCAATATCATGTTGGAAATGATCTAACTAGGGGCTTGAGATACTTTAAATGCATTAATAATATTTAGGGAGTCTCCTTAATTAATTAAATTTCTGCAATCTAGAGTATCCAAATTTAGTCCTTGGTATAGAAACCTTGCTTTTACAAATTTGAAGGTTTGGACATCCAATTTTTTTATGAAATCCAAGAGTATAACCCCCTTATCATTCCCAAACACCCCTTAGTGTTGGATTTCCTTGGATTCCCTTTAGATGTCCCATAAAAAGCTAAATTTGATCCATCCTAGGGGAGGTGGTACCCATTTGGTCTAAGCTCTTAACATAGACTAAGACTGATCAATAATCTAGAGTCTCAGTTGAAAATTAACCTTTAAATCCATCTCCTCCTCAACCATCCTCCCTCTAGCTAGGTCAAAACTAAGACTTGATACGTTCTTCACCAAAACTAATATTGTTATATATCCAACAATCATAACATCTCTCATAAAATATTTGAATGCCCTATTTTTCCTTTCCTTCCAAATACTCCAAAAGAGGCGAGGTAGGCTAAAGAGCCAAAAAAATTTCAATCTAGGAGAAAAGAAGGGAGGAAACCACTAAACACAAAAATCTGATAATAGGTTTAGGGTAACCTAACAAACACCCAATTCATTCAAAACTACATGCACCATGACCTTAAAAAAGGAGCACTAAAAAAATAGATGAGAAGCAGATTTGACACAAGATTTGCACAAATAACATGGTTGATAATGTTTAATGAATCTCCTATGATGATATTTTTAATTCCAATTCTATCAATTAGCCTAATGCCTAGGAAAAAAGTATTTTTAGCAAAATTATTAGATTTAATTTCAATTTTCTTAGCATACAATAATACCACTTCTCTTTCCTTCCAAAAAATACCAAAAACACCTACTATACCTATATTCCCTTTGAAGCACCATTAAAATTCAATTTTAACCAATCCTATGGTGGATGCTCCCATTTTGTTTGAAGTATTTTAAGCTTTGAAGAAATTAATGGTTGATTACTACAAGCCCAAGTATTTGCAATACATTTTTTGCCACCATATTTCCCTGAGTCCTTTAAGTTGATTATAAAAATGTTCTCCTTCATAGCATTGCAGATCTTGATCAGTATAGACATCACATCTTTATTGCATATTTTAAAAATCTATTGTTTCATTCTTTTCAAATACCCCATATAAAATGAGGTAAACAAAAGTTCCATAAAGTACTTAGTCTTTTTCTCCAAAAATATGATTCCCAACTTAAGTATAGATCAACAACAGAATTTGGTAAGACCCATATGAGGTAAGGCAAGACTGTTCATTTTGTTTTCTGGATGTCATAAAAAATGAACATCCAGAAAAAAAATGCCATACCTCCTCCCAATACCTTTCACATAATGGGCATCTGTTAGGGATTTTTAGATCTCTCTTATGCAAATTATCAGTGAGAACTTTATTTTGAACTACAATACAATAGAAGATCACTTTTAGAGTTATATGGTTTTGCCAGATCTTTCTTACCGATAGCCATCTTAATACCACATCTTCCAAGATAAAGTACCCAAATTTTGTAGAGTACTTCCCATATTTTCTACATTTCCAAATTAGAGAATCCTCTACTCTACTATGCTTTAGAAAATATACTACAATAATCTATTTAGTTTCCCTATTGGTTTTTTCCTATCATTCATACCCTCAACATATATATTTGTTAGCTTTTTATGAGTAAATACTCAAATAATATTTCCTCAAGATCAATAATATAATTGCAATATAAAATATATAATAATGTTGATCAATCAAGCATATAAATTCTAAATATACTAAATAATAACTCAAAGAATACTAATGCCAGATACTCAAAAATACTTAGAAATCTTTATTGAATGAAGAGACCAAAATACATCATATTACATCACCTTTCGTTTCTTACATAGGTGACTCTTCCTCCTTCACCATATATCTTTTACATCAATACATTCATATTATAGAATGGAACGTGACTCTTCATATGGAGGTTTCTTGGGCCTCCCTCTTCCTATGACTCTTCATATTCCTACTTTATTGACACATGTACATAGGGACAACTATGCACATTTACATTCCAAAATATCATTGCACACTTGTGCATTACATTGCAAAAAGTAAATCCTAATATAAGACTCTTTTACTAATCTATAGATGTACCCATGGTTGTAGATTTGCATGTACCAAAAAAAAGAAATATATTCCCACACCCCCTGTATTACATTATTTGGTTATTGAAGACTCAAGTTATTTAATATGGATATTCTTCATATTCCTTGACTTTGTGTTCTTCATATTGTAGGTACTCTTCATTTTGTATAGGTTCACCTTATTCTTGATGTAGACTCTTAGATGTGATATAATTTGATGCTTGTAGTAACTTATTATTTTTCCTTTTGTTCTTCATATTAAGAGTCTTCATTTTCACTTGGTTCGTTGTCTTTGTCTTTAAGTTCTGCTTAGGCTTCTTGATGTAGTCAATCATGAGATATACTTGTTGATCTAGAGCACTAATTACGTCTTTAGTCCATTTTTTTTTTCTTGATATTTGTGTAGTCTTATTTCATGTTCCTCAATATTGTACTTGTTGTTATCAAATGTTTTAAAAGTAATTATTTGAAACAAGCATTGTAACCTAAATGTTAGAATTCTTTCAAAACTTATGTAATACTCCTATCTATAATTACAAAAGGAATATGAGTGAGATATTTTCCCATAATATATGCAAGGATGTAAGTCCCAACAATCAATTTTTCATTGCCTTATCTGTAATAGTAAGTAGATTTCAAATTTTCTTGTGTTGTTTTGAATAACTTGACTTCATCTATTTTCTTGATTAACTGATCCAACCATGCATGGATTTTTGAAGAAATTTTACTTTTGCTTCTATCATAGACTCGTAGAGGGAGTTCTTGTTATACATTTTTACAGTGACTGTCTTCTATCACATTGTTAGAATATGTCTCTAAAGCATTTCTTTTCTTTGGTCTAATTTGTAATTCTTCAAGAATATTTTTTCTTCTATCCACATGTTTCCTTTTGCTATTATTGTTAGAATAAAGTAGATATTTAATCCAAGTTGATTTATTGAACCCTCATAAATTTTTCCATTGTTACAACTTTAATTCTTTGAGGCAGGCTTCATTATGACTCCCTAGATTTTTTTAATTCTATGATTTGTAGAGTACCTTTTATCTCCCTAATGTTTGAAAGGCATTTCAATCAATGTGTGCAATTTCAATCCTTTACAAATATTCAAATCTCTAGTGATTTTGAACCTAGAGATTAATATTATCAAATGCAATATCTTTATGTAGAACTCATTTTATCTCTTTTGTTGGTGATCTACATTTCTTCCCTGATGATTTATGTTATGGATTATGAGCGAATTTTGACCCTTGTGCTAGATGGAAATATGCATGTGATCCTTCCTCCAACATATAAAACTACAAGGCTTTTCAATGCCTTTCTCCTCCAACATATTCTTGCTTCTTTGTAACTGCACTTCATGAGGTTTCCTTTCTCCTTGGCTAATGGTGGATATTTTTTCAGATGGCTCTTCTATGTAATACCTCTTGTATGCTCCAATGGTGGCCCTATAATGTTTTCTTTGGTAGTTTTCTCTATTGATGATTTTCCTTTGATAACGCACCCTATAGTTTTTGTAATCTACATTGCTTTGAGTAGATAGAATGGTTGTGCTATGTCGGATTTATGTATATTTATCTTTTTAAAGTTGTATTTTATGTCTTCTTGCTCCTTTGGCTAGCTGAATCTTGAGCCTAATGGCTCTTTTTCTTGAGAATTATTGTTAGTACTTCTTTTCCTACAAATGGGTGGACATCTTTTGTAGAGCTTGCCCTCCTATATTTTTTTGTTGAATGGTGCTCAATATGGTGGTCTTCTCCACCACTCTTTTATGTGTTTTCCTTACCACTTTTTGCTTGTACATCTGGTTTTTTGAAACACCTAAAATATACCTTAAATTTGGAGCTCTTTTCTTTCCAAAATATGCTATAAGTCGTGAGATATACTTCCTCACAAATGTAGGATAATTTTTATTTTACATTCACTTAAAAAATAGCATATACTATTCAATTATAACTCCTTTAAAAATCAATATAATACTGTTATAATATATTTGGATTCTCTAAAAATGAAAGTAAATCTATCTCATTAATGAATGTAAAATAAATATGATATTTTTATTTCAAAATAGCATATATTAAACTCCTTATCACTCCTATTAAATTATAACTTTTTTTTGTTTATAATATGCAAGCTTTCTATAAAATCAATGGTGTAAAATGGTATATTTTCTTAGCTTAATGACACCTTAAAAAACTTCCACTTTGCTAGCTCTAAATGACTCTAATATTTGATGCTCAAAATACTCTTAATAGGCACCTTCAAAAAATTTTCAATAATAATATATATGGCATAAAATTAACCCACCTTTTTGTAGTTCCTTTATTTATAGCTTGTTGTCTTATATTTTCTGCAATTGCACCTTTCTTCTGTTGTTAGTAGACTCTTTAATTTGCAGCTATAGTTGCTGCCCAAAATCAGCTTTCTTTCTTCTTCACAGGTGTTGGCTATTTATGTAATTTGAAGCTTCAAACGCTACTCTTTTGCTTATTCAATTCCATAGGAGGACTCCTCCTTAGTTTCTGCTAAAATCTGATTTGGTGTTATTTTCAAGCCTTCAAATATACTGTTCATTTTTTCTATCAAGCCTTCTCTTGGCTATTCAAATCTTTTCTAAAAGCTTCTCCAAATATTTCTCTAAGCTACAGGTTTTATATTCTATTTTTCGTTGTCTTTTCAGCTTATCTTTCTAATACTTTGTGGTTTTATAAATCAGCCTACAAAACTTTTGTGGATATCTCTAAATTTCTCTAAACTATGACCTCCTCAATATTCTTGCTTTATTTTGACTTATTGCTGAATTCTGACTTCAAATATAAACTCTATATCTATCTTATTTCTCAAGAATCTAAATGTCTTGAGTTCTCAAAATCTTAAAATTTGACAAACTTCTTATCAAATCCCTTTTCCTCTTGGGATTGTTGTAGTATGGTGATAATTATCCCAATATTTTCTGGTCATATGCTCTTTCTACTTTCAATATTCTACTCCAGATCCCTATTTCATCTTCTGCAATATAGCTTTCTCTTGACTTGTTTTATTTCTTCAAAATATTCTATAGACCTCTATTCTTTGGTATTCTAATTTTGCAACCTTAAATTATTTAGAAAATACTTTTAATGAAACCTTACCTTGGTTTCTTCAATCTTCCAACTATGAAAAAATCTTCAATGAGATCTCTTTCTTGTATCTCTATATTCTATTGCTTTTGTCTGCAATAGGACTTTTTGTTGTCCTTCTATCTTATGTCTTCAATATTTAATTTTCCAATATTATAAGTTCTTCAATATGACCTCTTTTTGGATCTCTTTCTTCAATATGCAATCTATAGTGAGAACCTTTTTCTTGGTTCTTCTCAATATTCAATAAGGTCTTCTTATTGGACCTCCTTCAATGTCTATTTTTTTGCAACAAAAGAGTTAATCCATGCAGTAGGAAAGCACATAGAATTTTAGGCAATTGAAGATAAAATTCTTCTCTATCTTTTGTAGGAAGCTTCTCAAATTCTAAGAATCAATATTTTGCAACAAAAATCAGATAGTAATAATCAAATGTATTCAATGTTCTAGAAATAATAATATTCACTAGCTATCTTAAAAATCTAGTGGAATCAAGTTTATACTGAATCCTAGTCTTCACGAGTTTTACTTTCAATCCTATGAAAATATTCGAGCCAAATAATATGAAATCATTTTTTATCAAGCTTATCAATAGTATCTCTTCTAAGGGTCTCTTAATCAAGGTCTATATTCAAGACCTGTAATTTTTTTTCTATTTTGATTTTGATTTTGGAATAGGTATATTCTCTTTTCAATAACAAGGTTTGTCTTCAATATCTATAAATGTTCATCTATTTATATTTTTCTCTTGGAATAGGTAAATTATCTTTTCAATATCAAGGTCTATCTTCAAGACCTATAAATGTTCTTCTATTTTTATTTTATTCTTGGAATAGGTATATCCTTAAATATCACTAGTTTTTCTTCAACACAGTGAAAAAATGCTATCTTCTCTGGTTTCTCTTTCTAGAGGAAATTACCTTATCTTCTCTGGTTCTTTTCTAGAGAAAATTCTCTTTATCTTCTTAGGTTATTTTCCAAAGGAAATTCTCTTTATCTTCTCTAGTTCCTTTTCTAGAGGTAATTCTTTTTATTGTTACTGGTCTCTTCTTAAGCAATAGAAATATTCTTTCTTCAGATCTATATTATGACTTCTATCAAGAAATTCCAAAAAAATGAAGTTTTCATTCATCAACACACAATGGTTGATATCATTTGTAAAGATGTACCTAGATTCAAATTGATAGTAGCAATGGTGATGCCTTGCGGATCTGATACCACCGTTAGCTTTTGATGAGTAAATACTCAAATAATATTGCCTCAAGATCAATAAATAATTACAATTTGAAAGATATAATAATGTTGATCAATAAAGCATATAAATTTAGAATCTACTAGATAATAACTCAAAGAATGCTAATATTTATTGAATGACGAGACCAATATACATCATATTATATCACCTTCCATTGCTTACATAGGTGACTCTTCCTCCTTCACCATATATCTTTTACATCAATACATCCATATATGTATAATGGAATGATGTTTTTTGGACCTCACTCTTCCTATGACTCTTCATCTTCCTACTCTATTGACACATGTACATAGGGATAACTATGCACTTTTACATTCCAAAATATCATTGTACACTTGTGCATTACATTGCATAAAGTAAATCTTAATCTAAGAATCTTTTCCTAATATATAGATGTATCCATGGTGGTACAATGCCATGTACCAAATAATGTAATATATTCCAACAATATTTCCATATTTTCTCATTAGTATCTTCAATGATAAAATTATGAATCCATTATTCATACTGTTGATAATTTCCTGCTCTAGTTCCACAAATTTAGGGTCTTAACTAGTATATTTGATCCATCTATCACTCCAAAAGTTTACTTTTCTATAATCTACCATATTAACCCCTATTAAATAAGAGGTTTACTTTTTTGAATATTATTCTAGAAGAAATATCTTCTTATTACATTCTCTTCTACCAAAAAAAATATTTTTGTTTCTCATATATATTGCTTTTAAAATTTGAATCCATCTTACTTTTCATATGTAACTATTTTCCACCCCTAATTTCCCATGAGATATTTGTTCATTTGTTTCAATTTCCTAAACCTAGGCCTCCCACATCCTTTCTATAACATACCTTATCCCAAGAAACAAAAGCTATTTTTTAATTCTCTTTCATTCTAGTCCATAGGAAGTTGCTTTGAATTTGTTAAATTATTATGATGTACATGATCATTATCACTATCATTATCATGTGTGAAATGATTTTGTACCGCATCACCAAGTGTGATGTAATGACATGTTATGTCATGAGGTGTGAAATTATCTTGTGCCACTTTATAAAATGTAATGCTAACATACACCATGTCAATAGGGATGATGTCATGTGCCACAATAACTATGGTAATATCAACATATTCAACATTAATAGGGGTGCCATCATCATGTGTCATTCCATTTGCAATGATGTCACCATATCTCTCATTAAAAATTCTTGTGGTTATTGAACCATATAAATTCCAAGTCCTAATATATAATCTTTTATACTCTAGCCACATCATCATGAGTGTAAATTCAAATTACTATTAGGAGTGATATCCTCTTAAGATCATAATTTTAGTGTGGACCTCCACAAACCATGATGATATTTGAACATATGGAGTGGCAAGACCACCTTTGAACTAAGTTTGTAAACCATATCCATGAGTCTAGATTTTATAACATCATATGAACTATTCAAAATGAGCAAGCACCTTGCATTGAGATTTTTTTTGTCTCAATTAAAATGTTTTACTTTTTAAATTTAACTTAAAAAAAATAGAGAGGAAAAGAGATTTTCTTGATGCAATAGAATAGTTACCTCATTAACAACACAATATTTGGCTTTTGTATAAGGTAAATATATAGTGTAATTTCATATACAACATTAGTAGACATGCCTAGGTCCAAGATAAAATATAAACCTGAGAGTGGAGTGCTACTAGTCCAAATTATTCATCAAATTTATTATTAAAATATTATCAAAATTAGATATGGTTCAACTAAATAGTAAATACCCATCTATAATATGCCTTTAATATATATAAGGATCTATTTAGTAACTATATAATGACTCTTATGAGGTGTATACATATACATAGAATAACAGTTGGTGGTAAACGAAATTTCTAGCTGAGTATAGGTAAGGTAGATAATGATACCAAGTGACTTGTCTAAGGTAACATCCATATAAAGTGTAGTCTACTTAAAGATTCAAACCAAAAGTAGAGGGTCTAAGTAATATTAGAATTCTCCATATTGAATTATTTTAGAAGACCCAAGGTATACTTGGGTTAATGGATAGAAATCCTTTAAGATGTGTAATCAATCTAAATTTCCAAAAAATAATATAGAAGCCCAAACTCTATCATCTCCAAAGTGTCATGAATTCATTACTTCATCACTTGGATAAATTTTTTTAATCTATATGTAATTAGTAGATCATCAACATGGAATATAATCACTATACAATCCCACTTCATGCCAAACTACACTAGTCGAAAGTGGGACTAGCTAAGGCTTTGCTATTGGATGGCGCTTCCTTTCTTTAGTTAGATAGGCACTTCCTTGCTTTAGTTAGGAGAAATGAGCTTCAAGGAAGAGTGAGAAAAAAAAAAGCCATGCTAGATATTAGATATTCCACCTATGGTTAGTGCTTCATGATTTCCTTAATCAAGCTAGCAAGGTCACTAAGGCCCATGGACCATTGATTTTTAATCCAAAAGCCCACACAATACTTTCGACTAAATAGGTATTATTAAAGGAATAAGGGATCTAAATGAAGCCAAATATAGACACATGGTAACTATTCAAAATCCCATGAGATAAAATAACCAGTTGCTTAATATGAAGGCCTAACATTGGTTAAAAGATGTTCCATACCATCCAAGGATACATGGAAAATGCACTTGCAAAAGAAGAGTAGGTGAGAGGGAATAAAAGAAGAAATTTTACAATGGTTAAAAATATTGAAAGTTTTGGACAATCTTATCAGATCCAATCACATGCCATCCATGACCATCACACACTATATGCATGAGCCTACTTATCCACCTACACTAGTCAAGGAGGACATGTCCATTTCATTAGTAGAGTGGCACATTTTAAAAGAATCATGGCAAACAATTTATGGTGTACCCACCCTAACACAATAATAGAGAGCCCAATCATCCACACCAATTATTTGAAGGTCCCAAAGCTTTCAATACTTATGGATCTAGATTCAAATACCTAAAAATTATTATCACACTAGTTGTAGAAGAATTTCTCGTTTGTAAAAAAATAAGATGTTTTCTAAAATTCTACATAGATATTTAGAGGGAAAGCATCCTGATATTAGATTATAAATAGGTTCACTTTTATTATAAAATGAATTGAAGTTGTTTGCTCATGCCTAATACCAGGACTTTTGGGCTATTTATTTCACCCTTATTTCCTATTATAAAAAGGAGAACCCAAGCCTTTTTTCATGCTTAGGGAGCATCAAACCCTTTGAGACTCATTGTAATGCAATCATTTTAGCAGGTTAATAGAATCCATGACTAATTTCACTCTTTCCTCATTCCATTGATTTTTGTCAATTCTTGGTAGTTTATTTTGCTTGGTTGTGTTCACTAGCCATATGTAAAATTTTTTTACACATTGCCTCAATACCTTAGGGATTTACTTTTTTGCACATTAAATTTATTTATTTATTTTACTTTCATTGCAATTTCCTTCTTTGGCTACACACACCCAAATATTAGCTCATGGAGGTCACTACACATCAAGAAGTTAATATTCAACTAGGATCTAGCCTTTATTGAAAACCCTAGAGATCACCCCATAGGCGGTCCCTCCCATCTACCCCATGACACTTCCTACTATTTTATCTATGAAAGGCACATATGCAAATCATTCCCCTACCTATATGGGGTGCACTCAAAGACAACAATAGTTTATATGGCACACCCAATGGCACAAACTTATATAATCACCCTACTAATATTAAATAAAGTCTAAAAATGACCCTAGCAAAGATCATAGTATTTCTACTTGAAGAGAAACACCCAAAAAATTCACCTAGTAACTCTTCTTGATGACTTAGATTCAAAATATAGAATTTTTAAAGTTGTTTGATAAATACAAGTCAATATTTTAGTGGGGGTATCTATCTCATCAGTCTATTGAAGCAAAATATATTCACCTAGAAACTCTATTCTGAAACAAAAGACCCAAATTTATATGAGTGAAATGCCTATGATCAAATCCTTCACTAGAGCTAATCAACAAGAGTTGGTACCACCTCTAAATTATAGGAAAAGAATAAGGAAATAACAACACAAGAGGGTAACCATGGACCATTAGCCTCTCAAATGTTTTTAGTGTAAAATGATAGAGGTCCATTGATTCCACCAGTTCCATCTAACACATGGGATTGAATTCTTGCCTAGACACTAAAATATTTACCTTACTTATTTTGAGAAGATGCTATAAGTCTAAAAAAATATTTGTATCACTTAATAAGCTTATGCATCATGCATTTCATTGATAAGCAATATATCCTTGAAGTTATTGGTGGATTCTTTACAAGGGAGAGCTCAAACATAGTACCTCAATCTCAGCCTATAATCTGTTGAAAGATGATACCAATTGGTGAAGCTCCTAGTAAAGCAATTCAAGAAAAAGGTAAATAGATTGTCCCTTCTAGAATAACTCATAACCATAAAGAGTTTACCTACAAAGACAATGGATAATTTTAACGTTTGATTCCATAATATTTGGTACAAGATACCTGAGTAGATTTGACTACCTCTAAGTATGACATTCATTTACTTTCTAAAAGTTATTAATTTTGATTTTTGATGATGGTCAAGTATGAGGGTAGTAATTCACTACTAGAGGCCTATGAGATAGTCATCCATGATAAGAATTACCTAATCCAAATATAAAGGCTATCTCCTAGGCCACCTCTACCATTGTTTCCCTCTATTTAGAATCCTTACCACTATTTTCTAACCACACAACCCACCACCAGTCCGACTCATCGTATTGCATATCAAGAGAAAAACTAATCCTTCTCTTCCTCTCTTTTCTTCTATCACATGCACACACATAAATTGTGTTATTCTTAGATGACTTGGTCTATATATTATTACACACCCCTATCAGGTAGTACTTTCTAATACATCATTAACATTAGCAACAATATATTACCCTATCGAGTTATGCTTATTTTGACTTAGCGGTCTCAACACCCCATTATAGGATAAGCTCCTCGGCCATTTTCAGTAGGCCTCAACATACATCCTAGAAGCTAATCACCCCATAGTAGTGACTAGCGATCAATCATCCATAGTTTGTTATGCTCCATAATTCGAGCAATCAACCATAGTGTATTACGCTCCATATTTTTTCCATATATCCATATTAGCGAGTACTATACCCATAGTAGGTTTTTACTCCATACCTAGACCATTATTTTGGGCATAACACCCTTCATTCAGGGTTATTTGATCATCTTATCTCACTTTTTATGGTTGAACTTTGGATCTTCATCTTCTTCTTGTTATTCTTCTTCTATCTCCCTTTCTTCTTTCTTTCCCTTCTATTTTCATCCATGCACTTCATGCTAGTTGCATTAGATTCACATTGTACCCAGTAAAATTTTACTTTGCTATTTATTTTCTTGCTTCGTTCTTCATGTTTTTGCTCTTTCTCTTCTTATTTATTTTGAGTTTCCTAAGGAATATTCATTCCTTCCAAAAATTGAGGGGGCACCTCCAACCGTAGAGGCATTAATGGTAGTAATGTCTCGCTTAGCATGCAAAAGTCTAGAGTATCCTTCATGATACCCCTTTTGCATCACTCTTTTACCTAAACTAGACCACTTATTTATGTGCTTATTATCTTCTTGCCTATAGGGGTCTACATCTTTCTTTGACACATTTACTTGGCCTTAAATGCATCAAAGAGGGGGTAAAATGTAGACACAAAAAATTGAACCACTTTAATGGACAATTTTCCTAGAGCCCTTTCGGAGGCCCCTTAGCCTTGTCTAAGGCAAGGGTAAGGTTCCTTTCCCCCCTGTTTTTCCTGTTTTATATCTCTATGTGAAATCACACTCGATCCTTGATGGGGTGTGACTTCGTATGGCAAAATCATGGTTGGCATTGATGGGGCATGATTTCATATTTTTTTAGGGTTTTTCTCAAGTAAACCCTAATTCTTCAAGTTTGGCATGTTTTACATCGGCCCTTCTTGGTTTTACTACCTTTCTCACATTAAAATCCACTATATAAGGAGCATTTGAATTTACTTTTCACACACAGCTATACATGATACAACATTATTACATGCTAACATTTGATTTCTTATTTCTTGCAAAGTGTTCTTATTTGTTCTGCATCCCTGTTCTTCATTCACAAGTAAATTTAACTTTGGAATTTAAATATTGATTGGATATTTGCTGCATTTGGATTTTTTATTGCTCCTGCTCACTCTTGGTGGATTGGTGTTGAATCCCTAAGGAGAGATAAATAATTCAAAATATCTCTACCCTTATGTTCTACTTTAGTACCCTCTACTAGGTGAATTTGTTCTTTTACATGCATGTTTGGATATTCTGAGTGACGTAATTAGCTCGTTGCAGTTGTATATTATTTTTCATATAGTTTTTATGAAATCTTGCCCAGTATTCTATGGGACGTGATTCTGCCTATGCATTATTGTGCTTGCCTATTATGGGATGTTATTTTACCTGACTAAAATCTAGGGGTAATCTACTATTCCAGACTTCACCACTACATTCTAGGCTATATTTAGATCTTGATGTCATTTTTTGTTTTGTGATTCCATCATTCTGTTCTGCTATATTGTATTATGTTTATTTTCTTCCAAAGGTTAGTTTTTGCTTTTACTTATCAAAGGTTAGCTAAAATGACCTAGTGGTCTTGAATTCTACACCTCCAAGTATTGTTTTACAGTGGCCTAAGTAGGCCCACTAAGGCTAATCCTATTTTCCATGTGTTTGTTAAGTTGTCTTGCAGGAACAATAATTATTGATAGTTTTGGACAAAGATAAAAGCAAGGATAAATCATTGGATAAGCTAAGTGTTCTGATTAGTCTTTAGGCTATTTTTTGAATGCCTTATATTTCTATTGTAAACCCTAGATTTTTTTTTTATAGAAATATATTTAATTAAGTTCGAGGTATTTAAAGATAAACAACATATAGTGTGTACTTAGGGTTAATTCTATTTGTGCATCTCTTCTTGAGTGCTTTCTTAAAGGTTATCTATTTAGAACCCTAGGTTAGAGAAGAATTTAAAGAAAGAATCATTCTAGGGTTTAGCTCTTGTATTCATGCATTCTATATTTCTACATCGTCCTTTATGTTTTATAGCATAGATCTAGAAAGTTCAAATCTAGGTGTTTATCTCGAATCTCATAGATCAAACATTCTTGAAAACTAGAGGACTTGGAGTGAGTTCTTAAATTGATCCTGGTGAACCCTTACCCCCTAGCATCGAGTGTAGAGAACAACATATCCTCATGGTTTATCCCAAAGGCTTCTCTCTTGCGGATCTATATTTTTGGAATTGTATGCAATAGGGTCATTTTACCCCTCTACACACATTAAAATGGATATGCATGATGAATTAGATGTGCATATTGAGTTAAGTGATCCTGTTGAACTGATTGTGCATGTTGTGCATATTGAGTTAAGTGACCCTATTGAACTGATTGTGCATTGAGTTACCCTATTGAAATAAATGTGCATGTTGTGCATATTCAGTTACTCTATTGAACTAAATGTGCATGTTGCGTATATTGCGTTAAGTGACCCTATTGAACTAAGTGTGCATTTGAAATGTCTCATGTGTGGATGAAGGTACAAATACAAGTTACTAGAGTTCAATCATGGAACAAGGGTGATTATCTCTCATGTGTGATAAAAATAGGAAATGGGAGGTGGAACTGGAGTCAACTATGGATGATGTGGCCATGGTGATGGAGAGATGAATGCTCTCATGAGGAGGGGTAAGTGGTTGTGTAGCTTAGGTAATAATTAAAAATTATTTAATAAATTAATAGATTAATTAATTAATACTTAGGAAAATAAATATTAATTTAATATTAATTAATTTAATTAATATTAAATATACTAATTAATTATGACTAATTAATTAGTATTTATTATGCTTGATTTTGGTGTCTATAGATGCCCCTTTTTGTATCATGTTGTGTAAAAACACAATGCAATGCAAAAATAAATGATACATGTGGTTTATGGATGAATGAATTGTGGATGCAACTTTTATACTTGAGGGGTTGATATTTGGTTACCTCGAATCAAGAATAATGTGGGATGCCCTAGTGATGGAAGTAAAAAATATATTTGAACCTTGTCATTGACAAATTTATGAGCACATAAATATGTTAACTAATAACTAAATTATTGAGACCTAGAGTCTTTATGCTAGAAATTGTGCTAATGTGACCTAGAGTCACTGTGCAAAAATTAAAATGATATTATGTGAATGATAGTCTTGGACAAGGTTCTTGGAAAAACATCGAGTCCAACATGGGTATTTGGTTATTGAACTTGTATGGAGTATGATTTTTTTGGTATTGTATACCCCTTTACATGACAAGTCAACGAAGGACATAATAGATGACGAAAACAAGACGATTGATGGGGTAGATGGATGAATTTGTGCAATTGGTGGTGATTGGCTATGTTTTGATTCATTTTTTAATTTTTATTTTAATTTTATTGGGCATGGGCTAGATGGATGAAATTGTGTAGTTGGTGGTGATTGGATGTGTTTTGATTCATTTTTTAATTTTTGTTTTGTTTTGTGTGTTTAATGACTCTTAAACCTAAAAAATATTAATGGAAGTGGTGAAATGTAATCTACTCGGATGTGATGATGCCCACATCTATAATGAGAAGGTATACAACAATGGCTAAAATGTCTTCCTAGGATGGTTATGGATTATGGTAACCTAAAAAGACAAATTATCCTCCCAAAAAAGGTCGCACTGTCTAAGTCCTACTACCAATCTACCTAGACTTTCGCTTCACCCTTAGGTGGGCTTGGAAAATAATGATATCTATGGATCCATAAATTATTAAACCCCATGAACAAATGGGTATCTAACCTAACCACTCATCGGGGCTACTATGGTATTTAGGAGGTGATCCAATGAAAGGAGGTGAATTCCAACATCACTGGTTTTGATCAACAATTGGTGATGAAATCTAACTTTGCTAATTTTTTTATGAAACATGTAGTGTGTGTGATGTAAATTTCTTTTTTTTCTTTTTAAGTTTTCGTTTGCCCTTTTAAGAATTTGTTTACTTAAATTCCTAATGCAACTTTATCCATGCAAGAGAAAAAATGCTAATACTAGAATGATTTTCATCTCTTATGCAATGCAATGACACTATTTGAAAGTTCTAAACTCAATTGTCTAGGTCCAGATGGCCATAGGTCTAAAACCATCTAGGGTCAAACGATCATAGCTATAACTATATATAACTCAAAGATAGTAAGTTAGAGGAAAAAAAAGCAATTAACTATTCTAGCCTAATCACAAGCAATTTTTATAATTTACCTTACAAAAGCAAAAAACAACCAAAAACTCTAATTGTGCTTATCTAAAACTAATGTTAATATAAACTCAAACCAGAAAGGAGTAATAGTTCCCCTAACTATGGTCCTAATTTGAATTAAATATCGAGTGTTGGTAGTGACTATATGCTATGAATATCTAGGGTTATATGGCATCTATCTGAGATCATCCCATACCATATGGTTGTAATCTCAGGATATCTTGGGTTAGATAGTTTCATCTATACATATTATTTGTAGCCTGTGTAAAACCTAAAATAGTAGAATGGTCAAAAAATTCTAGAATGCACAAAATAGACCTATATTAAGCATGAAAGTAACAAATCACACAAGCTATTATGCAAAATAAACTGAATGGAAAGGTCCCACCATGATGGCCATATTTTAGCTAAATATGCACCATGTAAAAAAAGTAAATAAAATAGGAAAATATGTATGTATTATGTGTATATGATTTCATCCTATATTATTACAATATTGACCCTTATAGGGGTTGTACAAGTGTTTGGGGGATTAATTCCCTTTTACAAACAACAATGGTGTCTGGGTCCTTTTGTCACTACAATACTAGAGGGGCGGGTTTATCATGACCACCACTTCTACTAGATCTATTTCTACTAGGTCTAGGGTATCTGCATCTGAGTCTATGTTTGCATATCCTAGATTTGTGTCTGGATTTCGACCATAAAGGGGCTAACAATTGTATACTTTGATTATCTGGATACCAAACAATTGTGATATTTTATTATCTAGTTTTGGAAAACCGAGCATGTGAGACTCCTATTATTGCATCTAGTTATAGATTGGCATATAGGCCTACTCTCTTTGAATATTTATACCTACAAACAAGTGAAAAATAAATAGTCAATAATACCTATCGAGCCTCCTAAGGTGAGGCCTATTTTTCAAGTGAATTAAAATCAAAATGTAGAAATGAAATGAAGATCTATAAAAGGAAAATATTGAATAGAACATAAAGGAATCTTACCCTTCCTTTATTATTTTTTTTGCTTTTATGTTGCGTTGTGTTGTGTCAAGTTTCATTGTGATGCATCGAGCTACATCGTGCTACATTCAAAATTTTATGCACGGGTTGGATGATGACTATATGGGTATATATAACCATAAATAAAGATCGTCTAAGGTTAAAAAAATCATGATTTGTGGTGTTCCCTCACTGAAAAAAATTGAGTTTAGGCCTACAGGGTGTTACAATCAAGGTCTGGCACAAGACGAATATGGTTGCATGGGATTTTCTTGGGTGTTTGAATGTGAAGTGGGCTTGAGATTTTAGTAATGCTTCGATACTCATACCATCCTCATGCTCCTATAAGGAGGAGAGGTTTCAATTATAGAATACCTAGGGGGAAGGGATAGGGGAGTGCCTCAACCAGTTAAGTGGCATAACTATAAGTCTTCCTATACATTGATTTTATCATTAAATATGCATGCTTGCAAAAGGAAGATAAGCTCACCTCATGATTATCACTAGATATGTGTACACATTAAACTAGATGTGCATGATGAATTAGATGTGCATATTGAGTTAAGTGATCATGTTGAACTATCTGTACATGTTATGCATATTGAGTTACCCTGTTAAATTGAATATACATGTTGTGCATATTGAGTTAAGTGACCCTATTGAACTGACTATGCATGTTGTACATATTGAGTTACCCTATTGAATTTAATGTGCATGTTGTGCATATTGAGTTACCTTGTTGAATTGAATGTGCATGTTGTGCATATTGAGTTAAGTAACCCTATTGAACTAGGTGTGCATTTGAAATATTCAATGTGTGGATGAAGGTGCAACTTCAAGTTACTAGAGTTTAACTGTAGAACAATGGTGATTCTCTCTTGCACATGACCAAAATGGGATATGGGAGGTGGAATTGGAGTGAACTATGGATGATGTGGCCATGGGGGATGGAGGGATGAGTGGTTGTGTACCTTAGGTAGTAATTAATCAATTATTTAATAAATAAATAAAATAATTAGCTAATACTTAAGCAACTCAATATTGATTTTATTAATATTAAATATAATAATGTATTAATGTTTATTATGCTTGATTTTGGTGTCTATAGGTTTAAGGCTATAAATAGAGTACACCTTTGATGGATGCTACCTTAGAAAAGTCACTTTTTTGGATCATAATCTACCAAACCGACACTGACCTAGAAATTCAAATTTTCATCAACTATTATTCTAAGTATATGTAGACACCCCATGGGAGTCATTATATAGCTTCCAAATAGTTTCTTCTATATATGAAAGGTATATTCTAGATGGGTATTTACTATTTAGTTTAATCATGTCTAATTTTGATAAGATATTTGATATAAATTTGGTAAATGATTTGGATTAGTTGCACTCCACCCTTAGGTTTATCCTTTATCTTGGAATTAGCCCTATATATTAATGTTGTATATGAAATTCCACTATATACTTACCTTATATAAATGCTAAATATTATGTTGCTAATGAGTATGACAAGAATATTTGATGAATTATCATTATTTTGGAGTGAGTTGTTATTTTTGAATAGTTTCTAGTCACCATTTAATGTGAAAATAATAATTCTATTAATATTTTCTTCAATTCAATGTTTTATTAGTAGAGAAATTGTACTAAAGTTTGATGCACTACGTGTGGTGGTTTTATGCTCATGAGACGCTTGATTTAGTCTATGTGTCATTAAAAGAGTAAAAAAAATATATCTTAACTAAGGTCATTATTGAGATGCATTTTGTGTGGTTTTAATAGTATCTTAGAGTAGGAGAATATTTCTTAAATGGGGTGACTAATGAGGGTCTATATCTATGTTCATCATTTGGCTTAAGTAGGATATTAGAATATGTGATGTTAACGTTTTCTTGAGGCCACAAATAATGTTTTGTTATATTCCCTTTATAGCCCTTTCATTAATTATGCACCTTGTATAGGTGAATTTACTATAATATCTTATAATCACAACCACAACACCAAGTACTACCACAATCATGTTCTTATTTATAGCAGAAACATCTAAGTATATTTGGGTATCTATACCCATTTCTACTAACTGTTTAATCATCAATTGGATTATATTTTATTTTAGAGAGATTTTTTTGGAGTCTATATACACCCTTCATATTGTTTATACTCTTCATATGATCTATTTCTAACATTTTTTGTAATTTGTTGATTCCACTCATTTCTAGAGTGTACTACAAAATCAATGATTTATTACTTTTAATTTTATTCAAAATCTTGGATAGGCTTAACAATAAGGTCACCCACCTATAATCACCAAGCATTAATAGCTTCAGTTTTAATAAAAATAAGATATTTAGAGCATATTTCTTTTAACAAATTATATGTGGCTTCTATTGGGGGTCATCCCATCAATATACCAAAATATTACATTTACTACAACATACCATTTTATCACATTTTTTTCTCTAAAATATATTCTTCAACCTTAAAGTGGTATATTTCCACAATCAGATCCTTGACATCATTTTTATTAAGACATAAAATATCACTTGTCCAGTTTCCTTATAAAATTTGAATTTCATTGGGATGAAGATCAACACCACAATTTGCTAATTTATCTACTATCCAATTTTCTTCTCTATAGATATGCTCACACTGCTAGGAGCTTACCTCTATTAATAGTGTAATGACCACCTCATAATGAGTCTTGGATTGCACATGTAATCTCCTTTCATTTAAATTATTATTGTATGCTTCTAAGATGAGGTATTTCTGATGATCCTTGTTTTATAGGTATAGGTCCCCAAAGAATGGAATGGGAAATGATGACGGTGTGAAAATCACTATGGTGGAGTATTCATATTTTTAGGGATTAAAGAAGCCCTACTAGCGATATACTTACCAATGGCCTATGATTACATTGAAGCTTATGTAGTTGCATTTCATATAGATGCATTTTGAATTTCTACATTATGTGTGTTTGCTTTGTATTTCAGATATATACCTTATATGTCTAAATGTTTGAAATTATTAATTGTAAAAATATTTAATAAAATAAAATAAAAATTCACAAAAGCAATTATTAAATAAAATAAATAAATGTTAAATATGTATATTAAACTTTATCCTAATTGTTGCATACATAATTATGAGCAATAATATAATTTAGCTTAAACACATTTGTTTAATATATTAAAAAAATCTTTTGATAAAAGTTTACATTACTATTAAATAAAATAAATAACAAATATAATGTTTATTTTTATGCTTGATGTTTTCCTATAGTAAAAACTTTAATACCTGATGGGGATATGCACGGTTGATGTGGGCATCACATGAAGCCCCGTCTGGTTGAAAAATCCCCACCTTATTTTCTATAAATGGTATAACAAAGAAGCTAAGTGGGGTGTCTCATATACACTCTATAGGGATAGGTGAGCAAGGCAAAATGTGAATATAGTTTTCAAGTGAAATAGAAACCTTAGATTGGACTCTTTCTTACTAGTGGATGGAAATATAATTATTCTAATTTTAATTTGGGTGTTTGCATAACTTTCTATGTTAAATATGATGGGATGATAATAAATTTGTACTATTCCATTTGGGTGTTTTCATAGCTTTCTATGTTTGGTTGGTTGTAAAATTCTTTGAGTTATTATTAATGATGCATATTGTGTATTTTAGTTGAAATTTCTTGCCTGATTTTAACATAATTTATGTTGTGTTGAGATGATTTAACTATGGTTGAAGCTCCTCCCCATTCTAGTTATGTCTTAAGAGCTACTGATTTCTTGTGCACCATCTGGGAAGATACCACCACTCTATTAAATTAGGTCAGGTAACCTTGTGTATGCTATTACCATTTGATATACTCCTTATAACATTAGATGCATTATTGTGTTTTTCTTAATAAAGGAAGATGTGTGCAAGATACCCTGTGGTGGTGATCAAATTCAGTGTTTATTTTGTATGATATGGGTTGAGAAATTTAATTTTTGTGTTGGGTTCTTCTGTTGATGTAACTATTGGTCACGAATATACCTATTTATAAAATATACATTTTGTGTGCCCTAGACCCAGCCAACATTGAACGGTTGAAAGAGATAAATGTCCTCCAGGACAATATCTAGAGAGGGTTAGCTCCCTTTCTAATCTAATCCAATTTAAATCTTAGGATAACAAGAAATAAATTGGGAAATATGGCTATAAGCAGAAAATGTAGGATGAGGATAAAATAGCAACCAAAATTCAAATCAAGAAGTAATTAGCATACAATAGAAATGAAAGCATGAGAACCACTTACATTTTTGCAAGGATAGCCTCCAAAGAGCATCTCATTATTCACTCCCTCACTAGCAAAAATTAAATTAAAATGCAAAATTTAAATACAACAAATAATGGAGATGAATGTATTAAAAAATGACATACAAAAAATCATCAAATGCAACCATTCAGAGAACCAGAAGTCGAAGTATTTCTATTGATGTAGAAAACTTGAAGTGTTTTTTTGTAAAATGGCCATCCTGTTTTCTTACATAAAAATGATTAGTAATTATAGAGAATTGTACGTCTTTCATTTAATGCACATACAAATAAAATGCTAGTAGATCAAAAACTAACATGAACAATTTCTTCATTGGTATTAGACATGTTATAGTCAAAATATTCTTCATGGAAATAAGGATCCTACTTCGGTGGGAAAATCATATGGAAATCGACATTATTAATTGATGAAAAGTAGACTTGAGTGTTAGTGCATTGGGATGCAGTGAAATTGCCTAAAAATTAGGAGCTTGGTTGTTGAATTCGCTTCACCCTTGCACCTTGGAACTCCACCTCTGCAAGGAAAGTCCACTGAGTATTAATTTTATTTTGAAAAGTAACACAGTTTGTGGTTTATGTGTTGGAAATGAACAAGAATGACATCTGGTCTTGTAAATTCAAATTTTTTTTTTTGGAAATATGCTTGCATTGCTCCCAAAATTAAATTCCATCATTCCTTAACTCCTCCTAAGAGAATTGCAAAACTGGTGCCTTGGGAATCAACGCTTCTAATAATAAGCACAAAGGATTAATTTCACCTAAAAATCAATATGAAAAAGCCTTTTTGGGGCATTAATGGATGATAACAGAAGTTTGATTAACATCCTGGTGATTTCACCCCCAAAAGGAAAACATAATTTGAATTGCGACAATATTTTAGTAGTTTAGCCCCTTCTAGGAGGTGACAAGGATTTTTGTCCTCTTTAGGAGGTGATGCTGACCTTGATTATTGATAGACGTATTATAATATTCTTTCGCATGAATTTCATTTAAAAATGTCAATTTCCCCCTAGAGATGTGAAACTACATGACGTCTCTCAACAGGGGCACTTTTGACTTTGACCATGCTCTTAGACTCTCACCAAGCACTATTTTTTATTTTTGCCCCACCATGGGCAAAAACACCAAATGAATTGAAAGAGGGCCCCACGATGTCAATCCTTTCCTTTGCCTTGAAAATGTTTAATATTATCTTTTCATCCCAAAGAGAGGCGACAATGAGTTTCACCCCTCACTTGGGGTGAAAGCATTATGTTCAATATTTTTCTAAAATATACGACTTTCACCCCTTTTATTAAAACTTATGATTTTTTCCCCTATGCTTTCATTGGGCAAAGTCACTAATTTTATTATGTTTTACCTCCAAGAGGGGTGAAACTAATTTTTTTCCCCTCTTCCTTTTAAACTTCTTTCTTTTATGATATGCGCTCTCTTCTAGGGTAAAAACACTTCCAGGGCAAAAGCACCCAAGTTTGTTCTTTTCCATGTGACTCAATCGTCATCACCTCATTTTAGGTGAAATCACTTTTTTTGTTGTGCTTCACCTTTAAAATATGTAAAAAGGACTTTCACCCTTCACTAGGGGTGAAACTAGTTTGCTCCATTTTTTTGGGCACTTTTCCTTTTAAATTAATTTTCTATCGACATTTTTCTCACTTAAAATGTTCGTCAACACATTATTACGTTGAATTATTCTCAGTGCTTCCATTTTATTTTTACAGCAATATTATTTAAAAATGAGCAAAGCAATAAAAATTACAACAAAATAGATGGCAAAAACTATGGCATCTTCCCTCAGTCATTTTATCAAAAAATTTACAATCAAATTTCAAACAAAATTCAATGTGGTAAAGTGATAAAACTACCAATATTTTTGGTGGCTCAGGCTATCCATCTCATATGGATGTAATCAACCCTAGGTATTTATCCATTCAACTCAGGTGTCTGCTCCACTTGGTTTATTAGAATACTTATTGCTTGCTTCGACATTTTGCTCCTCAATCTCCTTCACTGCAGCCTCTTCCTCTTCTGCAAGATGCACGATTGTAGTCTCATACACTACAATGACCTCAGTTAAAGCATCTCCACTAATAATATCTGGGCTATTTAGTGAATCTACAAGGTACCTATAAGTTTCCACTTGCTCCATATCAATGTAATTTACCCATTGGCTAAGCTCTAGCAAGCCATATCTGATGGATGTAAGGTTACTCATCGGGGATAGCACATGGTTTTTAGTGAGAGGCTCATCCCAATCATCAATTTCTGAGACATCATCAATAAAAATTACCCATACTACTCTAGGTCCTCCTTTGATAGAATGCTCCCCTTATCATTAGTGAAACTAGGGAAACCATTATCAGCCATTGCATTAAAGTAGAGTGTTGAAACTTTTTTCTCCTTCTTAAACACATCAAGTAGCTTACAAGCCTCTTTGACCTGATCCAGCTTAGATAAATACTAGCACAGTATAACTTTAGCATTTTCCCAAGCTCAGGCCATGTTGCTCATGGGATATAATTTGAGATCCAATCTAGCCAGTGCCTAAATTTCCATTGCCTTCACCAAGATAGGCTCCAGGTGCTCTTCACTATACTCCACTACATGTCAACCATATGAGACAACTATCTGTATCTCTTGAAGGTACATGATGACATGTGTCACCTTCACCACCATGGTTTTATAGTCAATGAGCAACTAGTTGCATACCCCCTTGACATTTTCCTTGGTAAAAATAATCACTTGAGTTACCTTTAAGACCAACTAATCCTACAAACTCTAGAGTTGGCCTTCGAAGGCTTGAACCTATTATTATGCTCCTTCCTTAGGCTCCTAGTGCTTTTGAACTGTCTCCTCCAAATCTTCCACCTTCTTCTACCAAAGATTCACCTTGGACTTTGCAGATTCCAACTGCATTCAAGTTTTAGTCAAAGTCTCCTCTAATTAAATGATCTTTACCTCAGCTTTGAAAAAACACTTCTTATAGTTCTCACCATGCAGGTACAGGAAGCTCGTATCTACTTGAATGTTCCCCATATTCTCCATAGTATCGATCTTTGTAATATCCTCGATGATGAGCTCATAAGTGTAGTCACTTGAAGCCATCTCTCCTTGTAGCTTCTAGAACTAGAGGAACATTTTCACTGTGTGGATATCCATAATGTTAAGATCAAAAGAAAATTTCTTCAATGTCTTTGCTGGTGCTAGAGCTTCCATTATTTTATGGCTCTTCAACCACTATGACAAACTTAAGTGAGTTTGGTTGATCTTCATTGCAATATATTATTTTGGTACAGCCTCCATATCTGATTCAGGCAACACCTATAGCTCCAAAAATGGGGTAAAGGGAAATGATTCTATAGTGGATTCAGCTTGAGGAAATTGGAAATTGACATAGTGGAAATGGTGGATGAAATGGAGGTGGTCGTGGAAATGAAAATAATTTTTTTGGCTATGGTCACACACACTCGAGGAGGAGCTTGTGTTCTTACAACCATAACGGAGGTTACTGGAATGGAAGATATAGGAAGCAAAAATGGGTTCGGGATAGATGCAAAAGAACTAAAATAAATGGAAGTAGAAGAAACGAGAATAGAATAAGAGGGAGCATTGGTGACTTGTGGCTAAGAAAAAGGGAGTAAAATTTGTTAGAAAGGCGAAACCTGCCATTCTACCAAAAGCTCAAACTAGAGGTAGCCGCTACAGGCCAGAGCTTTAACCTACGGGAGGCGGTTAGTCCATGTCACGATTCTCGAGGAGGGACGCTGGCGATTAGTCCAACAATCCCCCCCCAGCGTTACCCAAAGGGAATCGAACCCGAGACCGGCTCTGATACCAATTGTTAGAAAGGCGAAACCTGCCATTCTACCAAAAGCTCAAACTAGAGGTAGCCGCTACAGGCCAGAGCTTTAACCTACGGGAGGCGGTTAGTCCATGTCACGATTCCCGAGGAGGGACGCTGGCGATTAGTCCAACAAAATTGAGGTGCAAGGCATACCAAATGGAGGTGAAATAGAAGCAAAAACTAAAATATGAGAAATGATAATCACCAACTACTTAGGAATAGAAGAAGAGAGAGAATATGTACCTTTGAGCTCCAACACCATTTAAGTTGATGGGGATGTAAGTGGTTGTGACACTAGTTATTTTTATAACTACTATTTTGGTTCCACCACAATGTCCTCTTCAAGATTGATATATAAGCACTTTGGCCCAATGGCTCTGTCAGGACCAAGGGGATAGCCTCTAACACTTTTGTCTATACAACTAAAACTGCAAGAGAAGGGTTTGACTAAACTGCACCAGTCCTCAACTTTTTAGAGATCTTTATAATGGAAAATTTTTCCTGCTTACTTCTCGCCCGATGCTACAGTGGCTCCTATAGAACTTGTTTTACTTTTTCTTATACAAGTGGTACCTCCTGCATCATGAGCTATAATTTTTTGACCACACTCTCTTCACTGCTTGATTTTTGAAAACTTCAAGGTACAATACCAATGAAAGTGACTAGCTTATAACTGGTGTAAAACTCATCATAAATATTTGAAAAATATTTCATCCATCACCAGGTCATATGGTGACTCAGTTTTCCCTAGATGGTCCCTCATAATCCAATAGTTAATAATATTCTCTTCAGAATAGTTGGGAAGTTGCTCCTTCATTTGACTGAATAATCTTGGAGGCAGAATATGATGCTTATGTACTGCAGGATTGTACTCGGTATCCATCTCATAAAAGCCATGCCATGGTGGGAGAGACATAATATTTTCCATGTGCCATTCCAAATCATACCCTTATAAATTATTTCAATGTTGCTCAATATTAGGTCTGGGGCAACAATGAAAATCTTGGCTTTAATTAGCTCCATTAAGCGACCTAAAGGACTTCCACCACTACGGCAACTCCACCATACCGATGTCATAGAGGGATTTGGTAATTAACTAATCTTGGTCCACCTGGATCACCTCAATGCCTCCTAAGTGAAAAGGCATTGTGCATGTGGTTATTTTTCCTCATCCTACCCCATAAACATCATTGATAAAGTCATACTGGAAAATGACTTCCAACACAAAAAGGTGTTCCATGGCAAACTACGAAAGAAGAAATAGCTTACCAATATAGCCAAAAATGCACATAGCAATATCTTGTATTAGAAAAAATATATTGCCCTTATCCTTTGGGATGATTTCCTCTCTTATTGCCGTTGGTACTATCTCACATTTGCCAAAAATCAACTCTAGGGTAGGGCCCACAAAAATGTGGTTAAATTTATAAAATGATTCTTTCCTTGACAAGCTAGAGATCCACAAATATACTAGCAATATCCTATTCTCTTTTTTAGCCTACCTAATTGCTATGAAGAAAAATTTCTAATACATGTTAAATAAGAAATAACTTATTAAGAATGATGTGTGTCTGAACACCATGGTTTCTTCACTCTGCATTTTCTCTAGATGGTAATGAATCCTTCGGGAAATATAGTCATGCTAATTAAATAATATTGGATTTTTCCTCACCATAATTGTAGTAGGAGCATAGAATTTGACCTGAGAAATGCATTGCACCAAATCCACCTACCACTTATGCACTTTTGAATCATTCAAGAGACCCACAACCCAAGCCATAATAGAAAATAAATCTAGACTCTTGAAGTCTATTAATGGCTTTAATAAAGTCATCAATTCACCATGTTGAGGTATCTTTATCAGTTGAGTCTCCATAAATTAGTGTAGCATTACTGTTGATTAATACTTCTCCTGCTTGCCAAGATGCAACCTCTTAAAAATAAAATATGAATGAGGTTTAATCCCACTAGCAAATGCCTCTTGAACTCATTGGATAAAATAGTAAACAATACTTTTCCTTGTGTGTTCTGGATAACTCTAGTGTCAAGGTTATAAAATCTTGAAATTGCCTCCACTAACTCTAGGTAAAAATATACTGGTGTGCACAAATACTATAAAATCTGAGCATGATATGCGATAGTGAGAGGACTCTCTAGAGTCAACCCCTATATGACTGCAACATATATATCCTGAAACAAATTATCAATGTCTTTAGCTAAAATAATGCAGTCTCCAACCTAAGCTAGTACATTGAAATATGGATCCAGGTCAATATTTTCATTTCACCTAGCTTTTTTGGACTTCTTTCCTCCCTCAGCTTTTTTCTACACTTTCTTTGGCTCAGTAGTGCTCTTTGGTTCTATATTTTTTCTCCCCATTTTCAACAAATCTTGGGTGCATTGTAATTCCTACAATCAAGTAACCAGATGCGACAATTATCCAAAAAATATTTTACTTCGAAGTCACGGATGCACCAAATTTATAAACTACACCTTCAACTATTGGATTAAATGCATTTGTTTATTTGCAGAGAAGTTGGGCAAGCGTGCACATTGATTCACTCACTAGGCACAATTTTTAATAATTATTTTAACTTTAATTCACTTCATTTTCACTCAAAATATTCCTCAAACCTTGTGTTTGGTTTCCTTTAATCTTGGAAAGAGCAACCTGGATGTCAACAGCTAGTATTGAAAATGATAAACACCATGTGCCAATTATGGACATCTTTTGGAATGAAAATGAATCAATTCGGCCACTTGGGGATGTCAAATCATAAATCTAGGATATATGGATAAAATTAATTCACTTTGGGTGCACCCTTCCACTGAAAACATCACTTGGGAACTTCGAAATCATCCTGAGCTAGCAAAAACATCTCCTAGGTGCACTTTTTTTTTTTAACTTTAACTGGGTGAAAACAATCTCACAACCTGCTTCTTCATTCAACCGGTGCTCAAAAACTATCCTCCTTGTTTGCTTGGAAAATCCACAAGCTTGGCTGCTCTTTTAAAATAATTCTTCTTTCCTGATTTTGCCCCACAAAGTGCCTTGCTAAAAAAACAAGCTTTTAACTGCTAGAGCTTTCACCAGAAAAGCAATTTTAAAAAATCAGTTTCACCTTTCTTTTACTGGAAATATATTTTAGACTGGGAGTCTTTAAAAAATCATATGATCTTTTTTTCCTTTTTGCTTTTCCATTCTGGGATTTTTGCTTCTTTGCTTTTCCATTCTGGGATTTTCGCTTCAAAATAGCATATCGCCTCCAAATAAAACTGCATGGTCACATTAAACTTGGGGTAAAATGAAAACTTTTTTTTATATTATTTTTCTTCTTTTGCCCTAAAAAGGGGCGAAAATGATTTTTACCCCTCACTTGGGGTGAAAGTATATTATTTTTTATTTTTATTTTATTTTATTTTATTTTTTATCTTATATGCTTATTCCCCCATTTTACTTCGTTAATAAAACAATTTCACTCTTTTCCCGAACTTATTTTACCAAAAGCTATTTAAATGATTTTTGCTCTGAAATTAAAAATGGAGACTTGAAAATAATTTTTGGGGAAAAATTAATTTTTACCACTGAGGATGTGCTTTCGAGGAAAAATCACTTGTTGAGGATAGAATAATATCATTCTTTTCCTTTTTTTTCTTTTTTATATATATTTTTTCTTTTTTTATTTATAAGTATAAAATACTTGGAAAACAAAATAATATTTGTACATATATACATACTTTTTCTTGAAAATTTTAGTGATAATAGGCCTTCAGATGAAGACCATTTATCATAATCGATAATTCTTGGCCATCCATGTCCTGAAGATAATAGGCATTAACTGAGTGCACCCCCGAAATCTGAAATGCACCTTCCCATATAGCTCTGAACTTATGATGCTTGTCAGGTTTTTGCTTCATATGTGTTCCATTTTAACACTAGATCATCAACTTTAAATGCCCTTTCGGATGTCTTCTTGCTAAACCATTTCTATGTCATCCTAGTATTTTACATGAAAATATTATATACCTTCTCTCTTTCTTCATCTAGTTGCAGGAGCTATGCTAGACTAGAACTCATAGGGTCAAATTTGTCATCCTCCTTATAGAGCATCTACAAGGTTCGGAGGATAAAAAACTCAATGTGTATAGGTAAAACTGACTCTTTAACGTATACCAAAGAATAAGGTGAAGCCTTTATTTATTTCTTGATCGATATGTGATCTACCCACAAGGCTTGATTCAGTAGCAGATGCCAACTCCTCTTATTGTCTCCAAGGATCCTCTTTAAAATTTTCAACAAGTTTTTATTTGTAGATTCGGCCAAGCCATTCTCGTATCGATAGTAGTTAGAAGATATTTTTAGATAAATGCCATACTTACTTGCAAATTCATTGATTTTAGTGCCAATAAAGGGGTCCTATTAACTATCACAATTACATCTAGGATGACAAAGCAAGTAATTAACCCCTCTAGAAATGAGATAATTATGGCCTGATCTACTTACTTAGTCGAAATTGCCTCAACTCATTGGATGAAATGGTTTGTTACAGTTAGAATATACTTGTGTTGGGTAGAAGAATTGGGATAAATAACCTTGATAAAGTCTAAGCCCCATTGTTAAAATGGTGCTTCAACTAGTATGGTATGAAGGGGCAAAGATGCCTTCCTACTTCTATCGATATATCTCTGGAAGTTTTCATTGTTTTGACTGAATTTGAACACATATGAAAAGAGAGTAGGCTATAAATAGCCTTCTCTAATGATATTAAGTTCCATGGGCCTTCCTACATAATGGTCGCCTGATAGATCAGAGTGAAACTCCTCTAAAATATTTTGTTTTTATGTCTCCTTAACCCATCTAAGGACTCTATCAATATTTTTTTGGAACAAGCCACTTGGAAACAACACATACTTGAGGGCTTACAACCTGAATCTCCTTCTCTATGAGGAGTTGAGGTGTGACAAACATCTCCTAGATTTAAAATATTAAATAAGGTCCTCTGTCCAATCATGACCAATCAAATATTGATTAGCGAGATTACTCTCCCTTAGTATATTATCAAACTTGAGATCAACTGATTGAGAAGCGACATTCTTCGCAAGCTCTTAGCAGAGTGTTCAACCATGAACCAGATTATTTGGTCAAATATCTACATCAAATTCTTGGATTTTGGAAATCCAACCGGCTTTCTTATCATCAATTTCACCCTAAATAAGGAAACTTCTAAAATCTGGATGAATGACATAAACAATTGTCTTACTCTAGGAAAAAAAGTGCCAAAATTTCTTCAAATATTTCATAACCGCGTAGACTTGCTTCTTAATAAAATTATATTTCTCCTCATGCAGCTGGATGACTTGTCTTAGTAAAGTAATTGGTTGTTCTTCTCCATGATCTCTCTTTTATGTGAGCACAACTACATAGATTTCTTTCTCACCCACAACATAAAGGATAAAATCCTTTGAATAATCTATATTGATCATGATAGAGGCTTGGACAATTATTTCTTTGATTTCCTGGAAAGATCACTTTCTCTACTTTTTCCATTTAAAATATGCATTCTGCTTAAGAAGCTCAATCATCAAATTCATGACTTGAGCGAAGTTTGCAATGAATTTTTGGATAAAATTAATTTTATCAAAAAATGACTGTAGTTCTTTCTTATTAGCTGGTAGTGGCAACTTCAAAAGAGCTTCAGCCCTAGTAGGATCAACGACTAACCCTTACTTCAAAATCACATGACCTAGGAGTTTTCCCTATTTAATAGCAAACATTGATTTCTTGGGGTTGATAAGAAATTCTAAATTCTTGGTATTTCTTGAAAACTTATCTCATGTGAGGACCATGCTCTTTCCTATCATGTGAAAAAATAGTCATGCCATCTAGATATATTACAAAAATACGATTCAAAAACTCACCAAAATATATTTCCATTGCTCTCTGGAAGGTAGAGTTAGAATTTGATATGCTGAAAGGTATTTGTTTGTAGGCAAAAGTGCCCCACTTGGTAGTGAACGTCATTTTGTGCTGGTCTTCATTCTTCACCCAGATTTGGTTATAGTTATAGAAACCATCTACTAGTGATAATATTTATGCTCCAACAACTACATGAAGGATCTAGTCAATATGTGGTAAGATGTAATGGTATTTTGGTGATGTATGATTCAAATTATGGAAATCCATGCATAGGAAAATATCTCCATTCTTCTTCAGCACTGGGACTATATTCACCACCTAGGTTGAATGCTTAATAGGATATATGATTTTTTCCTCCAGTATTTTTAGTAACTCCACCTTCATTAGTACCTCAATATTTGGATTAACAGGCTATTATTTTTGTCTAAAGGGTTTTACCCCTTTCTATAATTTGATGGTATGTTGGATCACATATTTTTTATAACCTTTAAGATCATGATAGATCTAGGTAATAATATCTAGGAACTCAAAATATAAGTCCTTAATTTTTTTGAGCTCCTATGGAGAGCAATCTATCCCAACTTTGATTAGCTTATCAGGTTCCAACTTCATCTCAGTATACTCTTTCTTTTCCACTTTGATTCTATGCTTTTCTACTCTATCATTCTGATCAAAGAGGTTCTCAAGAGTAATAAATCCTTTTGGGATGTGATTATTTTTTAGTTGTATCAAACCCTCAGCTTCATCTTCATCCAACATCCTTCCCTCCACACTACTAGCTTCTTTAATAAAAAATCACAATCTACTCATCATTATCAAAAACTTGCCAGTAGATATTTTTGTTAAGTACTGAAGGTCTATAGATTAACCTTATAGTCTTGGGTTTTTTTACAGCGTGACCAATAGGAGAGAAGTTTACACCAAGGGATGCCAAAATATCTGCATGTTTATTTCTTTCTCGTAAAATAGCTTGAATATCCAATGCAATAAATGACTAAAATAGATCCCATACCTTATTCTGTTGTCTTTAGATAGTGTTGCTTCAAAACACACTTGTTAGTCAGCTGGTTGATAATTAACTCAGAATATCTAAAAATATGCAATTGTTTGATCCCAAGTTTTTCCACTTTCTTCAAACCTAAGCATAGTGCTTCATACTCAGTGGAATTTTTTGTATAGATCCAAGTCAACTGGTACAAATATGTCTTCTGAATTCCAAAAGGAGAGATAAAGACTACTCCATATCCAACACCATTCTTGCATCTAGCACTGTCAAAGTATATTTTCCATAATTGATTAGGGGTAGAACCTAGATCATTAAGCACCTTTGCTTCAACCTTATCAAGCTTAGTAATGGTGTAATAGTTAATTTTAGTCTCCATCATTGCATTTGAATCAAGCATGGAAAATTCATCCTCTAAATGAAGCTCATCTAGAGCTTCCTCCATGAGATCCATCTTCTCTAGTTCTTTAGTCACCATATGGATCGAATCTACAACCTTTTCTTCTTCTTCAATATTTTCAATATGATACAAGGAGGGCTTCTCATTGTAAATATGTATTCTTCTCCATTTGAATGGAATATCCAAGTGAGAATAGTCCAAAGATAGATATCCTCCTAACTTGGATGTGAATTCCCTTGATAGGCATATGCTAAAGTATGGCTCCAAATTACTTCTTAAATAAATGTTATCTGGGGTATTCTATGTAAGAAAATTAGGATATATTTGATCACCCCCACCATTTTGATAGAATTTCCATCCAACTACAAGATACCTGGACTACTTCTTGTGTATTCCATACCCATGATTTTATAAACTACCTTTGGCATGACTGTTGTCACTACGCCAAAGTTAATCATACAGTTGTGTAGGATCCAACCCTCCATCCTTAGAGATAGATAAAATGGGAGAGGTCTATTTTTTCCCATGGTAAAAGTAGACATAATTTGAGCTAGCACTGTCTACATAGGATTTTTTCTCTTACCTTTCACAAATTTTAAAGATTCTTGCAATATGTCCACTTATCCAAGTAGTTGCAGTGCATCATAGAGGCTCACCTTAGAGAAAATCCTCTTCATTTCTTCAAAAATATTGTATGACTATGCATTGGGCTCTCTTCCTTCACTAGCAGCTTTATGCTTTATTTGATACTATTGTGTAGCTTCTATCCTATGATGCTTGGTCAAGTATGGGCATTTAAGCCCCTCCTTTGCATTTTATTTTGTTTTTGTATGCACTTATGCAGTCGAAGGTTGAAAATTTAATGTTTTTTCTTGCAATTTATCCTTCATTGGTGTAGGCAAAAGATATTTCAACAAGATGGGCTCATCTACTTGAGGTTCTAGCATAGGCATTTTTTCTTGAGGTTGCTTCTTTTTTTTTTGCACCTTCTACTCAATAGGTACCTTCAATGGCTCCATTTTAGATAGATCTATAGTGATTAGTATTTTTCTAGATCTTGTGAGAATTGAAACTTGTTCAAAAAATAGGACCATGAAGTTATGATCAGCTTCTGTGATCATATTGATTTTACCACTAGAAGAGCTATCTGTCATTGTCTACACATAGTTCAAATGAACCATGTACGTGTCTTCACCATGTGTATCATTACAGGTAGAACACCAGAATGTTCTCTCTGATGGGCCAACTTCCTCATTTGCAAGCATAGTGATACCCCTTTAAAAATATTTATTAGGAATAACTGCTTGTTCTCTAGTGATCGATGGTGGTTGAAATTTGCTTGGTCTAAAATCACTTTCAACCTACTTTTTTATCATCATAATTTCATTACCCATCACCCTTATGGCTGAATTCATGGACCGCAACTCCTTCAGTACCTTGTCTTGTGGATCGGGGTTTAAGGGTGTTGTGGGAGCTAGTAATGGTAATGGAACAGGTGGAGATTGCAGTGCCATAAATATAACTGAGGTTGGTAACTATGGAATTTCTAGAGCAGGGAGTTGAGGAACATAAACTATCATCGTCGTTTAGGATGTGCTTGGATTCCATGAAGAAATTAGATACATGAGTGACATAGACAAAGGTTGAGAAGATGTATTAGCATACAAATACTGTGGAAGATAAGATCATGAAAAATAGGCATAGCTATTTTTGGTGAAATATTACCGATAGCAATCATATCATCTTTAGTCTTTTGTGCTACAGAGTACAAATCAAGGAATGTATTGGAATTGGACTTTTGGATGACCATATTGATGTTGGGGTTGAAAGCTCAGAGGTAGTAAAATGTTACTCGTTCAGGAGTTGTCCAAAGATCATCATGAATCCTATGCCAATTTTAGGTGAACCTAATATTAAAGTCCATTATTTCCTCCTACAAATACCTCTAAATAGTAGTGAATTGATTAAGTAGGTGGAAATGATACACTTGTTCATTGAATCCTTTGATCAGTAGTTCAGCCAACTGGTCCCAGGTGGTAATGGTGGCAGGTTGTAATGATCGATACCAATAAAGTAATTTTCCTTGGAGATAGAAAAAGGAATATTACCATTATATCCTCATATATGATGCCAAGAATTGTCACCAAAGAAACTCTGTATTGAACATGCTCATAGGCTGTCTTCCTCGCACTATTGTAAGTTGGCAAAGCCTTAATCACCTTGTGTGGGATCAAGTTCTAAGCTAGAAAATTTAGAGGTCCAGAGTGGTTCCATATGAGAAACTACCTTGGTGGCTTTGGTGGTGGATTTTGAGCCATGTGGACTAGTGTATGTGATTGAGGAGATGGAAAAATAGTAGGTGTACTAGCAAGACTCGAAGGAACATAAAATACACCAGCTAATTGTGAAGATGTTACACTTGATGGGACGGTTGGAGTAACTACCTAGGGTGTTCTCCTATAGCTTGGGTGTCAAGTTCATAAAAATCAATGGGATCTTCTGGATTTTCTGCCTTCGACCTTGTGATCATGAAGAAATATTTCGCTCACTTCATGTTTGGAGGCTTCTAGGTAGAGTTTAGTCACCAAATATTTTAATCATACAATACAAAGGCAAACATCAAACCTTAATACTATTTAAAGTGGAACCTTTTGAGTGTCCCAATGGATGTGCCAAATGTTGTTGGTCATGAATCTGCCTAGTTATAAAATCTGCATTTTGTGCACCCTAGACCCAACCAACATTGAACAGTTAAAGGAGAGAAATTTCCTTCAGGCCAATCTCTAGAGGGCTAGCTCCATTTCTAATCTACTCTAATTTAAATCTTAGGGTAATAAGAAATAAATGGAGAAATATGGTTATAAACCAAAAATATAAGATGAGGATAAACTAGTAGCCAAAATTCAAATCAAGCAGCAATTAGAATCCAATAGAAATGAAAGCACAGGAACCACTTACATTTTTGCAAGGATAACCTCCAAAGAGAATCTCAATATTCACTTCCTCACCAGCAAAAATTAAATTCAAATGCAAAATTTAAATGCAACAAATAATAGAGATGAATGTATTCAGAAATGACATAAATAAAATCATCAAATGCAACCATTCAGATAACCACAAGTCAAAGTCTTTCTATTGACGTAGAAAACTTGAAGTATTTTTCTATAGAGTGTCCATCCTCTTTTTTTACATAAAAATTATTAGTATTGAGGATTGCACCTATTTCATTTAATGCACATACAAATAAAATGTTGGTAGATCAAAAACCAATGTGAATAATTTCTTCACTAGTATTAATGATGTTCTAGTCAAAACATTCTTCATGGAAACAAGGATCCTACTTTGGTGGTAAAATCACATGGACATTAGTGATGTTCTAGGCAAAACATTCTTCATGGAAGCATATTACTCCATGAAAATATTATCATCAGAGTCTAAAACTATATTACCCTTCACTTAGTAGGTGTAGCCTTAAACTGGTGGACCACATACAAGGATGGAAAGAAAATCCAAGCTTCATATCTTAAATGGGAAGATTTTGTAGAAGAGTTTAAAAAGAGATTTTTGACTAAACAGTTCTACATTAAGAAATTCATTGAATTCACCAAAATACAACAAGAAAATATGTTTTTTAGAGAATATTATCAAAAATTTATACAACTTTTGAAGTAATCCTAGAATATGAAAACAATGAAGAAATAAATATGCAAAATTTATTATGGAAATTCATACAAAAATCAGAACTACAATTAATTTGCTCAATCCTAAAGACCTTCCAAAAGCTTATGACTTGGTATGCCAAGAGGAGCCTAACCAGAAATTCAAGAAAGCATACTTCAACTATCAAAATATGTCTGAGAGGGAAAAAGATGATCTCAAAAAAAGAAAAAGTGCAGGTTTTATGAGATGGGAAAAACAAATGAACAAAAATATTAAAGAAGGGAAAAGAGTTAAGCTTGATAATAGAAACAAGGATAGGTTCCATGACAATAAATATAGAAAGGATAGGAAAGGTTACTTAAGAAGAAATAATTAGAGGCCTTCATTCTAGGAAAAAGCTAAATAATTAGTATCGTAGAATAGGAATGATGATAGTAAAAATGAAAAAAGGGCCCCATAAATTGGATGTTATGTTTGCAATGGCCCTCATTTTGTAAACAAATATCCACAAAGGATAGACCATAAAAATGCACCTAAAGAACAAACCCATCGCATCTTTTCTATGATAGGTAATTCTACACTTTATGGACAGGCTACACCTTTTCTTTTGAATGGAAAAATATTAGATAAGAATGTGCATATTTTAATAGATAATGGAGCAACAAATAGTTTTATTTCTACTAGTATAATTAGAGACATGCCAGAAAGGCCTATATTTTTGGTAAATGGGTGGAAAGTAGAATATGGGTTAGGATAAACCTATTGAATCAATCAATGCCTATTTGATCCCCATATTACGTTGCCTCAAGAAAATACTAACTGGAACCTATATGTATCCCCCTTGCATGCATTTGATATCATTCTTGGTATGTATTGGCTAAGAGATCATAAAGCCCTTCTTAAATTTGAATATAGGTGGTTAAAATTCACTACTAAGGCCAATCAGTGGATTAGGGTCCATTATGGCCACGATTTCTTTAGACCACATTTGTTTTCAGCCTTGCAAGCTAGAAAGGCAATGAAAAAGGGTGAAATTATATATGTGGCCAAATTAAATAAGAGAGAAGAGACTAAAAAAACTCAAATATTTTTCAAAAATACCCCATATTTAATAAATTGAGGAATGTATTCCCTAAGGACTTGTAGGATCTTCCACCACAACAGGAATTCGATTTATCAATAGAAATTTTACTTGGAGTTACACTAATTTCTAGGTCACCTTATATAATGACTCCTATTGAGTTATAAGAGATAAAATTACAACTTTGGGACTTGTTAAAGAAGAGACTCATCAAACCCAATGTGTCTTCATGGGGCTCATATTCTCTTTGTAAAGAAAAAGGATGGTTCCTTAAGATTATGTATAGATTACCAAATGCTCAATAATGTTACTATCAAAAATAGGTATTCCTTACCTAGAATCAATTATATTTTTGATCAGTTAAAAGGGTCCACCATATTTTCTAAAATTGACCTTAAGTTAGGGTACCATCAACTAAGAATTTGTGAGAAATACACACATAAAACTGCTTTTAAAACAAGGCATGGACATTATGAATTCATAGTATGACCTTTTGGACTGACAAACATCCTAGATACCTTCATTAATCTCATGAATAGTGTATTTAGGAAGCAACTTGATCATTTTGTACTTGTATTTATTGATGATATATTAGTTTACTCCCAAACCAAAGAAGAACATGATCAACATATGAGGATCGTACTTGAGGTTCTTAGGAGAAATCTATTGTATGGAAAATTGTTTAAATGTGAGTTTTATACTCCTTAAGTACAACATATAGTATCTACTAATGGGATAGTTGAAGACACTAAGAAAATTACAGCCATTGTATACTGGGCCTCCACACACTAATGTAACCAAAGTGCATAGCTTTATGGGAATGGCAGGCTACTACAAGTGTTTTGTAAGGGACTTTTCAAAGATAGCCCATCTAACTACAAATCCCAAAATAAAGGGGAAGGTTTTTATATGGAAAAATCAATGTGAGGAAGCCTTTAAAAATATGAAAGATAAATTAACAACTACTTCAATTTTCCAGATACCTGATCCTTTAAGAAAATTCATGGTCTACAGAGATGCTTTATTGAAGGGTTGGGAGGAGTCCTAACTCAGGATGAGGTGGTTATAGCTTATGAATCCCAAAATCTTAAAAATAATGAGGTGAATTATGCTACACATGACTTAGAATTAGCATTCATTATTTGTGCACTAAAAATTTGGAGATATTATTTGTTGGGCAAACCCTTTGAATTATAAACAAACCACCAAAGTCTAAGTTTCATCTTCACACAACCATTGTTGAATAAAATATAATTCCATTGGATGGAATTCCTAGTGGAATATGATTTTGACATTGAATATATCAAGGGTAAATTAAAAAAAGGTAGTAGATGCCTTGAGTAGAAGGGGGCGCATAGCTGCCATATATCAATGTCACTATGATTTAGTTGATCAAATCAAAATACATCAACAAAGGGATGACTTATATGGTAAATTTCAAGGTTAGATCAAGCAAGAACTTGATAAGGATACTAAATTCATAATCATGGATGATTTATTATATTTTAAGGATAGGTTAGTTATTCTATATGAAGGAAGGATAAGGGATGTCATCCTAAAGGAATCACACTATACTCCATACTATGCATACCCAGGTGGGGTGAAAATTCATGAGAATATAAACTAGACCTTTTATTGGCTAGGAATGGAAAATAACATCAACAACTTTGTGGCCAAGTATTTAGAATGTCAAAAAAGCATTTACACCCAACAGGAAGATTGTACCCACATGTTATTCCCACTCATAAATGGTAAGTTGTATCCATGGATTTTGTGGTTGGCTTACCCAAAAATAGGTTTTGACATGATGCTTGTCATAGTAGAAAAATTAACAAAATTTGCACACTTTATACCTAGGAATGTATAGGATGATGCACCTACCATTGCAAGTAAGTTTACTAGGGAAACAGTCCATTTACATGGGTTTCTATAAGTCATTATCTTAGATAGGGATTCTCATTTTAAATTAGAATTTTGGAAAGCATTGTATCAAGCCTTGGGTATGAAAATCAATATCAGTTATGTATACCACCTTAAAATATATTGCTAGGCTAAAAGGTTCAATCGTGTCTTTGAAGATATGTTACACATGTACTATATGGACCAAGAAACTAAGTGGGAAGACTATATTCATCTGGTTGAATTTGCATATAATAATAGTCATCATATCTCTCTAAGTATGGCCCCACTTGAAGCCATGTATGGTAGGAGGTTCAAAACTCCTCTGTCTTTGGATAATTCAGAGGATCTATTAGTGATTAGGTTGGATACAGTAAAGGAGATGGAGGAAAGATTAATAAATATATACCAAAGACTCGAAGAAGCCTTGGATCATCAAAAGAGCTATATAGACCTTAAAAGGACACTGAGGGAATTCTCTATGGAAGACAAAGTCTTCTTAAGGGTGAAACCTACCAAAAGCTCCATTAAGTCTTCTAAGCTTGACCCAATATTTGTAGGACCTTTTGAGGTTATAGGTAAAATTAATCTTGTCACCTATAGGATTTTTTTGCCACATAGTTTGTCAAAGATGCATGAAACCTTCCATGCATCTCTCCTTAGAATATATATTTTTGACCCTTCTCATGTTTTGTATATTTCTAAATTGCAGATGTTAAGCCCTCTTCACATCGAGGTTCATCCTGTGCAGATACTAGGTTTCAAGACTAAAAGTTTAAGAATTTTTTTTAGAACAATGTAAGGTCCAATGGGACCAATACTCTAACAAAAATGTCACATGGGAGAATGTGGATGATATAAAGAAATAATTTTCTTTTCTTTTTGAATGAACACACACACACACACGCACACACACACGCACACACACACACACACACACACACACACACACACACACACACATATATATATATATATATATATATATGTATGTGTGTGTGTATGTATGTATATTTTGGATACTACATAAATTTGTATTAAAACATAGGGACTATGTTTATTTCAAGTGGGGGAGAGTGTAATGACCACCCCAAAATGAGTCTTTGGATTGCAATTGTAATTTCATTTTAGTTAGATTTTTATTGTATGCTTCTAGGATGAGGTATTGTTGATGATCCTTATTTTGTATTTATAGGTCCCTAAATAATAGAATGGAAAATGATGGTGGAGTGAAAATCATTGTGATGGGGTATTTGCATTTATAGGGATGAAAGAAGCCCTACTAGCGATACACTCGCTAATGGCCTATGAGTACATGGGAGCTCATTTAGCTATATTTTATATAGATGCATTTTGAATTTCTACATTACGCGTGTTTTATTTGTATTTTGGATACATACCCTATATGTATAAATTTTTAAAATCATTAATTATAAACAGATTAATTAAATTAAAATAAAAAATCACAAAAACAATTATTAAATAAAATAAATAAATGTTAAATATGTATATTAAAATTTATTATATTTTTGCACACATAATTATGAGCAATAATAGAATTGAGCTAAAACACATTTTTTTAACATATTAAAAACTTCATTTAACAAAATTTTACATTACTATTGAATAAAATAAATAGCAAATATAATGTTCAATGTATTTTGATGCTTGATACTTTCCTATAGTCAAAACTTTAACACCTCATAGGGATATGCATGGTTTATGTGGGCATCACATGAAGCCCTTTATGGCTAAACGATCCCCACATCATTTTCTATAAATGGTATAATGGAGAAGCTAAGTGGGGTGTCTCATATATGCTCTAGAGTGATAGACGAACAAGGTAGAAGGTGAAGATAGATTTTTAGTGAAAAAAAAATCTCAGGTTGAACTCTTTCTTATTGGTAAATGGAAATATAATTATTCTAACTTTCATTTGGTTGTTTGCATAACTTTCTATGTTAAATTTGATTGGATTGTAATAAAGTTTTACTATTCGATTTGGGTATTTGCATAGCTTTTTGTGTTTGGTTGTTTACAAAATTCTTTGAGTTATTATTAATGATTCATACTGTATGCTTTATTTGGAATTCCTTACCTTCTTTCAAATTTATTCATATTTTTTTGAGATGATTTAACTATGGCCAAAGCTCCTTCCCCATTCTAGTTATGTCTTAAGCACTATTGATTTATTGTGCACCACCTAGGAATATATCATTGCTCTATTGAATCAGGTTGGGTAACCTCATGTATGATGTTACCTATTGATATAATCCTTATAATATTGGATGCATTATTGTGTTTTTCTTATTAAAGGAAGATGTGTGCAAGATACCTTGTGATGGTGATTGAAGTCAGTGTTCATTCTATTTGAAATGGGTTGGGAAATTTATTTGTTGTGTTGGGTTCTTTCATTGACATAACTAGTGATCTGACTATGGGGAATAGGAGGTTGTCAAGGGTGGGGCATTGTGCTCCCACCATAGCATTAGTTTTTATTGTATTACTTATATATATATATATATATATATATATATATATATATATATATATATATATATATATATATATATATATATATATATATATAATATTTTGAGGATGTGATGGTTGTGTCGTTGGAGTCTTCATTGTCTAAGCAATTCAACTCACCATATTTATATACACCTTGCACCATCAATCCAAACATCTACATCTTATCTTCTTCAATTGTTGAGCCATTATCCAAATTATGATCTTTTTTCTATAAGAATATTGAATTATAAAGTTATTTGCATTGATTTTTTACATCATGGTTGGTGCGGTTTGTAGCTGAGTCTTTGGAAAGATAATGTGCTTAGTTGGTTGAAATCATGGTTGTTTGTATCTTCCATTATGGTATTACTTTATTTGGAATGTTAAGCCTCACTATTATTATTTTTCACTTATTTTTCTACATATTTGCTTTGTTCACAAACCTTGGTAACGATGATATGATGAGTTAAGTTAATGCCTTGGCCTATTGCTCCATTTGAATGTTGCCTCAATGACTTTATATCCTGAGTATTTGTTTTTCTTTTTTTGGTTTCGTCAAATTATATTGTTTATTGCTCGCCATCTACTTGAAATAAATGATAGCACTATTAATAAGTACTGACTATTGTACGATTATAATCTAATGCATTCATTTTAGCCTACATTTGCAGTCAAGGTTGTCTGATCTTGGATCCTTACCATTAAAACCTTGAACACCAATTAGCAGAGGAGCACCTGATTTGATGTATGTCCTAGTTTCCAACATGGTTGGAGAACATCAGGTGGATCTCAAATCACTTGGAGGCCACATTTGGAGTAACGAATGTAATCATATAACCCCTTTACGTTGTATCAATGTGATGGAATATATACTAAGTTTTCCATTTGTATGAAACATCTAATCCATATTCATTCATCTAGCAATATTTATAGATTGTGGTGGGGGAGATGGAGGGTCCTACTCCCTCTCCCTGCTCCCCCTCCCCTAGTTCTTGTTCAATTTTTGGCTTATCTAGGGTCATATAATTCTAGAAATACTTTGTAGAAGATGATCTTCTTGGGAGGAGATCCTTCTCCACTTTCTGCTCCTTTCCTAGTAGTTTTAGTATTTCCCTACTTAAGCCCATGGTATGGTGCATTTCAGGGTTCTTCTAGGGTTTCTTGTATATTTTTTAGGATTCCTTCCCCGATCTCCCTCAAGCTTTCCCCTAGGGTTTTTTGTAGGTTTTTTTCTTGGATTCGGTTCCCAGGACCTCCTCGATCGATGGTGGTGGCAGGTTGGGTTTTTGACTACTTCATGGTGAATCTTGTGAGGTCCTCACTACATCGGGGTTGGTCTGGGAGGGTCAGTTTTATATTTTTCCAATGACTCCTCTCTGAGATGCATTTGGTTTTTGTTGGTCCCATCCCTTTGGGTAGGGCCATTTTTAGTTTCATTTTTAGAGGATTCTTCTTATTGGATGTACATTTTCATGGACACACAGGGCATTGGTTGGCCTTGGGGGTGGGCCTCTTTCTCTATCTGGATTGTTCCTAGTCTTAGTACTAGTTCCCTGAAGCTATTCGTGAGCAAGGATGGGAGGTTCTTGGTCCCTTATTCTGGGGTTATTTGGACTGCATATCTCGATATTGGGGAGGGGAACCATGATCAGTGCATGCAGACCCAGGTTCCCCCAGGTTAGACTTATGAGGATCCCATATTTGTGCCTATTGTTGCTTTTTTCCTAGGATCCTCAGATTTTTCGTTTTAGTTCCTGTTTGAGGACTTTTGCCTTCTATTATTGCTTCTCGATGGACTCTCAAAGCATGTTATTGGCCTTGGGGGTGGGCCTCCTCCTATTCCTGAGTGGTTCCCAGTCCTAGTTCCAATTCCCTGGATCTTTTTGTGAGTGAGGATAGTGGTTCTTGGGCCTTTCTTCTGGAGTGGTGGGGGCTATATTTTATTTTATCTGGTCTAGGGTTGGAGATCAATGCATTTGCAGTTATGGTTCCTCCTCCCTCATTCAATTTTGGCTTCCCAGAATCCTCTCTTTGCACCTATTGCTATTGTCCCTGGATCCTTTCAGCTTCCTTGTATTTCACCTTGTTGTGCACGGGGATATCTTGGCCTGTAGATATCCCCAGTAGTGTTGTTCCACTTTACAGGATCAAGTGGAGGCTTCCCATTGTTTTTCTTTGAGGATCCTAATGTCATTTCCTAGGTTGTCTAGCTATTGCACCTTGGACTATATCTCGTTGCTATTTTCTTCTTTGCTTGCACAACTGCTTGTTGCTCTGCTACACCTTGGGGTACATCCCGGGTTACCCCTGCGCGAGGATCCTCTCCAATTTTTCAAAAATTCTTGCTTCTGGTTTTTGGGTAGGATATCTGGTTTCAGGCTATTCGTGGCCTTCTTGCTCTCCCTACTCAGGTCTAGGCAAGTGCGTTGTATCCACCCCTAGGAGGATCCCAAATTGATTGCATTAGGAGGATGGTGTTTTGGTGAAGTGGGTCTCACTAGTTGGTACTAGAATCTGGTCTTTCTGTTGGATCAAGGGTTTTTTCTAGCTCTTTCCCTTTCGGTTTATGTTTATTTCCATGTACTAAGGCATTGCCTAAAATATCGGTGCTACGACCATTTTTGTTATAAGGTTTTGGGATCCTCTTAAAAAACCCAATTTGTATATAAAACTCAACTTAGCAAAAAATATATATTTATAAAGTGTAAATCTTATGGAGTAACTTTGATGCTTCGGTGCATGAACTTTGAACCATCCTAGTGATGTCTTCTTTATATTGTAAATAAATCTATATTATTATTATTTTTCAGTATTTAAATGATTTAATCATTTCCCTTGTTCATATTCTTTTTTATGTTGTCCGCGAGCATTAAAAAAATTCTCTATAATTTAAAGATTGATGCATTGTTTTAAATATTGTATTGTATACACATTATGATTAATATATATAAGTTTTAGAAGATTAATGTATTATTCATATCCATGTATTGTTTGCGTTTGTATTAAAAATTATCTATGGTTAAAATATTAATGTATCATTTGTGCCCACATTAAATGATTGATGGATTGTGGTGTTCAACTCATCCAAATCAAGGAAAATTAAAATTATTGAGTCTCCCTTCCTTGGTTACGTCTACTGTCACTATAGAATTTATGGTCAATCTTAATAATGACTCCTTCCTTTATTTACTTTCAATAATATGGTTTAAAATGTGATTTTTAAATCTCGGTTGAAGGCTAAAACTCTCATTTTAAATGAATTATGAATGGATGAAATTTACATGAATGTATCTCATTCTAGAACACAAATTTACATAGTGAAAAGTGTAGTTTGATTAAAATAAAGTATTTTATTTTATTATATATATATATATATATATATATATATATATATATATATATATATATATATATATATATATATATATATATATATATATATATATATATATATATATATATATATATTTGCAACAAAGATTTTTATCCTTTAATCGATTTTATATTTCTAGTGAAGGGTTTGGTTAATATATATATAGACATATAGAGTTCTTTTATGAAATGAAGACACTTAGTGGAAATTGAATCATACAGATTGCATTTAATTTTAAAAAAATTATTTATTTATTTAAGTATTGTACTTTTAGTAAGATTGAAATGTATAAAGTGTTATTTACTTTTAAAAGTTCATTTATAAAGTTGAAACCACCAGAAAGGATCACACCCGATGGCGTATCCTATTCCAATGAATGATAAAATATAGCATGCATACAAGAAAACAAAATTGACAACAAATGAAACAAGAAAGAAAACACTTTATTCCATTGTATTCAAAGCCAAAATCCAATTACAAGTACGTCCCTCTTAGGGATATTCATTTTGATACAATATTACAATAGGAGTGCACAATTATTTTCCCTCTTAAGGGTAGGTGTGATTTCCAAGTGCCTTTCAAAATGGCATGAACTGTTCTAGGGTGGAGATGCTCTCTTATTCACGATGGGGAAGGAACTTGATAGTTTGATATCCTTCGAAACTATTCCCTACGGTCAAGAAACAACACAAGAATTTCAAAAATATAAGTAGTCTCTCATGATGAGGCCCTTTTAGGTAAATTGTATAATGACACCATTGACATGCATAATCAAGAAAATGTAAAGAATACTTCTAAGCTATGCAAAGTGAATCAAGATTCATATAATAGCATAAAGGAAAGTAACAGCTACACTATGCATGGATCAGATATAAAAGTGAAGCATAAACATGCATAAATAAAGCATTTAAGTACTAATTGAAGCATAAACACAAGAAATAAATCTAACCTAATTCTATGATCAGAAGTTTGCTAAAATGCTATAAAACCATAAAAAAAAATAATCTAACCTAATTAGCTGGATAGAAATGGAAATAGGAAGGCGGTTATACCTCTACTACAAACCGTAGCTCTAGTGTATGGTCTGCACTATAAACCATGGCTGACAGTCATGGTTAGCACTATGATAGGCTTACCCTCAATTCCAAGGGTAGTGGTCTTGACCTCCTTTTCCAATTGATTTTCAAGGGTCATCTTCAATGTCCTTATGACAGGTTTGGTGGTTGAATCACTGTGATGGGCCTTAGTTTTCCCATATTTGTATTTCTTGATCCTCCTAGGCTCCTAGAACTTCCATGGAAAACTGATCAGTGGATGAATAGAAAAATGGCCTTCGAATGCACAAATTCAGTATGTAATCCGATAGGGCTTCACTGATCACTTGATCAATTCACACTCTCTTGATAATTCGTCAGCGCTTTGCTATACAAATCATCTATATTTTCTCCCCATTTGGAGGGGGTATTTATAGGATGCCCTAGGACTAGGGGTGGCTTCCTTGTGTAGACACTAAAATGTGGTAAACCTAATTAATCATCCATAAACAATGATCAAATTGGCATCATATGGCCCCTTGGGCAGCCCTTAGGAGGCTCATAGTGGTTCTAGCCACTTCGAAAATGTTTTTGGAGGCTACCAACCCAATTTTGGGAGGTTTTTGCCCAAAATTCACCACCGTCCCACCTTGGTATGGTGGTAGATTCCCACTGTCCCACCCTAGGATGGTGGTAGATTCCCACTATCCCACCCTGGGATGGTGGTGAGCCATCATCCCAGGGTGGGACGGTGAGCAATTTTGACCCATAAAAAGTCAAATTTGGGCCAAATGGCACCTAGAAACTACCATCTAGCATGCCATTTGGAGCATGTGGGTCAGAGGGCACTAAATCCTTATGATATGCTTCATAATGGAGGCCCAAAATGGAGATTCTCTTCCCCATCCAGTGCATGCCTCATGTTTGACAAGTGGCACCTCCTGCCATGCATGCCCTTGCATGCATTTTTACACATAAGCCCATTTGGGCTATAAAATGGGTTTAATATCCACACAAAAATAGATATGGGAGTTCTAGGATAGGAAACGGAGTGCTTCCAAGATTTCCCCTCACTTTATTGCACCTTTTTGCCCTCGAAATCTCCCTTTTGCCAAGGAGGTTATCGGGTGACTTTAAGAAGGTAATTTGAGCATAACTTTTCTATATGGGTGAATTTATTCATAAAATTCAATGAAAACACACCTTAGACTGTTTAGGAACATATTATAGTAATTTTTTAGCAAAAAGTGGCTAAATTTGGTGGGTATCCCCTCCTAGGGTGCCCCCCAAATAGTTGTAGTCACCATCACCCCCCGGGATGAGGGTAAATTCTTAAAAAATTTCATTACTATTTTTATTTCTTAATTTTCAATATTTTCCCATTATGCTACAGTTAAAATTTCAAGTGATTTGGAGTTAAAATGAAAGAGTTATAGCATTTTTAAGTTTTCGCAGGCTTGCAGGGCCCATCCGTGCACCCTAGTTTGATGCAGGTGGATACGGGATCCAATTTTAAAATATAATAATATGGGTTGTCTTAAAATGTCAATTTATACATACTGACCAAATTTCATAAGTTTTTGATATGTTTAGGTTCAGGATTTGTTTGTCTTCTCTTTCCCAGGTTGCAGGCGAGCGACGCAAAATCGAGGGGTCTACAGATGCAATTTTTGATATGTTTCTGGTTATATTATCCCAAAACCCATATTTAACATCTCTAAAAATTTTCAAGTCATTTGGACATGCTTTGATATATTTTTAATATATGTGCCATTTTGCCCTTGTGGGGATTGCATGTTTTCACCATACACCCTTGCTATTTGATCCATTTTTGCTTCTTTGTGTGTAGGTGCAGGTTATTGTAAGGAATTAGGGAGGAATATAAGACCTCATAGATCATACATACAAGAAGTGGTGGCATTGGCTCTCCCACCTCGATTGTGGGTACGCGAAGAAACATTGGATGTGCACCTTGATTTCGTGAAAGACTTGGTCTTTGGGCACCTGATATTGTAAAAATTGTATCAAATTTTGAGCCCTCAATGGTACTGCTTTGTAACCTTGTATCTGATCCAAAAAATTAATGATAAAATACTTTCTTTGATTCATTTCCTTTTGTTTGGTATTCTTTCCTTTTCACATGCATGCTTCCTTTTTGATGCCCATGAGCAATATGGGGTAGATACAAATAGTTTTTTACATAATTTTGTGCACCATTTTTCCATAATTCAGTGGTGATCCTGATGGGACCATTGCCCCTTTTTATTTGGGCGAAAATTTGACCTCTTTCTTGCATTTTTTGCCCTTTTTGTGTTGCAGGTGCTCCCCTCCCCACCCTGGAACGGTGGCAGAGGCTTTATATAGAACACATTGGTATGGTGGCTTCACTGTCCCACCTTGGGATGGTGGTGAGGCTTCTAATCACCCCACCTTGGAGTGGTGGTTAAGCAGAGATATTTTTGCCCAAAATTTTAGAATTTGGAGAGCTCAAAATAGACAAGGTAAGTGCTTAAACCCTCTGATTTTATGCTGCATTTACAAAGACTACAAAATTTGGTTTTTCTCACATTTTCTTGTTTGCATATAAAGGTTAAATATCACTTTTTACTTTTATTATCACATAAAGTAGCAAAAATAAGGAGAAAAATAAAAAATAACTTGTAGTAGCAATGCATCTGTTTGGTTTGATTGCTTGTGGCTTACCCATTGGGTAAGTTAGCATATAGGATTTGCATTCATAAATTCAAATTGTAGGTTACTTACCTTATTCTTCTAAAATTTAAACGCACTTATCTACATGCATTTAGTGCATGGTCATTGATTGCTTCTTTGTTTATTTTCTTGGATAATAAGGAGCCACACACATTTGCATGTTCCACTATAACATTGGTAAGGTTGGATTTCATCACCAACCCCCAATTCAGACTGGTGATGTTGTATTTCACCTCCTTCCACTAGCTTGTCCATATATTTCTTGAATAGAATAGGGCACTATCTAACTATGGAATAGGTCACTAATGTTAAAACTACCTCCCACTATTGGAAACATTTTTTCTAAGTGGAAGAGCTAGGCGAACCCCCCACTGGTATTTAAGCGATGTACCCTAGACTCTTTTGATAAATAATGTTTGGCACTAGTGTCCCTAGTCACCACTTTGGTTGAGTTCCCTCGCTATAATTTCACAACAAGAGATAGGAGTTCTAGGATATGCAATGGAGTGCTTCCAAGATTTCCCCTCACCTTATTGCACCTTTTTGCCCTCAGAATCTCCCTTTTGCCAAGGAGGTTACCGGGTGACTTCAAGAAGGTAATCCGAGCATAACTTTTCCATCCGGGTGAATTTCTTCACCAAATTCGATGAAAACACACCTTAGGTTGTTTAGGAACATCTTCTAGTGATTTGGTAGCAAAAAGTGGCCGGATTTGGTGGGTATCCCCTCCTAGGGTGCCCCCCAAATAGTTGCAGTCACCATCACCCCCACCCTGGGATGAGGGTAAATTATTAAACAATTTCATTACTATTTTTAATTGTTAATTTTCTATATTGTCCCATGATGCTACAGTTCAAATTTCAAGTGATTTGGAGTTAAAATGAAAGAGTTATAGCATTTTTAAGTTTCTGCAGGCTCGTAGGGCCCATCCGGGCACCCCAGTTTGATGCAGGTGGATCCGGGATCCAATTTGAAAATATAATCATATGGGTTGTCTTGAAATGTCAATTTATGCATACTGACCAAATTTCATGAGTTTTGGATATGTTTAGGTTTGAGATTTGCTTGTCTTCTCTTTCGTAGGTTGCAGGTGGGTGACGCTAAATCGAGGGGTCTACAGATGCAATTTCTGATATTTTTTTGGTGATATCCTCCCAAAACCTCCTCTTTAACATCTCTGAAAATTTTCAAGTCATTTGGATATGTTTTGATATATTTTTAATATATGCGCTATTTTGCCCCTGTGGGGATTGCATGTTTTCACCATACACCCTTGCTATTTGACCCCCTTTGGCTTCCTTGTGTGTAGGTGCAGGTTCTTAGAAGGCATTGGGAAGGAATATAAGACATCAGAGATCGGATATACAAGCAGCGGTGGCATTGGCTCGCCCACCTCGATTGTGGGTACGCGGAGAAACATTGGATGTGCACCTTGATTCCGTGAAAGACTTGGTCTTTGGGCACCCAATATTGTAACAATTGTATCACATTTTGAGCCCTCAAGGGGGACTTCTATGTAACCTTGGATCTGATCCAACAAATTAATGAGAAGAGACTTGCTTTAATTCATTTCCTTTTGTTTGGTATTCTTTCCTTTTCACATGCATGCTTCCTTTTTGATGCTCATGAGCGAGATGGGGTAGATACGCATATTTTTTTACATAATTTGGTGCACATTTTTTCCCTACTTCAGTGGCGATCATGGTGGGACCCTTGTCCCTTTTGATTTGGGTGAAAATTTGACCTCTTTCTTGCATTTTTGCCCTTTTTGTGTTGTAGGTGCTCCCCTCCCCACCCTGGAATGGTGGCAGAGGCTTTATCTGGCACACCCTGGGATGGTGGCTTCTCCCCAGTTCCACCCTGGGATGGTGGTGAGGCTTCTACTCGCCCCACCCTGGAGCGGTGGTGAAACAGAGAGATTTCTGCCCAAAAATTCAGAATTTGGAGAGCTCAAAATGGACAAGGTAAGTGCCTAAACCCTCTGATTTTCTGCTGCATTTTTAGAGACTGCAAAATTTGGTTTTCTTGCATTAATTTGTTTGCATAGAAAGGTTAAATGTCACTTTTTGCTTTTCTTATAACATCACATAGCAAAAGGAAGAAGAAAAATCAAAAGAAATTTGAAGTAGCAATGCATCTTTGTGGCTTGATTGCTTGTGGCTTACCCAATGGGTAAGTTAGCATTTAGGGCTTGCATCTATAAGTGACATTTGTAGGTTCCTTTTATCCTAGATTTTGAAATTAAAACACACCTATTGCATGCATTTAGTGAATGATCATTGAATGCTTCTTTGCTTACTTTCTTTGGATTAAAAGGAACCACACACACTTGCACGTTCCACTATAACATTGGTAAGGTTGGATTTCATCACCAACCCCCAATTCAGACTCGGTGACGTTGGATTTCACCTCCTTCCACCAACTTGCCCATATATGTCTTAGATAGAATAGGGCACTCTCTCAAGATGGAATAGGTCACTAATGTTCAAACTGCCTCCCACTATTGGAAACATTGTTTCAGAGTGGAAGAGCTAGGCGAACCCCCCATTGGGATTTAAGCGGTGTACCCTAGACTCTTTTGAGAAATCATGTTTGGCACTAGTGTCCCTAGTCACCACTTTGGTTGAGTTCCCTCATTCTAATTCCACAAAAGGAGAGAAAAGAACAACAACAAATCTAAACACACTAAAACCAGTTTAGGACACACATTTAATCAGTAAAAAGATAATCATATTATATGCTTTGTGTGTTTCTTTGTTATTTGGGACAAAACCCTAACCCTAATTTTTCAAAAAATAGGGATTCAAAAAAATCTACTTTTTATTCTGCATCCAATGCTTCAAGAATCGTGCAAAATGGAGCTATAACAAAAAAGTTATTTTGGTTTTATTTTTACTCTATTTTCGACCCCGAAAATAGCGAAAAATTGCACTAAAATAGTCATAGAGTGGGCTAGACAACTCCAAAACTTGCCAAATTTATTTTGTTGTCTTAGTTAGCCCATTGTGCACCTCTCCTAGAAATTTTGAGTCCTAACTCTTCACGGTTCAAAATTTCCCAAAAAATCCTAAAAGTGGGCATTTCCCCATAGGCCCCGGTTAGCCAAATATTCCAAAAATACAAATTTTTGATCCAAAAATCAAATTTTGGAGACCTAGCCCATTATGATCAGCTCATCGCACTGATCATTTTGATATATAACACTTATAGCCTTTTTTGGAAGTCAAAATTTTCTTTAGTGTGGGTTTCCTTCAAGGTTTGCCTAGTCAACACATTATGACAACTATGCATGGCCGAGCTCGATCATGAGCTAGTGAAGTAGAAAAATTTAGGAGAGGCCTTGAGCACCATCATTATAGGTATGAGGATCTCCTCACTCCTACATGGAGCCCTGATAGTAGTCACCTTTGCTATTCTCCTGAGGATCTCATCATCCCTGCACGACACCCTGAAAGTCATCGTGAGGTCCACTCCTCACATAGAAGACCCGACCACCAAAGTACCTCTACCAAGAGAACATCAATGGGTTACCCACATGATCAAGTGGATTATTCGGTTAGCCAACACCGATTCCAATCACAAACTAGATATAATCAACCTTCCAAAGGGCCTAGCAGGGAGGTCTACACTCCCTCTACATCGTGGTCTTCACCACCTAGAACTCCCATCCAACAAGTGTTAGCAACCCAGAGTAGGCCTGTGCGAAGTTTGCATGCACCATCAACAAAAGTGACCATGAGCGAGCTTCTACTACAGTCCTCCAAATATTGGGAACCTTTCATGAGGGTCTTGGATTCCATTGAGGTACAACATCATGACTCTGATGCTTTCACCAACTTTATGGAATACATACAAATGTACAAGAAGCCTGCTATATCCTTTCAAAATCATGAGGTCAAACCCGTGCCTACCAATTCACCAGATCCTACTTTGCATATCATCACGAGTATCAATAGGGTCCCCTATAAGCGAGTATTGGTTGACACAGGTTCCTCGATAAACATTATTACCACAGCTTCACTAAAGCATCTCAACCTTCCATCCTCATGCATTGCACCTTCCAAGTTCACATTACAAGCATTTAATGATGCTTTATCCTCCACTATGGGTACAATAATCCTACTTGTTGAAGTTGGACAAAATACTATGCCTACATTGTTCTACATCTTGGAGGGTGAAAGACAGTACAACATACTGCTTGGAAGACCATGGATAAGAGATATGGAATGTGTTCCATCTATAGTGCATCAATGCATTAAATACATTGATGAAGGTAAGGTACATGTGATCAATGCTGACCCAGACCCCTTCAAGTATTATAAGTAGGTGGATCATCCACAAAGGCCTATAGTGTCACCCAAGCATTTGGATATTAAACCCAATGACTTTATCCAAAGTCTAGATGCAACCCCATGGTTAGTCGTGAAGTTACCTTCACCACCACCGCTAGTACCATCCTCTATATTTTCAAGCAAGGAAGGATCAGAAGAGCCAACTGTAGAAGCTCCCATAGCTATCATCAATACACCTATAGAAGATCTTATCACTCCTACCAAAAATGAGGAAGAACCCCCTATTGATATGGATGAATCAAATCATATCGTACCATATTCACCCACCATAGTTGAGGACACAATTCAATTGACCTACCTAGAACTCGATGAGTGCATAGTACCCAATGTTGCATTCACACCTATCATCGAGTCGATCAAAAATCTAGGTAGTCCCCCTACCAAGTTTCCACCCATTGATAGCATTCTTGATGCGCCCTCCAAACATGGAGGCCAAGCAGATCATCTTGGACAAGTTGATGAGGCAGCCATAACTTGTTCAAATGCAAATGCATCTTCTCATGAGTTTGTGGGAATGATCAATGTGATGACAGAGAACCAAAGTCCTCTGAATCCATCTATGCAACTTGCGACTCCACCCAACATCCCATCCACACCACAGGAGATACCATTGATGGATTCGGTCACACCTACTCCATCTCACTCAACATCTCCACAAGATCAAGAGCCGATGTACCCCCTAGACCAAAGTGGGGGTAACCCAACTACCATAGTTGAAAACTCTGAGTTGGAACATGAGCATGAGCCAAATCAAGAACAAGAACATGTGGATATAATCGCCAGCTCCAATCATCATGAAGCATCCACATCTGCTCAGACATTAGGGACTTTTTATCCACCCTCGATCAACTATCTCCCAGCTCCCACACCTAGTTCACCTCCACCAACTATCAGTTGCCATCCAGGTTCTTCAATAGTCATCCAGTCATCGCCCCCACTAGTTCCACAACATATCTTGGATAGGCTAGCCAATGTGGAGTTACACATGAATCAACAACACAATGATTTACAATAGATCTTGAGTCAACTCACAAGCATTGAGGTACAGTTGAGTAATCTTAAATCTCAACCCCTTGAGTATCTGGACCAACCAACTCCTATGCAATCCAATATTAAGTCTCAAAAAAATCAAGGGCTAAACCGACAGCGTCGCCCTAAGCGACAATTTATGTCCATTGTCGAGTCCATGGACTCTTTGTTTGAGCGCCTCTTAGTAGCTAATGTGATCAACCTACCTGAGTGTCGACCTATCAATCGAAATGCACCAAAGCCCAAAACATATCGCAAAGACCTATATTGCAAGTACCATAGGCAAAATGGGCATGACATCCATAGGTGCTTCATGTTCAAACACCTAGTACAGGATATAATCGATAGGAATGATCCTCAGGTCCAAGATCTCATTGATGAGGGAGCTTTATCCATGAGTGGAGAACTCATTTCACCCCATCAAAACATGGGCATTACCCAAAATCCCCTAGCACAATCGAGGGGGTCAATTTCTATTGCTCCTTCTAGCCAAGACAATAACATTGCACCAATCATAGTACATACTGGGGGTATCCAAGGTGTAACACCTTCCCCACTATTTACATCACAAGCAATGAAGCAAACTAGGGATTCTAAAGGTATCACACCTTCCTCGCTTCCTTTGATCACCACAAATGTTGGGGGTATACAAGGTATTGCACCTTCCTCCTAAGAACACAAAGTAAGAAAAGTTACAAAAGGCTCCAAGGGTATCTACATACCACTTGGTCAACCCATAACACCCCTAGGTAGTCTATAACTATCTAGGTGACCCAAAAGGCTCCAAGGGTATCTACATACCACTTGGTCAACCCATAGCACCCCTAGGTGATCTATAACTATCTAGGTGACCCCAAAAGGCTCCAAGGGTATCTACATACCACTTGGTCAACCCATAACATCCCTAGGTGGTCTATGATTGTCTAGGTGACCCCAAAAGGCTCCTAGCAGGTTTTCACCATCTAGGTCAAGTAAAAATGCTCCTAGACTATCTATGATCATCTAGGTCAACCCTAAAAGCCCCAAAGGCATCCATAAGCCCTTTGGTCACAACCAAATGCCCCTAGGCAGTCGTAGACACTTTTTAAGTACCATCACACGTCTAGGTCACCCCAAAAGGCTCCTAGAAGGTTCTCACCATCTAGGTCAAGTAAAAATGCTCCTGGACTATCTACGATCATCTAGGTCAACCCTAAAATCCCCAAAGGCATCCATAAGCCCTTTGGTCACAACCAAATACCCCTAGGTAGTCATAGACACTTTTTAAGTGTCATCGAATGTCTAGGTCACCCAAAAGGCTCCTAGCGGGTTCTCACCATCTAGGTCAAGTAAAAATGCTCTTAGACTATCTACGATCATCTAGGTCAACCCTAAAATCCCCAAAGGCATCCCTAAGCCCTTTGGTCACAAGCCAAATACCCCTAGGTAGTCGTAGACACTTTCTAAGTGTCCGTTCACACATCTAGGTCACCCAAAAGGCTCCTAGCGGGTTTTCACCATCTAGGTCAAGTAAAAATGCTCCTAGACTATCTACGATCATCTAGGTCAAACCTAAATGCCCCAATGGCCCCCAAATAAGCCCGTTGGTCACATGTATATACATATCAATCAAAAATTCAAAAACATCATCAAAACATCAAAATACAAAAACATTGCATCGCATTGCACTTTCATACATATATATCAATCAAAATTTCAAAAAGAGAAAAAAAAACATCATCAAAATTTCAAAAAAATATTGCGTTCCCATAAAGTTGCATACCATTGCATTATCATTTGCATTTGGCATAATCATCATTGGCACTTTGCATTTTTAGAGTGGCTCATACATGTCTAGCATTAAAATAGTACACTAAGTATAATGCACAATCAATGGTGTCAAGGTTATCACTCAACTCATTCCATAGTTACTTATCATTTCCATATACATTTCATACATTTCCATGGTCGTGTCCATTCCCTCCACTTAGTCATTTATTTTTAGAATGTCATTAAGGTTTTCGGTCACTTAGCCATATCTAGTTTCTTCTCAGATTTTGTAGAAGGCTAGTGAGATTTTTAGGAGGTAGAGTCTTGCTGAGATCATGCCTCGTATACATCAAATCCCAACACATTTCACACTAATAAATCCAAGTTTATGAAAGGAAATATGAAACCCACAAAGTGGTCTAGGGTACCTTGAGCGAAAATTTTATCCTGCTCATCCCCCTATGCGAATGGTTCAAGAATGCTGAGAATTGGCAAAAGGACAAGCTCTTCCCCACCCAATTCCCCAAAATAAATAGTGGTTTTCACCACTATCAAAATTTCCAAACACCCTTGATCCCTAAAGTCATAAGGATTCATACTACACGTCCCTACGAAGGATGGGTAGTCATCCCCAAGGCCTAAAATATCAACACCATTCCAAAGCAAAATCCCAAAAGCTTCCCATCAACATTTCCAAACACCTTTGATCCCTAAAGTCATAAGGATTCATACTACACGCCCCTGAGAAGGATGGGTAGTCATCCCCAAGGCCTAAAGGATCAATGCCATCCACAAGCCAAAAATCCCACAAGTTCAACTTTGAAATCAAAATCCTCAAAAAGCAACAATAAAAAATAATAGTGGTTATCACCACTACTCAAACCCCTTGCTCAAGAGAAAAAAGAAAAAACTCAAAATAAACAGTGATTATAGTCACTAAAAAGAGAAAAATAAACAGTGATTTTCATCACTATATATGAGAGCAAGTAATCCCAATCAATTGAATAACCAAAAGACACCTGAGCTTGAATCCTTGGAATTCTCAGCATTTGAAAAACCATTTAGGTGATCCTCATTACAGGTTTGGTGGATAGCCTACTTGTCAATGGTGGTATCCTAAACGCATGATGATATGTCTATCACATTAGCTTTGCGTGTGTATAGACCAATGTTTGCATGTGGATGAGCTAGCTTTTGGTCACCTATACTACCTAGTGGTCTAATCCAACTGAGTACAGAACTTTGGATTGTGGCATTCATAGAGTGATCCTCATTACAGGTTTGGTGGATAGCCTACTTGTCAATGGCGGTATCTTTATGCATCTCGCAGGAATGAACTCACTTGCACACACAGGGATATTGAGTATCTTGGTCATCCTAACAGATTCATACCTTGTTAAAAAGTCTTGCATAGTTAGTATACAACTTTTGATCAATTTACTAGAGTGTTTGAGTTTCATGGAAACCTCATGAACATCTTCTAAACATCATATCACTTCACCACATTCATTTTAATTACATTATTCACAAATCCATTATATAGTCTCAAGACAACATTACACATGAATTGATGCATTCTATATCATCTATGGTACTAGCATAATATGACATATAGTCATCCATCTCATCATACATCCATACATGTACAAAATCAAATCAAATCACATTAAAACATATGCATACATGATAGACATCCATCGTCATATCATAGATCAAATAAAAATATTGCATATCATCAAATGACATCATAGCACAACACATGCATCCATTAATGCATCATAACACCTAATGCACCTAATGGTCCACAATCGCACAATTGCACATCACACAAATATTTTCAAGCATCAACTAGGGCATTATTGGTACCATACCTCCCCTAATCATCGATCAAAAAGTTAAGCAATCAATTTCAAAAAGCCCCAAAGGTATCCATAAACCCTTTGGTCACCCCAAAAAGCCCCAAAGGTATCCATAAACCCTTTGGTCACCCCAAAAAGCCCCAAAGGTATCCATAAACCCTTTGGTCACCCCAAAAAGCCCCAAAGGTATCCATAAACCCTTTGGTCAATCCCAAAAAGCCCCAAAGGTATCCATAAACCCTTTGGTCACCCCCAAAAATCCCCAAAGGTATCCATAAACCCTTTGGTCAACCCAAAAGCCCCAAAGGTATCCATAAACCCTTTGGTCAACCCAAAAAGCCCCAAAGGTATCCCTAAACCCTTTGGTCAATCCCAAAAAGCCCCAAAGGTATCCATAAACCCTTTGGTTACTCAAAATGCCCCAATGGCATCCAATAAGCCCATGGGTCAAATGCATATACATATATATTAATCAAAAATAACAAAAACAACACAAAAGCCAAAGAAAAGGGTTCAACACCCATTAAAACAAGCCAAATATGATGGAATTCATTCAGGGTCAAGATGGAATGCAAACTTCTCATGGATTCATGGACAAGTTACTACTTCACTCCCCAAGAAGGCCATTATGGCTAGACCGCCCCATGGGAAGGAGGTTTTCAACTCTTTGCTTCCATGAAATCTCCATAGCATCATCCAAATCCTTTCAAAACTATGCCATTTTTCAATGAGAACAACTGAAGGCAACCTTAACAAATGTCATCTGGGTCAAGTGACTCGTCACTTTTCTCACTGGTCATTCCCTCATCGACTCATCGCTTGAGGGGGTAGTCATGCTTAACAAATTCATAATAAAAAATCAACAATTAAACACTCAATCATGCAAGTTGCGTTCATCCAATGAATCTTTGACAAAGACAATCATGCCCCTGCTTGGGGCAGAAAACAAGCAAATATCTCAATTAAGCACATAACAGTGCAGATGAACCTGCCTGTTGGTAACCTCAAAAGTTACCAAAATACTTGGTTTTCTCTAAATGCCTAGGGTTATAAGTCCCTTGAGCATACCTGGAAGCTGAAGAGAAACCAAGACCAATGTCTTTACCGAGTCAGAAGCAAGGATTCAAGAACACACACCCTTTCCATGATTGGGGCATCTAAAGTTGGTTAGGTTATCGAGTAACCTTAATCATTCAACATTTTGGTCATCTATTTTTGCTCAGCGTTGTGCTGCACACAATGCATCTCAAAAAGGGGCATCTATAGACACTAAAATGTGGTAAACCCGATTAAGCATCCACAAACAATGATCAAATTGACATCATATGGCCCCTTGGGCAGCCCTCAGGAGGCTCACAGTGGTTCTAGCCACTCCGAAAAGGTTTTTGGAGGCTACCGACCCAATTTTGGGAGGTTTTGGCCCAAAATTCACCACCGTCCCACCCTGGGATGGTGGTAGATTCCCACCGTCCCAGGGTGGGATGGTGAGCAAGTTTGACCCAAAAAAGTCAAATCTGGGCCAAATGGCACCCAAAAACTGCCATTTAGCACGCCATTTGGAGCATGTGGGTCAGAGGGCACTGAATCCTTATGACATGCTTCATAATGGAGGCCCAAAATGGAGATTCTCTTCCCCATCCAGTGCATGCCTCCTTTTTGACAAGTGGCACCTCCTGCCATGCATGCCCTTGCATGCCTTTTTGCACATGAGCCCCTTTGGGCTATAAAATGGATTCAATATCCACACAAAAATAGAGATAGGAGTTCTAGGATATGCAATGGAGTGCTTTCGAGATTTCCCCTCACCTTATTGCACCTTTTTGCCCTCGAAATCTCCCTTTTGCCAAGGAGGTTACCGGGTGACTTCAAGAAGGTAATCCGAGCATAACTTTTCCATCCGGGTGAATTTCTTCACCAAATTCGATGAAAACACACCTTAGGTTGTTTAGGAACATCTTCTAGTGATTTGGTAGCAAAAAGTGGCTGGATTTGGTGGGTATCCCCTCCTAGGGTGCCCCCCAAATAGTTGTAGTCACCATCGCCCCCCGGGATGAGGGTAAATTATTAAAAAATTTCATTACTATTTTTAATTGGTAATTTTCTATATTGTCCCATGATGCTACAGTTCAAATTTCAAGTTATTTGGAGTTAAAATGAAAGAGTTATAGCATTTTTAAGTTTTCGCAGGCTCGTAGGGCCCATCCGGGCACCCCAGTTTGATGCAGGTGGATCCGGGATCCAATTTGAAAATATAATCATATGGGTTGTCTTAAAATGTCAATTTATGCATACTGACCAAATTTCATGAGTTTTGGATATGTTTAGGTTCGGGATTTGCTTGTCTTCTCTTTCGTAGGTTGCAGGCGAGCGACGCAAAATCGAGGGGTCTACAGATGCAATTTCTGATATTTTTTTGGTGATATCCTCCCAAAACCTCCTCTTTAACATCTCTGCAAATTTTCAAGTCATTTGGATATGTTTTGATATAGTTTTAATATATGCACCATTTTGCCCCTGTGGGGATTGCATGTTTTCACCATACACCCTTGCTATTTGACCCCTTTTTGCTTCCTTGTGTGTAGGTGCAGGTTCTTAGAAGGCATTGGGAAGGAATATAAGACCTCAGAGATCAGATATACAAGCAGCGGTGGCATTGGCTCGCCCACCTCGATTGTGGGTACGCGGAGAAACATTGGATGTGCACCTTGATTCCGTGAAAGACTTGGTCTTTGGGCACCCAATATTGTAAAAATTGTATCACATTTTGAGCCCTCAAGGGGACTTCTGTGTAACCTTGGATCTGATCCAACAAATTAATGAGAAGAGACTTGCTTTAATTCATTTCCTTTTGTTTGGTATTCTTTCCTTTTCACATGCATGCTTCCTTTTTGATGCTCATGAGCGAGATGGGGTAGATACACATATTTTTTTACATAATTTGGTGCACCATTTTTCCCTACTTCACCTAGAAAATCCAAAATCAAGAAGGGATGGTTAGGAAAGTTGGAATGGAAACTTCTGCCCTTTAACCACCTTCTTCTAGATCTAATGGCCGTTTCAACTGATTTGGCTTGGATTGAAGGCCAAATGAACTTCAGTTAAAACCGCAAGTCACAGATGTGGTCTAGAATACAAATCACAGGTCTCAACCATGGTTCAGATTGTAAACCACAGGTCTAGGCTGTGGTTCAGACTGATTAGGCCAAGGAGCCCAAATTGAGTGGTTAGAACCACTACTCTATCTTGGAGTCTATCCAAGATCTTCCATATGGTCTTGTAGCATGCCCATATGAGTAGTCACCCTCGAAATGACACATTTTAGATGTATACAGATGCCCCTTTTGATATGCGTTGTGAGATCAAAAAATACTGAGTAAAAATAGACCTCCTAAAACAATGTCGAAGGTTTTATGATGATCATTAGTCATATCAACATTAGATGCCCCAGGTCTAGCAAAAGGATGCACATCTTGGAATCATTGCTTCCAACTCTTTGGAGGATTAAACTTGAAAATATTACACTCACCATTAGTCATTCGAAAGGAAACGAGATACAAACAAATTATCATATTTGCTATTTTTCCCAAGCAAAGGGGTAAGCTTATGATAGCTATTGACAATGATTCGCAAGGACGAACACAATTTTGATCAGATCAAGGGATCTATGATTCTTAGGGATCTTCTATTTATTTTTATTATGATTTGATATTATGACTACCCCCTTAAGCGATGAGTCGATGAGATTAATGACAATGTATGAAGCGACGATGTCGCTTGACCACCATGGATGATCTAAACAAAATTAGATTTGAGAAAATTAATGCCTTGGCTAGGCCTAGTTCAACTTTTAATTCCAACTGTTAATAGTATTTGCATGCTCCTATCCCATGGAGCAGTCAGTATACAATAGTCATCGTAGGGAATCGAAATGATACAAATCCAATTAGATTTGTGTTGAATAAAATTGTCGATGATTTGCTGAAAAAGAGGTCATAGAGAAAATGACATGCAACGCCTCATTCCCATGGAGCAGTCCAGCCACAAAGGTCTTATTAGGGATTGAAAATAAGTATATCAAATCAACGGTGACAATTTTTGCCCCAAATGTCCTTATGGTAATTTTCTCATCCTGTCGGATTGCATGAAGCACAAGTTGCTGCAACTGCCAAGTGTATAGGGTAAATTACTAAATACGAGGTGCATTTGGTGTTTTAATTTATTTGATTTTTTTGAATGTTTTGAATTATGCATTGAGCTTATTTATTTGGCTGGGAGGTGCATCAGTCCACGCAGAACATGGAGGTTTATAAAATGCTCAATTTTCAATTGTCTCTCATTATTCCTTGATAGCGACTTACAAACTAGAGCACTGATAGTGACAGCTGACAAAACTAACCTACAACCTACCACACCTTATCCGCACACCGACTTATAGCATGATGGCAGGGCACAAGCAAGAATCTTCTAGCCACAAGGGACAAGGCGAGGGTAAGGTAACTCAAAAACCAAACCTCGCATCCATTACTAGTTAAAATGAACTCAATTAAGAAATTGGAAAATCAATTACACTAAATTGTTGGTAATGAACCTCATCTTAGGCTAGGGTAGCTTAGATTTAATTTGTTTTGCATTTTTGGTCATGGTATCGCACCTGACTGGGTCTCAATAAGAGACCACAGATACCAGCTACGGTTCCCAATTGGTCAATTGGGGACCACAAATACCAGTTGCGGTCAGTAGTTAAAATCCCAATGGTCAAATTTTGACTGCATGCGGACCGCAGGGTTGATCCGCGGTTTGCAAAATTTAGGAAAAATTTGCAATTTTTTTAATTTTTCTAAGTTTTTAAAGGCAATTAATATTATTTAATGCATTTTAACCTATCTGATTGACCAATTTAATTTGTAGGGCTGTATGATGACATGTTTTTACAATTTGATCAGTTTTTTATTGTTTTTAATGATTTTTAGGTCATTTTTAATATATTTTAGCTTGTTTTAGTTAGCTTTTTCTTATATAATGTTATTTATTTCAGAGACTGACATCTAGAGCTTGAGAGCCTAACATTCTTAAGACTCTCCATGGAGAGCTCACTCCTAGGGAGTGAGAGTGGTTTAGAGCTGTCAGCTTCAGCTACGTACTGGATCTACCCACTATCAGGGTAGATCAATCCTATCTAACTGCGTTGGCCCACCGCTGGAATGTGCAGACCAACACATTTCACCTACCTACAGGTGAAATGAAAATTACATTGGAGGACGTATATAGGATCTTTAGGATCCCCATTGATGGTGATTCCATCATCTCCTCAACCTTTGGTGTCAAGGAGTCCATCTTCGATGCTATCTTTAGCGCTCAGAGCGAGGAGGCTCAGCGAGCTATTGACCAAGGAGGGGTCCACATTGGCTACTGGCAGGGGAAGAATGTCTTCTCCGTGCGTAAGGCTATTTGCATGCACCTAATGGTGCAATATGTTCTTCCAAACTCCTTAGGTGCAAGGATTCCCTGGAACCTCTTAGCCATTGTGCACAGAGTTGTGCAGAGCTCTATTAGACAACCACTGCTCCTAGCCTAGGGGAGAACTCTATTAGCTCAACTATACCACAAGCTATATTAGATCACTGACCAAATCCATCAGGGGATCAGCTACAGTCTTCTCTTACAGATTTGGGGCTGGTAGCATATCAAGATAGAGCATCCTAGGGAGTTTCCCATACACATAATAAAGATCACTGATGATCGTCAGTGCTATAATGCTTGCTCATCTTAGGAGGAGGAGGGCTTTAGGAGTAGGTTTCATGTTGGTGACATCTATCATTACATTACTCGGTTTGAAAGACTTGTGCTAGATGATATCGAGTAGTGGCCCTACATGGAGTGTCCTGACTGACCTGAGGCCGGTGAGCAACTTTGACAGTCTCACCAAGACAAATGGTTACTCGATCGAAAGACCAAGATCCAAGAGTACCAATTTTTCTCTCAAGTCCTACGTCAGTTTGGCATGGTGTAGGACATCCTAGAGATCCCATTTGTCTATAGGTGCCTAGCATTGGAGAGGGATATTTCATGGATCTAGCCTCTGGCTCTAGGGGATGCTCCTGATGACTTCTAGGAGATTTGGGGTTGACCAAGTTGCAACCACACCTGAGTACAACGAATGGTGGTCTAATGTTACATTGGTATGGGACAGGACCTCTGGGATGAGCAGTAGATCAGGCTAGAGTAGAGGTTTATCCTAATGGGTGTAATGTGCACTAGTGTATAAAGGGCGGCTATGGCATAGAGGCTACTACTGAGGAGGTTCCTAAGGTTGATCCTGAGGAGGAGGCTCCCAAGGAGGGTGAAGTCCCTCCTGACAGTGTAGAGGGGCTACTCTTAGCATAGGTGGTTGATTTACATAGTCAGCTTGGGCGATTCTAAATGTAGCAAAGGGAGTGAAACACTACTATAACTACTCTGTAGGCACAACTGATAGAGAGAGATCATCGATTGATTTAGGTGGAGCAAGATATTTCTAGCTTGATAGCATGGGATACCACAATAAATACCTAGGTTGGTGATCTCACCCATGCTCATGACTTAGCACAGGCATAGAGGGATGCAGTCGTAGCATAGCAGGATCTGCTCAGGGCATAGAGAGATGCGACCATAGTAGAGTGAGATCTTCTTAGGGCATAGAGGAGGGATACTCCATCCTCTCAGGTGATTATGGGGCCTCTGGTGGCACTAGTGGTAGCACTACCAGGTGGCTGTGATCCTATGGTAGAGATTCAACATCTATAGGGTTTCTTATGAGTACCAATGAGAGATACGCATCCAGGGTTACTCAGGTAGACCAGCTAGTTGGATATATTCAGATGCTAGGTGTAGAGGTTCTCGAGGATCCATATGCTACAGAGTCCCAGTAGACCAAATCTCAAACTATAGTACAGTCCACTTCCAACTCGATCCATCGCATACATCAAAGTGAGAGGACACATGACCTCTAGTACACATGGCGGTAATAGTCATACAAGGACTAGGGAGGTAGGGCAGTCTAGTGTAGTATCCAACCATAGGTCCTAGCGCATAGAGGTGCCCATTACATAGGTATTAGTAGGGCAAGTACTAGGACTCTTTGGGCTAGGTAGTACTTAGGGTGATCAACAGGATCTATAGCAGACAACAGGGCAATAGGCAGAGCAGGCTCCTGAGCACAATACTAAGGGAGGTGGCGAGAGCTTCCAAACAGGGGGAGTAGATCAAAGCTAGAGCTCTACTACATGTAGGATACCTTTTTGATACATATTATTTTTGGTGTAATATCGAGGACCTACACATATGTAGCCTATGGGTATTTTTGTACTCTCGATATACTATAAGATAGATATATTTATATATGATATGATTGATCATTATTATGGCTCATTATTGTGTACTCATTTATTTTTTATTTTATGTTTATGTGATGTACATGGATGCAATGCTTATGTTATGTTGATACTATATGATGAGATGTATGATGTCATGCATTAGATAGCTATGTAATTTATGATGATGGTATGTAGTGATCTATATGCTTGGATATGTTTTTTTTATGATAGATGCAAATGGATGCAATGCTTTCTTTTAACACATATTTGATATTGCTTTTTTTGTATGCATTAATGTATGTGATGATCGATGGTAATCTAATGTAAATGAACCTGTATGCTTTAATCATTTAAAACATAAGGAATGAATGCAATATGTTTATCAATCTAATGGATGACGCCACAGAATGTATAAAAATCATGAATTTAATTGAAAAATCCTTAAGATAAGAATGTAATCAATTAATCACACATATATGAAATACAATGGTATGAAGTTGTATGATGCGAATGATATAATTTGTCACTCTATTTTGTTTTGCACTTTGAATTATATGCACAATATAGTCAGTGGTCGTCTAAAAATAATTGTTGATATTTATCCGGTATCTATCCTATGTGTTTATTGTGCTTTATGTAATGATGTATCGCTTCTTGGATACTTTGCAATTTGATAATTTGCAATGAATTTTACCATTTTATGGTTTATGCTTTTAGCATTTGTTGCTTTTTAGAGAGATTTTGAGGTTTTCCATGAGACTCAAACACCCTAACTTGTCTTATCAAAAGTTGTATACTAACCACACTAGACTTCTGAGATAAAATATTTTTGCTAGGATAGACCCTAACTATTCATTATCCCTGTGTGTGCAAATGATTATTTTAATATAATACATGAGCATTCCCCAATGTCAGGCAGGATTCTTTCATCCCGTTTCTAAGATAGGGGTTCCACAAATGTCTTATCCAATATCAAGTTTATGTTTTAGTTGTACTAAGCCACTAGGCAATGTAGGACACCTGAAGCTAGCTCTTCCGCATTCAAACATTGGTCTTGTTCATAAGCGAGATGCTAATGCGTCAGACATATCATCATGTGTAAGGTATATTAGTGTCGACAATTCTAGGGATTCAGGCTCATTCCTTTCTATCCTTCAATTTTTGGGATACTTGCTCATATGTAGTGAAGCAAGGGAGTTGATTCTATATTCATTCTAAACTGTCTTTGGATCTTCATTTGATATTTCTTCGAACTAGATTTTGGATCTTCATTTGATCTCCACTCGAACTTTTGCTTTATGATCTTCACTCGATCTTGATGTGAACTTTTATTTCTGATATTCATTCGATATTCACTTTGAACTTTGATTTAAGCTTGTTTTTTGATGTTCACTTGATCTTCACTTTTTGGCATTTACACTTGATAATTTTCTTCAAAAACTTTCCTTTTGGGGGATTTACTTGGAAAAATTGTTTCTGGTATATCGATTTAGAATATCGATCTTATGATATCAATATGGGATATCACTCCGGGGATTTGATCTATGATATCAATCTAGGGTATCAATCATGAGGATTGATGTGGGATATCTCTTTGGGATATTGCCCATTTTAGCATAAGAAAGGGATTCTGAATAGGTAACTAACCTGTCATTTTGCCAACTACCAACATTTCCCATACCGTCCGCATAGAGGGATAAGCAAGAATAACTCTTTTCACTTTAGGATACCCGGTCCTGCTTTGCAAATTTTATCTTCCCCTATTCATTTTTAGGACTGTTTAATTTGTTAATTAGTGATAGGCTTCTTATATGCTAAGGGCTATACTAACTGAGCCTTAGCTACAAAAGCAAAGCAATCTTTCTACCAACTCTTGATAAGACTACTAGGTATGGTCGAGTAATTAAAAAACCATAGTATATCTCCATAGCAACATTATAGGTTGTGTTGAAAAACATAATTACTCACATGAATGATGGATCATGATAAATGCAGAGATACATGATTTAGACACAAACATGGCATCGTTTGTAAGACTGACAAACACAATGTCTTCTATTACGGAATGCAACGGATGATGAATGCCTATATGAAATGCAATGAATGCAGCGAATGCATGTGTAAATGTAAAATGAAAATGCAAATGCAAATGTTTTTGGATTTTATGCTTTACCAATTTTTTTGGTTTTTATTGATTTTATAATTTTTATGGGTTTTGAGCCTCATAATTGACCAAATGGCAAGTACATGTCTCTGGAGCCTTTAAATTGACAAAGTGATTTTTAAGAATCCTTGGAGCTTTTGGGATTGACCAAAGGTATTATGGGTACCTTTGGGGCATTTTGGGATGACCAAGCACTTTTGAGAATCCTTGGAGCCTTTGGGGTTGACCAAGCAGTTTTTAAAAAAATATTGGTGCCTTTTGTGTTTGACCAAAGGGCTTACATATGACTTTGGAGCCTTTTAGGATGATTGAATGATTATAAGCAAATCATCAAGGTTTTTAACTAACATGACCAAGTGGTTTCAGGTACCCTTGGAGCCTTTGGGGATGATCAAGAAATTTTGAGAACCCTAGGATCTTTTGAGGTTGACCAAAGGGCTTACAGATGCCTTTGGAGATTTTTGACTTGACCAAACCACTAATGAGAGTGTTTGGAGTTTTTTAGGATGACCGAGCAGTTACAAGCAACTCTCAGAGCCTTTTACTATGCTATTCAAGCATAAAATGCCTTAATATGGATGATGTTGAGAGGTTTGGGCTCTTCAACACCCCCTAGTAATGTTAGGGGATAGGTACCTGAACCAATGTTTTCAAATATGATGTAGGGTCCTAACCAATTAGCCATGAATTTGTATCACATATCTGGTGGTAAATTAAAGTTCTGTTGGTTTTCTTTCAAGACAAGATCCCCAACTTCAAAGTCTCTCTGGTGGACTTTGACATTGTAAGCTCGTTTTAATCGCTCTTGATAAACATGGAGATGCTCTAAGGAATTCATGTGATGTTCATCGAGTAGCGTCAGTTGATCTAGTCAATCTTACCGCACAGTGTCATCATCGATGAACTCTTTTAATGTGATGCGCAGTTTTGGAATTTCTAATTCCAAGGGCATAAAGGCCTTAGTGCCATATAGTAGTGAGAACGGTGTTGCCCCAGTGGGCATCCGAATACTAGTCCTATAAGCCCAAAGTGCAAGAGGCAGCTATATGTGCCAGTATTTGTGGTTTTCTTATACCATATTTTTCAAGATGGCCACAACTATCTTATTGGAAGCTTCAGCATACCCGTTTGCTTGCGAATAGTATGGAGTCGTAAAACTGTGTTTGACTCTATATTTAGATGTCAAAGCTCTCACACTTTTTTTCTTGAAAGACGTTCCATTATCCGATATTATTTTGGATGGAATCCTAAAACTACTTATAATATGCTCCAGTATAAACTCTGCTATACGAGCTCCAGTTGTCGTAGTTAAGGATATTTATTCCACCCACTTTGTAAAATACTTAGTAGCCATGATTATGAATGTATGCCGACCTGATGATGGAGGAGAGATCTTGCCTATAAGATCTAGTCCCCACTGAGCAAATGGCCAAGCCGCTTGAATGGGCTATAAGTCCTGCGATGGAAAGTGCATAAGATTAGCATGATGCTAGCATTTAACACATTTCTTGACATACACATTGCACTCCTTATCCATAGTGGTCCAATAATAACCCATTCAAAGGATGCGCTTGAAGATGGCCATGCTGCTGAAATGACCACCACACGTACTGTCATGGGCTTGTGAAATCATCCATGATACCTCTTGGGGCTCTAAGCAATGAAGGAGAATTCCATCGTAGCTCTGTTGGTACAAGATGTCTCCTATTAAGACATATTTGGCTGCTTTGTTCTTAAATGTGTGCTTCACGACATGTGGCAATCCCTCTGGGATTATACTAAGCTTTAAGAAGTCTTTAATTTGTGACATCCAATTTTGATAAATCTTAGCTTTGACTACCAATATGACTTGCTCCCCCTACGTATTTACTTTTGCAAATGCAAACTCAGAAACAACCCTATGGTGAATGGTAGTACCACTCCCCATGGAACTCTATGAGGTTAATGACCCCCAGGGTGCCTTCTTAAGAAATTATTTGACTCTGTAGAACCATTCGACTTGTGGTTATTCACTGATCATGTTGATTGATTCTCTGTTATCATAGGCTACACGCTCTACTGCTGGATGAGAGAGCATCTTGACATGGATGGTAGTGAAATTAGTAGATGAATTTTGAGGGATTAAATATCCCAAAGAAGCCATGGTATCTGCAAACCTATTTTATGATCGAGGGATTTCCTCGATGTCATACCATTCAAGTTTGGCCAAATATGTATCAACTAGATCATTATAGGCTTTTAGTGTGGACAACTAACACTGAAAAAGCCCCTTGAATTGATTTACTATGAGCAAGGAGTCACCAAAGATGTTTAATCTCTTAATATTCATGGTGATGACTGTGTGGAGGTCCAATAATAGGGATTCATACTCAGTATTATTTTTGGTGCATGGAAAATATAACTTGAACAACAAGGTTATTGGAGCTCCTTGCGGTATGAAGAACACTATTCTAGCACCACCCCCTTGTTCGCACTTTGAACCATCGAAGAATAGAGTCATATCAGCATTGTTATCTAGTTCTTCAGGTTCAGGAGCTTCAGATATGACGAAGACTACATCATTTGAAAGCTCAATTTTTAGAGACCTATTGTTTGATAGTGGTGCCTCAACTAATTGATCTTCTATGACCTGTCCCTTAATGGACTTTTGGCTTATAAATTCCAAATTGAATTATGTCAAAAGCATGATCCACTTCATAGTACACATGTTGTGATAAGTCTTACTCATCATGTAATGCAAAGGATTTTTTTGGATATAACATATGTCGTATGACTTAACATATAGTGTCACAATTTATTTGTAGCGAACACTACTACTAAATACAATTTTTCCACATATGCATACCCGAGCTCATACCTCACTAAATTTTGACTAATATAATATATGGCCTGTTCTTTGCCTTGCATGTTTTTTTGGGCCAACATGGTTCCCAGTGCAAAGTTAGTTATCGATATATATAGTAGAAAAGGCACCTCTAACCTTGGTGGAGCTAGCACTGGCGATGTCACCAAGTATTGTTTTATCTTAGTGAATGCTATATTATAGTCCTCGTCCCAGCTGAATGGGACATCCTTATGTAGTAGTAGATTCATGTGTTGACATTTATCTGATTGTTGGGCGATAAATCATTTTATCGAAGCTACCTTGCCCTGAAGGCTCCTTAATTCCTTGATATTGGTGGGAGGACGCATTTCCAAAATGGCCTTGATGTTCATTGGGTCTACTTCGATGCCTCTCTTGGAGATGATGAACCCTAGTAATTTTCTAAAAGTTAAGATAAATATGCACTTCTTAGGATTCAGCCTAACATTGTGCTCTATCAGGTGATCGAAGAATTTCCTTAAGACCTCTGCTTGCTCTTCTTATAGAAATGACTTGGCTAGCAAGTCATCGATATAATATTTGGGAATTTTGTGCATATAGTCATGAAAAATGTATGTCATGGCCTATTGATATGTGGCACAAGCATTTTTTAGGCTGAATGGCATAAATTTATAGCAAAATGTTTCCCATGGCATTATAAACGCGGTTTTGTGCTGGTCTTCAGGCTTTATCTTAATTTGATTGTAACCAAAAAAATTGTCCATTAAGGAGAGCATTTCATGACTTGTAGTTGCATCTATAAGAGCATCAATATTGGGCAACGAAAATGAATCTTTGGGTGTTGCCTTGTTTAGGTCTCTGAAATCCGTGCAAATACATATTCTTCCATCAAGATTTCCTACGGGTACCATATTGGACACCCATTCTGGATAATCTATGGAAATCACAAATTTCACATCCAACAACTTTTGTAGCTCATATTTTACCATTAAGGCTACTATTGGGTGCATTTTCCTAAGCTTTTGCTTGATCAGCTTCTTTGTCAAATCTAGCAAAATTTTATGAGTAACCAATTTTGGATCTAGACCTAGCATATCCTTATACGACCAAGTAAATAAATTTGGTCTCTCTTTCAGTAGAGGGATGATGGTGGCCCACTCATATGGAGTGAGAATCTATCCAAATTTAACCTTCTTTGCACTAGCGGGATCATTACTGATATCCACCTCAAAGGTTTCCTCTACTGACATATGCAATCCCTCCTCAAGCTAGTGAGGCGTAGGAATCAAATGGATGTCATCAATAGGATTTATTGGTTTCGTGTTGGAAGAATTTTTGGTATGATAAACATCATATGCACAACCTGCTACAAAATGGAAAGGTTGCAACATTTCTTTGTTGCGTAAGAAATCCTCAGGCTCGATGGGTGAATCATCATGATCCTAGTTGATAGCATCTTTGTTAAGATACAATGATTTAGATGAGTCTGCTAGATTGTAGAGTGGAGTGGTTAAATAAATGGAACCATATTTATGGAATGGAATTGATCTCCAGGACCACACAGACTGACTTCTAAGAAATCTACATAGTCCTCATACCCACGATATGGATCTAATGGCACAGGCATGAAAGGGTCTTCCCTGTGAGGACTATGAATAAATGGATCCTCTCTATGCATTGAATGCAAAATAGGATCATTTGGCTCATGCAGGTGCATGTAGGTCAATGTAAGAGGATTAACCAACCGATGGATTTGATCTAAGTTTATCAGTGTTGCTCTCATATGAGGACCAACATCTAGCTACCGATATACCTTATCAACATTAATGGATTGATGATGATAGTGCAAATAAGGAGGACCAAGGTAGGCCCTCTCTAACTCATATTATTTTTCACTATTATAATAGAATCCTTCATTCACCCCCACTCCTAGAGGACGCTCCTCTAAATGAGGCCCCATGAATCTTACTTCTTGAATGTTGTCATCGTTATCTGGATAAACCATATAATCATACCTTATGTACGACACTGTGGAGAATACTGGCTCAATCTCTTCCTATAAATGATCAGTATTGGGAAGGATCTCTTCAGTATCTTGTACTAATTCCATATGCAATAGATGATGTACATATAAATGCCTTAAGTGCCTTTGACTTCATCCCCAGATTCATCATTGTTTGAGGAATCCTTGTCTACATCATATTTTGGTCCACTCATATCAGAGGTGGACTCTACTCCATATTCATTACAAAGATATCCTAGCTTGATATCACTTGCCATAATGGGGTTGCACCCCTGCATGTCTATGTCATCTACTGCATCATGGGTTTGGTGTCCTAGTTGATATTTGGGGTTCATTTCTACCTCATTCTATTCAAGAAGCCCTCCATGATGATCTTCGAGTGACTCAATGGTGATGACAGATATCATAGGGTGATTCTTCTAGAATTTGGAAGGATCTGGATGATATGAATTAAAATCCACATCATCTAGCATACTGAGGTACAGACGATCTAGGGATGCTATGAGAAAATCGTCCTGTCAACATATCTGTAACCCTAGACTAAATATATCAATGACTAACTAATAATGAGATTCCAGTGGAGTCCTTCGTCCTTGTTCAAAGAGACAAAGGTCGTATCCATACCAATGATATAGCTCAAAAATACACATGGCATACTTTGGATTAGACAAATAACGAATGTTTACCATGAAGGGTTCCTCGTCATCTTCATCCATGGGCTCTCGCATTGGAAGCTGATATAGCCCCGCATAGATTAAATTAGTTTAGTTAGGTGGCTCTCCCAATGGAACCACCGATCCAACCGGATAACGATGAGTGGAAGGTTTGCCCATCTCTTGTGCAATATTTAGAATTGGTATGAAGGTCACATTTTGCACAAAGTACTCGACTAATCTAGTATTAGCGAGATGTACCATCACCTGTGGTGTGGATGAACTTACTGAATATGCAGGTGAGGTAGGCTAAGGTGCCTCCTCGAATTTGTCTTGAGGTTCCTCAACTTCCATGGGAATGGGAATGTCCTCAGTGATTTTCTTGGGCTCAATATATTTCTCTTTCTTGCCCATATTTACCTTCAATTTCCTATCATCCCAACACATGACTGATGTCAATGGTTTCAATTAATTGGTCATAGTGTGCTTTGATATATGTGACATAGATGGCATTGGTTGATCATGCACTACTGGTTTACCTCCTGGTTTATTTATTGGCAACGATGACTGAACATCTAGATGCATTGACGGGTGTATGAAACCCCTAGGCAAATCTATTAGGTTCACAAACTTAAATGGATCCTCATCTAGAGCTACTATGTGAACAAGTCCCTCATGAATATATTTCACACACTAATGCAGTATCGAGGGGATACAATACATTTCATGAATTCAAGGCCTACCGAGTAAATTGTTATACTACATGGACCCTTCTATCACATGACACATTACTGAAATGGTCTTTAGACCTACTTGCATAGGTAGGATAATTATACCGATAGTCTAACATAGTGCATCATTAAATGCTCTCAATGTAAATGTAGTTGGCACAATGTGTGATTTAGGTAGCTTTAAATGGCTGAACACCTTAGTAGTTATTATGTTGATCGATGGGCCAGTATCGATCAAGACCCTTTTAAATGGCATGTGATTCACACATGCAATTATGTGTAATGATGGTTCGGCCATAGTCGTAGAAACTATTTTTATCTCATGATCATAAAATTGGATCATCGGTTCCTGACACTACTGCACATGTCCCACAAAGTTTGTAAATGCCTACGCATCTTGGGCCTGTACTTCAATGGACATAAAAATATCCATAAGAGTCTCCCTATGCCTCGGGGACTGCTAAATTAATTCATATATTGACTTCATAGGAGTTTTCTGCAGGTTTTGGACCAACCTACTCCTTATGGTCACCACGAGTCTTGTTGGTGGGCCTAGAATATTTTGTGTCGATCGCTGATTCGGAGTGGCTTGTATTTTAATAGGAGAACAAGGTTGATTCTTTTGTTTGCATCTCCCATTCCTAGTGACAATATTGACCATACCTATGAACCCCTGGGTAGGTGGTTCGACTCGCACCTGGTTAACTTGACCAACATTGTTACGAGGAACCTCATGATTCAGTAAGGGGTTCTTGCAAATCCCTATAATTTGATTTTTTGGTGCCTATGGGTTGTGTGGCACTACAAGCTCACCCTTATCAATCATATTTTGCACCAGATGTTTGAAAGACCAACACACCTCAATGTCATGGCCTTTCACTCTATGAAAAATGCAAAATAGATCATCTTGGATTGGGGTCTATCATTTTGACTTCGGGTAATCTGATTACCTTGGCCTTGCATAACTAATGGAAAATCACCATCAACGATTTCGTAAATGGTGTGAACTGGTGAGGTGGGTGTTGATATTTGTTCTTGCCCTTGTAATTGTTATTGCACTTGCTATATTATGTAGGGGGAGGTTGGGCCTGATAGTTCTATTTCTATTGCCCCTTGTCCTCCCATTGGAGATTCAGTACCACCTAATTTACATGGGCCTACTTTCCCTATTGCTTCGTGGAACTCTTCTTTTGTTTCTCTCTCATTTTTTTGAGCTTCAAGTTCCCTTCCTGCAACTTGATTCCCTTGATCACCTTGGCTTGTGCCAAAGCCTCATCGAATTTTAGATACTATTGTAGTTGCAGTATTAACGAGATGTGCTTGGTACAACTCTTCATGAACATTCAGGTTAATTCTATGGAAGGAATAGGGAATGGCAAATTTTCCATTAGTCTCTGCCATCTCTTTCTATATTGCTCTATTAGCTCATCGTCGTGCTGATCTAGCATAGCCAGATCAGAAAGGTTGGCCTATTTCTTGACGCCAAAGGAATAGTGTTCAAGAAAGGCATCAAATAATTGCTTGAAACTTGTAATATTGTGTTTCTTTAGCTGATTAAACCACTCTCAGACCAGACATGAAAGTGTCATGATGAACGTACACAACAATAATGCATCATTGCTTGCTACTTGAAAATAAGCATCCAAAAATCTCGTTACATGTTCCTGTGCGTCTTCATCACCCTTGAACTTGTCCAACCTAGTCATATCGAAATTCTTAGGGTAAGCTAGAGTAGGCACTAAAGGATCCAAAGGCTCATTTTGGATTTTCCTCAAAGTCAGCTTTTGAATAGTCATGCCTTGTCTCTCAATGGCTTTAATATTTTTGGCTAAGGACTTATAGGCCTTTGAAGATAGAAAGTCCTCCTCCCTAAGTTGATGCATAGGTGGCTTAGGAGGTACTATCTTCCTTGTGTGAGATGGAGGGCATTTCTCTTCCTCCACATTAGCTCAGGATATTTCAATATATTCTTGCTTGTATCCATCTCTCGTTGCTACTTCATGTTGTCTCTGCCTCTGATTATCGAGTGATAGTAGCCACTACCTCTATTCGGCACTAACATGAGTACGAGCATATCTATACTCTTGATGCATATCAACTTGTGAGAAAGCATTTCTATGTGTATGCTCTCAATGCTCATCTTGAGGATATAGGCCATCCCTAGCTAACCTATCCTCCTGCTCCACATGTTCCTTTTGGGTAAGGATATGCTCTTCGTGCATGTGCTGCTCATATAACATCTATCACAAGAGCCTTTGCGCTTGAATATTTTCATCTTTAATATGTTTCCTCTCTAGGCGAGCATCCTCCAATTGATATTGGAGGCTTTGGCATTTCTGCTCTGATTCCAGTCGATGTGATCTATCGATCTAGTTAGCCATGGAAGGCCTCTGATATCCCTGCTCTGTACGAGCAACCTTATGGGTTTTATACCCATCAGAATAATGTATTTTACCTTTGCCTCTATCTGTAAATATGGTATTGGTCTCCTGTTGTGTCCTATATTGTGACCCACCATGCATAGATAATGGGTGTGTGATATGAGGGTGTTTAGAAGCCTCCCCATGTTCTCTAGTAGTGTGGATGACACTCATGCTAAGCTCAATCAGGGCTTGAGTGGGTGGAGCAAAAGGATTGCAACCTAGCTGCTCTAGAACACTACCTATATCCTCTAGCTACTTATACCACCATCACTTATGTGGCAGTGTACCATCATCTCCCACCTTTGATATATCAATGGTGATCTTGCATGGTGGAACACGCATAGGCGTATGACTATACCTATGCTCGATGGCGAGCCTGTCTGTCTTCCCCTAAAGGGGTGGGTCTCTAGTACTTCTATACTCAAAAGGTAGAGCCATATATCATCTAGTGGACTTAGTATGTGGGGGAACCAACCTGGTCCCCTGCACCACAAAATCTTCGATCAATATCATGGATGCATGTACATTGCGATCTCGATAATGGCTCGCAAGTGGAACACCCTCATGCTGGAAGGTTTCCTATTCTATTATGTGCCTAGAGGAGTGTACTAAAGCTACTCTATCCAGGGTTTTCTCTGCTGGCTCCCCTCATTTTGAGTTATCTCCTCGAATTCTAGCTGAACAATGTTCGATTCACTCATGTGGTTGAGGATTCGACATGTATTATTGTGAACTGGTTAGGGGTTGGTCATCGATGTTGGCTTTGGACCTTTGCTGACCACCTCGTGTGTCCACCATTGTGTACCTAGAGTCCAAATGTATTATTATTAAGCAAAAAAGGTATACAATAGTGATTATCTCATTTTATGTTTTAAAAGTGAGTCCTAAACTGTTTGATGTGTTTTCATTATTTGTTGTATCAATTGTATAAACTCTTATCGTGTTTTGCAAAAGTTGATGTTATACTCAAATTGTTCAAAGGTTTTCACCTATATACTCACACAAGCCAAATATGGGAATGAAGTCCATACTCAACGAGGTAGCATAGGTACTACCAACCCTCACCCAGCACACCGTGCATAGCGATACACTCTTTTGAAGATGAGTGCATGCTATTTTGCATGGATAGGATAGTTCTTGGGTTGGCCTTGTCCATGAGTGGGTCCCGATAATACAATTTCAAATGAGCCAACAAAGTGGTAATGACATCCACTTTTGGTCTCAATAAAGTGGGTTGGATATGAGAGCCCAACGTCACTGATGTTTAAATGAAACGTGGTGTGTGTGGTTCCTTTTAATGTACATAAAAGAAATGCATCATATAGCACACATGCTCATTTTATAAATGCTATGCAAGTGAAAGACGTTTCAAATTCATAAAATGCAAGCTATTCTAGATGCTCTTTAAGACTATGCACGTTATAATGCTAAATGGCCACTAATTGGGCCTCACACATGCAAACCATCAACACATATCTATCAAGCATGTTGTAGCCTAGGGTGGACTACAATCAGAGGTCTGTTGTTCCCAGTAGCACCTTTATATTGAAAGTAAAGTACGAAAGTAAACTAGGACAATTGATTCACCATTTTTTTTAGTTATTTTCCTAACTTGCGTTCGAATTTAGACCTACTGTAAAAATACAGAGAGCATAAAAGTGATAGAGGCCTAAAAATAAGACCTACTTCAAGTCTTGCACTATTTGAAATTCTAAATTTTGTTGTATGTGTTGTTAGCAGGAAACCGCAAGTCTGACCTATGGTTTTGACTGTAAACTGCACCTTGTACCTACGGTTTAATTTTTGGGCCATAGATGATAGTTTTGGCCTATACCTGCAAGTGCAAAAACCAATAAAGCACAGTCAAATCCTAAAAATGTGGGGTGCCACCATGATCGCATTTGTAACCACTAGAAAGGGTCACACCCGATGGCGTATCCTATTGTAATGAATGATAAAATATAGCATGCATACAAGAAAATAAAATTGACAACAAATGAAACAAGAAAGAAAACACTTTATTCCATTGTATTAAAAGCCAAAATCCAATTACAAGTACGTCCCTCTTAGGGATATTCATTTTCATACAATATTACAATAGGAGTGCACAATTACTTTCCCTCTTAAGGGTAGGTGTTATTTCCAAGTGCCTTTCAAAATGGCACAAACTGCTCTAGGGTGGAGATTCCCTCTTCTTAGCGATGGGGAAGGAACTTGATAGTTTGCTTTCATTCAAAAATGTTCCTTGCGATCAAGAAACAACACAAGAATGTCAAAAATATAGGAAACCTCTCATGATGAGGCCCTTTTAGGTAAATTGCATAATGACACCATTAACATGCATAATCAAGAAAATGTAAAGAATGCTTCTAAGCTATGCAAAGTGAATCAAGATTCATATAATAGCATAAAGGAAAGTAATAGCTACACTATGCATGGATCAAATATAAAAGTGAAGCATAAACATGCATAAAGAAAGAATTTAAGTCCTAATTGAAGCACCTAGGTGTTGTAGGTGAGTTGGAGAGGAGAGGGAAATCCTCCAAGGGAGGTCCCAGGTTCAAATCTCCACCCTACCAAAAAGCTGAATTGGGTATCCAAAATCCAATTGATAATGTTGGTGCGAGTAGGGTCGGGTGTGACCCCCGGGTGACTTTGACGATGTAGAACCCCCTGTTCGTGGTCTCTCAGACCAAGGTGGCTCCGCAAGGGGTTTTTTGCTTTCAAAAAAAAAGTCCTAATTGAAGCATAAACACAAGTAAATCTAACCTATCTCTACGGTCATAAGTCTACTAAAATGCTATTAAACCATAAAAACAAATAATATAACCTAATTATCTAGATAGAAATGGAAATAGGAAGTTGATTATACCTCTACTATAAATCGTAGCTCTGGTGCACGGTCTGCACTATAAATCATGGCTAACAGCCTCAGTCAGCACTTTGATAGGCTTACCCTCAATTCCAAGGGTTGTGGGCTTGACCTCCTTGTCCAATTAATTTTCAAGGTTTGCCTTCGATGTCCTTCTGATAGGTTTAGCAGTTGAATCACTGTGATGGGCCTTTTTTTGCTTGAATTTGCATTTCTTAATCCTCCTAGGCTCATATAACTTCCATGGCAAACTGATCATTGGATTAATAGCAAAATTAATTTCGAATGCACAAATTCAGTATGCAATCCGATAGGGCTTCGTTGCTCGCTTGATCAATTCACACTCTCTTGATAATTCGTCAGTGCTTCACTATACAAATAATCTATATTTTCTCCCCATTTGGAGGGGCTATTTATAGGATGCCCTAGGACTAGGGGTGGCTTCATGGAGAAGCCAAGATCAAGAAGGTATGGTTAGGACAGTTGGAATGGAAACTTCCACCCTCTAACCACCTTCTTCTAGATCCAATGTCCGTTTCAACCAATTTGGCTAGGATTGAAAGCCAACTAAAATTTAGTTCAGACCGTAGGTCATAGCTACAATCTAGATAGCAAACCACGAGTCTCAACCATGGTTCAGCCTATAAACCGTAGGTCTGGGCTATGGTTCAGACTGATTAGGCCAAGGAGCCCAAATTGAGTGGTTAGAACCACTGCTCTATCTTGGAGTCTATCCAAGATCTTCCATATGGTCTGGTAGCATGCCCATATGAGTAGTCACCCTTGACATGACACGTTTTAGGTGTCTACAAAAGTGTTTTCCTTTTTTTTTTTCCAAAAGGTCATTTTATTTGTATGTACTTCTAACTTCATTTTAAATATGAAAGAACAAGCATAACATAAAATCATTAAAGTTAGAGCTTAATTAAAAATAATAATAAAGTATAATTAGATAAAGTGGCTATGCATATGAATAATTTCTCTTAATTCCAATGACCTAACTCACCAAATACCCTCCAATCCTTCAAGGATAACCATATAAAACCAAAATCCAATGTCAACGGTTTCGCATAGGAAACCTCTGTGACTTGAGGATGACCTTTTTTTGATGAGATAGGTTAGGACAAGAAGGTGATGAGGGGTAGTATGGAATACCTCCTCTAGGTTATTATGTGAATAGTATGGTGATGGATCCTTGTACAACATATGGTTAAGGATAATCTATCCTAACAAAAGGAGCTAGACTAAATCCATGAGAGTTGAAATGGGATAGCGTATCATTAAACATAAATTGGCAAGTGAGACCAAGTCCAGAGCCATAGAAATGGTATAGCCCTAGTTGACTCTAGTGAAGTGGAATAAACTAGGTACTAGATATATACACTACACCCTTACATGTTAAATGAGTAATAAAAAAAGCCTAATTAATCTCAAATTCCTCATGTTAAGGGAATGGGAGAGTATACATCCATATTTTAGGTGTTATGTTCCCTAAAGGATAAACCAAGCCATGGATTTATGCTCTCATACTATAAAAATAGGATGAGAAGATAGATCCACTAAATGACACCATCTATGGTATTTGGCCAATCTCTTTGACTTGGGAGTCATATACAATGAATTAAACCCAAAATTAGTTGACTATACCTGATACTAATCAAATATTGTGTGATTATTAGAACAAAATTTAACTCAAAATTTTATATTAGGTCAAATTAAATTTACAGGCTTGATGATTGTCTAGTGCCTCCTTATTCTAATAGGAATAAATACTTTGTGGCTATGGTGGCACAAATAAATTATGTTATTCAATGATGGTATCACAAACTCGAGCATCTTGGATATGGCTTCTTGAGGTATATAAGGTCTTTCATGTTCATTTTATGGACCATAATATTTTTACAATTTAGCACATCATCCAAACAATTACTAAAGTAATTTTTTTATGGATAAATCAATGATCAAGGATATTGATGATGATTTCAAGATAGTTATATGAATATATTATAATAATTCAAATCAAATATACAAGCTTGATTATCATCTAGATCCTTCTTTATCATCTAGGAAGAAATACTTTGTGGCTATGGTGGCATTAGTAGATCATGTTAGTCCATCAATTTTGGTATCATAAACTTAGGTATCTTAGCTATGGCTCCTTGAGGTACATGAGTTACCATCAATTGGATGCTAGAATCTATTCTATATCTCTTGCTAGTGGTGTTTGTAATTAATGTATTTTGAATAAATACGAAGGATAATTTTTTTGGTAAGGGGCTATCATACATTCTACATGACTTGCATAGCTCATTCATAATAATATTTTGTGGATCCATATGGTAACTTTATCTTTCCAATAATAAGCACTTTTATACTTTCCTTGATGATTTTTCATAGTATGTGTGGATGTGTACAATTCAAACAAAACATGAGAATTTTAATTTTTTTAAGAAAATTAAGGAACTTGAGGCAAATTAATTCAATAGGAATATCAAGTTCTTGAGAACATATGGAGGAGGTGAATATGTAATAATGAGTTTATTAATATCTTTACTCTTAATGAAATTAAATTTTAGAAGGTTGTCATTTATACCCTAAAGCAAAAGGATATGGTTGAGTAGAAGAATAAGGTAATTATTGATATTTTTAGATATATGTTGTATGTCGAGCATATGGAGTGGATATTTTGGGGTGAAGCAATAACTTGTGTAGTGCATATCATTAAAAAACTCTAATTACAAACATTTAAGGTATGAATCCTCTTGGAATATTGAAAGGAAATAATCTTGATGTGTCATTATTCCATATCTTTAGATACATTGCATGTGTAGATATTCCCATAAGATAATGAAGGATGGAGTGAAAGAGTCATCAATTCTTTTTTGTGGGTTATTTTCATACCTCCAAGGCTTATTATATTTATGATACTTAGAGGTAGGATTTTTAATTTAGTGAGATATTATTTTTGATGAGTTTTTATTAGCAACATGTGTAGGCCTTCTGTCATTTATTTTTGCTAAGGACTTTTCAACTCTACTTTCTACGGTAGTTCATGGTGCTCCCATAAAGAATTTATTTGGAACCATTCTCGTTTCTCCAACTTCATCTTCTAGGAGAGATCCTTAGACATGGTCTTTTAATTTAACACCTCTTCTTGTGGATCCTTCACAACCATCTATATTTTGGATACTATAGCAAATGAGCTTGATCTCCTTATACCTTGTGGGATGGTATGGATGGTGATTTTGGTTTGAATGATTTCAATATAATATTTAAATATTGCTCCACTAGATATTGTCTATATTTTATTTGACACCCAAATGGATTCAAGCTCTCCTTTTGGATGCTCGATCTATTATTTCTCAAGAGTGTCATCAAATGAGTCCCTCTCAAGACTATATTTTAAAGGTGAGTGATTCTAGAGATCCCCTCATCTATTCCTAGGCCAAGGGTTATCTAGAGTTGAATAAAGCTATGATTTCTAAATGTATGTCATTGATGAATAATTTGATATGGGATATTATTCCCTCTCTAGGAGATAAAAATACTTATTGTTGCAAATAAGTATATAATACTAAGTACACTTCTTATCACAATATGTAGAAGTACAAACTAAATCTTATCACTAAGGTATTCTCTGAGAAATAATATATTGAATACTAGAAGCGTTTGCTCTTATTTATTGGATGGAATGGGTCTAGAGTATTCTTTCTGTAACTTCTTCTTATGGATGGAAGGTATATCAAATGGATGTGAAGAGTTAATTTCTTTATGGTGAGCTTTAGAAGGATATTAATATATAGTATTTAGATTTAAGATAGATGAACCCACTCCCTTGGTGTCTTGGGTAAACAATTTTAAGTTTAGGCTTGAGCAAGATTTAAGTGAGAAGATTCATTTTTTATGTCTTAGCTATGGATATTGGTGTTGCAAGGTAGGGCATGATATCTATATCAATTATAAGTATTGTTAGATATTGGTGATTTATGTTGTCTTTAAGCACATGCCATCTAGGAAGGGGGATAGTTTATACCCGTGCTTCACGTAGAGTGAAAAAATAGGAAGCATTACGAGATAAATGGGAGGGAACACCTATGGGGTGATCTACAAGGTTTTAATCAAGGTTATATGCTCATATTATTTTAAATAATTGACACATAGTGACCTCCACAAGCTGAGTTTTGGGTGTAAATAGACAGAGAATGGAATTGCAATGAAAGTAAAAAAGAATAATTTGAATGTGCAAAAAAGTAAAGCCCTAAGATACAAAGGTGATATGCCAAACAATTAAAAATAACTCCTAATTTTTTATTACAATAAGTTATAATTGAACATGAAAAACATCACCTATGGCTAGTGAACACAACCAAGTAAAGCACATTGCCATGAATTGAGACAAATCATGGGAAGGATGACATAGAAAGAATAGTCATGGATTCTATTAGCATGTTAAAATGATTACAAGGCAACAAGGAAAAAAGGGTTTGATTCTTCCTAGGTATGATAAAAGGCTTGGAATCCCCTTGTTATAGTAGGAAAGAAGGATGAAATAAAGAGCTCACAAGGTCAGGTGTTAAGCACAAGCAAACAACTTTTGATATATTTTACAATAAAAGTGGGACTACTTATAAGCTAAGACAAGGGTGCCTTCCCTTTGAAGATCTATATAGAAGGTCTATGGACATCCTCTATTCCTATAGGAAATAATTTTGTCTACAATTGGTGCAATGACAACTTTAAGATCTCTAGATTTAGGTGCATAAATGCTAAAAGCTTTAGGACCTTCAAATAATTCATGTGTATGACTAGAGTCTTTACTATTGTTGTTGGGATGATTGCACCATAACTCTTCCATTGTGCTTCCTTTGAAAGCATTGCTTTTCTAACATAGCAAGCATGGCCTCTTTGACTAGTATAGGTGAACACGGTAGGCTAACATGTATGGTGGGTGATGGATATGGCTAGAATGTGATTGGATTTGGTCAGGGTTATCTACAGTGGTGAATATTCACCAATTGGATGAATATTCAATTTTTTAAAATTGGAAATTGGCTAAAATGGGGACCCTGGACATTGGCCCATTTGCCCAAAATTTTTGAGCCAAAAAAATTTGGGGGTTGGTTCACCATGCGTTGATAATAATATTACAGATTTTTTTAAATTCACCAGGTCTCCCACCTAAATCAAGGACCCTTTTCACCTTAAAATTATAATTTTTTAAATTATCCTACCAAATTTACCTCTTATACTAGTATATATACCTAACATGACAACCACACCCATACAACTAAAACATTCATTCTTATCAAAAAATGACCTATAGTAGTGAAAACAATAATTGATTATAGAGAGAAGAACAAATGATCGATGGAGAAAAATGTTGTAGAGAAGTAGTGGTTCGACAGAGGAGTAGTGGAAAATATATGGATGAAAAAGTGCACCAGGATACAAAAATGCATTTGAACCTCCCCTTGGTGCATTTTTTGCACATGGCACCCCCAGATATATTTTTGCACCCGAACCTCCCCCAAATGCATTTATGTATCTCGAGGAGGGTCAAATCGGGTGCAAAACTGCATCCAGGGAGGTTTAGGTGCATTTTTATTTTTGAGCCTCCCCCGAATACATAAATGCATGTAATTGGGAGAGGGTTAGACCAGGTGAAAAACTAAATTTGGGGGAGGTTTGGGTGTAGTTTTGCACCTGACTCAGACCTCCCCAAAATGGGTGTATTTGCGTCTGGCTCCCTCAGATGTAGTTTTGCACCCGACTTGGCCCTCCTTCAGTTGGGTGCATTTATGCACCTATCTCCCCTAAATAAATTTTTGTACTCATACTGGACCTCCATCGATTGGGTGCATTTTTGCACCTAGATCCCCTAGATGCAGTTTTGCACCTGGCCTGATCCTCCCTCAATTAACTACATTTCTGTATCTAGGGGCAGCCCATGTGTAGAAATACACCTAATCAAGGGAGGGCTGAGCTAGGTGTAAAATAACACTCGAGGGAGGATATGGTGAATTTCTACATATGGGCCTCCCTCGGATACAAAAATGCACTTGATTCTCCCCCAAGTGTAGTCCTTATGCATAACACTAGCTCTAATAGGCTTGGCCATAAAATCTAAGCATTTTGGCCACTAATAGATATCTTCTTTAATGTATTTTTCCTACTCTTCTTTTGTATATGTAGCTGCCATGTGTCCTTGGATGGGATAGAACCTCCTTCAACCAATAATAGAATTTCACCTTAGGGCACTACTTTTTTTCTCTTGTAAACTTCTAATTAGTTTCCATATATATAGCTTTGACTTTAGTTGGATCCCCTCATTTTCTAGGACCTCTTCAATCAAAAGGACCGCATGGACATTGGGATTGGAAATCAATGGTCTATAGGCCTTGGTGCCCTTGCTAGCTTGACATAAGAAATCATGAAGTATTGGCCATAGATGGAAGATATAATGGCTAGCATGATTTTCTACTCACCCACCCTTCCTTGAAGCTCCTTTCTCTTGACTAAAGATAAGAACCTATTTGACTAGAGGTGAGAAGCACCCTCTCATAGCAAATCCTTGGCTTATCTCAATTTTAAATGGTCTAGCTTGAAGTAAATCACGACTATTTGGTGACTCTTGGGGATCCTTAGCCTATTAAAGGAATGAACCCAAAATTTTCTTTCCTTATCTATTATGCATAGAGTCAAAATTTGAAATTTGAAAACAAAATGTAATGATGACTCAATGAACTGAAAATGATGAGATATTCTTCCTATGTGGATTGTATCATCCAAGGGGGATTGTTTCTATTAGATTTTTTATCTTATTTCCTATAGGGATACTTTTGGCTCATTTTAATGTGGAGGGTCTATAAGGACATTTCCTATTTTCATAGATTATTTTGGTGTTGTAGTAAATGTCACTAGGCTTACGTGGTCCCAATTATTACCTTTTTCGTACTAGATCAAGTTGCCTCTTCCCCTTCAAAAAATATTTAGGATCTTGTAGGGTTTAGGATGTTCTCCATGTGTTAGGATGACCATATAATCAGTGGAAACCTTCCGCTCAATCCTTTGGGTGTCCATGTTTCCAAAGTATCACATGCATTATTGGATGATATCAGTCCCTTGATTTGTCATCTTAGGCCCTTATTATCCATTCAATTGCTCTTGAGTCTCCTCTTACTTGGGGGATTATTGATGTAGTCTTGGTAATGGTACTAGGGAATGGGAGAAATAATCACCAGTGAGAGAGGATATTTTTCATGACCATATCCTCCTGGATGGTAGGAAATATTACAACCATGGGATAAGAAGGGATATTGATATAAATAAAATCCCTCTAGATATTACTAGAATAGCTTTGAGGCTTTTATCCATAGCAAGATTAATCTTTCCTACCATTAAGAAGGTTGTAAGTCTTCATATGGGGGTATACATGGCTTCATGGTGTAGGGAGATTTAGGTTGACCCTTTTAGCACCTCCTTTGTGTTTATTGGTAGGGCTCTAAGTGCCCTCAGTATTTTGAATATAATTTATCTTGGGTTATGATTCAAAGTTTTCTGATGTGTTATTTTATGGGCCTTATTTTTATAGATTTATCCTATTTTCCAAAATCTTATGTATGTCATAATCCCTTTGGTGGTATTATGTACTAATAGGAAAGTACGTATATGAAGACATGATGATCCTAGGTGGTTGTAATAAATTTATGTTGTGCATAATACTTCTTTAGACCATTTTCATATTTCCATCAAAGATATTTAATACTAATAGATTTGATGTGCATTCCTTCATGCCAAAGATCTACCCCATAATCTCTCAAATCAAGAAACAATTTTCAAAGGGCACATCCAAAGCCTACAAGTTAAGTTCGTGTAAAATATTGGGGTAGTGCCTTATGGAAGGGTCATAGAAGGGTGTATTTGTTCTCTACCATCATTTGATATCATGAAAATTCATCGTATTTTGATCAAGTGTGTAATCTATATTATTTAGAAGCTTTATATTTGTAAACATTTAATACCATGGTGTCTAAAAATCCCTTGATATTTCTAAAATTTTATTCCATATAAACACCCTTATTTTTCACTATGTACAAAGGAAAATACCTAGTGAAAAACACCATGTGCTACCTAGCTTGGATGTCCATTCCTCTAAGTAGTCATCAAGAATATATGGGTGCATCTCATTGATGAAGTAGTTAAATTTTAATAATACTTATACTAGGTAGGTATGCTCTTTCCTATCCCTATTGAAAGGGATTCTCTCTATGTGGTACACATGGAGGGGTTTTGGCACATCTTTGAACTAGGTCCTATATGTAGTTTAGAGTAACATGTGGATCCAATAAAGCAATAGGTATACATTGTTCTTAGAAAGTAAGTCTCTTGAAAGGCATATTCTAAATGAATATAGGAGATCAATAACCACTGTGTCCTAATGGATCATCAGGTCAATACATGTTTGGAGTATCAAAAGAGGGCCTTGGATGAGCCCAAAAATTGATACTTGAGGGTTATCTAGCTATACCACCTTGCTTTTGGCATCTTCTAGTAGCAAAATTAGTGCTTTTTCCACCTTTCTTGGAATTACAAAATTGTTGAACCCTAATTCAACTATGTAGTTGTGTATCAATTGATCTCTATAGATAAAGTTCAATCGAAATGGCATGGTATTGGGTCTATTGGGCTTTGAAACATATAGCATAGTAGATGTTACTTGTGCACTCATCTCATTCTACATTTTTAAGTCCTCTTCTAGGTTATTCATATATTTAGAATAGAGAGGACTTCCCACAGGGTCATGGATACAATGGACATCCTTAGGTGCTCCACCATATTCAAGGTTTTGACAAAAGGAGCTCTTGGAATGGTTAAAATTTTTGGGAGCCTAGTAATTTCCATCATTGTATATGGTATTTATGGATTCACAATGGGCTAACTTAGTGGTTCAAGGGAAACTCTTACTACTCTCAAGAATGCGGAATCCCAGTTTGATGGTACAACTTATGTTGGATGAGTATTATGATTATTTATTCATCTCATTTGAGGTCTAGTCTTGGTTAGGTTGGGTGTTTATTGCTCTTCCATTACCCTTGTCTTGGCCCATGTGTTGTGCCCTAATTATACTTGTAGTATCTCATTTGAGGGTCCTACTTCATCTAACATATCATATACTTTTACTTCATCCTAGGCAAGGAAATCCTACTTTGAATTTGATGAGGTGGAGACTAATGATATGGTCAAAGATTATAATATGGGTTCTTGACTCGACATTGGGAATTTTGAGTGGGAATATTAGGTATTTTTTGTGGTTTAAAGAGTAATTATCAATGTCCTAAGTTTCTATTCTAAAAAAATTTTAAAGGGAGGATAGTAAGGAGTGGGATAGTACTAGCCACTAGGATATTTAACGTAGTTGGTTTAGGTAGTGACTAGGTCCCTAGCTAAGCTTGTAGGTATTTGATGATTTAGGATTGATATAGTTACTATCTATTGAGTCATGTTATAGGGATGACTAAGATTCTTTTTGACTAAAAATGAGGGTTTGTGATATCCAACTAAGGGTGATCCAAAACTTGGGTTACCCTATCGAAAGGAAGACTTAAGATAACTATGGTAGGGAAAAATTTGGGTATTTTATTTCCTTTTTAGGGCTATGACATCATTAGTTAAGGTTCTCATAGATTTGGACATTTCATCCATATTATATTTTAGGATGGGTCCTATGGAGGGGTAGCTGAATAGCACCCCCCTACCTTGGTAGGGCGTTTCAGCCTGCTCTTATTCCTGCTCAAATTCTTCATAGGCCTCTTGAGGAGTTTCTGGGCATGACCTATAAACATGGATGGGTGCCCGAGGAAGGCACCCATCATTGGTTCTAGGAATGGCATCCCGCTCAGGTCTTGGAGGCAACGCTTGATAAGGTCGTGGAGACCTGTCTCGTACTAAGGGGTTGTGCCTCTCATAAATTTTTGTCCTATGTGTGCGAGGGGTTGGAATCCTATCATGCATAGTTTTCTGGAACAACTCATCTATCTAGCGTTGAATGCGCTCTTTGTTAATATGATATAGTTGTTCTAATTGCTACTGATCTTGACTAAGCTGCATGATTTGTGCTTGGTGGGTGGCATGTTTGGCAAATGCCAAGTTGATTTGTTCCATTGTCCTAGGTCTAGGAGGCCTATATGCCTCCCCTACATATCTATCTCGGTCATGGTGATTCGAGATCTCTATGGGTCACTTTCCTCTATTGAGGTTAGCAACATTCACCCGAGGCTCTGGCCTCAATAGGTGATCTTGATAATCAGTAGGTGCGGAGGTGTATTTCTCCCGCAAGGTGTATTTCTCTTGAGGAATATACTATTTTTCCTCATGCTCCCTTTCATACATCTGAAAGGGATGGGCAGAGTTGGCTCGCTCTATCTGAAGAGTCTTACACTCTAGATTTGGCCTATTAGTTCTAACAGTAATGAGGGGTGGAGGGGGAATGATATAATCATGTGGGCCCTCCTTATGAACCCTATGCTGCTCTAGCGCTTCATCGCACAGTGGCCACTCATAATGAGTGTCTAAGGGGGCCTTCCCATGTGTGTACTCCTCATGAGAGGGTCTGTGTTGAACGGGAATGCCCCTCAAAGGGGTGCCTCTATAGTCCTGTTCTATAGTGGTATAGTGTGGACTATGTTGTGGGTTAGGTTGCCAAGGTGGTATAACCAAGTCCTTGGGGCTATAACGGAGGCAACTTGTGCCTCCTTGCATACTTTCCACAACTTCTGCTCGTGATTGGGCTTGGCTACGAGTATACACCATGGTGGTGGTTTTTCTAAAAATATATGTATATTTTTATCTCCTTTACAATTCTTATGCTATACCAAAAAAAATGGGACCACACAAACAAAGAAATGATTATCTTGTTTATAGATTAAATGTGTGTCCTAGATCTGGTTCATTGTGGTTGATTTTTTTTATGTAAATCTTGTAAAGAAAAATTTGTTATACATGCATAATGAGGGCTCTTGTATCTCCAAAATGGTCACCCCTTCAATATACCATTGCTAGGTCGTTATACCGAACCTCTCAATATACTCACACTTACGTGAGGGAAACTATTGGTACACGAGAGCAGAACAGTAAGTGGAACATAGGCGGTATGGAAGGGGGATCGCTCTATTTTTGACACCTACCTTAGAAGACTTATCCTCATGCACGGGGAATCACCCCCACTACACTTGGTCAAATTTCATCAGGATTTACGTCTAGCAATAGTTGCGATCAGGGTATATGTATGCAAAATCCAAGCCAAGGTGGTGATGAAACCCATCGTTGGTCTTGATCAAGTGTTGGGGTATTAAGACCAACTCCTTGATGTTAATTTTATTAGGTGGTGTGTGTGGTTCCTTTCAATTGTGTAAAGAAAGAAAATATACAACAAAAGATGATTTTCACTAATGTAATGCTTTAAAGTATGTTTTATCTTTCAAAGACAATTAGTAACAAAAAGGAAATCACAAAACCTAACTAGAACTGAAACCTATAATGAGGACTTGCCATTTGTGCAAGTATCATGCCAGCAAACCAGAGAAAAATGCATTCCTAATCAAGTTCCTTCCATTTAATTTACTCTATGTTTTTATTTTATTTTTATTTATTGCAAGAAAGGAAAACAAACTAATTAACCTTTCTATGCAAGTGTCTAAAAATAAATTAAAGAAAATAGAAAATTGCAGAAACAGAAAGTAGAAAAACACAGAGGATGTTCAGAAGGCCTACCTCCTCTATGTCTAAACCAGATGCCTCTGAGTTTCTGCTCAAAAAGTGCATAGAGCTCTAATCATACCGGGGTGGTCTGAATAGCAATTCTGCATTCGTCATAGGGTGGGATGAATACGTATTCATCCTGGGGTGGCACGAGTAGTAGTCCAGTGCCTGAATGACTAACACCTACAAAGAAAAACCATAAAATTTGGATCAAAAACTTGATCCTAACAACAGGGGATAGGGTCCCATCGTGATCACCATTGAAATAATCAAAAAAATGGTGTATTGATATGATGCAAACAAAATTAGATATAGATGCTAAGTCCTACGAATGCGATGAGCAATGCATGAAGGAAATGACACAAAAATAAGATGTGAGAAAACAAAGCGGGGCATCCTTTATTGATATTGCTTTTAATATGATTACAATACATCCCCCATCTAGGGATCAGAACATTTGATACAATTTGCTGCATTAATGGATGCTCGAAAGAAGCCACGCTTCCAAGATCGGACGGTACGCTTCCAGCGTCTTTCGCGTGCCCACACTCAAAGTGGGCAGGAAAAAAGTTGTCGCTGCTTGTGTCCATATGTTCTTCATTCATTTCTGCCCCTCTATTATTCTTGGTAGTGATATCCTGTGCATAGAAATGCAACAAATCATTAATAGCATATGCGTATCTAGAAAAACATGCAATCCCCAAGGCCTCCAGCGGGCGCTTGTGGGATATCAGTGATAATATTGATAATTATATTACATAATGACATGGAAATGTAAATTACAATGTCTATAATTGGTATCACCTGATTTTGCATCGAAGCGGTGTCGGACGACCCCGTTATGCTCATTTTCCCGTCGGGGGCCTCTCCAAAGTGAGTGCTCCAATGTCCTGCATATGCTTATCCAAATCACTTTAAACTCATGGGTTAGGCATTATATGTATTTCTAAGACTACCCAGATGCTTGGAATTTGCATATCCTACCCATATTCTCCTGTATTTGACAGGGGTGCCCTGCGAGATAGTTAATACATAAAATAATAAAATGATCGTCAAATCATGTCAGAATGAGTTAAAAATTTAATAGAGGAATTAGGATATCATTTGGGACATATTTAAAAAGGAAAAATAAGGAAATAATACACAAATTTCTAATCACTTTGGGGTGGGATGCTGGGGACTGTCTCAAAACCTGTAAAAAGTGACCTTGCAAATGTCTTGCTCAGAGGCCTCAAAAACTCTTGCAAACTTGTGGTTAGACTAAAAAAAGAATTTTGAGATGACCCAAAAGGTCATATTTGGCATATTATTCCCATGTTATCTTGTATCCGAAGGCACTCCCTATAGGTTAGTAGACGCATAAAATGACAGAAACCAGGTCAAATCATGTCAGAAAGTAATGAAATTTGGACAATAGCATAAGTACATTAGATATAAAAGAATGCAAAAAGAACAGTAACAAAACCATGAACATATTTATAATCACTCCATGGTGGGGCGATTAGGACTGCAGTAGTTTGGGGGGCGCTTGGGGGTGGGACGCCCATCGTTTAGGGCCTAGTTTTGACACCAATCCAAGTGGGATGGGTCCAAAACTTCCTAGGGGGTTGTGTCGACAAGTTTGGGGTGGGATTTTGGTTGATTTCTTGGGGTTTTGGATCTATATTGTGTTCCTAGTGTTCACCCGATAACCTCTCTTCCAGAAGAGAGAGATTAGGGATGTAGGAAGCACAAAGATGAATGGGGTATAGTTTAGCAGGACTTCGTTGCTCCAAATTCTCCAACTCTATTTTTTTTTTTTGGGTGAGGAGGCTCACATTTTTATAGACCTAAGGGTCTCCTTTGAATGTACATGCGAGGGCACCACTTGGCTCATTATGCCTTTTTGGGGAGAGAAGATTCCTCCCTGATTAGGGCCTCCTTGATTGAGGCCCCCATGATCAAGGTAGGCTTGATTGAAGCCTCTCTGATTTGAACCCTTCCCTCATAATCCCATGCCTTGAAGGTGGAGTTAGATGGTGGATTTGGGCTGCCATTTGTCAATGTTTGAATTTTTTCCAGTCAAACTTGCTAATCGTCCCACCCTGGAGCGATTGCTGCTAATCATACCGAGGTGGGATGAATAGGATTCTAATTATCCCAGGGTGGGACGAATAGGGAGCAAAGTGCTTAAAAGGTGCAAAACTAACCTCTGACCTTCCAAAAATTATTTGGGAGTGGTTAGGACCACTGTTTAACCTCTGGAGGCTGCCCTAGGGGGTATGTATGCCAATTCGGTCAGTGCTTATAGTCACATAATCAGATTGGTGCTATTTTGGTGTCTACAAGTAGGGGCTTTCTTCAACTGCATTATGCTTGCCTTGGGATGTAAGGAAGAAAGGGTTCATTACAGGAACCTAATGCATCGGGCTCTTTGTAATAGCAATGAAAGATAAGGAACTGTAAGTACATGAGTTAAGGAAACCTCCAACAACATGGTACTTTCATAACTATACCCCATCTGAGTGACGATTTGCTAACTATATTCCATCGGGGCATGAGAGTCTTTTGTTGATAATATTTTATTTTACGCTTCTTTTTTCTTCTATAGTCGATGACAAGAGCCCTCTAGATATACAAAATTCTCTTCCTATAGCTTGCTAATAGTGTGCTTTGACCCATATTCAAACTAAATCTTAGATTTTAGACTGAGTGTTATTCTCATATAGAGGATGAGTTGAGGTGGATCATGCTATTAGATGATGAGGGGTAGTCAGGTCCTGTTGATTTGGAAGGTGATTTGATTCATTTTAACCTGATGATATCTATATTAATATGCTCTTCTGGTATTATGATGTGGCTTATGGGTCATCCTCTCTCTACTTAGCACATGAGAATTTGCATTTATCTATTGTAGTACGAATGAATCAATATTTATGTTTAGGCAGAGATAATCCATTAATCACCTTAATTATTTTATCTTACCATCCCATTCTTTGTTGGTGAATCATCTTGTCATGTTTTTTTTCCCTATTTGGCAACTTGGTGTAATTTTGATACTAAAACTGGTAGGGGAGTCTACATTCATGTGATCTTTTAATTGGCCTTGAGTAATTTCAATCATAGTTGATTATGATGTAACAACGATCTTCTAGAAGTCAATGATCTTCATATGCCCATTCCATCAATCAATAAACATGTGTCTTTTGGTACTTATGTTGCAAAGGCACTCGTGATCATTGGTCCTGGCTTGATCGATGGGTTTGAAGTGTTCTCCCTTAGAACAGTTAGTTCATGATGACTGTGTGTTCTTTACTACCTAGATTTATTCAGTGGCTATATAATTTAAGTTGTGTTTTTATCTACATGATGATTAGTTCAATAATATTCAACTAACTATAATGCATACAGATTGGAGGGTGGTAGTTCTTCAAATCACATTTTTAGTATCTTTGATTGGCTGGGTTGATCTCACCCATTGATTTTGTTCAACCAATGATCCTTGGACAACGAGGAGGCATTTGGCTACTGATGTTTAGTGTCTTTCTTTTCTTGATCGAAGGATTTAAATGGTAGCATTTTTCTCCAAATTTTTTGACTGATATTTACTCATGTTCAATCGATATAAGCTTTGTTTTGGCCAAATGATATCTTCGCTTTTGTCGAGCGGCTGACCTTAATTTTCATATTGACTTTTGTCTTTTTAGCCCCCCTTTTTATTCTTTTTGGCCGATGGCATATTTACGTCAAGCGACACTATTTATATTCGGTTGGTAGAGGTTTCAATCAATTATTTGCTACAATTGGTCAAAATTTTTGTTGTCTTAGCAATCGATCGGTTGCCATCTTCTTTTTGTCAATCGATAGAGTTTGATAGTGAATTTCTTTGCAACGACCAAAAAGTTGATCACCTTCGACTATCACTCTCTTCTGATCAGCTAAATAAGTTTTCTCAATGAAGCTTGGCCAAAATGTTTTAGGCAGTAATCTCCTTTGCATCAACCAATTTAAAATTGTTTATGCTTTTATTATTTCAGCCCTTTGACCCAAGTGGTCGATTGAAAGCTTCTTATTGGCTAGCCAAAGAATACCTTCTTGTAAAAATTATTAACTCCTCTTCTAATGGCATTGGTCAAAAACTTTCCAAAATATCTAAATTTGGTTGATCATTTTTCATGTCGACCGATTGCTTTTCAAATTTTGCCGAAGAGTGTTTAAAATTTGACAACCTCTATTTATCGGCTGGAACTTTCTTCTTGTCTACCGAAAAGCTAAAAAATTTGCAAGGAATAGGTGGGGAACCCCTTAAAGTTTATGTAAATTAAAAGACAAGCTTCTGAGGGGTTAGAGATATTTATGGAGGTAAACATTATTTCACTTAGACTTTAACTCCTCACAAAAGTGTACCTTATTAGGACCTTTACAATTTTTTAAATTATGGGTACATTCATGTTGTATCAATTTTGGCTACAACATAGGCTCTGAATGGGACAAATGGTGAAAAAATGAGGTATTTGAGAACTCTATAATATCTAGTTAATGAAAAGAATATGATGACAAGGACATGACCTTATTTTTGGTATATTTATTATAAAAACAATAAAGAAAATAAAATCAGTTTGATAAGAAAGCAATCTTTAATCAGATAAAATCAAAGATTATGTTTCTTCAAAACAAATGAACCTTTTACTCTTGAATTTTAGATGTTCTGGAAATATATTTAGGGTATAGTCAAATATAATTAATCAGAAATAAATATCAAATCAAGCCTACACCTAGTGTTTGCAAATGCATTCTTTAATTACTTTCTCAGATAAAGCAACATTTTCATCAATTTGAAAGGAGTTGGATCTACTAATGATTTTACTCTTTTAAATATTTTTACCTTGTCATTGCTCCACTGCCAGTCAAGCATTTATAGCTTTGGTGGAGTTGACCTTGATCCCTTGGACCTACTATACTACCACATAGGCATCTATAGCCTCGGTGGAGGTTATCCAGATAGCCTCAAGCACTTGCTCATTTTGTATTATAGATATTTTTCTTCATTTAGGAAGAAATTTGATAAATTGTAAATTTTATTGAGAGTGCTTTCTAAGTTAAAGATCTATAAGGCTATAATATTGAGCGTACTTATTTTTAGCCCAACTACCTTACAAAGGTTGATTGAATTCCTTGATTTCTAGAATTGCTTTTAATATCATGATATTATATGGCTTTGCCTTGATGTATCAACATCCCTAGATTTCCTGCTATATTCTAATCCTTACAAGATGATTACTAAAACTCTGTTTCCTGAGTTTTTTTAGTTCACCTGTATTCAATATCAAATTCTCTTAATTCATCAAACTAAATATATCTCCATTATAGACAAGCAAAACATAACTAGAGAACTTAAAAAAAATTCAAAAAATTTGAAAACAAAAAACATATATGCAAACTAACTTAGAAGGAAAAGAAAAAATAGAAAAAAAAGTTTTTTTTATTCCTTTTGGGTTCCCCAACAGGGGTGGTATAACTTTAGGTGTAGGCCATTAATTGGGATTTTCATGAGATATCCCTGTAATATTTGCAATCTATAAGTATTAGGACCTGAAATCTAAATTATTTGGTAAGGACCTACCCACCTAGGCTCAAGATTACCCTTTTCTCCATGTTTATCATTTTTAGGATCCCAATATAATACTATGTCTCCTTCAAAGAATGGGGTTCCCTTGGATTTCTTGTTAAATAATTGCATGGTTTTATGAGTCTGTTCAAACATTTTATCTAATGCATTCCTTATTTCTTCTTGCAGCTATGCAATATGAACTAGTATCCTCTATAAGGCATCAGGATTTTCATGATCTTGTATCAACAAAGATAGTGTTATTCTTTCTGTATGAGGAGGTAGTAGGGCATTTTCTGCAAATACCATTTCATAAGGAGTTATTCCCGTATTTCTCTTGACACACAATCTATCTTCCCATAAGGTAAATTTCAACTCACTATCCCATCCCTTTTTATTTTTTATTAGTGATATTTTAAATTATGGTAATAAAATTCTTGTTTGATGATTCGATAAGACCATTTCCCTGAGGATAGTAGTTTGTTGAATGATAAAGTTCAATTTCATACATTGCACAAAAATCAATCATTTAAAATGAAATAAAGTATTTCCCATTATTTGTTACCAACTTCTTTGGGACTTCAAATCTAGTCAAGATATTTTCCTCTAAGAAATTGATGACTACTTCAATAGTTGAGTTTCTTAGAGAAGTTGCTTCCACCCACTTGGTGAAATAATCTATTGTCGTGATGATCCACTTGTATTAGCCTGAGGAGTTCAGAATGATTTCCCCAATGAGGTCAATTTCCCACTGCATGAAGGGTGCTTTTATGATTACTAATTGGAGAGGAATTACTGCTAACTTTTTCTTCCTTGTAAACACTTGATAGTTATGGCAGCCCCTTACATATTTATGCACATATTTGAATAAGGAAGGCTAGTAATAACCTACTCTCATAATTTTATTTGTAGTTGCTTTTGGGGAAAAATTTCTTCCACATAATCCATCATGAAATTATTTAATGACCTCTAAAGTCTCTTTTTCAAATAAGCATAGTAACAATACACCATCATGACGTTTCTAATAGAGTTTTCCTTCCTTTTTTTTTTTTTGATAGATAAGATACGATAGCATTAATACCGGGTCTTACAGGTTGACCCAAAACCTTTTACAAAAATCAGCCCAGGGCTGTTGGTGAACATATCCTTACTAAGGATACTATATATGTAAAATCTACATGTTGCCAAAGCCATTACATCCGGTAAGGCACATAGCCTGTTATCAAACAAAACTTCCCATAAAACATTTTGGGTATACCTCGAGAAAACACACATGCATCATAATTACAAAAAGAAACATACATGGATCCCTTCCTTGAGACAATGGAGAAACAAAAAGCTATAGACACACATAGCAGAGTACTGAAAAAACTCCCACAAGCTCTGTATTGACAGTTACTCTTAATAATTCTTTGGTAATTGCTTTATTTCATATATGACATGCTTTGGTACCACATACTATCTTGGCCAATTAGCCTTGGAGAAGTGAACCTGCTGGTTAGATTTATGGTGGTGGCTATCTGGTGGTCTGCGTGGCTTTGGTTCGAAGTCTTATATTGTCATTTCTTTCCTTCCCTATGATTATCAACCAACCTCAAATTATTAAGATGACTAGGATACATGTTATCTGACATGTGAATGTCTCCATTAGTCTTTGTGACATTTCCAAGCAGCATTCATGAAGACTGATAGCTTAGATAATTTTTATTATGAGTCCAATTCAAAAAGAGACAGGAATACTCCTAGCCTTTGAACTTACAGTGCCTTCCATGTTGGTAAATTCAACTATCATTCTTGGCATTCTTGTTGAATAAGCTCCTCTACTTCACTCGGGACACCATGTTCCCATTTGAAAATTCCATCACCATTGACACCCAAATTGGCCAGCTTATCAACAATTTTGTTAGCTTCTCGAAAGACATGTTGGGCTTTTCTATCCTGTATTCCCTGGAAAAGGATCCTAGCCTCTTCAACAATTGTTTTAATCCTCCAAGGAGGTGTTTTCAAATTATTGAGGATATTTATAACATGCATAGAGTCTCCTTCTATGATAAAATTGCCTTCTAAGTCTTGAGTCATTTGAAGGCCTCTCCACATAGCTCTAGCTTCAAATTCGTTGTTCGTCCTTGTTCCAAAATATTTAGAAAATGCAAGCATCATATTCCCATTATGATCTCACACAATGCCACCAATGCCTGCTCTTCCAAAATTTTCTTTAGCTGCTCCATCAAAATTAAGCTTAAACCAACCCGTAGGAGGTGGATACCACTTAACATTGGCTTTGGGGTTGACTACCCTAGGCACATACTCATATAACAAGGTTAAGCTTAAATATTGAGCAATCATGGTCTCCTACATATGAGGTTTACAACTATCAAAAGGAATAAGGTTCACATTCTCGTTGGCAAAGGATAGGATCCTGGAAATGATAGTTTGATGATCATGGATAGACTCATTAAAGACTCTATGGTTCCTTTATAACCACACCTACCAATATAGTGATTGAGATAAATTTTCCACATGTATCTAAGTCTTTGGCTTGAAAAGGGGTAAGGCCACTGGATGAACAAATCAAGTACGATGGCTGGTTTAACCCATGAAATATTGAAGGCCTGAAAAACCCCACTTAGGATAGTCAATGAAAAAGGGAACTCAAATAAAATGTGATAAATGGTCTCCCAATTAGCCCTGCATAGATAAAAATGATTAGTGATACAAATACCTTTACACATCATATTATCAATGGTTAGAATTCTTCCTTGGATAACCAGCCATGAAAAGACTACAATTTTTGGAATTAATTTTTTTATCCAAACTAAGTCCTTTTGGAGGACAAAATCCTCGTCATCAAGCAGAAGCTTGTAAGTTGATTTAATAGTGAACTGCCCATTTTCCATAGGAGCCCAGGTCACTTGATTTTCCTTGGGTCTCATGGGGATAAAAATTTTCCCGAGAATGTTACAAAGATCATTTTATTTCGCTTGAAATTCCTGAATTCTTATTTTTTTCCACTTAATTCTACTTTTGTCCTCAACCATATAATCAAAGATTTTTCTGCCAATGAGTTCTTCTGTAATATCTCTAATTCAGGCTAATTTAGGATATTGCGTCAGTGGTTCATCCTTAGCCCGCCTGTCATTCCAACAATTTATCGTCTCACCATTGCCTAAAACCCATATTAAACCTTTTTTGATGATTTCCTTACAATTAAAAATTGCTTTCCAAAAAGTAAAACCTCTGATTGGAACTGAGTCACTTAGAAATTCCATATTTTGAAGATACTTTCATTTGATGATAGCTGTCCATTCATTTTCTTCACTAGAAAAGAGATGCCATGCCTGCTTAACTAGTAAAGCTAAATTTATATGAGCAATTCTCCTCAGACCTAAGCCCCCATTTTCCCTAGGTCTGCACACTTTGGTCCATCCTACAAGGTGTATCCTTTTTTTCTCCTCTGATCCAGTCCATAAAAATTCTTTTTGGAGTTTCTCAATTTTTTGGAAAACCTTCATAGGGGCTTTGAAAACAGAAAGGAAATATACTAGAATGCTCTGAAGAGAGGCCTTAGTGAGGGTCAGCTTTCCTGCTTTCCATCTAGCAAGTTTTTTTTTAATTCTTTCAATAACCCTGTCCCACATTGACTCTCTCGAAGAACCAATGAAAAGAGGGAGACCAAGATATGAAGTGGGGAGGTTTGCTATATCACACCCTAAAATTTTTGCAATCCTTCCTTGCCTATGAATGGGGGTGTTCAAGAAATATAACTTGCTTTTACTAAAATTAACTTTCTGACCAGCAACATCCTCATAGAGTTGCAGGATGTATTTAATTATTTTGGCCTCAACCACTGATGCCTTAGTCAATATAAGGGTATCATCGACGAATTGTTGGTGAGAAACAACCCTAGTGAGAGATGTTACCTTGATTCCCGATATTAGCCTTGAACTGCAAGCATTTTTTATGGTTTTTCCTAAATCTTCTGCCATAATGATGAATAACATGGGGTTGATAGGGTCCCCCTGCCAAATTCCTCTATGACTTTGAAAGTAACTAGTAGTTGTTCCATTAACTAGAATCGAGAACCATGCTTTAGAAATACATTCTTTGATAAAATTAACCCATTGGTGGTAAAAACCAAACTTAAGGAGGACAACAATTAGAAAGTCCCCCAATTTAGCTTGTCAAATGCTTTGTTCATATCAAGCTTAAGGGTAAAAACATACCTATTAGTCTTATGAGCAGAGTGCAGAGCTTCATGAACCGTGATAACACCATCCAAGATTGACCTGCCCTAGACAGAGCTTCCATGGCATGGATCTATGATGTGGGGTAGAATATATCTCATTCTATTTTCAATGGCTTTAGTTAGGATCTTATAAGAAACATTGCACAGACTGATTGGCCTGAAGTCAGCCATAGATTCAAGGGTTTGCTTCTTAGGAATTAGAGAAATAAAAGTAGAGTTGATACCTTTTGGGATATGATTTCTTGCTTGGAATTATTTGACAACAAAAATTACATCCTCACTTATGATGTCCCAAAAAGCTTGATAGAAATGAGGGAGAAAGTCGTTGGGTCCCAGGGCTTTTTCTAGCTCCATGCTAAATAAGGCTTCCTTAATTTCCTCATCAAAAAAGGGATCTAGAAGCTTAAGGTTTATATCCTCATTTATTATACTAGGAATGGATTGCAAGAGAGTATCTTTGGCCTCCTCATTGCACTATGATTCCTGACCAAGGATAGAATTGAAATAAGTTACTGCCTCCTTTCTTATTTCTATTAAGTCTTGAGTAATAGAACCATCTGCTTTTTGAAAAAAAATTATCTTGTTATTGCTTACGTTTCTAAGTGTGGTGACGTGAAAAAACTTAGAATTTGAATATCCATATTTCAACCAAAAATAGATTTCCTCATAGGCCAAAATGTTATGAAACCCTACTAGTTTTGTTCGTTCCTCCTGCCTAGTAGTTTCATCAACATCACCATGTTGGATCCTCTGATCAATTATCTTCAAACTTTCAACAACCTATTTTTTATTTTCAAAGAGGTTCCCAAAGACCTCTTTGTTCCAAGTTTAAAGCTTTTCCTTAACAAACTTTAATTTACCAATAAGTTTAAAAGTTGCACTACCCCTGACAGGCTACTTCCACCACTGACTTAAGTTATCTCTAAAACTGGAATGTTTGATCCACATAGATTGAAATTTGAAAGGTTTCTTGAAATACAAAGAGTTAGGGATCTCCAAAAAAATGGGATTATGATCAGAGGCAATTTTAGGAAGGGCTTGCAGGATAGAATCATCGAACAAATTTGTATCCTCCTTTGATAGAAAAAAACTATCAAGATTTTCTTGAATGATATGACACCCTATCCGCTGATTGCTCCAGGTATAATTCGCTCCTCTAAGATTTACATCCATCAACATGTTGCAATTCACAAAGTAATTGAACTCATCCATGCTCCTGATAGGTGGTCCATTTCCACCCATTTTGTCTGAAGGGTAAATAGGAGTGTTAAAATCTCAAGCCATAATCCAGGGGACATTATGGAATATTTCACTCAAATTGCCTAAGTACTCCCACAGTAGAGCTCTCCCTTGAATTGAAGTCGGGGCATAAATATTTGAAAGGATCCATGACCTGTTGATGTTTATTTCCTTAAATAAAACACTAAGAACCCTGTCATATTTCTGAATAATGGTGCCTTCCATTATTTAGGGATCCCACAAAGTCATAAGGCCTCCAGATGCTCCTCTGGCTAATTTGCAAACCATATCCCCTTGATTCCAGATTTTTTTTGCTATTTTTTTTTACTAAATCTCATCATTTTTTGTTTCTTGCAACATGATAATAGTTGGATTCACTTGATTTCTTATTGCACTGACTTCCCTGTGTTTTGGGAAGGCCATTGAGGCCTCTCACATTCCATGAGAGGAAATTCATTTAGATTTTTTGGGATTTCTTCCTCTCCCCCTCCCTTGAGGGGGTTTTCCTAATTTGTTGTCTTTAGAACCCGAAATAACCTGTTGAAACAAGGTTCTCTATTTTCCATTGGCAATGTCATTATCAGTTTTAATTTTTTGATGCTCAACATTTGATATTATCCCTCTTCTTTTTTCACTGCCAAAATCTATAGGAGACTTCATAGTGCTCCTAGTTTTTTTAGGACTAAACTGAGGGGAGGTAATTTGTTGCAGAACCGAACTGCCATATTCCTCAGTATAAAGAGTTTCACATATCTCCACCCCTACATCCAAATCTTCTTCTTTTTTCCTGTATTCCCCTGGTCTATGGGACGACCCCTCAGTAGGATTCACTTGGCTCCTAGTGATGATGTTAGGGAAATGAGATTTTTTATTTTTCAATGCCTCAACTTTCTTCCTAAGTTCTTCAGCATTAGGGTTTGGCTTTGGGATGCCCACTGGGCTTGAAGTATTTCTAGCATTGGGGTTTAAGGATCTTGACTTGGATGTGGATTCTAGAGATTGTGCATTAGGGTTTGGATTTGTGATGTCCACGGGGCTTACAATAATTTTAGCATTAGGGTTTGAGGATCTTGACTTGGATGGGGATTTGAGAGAGTCAGAAAGGTTAGCCTGAAGGTGCTGGGCTTCCATATCTTCTAATAATCCTCATACTCCCATATTGGATAGAATTGAAAATTTATTTGAAACTAGAGTATTGGAACTTACCTAAGTATTTTGGTTGCCAACAACCTATTGTTTTCCTTTGTCTTGTTGGGACCCTGTACCCTCTCTTTTCTTTTTTTGGTAGACATAGTTTGCCTAATTGAAATCGCCTCTGCCAGGGAAACTTCTCAAATTTCCTCTATCTAGAATTCCCTGCTTCTGCTTTTCTCTATTCATTGCCAGGTTAGGGCACTGATTGCATAGGTGTCCTTGATTTTTATATTCTGCATAGAATACCGGTCTATTCTCGTATTCTACCGACTATTTTCTATAGTATTCTCCATACTCTAGCTCGACAAACCTTGGCAATTCATTATTCAAATTAGCATTTATGCAGATTCGTGCATGAGTCATCCTTGTCCTGACCAAGGTCACATGGTCAATGGATATTAGGTCCCCTATAGTTCTGGCTATGCCCTGCAGCCAATATTCATTGAATAAATAGTCAGGTAGACTCAGGAGACGAACCCAAATAGAGGTAATGTTAATATTTTGCTTTTCAGGGTCAAAATATTCACCCCATCGTCTGATAAATGAACAAAGTAATTATGAGACTATTGTTTTATTGACCTAATTTTGTTTTTAGACATACCTCAAGTAAATGATAGGTTTTTAAGGTATAACAGAATATCATCATACCATTTGCATTCAGCATTGTCTATTATCCTGATATCATGCATGTCATCAATTGTGGCAATGTTTTGCATGTATTTCCCTTCTTTGTTGGTTAGATATTTAGCCATACCTTACCCTCTAATTATTTTCACTGGTTTAAATTCAATATCATATTATATAAACTTGACCATCCATTAGGTAGGACTACCTATTGGCTCGGGTTGGGTGACAACATATTTTATAGCAGTGAAAGGGATACAACATATAACTTTATTTTATTCAAAGATGCATTTAAAATGTTCCAGTGCCTGAATCACAACATAAGTCTATTTTTCAATCATTTTGAATCTCAATTGAGCTCCTTTGAGTCCTACACTCATGAAAGCTATAGGTCTTTCATTCTATTCATTATCCTTCTTAGAAAGGATAATAGCAATGGTATGTTTGGAAGAAAATGAATATATATTGAAATTATTTGAGTAGTTAGGACAATTTAGGACTGGGGTAGTAGTGATAGCATCTTTGATTTTTTGAAAAGCTTCTAGATTTTCCTCAGTCTATTTGATTTCAACATCCTTTTTAATAATATTATTGATAGGTTGAGCTATTTCAGCAAAATTGTGTAAAAACCTTCTTACAAAGTTAATCTTACCAAATAATGATCTAACTCCTTTCATATTCTTAGGAGGATTTATCTTGGCAATAGCTTCAATTCTAATCCTTTTTTTCAGAAATTATGTGGCCAAGGAGATTTCCTTGTGTTGCTCTAAATATACACTGCTTTGTATTTAAGAATAACCTAAACTCCTTACATATGGAAATAACTATAGCTAAATGTTCAAAATAATCTACAAGATTTTTTTAGAACACTTTTATGTCATCCAAATAGACAGCCACTATTTTAAATATCAAACCCTTAAAAGAAAATTTCATAGCTCTTTGGAAGGTGGCTCGTACATTCATTAATCCAAATGGTATTCTCAGATATTCAAAAGTACCCTAGGGGGTAGTGAAAGTGGTCTTATATCTGTCTTTAGGATTTACCTAAATTTGATTATATCTTGAGAATCCATCCAGTCATGACATCCTGGATGAGCCTACTATAGCTTGCAGTAGTTGTTCCATGTTGGACAAGGGATAATATCCTTGAGGAAATTTTATTTGAATTCTAAAAATCAACACAAAGTTTTATCTCACCATTTTTCTTCCTCATTGGTACCAAGTTTGCTATCAAGGAATAAAATCTCACTTTTTTGACTATCTTGGCATCTAGTAGCTTCTAAAATTCTTTCTGCATGACTGGATGCAATGTGGGTTTGAACTTTCTTTGCTTATGCCTAAAAGTCATAGCATATCCTTTCATAGGAATGATGTGAGTCATGACCTCTATTTTAAATGTCTTCAAGTCTTCATAACTCTAAGAAAAAGATTCTTTATTTTTCTTCAAAAATCTCATATAGTGCTCTTTTTCCTTTTTTGCAAAGCTTTATCAATTTTTACAAGCCAGGTCTCCTCTTTTGTTCAAATATTTATCTCATCAGTTTATGTTTCTTCAAGGAGTGGTTTGTAAGCTTTATCAAAATCATCAAACAAGATTTCTAAGGAGACTAATCCTTTAGGGATCCTGTTGGGTTTGAGTTGAATTACTTCAACTGGCTCTCCAATAATTTTTTTCAGTTTTTCTTCATCATCCTATTCACATATAACATTTGAACATATATTCTGGAGGGTCATGAAGTCTTTGATATCCACATCATCTTGGAAAACTTGTAAATACACCATGTTGTCAAGCATAGAAGGTTTTTATACAGAAATAGTTGGGAACCTATCCACATACTCAGTGTCTATTTATGAGAAATCTGCACCTAAAGCATTAATAGCTAACAAATTTACAATGTGATTAAGTTCTCTGGGAATGTATGAGATGTTAAAAGCCAAAAAATTATCAATTTCTATTAGAATTTTAGATTTATACTATTTCAATATGGGATGTTTTATCTGATAATTACATTTTATCTATTGTATAATGAGTTCAACATCTCCAGTAATAGTCAAAAAATTAATTCACAGTTCTTTAGATTTTCTCAAACCTAGCAATAAGGCTTCATACTCAGTTACGTTATTAGTGCATGGGAATTCTAGTCTATAAGAAATTCTGAGATAGTTTCCCTTAACATCTATTAAATTGACACTAGCATCTACCCCTATTTGATACTTATCCCCATCAAAGGACATGGTCCACATCTCTTAGGTGAGAACCCTATCAGATTTTGCATCAATTAGCTATCTGATTTTAGGATCCATATCTTTGGCTTCATGAAATTTGGCTAGGAAAGGGTTATGCTAGATAGAGTACACTCCTATTTTTTTCTATTCTATAGAGCTAACCAAATTAATCATGGTGTCATCTAATCCAACAAGTTTGACTGAGTACTTGGTAAAATGTTCTCTCCTTAAGGTAATATTCTCTTTTCTTGAAATAGGGATTGTCGCATAAGACCAATCTAACTATATGGAGCCACCTAATTTTTTTACCCAATGTCTGCTCAACAACAGTGTAAATAAAGTATCTACATCAACTACTATGATGTCCATAACTATACCCTTCTTAGGATTTTGGTCTAGGTAGACTAGCAAGTCAGTGATAATACCTACATAGGGTATCTACCTACTGTCCATTACTAATACAGGAGGATACTCCATAGTACAAATCAACCCTAATTAGTCTGTTACTTTCTTAGGTATGATGTTATGGGATGCACCACTATCTAGCATGTAGTTATTATTGACATACCTTTCTCCTTCATCTGAGTTAAACCTGAGTGACACATTAAATGTTCTAATAGATGAAGGGGTTCTAGTTTCATGATTTGAAGGCTTTATGGCATTACAAGATTGGTTTCCTTTTTGTTCTATTAAGCCAAAAGCCTTACAAAATTGGTCTCTATATGTTTGAATTTTCATCAATTCACAAAAGGTGATATTGACCTTCTGTTTACTCAGTTTTGAACCAGCATCAAATTCCATTTTCTTTATACTAATTTTTTGGAGCATTCTTCATGAGGGGGTGGTTCATTTGTTCTTATGTTTTCAAGAACCTTTTTGTTTTGATCTTTGTCAATGGGTTGTTCTCTAATATCTTTATTTAAATTATTATCAGTTCTATTAGGAACAACCCTATTCCTTAAATTTAGGGCATTTGCTTCTAGCTCCTCTACCTCTTGAGCTATTGGAACCAATTTACCTTGTTTTATTTTGTCATACCTAGTCTCTTATCCTCTTTGTAGGATATTTATATTTTCTACAAATAGGATTTTTGGGTGGTGATTCAAAGTATATAAATCCATTTCTTAAAATAATATTTCTCTAGATTCATCCTTAAGGGTCCAACAAGCATTAATTCTGATATCCTCAGATTATTCTTCCAAGTCTATAGGATAGTGGACACCTAAATAGATGCCATAACAATCTAGGTTATGAGGAGCATCACAAGTTGAACAATAATAAGGGAAATTCTCTACCAAGTTTACAGTAGGAATATGATTTGGAACCAAGTCCAGGTCCTTTGTTTCTCTCTTTTTGTAGTTATTCCCATTATTCCTATTAGGATTGTAATTATTCCAATTCCTATAAATTTTCTTCTGAAAGGTGGTCAGTTGTTACCTTATTTCCTATCAACTCAAGGGTGAGAAGTCTTACCGTTACTCTCACTTTCCATCTTAGCAAACTTATTATTCATTGTATTGAATATTTTTATTACTTGATTGGTTAGCTTTTCCATGGGATAATTTTTAGTTCTTTTTTGTAGGTTAAATCCCACTTTCTTAGCCTTCTATTAGGATGATTATCTTCCAGATAATATAGTTTCATTTTCCCACTATCTAAAATATTCCTTTCAATGTCTATGGCTTTATTCATACATTCATCTACTGTATTAACCTATTCTTATCTTAATTCGTAGTTGATTTCTCTAGGAAGGTGTTTTTATAAAAATAGATGGATTGGATATCATTTGGCCTTAGAGTGGTGGGAATCTTATTTTTGGCTTTAGGAAACCTTCTACTGAAATCACTTACTAATTTTTTTTCTTTCTTTTTTATTTTTATCAGATCTTTTAGCAATGACTATTCATTCTTCCTTTCACCAAATTTATTTAAAAAGATAGTCTTCATTTTGCCAAATCTAGCAATTTCATTATTAGGAAGATTATTAAACCATTCTCTAGCATATTTATCTAGAGTTTGTACAAACAATCTCAATACCACATATTCATGTTCTAACTCTAGATTTTCTAAGGTATACACAAAGCTTTTGATGTGATCTTTCCAAGTAACTGTATTGTTTCCTTGAAACTTAGGCAAATACTTTTATGCTTTACTGGGGAGATCATGTGAAGGAGTTGGTAATTGAAAATATCTATATATATTGGTCCTTGATAACTGAAATGGTGGTGGATTGACCATGCTAACTACAGGAGTAACTTGAGTTATAGTATAAGGTGTGATAGTAATCCCACTAGGAATAGTACGAGGTGTTTCAAATAAACTTCCTAATGTAACAATATCAGCATCAATTTTTTTTGGATATGAATAAGAAGAGTTATTTTTGAAAAATACCTCTAGATATAAGAGTTTGGGGTACACCTCTTGATCAGTTTTTCTCATTCTTTATAGTACGTTCTTCTTGTTTTAATATTTCTAATATTTTTGGATTTGTCTAGTTAGATTCACCAACACAATGTGTGCAGAAGGAATAAATATCTGGTTGAGATTTCTCAACTTAAAATACTCTCGTTCACTCAGGTTATAGACTTTTAAAGAATTAGAAAATCGAGAAAATCAAGAGAATCAAGAAAACAATGTAACTGAATGTTCTTGAAAAAGAAAAATTGGAAACTATGAGCATAGAAGGGAAACAAAAATTGATATTCTGATTCCTCATTTAAGCTAAATATTGCCAATAAATATTTGTCATTAGGTTCCAAAATTTAATGAAAATTATGCATTCGGTCCTCAACAACGACACCAAAAAATTGTTGGGGCTTTTTCTTGCATCCGTAGAATGAGCTATCATGCTACAGGAAAACCTACTACCAGCGAGCTATTACAGGATCTGGTCGACCTGCCTCTTTAACTTGGGAATAGAGTTCTTTTAATATTTTCTAGATAGACCAAGTATGGTAAGGATACCCTTGAGGTGATCTTAAATTCTTTAATTTCATGCTCTTCCAGATTTATGGTGATGGATTAACAATTATAAAATTTGATTGAGGTAAAATGATAATAGTTCTATTATACCTTATGTATGACCTATGCTTTAATCCTTTGGGTTATTGTAGTAATATTTAATAATATTTTAATGAAAATATAAAGAAGGAGAAAAGAAATAATTGGTGTAATTATGTTCATTCGATTATCGTAATAAACATAACAGCTGACCAATGAAAAGAAGCATTTATTATGCATTCAAATAATGTAACCCATAGCAAAGACACACACAGAGCTAAATAAATAAATATAATAGGAAATAATCCCAGGATTGTATTAATATTTGAATTATATTACATGAAGAGTTGGCATGGAATCATTATTTATCTCTTGGAAATATTAATACAATAAAGATCCTCTTTCGAATATCGTAATAAGAACCTTTCACTCTTTCTTTCGAATATCGCAATAGTCGAGTCTCTAGACTTCTAGCTCAATAATATAGAAATATTATCATCTTATTGGTCACTTTCCTATCAAAAAACTACATAACAATAGGAGGAATGAATAGATAAAAAAGGAGAAAAGAAACAAAGGAGATACAACAACAAAGAATAGACACTCAAGTATACCTCTTAGCAAAAATATGCTATGTCAAATCTCGATCCTTATTCTGGCTATAGACATCCTTCTTATAGTCGTAGTAGCTCTGAAACTACTTGAACTACCTTCATCTAAACCATCCGCATGGTTCTATCTCTTTCCTTGTCATCGATCAAGAATTGTACAGTTTGTTATCTAACTGCCTCAAAAAGGTATTAACAAAATTTGGTTGGAACTTGACCTAATTTCTGCCACCTGCTATTTACCACTTATGGTTTTTTTTCTAAAGTGATATCCTAAATACCTTCTTATATTTTATCACTATATCTTTATGATAATTTACTAAGAAGGTGCTAGACTTTAAGGGTATCGTCCTAAATTAGGGGTTTTTTTGAACCGCATGATGCTTGCCTTGGGATTCAAGAAAACAAGGGTTCATTATAGAAACCTGATGCATCAGGCTCTTCATAGCAGTGGTGAAGGATAAGGAACTAGAAGTACAAGATTTAATAAAACCACCAACAACATGGTCCTTCCATAACTATACTCCATCAGAATTACGATTTGCTAACGATATTTCATTGGGGTGCAAGAGTCTTCTACGGATAGTATTTTGTTTTGCGCTTCTTATTTCTTTATATCCGATGACAAGAGCCCTCTGGATATGTAGAATTCTCTTCCTGTAGCTTTCTAATAGCATTATTTGACCCATATATTAACTAAATATTGAATTTTAAACTGAGTGTTGTTCTCATATAGAGGATGAGTTAAGGCAGATCATGTTGTCAGCTAATGAAGGGTAGTAAGGTCCTATTGATTTGAAAGGTGATTTTATTATTTTAACCTAATGATATCTATATTAATCTACTCTTATGCTATTTTTATGTGGCTTATAGGTCATCCTCTCTCTACTTGGCACATGATAATTCACATGCATCTGATGTAGTATGAATGAATCAGTATTTCTAATTAGGTCAAGACAATCCATTAATCACCTTACTTATTTTATATTGCCATCCCATTCTTTCTTGGTGAATCATCCTACCATGTTTTATTTTACCATTTGGTGTCTTGGTATAATATGGATACCAAAATTGGTAGGGGAGTCTGCATTCATGCGATATTTTAATTGGCATTGAGTAATTTTAATCGTAGTTGATTCTGACGTAACATTGATCTTCTTAAAGTTAGTAATATTTATATGCATGTGCCATCATTTGGTTGACATGTGTCTTTTGGTACTTATGTTGGATAGGCACTAATAATAACTTTTCCTAGTCTAGTTTATGGGTTTGAAGTATTTTCCCTTCGAATGATCAGTTCATGCTAATTGTGTGTTCTTGACTACTTGGATTTATTCAATGGCTATATGATTTAAGTTGTGTTTTGCTCTATGTGATGATTAGTTCAATAATATTTGACTAACTATAATGCATAATGATCAAAGAGTGGTAGTGCTTAAAATTGTGTTGTTCTTACCTTTGATTGGTTGGGTTGATCTCACCCATTGATTTCATTCGGCTGATGATCCTTGGACAATGAGGAGGCGTTCGACTGTAGATTTTTAGCATCTTTATTTTCTCGACCAAAGGATTTTAATGGTAGTATTTTTATCCAAACTATAAATCAATATTTACCCCTATTTGGCTAATATAAGCTTTTTTTGGCTGAATGATGTCTTTGCTTTCATCGAGTGAACGACCTTCATTTTCCAACCCAAAGGAGAAATATTGACTATTGAATTTTTGGCCCCATTATATTCTTTTTGACCGATGGCATGTTTACATCGAGCAACGTGATTATATTCAGTTGGTAGAGGTTTCGATCAACTATTTGTTGTGGTTGGCCAAAAATTTTATTGCCTTAGCGATTGATCAGACGTCGTCTTCTTTTTGTCAGTCGATAGAGTTTGGTAGTGAATTTCTTTGCATCAACCAAAATGTTGGTCACCTTCGGTTGTCTCTCTCTTCTAACAATGGAATAAGATTTATCAATGAATATTGAACAAGACATTTTAGGCAATAATATCCTTTGCATTGATTGATTTAAAATTTTTACGCTTTTATTATTTTAGCCCTTCAACCCAAGTGGTCAGCTGAAAGCTTCTTATTGGTCGGCCAAAGAATGCCTTCTTGTAAAAAAATTTAGTTTCTCTTCTAATGGTATCGACCAAAAACTTTTCAAAATCTCTAAATTTGGCTGATCATTTTTCCTATCGGTCAATTAATTTTCAAATTTGACCGAAGAGTGTTTAAACTTTGACAACCTTTGTTTATCGGCTGGAACTTTCTGCTTGTCAACGAAAAGTCTAAAAACTTTGCAAGGAAAATGTGGGGAACCCCTTAAATTTTATGGAAAGGAAAAGATAAGCTATTGAGGGGTTAGAGATATTTATGGAGGTAAAAATTATTTCACTTAGACTTGAACTCTACACAAAAGTGTACCTTCTTAGGACCTTTGAAATTTTTTAAATTATGGGTACATTCATGTTGTATCAATTTTAGCTACAACAGGGCAAGTAGACATAGAGTAAGATATATAGCAGTAGCAAGTAGTGTAGAATAGTGTCGTGTGATGTAGTAGTGTGTAATGTAATGTTATGGAGTGTTATATGCTCAAAGACCATTCTTGAGTAGTAGCTTTATTCATGGAGTGTTCATTTCCTCCATATCTATTTTGTAAACATCTCCATCATTTCTATTTATAGTATATTTTCAGTCATCTTGTAGATTTGCTTTATTTCATATTATTCTGCATTGTGTGATTGCTATATCCCATTACATGATACATAAATATCTAACATATCTTACAAATATAAGGATAATGTGGCTATAAATGCCACATTTGGTCCTTATCCATAATGGATTTCTCAACTTCAAGAATATTGGATTGCTAGTTTAAAGGTTGCTTGGATATTTTAGGGTATGAAAATAAGATAATCATTGCATTCTTGCTTCTCATACTCTAATGGAGTGCTTCACAAAAGAGATATATTTATATTCCTCAATATTTTACTATTAAGTCAAATATTCTTCAAGAATTCATGCATCTCATTTGGTATGATACTTGAGATTCTTGAAAATATACTAGTGGGTGAATCAATAATTTTCTTGAAAAGGATTAAAAGCAAATGTCAATGTAACAAAGGGAAAATAATAAAATCTCATATATTTGTGTAGTCCTTGCCTATCCTTAACCACCAATGGGAGAACATATACATGGATTTCATTGAGGGCCTTCCCAAATCAAAGGAAAAAAAAGTGATCTTTGTGGTAGTAAATCATCTTTCTAAGTATGCTCATTTTTATGCATTACAACATTTTTATTCAAAAATTAAGTGGGTAATATTTTTCTTGATTATATTTTTAAGTTACATGGTATACCCAAAACTATTATGAGTTACCATAACCCTATCTTAACTAGCAACTTCTGGAAGGAATTATTTCATCTTAGTGGTACCAAGTTGAGCATGTCCTCCTCATATCACCCTTAGTATGATGATAAAATAAATTTTTAATAAATGTTTGAGTACTTACCTTTATTATTTTACTCAAGATAAGTATCATTGGTTTCAATGGCTTTTCATTGCAAAAAGGTGGTACAATACTTCTTACCATTTTACCCTTAAGATGTTTCCATTTGAAGCATTGTATGGTCAAAAACCTCCAATAAAAATAGATTATGTTCTAGCATCTTCCAAAGTTTTCCAAGTAGATGATTTTTTACAAAAATGATGAATCATGCTTCAACTCCATAAGGATAGTTTGATCCAATCCTAGAATCATATGAAGCAACAATAGTATTCATACATTTTGAATGATAGTTCAATGTAGGATATATGGTATTTTTATGTCTACAACCTTACAAGCAATTGTACTTAAAAACCAAGTCTATTTAGAAGTTGTCTCCTCAATTTTATGGTCCCTACAAGGTGGTTTGCCACATTGGTGAAGTAGCATACCAGTTGGATCTTCCATAATCTTCTTGCATCCATCCAATTTTTCATTTATCCTATCTCAAATATGTTATTGACCAAAATTTGCAGTCCCAAATAGAGCTTCCATTACTTGAAGAAGATGGTCGAATCAATCTTTAGCCTAAAGTAGTATTCTACTCCAAAGTTTGTTATCTTTGATCTTGACAAATTTAGGAGTTTCTCATCAAGTGGCAGGACATTCCAAAAGGAGATGCTACATAGGAGCTTGAGATAATTTTCTAGTCTTTGCCATATTTGAGGACAAAGCTTTAAGAAGGGGGGAGCCATGTAATGGTCTTAATATAGCCATGTTGGCTAACAAATTTTATCTTAGATCATAGATTTTTTTAGGTGGCCCTTGAGAATGAGGGTTAGGTAATAGGAATAATATTTTATTAGTTTAGATCATAAAATAATTTGGATTTAAGTCACCTTTGATACACATAAGATACTTCACCCTCTCAAAGTGACTATGAGACTTTTTCCTCTCTGAGTGGTTGTGGATTTGCTATTGTATTAATTTATATCTATATACGATATTTGTGTATTATTTGTGGTATTTGAATTTGAATTATTATTATTTGCATGTTTTTTATTATAATTCAATATTGAAATATTGTTGTAGCTATTAAATATTTGTGTGGTATCATAATATATTCAATAGGATTTTGTCATACATTACAAGGAAAACACCATAAGGTTCTAACCTTTGATTTCAATTCATCATCTTGTTCTATGTTGTTCTACAACTAATTGTTAGATTACCTATAATTTTATTGAGAAACTTGATATTTTGTGAGGTAAGGGGTCCATTTTTATTGGCAATTCTATTATTTTCACCTATTGTTTGGTTTCTACTATGTTTTGTTAATGTTGCTTTAATTTACCCTTGTTATCACCATGTCTACCATTTCCTTCATGTGAAGTTATTATATCCATCATTGTCCTAGGAGGTGGTGTTATTACTACTCTATTATGAAGTAGACTATAGACACATAAAACACATTATATTAAGGATACTACCTATATGGACACTTTTTAAGGCCATATAACCCACCTTGGGCAACCTCAAGGCTTAACAGTGATTTTATCACTGTAATAGGGAGGATTTTTCCTTTATATATTGGACTATCCCACCAAGGGATGGTCTCCAGAGGTCGTCTTACCTTGAGACATTTAGTAGTCATGGCCATCTCACCTTGAGATGGTAGCACCTAAAATATGTTCAAATCTAGCACCACGGGCAAAATGGTTTCATCAACCAACTAAGCCTAATGATATTTACAATCAGTTGAGGGAAGGTTTTAGAATGGGTAGTTGCCTTTCTTGATCCTAATTATTTCATGGCTTCTCCTACAATCTTTGGACTCCCATTGAGAAGTATATATAATGGCACCTAGCCATCAGTAAATAATATAGCAATTTGATTTAACAAAGTGCTATAGGATTGGATACTAGAGAGATCTCACTCTCATAAGCAATGAAGTACTACCAAAATATAATCATGGAACTTCAAAGCATGACAATAAAAAAATTCAAAGGTTGAAGATTGAATCTGCACTTCTTGCACCAATAAAATATCTTGCTTCATGTCAAATACCACCATTAATTTATTCTTCGTAGGTGCACCCTTGATCATCAATATTGTAGATCAAAACCTATAGTCACATTGCATCGGTTACAAGGAATTCATCCATAGTTCAGTGGTTGTATCTCCTCAAGATGACTTACAAGTACCACTATCCTACTCTAGGATGGGTAGCAAGCCATATCGCTCTGCACAAGTATGGCCTCCCATCAAGATGTATTTTCCCTATTTTCTTATATTTAGTAGATTTAGTAGTATTCCAATTATTAGCTAGCATACTTAGATTTTAGTTTTATGGATTTTTTTACTGTATTTTAGCTTTCTTTATCATTTTTCTTATCATGGATATGGGCCTTATCTTTAAATTCTCTTAAAATTTTATTAATATTCTTTGATTTTATTTGTGTGCAAATTACAGGCCTTTTCAAGGGAATTACAGCATAAATATTCATCCATCACCTTCCCACATTGCAGAGGTCATGAGAAAATCCTCTCCAAATCAATTTTTGGGATTGAAGAAGATCCTGTGTATTGCATATAAAGGATTATTACTGTAAATAATTATATCGAGAAGGGTAGCACATCCCTAAGAGGTATTTTATTGTAATATCATGAGAAAGAATGGATATCATTATTAATAAAAGGACACCATCATTCACATTATATATATCTTGTTCTTGATCTTTGTGATTTCATTGTTATTTCTATCCTTCATTGTTGTGTGCTTGGATTTATAGTCTTTTTCATGTCTTCAATGGTGATCAAGGTGGGAATTTATCCACAATTGTGCATTCACATCATTAATTCTTATTTTCTTGGTGTTTGTGAATTTTAGGTACCGCCATCCCTAATAAAAACGGTCAGTAGGCACGACCATCATATCTTGAGATGACCTAGAGGCTCCATTGTTCCTCTCAGAGATGGCCTCAGAACATAATCCAAATAAATTAGAAAATAGAATCTTCAATATAATTAGGCTACACCAGTAAGTTATTATGCCCTTTTTCTTACTTCGAATAAAGAAAGTTAAAATTTTCATGTTTAATTGGAAAAATTACAAAAGAACTTTCAATTTTAAAATAGTTTATTTGTGACTGTCCTTGGGTCAAATGACCTCTATTTTTTGTCATCCTTGTCCTAGATAGCCCCTTGTTTCTGATCATACCTATTATAGAAAACCTCTACTATAGATCATCCTTCACAAAGATGACCTCTATCTGATTGTTGTATGTTCTATGTGTTTGTTGCCTGCTTAAAGATTGATATCATTTTAGGATTTTCTATTTTTAGGTTTCTAAAATTGAAATATTTTATTACTTAGAAATATGAAAATAAAACATTATTTTTTATGCATTAGTAAAATAACATTGAATGCTCCATGCTTGCACTTAATTTTTGAATAAAAATAAAATTAACCCCACACACCATGCACTATCTTAAACATCGATGAGTTGGATTTCATCACAAACCGTTGATTGAGACCAGCGATGGTGGGTTTCATATCCACATCATTGGATTGTATGTTGTAAATTTATACCATATTTTTGGCTAAGGTCAGTCCAAGAACTATCATAAGGTGAGGATTGATAGGACCCGGTCTCCCTCATCAGGTTTAGATTTCATCACCAAGCCTTGGTGGGTTTTATGGCTTGGAATTCATCACCAAGTCAATGTGTGAGAGCATACAGGTAAAAACCTTGATTAAATATCATAAAAAACAAAAAAAATGAAAAATATAAAAGAGAAAAACAATAAAAACAAACATCAAAACACACTCAAACAGCAGAGGAACTCATAAATAAAACTTAAAAGAGATAAACACATTGTATATTTTTTTTATTTTCTTTCTACTTTGCATAATAAAAAATCATGGTAACTACACGTAGCTAGGCTCAATCACGAGTAGGTAATGCAAAAAATGTATAAGGAGGCCCTAAACACATCTGATTCAATCTCAAGAATGTAGTCATTCCTAGATGTCATCCTAGTATTCATAAAAATACTAACACTGCATATAGGGAGTTAGACTTTCATTATGTCCAAACCCATGAGGAATCTTTTGACCCTTGAGATGATCAAGAAGATGAACCTCTTGTTCAAATAATATCTCATACTACCACCATATGTAACCTGCACATCGAAGGGTCTAGTAGGAGAGTCCACATTTCTACTACATCGTAGTTATTTCCACCTCAAAATATGGTCTAAAGTCCAACACCTCAATCGGTGGTGATAATAAAAAGTAGGCCTATGCAAATTCCATGGATGACATCAGCCAAAATATTCATCTACCAATTAATACAACAATCCCCCAAACATTAGGAAGATCTCATGGAGGTTTTGAGATCGATTTAATTACAACCCCATGATCATAATTCTTTCACCAATTTTTGTGGGACATATCCAAACATGCAAGGATATTTTTATAACCTTTTAGGATCATGATATCAAACCTATGCCCACCAATATACCTAATACTCAATTACACATCATTACATGCATCAAAAAGATTCTTTATAAGTAGGTATTGGTCAACACAAACTCCTCAATAAAAATTATTACCACAATTGCACTAAAGCATCTCAACCTTCTGCCTTCACATATTGTAGCATCCACATTCACCCTACAAGTGTTTAATAATACCTTATCCCCTAATATTGGCATGATAGTCCTTCCTATTCAGATGGGACTAAAGACTATGCCTATATTGTACCACATCTTGGAAGGTGTAAGACAATATAATATACTATTTGGAAGACATTGGATAAGAGACATGAAGTTCATCCCATCCATAGTGCATTAGTGCCTCAAGTACATACATGAATACCAAGTCCATTTGGTTCATACTAACCACAAACCCTTCAAGTATTACAATATGATCGATCACCCACAAGAATCTAATTTTATATCTTCTCACTTGGATATCCAACAAAATATCACTATCAAAAGTCTAGCTCCACCATTGCAACCATCCATAAAATTATCACCACATATTCTATCTCTCCTATCACCATCGGTTTTTTTTATGTCCCTTTTGCATGGTTAGATCCTCCTGGAAAGAAAAATTTAAAGGAACCATTCAAGGGGATTTTCATATCCATCTCCAATGTGTCAGTGGAGGAAATTCCTACTCCTATTGATGAAGGAGATTCTATTGTGGTTATGGATGAGTCAGAACACACCATACTATATTCATCCACCACATTTTAGGTCACAAATAATTTGACCAATCCTGGACTTGTTGAGTCTATAGCACATAATATTACATTTATACCTATCATTGAGTTAAGAAAAGATCTAGGTTTCCCTCCTATAAAGTCACTACCTATCATTACCATTCTTTATTTTTTACCCAAACATGTGGGACAAGTAGAACATCCTAGACAAGTTAATGAGGTATCCATGACTTGTTCAAATTCCATTTCACCTTCCCATGAGTTTGTGGCAAGGATCAATGTTGTGTCAGAGAACCAGGACTCTCCAAGTCAATCTACACAACTTGTGGCTCCATAAAAAAATTTCCCTACATGAAAACTACCACCACCACCGAATCTAATTACATTTACCCACCTTACATAACATCTTTAGAAAAACAATAATAGGTGTATCCACTACATGAAAATGGGATTAATCAAGCTATCACTGTTGAACATTCCAAGGTAGAACAAGAGTATGAGCTAAATCAAATACAAAAGCATGTGAACATACTAATTAGGAAAGATCACCATGGAACATCCACATATCCTAAGATGTTAATGATTATTGACCCACATCTACTTAATTATCTTCTGGCACCTGCACCCAATCCACCTCCACCAACTAGTATTTGACGTCCAACTTTGTCAAAAATAATTCAATCATCACACCCATTAGTATTACAACACATCTTGGATTAGCTAGCCAAATTTGAGACACAAATGGATCACCAAAATGATGCTTTGCAAAAAATCATGCATCAACTCACAAACATTTAGCTACAGTAGCAAACCATATCCAAGGCCAAACTATCTCCTCTACAAAAACAAAATGAACTCCAATAAAATAATGTGCAAAATTGACAACACCATCCACCTCACACTTGTACGCCATTATATGAGCCTTTGGCATCGCTCATAAACCTATTATGTGAGGCAAAGGCTATTTCCCTACCTAAGATCCACCCCCTCAACCCTGATCATCCAAAATCTAAGGGGCATAGACAGGATTTATACTATTTATATCATTGACAAAATGGTCATGATATTCAGGTCTGCTATGCATTCAAAAAAATAGTACAAGATATGCTCAAGAAAAATCTTCAAACAGATAATCCTCTCACAACCAAGGATCAACAACTAGGCTTAGTTAATGGTCTGTTACCTACACTGGCACAAAAAGTAGAGCAATATATAAAGGTGACTAATATACACATAGCCCTGCAACCTCACAAAATTTATCCATTGTGTCCATCTTGTTCAAGATGCCAACCTCGTATCTGGACTCCGTTATCTAAGCCCATGTCAACCATTTTTCAAAAATTATAGGAGGAAAAGGTAATTGTGTTACCTAACATACATCCTCTTGATCCCAATAGGCCCAAGCCTAAGGATTATAGGAAGGATCACTTTTGCCTTCATCATTGAATAGAATACCATGACATTAACAATTTCTATGCATTAATAAATATGATCCAAGATCTTATCGATAGGGAGACCTTCCCCCTAGATGACTCTCCCACCACACCACCCCCTTTGTGATATCAAGAGCAACTGCAACCTGTTAAACCCAACAATATGAATTGCCATTGCATAAAACTTTCAATACCCTCCATAGCCCTATTTTAAAGAATTTATGAGGCACACGCAATCCTATTACTGGAAGTAAAACCTTACAGGCCTAAAATTGGGTCTCAAAATGGAAACCTCTATTGTTTTTACCACAGACAGAATGGACATGACATCCATACCTACTATTCATTCAATAATCTCATGCAAGACATGATTGAACGAAATGAGCTCCACACGGATGGTTCACTTACCTCATCCCATCAAGACATTGGCATTGCATAAAATTCATTGCCACAATAGGGGGGTCAATTTTTATTGCTCCTCCCAACTAAGACAATCACATCGCATCAACCATAATACATATTAGTGGTTCTCTAAGTACCACACCTTCCCAACCATCCACATTGCAACTAGTGAAGCAAGTAGGGGATTTTAAAGGTATCACACCTTCCTCATAGTCATTGATCACCACACACTTTGGGGGTGTTGAAGGTATCACACCTTTCATTTAAAATAATCAAAATCAAAATTACAAAAAAAAAACAAAATTTTTAAAATTATCAAACAAATCAGAAAACATAAAAACACACAATAATACAACACATCAAAATATAAAAACATTTTCATCATGCATTTTATTGCAGTAATTTATTAGTTGCATTAGGCACATGCATCCATTGCACTTGTATTAGGACAAGTTGTGTTTACATTCTTATGAATGACACCATGTTTGTATGTCATTCATGAATCTCAAATCAAAATTATCCATCATCATCATTCACAATTTTCTTTATGAGATTTTTCTTACTAAGAGGTCCTCATAAGATAGGTTAGATACTAGATAAACATTAGAAATGATGTTTAGATAGCCATTGGCTATTTTATGCACACATTTTAGTTTACAAAAGATTGTAGGAAAAACCCTTACATCCCATATATCATTACCATCCACATTCTCCTTTGTGAGTAATTGTGTTTTTCAACACAATTAAGAAGTTGTTATAGGGTGTTCACTACGGTTTTCGGTCATTCATCCATCCCTAGTTATATTTTCAAATTTTGTAGAAAGCAATATTGGCTTTAGAAGGTAAGGTCCTACTTTACTAGTACCTTGCATATCTCAAAATCTCGATATATTTTTACATATTAAGATCCAATTTTGAACAAGGAAATATGACACTACAAAGTAGTCGTTGTCACCTTAACCAAAAAAATTTCCTTGCTTATCCTATTATTTGTATGGTCTAGGATTCTGAGAATTGAAAAATGACAAGCTCCCCCCTACCCAAGCAATCCCCTTGCTCTTCCACAAAATGATCAAATTTCCAAAAAAAACATTGGTTTTCACCACTAATTAAATTCCTTACTCCAAAAAAAAAGGTTTTCACAACTAAAATAAGCAAGTATCCCAAAGTAATCAAAATAAAATAAGGGGGTAATGAGATTGAATCCCTAGAATCCTTGTATTCACAAGTTATGGGGAAATATCCATTATAGCAATGGGTTGAATGAAACCCACCTGGTAATGGAGTAGCCTTACACATGGCGATATGTCTGTCATATTAGCAACCTTTTGTACAAAATAATATGAGCTTATGGTTGAGCTAGATTTTGATGGCTTGTATTTCCTAGTAGTCTAGTCTAACTACATCCAAACTCAGGATAAGATGACCATAGGGTGATCCTTATTACAACAATGGGTTGCATGAAACTCACTTGTAAATAATGTTGTCTTATGCCTCATCTAATATATTCACTTTGCATACACAGGGATATTAAATATCTAGGTCTTCTTAATAGACTTATATCTTTCAAGAGTCTTGTATAACCAATATACAAATTTTGATCAATCAACTAGGATGTTTGAGTCCCATGGAAAACCTCAAAATTCCCTCATAGCACCTAATTATCTCATCATAATTCATAGTTTTCTTTATGAGATTTTTCTTATTAAGAGATCCTCATAAGATAGGATAGATACCAAATGAATATCAGAAATGATATTTAGATGGCCACTAATTTTTTTATGCACACCTTTTAGTTTGCAAAAGATTATAGGGAAAACCCACACATCTCACACATTCACACACCAATGTATAACTTTTGTGATAAGGTTAAAATTTTAATTCATGACTTTTATATATTTTTTAGTGTAGACCATTAGTTTGGTAAACACAATTAGATTCATTTATTATGTTTTAATCAATTAAAACATACATTCACAATTTGCATTAGAACATCCATATAAAAATTAATGCATCTCATATACACTAGATTTGTCATAACAACAAAATAAATTCATATTCATAATCAAATAAACAAATCTACAACATGCATCTAACATTAGATATCACATCCATACATACATACATCTAGGCATACATCTATGCATTCATACTACAATGTCTAGGTATACATCCATCATCCATAATTGCATCCATAACATAAAAATAAAAATATAACATAAGCACATGATGAGTCATAAGGAATACATGATCTCATATATATAGATATTGTAGGCTACAATCATGTAGGTCCTCAGACCTTACATCCAAAAATATATCAATGTATAGATCTAGGTCATGTGGGGCTTGCTACCCAGAGTTACCTCTACCCTTTGTCATGTCTCTATGATGCTACCCTAATATACATGCCACTGATTTCTCTGGCCTAGTTGATGACCTATGATTGGGTCTCATTGATGACCTGTGACTCATTCTAGTGGATGAATATCCTAACTCTATGTGCCTGCTCCATTGGGATCCTCCTACCAAATATCGCTTAGGTAAATAATCACCAAGTATCACTATCTAATCCTCCAATCATAAAATATAAGCTTTATTAGACTAGAATCGAGCACCATGCTCACAAATAAATACCTGCAGTCTGGCCACCTCTACCTATAACTCTACCACATTAGCCTGTAACCCTACCACATCCCTTGTAGCCTAAATAACTGATCCCACCTACCCTTATGTTGTGGGAAATACTACCATCTAAGCTTGTACATAATATAACTCTATAGTCCTATCCTCTAGTTGTGCTTGTTAGGCATCACACTCTTCCATCCTCATAGTCACATATATTTGTAGAGAATCCCACTCTATAACCACCCTATCCTGCTCCACAACCACTCTATCAATATCTATCTAAGATCTATCTACCTAGGCTTTGATAATGTCCTTATCCTCATCAAATCTTCTCTCTTTCTACTTCTCTCTAACCAACCAACTCTCTAATATTGCTATGGTAGTATCCAACTTGGCTAACTACATCTAAAGAGTCTACATATGTGACCTAAGTTGATCATCCCTATCTCGAGGATCCTCATCATCACCGCCATCATACTTCAATCGTAGTGGCCTTAAGATGCTCCATCGCACTAATGGTTTAATATTTGTGTAGCACTGCATATCAAAAAACACTCTTCTCCTTCTCACATCTCCTTTTCTCCAACTACCAATAATGCAAATGATGGTAAAAATAGGAAAAATTGTTTTTATATTTTCTAAAAATTTACGATCATCCCTCCAATAAATGACCATGTTCAATGTGACCATCCTACCTAGAGATGACCCTAAATTATGTAGAATGCAACCATTTTTCCTTAGGACAACTCTAATGTCACATAAAATTTGCAAGCATCCTATAAACAACCTTCAACACCAACTAGGGGTATTATAGGCATCGCACCTCTCCCAATGAGGAGTCAAAAACTCAAACAACACAAGGCAATCAAGGTTATGCCCTTTGCATTGCATTTAATCAAACAATACATCAACTGCTAGGTTCAAAATTTTGAACCCTTTACCTTGCATTTAATCAACCAATAAATCAACTACTAGGTTTAAAAGGTTGCACCCTTTACCTCACATTTAATCACTTAACAAATCAATTGCCAAGTTCAAAAGGCTACCTCCTTTTGTCAAAGGTTGTGCCCTTTACCTCACTATCTCCAAATAAACTTCAAAAGGCTCTAGAAATGCCTAATTCCTTTGTTCAATTTTAAAAAAGTTTTAAAGGCACCTTCACCTTTGGTCATTTCATTTCAAAATGCTCCAAACATACCTAATCCCTTTGGTCAATTTCAAAAAGCTCCAAAGAAACCTACACCTTTGCTCAAATAAATCCAAACATCTTGGTCAAGTGACTCCTCACTTTCATCATTTTCATATCCTCATCAACTCATCGCTTGAGGGGGTAATCATACATCATAAAATTCACAATCAAATTCAATAGTCAAACACTTAATCATGCACATGTGTTCATCCAAGAATCATTGCCAAAGACAATCATGCCCTTGCTTGGGATGGACAACAAGCAAAGATCTCAAATAAATAAATATTTGGTAAGACTGAAGTCATTGGCGATAGACCACTAGCCTGATAAGAAAACCTACTCGCACCACGGTCAAAATTTTTGCTAAAAATTTAAAGCTTCAATGCATCAAAATAAATGATTCAAAAATACATGCTCTTTCCATGATTGGGGCATCTAATGTTGATCAGATCAATGAACACCATCAACCCTCAACTTGATTTTAGGTCATCTATTTTTGCTCTGTGTTGTGCTCTCACACAATGCATCCCAAAAAGGGGTATCTATAGACACCTAAAATGTGTTATATTGAGGATACTACCTATATGGACACCTTTTAAGGCCATATAATCCAAATTGGATAGCCTCAAGGATTAACCGTGATTTTTACCACTCTAATAAGGAGGATTTTCCCTTTACAACCTATACCATCCCACCAAGGGATGGTATCTAGAGGTTGTCTTACCCCAAGATGGTCGACAGTCACAGACATCTCACCTTGAGATGGTCATGCCTAAAATAATTTTAAATCTAGCACCACAGGTGAAATAGTTTCATCAGTAAGCTGAGCCTAACAACATTTGCAGTCAGTTACGAGAATCTTCTACAATGGTTATTTTCCTTTCTTGATCCTAACCATTTATTGCCTTCTCCTAAAAGCCTTGGAATATCATTGGGAATTCTATATAATGGCACCTAGATATCATTAAACAATCTAGCAATTTGATATAATGAAGTGTTGTCAGATTGAATACCAAAGAGATCTCACTCTCATAAGCAACGAAGTGCTACCAAAATCCAATCATGGAACTTCAAAGCATGACAATGAACTAATTCAAAGGTTAAAGATAGAATTTACACTCCTTGCACCATACAAAGCTCTTACTTCATGTCAAATATATTGGACATTTTGAGTAGATGAGTTGTCATTGATGTCAAGAGTGAGTGGTCATTGATGTCGAAAGTCAGTTTCAGTGAGTAGTGCAAGGAGAAGCAGTTCCACAATCAGTGCAGAAAGGAGAGTTCGCTTCCAGTTGGTCAAGACCTGGTTCCAGGTAGTCAGATGTGGTCCAAAGTGCAAAGAAGAGGCCCAAGAAAATAATATTATAATATTTATTTATAATATTATACAAGGAAGTTTAAATTAATTATAAATTAATTAATATAATTTTATTATAAATTAATTTATTAATTAATTTACTTAACTTATAAGTTATTTAAATTAATTATTAATTAATTTTAATGTTAATTTATGGTTATTTTAAATAACCCTAAGGTGGGTTATTAAAGTCAAAATTTGAATTTTGAATTCGACCATTGAGTGTCGACGTGGGAGTCAAATGTCAAAGCATGTATAAAAAGGGACTCCTCCACCTTAGCCCAAGAATGTATGCCTTCGAATTAATCTCGGTGTTATGCAAAAATGTGCGAATCATTCTATGATATCAAGAGGGTTTCATTGGTTTTTAAAAGTGCCAAGAGGTAGGTAGAGGAATTTCACCCACCGAGGAAGGTGCCTTGGTCACCAAGCGTAGGTAGCACAGTTGGCAACCATGGTGAAAGCAAAGCACTAGGGGTAGTGAGTGGCGGAGGTTCGAATCCTTGGGAGTGTCTTTTTGGAAGAGTCAACAAAGGATGAAGGTGGTAAAAGGAAGGAGGCTTCCCTTCCTTCTCATGGGTGCCTATAGCCCACATGGTGGGCACAAAAGCACCAAAGTGCTTGGCACTTAGGAGAGACAGTGGTTCGAAACCCATCAAACCCCTTTTGGGGTAAAAGATAAGGTATGCATTTGTTTTGGTGTTGTTATTATTTTGGAGGTTGAATTAAAATTTTTAATCCCTAAAGTTTAATTTTTACCTAATTTATTTAATTTATAAGTTTTTAAGGGGAGTTATAAGGTTTAGGCAAATATTATTTTGAAAGGTTAATTTTTGGAGATTGATTAATTAAAGTTGGAGATTATAAGGAGCAATTGAGTAATTATTTTTTATGTGTGATTTGATGATTGCTAATTTCAAAGGAGTAATAAGGTGTATTTGAGTTTGATTATTTTTGTAATTGAGAAATATTTTTGAGAGAGTGTTAGTGTGATATTTTGTCATCTAACCATTGAAATTGGCAAAGAAGAAAATTGTGATTAAGATAGGTTTTGAAGGGCACTTCTACATCAAACAAAAAGGTATGGGCACATCTTCCTAGTGAGTGATTGTTGAATGTTGTGAATGCTAAGTTGGAGTGAAAAGGATTGTTTGATAAGCATTGTTGTTGAAGTGATTGGTTGAGTGAAGAACTTGAACTAGGGTTTGCAAAGATCATGAGTATCATTGTTATGTGAGGATTGTTTGATAAGCATTATTGGAAATAATTGAGTGAGTGTTCATAAGTTTGGACTAGGGTTTGTGAGCAAGGATTATTTCATTGAGTGATTGGTTGAGTAGAGTTGGTTGAGCCTAGTCAAGTGGATGTGTTGAAGTGATAGTTCAAGTTATGTGAAACAAATTATTCTATATTCTAAATTGATTTGAGAAAGAGGTTGAGTGTTTGTGAATGTGAAACATATTGAGTCTCTAACAATTCTCTATATGTTTCTATGGTAAAAATAAATATTGAAAGTGATTGAGCATTGTGGTATGAAGCATATTGAGTCTCTAACAATTCTCTATATGTTTCTATGAGATTGAACAAGTTCTAGTGAGGACTTGTTGAGAAGATTTGAGGTAAGTCTTTGAGAAGACTTGTGGACAGATTTGTGTGAGCTTTTGTGGAAGCTTACAATACATATTTGAGGATAGAGATTGAGGATAAATTTGAGGACAAATTTGAGGATAGATTTGAGGATAGAGTTTGGTGCAGATTTGAGGATAGGTTTGTGCCAGACCAGAGATAGAGATTGAGTAGATTTGTACTAGATCAAAGGACTATGTTTAGTGCAGATTTGAGATAGAGCTTTGGAGGTGATAGAGTATAGAGGATGATAGTCTCTAGTGGATAGAGATCCATTAGCTAGGGTAGTGAGGATAGGTCTTCTGAGTGAGGACAAGAGTATTCAGTGGATAGAGATCCATTAGCCAGTGTAGTGGAGGTAGTAGTTCTTCTAGAAGATCACCAGCTAGAGCAGAGGAGAAAGGAGTTCTCTTGTGGATAGAGATCCATAAACTTGATTAGGGGATTGGTGTCTCCTTTGGACAGAGGTCCATAAACATTGTAATAGGGAAAGGATTCCCAAGAGAATTTATTTGAGAAAAGTTTATAAGGAATATTTTCTCCGTGGAGTAGCCCACATTGGGTGAACCATGTTAAATCATGTCTCTCATGTGTGTGATGCTTTGTGTGATGTTTACTACTTTAATATTGTTGATGTTATCATATGGATTGAAAAGCAAAAAGTTTTATCTTATATTGTTCACCCCCTCTCAGTATAAGCACATGTTCTTCAATTGGTATCAGAGTGGGTCTCTCCATGAAAAGACTAACAACTTGGAGGAGGATCCATCAGAAACACACATGACTTCAAAAAATGAAGAAGAGACCATGTTTGATATAAAAGAGGAATTCTTTATTGCTCTCAAAAATTTGGAAAGAATTAGAGAGAAGAACTCAAGCTTGAAGGAACAAATTCAAGAGGATGAAGAAGCAAGGATGGAACTTCTACAAAGTCTCACAGAACTCAAGATAAAGGTAGAAGAGGGAAAGAAAATTGAGCAGGATATGATGGATCTATTAAGAGCAAGAGAAACAGAATGTGAAATATTGGAAGAAGAAATTGTTTATCTAAGGAATGAAGTTGAAAGGACCAAGGTACTACAAGATATAGAGTATGGGAAACAGAAAGAGGAGTCAAGTCTTCAAGAAGCAGAAACTTCAAACAAAGATAGGCAAGTAAAGGATACTTCAAAAGGAAAAGACATCAGAAAGGAAGAAAGCAAAGAAGAACCTTGGATGAGAGTTAATCACAAAGGGAGAAGCACTCAACCACAATCTCAAAGGCATCCAAATAGGTTACATAATTTCTTCCATGGTCATTGTTTTTCTTGTAACAAATATGGTCATAGAGTTGTACATTGTATTGGTCATGCAAGAAACAATGTCAATAGAAATTTCAATTCTTTTGCACCTCTTATGGATAATGATATTATATGTTACAAATGCAATAATTTTGGGCACAAGGCTAGATGGTGTAAAATGATACTTCCTGAGTCTAGTAAAAGAAAAACAATTTCAACAACTAGGAAAGAGGAAAGGGGGAATGTAAAGGCTAGATCAATGTTAGTTCAAACAACCCTTCATGCTCAGGATAAAGAAGAACAATGGTATCTTGATAGTGGTTGCTCTAGACACATGACAGGAGACAAAGATAAATTCATTGTACTAAAAGAAACCAATAGAGGATCAGTAAGTTTTGGTGATAATGGATCAGAAAAGATTGGTGGAAGAGGAACTCTGAGTTTAGATAATGGGAAAACAAGAACAAAAAATGTGTTGTATGTCAAAGGGTTAAAACATAATCTGCTAAGTGTAAGTCAACTTTGTGATCAAGGTCATATGGTTACATTTCACCCAGATAGGTGTGAGATAAGAAAATCAAAAACTGGAAAGGTCATTGCAAATGCAAGAAGAACTCCAAACAATATTTACATGCTTAATGAGATCAAAGGGGAAAAGTGCTTTCTATCACAAGAAGATGAGAGTTGGTTGTGGCATAGAATATTGGGTCACTTGAATTTTGACAACATAGTCAACATAAGCAATAAGAAAGTTGTCAGAGATTTACCCAAGCTAAAAAGGCCACAAAACACAATTTGTGCACCTTGTCAACATGGAAAGCAAACTAGAACAAGCTTTAAGTCAAAGGGATATATGTCATCTAAGCCATTAAGTCTAATACATACTGATCTATGTGGTCCTACCAGAACATAGAGTATTCAGGGTGAGAGTTACTTCATATTGTTTATAGATGATTACTCCATAATGGTTTGGGTAGCTTTCCTGAAAGATAAGTTAGAAGCATTTGAAAAATTCAAAGCATTTAAAGAACTGGTTGAAAATGAAACTGGCAAGAGGATTAAGTGTTTGAGATCTGATAGAGGAGGAGAATTTACCTCAAATGAATTTGTAGATTTTTGTGAACAACATGGAATCAAGAGAGAATACTCAGCTGCAAGAACTCCTCAACAAAATGGAGTAGTTGAAAGGAAAAATAGAACCATTGAGAATATGGCTAGAGCTATGTTAAATGAGTCCAAAATTTTAGATGGATTTTGGAGGGAAGTAGTCAACACAATAGTATATATAATCACTAGGGCTCAAATGAGGGTAAACCATCACAAGACTCCATATGAGCTTTGGAAAGGAAGACCGACCACTATAAAACACTTCAAGGTTTTTGGAAGCAAGTGCTACATAAGATGAGAAGAGAAAAACTTAGGCAAGTTTGATCCAAGATGTGATGAGGGAATTTTTCTTGGTTATTCCACTAAGAGTAAAGCTTATAGATGCTTCAACAAGAGAACACACACTATTGTAGAAAGTATAAATGTAACAATTGATGAGAAGATAGATTCAAGAGAACCAGTTCAACAAATTGTGTATCAGGAAGATGGAAGTTGTCAAGAAGAGTTTTCATGAGGAATCAGATGAAGAAGAAGAAGAAACACAAAGACTTCTTCCTAAAACTCCATCCAGGTATGTACAGAAGCATCATCCAAAAGATCTAATCATTGGGAATCCATATGAAAGATAGACAAGGAGAAGGATAATAACACCATCTCAACAAGCAAATTTTTCTTTGCTATCTAAGATTGAGCCAAAGGACTTCAATCAGGCAAGTGAAGATGAGTTCTGGATTAAGGCAATGGATGAGGAATTAGATCAGATAGAGAAAAGCAAGACTTGGGAACTTGTTCCATGACCAAAGGACAAAAATGTGATCGACACAAAATGGGTATTCAGAAACAAGTTAAATGAATATGGATAGGTAGTCAGAAATAAAGCAAGGTTAGTATGCAAAGGTTATGCACAGGTAGAGGGAATTGACTTTGATGAGACATTTTCTCCAGTTGCATGACTTGAAGCCATAAGAATGTTCTTAGCCTTCTCAAGTTTTAAAAACTTCAAGGTATATCAGATGGATGTTAAGTCAGCATTTCTAAATGGTGTTCTAGAAGAAGAAGTCTATATTGAACAGCCAGAGGGATTCATATTAACAGATAAACCAGATCATGTATGCAGATTGAAAAAGGCATTGTATGGTCTAAAGCAGGCTCCTAGAGCATGGTACTCAAGATTGGATAAGTATCTTCAGGAACAGGGATTCAGAAAAGGAATAGCGGACAACAACTTATACATCAAAAATGAAGGGAATAATCTACTAATTGTGGTTGTTTATGTTGATGACATCATTTTTGGGGGAAACAATGATAAGATGTGTAAAGAATTTGCAAAGAACATGCAGAATGAATTTGAGATGTCTATGCTTGGTGAGTTGTCCTTCTTTCTTGGACTTCAGATTTCACAATCGGAGAAAGGAGTATTTCTTTCACAAACCAAGTATATAAAAGAGATGCTAAAGAAATTCAGGTTAGAAGATTGCAAACCAGTAAGTACCCCCATGGTTACAGGATGCAAGTTAAGTAAGGATGATGAATCTCCAGAGGTAGATCAGAGATTATACAGATCTATGATTGGCAGCTTGTTGTATGTTACAGCTACAAGACCAGACATAGTGCAGTCAGTGGGATTAGTGGCAAGATTTCAAGACAGCACCTAAGGAAACACATGTGGCAATAATAAAGAGAATTCTCAGGTATCTAAAAGGGACTATGGATTTTGGGCTCTGGTATCCCAAAAGTGATAGTTTCACACTCACAGCGTATACAGATGCAGATTGGGCTGGCAACATTGATGATAAAAAAAGCACAAGTGGAGGAGCATTCTTTCTTGGAGAATGTTTAGTCTCTTGGCTGAGTAAGAAGTAGGCTTCAGTATCCTTATCTACAGTAGAAGCAGAATATATTGTAGTAGTAGCCAGTTGTACACAGGTATTATGGATGAAGTGAACTCTAGAAGACTTCAAGATAAAACATGATCATCCTATTCCCATATTATGTGATAATACAAGTGCTATAAGTATCTCAAAGAATCTAGTGATGCACTCCAGGACAAAGCACATTTCGATCAAGTATCATTTTTTGAGAGAACAGGTGATAGATAAACAAGTCAGATTGGAATATGTTACTACAAAGGAGCAGATAGCAGACATCTTCACTAAGCCACTTAAACATCTTCACTAAGCCACTTTCTAAGGAGACCTTTGAGTATCTTCGAGGAAAACTGGGAGTAATACTCCCACCCTAGAATTAACCACCTCAAGAGGAGGTGGGGGAGGGGCTAAGCTAAGAGACTCATTCTTAGCCCCGAGCCCCAAAGGTGACCCTTTGCCATTGATGTCAAAGGGGGAGAGATTTGAGTAAGGGGGAGAGATTTGATTTAAGAAGAGAGCATTGAGTTAGGGGGAGCAGTTTCCCAAGGGGAGCAGAATAGAAAAAGGTTAAGGAAATTTGAAAAGATAATTGGGTTGCCATCAATGACAAAGGGGGATATTGTTGGACATTTTGAGTAGATGAGTTGTCATTGATGTCAAGAGTGAATGGTCATTGATGTTAAAAGTCAATTTCAGTGAGCAGTGCAAGGAGAAGAAGTTCCAAAATCAGTGCAAAAGGAGAGTCCGCTTCCAATTGGTCAAGACCCAGTTCTAGGTAGTTAGATGTGGTCCAAAGTGCAAAGAAGAAGCCCAAGAAAATAATATTATAATATTTCTTTATAATATTATAAGGGAAATTTAAATTAATTATAAATTAATTAATATAATTTTATTATAAATTAATTTATTAATTAATTTAATTAACTTCAAAGTTATTTAAATTAATTATAAATTAATTTTAATATTAATTATAATATTAATTTATATTAATTTAAATAACCCCAAGGTGGGTTATTAAAGTCAAAATTTTGAATTTTGAATTCGACCATTGAGCACTGATGTGAGAGTCAAATATTAAAGAGTGTATAAAAAGGGACTCCACCTTATCCCAATGAATGTATGCTTTCAAATTAATCTTGGTGTTATGTGAAAACATGTGAATCATTCTATGATATCAAGAGGGTTTCATTGGTTTTTAAAATGCGCCAAGAGGTAGGTAGAAAAATTTCATCCACTAAGGAAGGTGCCTTGGTCACCAAGTATAGGTAGCACAATTGGTAACCATGGTAAAATCAAAGCGCTAGTGGCAGCAAGTGGCAGAGGTTCAAATCTATGAGAGTATGCTTTTTGGTAGAGTCGACGATGGACGAAGGTGATAAAAGGAAGGAGGCTTCCCTTCCTTTGTGTGGGTGCCTATAGCCCACGTGGTGGGCATAAAAGCACCAAAGCACTTGGTGCTTGGGAGACGTATGATTTCAAACTCCATCGAACCCCTTTTGGGGTAAAAGATAAGGTATGTCATTTGTTTTGGTATTAAATTTTTTGGAGGTTGAATTAAATATTTTTAAGGTTATAAAGTTTAATTTTTGCCTAATTTATTTAATTTATAAGGTTTTAAGGGGAGTTATAAAGGGTAGGCAAATATTATTTTGAAAGGTTAATTTTTGGAGTTTGATTAATTAAAGTTGGAGATTATAAGGGGCAATTGAGTAATTATTTTTATGTGTGATTTGATGATTGCTAATTTCAAAGGAGTAATAAGGTGTATTTGAGTTTGATTATTTTTGTAATTGAGGAATATTTTTGAGAGAGTGTTAGTGTGATATTTTGTCATCTAACCATTGAAATTGGCAAAGAAGAAAATTGTGATTGAGATAGGTTTTGAAGGGCACTTCTACATCAAACAAAAAGGTATGGGCACATCTTCCTAGTGAGTGATTGTTGAATTTTGTGAATGCTAAGTTGGAGTGAAAAGGATTGTTTGATAAGCATTGTTGTTGAAGTGATTGGTTGAGTGAAGAACTTGAACTAGGGTTTGCAAAGATCATGAGTATCATTGTTATGTGAGATTGTTTGATAAGCATTGTTGGAAATAATTGAGTGAGTGTTCATAAGTTTGGACTAGGGTTTGTGAGCAAGGATTATTTCATTGAGTGATTGGTTGAGTAGAGTTGGTTGAGCCTAGTCAAGTGGATGTGTTGAAGTGATAGTTCAAGTTCTGTGAAATAAATTGTTCTATATTCTAAATTGATTTGAGAAAGAGGTTGAGTGTTTGTGAATGTGAAACATATTGAGTCTCTAACAATTCTCTATATGTTTCTATGGTAAAAAGAGAGATTGAAAGTGATTGAGCATTGTGGTGTGAAGCATATTGAGTCTCTAACAATTCTCTATATGTTTCTATGAGATTGGACAAGTTCTAGTGAGGACTTGTTGAGAAGATTTGAGGTAAGTCTTTGAGAAGACTTGTGGATAGATTGGTGTGAGATTTTGTGGAAGCTTACAATACAGATTTGAGGATAGAGTTTGAGGATAGAGATTGAGGATAGATTTGAGGACAGATTTTGGTGTATATTTGAGGATAGGTTTGTGCCAGACCAGAGACAGAGATTGAGCAGATTTGTACTAGACCGAAGGATTGTGTTTAGTGCAGATTTGAGACAGAGCTTTGGAGGTGGTAGAGTATAGAGGATGATAGTCTCCAGTGGATAGAGATCCATTAGCCAGGGTAGTGAGGATAGGTCTTATGAGTGGGGATAGGAGTCTTCAGTGGATAGAGATCCATCAGCTAGTGCAGTGGAGGTAGCAGTTCTTCTAGAAGATCACCAGCCAGAGCAGAGGAGAAAGGAGTTCTCCTATGGATAGAGATCCATGAACTTGATTAGGGGATTGGTGTCTCCTTTGGATAGAGGTCCATAAACATTGTAATAGGGAAAGGATTCCCAAGAGAATTTATTTGAGAAAATTTTATAAGGAATATTTTCTCCGTGGAGTAGCCCACATTGGGTGAACCACGTTAAATCATGTCTCTCATGTGTGTGATGCTTTGTGTGATGTTTACTACTTTAATATTGTTGATGTTATCATTTGGATTGAAAAGCAAAAATTTTATCTTATACTGTTCACCCCCCCTCTCAGTATAAGCACATGTTCTTCAAAATCCCACCATTAATTCATGGGTGCACTCTTGAACTTCAATTTTGTAGATCAAATCTCGGAGTTGCTTCATATCAGTTACAAGGAATTAATCCATAGTTTAGTGGTTATCTCTCCCCAAGATGGCTCACAAGTGCCAACATCCTACTTTGGCATGGCCACCAAGATATACCAATCTGCACAAGGATGGTCTCCCGACAATATCAATTTTCCTTTTTTTCTTGCATTCGGTAGATTTAGCAGTATTTAAATTCTTAGCTAGCATAGTTAAATTTTATTTTTATGCATCTATTTACTGTATTTCAGATTTTTTCATCATTTTCCTTGTCATGGATATGGGTCTTATCTTGAAAGGCTCTTCAAATTCTATTAATATCCTTTGAGCTTCTTTGTGTGCATATTGCAGGTCTTTGCAAGAGAACTACAACATAAAGATTCATCCATCACCTTCCTACATTACGAAGGTCACAAGAAACTCCTCTCCAAATTAGTTTGTGGGATTGAAGAAGATCTTGTATATTGCAACTGTAAATCATTGTATCAAGAAGGGTAGCACATGCCTAAGAGGGATTTTATTGTAATATCATGATAAAGAATGGATATCATTGTTAATAAAAGGACACCATCATTCACATTATATATTTTGTTCTTGATATTTTTTATTTCTTTGTTATTGCTATATTTCATGTTTATGTGCTTGAATTTGAATTATTATTGTTTACATGTTAATAATAATTCAATATTGAAGTATTGTTGCAGATATTAAATATTTGTGTGGAATCATAATATATTCAATAGGATTTTTCATACATTACAAGGAAAACACCATAAGGTGCTAACTTTTGATTTCAATTCATCATGTTGTTCTATGTTGTTCTACAAATGATTGTTAGATTGCCTAGCATTTTATTGAGAAACTTAATATTTTGTGAGGTAAGGGGTCCTTTTTTATTTCCAATTCTATTATTTTCACCTACTATTTGGTTTCCAGTATGTCTTGTTAATTTTCCTTTAATTCACTATTGTTCTCACCATGTCTACCATTTCCTTAATGTGAAGTTATTATATCCATGATTATCATAAGAGGCGGTGTTATTACTACTCTATTATGAAGTAGATAAAGTAAACAATTGAGACTAAAAGGAAATTGTTGAAGGGGTAATTTATTCTAAGAACTTTGTGATGTGTGGAGAATTAGTTTATGTATAAGTACTAGTTAAGTATTTTAAATGGTTTCAATAGTGGAAGTGTATCCCTATATTTGAGGATTTTTGGTAACTTAGGCAACATAAGCCATAAATTGGGTAGGGGTAGTTTTTTTTTTATGAGGGCATTTGAAAGGTGCCATAATGCATTAGTACATAAGCTGGAGAAAAGGATCCAAAATCCTCAAAAAACAAAAACGCATCCTTGAATATCTAAAAACATAAATAAAAATATGGACAAACAAAGAAGAAACCAGGAAAAGACCAGATAAGGCAAAAACGTAAGACCTCAGAATAGTAGCTAGTTAGGCAATTATAGATTTAGTGATTTCATCCTTCTTGATATCCTTAATAGCATCCTTAGGGATATCCTTGAATACATCCTTTGCTATTTTGATGACATCATCATCCTTGACCTCTGTTTTGGCTTCAATAGCAATCTTGGTAGGAGTTTCCTCTATAAAATTGTCACAAAAAAACAAGAGATTCAGAGCATTCCTATGCTCTTTCATTTGGGTAATTGCCCCCATAATAGTATCCATGGAATTCTCTAGATGAATAATCCTGCTGGAGGTGGTCTTGATTACATATTCTTGGACAATCTTCTATGCAGGATCGTATGGTTCATCCTCAGATGCAGCCTTTGTCTTTCTTTGGTTCTGGACTTCCTTGTTCTTAAGGCATTGTGAACTCCTTGTTGGAGTAGCCTCAACCTTGACCTTATTTTTTGTTAGAAACTCAGCATCCTGGTGGCCTTCATCCACCTTCCTTTTGGAACCTCGAACCTTAGAAATATGAGTGGAGGAAGCATCCTCCTCTGTGTTCAGCTTGTTGGTCCTGAGGAAGCACATTTTCCTAAGGAAATTTATCCAGAAGATAAGCATAGAGTACTTTGAAAATACCCTGGTGAGAGAGCCAAGATTCCTCCTTTTTTGAGTGAGTTGCAGTGATGGAGTAATCCATCGACAAGTAAAAAAATTCAAGAATTTTCAACTGCTTGACCTCCCTGAAGTGGTTTACAAACACTATATGGAAGCTTCTGAGTTAGGAACCAGGATCATCCATAGTGATATATTTCATTATAGGCTTCATCACATATTTCCAACGAGTGGGTAATTCATCACACATCATCCCTAACTTGATGATCCTCCTTATGGACGACTTCGGCTCAAATTGGTTAAGTTCAATTTCCCAGTTGTTCTTGTCCTTGTGCATTGTTCTTCCCACTGGTGGTTGCCCTATAACCTCAACAATGATATTAACATCCACCTATAAGTTGATGCCATGTATGATGATGATGCTATTTTTCCAAGTGGACATGAAAACTAGGTTGATATCCCAATCTAAGCTTGATAATATCTTAAGGAATGACATGAATCCTCTTGTAGTTAGGATAGCTTCTACCACTAGTTCAATTGTGAGTGAATATGTCTCCACCAAGCACATGTTGATAGGGAGTCGATGCATAGAAGCATGGATAATAGAATGCTCACTGGGTCTAGTTAAATAAATAGTCAAGATGCATTAACCATCTGCATGGAGTATTTTGTAAATATTTTGATAGGTTTAGAAATTTATAGAAGTCTCCATTCCTTCTCCTCGTGAATTTACAAGTCCTAGGAAAAAGCAAATCCACCAAATCATGGAGAACATAGAATCGTTACTTAGGTGACTTATGGTCCCAATGGTGACTATTATCTATGGAAATGGAAAGTATTATCACACCTTGCAAATCTTGGCCTATCAGGTTATGAACCTTAACCCCCTAATTGAACTTGTAGAGGACAACGAAAGTTGAGGGCTTTGGGAAATGATAAGAAGTGGGAGAGGACAAGAACTTGGAAAGGAAAAAACAAGGATGAGTGAAGAGGAATGGTGGTAGGTGAGGATGGAAAGGGGCACATGGATTAGAAGCATTCTGTGAGTATATATCGGGAAGGAACACTCTAGGTGGAGAGCAAAAAAATGGTATAATTCAAACCATTGGGAAAAAAACCATAGGCGGTGATAGGGATAAATGGCATGGGGTATAAGAAACACAGTAGAATAAAGTGCCAAAAAAGCTATTCCATGCCAAGTATCTAGAATAATGAGTGCCTTGAAAAGATAAATGTCATTATGTATATGATAGGTTTGCTAAAGGCGATCTTTATATGATACAAAACATATAACATTTTAGGATCTAGAGAACACCACCTTTTTGTTTCTATGAATCTAAAATAATGATAGTTATGCATTTTGAAAATTATGAAATTTTTCCAACCTTGCAATTTCATCAAGTTTGCGTGAAAGGGTGTCAGTCCATGTCATCAGCCCTAGGGTAGAGACTCCAATGTTTGCCAACTTATCAGCAACACTATAAGCTTCCTTGAAGACGTGTTGGATAATGATTTCATGTTGGAAGAGGATTAGGCTTTGAGCCTCTTCAATTAGACTTTTAACCTTCCAAGCCAAAGTTTTGGAGTTTTTTAAATAATTGACAATATTCAAAGAATCCCCTTCTATGATAACTCTCCCTAGAAATTGCTTAATTAACTGAAGACCCCTCCATAAGGCCTTAACTTCAGCTATATCATTTTATTGTTCTCCCAATGGTTCAGTGAAAGAAAATATGGAATTTCCATTATGGTCCCTTAAAATTTCCCCTACCCCGACTCTACCTAGATTTCTTTTTGCTGCTCCATCAAAATTAAACTTAACCCAGTCTTGGGGAGGAGGTATCCATCTAATGTTATCTCTAGAGATATGAATATTACTTGGGTTAGGATTCTCTAGAGAAACATGTAAGGATTGAATTACGGAAGCTTCAAACCTAGGAATGGGATGAGGATCAATAGGATCTGAGAGATAATTTTCCTTAGCAAAAAGGATAATTCTATTGGTTATGAAATCTAGATCCTTGGTCTATATGGAAAAAACACGTCTATTCCTCTCTAGCCAAATCTGCCAAAGAAAATTATGAAGGTAAAATTTCAAATTCCTTTGAGACAGTGATTGCTAAAAGGATTGGGCCATTGAGAGAATAAGTCAACTATGGACAGAGGTTTGGACCAACTAATTTGAAACTTTTAAAAAAGCTTATTCAGCATGGAGCTGGAAAAAGGACAAAGAAGGGAAATATGGCTTATAGACTCCCAGCATAAGAAACACCTATTAGGGAGAGGAATTCCATGCTTAATAAGATTTTTTATAGTGAGGATACTATCTTGAATAGCCAACCAATAAAAGAATGATACCTTTGAAGTCAGGTGCTTAATTTGCACTAGTCTAAAAGGAACGAGGACTTCTTCAAGGGCTAGGATAAGTTGATATGTTGATTTAACAATAAATTCCCCTATGTCAAAAGGTTCCCATATTGGTTAATCACTGGAAATCCTTGATGGTAAAGTGAAAGCAGATAGTAGGGCTTCCAAGGAAGTGATTTTTGTTGATAAGTTGACACATTGAATCCATTTTTACTCCCTGATAAGGGGGTATATTTCTTACTCTAATGATAACATGAGTAGTTTTCTTACTCTATGTTCCACCTATTCAAAAGTTGTAGTTAAAGTAACATGGTTAGAATTCCAAACTATTAACACTAAATCATATTGTAAATCCATTATGTAATATGGTAAAGCTTGTTCCTTATTAGGACACACACTTGGTAGGATTAAACATAGAGTCATAAATCTAGTGTTATAATCATGAATGTTTTCTTAAGAATACCTTTGTGTAGCCTAAAAATTCTCGCACTCCTTTCCTCAAGGTTTATGGATCCGCACCTTATATGGGAATGGGAGAATGGATGGCCTACACTTCAGAGGAGAGGTACTTGATTTTGTACCCTCTTATGGTGATTTTTCTATGAATGGGTTGGGTTCACCAAGAAACATTTTGTGGCAGTTTTCGAGCCTAGGTTTGGGATTTGTTTTGATGTGTTTGTTTTGATCAAATCGCGCATACACCTAAATTTGGCCAATATGAAATTAATCTAACTTATATGCAATTTTAATTCAAATGCAGATAGCAAACAATAGAAAAATAGAATGCAAAATACAGTGCAGTACTAAAAAAATAGTTTTAAACTCTTACCTGTATCCGGATGTCTGATGAAGATTCTGATTTTTATATGCAGTCCAGATCATACACAATAGGTCGATATCATACACAATAGGTCTATATCATACTACAAATCTGTAGGATCGTATTACGATCTAGGAGATCGTATTATGAATAGGAACAAATAGATCCAATTTCGAAAGACAATAACAGATTCATGGATAGGGGATATAAAATAGAAAATCTAGAGATTTACTTTTTATTGCAATCTTAACTAAAATTAAATTAATACACTTAAATAACTATAATGATATGCATTGATGAATTAATGTATTGCAATACATGAAATATGCAATTATATGAAATTAGGTAAATTATAGGAATGAAAATGACTAAATTTAATGCTTTATGTGATAAAGGATATTAAATGCAATGTAGATCAACTAAATAAATAGCAGAATATGCAAACCAAAGCTTGAGGTTGCCCCCAAGCCAACTGCAGGCGAGATCATAGCCTTCTAAGCGTGATCGTATCCTGAACTCGCAAAATCGTACTATGATCACAATATCGTAACTGCAACAAAGTCCTCTAGTCTTGCAACAATGTTCTATGATCTTGCAAGCAAATAATGGAATAACCAGAGCTAGGATGCAAAATTATGTAAATTTTTCTAAAGTGCATGGAGCCAACGAAAATTTAGAAGCAGGGGGTTTGCTTAAATAAGCTAGGAGGAGCATCCATAATAGGGAGGAGGTTGAATTTGTTGCAACTCCTTCTAATCTAAGCAAGATTGAATGAATCTGATCTCCTATTTTCTGCACAATTACACAGTCGGGGTTAAAAATTGTTAAACTAAATTTGTCGTTTTCCAATTTTAATTTTTTTTTTTGTAGGGCAAGATCGTATTACGATCTGCAATATCGTACGATGATCACAAGGATCGTAATATATAAATAGTGCTACAATTTTGGAGGTCATACTATGATTTCACTTATCGTAGTACGATCTCATCAATGAAGCACAAATTCCACGATAATAAATACAAATATGATATTTTTACAATTTTTTATGTTTTCATGCAAATGGATCAAATTTAAGGTGCTACATTTTGCCCCCTCTTTGGCATATTTATGAACAATAAATACGTCAAATAAAAGTGTAGACACTTGAGTAGAAATGATTATGATTGATATGGACAAAAAGGAGTAGATGGTTTAGGATGAATAGTTCATGGGAAATTGATGTTTTAGAAGAATAATTACTAATTTACTTGACTATGATCCCCCCTCGAGTTTTTACACCAATGTTTTGTGGAAAAATCAATTTTTTTTTATATATATTGATCTTCTTTGTTTTATGTGACTTTGTATGATTTATTGGATGATTTATTACATTTGCTTATGCTAGTTGTGTTACATAATTTCTTGTAGTCATGCTTTGATTTTTGAACATTTTGATCATGTTTAACATAAAAGTAAAATGATTTTGTAAGTTTTGAGAAATATGTATTTGTGTGATGATATATTTGAGGGATTAGCAATGAACCTCGAAGGATGTTGTGTTGTTATATGACCATTGGTGGAGGTCAATGCTTGCTAGGTCATGAAGTGGATCCTGTTATGAGGAATTTTTGTATTGCTAATACCAAAATATTGTGTGCTTAAGAATAATCTTAAGGCTTTATGATGAGAAGGAAATGTTTGATGTTTTTTTGGGATAAGATGTTTGATAGATGTTGTGAAAATGTATGAAATTAAGCATGAAAAATTTGAAAGATGATTTATGCTAAGCATAGAATTCTTAAGTGTGAAATTATATGAAACAATTACTTATGAATTATACCATCATCATGAAAATCAAAATGAAATGTATGATGATATGAAATTATTTGTTCTTTTAAAATGCAAAGTTGATGCAGGAGCATCCAGTGGCAGCACAACAATCTTGCATCACCGAAAAAAAAAAAAAAACAAAAGAAACAAGAAAAATGTTCTAAGTGTGAAAAATGTTCTAAGGTTGAAAGGTGTCGAGATATTGCGACATAAAAGTTGTCGTGATATCGTGACAAACTCAGAACAACGGCGGGAACAAACTTAAGTGTCGCGATATCGTGACATAAAGGTTGTCGCGATATCATGACACCTCCGAACAAAGGCGAGAGAAAAAAATCAAGTGTCGCGATATCACGACATAAAGGTTATCGCGATATCGCGACACCTCTGAACAAATGCGAGAGAAAAAACTCAAGTGTCACGATATCATGACATAAAGGTTGTCACGATATCACGACACCTCCGAACAAAGGCGAGAGCAAAAATCAAGTGTCACGATATCACGACATAAAGGTTGTCGTGAGAACAAAAGCAAGAGCTAAATGCAGATGTCGCGATATCACGACATAAAAGATGTCGCGATATCGTGACAAAATTTGAACGCAAGAGAGAGCAAACTTAAGTGTCGCGATATCGCGACACCTGGAAAAAGAAGGTCGAAGGACGAAAAAGTGTTGTGATGTCGTGACACATTGGCAAAAGAGAACAAAAGGCAAAAAAGTGTCACGATATCATGACATGTCACGTTTTCACAACCCGGCTAGGAAAGAGAAGGCGGGTTAAAAATATGTCATGATATTGTGACATGTTACTTTTTCACGAACCATTGCAGAACGACAGTTGACAGTTCCAGAAGTCATTAAGGTAGTTCCAGGGAACCATTGCAGCGGTTATAGGGATGGTTATGAACGGCGGTTGCAGCAAGAACCTATGATTATAAAAAGAGATTATTTCGAAGGATTGCGAAGGCTGGAGAGACGAAGACTGTGGCTTCTGTTGGCATTTTTTTTGTACTGTGTAAATCTTCCATAGTTCAAAATTGTAATCTTTCCATGCTTCTGAATAAAAATTGAGTCTTTTTCTGTGTGTTAAAATTTGGCTCCCCATCATGATATTCAACCAAGTCTAAAATATTGAAAATAGGTGAAATATTCAGCTCACTTGGTAGATCTACTTCATAGGCATTTCCTGAATCTCGTTTACCTATGATCTGGCATGGTCCAAATCTCTTCATCTTCAGCTTATTGTAGGTTTTGGTAGGAAAACGTTCCTTGCGCAAATGAACCATGACTTCATCTCCTATATGGAATTCCTTGAAATGCCACTTCTGATCTGCTCTGGCTTTGTACGTAGCATTCATTTTACTGATATGTTGCTGGACCTCTTCATGTAAATTCTTCATGTGTGCTGCAAAGTCTTCAGCTTCAGCACTACGCTTTTCTCCTTTATCTATTGGCCTCAACTCAAAAGCGTTTCTCGGGATGTTCCCATGCACTATCTGGAATGGGGATTTACCAGTACTACGATTGACAGAATTATTGTAAGCAAACTCTTCCTGTGGTAAAATTAGATCCCATCCCTTGGGTTTATCTCCTACCAGACATCGTAGAAGATTACCCAAACTTCGGTCTGTCCATCAGTCTGCGGGTGGTACGTAGAACTAAATTTCAATTCTTTTTTCAGCTTCTTCCATAAAGTTTGCCAAAAATAACCCACAAATTTGGTATCTCTGTTTGAGACAATGCTTTGGGGTAGACCATGAAGTCGTACTACCTCCTTGAAAAACAAGCCTACAATATGAATAGCATCACTTGTCTTTTGGAATGGAATAAAATGGGCCATCTTTGAAAACCTGTCAACAACAACAAAAATGGCATCATTTTTGCATTGTGTCCTTGGCAGACCAAGAACAAAATCCATACTGATGTCCTCCCACGGTCTCTCTGGTACAGGCAATGGCTGGTACATTCCTGTATTCTGGCTGAATCCTTTCGCCATCTGGCACACTCTACAACCCTGCACAAATTTTGTCACATTCGACTGCAACTGCGGCCAATGGTAATTCTCACTAACGAGAGAAATGGTCTTATCTCGACCAAAATGCCCTGCTAGTCCTCCTCTATGTTTCTCTTTGATCAAATTTTCCCTCATGGAACTTCATGGAATGCACAACTAGTTCTTCCAAAATAGCATCCCATCTTGGATCATAAAATCCAACCACTTAGTGCGATCCACAGTAGTAGGAGACAAACATGCCATCCATGCCTCTGCAAAATCTGGATCTGTTGGGTATAAACTCTTGAGTTCATCAAACCCAACAACTTGCACTCTCATTTCTATCAACAAATTATGCCTTCTACTCAAGGCATCTGCAACTCTATTAGATTTACCACTTCTATGCTTCAGGACAAAGGTATAACTCTGCAAGAATTCAACCCACTTCAAATGCCGTTGGTTAAGTTTACCTTGACTATTTATATACTTGCAAAGCTTGATGGTCAGTATATAAAACAAACTCTTTGGTTAGAAAATAATGTCTCCATTTCTTAAGAGCCTGAATGATAGCATAGAATTCTTGATCGTAAATAGAGTATTTCTTTCTAGCATCATTTAATTTTTCACTAAAGTATGCAACAAGTTTACCTTCTTGGCTCAATACAGCTCCAATGGCACTGCCACTTGGCATCACAGTCAACCTGAAACACTTTATTAAAATTTGGAAGTGCCAGAATGGGTTGTTCTGTCACTTTCTTCTTCAATATGTCCATATTGGTACCTGCCTTGGCAGTCCACTTAAATTCTCTCTTATCCCCTCTCATAGTTTCTATTAGGGGTGCACAAATATTGCTAAAGTCTCTAATAAAATTTCTATAGAAACTTGCAAGACCATGAAATGATCTTACCTCTGTTACATTCCTTGGGGTAGGCCATTCAATGATAGCCTTCACCTTTTTAGGATCCATTTTTAGACCCTCCTCTGAGATGACAAATCCTAGGTATATCAACTCTTTCTGTACAAAACTGCACTTCTTCAAATTTATCAACAACTGCTCCTCTCGTGACTTTTCAAAAACTATCCGAACATGCAACAAATGCTCGTCCAATGTTTTACTAAAAATTAGAATATCATCCGAGATAAACTATCACAAACTTTTCTAGGAAGTCTCGCAATACCTCATTCATCGACCTCATGAATGTACTGGGTGCATTAGTTAATCCAAATGGCATAACTAACCACTCATACAAACCCTCTTTGGTTTTGAAAGTTGTTTTCCACTCGTCACCCTCTCGAACACATATCTAATGATATCCACTTTTTAAATCAATCTTAGTGAAGTATTTAGCTCCACTCAAACAGTCCATTATATCATCCATTCTAGGTAATGAAAATCGATACTTAATGGTAATCTTGTTAATGGCCCTTGAATCAGTGCACATTCTCCATTCTCCACCCTTCTTCGATGCTAGTACAACAGGTACTGCACAAGGACTCAAACTTGCTCTAATCAACCCCTTCCGCAACAACTCATGAACTTGTCGGTTCAACTCTTCATTCTCCAAAGAGACATTCTATGGGCAGCCTTATTGGGTAAGCTAGATCCTAGCATTAAGTCAATCTGATGACTAATCTTCCTCATTGGTGACAAACCCTCAGGCACATTGTCTGATATAATATCAAGAAATTCTGCTAACAGATGTTCAAATTCTGCTGGAATTTCAGTAGTATCTTCTCTCTTTACAGTAGGAATTAATGCATAACACATTTAATCCCTCTTTAGACCATCCAAAAAAAATCTGCCATCTACTAAACAAATTCTAGCATTATTGCATACATTTTCCTCAACCTCCTTCAATGGCTTTAGTTTGTGGCGTACTCCATCTTTTGTCAGGGAATAGGTATTTGCATGCCCATCATGCACTACACGTCTGTCAAATTACCATGGTCTTCCCAGCAACAAATGGCAAGCATCCATCGACAAAATATCACACAGGACCTCATCCTGGTATCTTCTAATTTGAAACTTGACCAAGCATTGTTCACTGACCAATGCTCTATGGTCCTTCTGCAACCACGCAATCCGGTATGGATGCGGGTGCTGTCTTCTTTCTAGCTTTAACTTAGTTACCATTTCCTCAGAAACCAAATTATCTATACTACCATTATCAATAATAATATTATAGATTTTACCTGAACATTTGCACCTCATGCGAAACAGGATTTTTCGTTGGTCTGGTTCCCTCTCTTCATTCAACAAGGTTCTCCTTGTGATCATCACTTCTCCTCGCTCTGCTTCTTTAGAGTGCTCAGATTCAACACCATCCTCAACAACCGCAGCTCAAGCATTTGCTTTAGGCCTTCTATTCGGTGCTTCTTGGTGTTGGGGACACTCATATGATCAATGCCCCTCTTCCCCGCAATTGAAGCAGGTTCCATGAAATCTTCCTCTTCCATATCCGCATCCACCTCTACCTCTTCCCCTTTGATAATCATTGTTCTGATTACGGGGATGGTATGCATTCTCCTCCTTTTGTTCCTGGTGATTGCTTGTTTCACCAGTCTTCTACGGGCCATCATATTTACCTCCACTGGTTCTGCCACCAGTTCTTCCACCACAACCTCTTCCTCTCTGTTTACTGTCAAATCTACGGTTCAATTTCTCTTCCACTTTTAGAGAAAACTGGTAAGCATCTTCAATGGTGCTCATTTGAACCAAACTCAATTCTTCTTGTACGTTGGTTCTTAACCCATTAATGTAATGGGCTACTCTCTCTTTATTTGCTTCTATATGGCCGGTTCTGATGGAAATTTTAAAAAAATCCTCTGTATATTCTTTAACAGACTTGCTGGACTATCGCAAACTCTGCATTTTTCTCAACAGATCTAATTCATAATCTACCGAAATAAACTGTCATTTCAGTTTTTCAACCATTCGATCCCACCTGGTGATCTTTTCTTTTCCTCTATGATTTCTTTCTAGCTTCACTCCTTTCCACCATATGCCAGCATGGCCTTTCAACTTTGTTCTTGCAAATTTTATTCGATTTGGATCTTCAACCTCCTCATATTCAAAATATTCCTCCATGTCGTTAATCCAGTCAATCAATTCTTCTGGATTTAAATTTCCAAAATATGTGGATACGTCAATCTTCGGCCTTTTCCCAATTTGAGAAATGGCTTTAATCATTCGAACTTCTACAGAACTCATCGCTTCTTCTTCTTCTTCAGATGGGTCATCAACTCCGCAAGCTTCATCATCGCTCTGGTCTTCTCCTCTTGGCTCTACTCCTCTATGCAATTCTTCCTATAGGGCCTGCACTTGCCTCTGCAATGCTCGAAAGTCTCCTTCAGGAACTACGTTCCTTCCAGCACCATGATTTCTTTGCGGTGACATTCTTCTTCACTTTTTCTTAGAACCCTTAACCCCAGATCCTGGTGCAAGTTGCCTCACGTTCGGCGCTCTTCTTACACACTCAAAATATTCTCACTCTGATACCACTTGATGGGGAGCCAAATTTTAACACACAAAAAAAGACTCAATTTTTATTCAAAAGCATGGAAAGATTACAATTTTGAACTATGGAAGATTTACATAGTACAAAAAAAATGCCAATAGAAGCTGTAGTATTTGTATCTCCAACCTCCGCAATCCTTCGAAATAATCTCTTTTTATAATCACAGGTTCTTCTTTGCAACCGTCGTTCGTAACCGTCCCTGTAACCGTTGCAACGGTTCCCTGGAACTGCCTTAACGACTTCTGGAACTATCAACTGTCATTCTGCAATGGTCTGCAAAAAAGTAACATGTCGCGATATCGCGACATCTTTTTAACCCGCCTTCTCTTTCCTAGCCGGGTCGTGAAAACGTGACATGTCACGATATCGCGACACTTTTCTGCATTTTGTTCTCTTTTGCCAATGTGTCGTGATATCGCGACACTTTTTTTTCCTTCAACCTTCTTTTTCTAGGTGTCGTGATATTGCGACACTTGAGTTCGCTCTCTCTTGCGTTCAAAGTTTGTCGCGATATCGCGACATATTTTATGTCGTGATATCATGACATCTGCATTTAGCTCTTGCTTTTGTTCTGAGGTGTCGCGATATCGCGACAACCTTTATGTTGCGATATCGTGACACTTGAGTTTTGCTCTCGCCTTTGTTTGGAGGTGTCGCGATATCACGACAACCTTTATGTCACGATATCGCAACACTTGAGTTTTTGCTCTCGCCTTTGTTTGGAGGTGTCACGATATCGCGACAACCTTTATGTCGCGATATCACGACACTTGAGTTTTTGCTCTCGCCTTTGTTCGGAGGTGTCGCGATATCACGACAACCTTTATGTCGCGATATCGCGACACTTAAGTTTGTGCCCGTCGTTGTTCTGAGTTTGTCACGATATCATGACAACTTTTATGTCACAATATCGCGACACCTTTCAACCTTAGAACATTTTTCACACTTAGAACATTTTTCTTGTTTCTTTTTTTTTTTTTTTGGTGATGCAAGATTGTTGTGCTACTCCTGGATGCTCCTGCATCAAAAGTAATGTAAGATAAATCATTGTGTCACATGTTCCAAAAAATATTATGTAATTTTTATGAAAATATATGGACTAATTTTGGGCATGAAAAATTAGAAAGATGACTTGCGCTAGGCATAAAATTCCTAAGTGTGAAATTTGAAGAGAAATAGTTACTTAGGAACTATACCATCATCGTGAAAATCAAAATGAAATGCATGATGATTATGTTTGATTTTGCAATATTATTTGAGATAAATTATTGTGCTATGATGATAAAATAATTTGTAGGAACTAATGCAAAGGATTGAAATTAATTATCTAACAAAATTCCAAAGAAATATTTTAACTTATTTCAAAGACAAATTCAAATTTATCTAGAACCAATGTGTGATGTGTGAGTTCATTATCCATTTTGATTGTTATGATGATACAAAATCTCTCAAGTAATCAAATGTGTGTGCTTTAGTGAGGTTAATTTACCGATTTTGAGTGAGTTAATGATAAAGCGAACTTAAATGAACCAATGTGTGTGCAAGTGAAATGTTCATTTGACCATGATTTTGTGCATGCATTGGTACTGAACTACTATGTAAATCAAATTACCAAAAGCTAGCTAATCCAAATGCGGACATTGGTCTATACAAAATAAGGTTGCTAATGTGACAGACATATCACCATGTGAAAGGAATTACCCAATGTCAAGCAAGTTGGGCACAAATCACCTGTTATGGGGTTTACCTCATGGTTTTCGAATAACTGAGAAATTCCAGGGATTCAAGTTCAATACCCCCTTATTTTCTTCATATTTATAGAATAGGGATTTCTTGTCCATTTTTGAACAAGGGGATTTTATTGCTTTGGAACATTTTTCTTGTATTTTCTCTTTCTTTATTTTCTTTCTTTTCTTTTTGGGGTACTTGCTCAGATTAGACGTAGAGCAAGGGATTTTATTTGGGTAGGGAGGAGCTTGTCCTTTTGCCAATTTCTCAGTATTCTAGACCATGCACATGATAGGATAGCAAGGAAAATTTTTCACTTAAGGTATTAAGATTTACTATGTAGAATCACTTTGTCGAATTTTGCAACAAATCATTTTAAGATGTAAAAGTGTGTTCTTGGTTCAAAAAGTAGCAAGATCATTCTCAAAACTCAAAATTATTTAATGAAGTAATAGTGTTCTTTGGTACAAGAGAGATTTATAATCAAAACAACGAAATCAAAATTTATTAAATATGTGAATTTTAGTGCGTGGTTCAAGATAACTTGTGAATTTATCTGAAGTAAACTAAAATATAATTTGCAATCTTAGAAGATAATAGATGCAGAGATAATGATCTAATAATGCTTTGGAAATATATATATATTTTTGTAGATTTTCAGATTTTGTAATTTTTTGGTTGTTTTTGATAATATATTGAAATGCATGAGAAAATTATTTACAACTATGTACAGTGATGAGACTTTTTGGTTTTATGCATAATATCTTTTTAGATGCATAATATTCATGGGTTCCTTGAGATCTTTTCCATCCAAGGTAGCCAATCTATATGCACCTGATCCAAATTTAGCAGTGATGATAAATGGTCCAAGCCAATTTGGTTGGAATTTTCCTTTAAGATCTTTTCTTGCATTAGTATTTTTCTGATTTTCTTTTAAGACTAGATCACCAATTTCAAAATATCGATTATGAACTTTCTTTGAATATGCTCTTTTAAGTTTGTCTTGATAGGCACGAAGGTGCTCTAAAGCATGAATGCATTTTTCATCTAGAAGTTCCAACTGACTAAGTCTGCCAGCACGATATTCATCTCCTACTTCAACATCTTGAAGTAAAAGAGCTAAAGAAGGAACTTCTAGCTCGAATGGAAAAACAGCTTCAATGCCATAAACCAAAACAAAAGGTGAAGCGCCAGTGGGAGTACGAATACTAGTTCGATAAGCCCACAAGGTAGGATATAATTGCACATGCCAGTCACGACCTGATTTATTAACCAATATTTTAAGGATTTTAATTAGAGTTTTATTAGATGCTTCAGCTTGGCCATTACCCTATGGATAATAGGGAGTAGACCAACGATGTTGAATTTTATATTTTTGACATAATTTTTTAACATCTTTGTTCTTAAAACAAGTTCCATTGTCTGAAATAAGATTTGATGGGATTCCAAATCTACAAATGATTTGATTAAGAATGAATTTGGAAACTTGAGCTCCCATGCAAGAAGCTAAAGGTATAGCTTCTACCCACTTCGTAAAATACTCAGTTGTAGTTATTATGAATTTATGACCATCAGATGAAACAAGATTTATTTTACCAATAATGTCTAGACCCCATTTAGAAAAGGGCCAAGGAGATGATATGGCTTGGAGTTCTTGAGAAGGAGCATGGACAAGGTCAACATACTTTTGACACTTGTCGCAATGATGCACATAATCATTGGCATCCTTTTCCATGGTAGGCCAAAAATATCCTATCCTAAGGAGCTTCTTAGCAATGGCACTACCACTAAAGTGTCCTCCACAAGATCCATCATGGGCTTCACTTAAAGCTTTCTTAGACTCTTCTAGGTTAAGACATCTTAACAATATGCCCTCAAAATATCTTCTATATAAAGTATTACCAACAATTACGAAGCGAACAACTCACTTACGTAATAACCTATGCTGGTTTCTATCTAGCCCTTCAGGGAAGGTTCCTTTCTGGAGAAAGTTGAAGATATCTATATACCAAGGCTCAGGAGTAGTTTCATTGATTAGAAACACATATAATGGTTCTAGACATGACTTAGCAGAAGTGGGTTCTTGGAGTCGATGAATAATGATAGTAGCATATTCATCATCCAACTCCAAAGGCAACAGAGAAGCAACCGCAACCATAGCATCGACAACACGGTTACTAGTTCTAGGAATAGCTTCTAAAGTGACTTTTTCAAATAATGATATTAATTGAAGGACATAAGCTTTATAAGGGTGAATTTTCTCATCTCGTGTCTAATAAACATCATTGATTTGATTTATCACAAGCTGAGAATCATTAAAAACTAATAAATATTTTATTTTTAATGCTAGGGCAGCTCGTAATCCAAGAATTAGAGCCTCATATTCAGTAGTATTATTAGTGCAAGAAAATTGCAATTTGAAAGATAAAGGTATGAGGTGCTTTTGAGGAGATATTAAAATAATACCTACACCGACACCACTCATGCATCGAGCTCCATCAAAATATAAAGACCATGTTTCAGAATGATCTTCCTCTAGATTGAGGCATTCATCAGGGAACTCAATGGTGAGGGGATGAGTAGATTCTAAAGGTGCAACAACTAACTGATCAGCTATAACTTGGCCTTTTATGGATTTTTGGCTGATAAATGTGAGTTCAAACTCACTGAGAGCCAGAACCCACTTAGTTGTGCATCCTGATAAGTAAGGTCTACTCATCAAGTACCTTAATGGATCAGATTTAGCAATGACATATGTTTTTTGACTAAGCATATAATGATGCAACTTTTGTGTAGAAAACACAACTGCTAGACAAAGATTTTCTAATGGAGTATATCTTGTTTCATAACTTATTAAAGTTCTACTTATATAATATGTGGCTCGTTCTTTCTTTTCATCATCGATTTGAGCCAACATAGCTCCAAGTGCAAGTTTCAAAGCAGAAATATATAAAATGAAAGGACAATATGGTCTAGGTGGAACAAGCACTGGAGGGTTGAGAAGATATTGTTTAATGCTATCAAAAGCTTCTTGACATTCCTTATCCCATTGAAAAGAAATATTTTTCTTGAGTAATTTAAGAAAAGGTTCTGTTCTATCTACCAATTTATCAATGAAGTGATGAATAGCTTGTAATTTTCCTTGTAAGCTTCTTAATTCTGATATGTTTTTAGGAGGTGGCATATCATGGATAGCCTTGATATTTAAAGGATCTATCTCTATGCCTCGCATAGAAACAATAACTCCTAATAATTTCCTAGATTTTACTCCAAATACACATTTAGCTGGGTTTAAATGGATAAGGTATTCTCTTAACCGATCAAATACTTTTCTTAAATCATTTATGTGATCATCCTCTTCAGCTGAGCGAGCTATGATATCATCTACATAATCATGTAGAATATCATACATCATATCATGAAATATGTATGTCATAGCTCTCTGATATGTTGCGCCTACATTCTTTAAACCAAAAGGTATTACCTTCCAACAAAATGTCCCCCAAGGGGTGATGAAAGTTGTTTTAGGTTGGTCTTCAGGAGCTATTCTAATTTGATTATATCCTGAAAAGCCATCCATAAGGGATAACATTCCACTTCCAGCTGTAAAATCAATGATTTGATCCATATTAGGAAGAGGAAAATCATCTTTAGGGCATGCAACATTTATGTCTCTAAAATCAGTACAAACTCTGATCTTAGTAGCTTCTTTCTTAGTTACTGGAACAACATTAGAAATCCAATCAACATAGTCAATGGCTTGGATAAAAATGACATCTAAGAGTTTTTGCAACTCACTTTTGACTAGTAGAGCAACCTTGGGATGCATCTTTCTAAGTTTTTGTTTAACTGGTTTCGCATCCGGATGCACTACTAGATGGTGCATAACCATAGAAGGATCTAAGCCAGGCATATCTGCATATGTCCAAGCAAATACATCACTATACTCTGTGAGAAATGCAATATACTATTTTTGTTTTTCTTCACTTAATTCTGATCCAATATTGACTATGCGAGGGTTTTCTTCCATACCAATATTGACTTCCAAAACATTTTCCACTTCAATATTTAGATCTCTTTCAAAATTAGGTGGAGCGGGTGAAACACCCATTTCTTGTAATTCTTCCAAGGTTAACTTGGCTAATTCTTCTTGAGGGGTTATAGCATCCAGATGGGCTATACGTGGTATAGATCCATCAAAATAAAACCCATTATGTAAGATTTCTTCAACAGAAATGTCATGGAAGATATCTCCTTCCAATTGTTCATCTGGTTCAACAATCATTTTTGGATAAGCTATGGATAACATATTACAAGAAAACATCCTACCCATAGGTTTAAGGTATTCTTGTTGATCTAGGTAGTCTTGATATGAGATTAAATGCTCATCATCCTCAAATGGGAATGGTTGACACTTCCTAGGAAAAAGGCCTATTCCACATCTGGCAGGCCATTCTTCTATCTCTAAGGGTTCTTTTATACCATTTTGGAAAGGTCCTAAACCTTTACCTTTATATCCTAATTTAAGCATCATAGGTTTTGATTTTTCATATTTATCAAAAAAATAACACCTAGCAAATCCATCATGATCAATTATGATAGTCATGGGTCTTATTCTACCCCAATCATATCCCTTATAAATAAACGCACAACTCCCAACATGGTATATGCTTCCCATAGGTTGTGGCAAGCCCAATGTCCGAGGAGATGGCGGTAATTGAGTTAAGGCAAGAGAATCTTGCATGGAGAATTTTTCTTCTTCTGATGTTGTGAGAATTATGGATAAATCGGGTAAATATTCATCTATAAGAGAATATGAAGTAGAAGGAATATCTTCTATAGTTTTAGATGTTGTAAATATAAATTGTGTAGATGTATATGGAAGAGATGTTGATGTAGATGAAGAAGATGTAGGTTCAGAAGATGTGGATGTAGAACTAGATGGAGGTGTAGGTTGTGTAGAAGATGGAGGTGTAGGTTGTGATGGCGGGTTTGAAGATAGAGGTGTTAAATATGTAGGTGATAAATATGGAGATATAATTAATGGAGGTGAAGATGATGATGGTTGAGGTGAGATTTTTGCATATTTAGAAGATGCAACTGAATTAGGGTGAGTGGTAGACAAAGTGGGGCAAAATTGAATCCCAATCGGTTCTGCCAAAGCACACATGTCAAATGGTCTAGGATCACCATGAATGGTAACCAATTGATTTTTAAATTCAAATTTAACACATTGGTGCAAGGTGGAAGGTACAACTCTCATTGCGTTGATCCAGGGATGACCTAAGAGTATGTTATACGATGCAGGGCAATGTACAACAAACACAATCATATCCAAAGTTCTTGGACCAACCTGCAATGGAATTGATATAACTCCACATGTTTCTTGCATCTCATCATTAAAATCTTTGATGATCATATCAGTTCTCTTCATTTCATCACTTCTAAATCCAAATATTTGGTAGAAATCAAAAGTGCAAATATTTAGGGATGAACCATTATCAATTAGAACTCTTTTGACTGCTACATCTCCAATCAATGTTGTAATATATAAAGGATTGTCTTTATGCATACTATGAAGAGGAATATATCTATCTCAGAAATCAATACAATCTATTTCATGAGGCATAACAGTATTTATAATAGCCTCAGGTTGTATATCTTGTGGTACCATCATTTTACTCAATGTATGCATCAATTCTTCTCTATGTATAGAAGAAGTCCTTAAAATATCCAAGAGAGAAATCCTTGTTGTAATGTTAGCAAGCTGCTCATTAATATCATAAGGAGGTTTTGGTTGTGTACTTGATGTATTATTCCCTTTTGTAGGAGCTTTTAATATGAATGGAGTTGATTTATCATTTTGATTTTGATCTTGTGTTTGAGAATTTTGTGCTTGTTGTCTAGTAACAGCTCCGATGGTACCTACAACATTATTATGTCCATAATAGATGGGCCGAGGTCTAGCATTCACTGCTTGCTCATTAGAGAGTAATTGTTGTGATGAAGGTCATGTTGTGACCCTCCTAGGAAATGGTTCTTCCGGGACCATCAAGTCTGTGACAGGAAGAATAGCCTCTGATTCATCTTCAGAGCTATTCGAATTGTTGGATGTAACATCCAAATCACTTTTTATCTCACTCTCTGTATCATCTAGATATGGAAGTTGTATGTTATGCATGGGTCTACTTGTGACTATAGATACTGTAGTTCCAAATGGTGTTTCTAAATATTGATTAGGTATGAAACCACTAATGGTTCCCACATACCTAGTTGGATGAGGAACATTATGATGTTCAACTTGATTTACTACTTCTTTACCATGCTTAGGTAAAGGATGTTGGAAAATGTCCAAGGTCTGATTTGCATTCTGAGTTTGATTTTGTTGTGTATTATTCTGAGCATTATTTTGAACATTCTATTTTGGTGGGAAACTTTCCACCGATATTTTGTTATTATCAATCAAATATTGTATCATATGTTTCAATATTTTGCAAGAATTGGTTGAATGTCCATCAACTCTATGGAAATTGCAATGCAAATCAGCTCTAAATCCAGTTGCAGTTGTATCTGGTTGTCGTATGTTGGGCAACTGAATTAAACCTCATTCCAACAGTTGAGGTAGAATTGTGGTTAAAGGTTGATTTAACTTTGTAAACTCTCTTGGAGGTTTATCTAGAATTTTCAATACAAATTTTTTCATGGCTTCTGTAGTGTTGACAAGTGTGGTATTTCTACTATCAGTGACTCCATCACCTACCACTTATTTATTCTTGTATTGATTTTTAGAAGACTTATCTTCATATTTCTTCTTAAACTGACCTCTTCTAACGAGAGCATCTTCAAATCTCCTTGCTAAATCTATAGCTTGATCAAAAGTGGTTATTGTAGCTGTAGAAAGTTCATAAGACAATTGCTCTTGCAAATTATCGATAAAAATGTCCAACATCTCACGATGAGGTAATGCAAAATGCAATTTTCCCAGCAATTATCTCCACTTAGTCAAGAATTCAGCAAAGCTCTCATCTTTGCCCTATTTCAAGTTGTATAAATCCTTAATGGTCATGTGCCTCTCTATGTAGGCACTAAATTGATGGACAAATATTTATGTTGTCTCTTCAAAGTTTCTCAAAGAATTTGTAGGCAACTGATAGTACCACTCTAATGCCATGCCTCCGAGACTTTTTGGGAACATCTTTAGCAACAACAAGTCATCATATGAGATATCATGACAAGCTATCCTAAACATACGAAGATGCTCAATAGGATCTTCAGTTCCTTTATATATCGGGAGAACAGGCATAGGGAAGTGCTTAGGGTATGGTTGGGCAACCACCATAGGATCCAAGGGTTGGCTACACATCTCTCGATAATTGTATGAGGGATGGTAGGGATCTATCTGGTCTAGGAGAGAAGCTAACTATTTAACCATAGCTTCAAGGCCATGTGGTTGTCCAACAAGTTGATTCTGTTGCATCATATTATTAGGTCTTTGAAGATAATATTGTGTTACATAAGGATTTCCAATTGAAACACTATTATGTAAATTGCTTGTAGGAATGGTGTTATAATATGGAACTGTGTTATGTTGAACCTTTTGTTGATTCTTGTTAGGATTTGGTATTTTCCTAACCTTTTGTGGTATAGAAGTCTTTTGATTTGTAGTAGAAGTTTGTAATTTCTATTGAGGATTTGGATTTGTTGTAGGTGTTGATTGATTGATGTTTTGAGTTGGAGTTTGATTCACATTTTGAGATGGGCCAGCTTGACTATGTTTTATGTATGGCATCGGTCTTCCAGCCAATCGGAGAGCAGCTTCTAAAGCAGCCTCCATAGAGTAATCTCCAGGGGGAAGTTGACCTTCTATTTCTATTACTTGATTGATGACTTCTATGTTATTCTTTATGAATTCGGTAAAATGTTGTGTGGATTTAAAGATGAGATTACCTTCCTCATCCGTTTGAGGTTTAATATTGTATTGTCCTTCTTCTTTATTTATGTCTTCCTCATCTGATTCTGAAGTTACATAATCTTCAATAATTGGTCTATCAGGATCACCCTGAGTGGGCTCTTCCTGAGGTGGTTCTTGCATAAAATCATCTTCTATTTGTTTACCATTCCTTAAAATTCTAGGTATTTTGATAGATTAGGTTTTTGCAAATATATATGTTATATATATATATATGTGTTCAAATTTTGGGGGTATATATATTATATATATACCTAATTAATATAATATTATTTTTGGGTTTTTGTAGTTTTAAATTGCAGAGAATGAAGAAAAATAGAATAGAAAATATTATAGTGTAGATATTATATCTTAATTTTCTTGAAAATTTTTATGAATATCATTAATAGGTTCCAACTCTCCAGGTGTCATATAGTGTTCTTCTTCAAATTGGAAATTTGTTTTCAAGAACTTTATGAAGTGAGCTATGGTGATACAGTCAACTTCATAATCAGGCATACAAAAGTATAGCTCATGACAATATTCATGATAGAGCACAACTCTGGGAACTCTATTAAATCTTCTTTTATCTTCCAAGACAACTTCTTGATCCTCTACACGAGACAAGAACTTGTGTACTAGTATTGCATTCTCAAGATAGTCTTCAAAAGAATATAGGCTTGGGGAAATAATGACTCTCTTATCTGCTAACCATCTCTCACAAGCTCTTCTAATATCATTATAAAAGGGTAATCTATCAGGATCCAAGATTCTAGATAGATCAAACCTTATGATTTGTTTAAGTTCAGATTTTTTGGCTTCTATGATATCTAATCTTCTATCAAGTTCGTTCCAATGTTCTTGAGATGTTAAGTTAGGACTCCCAACTATTGAAGAGATTTCTTGGATTGACAATGATGTACTAACATTAATTAGAATGGCTCTTCTTCTATTGTAATCTACCATCTATGATGATATGCAATTGTGTAACTAATGACTTTGATTTTTTTGGTTTTTTGTTTTGTTTTATAAATCAGAACGGTATTTATGTGTTTCACGTCGGGTTCACCAAAGAATGTAGCCCAAAAATTCTCGCACTCCTTTCCTCAAGGCTGATGGATCCATGCCTTAGAGGGGAATGGGAGAATGGATGGCCTACACCTCAGAGGAGAGGTACTTGAGTTCGTACCCTCTTATGGTGATTTTTTGATGAATGGGTTGGGTTCACCAGGAAACATTTTGTGGCAGTTTTTGAGCCTAGGTTTGGGATTTGTTTTGATGTGTTTGTTTTGATCAAATCGTGCATACACCTAAGTTTGGCCAATATGCAATTAATCTAACCTATATGCAATTTTAATTCAAATGCAGACAACAAACAATAGAAAAATAGAATGCAAAATACAGTGCAGTACTAAAAAAATGGTTTTAAACTCTTACCTGTATCCGGATGTCTGATGAAGATTCTGAATTTTGTATGCAGTCCAGATCATACGTAGTAGGTCGATATCATACTATGAACCTGTAGGATCGTATTACGATCTACGAGATCATATTACGAATAGGGACAAATAGATCCAATTTTGATAGACAACAACAGATTCATGTATAGGGGATATAAAATAGAAAATCTAGAGATTTACTTATGATTGCAAGCTTAACTAGGATTAAATGAATACACTTAAATAACTATAATGATATGCATTGATGAATTAATGTATTGCAATATATGAAATATGCAATTATATGAAATTAGGTGAACTCCAGGAATGCAAATGATTAAATCTAATGCTTTATGTGATAAAGAATGCTAAATGCAATGTAGATCAACTAAATAAATAGCAGAATATGCAAACCAGAGCTTGAGGTTGCCCCCAAGCCAACTGCAGGTGAGATCATAGCCTTTTGAGCGTGATCGTATCCCGAACTCGCAAAGTCATACTACGATCGCAATATCGTAACCTCCGATCTGCAACAAAGTCCTTTGATCCTGCAACAATGTCCTTCGATCCTACAAGCAAATAATGAAATAACCAGAGCTAGGATGCAAAATTATGCGAAGTTTTCTAAAGTGCAAGGAGCCAGGGGAAATTTAGAAGTAGGGGTTTTGGTTAAATAAGCTGGGAGGAGCATCTAGAATAGGGAGGAGGTTGAATTTGTTGCAACTCCTTCTAAGATGAGCAAGACCGAACGGATCCGATCTCCTATTTTCCGTGTAGTTACACAATCGGGGTTAAAAACTATTAAACTAAATTTGTCATTTTCCAATTTTAAATTTTTTGTTTCAAGGCAAGATCGTATTACGATCTGCAATATCGTACGATGATCACAAGGATCGTAAGACAAAAATAGTGCTACGATTTTGGAGGTCATACTACGATTTCGCTGATCGTAGTACGATCTCGTCAATGAAGCACAAATTCTATGGTAATAAATGCAAATATGATGTTTTTACAATTTTTTATGTTTTCATGCAAATGGGTCAAATTTAAGGTGCTACACTTTGCATACCTATTAATTGAAAAGTATCAAATATCCCTTACTCATATTACCAAAGGTTCTACAATTTATGACTAATTAGTAATAAATTTTTTAGGCAATCCTCTATATGATAAAGTAGCTTTATCCCTTAATGAGTAAATAAGCAAATATGTCGTGATGTCTTCTTCCTAAATGTGGTAAATTGATTTCAGCATGGATAGCTTATTTATATTGTCCATTGTAATTTTGGTCCCTTTTCCATCAAAGGTTGGTAAGAATTTCATGGCCAGAACGAGAATGGTGAAATAAGATCTTAGATTCAAAATTCCACGATAGACCTAGTTAAGAAGTTGATTTTGAAGTCTAGGCAATGAAATCATCTAGTTGTATTGAGGAACTTATCCATATTACATTGGTAAAGGATATGTAATGTACCCTTATGGTAGAGCTACATATGCTTGAAGTGGGAATATGTGCAAGACCATTTGTCATGGGAAAACCTAAGGATTTCATTACATAACACTAATAAAGGATTTAGATTTTGAATCATAAGTGGGTTTGGATAAGATTTTAGATATGATTTATTGTAGAAAATACCAAGTAGTTTGTTACATAGTATAATATTGTATCAGTAATAAAGGATTTAGATTTTATGTCATAGGTGGGTTTGAATAAGCTTGATTTTTATTAGGCATGACTTGCATATTTTGATAGGTAGAGGGTTTCACAAACCTTGATGATGGATTTATTGATTAGGAGGAGGCATGTACTATGATAAATTATGCATTTATTAACTATCTAAGGGTAGCATTTTATTTGGGGGGTTTCCTAAAAACCTTGCGCCCCCATTTGACAAAGTGGCACTAATAAATTATGAGTCATGCCTTGGCTTAGGATTGGAATATTACTTGCCCTATGGGATTACTAGTACTAGCATTGAGTAAATTAGATTATCCTAAGGGTGGAGGTTAATTTTATGGAGTTGATATACTTGAAACATATGTTGGTTAGAATTAGAAAATGATTAGGTTGAATTAGCACTAGCCATAATGTTATTTTGAGCATTAGATGCTGATGTTTGACTTACTCCAACTTGGGTATTTGAGGATATTGACAATTAATTATTCAAAATATTAGGTACTACAATTAAATATCCAATTTAACTTATGGATTATGATATTTTTGTCAAATCTTGGGTTGTATGAAGAATCCTATTCAATGTACTGGTAATTACATGGGTTATTAGAGGCCTAGTGGATTCCTAGGTTTGATCTAGGATGGAAAAGCATAGTTAGATATTGAAGGGTGACTAAGGATATTCACTTCATATGACCATAATGGAAGTGTAGACATAAAATTTTAGTCTTGACTAGACTAATTGACCATTAATTTACTTTTTTAATGGAAATATACTTGGATTTGAATCAATATTTGGTTTGTTATCTTCTTGTGCCCATGGGAGAACTTGCTTCTTTTTTCATTTTGCATTGTTTTGTTGAAATGATATTAGTTCTATTGGATGGAGTCCTTTTATTGATTGATGCATCTTAGAGCATGTATTCATAATATAATATCCCCCCATGTATGTACCTACATAGATAAAATTTGGGGATAAAAAAAATTGATCATCCGAGTGAACCACTCCTTCAGGTGCAGTATATTACTTCCAAATGAAACTTAGAAAAATATTGATAAAAAGGGTCCAATAAAATTACTCTAAATTTTCAAGTAAATTACTTCTTTAGCATGACTTAGAAAAAAATTAATTCCTTGGCAAATCACTCCAAACAATGTGAATCGCTCCAAATAGAGTGAATCACTTCTAGGATGAAAACTTTGTAAAATTTCTTCTAACTATATTATATTTATTTTTTGTCAATGATGAAATGCAAATTGATTGTAAAATTGAAGAGATATAATGATTTATTTATTGCTTTTCTTTCTTCTTAATAAAAATTTGTAAGAATTCCATGAAGTTCAAAATAAAGTTCTCATTCACAATACACTTTTAAAATGTTATGCCAAAATTATAAGATATACAAAATTATAATTCAAAAAAGTACTAAGCTTGATTTCATCATAGAAATCAAGCCCTTAATCGTACTAGGCATGCTAGAAATTATTAAATTATGAGAAAGGTCTAACTTCTTATACACCTACATTTTCATTTCAACAATTGGAATAAGGGAGATTATACCACCTTGAACCTCAATATTTATGTTGGATCCCTACTATCCTCACCAAATTAATATAATTGAATCTAAATGTAAAATTTAAATGTAAAAATAAATACATAAAAGAAAAATTTAGAAGGTTAAGGTGCAAGATATTAAAATAAAATAAGGTCATAATCATAGCAAGGAGAGTGCATGATCAAATAACACATAAGAAAATTTAATAATAATAATTCATCTCATGCATGTAAAATGGAATAAATAGGGATTGATAAGAGTACAAAAGGATAGTATCATAATTTTTATGAATCCCATAATCCAAAAGGCTAGTGCTACAAATAAAAAGAAAAAATTCTTACATAGTCTCTTATTGTAAAAAATCCAATATAGCTACATTTGGGTATCTTTATTATTATTATATTGGGATTTAGGTTAATGTAGTCAACCCTTGAGCATTAGGGTTAGTGTTAACATTGATTTAGTCTAAAACTAGAAATATTTATGTTGTAGTTACAAGTGGATAAGAGACTTCATCCTCTCTAAGTGGCTAGGATTTGTATTGATTTGGAATATAGAGTCTATTACTTGTATTTTTTATTTTCTAACATTAAATCTGAATTATTGTTCTCACAGATGTTTACTATTGGGAAATATTAAATTTCTACTACTGTTAATGTATTTATGAAACTTAGATCATTGCAAGTGGTATCCAATCAGTAATCTTGGATTTCTATAGTGGTACAAAACTGGTAGAAAGGTATGTGAATAATTGTAGAACCTATAATGAATAGTTCTACTTCTTATTGCCTGGTATTTTTTTGTTAATTTGTTTGGCTAAATATTTTAATGCATTTTTCTTATATAATATTGCGATTTTATTGGTTTAATTTATTTTTCCAAACCTAATTTTAAATAGAGAGTATTGGGTGTGCCAATACCCTTATAGGAGACCTATCCCATTATTATTATCTCTATGAGCTAGTCAAAATAAGGGCTATATCCAAAAAAAAATTTGGAAGGATTGAGTGATTTGAGACCCTTATGGAAAACCTATATCATTATGATAGTCTCTTCATTTTTTATTAGGTATAAAATGAGGTTTTGAAAGGAACCCCAAACCTTTTACAAAATGTGGAACATAGGGAAACCAATATAGAATCCAAAAGTCCCCCAAAATACCAACATACCCCATAATCCCATAAAATCAACTAGCTATCCAACAACCCAACCCATAGGAGATCCCAAGATCTATCAAAATCTAGAACCCCAAGACCAACATAAAAGCTAACAACTAGAACTAGACCGAAGTTGAAACATCTACTCAAATGGGCCTAAGAATCTAGCACATGCAGGGAGAAAAGCACCAACCAAAGCTCAGTTCTTATAAGGAGCCTCTCTCGCATTCCACAAGTACAACTTGGAAGCCCTTGGATCACCCTAGTGTCAATATACCATCACCTAGATATCTTCCATGAAAGCAATGGCCAACTTTAGGGTTCCAACTAGAGCGTTCTGGTTATCTTACAGTATTTTTAGAAATGGTTATAGTGGACTATCTGACAAGTTAGAAGGAGGCTTCCCTAGACAACCAACTGACTCCACAAAAATTTTACCATTTTTCTTCATAGGATCCTGCTCCTTCGAATCTAAATTTGTCATTGAAATAGGATATTTCTTGACTTTTATTGACTTTGCAAAAAGGTGCTTGGACCTCCTTTATTTCCCTCCTTTGATTCCCTTAGAAAAAATTGAGATACCCAAAAGCCTTTGATAATTTCTCCCTCATATTTCTAGAACTAATAGGATTTAATAAACCATATGACATCTTTAAATTACTATATTTTGAGTGAGAAGACCCTAGATAAAAAATAGTAATCAAATATTTCTTCTAAAGTGCCACTTGATTGGGAGTAGCCTTGACATGCTCAAATATTAAAAATGAAAATGAAAACCCTTGGTGAATTGGGTTTGAGCCTTTCCCTTTCTTAAAATCTAACATAGATTTCTTAATAGAATTAAATAAGAATGATTGGATATTCATCAATCCCTTTTGATGTAGTTGATTTAAAAACATGACATGGTAGCTTTGTAGGATGTCTATGTTCGTATCCAATATGAAATAATACATCACCACTAAAACTACCCTATTCCATGGGGCCTTGAGCACCTTAATCTAGTATCCATTTTGGAACTTTGGCAGATATTCATCTTCATCCAAAAAGTACCCCAAATCTCTTGCCAAGGAATGTTTATCCTGTTATGATAGAATCCATCTAGAGGTAAGATGGAGACTTCAAATTCTATTCCTCCCACTTTCACCATCCCATTTTTCTATGTGTGTGTCATTTGCTTCAATAAATTTTTATTATGTCCATGAAAATTTAGAATGAAGTCTAGGATGCCCCCTTTCCATAGAATATTCCTTATATCATCCTCTACATCAAGCGTGGCTAGCTCCAACACTACTCTCTCCATGATCTGGTGATCTTTCCATAGGCAAAACTATTGTAAGACCTAATAACTCTTGCCACCAACAAACCTATTTTGAAACTTACTATTCTAAGATACAACATCACTAATGGGCTTAATAAATCCACCAGACCATTGGAACACACTAGAATCCTTCCTAGGAAATTTAGAAAAAACTACAAATCCCAAATATTGTATAGATTCAAAAACTCAAAGTTAATACGAAGAATGGATATGCAGGTTCCACCACTATTTCCAAACACCCTAAGTATGGGTCTTAACTTCCAATCCTGAAGAATACCTATAACCAAATCACTTTTTTTTTACCACCTCGAGCGTTGGATCGAATAACAAAGATAAAGGATTTGACGAATATAAAGGGAAATTTAATAGCTAGCTTTCAATAGTAAGTGCTACCACATTGCTACCCCAATCTAGGTAAATTAGGATTGGTAGACCATATTAGTGAAGGTGATTTTGAGAGGTAAGACATCCCATCATACAAGTGTAAAGGACCAACCCATCTCATGAAGAGCCATAACACTCTCTTCATCTAGTGCATGCTTAACGAGTGAAAAGTATGCAAAACCAATCATTCTCCAATAATCTCACAACCTCGCCTGTCCCAATGATTATTAGGGCTCCAAAACATAAACTATAGTAGATCAATAAAGAGGACCAATAGAAGATAGTCTAATCAACAAAAAATAACCATGTGGTCTACCAACTCCACAAAAGAGGAAACCTAAGGGGGAGAAAAAGGACACTAAATATGTTGATACAAAACAACCAATCTTGAAAAATAGCAACAAACCACCAACAAGACCACCCCCCCAAAAAAGGTGTCAAACCAAATAAATTTAAAAATGGGTAAGGAAGGAGGAAAACACTTGGTAGAGGATAGTCTAAAGCCAAAATTGAGGAGAACCATTGACAAGACCACCCTCCCCAAAGACAAAGAAAATATGAAGAGCAAAAAAAATCAAGAAGAAAAAAAACCAACCCTAAGGAGAGAAAGGAGCCACATGATACTACCAAAAGGACCTAACCATTCTCCCCCTAGCACAAGATAGAAAACCAAGCCAAAAACCACATACAATACCAATCCATTAGTCAGATGAAGAATACTATTGGTCGGAATCTTGTCTAATGGTAAGGATTATGTACCCATAGACCTCGAACAACATTGAATGACCTCAAGATCATGAATCTCAGGTTCAATCTTTGAAGAAGGCCAAATCCTTGAAAATTCTAACTAAACGCTTTGGGATAAAGGGAAGGGAAATATATCAAAGAGAACGTAAATCTAGAACATAATGTGGTGCATATCCAATTGCATCAAGATACATACCTAATAAGTCTAAAACATAAACAACATTCATGGACTACCTAATAGACCAGCCATCGATCTCTTTAATCGTTTATGCACATAACCCTATCGATAATTCTAAAATTAAAGAACAAATAACATGAAATCTAGTTTTCAAAACTAAAGCTAGTTCACTCATTTAACTTTAGTCAATAGATCAAAAATCATACATACATTAGAACAATTGAAGGCTAGATAGTAATCCACTTATCTTGCTAAATGTATCAAATTGTACATGTAGGTTATAATTGACTAGAGATCTGACACTAAAACATATATTAAAAACATGTATATATAACCCCTTCCAGGAGTGGGCTTTCAAAAGACTAATTAATGCTTCATTAATGATGGATTAGAATATCAGTATCCATTTTGTTCAAATGATATCTTTTGCAATCACTCTATCATAGATGTAATATTCTCCATTGTGTCTGTATAGGAGCTACCAACATTCTCTATATGGGTCTTCCTTTGCTACTTAATTAACTTGATGTCACCACTACCTACACATGTTTATTTTTGAGGTGAGGTAGTTACATTGCATCAATTATTCATCTACTATCTTAAGTACCCAGACTGATCAGTTATTAAATTCACTCATCTGTTGCATCCTTGGATTTTGTGTTCTGACAACATTGAAAAGAAGTAGACATTTGAACTAAGAATCCTTCTATGTAGTTGGGAATTTTTGCATTTATGACTAGATATGATAGGGCTCTGGACTGAATGCATACTTTGATTCCTACCTAATATTACATATCTATAACATTATTTTGGGATGGAGAAATGAGAGACATTTCTTATCTTCTTCTTCCTTGTCTTTCCATCTCCCTTGCGGTTGGGTAAACCTCAGGCAGAACTTTGGGTCTGCCATATTTTGCATATGCCTCTCAACACTTTGTCTGTATGAGTTTACCACTTGGGAAGCAATCTAGTATTATTTTTCTTTTCATCATTCTCGTGATCCTCCACCCAAATTCCTTCTACTTGCAGATGGAGTTTGGGGAGTACTTATGATATTTTCATAGCCCATTCTTCCATCAGGTACATTCTTTGACTTGCCTTCTTTTAGATGGAAACTTTAAATAGTGAATGACTTGAAAGTGACCCATTTCTCCATCCATCCTTTCTCTTAGCTACTTTTCAAAATGACCCCCCCTTTTCTCTTAATGGAACAAAACAAGTGGGTGTAGAAAAATCACCCATATTCTTGGTGAATTACGAGGGGATTTTACTATGTAGAAGGCATAGAACCTAACTAAATATGACATATAAAATTATAAAACAAAACAACAAGTAGATAAAACTTTATGGCCATATCCTTTGGGCCACAAAGTCATAAAAATAAAATAAATTTAAAAATGGAACATGAAATTCATCTTCCATGACTTAAGCTAGACCCGATGGGTCTCTTGATTACTGTACTGCTACTCGAGATGATTCAGCATGAGGGACCACTTCTTGAGTGACTGCTCCACTCTATAATTTCCTGCACATTTCTACCCATTTATCCATGGAAGGAATATGAGTACTTCTCATCTTGGTCCACAATATACTTGAGCCTCCATCCCTATTAGATAGGTATGTCACTGTATCTATAAACCACTTCATCAAAAATTATTGAAGTACTGAATAACTTGGAGATTAAATTAAAAATTTGATCCAGTTTTATAGGTTATTGCAAAGCCACGATCATACTTTCATCTTCTTCAAGATCTTGGAATAGCTTCTCAATATTTTTCTCTTATTATAGATGATGATTGTTGTACCAAAATCTTGGTGACCCAAGTGCTTTAAGTTGTTCATTAAATTCATTCATTATCCCTAGCTCTTTCTTCAACATATCCATAAGCTTGGTTCCTTCACAATACAAGTCATTCAGATGTAGAACCTGTTGTATCATGACTTCATACTATTCTCACTCATGCCTTTGATAGATGTGAGGGTTAATACTATGATTGATCAAAATTATGTGTAAATCAACTTCCTGTGGGCTCATATTGTGTATGATGCCCTCCTTTTTATTGAACTCGGCCTTTGTTGCTACTGATATCTCTAGACTACTTTCTATTGCTAGTGTGAAAGAAGAAATAATATTCAATGCTGCCTCCCTTGCTTTCTTCAAATGAATAAGCCTTAATATTTTGAGGTTATATTTTGAAATGGTAAGCCTAGTTGGCTTCTATTTTTCTTTCTATAGCTCTCGAAGGAGAATATTAAGCTCACTCTCTTGCCATTGGATCTTTCTTCTACATTCATTAAGCAAGAGCTCCTGCTACTGCATCTTTAATTTGAATTCTTTGTTACATTGATCCAGCCTACTACTCATTTCTTACAACTCCATTTTGAGTTTAGCAATTTCTTCTTCCTTTTGCTGCAGTATTTTAGGAGAGGAATTTTTGTTCAGGGTATCACTCAACATTTTATTTCTGATTTCAAAAGCTTTCTTTTTATGTTGTACCTGATGAATTGGACCTCAAAGTTTGTTGACTTCTTTTTTGTTGTCTTCATATTATTCTAAGATATTTTAAATTTGAAATACAGGGTATCAAAGTCCACATGGGACACTTTCAGTACCTTGATAGAGGGAATGTCATAAATATGCCTAGTAAGACACTCAAACTCTCAATCATCATATTTCATGTCATATTTTTCCTTTTTGACTTTGGGCTTGGTGATCACCTTATGTTGTTTTCCCTCAATCGAATCAATTTCATACAAAATCATCATAGTGGCCTCTTCTTGACCCTAATGCTTCTATTGCAGCTATTCTTCCATCCATTTATTTTAGTTATCTCTTATTGCATGTACGACCTTGAAATTGTTTTTTTCTTCTTCTTCTATTTCCTAAGATAGAAGTGGAAAAGATAACATAGAGGACAACGAGGACACAGGTTGTGTCATGAATTCTTGTTCTTGGTTTATACCTATTAACTGACTCAAGTTCTTGGTGATTACTGATATCAATGATGAGTGGAATTTTTGGAGTAAAATTTGTGAAGGAGGTGAAAGGGTGGCTAAGGAGATGGGAGTGACAGATGGATTGGATGAAGATGCAAGGATGTATTATTCCTATAAATTCAAATTAAGGTTAGGTAAGGGGCCTAGATATGGAGGAGGAGATAATGGAGTTTTAAGGTATTCTTTATCTATCATAGGCCTTGTAGCTAGGATTTACCTAGAGGATAGGGTGACATGAGTGAAAGTGCAAGGATTATTCAATGGATTATTGGAAGAATTCTGATTTGGAGATGTGTTGAGTTGTACCTGCAAGGAAATTTATTCTTATTCAAGCCCCACAATATTTTGAATTCTCTTGGTGTGATGTACCAACACTTTTGGTCCTTTTTCTTGCACCACCTTGGTCTATAGCCACATATGCTTATGCCCTGACTCTTGTTCTTGCAGAACAACTAGACTTGAGTGAGTCCTTTTCTTTCCATCTTGCATTAATCTTTGAGGAGAGGATTTGGATGAATGGAAAGTCTCTTGAAGGGTTTTGCTCGACCTCCTTCTTTGACTATTCTGATGTTTTTCGGAGGATGAGACTTCTAGCTCAACTTGCACTCCATGAACTGCACCACCAAATTCTTGTTGAGATCTAGGATCCTCCATCTCCTAATATTCCTCTTTCTCATCATAGCTTCCTCCTACAACAGGCTCTATAGAATCATATTTCTTTAGCACTTTAAGCAAATATTATCATGCTTCTCTTCTCACAAATTTCCAATGTGACCCTTAAATTAAATTTGAAATTTAGCATCAACTGCTCCTGGGAGGATTTCCCTAAGATCATCCTTAACTTCATTATCCATCATTGTTCAACCTTTTCTTCATCATTCGAATCCTTCTATTTTACAACTCGCTCAAAGAAACTAGTTCCTATTATTTGGTTAGGATTCCTTTCAGGATTAAATATCCTCTTATATGAGTATGGAGCCCTCCATGATGGGAATTTATGGAATTGGAATCGGGTAAATAGGACCAACTGATCATCCATGAGGTTCCTAAATTGCAAAACATCTAGATTTACCTCATTCTCCTAATGCTCAAATGGTCGATGTTTGATATTATTGGTGACATTTCTTTTAATAACACCCTTAGGATCATAATGCCATCAAGAAGGCATTACCAAAAGATGTAACACCTTAAAATTGACTCATATCATTTGACACATTTGCATGAAAAACACAAAAATTGTAAAAATTGTATTTTGCATTTATTACCTTAAAATTCATGCCTCTTTGATGAGATCGTACTACGATCAGCAAGATCATAGTACGACCTCCGAAATCGTAGCACGATTTTAGACAATACGATCTCTACGATCGACGTACGATATCGCCGATCGTAATACGATCTTGCCCTGAAACAGAAAAATTAAAATTAGAAAAAGATAAAGTTAGTTAAACGGTTTCTTACCTCTACCTGTGTAACTGCACGGGATCTGCGAGATCGGATCCGTTCGGTTTCACCCAAGCTTGGAAGGAGTTGCAACAATCCAACCTCCTCCCTATTCTGGACACTCTCCCCTACCTATTTAATCAGACCATCCCCTCTGCAATTCTCCTGGCTCCATCGCACTTTAGAAAACTTAGTCCAATTTTGCATCTAGCTCTAGTTATTTCAATTTTTGCTTGTAGGATCGGAGAACTATCATCATAGATCGGATGTTGTAGTACCATGATCATAGTACGAACTTGCAGGTTTGGAGTACGATCTTGCTCAAAGGCTATGATCTTGCCTGTAGCTTGCTTGGGGGCAACCCCGAGCCCTGGTTCGCAATTTCTTTGCATTTTGTCATTAAATATGTATTTCATTTAGCATATTTATCACATAGGAGATTCAATTTAATCATCTGCATCCCTGGAGTTCACCCAATTGCATGTAATTGCATATTTTAAGTAATTCAAATTCATTCATTTGTCAAATTCCTATCACCATTACTATCCATAACATCTATTAGATCTAGAACATACTTGTTAAACATAATTTTAAGTATAGCATTATAGATCAATCTGTTTTCTATCCTTCACCCATGCATTTGTTGTCTTCTATCAAAATCGGATCATTTTGTCTCTGTTCGGGTTACGATCTTGCAGAATCGTAATACGATCTTGCAATATCGTAATACGATATCGCCTATTTCTGTACGATCTGGACTGCATACAAAAAGTAGAAACTTCATCAGACATCCGGATTAAGGTAAGGTTTTTAATCACTTTAAGCATTGTATTATCTTCTTGCATCCTATTCTCTATTATCTGTTGCTTGCATTTAAATTAAAAAGTGCATATAGATTAAGTTAGTTGCATATTGGCCAAACTTAGGCTTGTATGATATTGGATTAAAAAGAACACATCTAAACAAATTCATAAGCCTAGGCATGAAAACTACCACAAAATATTTCCTAGTGAACCCAAAACCCATTCATCAAAAAATCACCATATAGAAAGTACAACTAAGTACTTCTCTTCGAGGTGTAGACCATCCATTCTCCCATTCCCCTCTAAGGTATGGATCCATCTACCTTGAGGAAAGGAGTGCGAGAATTTTTGGCCTACATTCTTTGGTGAACCCGACATGAAACATAGGCATTTCTTCTGATATTCTAAATAGTTACAAAAAAAAATCAAACAAAAACATTAGTTAAAACACATAACTTTGCATCCCATAGATGGTAGATTACAACAGTAGAAGAGTTGTGCTTATAGATGTTAAATTATTACTAGAAAAACAAGAAATTTCTTCATTACTGGTAGTGTTCCATACAACTGACGAACTTTGGAAAAGATTAGACATCATAAAATATCACGAGCTTGAACTTAAGAAAATCATAAGATTTGACTTGTCTAGAATCTTGGATCCCGATAGTGCACCCTTCTATTTTGACCTTCAAAGAGCATGTGATAGGTGGCTTGCAGATAAGAGAGCTCTCATTTCCCCAAGCTTTTATTCCTTTGAAGATTATCTAGAAGATGCAATAGTAGTACATAAATTTTTATCACGTGTTGAAAATCAAGAGGTTGTCTTGGATGATAAGAGAAGATTTAATAGAGTTCCCAGAGCTATGATTTACCAAGAATATTGTCATGAATTATACTTTTATAGGTCAAATTGTGAAGTCGATTGCATTACTATAGCCCACTTCATAAAATTCTTAAAAGGCAACTTTAAGTTTGAAGAAGAACATTACATGACACCAGATCAACTCGAACCTATTAATGATATATATAAATTTTTCAAGAAAATTAAGGCATAATATTATATAGGTGTGTTTGCTTTGTTGTTGCAACTTAAAAACCAAGAAAATCACAAAAAAAAATAAAAAACTCAAAAATAAAAAATCAATCATAGTATTTTATTTATTTAGTTAGGTATATATATAACATATATACCCAAAACTTTAGCACATATATATAAGATATATATCTACAAAAACAATTATTCTAAAACAAGATGCCCAAATTAAGAAGTGGTAAACAAGTAGATAACGATAATATGGGAGAACAAGAACAAGATGATTTTGAAGATAGAGCACTTATTGAAGAAGATGTACCTTCAGAAGATGAAGGTGATAATGAGGAAGATGAAATAAAAGATCCTAATGAACCTACTTTAGATGAAAAGGGAAATGTAAAATTTGAATCTCTTTCAAATTTTACTCAATTCATAAAAGATCATATAGGGGAATTTAGTCAAGCGGTACAAATGGATAATTCAGGAGAAGGTGATATGGAATCAGCTTTGGTAGCTGCATTTCGGATACATACAAATCCATTATCTTATATGCCTTCAATAGACCAAGATGATAATCAAGCAGGACCATCTACTCAAAACATGGTACCTTTGAATCAGAATGTTTCAAAACCAAAAACACAGTCATCTAATATGGTTGTTAGCAACACTAAAGTAAACTTTAAACAACAAAAGCAACCATTTGCTTCTATATTTTCTCAAGCTCTTAATCAAAAAATGTCAAATCAGCAACAAAAGGCTAAACAAGTACAAAATACCAACTATCAACAAAAAACTCAACAAAACATAGTTCCCACAAACACTTTACACAATAGTGTTTCAGTTGGAAATCTTCACACAACAACACCCACTTATTATCAAAGACATAATAGTATGGTACAACCAAATCAATTTTATGGACAACAACAACAAGGGCTTGAAGCTATGGTCAAACAATTAGCTTCTCGCCTAGACCAAATGGATCCCTACCATCCCTCATACAGTTATCGAGAGATGTGTAGTCAACCTTTGGATCCTGTAGTTGTAGCACAACCTTATCCTAAGCATTTCCCCATGCCTGTTCTCCTGATATATAAAGGAACTGAAGATCCTATAGAGCATCTTCGTATGTTTAGAACAACATGTCATGATGTCTCCCATGATGATTTGTTGTTGCTAAAGATGTTCCCTAAAAGTCTGGGAGGTATGGCCCTAGAGTGGTATTATCAATTACCCAACAACTCTTTAAGGAATTTTGAGGAAACAACAGAGATGTTTGTTCATCATTTTAGTGCCTATATAGAAAGGCATGTGACCATTAAATATTTATACAACTTAAAACAAGGAAAATATGAAAACTTTGCTGAATTCTTGACAAAATGGAGACAACTTCTAGGAAAACTACACTTTGCATTACCTCATCGGGAGATGCTAGACATATTCATAGGCAATTTGCAAGAACAATTATCTTATGAACTTTCTACTACTACAGTAACCACCTTCGATCAAGCCATTGATTTAGCTAGAAGGGTAGAAGATGCCCTCATTAGAAGAGGTCAATTTAAGAAGAAATATGAAGATAAAACTTCTAAGAATCAATACAAAAACAAACAAGTAGTAGGTGATGGAGTTATTGATAGTAGAAACAATTCAAATGTTAATCTTACAGAAGCCATAAAGAAGTTTGTATTGAAGGTTCCTGATAAACCACCAAGGGAATTTACAAGATTAAACCAACCTTTACATATGGTTTTACCTCAACTATTAGAACAAGGTTTGATACGGTTGCCCAAAATAAGACAACCTGATACAACCGTAGCTGGATTTAGGGTCGATTTACATTGTAACTTTCATAGGACTGATGGTCATTCAACCAACTCATGTAAACGGTTAAAACATTTGATACAAGATCTAATTGATAAAGGTGAAATGGAAGTAGAAAGTTTTCCTCCAAGAAATGCTCAAAATAATACACATAAACCTCAAAATCAAAATGCAAATCAAAATTTGGATATTTTTCAACATCCTTTACCGAAACATGGTAAAGAAGTCGTAAATAAAATGGAACACCATAATGTTACTCATCCAACTCGATATGTGGGAACTATTAGTGGTTTTTTACCCCATAAAGATTTGCAAAAATCATGTGTAAATACTGAATCTCAAGTTACTATTAGACCCTTAAGAAGTTGTCAAATTACACCTTTGGAAAGTGATGAAGAAAGTAAAATAGGAAGTGAAGCAGAGATTGATTCAAATAGTTCTGAATATGAATCAGATCAAGTCATACCTATTATATATTTATTGGTCCCAGAAGAACCATTTCCAAGAAGGATGACTACTAGACCATCATATCAACAATGGCTTTCAAATGAGCAAGTAGAAAATGCTAGACCCCATTTTGGTAATCCACGACATAGTAATATTGTAGGTACCATCGGAGTGGTTACAAGGCAACAAGCACAAAATCAAAATTCTTAGGATCAAAGTGAGAAAACAACCCCATTTGTATTAAAAAATCCTACTAAGGGAAATAATGTAGCAAATCCACAACAAAGATATCCATATGATATAAATGAGCAATTAGCTACTATCACAACAAGAATATCTCTTTTGGATCTCTTAAGAACTCCTTCTATGCATAGAGAAGAATTAATGAAAACTCTAAGTAAGATGATGGTACCTGAAGATATTGAACCTAATGCTATAGTAAATGTTGTAACTTTGGATGAAATAAACTTCATAGATTTATGTGATAAAGATATCCCTCCTCAAAGTATGTATAGGGATAATCCTCTATACATCACAACATTGATTGGAGACGTAGGATTTAAGAGAGTCTTAATTGATAATGGATCATCACTAAACATATGCACATATGATTTCTTTCAAAGGTTTGGATTTAAGAAAGAAGATATGAAAAAAACTGAAATGATTATTAAAGCATTTAATGATGAAACTCAAGAAACATGTGGAGTTATGAAGATCCCATTGCAAGTTGGTCCAAGGATTTTAGATACGACTATGTTTGTTGTACCTTGTTTTGCATCATACAACATTCTTCTAGGTCGACCTTGGATCAATGCGATGAGAGCAGTACCTTCCACGTTACATCAATGTGTTAAATTTGAATTTAAAAATCAATTAGTCACTATTCATGGAGATCCTAGACCATTTGATATGTGTGCTGTGGTAGAACCTGTAGGAGTTCCATTTTGTCCTGCTATGTCTGTTGTCCATCCTAGTCCATCTTCATCATCAAAACCTTCTAAAGCTAAATCACCTTCTAAATCCACATCATCAAAAACACAGTCTAAATCATCAACATCATTATCATCATCACCTTCTGAACCTATATCTAATCCATTTCCTAAACCTATAATAGCAGATCCACCTCTTGAATCTACAACATTTAAATTTACAGCATCTAAAGAACCAACCAAGGAAGATAATCCATCTACTTCATATGCCATTTCGGATGAAGTATTACCAGATTTATCTTCAGTACTGGCAACAACAGAAAAAGTTAATTTTGCTACCCAAGATTCCTTGGTACTATCTAAATTACCACCATCTCCCCGAACATTAGGCTTACCAAAGAAGGGAAGCATCTATCATATTGGGAGTTGTGCCTTTGTTTATGCAGGATATGATTGGGGTAAATTTTCAACTATAAAAATTACAATTGATCAAGATGGATTTGCTAAATGTTATTTTTCTGATGGATATATAAAATCAAAACCAATGATGTGTGGTATGGGTTATAGAGGTAAAGGTTTAGGACCTCATGAAAATGGTATAAAAGAACCTTTGGAGGTCGAAGAGTGGCCAGCCCGATGTGGTCTTGGTTATATACCTACAAAAATAGAACCATTCCCATATGAAGATGATGACCACCTGGTAACATATCAAGAATATATGGAACAAAAAGAACCTTTTAAAATGATACATAATTGTAATATGTTAACTATGGTCTATCCAAAAATGATTGCTTCTTTGGATGAATGTTTAGAGGGGGATATCTGTCATGATATATCTCTGGATGAGGTTCTAAGAAATAATTTTTTCTTTGATGGATCAATGTCGTGTGTAGCTCACATAGAAGCTACTAACCCACAAGAAGAATTAGCAAAATATACACTGGAAGAACTACAAGAAATGGGGGTGTCACCCGCACCTCCTAACTTTGAAAGAGAGTTGAATATTATTGTAGAAAATTTCATAAAAATTAACATTGGAACAGAAGAGAATCATCGCATGGTCAAAATTGGATCTGAGTTAAGTGAAGAAAAACAAAAGCTATATATTGAATTTCTTACCGAATATCCTGATGTCTTCGCTTGGACATATGCAGATATGCCAGGCCTAGATCCTTCTGTAGTTGTGCACCATCTAGTAGTGCACCCTGATGCTAAACCTGTAAAACAAAAACTTAGAAAAATGCATCCCAAAGTAGCACTACTAGTTAAAAGTGAATTAGAGAAGCTTTTGAATGTAAATTTTATACAAGCTATTGACTATGCTGAGTGGATATCAAATGTCATTCCAGTAACTAAGAAAGAAGCTACTAAAATTAGGGTCTGCATAGATTTTAGAGATATTAATGTTGCATGCCCTAAGGATGACTTTCCTCTCCCTAATATGGATCAAATCATAGATTTTACAGCTGGGAGTGGGATGTTATCTCTTATGGATGGTTTTTCAGGATACAACCAAATTAGAATAGCTCCTGAAGACCAAGCTAAGACAACTTTCATTACACCTTGGGGGACTTTTTGTTGGAAAGTCATGCCCTTCGGTTTAAAGAATGTTGGTGCAACATATCAAAGAGCGATGACATATATTTTTCATGATATGATGTATAACATTTTGCATGATTATGTGGATGACATTATAGCTCGCTCAACTAAATAATATGATCACATTAATGATTTAAGAAAAGTGTTTGACAGATTAAGAGAATACCAGATACGTTTAAACCTAGAAAAATGTATATTTGGAGTAAAATCTGGAAAATTATTAGGAGTCATTGTTTCTATGTGAGGCATAGAGATAGATCCTTTAAATATTAAGGCTATCCATGATATGCCACCTCCTAAAAACATATCAAAATTAAGAAGCTTGCAAGGAAAGTTACAAGCTATTCATCGTTTCATTGACAAATTGGCAGACAGAACAAAACCTTTTCTTAAATTACTTAAGAAAAACATTTCTTTCCAATGGGATAAGGAATGTCAAGAAGATTTTGATAGCATTAAGCAATACCTTCTTAATCCTCTAGTGCTTGTTCCACCTAGACCAGATTGTCCTTTCATTTTATATATTTTTGCCTCAGAACTGGCACTTGGAGCTATGTTGGCTCAAATTGATGATGAAAAGAAGGAACGAGCCACATATTATATAAGTAGAACTTTAATAAGTTATGAAATGAGATATACTCCATTAGAAAAACTTTGTTTAGCAGTTGTGTTTTCTACACAAAAATTGTGACATTATATGCTTAGTCAGAAAACATATGTCATTGCTAAATCTGACCCATTAAGGTACTTGATGAGTAGACCATACTTATCAGGATGCACAACTAAGTGGGTTCTTGCTCTTAGTGAGTTTGAACTTGCATTTATCAGCCAAAAATCCATAAAATGCCAAGTTATAGCTGATCAGTTAGTTGTTGCTCCTATAGAGTCTACTCATCCCATGAATATTGAATTTCTGGATGAGTGTCTTAATTTAGAAGAAGATCATTCTGAAACTTGGACATTATTTTTTGATGGAGCTAGATGTATGAGTGGTGCAGGTGCAAGTATCATATTAATATCTCCTCAAAAGCACCTAATACCTTTATCTTTTAAATTACAATTTGCATGTACTAATAACACTATAGAATATGAAGCTCTAATCCTTGGATTACGAGCTACTTTAGCTTTAAAGATTAAAGTTTTATTAGTTTTTGGGGATTCTCAACTCATGATAAATCAAATCAATGAATTTTATCAAACATGAGATGAGAAACTTCGCCCTTATAAAGAATATGTGCTTAAGCTTGTTTCATTATTTGAAAAGGTAACTTTAGAAGCCATTCCTAGAACTAGCAACCGTGTTGTCGATGCTATGGTTGTGGCTGCCTCTTTATTGCCTTTGGAGTTGGATGATGAATATGCTACTATAATTATTCATAAACTCCAAGAACCCGCTTCCTCTAAATCCTGCTTAGAGCCATTGGATGTATTTTTGATTAATGAAATTACCCCAGAACCTTGGTACACAGATATTTTTAACTTTCTGTAGAATGGGACTTTCCCTGAAGGATTAGATAGAAACCAACGTAGGTTACTACGTAAGCGAGCTATTCACTTCGTAATCATTGGTAATACCTTATATAAAATATCTTTTGAGGGTATCCTATTAAGATGTCTAAACCTAGAAGAATCTAAGAAAGCCTTAAGTGAAGCCCATGATGGATCCTGTGGAGGACACTTTAGTGGAAGTGCCATTGCTAAAAAACTCCTTAGAATGGGCTATTTTTGGCCTTCTATGGAAAAGGATGCTAATGATTATGTGCGTCATTGTGACAAGTGTCAAAGACATGCTGACCTTGTCCATGCTCCTGCTCAGGAACTCCAAACCATAGCCTCTCCTTGGCCCTTCTCTAAATGGGGTTTAGATATTATTGGTAAAATCAACCCTGTCTCATCTGATGGTCATAAATTTATAATAACTGCAACAGAATATTTTACAAAGTGGGTTGAAGCTATGCCTTTAGCTTCTTGCACAGGAGTTCAAGTCTCCAAATTCATCTTCAATCAAATCATTTGTAGATTTGGAATTCCATCTAATCTCATTTTCGACAATGGTACATGCTTCAAAAACAAAGATGTTAAAAAATTATGTCAAAAATATAAAATTCAACATAGATGGTCTACTCCTTACTATCCACAAGGAAACGGCCAAGCTGAAGCATCTAATAAAACACTAATCAAAATCCTAAAAATATTGGTTAACAAAATAGGTCGTGACTGGCACATACAATTATATCCCGCTTTGTGGGCTTATCGAACTAGTGTTCGTACTCCTACTGGTGCTTCACCTTTTGTCTTGGTCTATGGTGCTGAAGTGGTTTTTCCATTTGAGTTAGAAGTTCCTTCTTTAGCTCTTTTACTTCAAGATGCTGAAGTAGGAGATGAATATCGTGTTGGCAGATTGATTCAGTTGGAACTTCTAGATGAAAAGTGCATCCATGCTTTAGAGCATCTCCATGCCTACCAAGACAAACTTAAAAGATCATATGCAAAGAAAGTCCATAATAGATCATTTGAAGTTGGAGATTTAGTCTTAAAAGAAAATCAAAAAAATACTAATGCAAGAAAAGACCTTAAAGGAAAATTCCAACCAAATTGGCTTGGACCATTTATCATCACTGCTAAATTTGGATCAGGTGCATATAGATTGGCTACCTTGGATGGAAAATATCTCAAGGAACCCATGAATATTATGCATCTAAAAAGATATTATGCATAAAGCCAAAAGCCTCATCATTGTACATAGTTGTAAATATTTTTTTCAAAAATAACCAAAAAAATTACAAAATCTGAAAATTCCCAAAAATATTTCAAAGCATTATTAGATCAATATTTCTGCATTTATTATCTACTAAGATTGCAAGTTATATTTTAATTTACTTCAGATAAATTCAAAAGTTATCTTGAACCATGCACTAAAATTCATATTTAATAAATTTTGATTTTGTTGCTTTGATTATAAATCTCTCTTGTATCAAAGAACACTATTACTTCATTAAATAATTTTGAGTATTGCGAATGATCTTGCTACTTCTTGAACCAAGAACACATTTTACATATTAAAAATGATTTGTTGCAAATTCGATAAAAATGATACTGCTTAGTAAATCTTAAATACCTTAAGTGAAAGAGTTTTTCTTGCTATCCTATCATGTGCATGGTCTAGAATACTGAGAAATTGGAAAAAGGACAAGCTCCTCCCTACCCGAATAAAATCCCTTGCCCCACGTCTAATCTGGGCAAGTATCCCAAAAAAGAAAGAAAAAGAAAAGAAAAAAAAAAAGAAAAAGAGAAAAAAAAGAAAAGAAAAGAAAAAAGCAAAAATCAAAGAAAAATGTTCCAAAGCAATAAAATCCCCTTGTTCAGAAAAGGACAAGAAATCCCTATCCTATAAATGTGAAGAAAAGAAGGGAGTATTGAACTTGAATCCCTGGAATTTCTCAGTTATTCGAAAATCATGAGGTAAACCCCATAACAGGTGATTTGTGCCCAACTTGCTTGACATTGGGTAATTCCTTCTCACATGGCGATATGTCTATCACATTAGTAATTCCTCTTTTGTACAGACCAATGTCTGCATTTGGATTAGCTAGCTTTTGGTAATTTGATTTACATAGTAGTTCAGTACCATTGCATGCACAAAATCATGGTCAAATGAACATTTCACTCACACACACATTGGTTCATTTAAGTTTACCTTATCATTACCTTACTCAAAATTGGTAAATTAACCTTTACAAAGCACACACATTTGTTACTTGAGAGATTTTGTATCATCATGACAATCAAAATAGATAATGAATTCACTTTTCACACACTGGTTCTAGATAAATTTGAATTTGTCTTAGAAATAAGTTAAAATATTGCTTTGGAATTTTGTTAGATAATTAATTTCAATCCTTTTGCATTAGTTCTTATAAATTATTTTATCATCATAGCACAATAATTTATCTCAAATAATATTGCAAAATCAAACATAATCATCATGCATTTCATTTTGATTTTCGCGATGATGGTATAGTTCCTAAGTAACTATTTCTCTTCAAATTTCACACTTAGGAATTTTATGCCTAGCGCAAATCATAGTTCTAATTTTTCATACCCCAAAATAATTCCATGTATTTCTTTACAAAAATTATAAAATATTTTGCACATGTGACATAATGATCTATCCAACGTTAATTTTGCATTTTAAAGAATAGACAAAATTTATATCTTGTCCTGCATTTTTCATTTTGATTTTCGTGATGATGGTATTATTCTTAAGGAATTAGGAATTCTTTGCCTAGCGCAAATCATCTTTCAAATTTTTCATGCCCAATCAACAAATTTTCACAAACACTTATTAAACACATTGTTCCAAAACAACATCAAACACATTCTTTTTTACCACAAAAGCCTTAAGATTATTCTTAAGCAAACGACCATTTTAGCAATATCAAAAACATTCCTCACAAACAGGATTAGCTTCGAGACTTAGCGAGCTGTGAACTCCACCAACAGTCTCATAACAGCACAACATCCTTTGAGGTTTATTGCTAGAATCTATCAAAATTTATTCCAAAACATTTCATTTTCATAAACACATTTTCAAAAATCAAATCATTTTGTTCATTTCATTTACTCAAAGCATGATTAATAAACATCTCATCATCCAAAAAATTAAAATGCAAAATTAATTAAACAAAACACATGAAGTCACATCGAGACAAAATATATATATATATATATATATATCTCAAAAATCTATATACAAAAATAAAGTTAGACTGATATGCCACAATCCTCAAAAATGGCATACTCAGTCAGATATATCATACAAATATCTAGGATCATCCCCTAGAGGCCCTAGAACTATGTGCCTCATCATCTCCACCAGGGGGTGGAGGCGGTGGTGGCATATCTCATGTCGTCATAGCAGTCCTAGAGGAAGATGCCCTGGATGTAGAACGAGATGACCCAACTTGAATCGGCTCTGCAATATCAATAGGGAGAGGCTCTCTCCGATCCATAGGTACCAATACAAAATATAGAGTCCGATAGAAGTTCATCTATGCCACTACTCATAGTAACTCATCCCCTACCCAACTCCACTCAGACCACCCCATCTGAGCCGGTACCACAGCCCCAAGCTCTCTGTCCCACCTACACTTGAGCCTCTGCCAACTCTCTCTCCAAAGTCTAGATCCTGCTACGTAGCCCCGCATCCTCAGCTCTAGTCTATGCTAGCTCTCCCTCCAGAGACTCTATAGTAGTCTTCTAGGTGGCATTCTCCCCCTGTAACCGAGCCACCTCTCCCCATAGAGCAGCCATCTCACTACTCTCTCCCTCCTCCAATATCCCCTTGCCCTTCCTGGGTGAAGGTGGTCTCTCCTCATGATGGGTAGATGCTCCCCCTCCTCCTAGGGTGAAGCCCTCCTCTCCTATCTCTCCTAGAGAATCAGTCCTCTCCGAGATATATGACCACCCCGAGTGCGAGGACCTAGTCTCCTCAAAGATGCATGAGTGACCGACTGCTCCTATTGGCTCGTTGATCGACACTACCTAAAAACTTGATCAGCTGCTCGTAACACTACACTCCTCCATGTAGTCAATCGAGTAGGATAGATATGGGCATACCAATGTCTATATCTCTCTATAACCCCAACATCATCATCCATCATTGTCTCTACCAAAGCATCATCAAGCTCCGGATCCAAAATATTTCCAAGTTGGGAGCCCCACTGAGAGTGGTAGGATCCCGAGTAGACCTAGCAAAAGTAACATTCCTATACTGAGGAATGTCCTATCGGAGCCCAAACTATCATTGCACTCAATCAAAATGGTGCAACTCCACCTCCCCATCATGCATCCATAACCAAATGGTCCACTGATGTGGGCCAACTCAAAGGTATCCTCCTCCCATCCTGGCAGCCCTCTCCATGGCCTCCAAGTAATATCCTCAACCAATAAATCATCCAGGAGCCACCGCATACCAGCAAGGTTGGCTCGTCTCCCACGTCCTTCCTATAGAGGCCAATAGAATACCCGAGGCCTATCCTCAACCACCCCAAGCTGGTCATCTATCTCCCTAACCAATGACAACCCTGTAGGCCGCTCAATAGCTAGGTGCTCCCAACACCACACCTATAGAAATGATGTCAGAATGAGGCCCTTGCCCTCCTTGTAGACTACTCTATGTAGAAATCTATATAGTCTACATAAGAGGAAGGAACCCCAAGCAAAGTGGACCCTCTGATCTCTCATATCACATATGACCTCTGCTAAGGTCCAAGGAAGTTGCATCCCACTAGGATGGCACAAAATCAACCCGCTCACAACCCCACTCAGTAGTACTATCAATCGAGAGACTCCCTCTATCCTGCCGAGTCTCTCCAGTGGAACTCCTCCCTTCCTCAATAGGAAGCTGGGATCTCCAATCAATCGGTGCATAGCCTAGCCTTGATTTCCAGATGTAGCAATCTGAATACCCCATAGTGGTAACCTCAGAATCCTCCAGACATCCTCTAGGGTAGGAGCCATCTCTCCTATCGGTAGCCAGAAGCAAGAAGACTCTAGATACCATCTCTCTGCTAACGTTGTTAGTAGTCGCATATCTGGACAAATATGTGGCATCTCTACCACATGTCTGAGACCCACCACCTCTAAAGTAGCCCACTCATCATCAGTAAGGGCATCCAAATCTGCCTGTAAAGTGGCATGTCTCCACTCTCGGTTCTTTAATTCAGCCAACTATCAAAATAAAACACAAAACAACAAAATATTAATAATCAGACTTAAAAATATTATCAAATCAAAAAATAGCAAAATTGTATCAAGAGAAGACAAAATCGTATCAATTTTTATGATATCATATCTACGATATCACTTATAATTGATATGATATTGATGAAATTGTATCGTATCATACGATATTGCAAAATCATTATGATTTCATAATTAGGGCTACGCGATGGCAGTCGTGCCCTAAAAATCCAATTTTAATTAAAAATTTAACAAAAAAATATGAAAAATTTATCCTAAAAACATAAGAAATCCTTACCCGGAGTGCTCTGTCTCCCGCCCGGATCAAATCTGCATGATGAGAAGCTCCTGCCATGTTTTCTCCAGAGCTCTGAAAGTGCACAAAGGTAAAAAGTAAATAAGTTACCTTTTCAGGTTATTTTTCTTATTTATACTCCAAATTTTTGAGTTTTTATCCAAACATCAATTTGGATATAAAAACTCGAAGGGGGTATCATAAATATTGTATTTCAAAACAACTTACATCAAAACTTAAAATCATCAACAAAAATTGTAATAAATTTTTGCTTTCTCAAAAAACATGTCACACTTTTCTTTAACGCAATTTCTTCTGAAACTACGCTAAAGAGGGGGTAAAATGTAACACCTTAAAATTGACTCATTTCATTTCACACATTTGCATGAAAAACACAAAAATTGTATTCTGTATTTATTACCTTAAAATTCATGCCTCTTTGATGAGATCGTACTACGATCAACAAGATCGTAGTACGACCTCCAAAATCATAGCATGATTTCAGACAATACGATCTCTACGATCGGCGTACGATATCACCGATCGTAATACGATCTTGCCCTAAAACAGAAAAATTAAAATTAGAAAAAGATAAAGTTAGTTAAACGGTTTCTTACCTCTGCCTGTGTAACTGCACGGGATCTGCGAGATCGGATCCATTCGATTTCACCCAAGCTTGGAAGGAGTTGCAACAATCCAACCTCCTCCCTATTCTGGACACTCTCCCCTACCTATTTAATCAGACCATCCCCTCTACAATTCTCCTAGCTCCATCACACTTTAGAAAACTTAGTCCAATTTTGCATCTAGCTCTAGTTATTTCAATTTTTGCTTATAGGATCGGAGAACGATTGTCGTAGATCAGATGTTGTAGTACTATGATCGTAGTATGAACTTGCAAGTTCAGAGTACGATCTTGCTCAGAAGGCTACGATCTTGCCTACAACTTGCTTGGGGGCAACCTCGAGCCCTGGTTCACAATTTCTTTGCATTTTATCATTAAATATGTATTTCATTTAGCATATTTATCACATAGGAGATTCAATTTAATCATATGCATCCCTGGAGTTCACCCAATTGCATGTAATTGCATATTTTAAGTAATTCAAATTCATTCATTTATCAAATTCATATCACCATTAATGTCCATAACATCTATTAGATCTAGAACATACTTGTTAAACATAATTTTAAGTATAGAATTATAGATCAATCTATTTTCTATCCTTCACCCATGCATTTGTTGTCTTCTATCAAAATCAGATCATTCTATCTCTATTCAAGTTACGATATTGTAGAATCGTAATACGATCTTGCAATATCATAATACGATATCGCCTATTTCTATATGATCTGGACTGCATACAAAAAGCAGAAACTTCATCAGACATCCAGATTAAGGTAAGATTTTTAATCACTTTAGGCATTGTATTATCTTATTGCATCCTATTCTTTGTTATCTGTTGCTTGCATTTAAGCTAAAAAGCATATAGATTAAGTTAGTTGCATATTGGCCAAACTTAGGCTTGTATGATATTGGATTAAAAAGAACACATCTAAACAAATTCCTAAGCCTAGGCATAAAAACTGCCACAAAACGTTTCCTGGTGAACCCAAAACCCATTCGTCAAAAAATCACCATATAGAAAGTACAACTAAGTACTTCTCTTCGAGGTGTAGACCATCCATTCTCCCATTCCCCTCTAAGGCATGGATCCATCTGCCTTGAGGAAAGGAGTGCAAGAATTTTTGGCCTACAAGAAGACCCAAAGCATACAACTTATTATCTAATTTTAAATAAATGGGTTTATCTCTAAAGGGATTATTGATAGGACTATGCGATATTGGGAACTAAAAAATCATTTTCTTCTTTTCTCCTTGGCCATGCTTATCTTCTACTACAATGGATTACCTACAAAAATCTTGGCCAAAGACCCAATATTTCACATAGTAGGGGAGAAGGAATGGGAAGCTAGAGAAACCATATAACCTAATGCATATTCCTTCTACCAGAAAATACCAATCCCCTACTTTAAGAAATTTTGTTCTTAAAAAAATTACAACTCTTTAAGATAGGTGGGGATAACTACCATAAATTTATGCTAAAGTAGGACCAAATAATTTTTTATTAAATTCTAAGTAGGACTAGATTTTTCTAAGTAAATACATCTAGTCAACGATTGGGTGAGGATCATATTCCATGACTTGCACTGAATATGTTGATCTAGGTATGAAGTAAAGAAACAATCAAGCTAAGTAAAAAGGATAATGAAATTCCATACTCTACTTGGACTGATAGTCTTCTAGCTTCTTTCTTAGATTCTTGGCCAAAAATTCAACCCAATCCATCTTTAACGACCTATGAGCTCTCAAAATAGCATGCACCATGGCTATCTACTCTAGGAATACTATCTTATCTATCTTAGCACCTTGCAATATGGCTATCATGCACATGAATAGTTGAACATCCTCCTTAAATTCCACAAACAACCAGGTTCTTTATAAATAGTCTTCGAGTAAGCTTCTTAAGTTTAAAACTTCCATCATCCATGCTTTCGGACCATCCTCCATGAGCTTCCCTCTTTGGGATTTTTCTTTAATAATTCTAATATGCTTTATGGATACATCTTCAAGGGAGATTTTTAGAGTTGCAAATACTTTTTTGATGTTCTAAGTGGTAATTTTAAATAGAGGCCAATCATATTACTCTTTAATCATATCCATACTAGCCTCGTAGAACTTAGACATGGCATCTACTAGCTTGGGACATGGGTGCATAGCAATTGGTAAGAACATAACCAATTATTTGTTCCATGGGGTTACCCCTGTGACACTTGAGTTTATTGATTTTACCTTTTGCTCTTCTCCCATTCATGACAACTTTGCTTTGGCATTAAGGGTAATGCATGTGTCCGTAATTCTCTCAAACAAGTATTTCAATTTTTTCTTTGGCTTTTCCTTGGTCATCTTGCTTGGCTCTGTATTAGCTTTCAAGGGCTACTAGACTTAGAACACTTAGAGCCTATTTGCAGTATTCACCAGGCACTGCATTATTACAAAACTTCAATAGGAATCCCCCTTTTATAATGCCAAGAATGTAGAACCAATGAAATTAGATGTTGCATGATATCTCACTTGCTATGAGGTAAATCTTGTTGGAGTATCAAATTAATGTTATATTATCTCCATTCACTCATTTTGAGTTATGGACCATCAACCAATCAAATAATCTAGGTGAGAAGACATCCTACTAATATAATTAAGTTTCTATTTTCTTAGGAATATCACACTTAAGACCTCATCCTTCTATCATTTATGATGCATGTTCAAATCATTCTAAAGAGTGTTCTTTCATCAATCCTTCTATTAATGCTCAACTTCATGCCAAACCTAGATAGGTGCCAGTTGGATGACCATACCCCCTTCTAGTTGTTATGCACGTTGGATTTTATTGATATGCGTACTTATGATCTTCCTTTTGATTCTATTGGGATGGAGCATTAGCCATATGTATGCACACAACTATGTTACTGGGCACTCCTTACAAATTGATCATTGATCTTCCTGATAAATCAAGGGAATTGATATTATCATTTGTCTGCTTACTCTTAACAACTAACAGTTGGAGGTAATAGCTCCTCTTTCCTTGCTCTTGTTTGGGCAACATTTTGGGTCTTGCTTTTTATTGCTACTGATCCTATTTTTCGTACCTATTTGAACATATTTTTAGGATCCTTCCCTTAATTAAACATCTCCCATTTACCCGTCCATTTTTTATTTGAATATTGCATCCGAGGAAATATCTTGAGAGCCAAAAAGTCTTAGGTTACTTAATTATATAATAAGAAAAGTATAATTACAACCTACTACAGGCCCAAAATGGCCACATACTTAGGAAAATTTAGCAAATTTTATCTAAGTGGAAAAAACTTCATTTTGCATCCCTTACAGTGTATTCCGGAGTGGATCCGCAATAGAAGATATAAGCCCGCCTGACACTTGGTCGATTTTCATGAATGAAGCAATTTCGAGAGATTTCTCTCTATCTCCGGACTGGCGATGCATCTCAAATCCACAAAAAGTTTTGATAAGAGATGATGTTAGCGATAAAAAGTGTGGATTAGCAACTTGACAATGACTAAGTCTTAGAAGGCCCGATTTCAGAAAATCTGATGAGCATCAGAAATGCTTATATTTTGTATACATTTTCTTGATTATTATGTGGATGTATAATAAGGATTGCATATGTTTATGAATGATTATATAATTATTTGATGAAATTATGCATGTTATCTAATTCATGTGTTTTCAATGTGTTTTTGTGGAATTGCAGTTGATTTAGTTAGATTTGGATCAGTCGAGGTCTTTTCATGGACCTGGAACTTTGTTTCTTTCGGAATCAATGCAGAGTAAGTAGGTGCCTTCCTCTTCCAGGAAGGTGCCAAGCATAAGTAGGCACCTTCCTCTTCCAGGAAGGTGCAAAGGAAATACAAGCGCCTTCCTCTCGCAGTAAGGCACCAATAGAAGGCTAGCGCCTTCCTCCTCCAGGAATGTGCCAAAGGAAAATAAGCGCCTTCCTCTCACAGGGAAGGTGCCAAAGGAAAATAAGTGCCTTCCTCTCATAGGGAAGGTGCCAAAGGAAAATAAGTGTCTTCCTCTCACAGGGAAGGCATCAATGGGAAGGTGCCACTAGAAGGCAAGCGCCTTCCTCTCATAAGGAATGCAACACTATAAGGTAAGCACATTCCTCTCATAAGGAAGGTGCCACTAGAAGGCAAGCACCTTCCTCTCATAAGGAAGGTGCCGATAGGAAGGCGCCACTAGAAGGCAAGCGCCTTCCTCTCATAAGGAAGGTGCCGATAGGAAGATGCCAATAGAATGCAAGCGCCTTCCTCTCTCAGGAAGGTGCCAAGAGAAGATAAGTGCCTTCCTCTTCCAGGAAGGCGCCAACAATAGTAAGGAAACTTTCGCATAGAGAAGGCGCCTGACATACTTAGGCACCTTCCTCATAGGGAAGGCGTCCCAGTTCTTCACTCATTGACCAGACAAGCACGACGTGGACAATAGCGACTGGTGTAGTTCCAACTCTATGTCATGTGGAGTTAAATTAGGGATCGCACCAATGTATGAGAACGTCCTACCAATGCCAGGCAAAGCACAAACCAATCAGTGAACATGCCACCGTTAGAACCGAATGCCAGTTTTAGCAAACGTCAATCACATTTACCAGACTGTCTTAGTTTATTCTGGAATGAATCGACTATTATAACTTCTTTGTAACAGAAGATCTATGGGTGTGCTATATAAACACACACAGACCTCTCTGATGATATAGAATATTTTTTATAGTAATTATAGAGAGATATATAGAAGAAGCATTGTAATACGTTGATAATTATAATATAGTTCTAAGAGTTTCTAAGTGCATGTTCAATTGGGAGGAAGTTGTTCAAGCCTGGGACCACTCCAAGCTAGTATTTCTTCCCCTATTTTTCCTATATTTTTTTCTAGATTAGTTTACCGCTTTTATAAGATTGTTTATCACATTGTTATTTCCAGTATTGAAGCAGGTTTATTTCTAGGAATGCGTGAATATTTTCTTTCTATAGATTTAATTGTTTTTATGTAAATTATTGAGGAGTGTATGAATGATTGACAACCATTTGAAACACCCCCCAATAGTAGAACTAGCAGACTCATCTCAAGTGGTATTGTAAGAAATCTTGTTCAAGACCCTTCGCAAGTTTATGAAGCTCCTTGGGTTGATAAATTAAATGCACGGGCATGTGACAAAAGTAGGAAAGAAATTAACCTTGTTTGGTACACAAAATTTTGGTGACATTGCCATGGAAGTGTCTCAACTAGATTATCTACAATACCTAGAAACCTTCCATCTGACCTTGTATGAGTTCTTCGAGAAGAAGAGGACCTGACGATCGGTTTATAAAAACCAATCCATCAGAACCTAAGTTAGCCAAACATTTTGAATTTGAATTAGACTCGCCTGAACCACCTCCAACAATCCATTGGAGTGAGGATCCGCACTTTGTGCAAAGTGCCTCCTCATCCCATCAACTTGGGGAAGAACGAATCATCATAAATTCCCTATTTAATAGGACACCCTTAGAGGAATCCCTATTGTGGAAAGTTGTAGAAGATTAGACGATAACACCATACAACCTTAGAGCCTTGACTCAAAAATTCTTAAATGACCATAAGGCCATAAATACTGCATTAGAAACAACATTTCCTAAAAAAATGGCTGACAACGAAGAAGTCTCATCTGGATTTAGTTTCCCGATTGATGGAGTAGGAGATACCAAAATGAAAAACATATCCCCTGCTCACCTTTCGACCTTTAGAGGATACCCAAATGAGGACCCTAACCTATTTTTATTTAATTTTGATGTCTTATGCAGGTTTTTGGACTACAAATCTGATACACAAAAGCTAAAACTCTTTCCTTCCACATTGGACGATGCAGTTCTGCGATGGTTCATCAATCTGGGAGACAAACACATTGCCACTTGGGATCAAATGAAGAAGCTCTTTTTAGAGTAATACCAAGATTTTAGGAGAGTAAGAGACTCCAGAGAAGAGGTCATGAGCATGACGTAGAAAGAAGATGAGTCTCTCAAGGAATACTGGGAGAGATTCAACTTCAATCTTCAATGATCTCCTCACACGAAACTATCTGATAAATCCCTCAAAAGCATATTTTTGAGAGGACTTACCAATGAATCACTAGAGGATCTTAACATGACTTATGGAGATGATTTCTACGAGCACACTATGGAAGACATTTGAAAACTATGCCGGAACTACTCAAGAAGGAGAGGCAAGACCACTTCTAGAACCATGAAAGCGACTGCTTCAGTCACGAAGACAGAAATAGGTAACATGCTGCAAGATTTAAAGAGCAAAATGCTCTCATCTCTAGCATTGCAGATGGATACGCTCCTGTTAGAGAAAAAGAAGTAAGAAAATGAAGCGACATTGGCTTATTTTTGTCCAAAATACAGAGGGAAGCATGCAAAGAATGCATGCCCAGAGAACAAAGTTAGAGTATGCACAGTTTGCAGGCTAAACCATAAAACTTGATTGTGCACGCAACTACCCAGTAATTAGGAGGATGCTGAAAGTGCAAATGTCTATTTCATAGGCAATCAGAAGAGTTCGCCACAACCCCCTACGAGGAATATGCCAATTGAAATGTCATCATATGGGGGAGGACCATACATGCCCTAAGGCTCGTGGTGGGGGCCATCACCCTTTTCCAATGCACCCCCAATAGCATTCCCAAAATAGCAGCCATGGATGCCATATCCATATCCTGGGCAGCAGTGGAGAGGCCACACTGCATGGAATCAGTCTCCACAAAATGTAGCACTAGCTCACCCCTAATAGAATTTATCGACATTGCTAGCGGTGAGACCCACACAACCAATGGCAAATACAAATAATAGGGTGAACCAGCCATAATACAACATGGAGGGTGAGATGTATCCGATGTACCATATTTAACTTAGTTTTGGTAGATAGCTAGGAGTAGGAACTCCTCCACTAATAGAAGAGGAGGAAGAGGCAGGATAAACACCTCTTATAGAATAGGTGATAGAAGAAATGCCTGAGAGAGCAAAGGCTCCATTTCCAAACTGGCTACAATAATAGAGGAAAGTAATGCAACCGGAGTTTGATATCTTGTCGAGCTTGAAGAACCTCACCATGACAATTCCATTATTTCAAGCTATCCAAGATATTCTGATATATACCAATGCGATAAGAGAGATGTGTCTAAGGAATTCAGGATGAAGAGCCACACAGACTATCAATGTCATGGGTAAACTAGTAGATTTGATGATGGGCAAAATGTGCCATCCGAAGCATGTAGATCGGGGTAGCCCGATGCTGACTATAGAAATCAAGGGACATTCCCTATCCAATATGTTGGTTGATCTCGAAGTGGCCATCAACGTAATGCCTCAGGAGACCATGTAGAGGCTATATCTCACAAACCTAAAACCCACTACGATAGTGTTGTAGCTAGCCAATCGATTGATCATGGCATCAAAAGGAATGTTGGAAGACGTAGTAATGACAGTCAGCACTGGGAATACCTAGCCAACTTTTTAGTCTTGCAATCTAAAAATAGGCTAGGTGGTTACCTGATCATATTGGGAAGGCCATGGCTGGCAATAGTTGATGCCTACATCAGCTACCAGGATGGGCTAATGACCATATCTAATGGAAAAAACATTAAAAGGTTGACTATTTCACCCCCAGTGTAGTCCATCGACTCAGTAGGAGAACCCATGTTGATTAAGAATGAAAATCCTAATCTATCCATGATCCAGCCGATGATGACGTTGGATGAGTTGGTAGAAGAAGATGAAGATGGTGCTATTATGGAGTTCCTCCATGGGGAGTTCTCCATCTTCACACTTGAATCATCGTTGGCTGGTGCCCAAGATTACCACGTTTAGGAGATACATGTCGGGCTAGGAAGAACGTTGAATGTCAGTAGTGGGTTGACTCCCACATAATTTATGAAAGTAGAAGAGCTCCTGGTTAGACACCAATAGGTATTTGAATGGCATTACTCAGATATGCAGGGTATTAGCCCAAAAATCTATACCCATCGTATATACCTCGATGATCAAGCAACTTAAAGCAGACAACCACAAAGAAGAATGAATTCGGTAATGAAAGACATTATCAAGGAAGAACTGCAAAAACTCTTGACTTCTGGATTCATCTATCCAATTTCTAATAGTGAGTGGGTATCACCGTTAGTGGTAGCCCCTAAAACACATAGGAAATGGCAAATCTATGTGGACTACAGAGCGTTAAACAAAGCGACCAAGAAGGACCACTTCTCACTCTCGTTCATTGATCAAGTCTTGGATACACTCTTAGGGAGGAAGTATTTCTCCTTCCTGGATGGATTCAGTGGATACAACTAGATCTAGATAGGAGAAGAGAATCAAGATAAGACAACATTCACCTGCCTGTGGGGAACGTTTTCCTATCGGGTATTACCTTTCAGATTGTGCAACGCACCTGCCACCTTTCAAATGGCGGTGCTTAGCATATTTTCAGACATGATGGGAGACGCGGTCGAAGTATACATGGATGACTTCACCGTCTATGGATAAACCTTTGATGAAGCAATGACAAACTTGTAAAGAGTGCTCAAAAGAAGCAAGGAAAACAATTTGTCCCTGAGTAATGAGAAATGCTTTATGATGATGCAAGAAGGAATTGTACTGGAACACCACCTCTCCACAGAAGGAATAAAGGTTGATAAAAGAAAAATTGAGGTCATCAAAGACCTACCTAGCCCCAAAAAACAGAGAGAGGTGAGGAGTTTTCTTGTATCATCCAGGTACTATCGACGATTTATTGCTAAATTCAGCAAAATTGCAAAACTACTACATACTCTATTATCTAAAGATGTGGAGTTAAATTGGATAGAAGACTACAAAGAAGCGTTTCAGTTGCTTAAGGAGAAACTGATATCCACACCAGTTTTAAGAGGACCAAATTGGGCCATACCATTCCATATCTATTGTGATGCATCCAATAATGCAATTGGAGCAGTCCTGGGACAAAAGGATGGCAAAGAATTTTACGCCATCTACTATGTCAGCAAAAAATTGTTAGGAGTCGAACTCAACTACACGGTGACGAAGAAGGAGTTCCTTGTAGTTGTGCATGCCATAAACAAATTTCACCATTATATCATCAGGTATAAGGTATTTTTCCACACGAACCACGTGGCTATTAGATACTTGATGAGAAAGTTGGCCATTGGCAAAAGAATTATCAAGTGGCTCTTGTTACTATAGGAATTCGACATCACAATAGTCAAAAAACTAAGCAAAGACAACGTCGTAGCAAATTTTATATCCATATTGATACCAGTAGATCATACAGTAGTGGAAGACCAATTTTTGGATGAACATTTATTCACCATTAGTAAGCGAATCCCGTGGTACGTAGATATAGCCAAGTACTTGGCCACCGGAAGAACCTCACCTACTCTCTCTTTCCAAGAAAAGCATGCGGTCATAGATAAAAGTGCATCGTTCCTATGGATTGATGGCCTCCTATTCAAAATAGGATGTGACCAGATTATAAGGAGATGCATAGCAGAGCAGGAGTTCTCATAAGTACTCAAAGCGTGTCATGATGAACCATGCGAAGGACACTTTGCAGGGAAATGAACTGCCTACAAAATCCTATAGGCTGGGTACTTTTGGCCCACTTTGTTCAAGGATGTGACTGCATATGCCAGCAAGTGCGATGAATTCCAAAGAATGGGTAGACCAACCCATCAAGACGAAATTCCCCTCCAACCTTAGGTACACCTAGAACCCTTCGATAAGTGGGGCATGGACTTTGTGGGACCAATTAATCCACCTTCAATAGTGAGGAGGTTTATTTTGGTCTGTACATATTATGTCACCAAATGGGTTGAATTTCAAGCGTTGAGAGATTCAAAAGAAAGAAAAGTCACTGATTTCTTATTTTCCCATATTTTTACATGATTTGGGGTCCTTAGAGAGATAACAATAGACCAGGGGCCTCAATTTACCTCCAGGTTGATCAAGGAGCTAATGGAGCAATACAAAGTTTGGCAAAATAAAACTACACCCTACCATCCACAAGCAAATAGGCAAGTGGAAGTGACGAACAGAGAAATAGAGAACATCCTGACGAATATCATGTAGCAACACAAAAAAAATTGGGCTACACGATTGTCAGAGGCAGTCTGGGTATATAATAACATGTGGAAATCCACCACAAGCTTCACACCCTTCCAACTGGTCTATGGGAAGAATGTGATGATGCCCATTGAATTTGAAATCAAGACATTGAGGACGACTTCATAATTGAACTTAAGCTTGGATGATGCTCAAGAAGAAAGGATTCAATAGCTAGATCAGCTGGATGAAATATGAATGGATGCTTTGCAGAGAACGAAAATCATACAAAAGCAAATAAAGCGATGGCATGATTGCCACATTAAACTGAAGCAGTTCCAAGAAGGATAATGGGTGTTGTTGTACATTTCTTAGTTCTAGGAAAGAAAATGTACATTAATGCAAATATGGATGAGACCGTATGAGGTGGTAGAGCTCATCAAGAACGGGGCAGTGCACGTTAGAACAATTGATGGTAGCAACATCATGTTAACGGTCAATGGCCACCGACTGTGCCCCTATAACACATCCGAAACCTTACAGGTGGAATCCAGAATAGACATGGGGGAGACCCCATCTTGTTATATCCATACCAAACTCTTAACAGGAGAAATGGTGGGTGTGGAGGTGCTCACCAAAATCAGTTAATTTAGTTTTTTTCTTATGGTGTGTTTTGTAGGGATGACGCCTACATGCAATTTGTAGGCATCCTAATATAGGGCCTAACAGGCATGAAATACATATAACTACATTTTTTTTTCTTTTTTTTTCATTTTATTTTTATAGGTGGAAGACCTAAAATCATGATGAATAGGTATCTGGGAAACCAGGCTTGATTCAGCTTAGCATTCCGACATCGGCACTCATAGGTAGAAGTTGAGGCAGCATGAAGCGAGACTGAGAAGGCTTGATCACCCTTTCCCAGTCAATCACAACATGATTTCCAAGAAGAAGGTACCTTCCTTATAAAGAAAGCACCCAGCCAGAAGAAGGCACCTTCCTTATAAATAAGGCACCCAGCCAAAATAAGGCGCCTTCCTTATAAAGAATGTGCCTAGCCAGAAGAAGGCACCTTCCGTATGAAGAAGGCACCTTGCCAGAATAAGGCTCCTTCCTTATAAATAAGGTGCCCCACTAGAAGAAGGGACCTTCCTTATAGATAAGGCACCCCGCCATAATAAGGCGCCTTCCTTATAAAGAAGGCACCCAGCCAGAAGAAGGCGCATTCCTTATAAAGAAGGCACCCCGCCAGAAGAAGGTGCCTTCCTTATAGAGAAGGCGCACAAAAAAAATATATATATAGAAAAAATATATATAGGCGCCTTCCGTGGCTAGAAGGCACCACACAAAAAAAAAAAATCGAGGCGCCTTCCACATTGGGAAGGCACATATATACCGAGGTGCCTTCCACATCGGGAATGCACACCCATTCAAAAGCACCTTCCGTAGCAGGAAGGCATCATCATAAAAAATGCACCTTCCACCATCAAAAGGCACATCCAATCAAAAAAGGTGCCTTCCACCACCGGAAGGCGCATCCAATCAAAAATGTGTCCTCCACCACCCGAAGGCACGTCCAATCAGAGGTGCATTCCACCACCAGAAGGAGCATCCAATAAATATGCCTTCCACCACCGGAAGGTGCATCCATTCAAAGAGCACCGACACATCGAGAAGGCACCACATAAGCGCCTTCCACATTGGGAAGGTACCTAAGAGTGCCTTTTGCGTACATCCAGCACTTAAGTCTCCCGGGTGCCTTGATCGGAATGAAATCACCACACAAATGAGCGACATCAGATGACCATACCCCTCCCCCGTGTCACAAATCAGTGAATTAGTGCTCTTCATGATGCATGAAACACAAAATAAGGTACGCGCATACTAACTCAAATTTTTATATAATTATTTATAAATTATGCAGTACCGGAAAAAATATTGTCGTCATAAAAATCATATCCCCCCATAGCTAGAACCCTAGAATTAAATACTAAGGTTAGGCACCTTCCGTATAAGAAGGCACCTTCCTAAATAAGTAAGGACAAAAAAAATGCAGTAGTAAGGGAAGGCGCCATGGGAGGAAGGTCAAAGAATCACGCGATGAAGAAGAATGAGCCGAGTGATACGGAAGGAATCAGGGGGACGGTAAAAACACAGTTCGAGGTCGAGGGATGGTTCGAATACTGTACCTTGGTCAGTTAGGGCCAGGATATGGATGCAGCCAAGGAATTCGCTACCTCCTTGAGGGGTGATGTATCTCAGGTGCAAGGGGTAGAAATTCCAGTCACCCTCGAATACATCTCATAGGGCACTGGATTGCCCCTCACAGGGGAATGCATATAAAAAGGTGGACTGCTGAAGCCATACGTTGAAGTGCTACTACCAAGAGAAAATGTGCAGATAGATAAGGAAGGGCTACCCAAAAGTATTCTTCCCATGAATCTGTGGAAGATATTCAAGCAGGTTGCTCGATTCTTTACATGCACTAGGAAGTATACCCATTTGCATGCTAACCATGTGCAGTTTTTGAATCACCTGGTGCATGGAAGGAAGTTGAATGTGCCCTTCTACCTAGAAAATGCTCTGAAGGACGAAGTGGCTAGGTACCATAAGGGAGCACCATCCGCCTTGGCCCACCATGGGCTGATATCAGCACTGGTCTACCATGTAGAAGCATAGAGGCAGAACCCCAACATAGAGGGAGATGGCGACCAAGAAAGGCAACAGGATGCTATTGTTGAAATAGGGCAAGAAGAGGGAAGCCCTACAAAGGAGATGGCAAGTATCAGGTAATTGGCATTGCCCTATTTCATGGAAGAAAGAGGGCATTCACCAATGCTCGAATACACAGAGGAAAGATGGTGTTCCCTAGTGTCTGGGTATGAAGAGGAAGGAGCACCGCTTATTAGCAGTGAGGCCGATTTCCCACTGTCGAAACTAGTTCTCAAGAGGAAACACCTGCGGTGACTCCTCCTCTCGGCAGAAGAAGAACAGAGTGACCCAAAAGTTGACGTTGCAGCCCAAACCCTCCAAGAATTGACAAATCGGACCCCACAAGATGCAGAGACTTTCAGGAGCAATGATCAGGTCAATGCAGCCTTGGAGGAAGCACTGGAGTGGCAAACTAATTGTTGGATGGCCCAACAAATTTTGGAAGACTTCCAGAACAAGCATAGAGGGGAATTAAAAGAGTTAGAAAGACAAATCGCCCAGCTCGAGCAATTTTTCTGGCAATTGCAGGAGGAGAACCAACTACTCCAGGATATGGGAATGGAAATAAGGGATGCATCGACCCAAACTGACAAGGCAAAAGAGGTCCCAATGAATTCTCCCACATCTGTAGAATGAGTATTCTCTTCGAAATAATTTCGATCATATGCTCAATAGAGTAGCCCCGAGGCAGGGGAGAATTCCTCTATTTTTGGTAGTGAAGGGGAAAGAAGTCCCACAACACCTCCTGTCATTGTCCTGAGTGATACAAAGTAGGACGAGGGCCAACAATAGCAGATAGGACCGGGGGATAAGGAAGAACTCCCCGGACCTAAGGAAGGAAGAGAAGAACATGAGGGGTTGACAGAGGACAAATAGGGGGATGAAGAAGCACCCTCAGGGATGACATCACAAAGTGAAAAGAACACTCTAGGGACCACAGAGCAGGCCCCTCGAAGCGAGAAGATGTCCGCTAGGGAGAAATTGAAAAACCCTGTTTGAGCTACCGCATTTTCTACAGAGGCCAAAGGAAAAGGGCCTAGGACGGCTCAAAATAATGCAAGGTGACCTTCGCACAGCCAAAATAAGATGAGTGGGATATGCAGCTATTCATAGAGAGGTGAAAATAGTTCGTACAACTACTCAAAGACATGATAGCAGCTAAGAAGACCAAGAAGGCAACCTCAAGGATGCAGGGAGACTTTGGTATCTGCATTAATCCGATAGAGGACAAATAGTTTTGGGAGATTTACGGGTCATACCGGGGATGACCCTCCATGATAAGAAGGTATTTTGAATGATGGGGGGTATATGGCCCCGAATTGGAGGCCATTGCCATTGCAAAGGAGAACGCGTGGATTACTCCTAAAGCAGCCTGATTGTACAAAGCCCAAGTAGTTCATCTCAGGAGGGATAATTTAGATATCCCTCTTGCAACGGTCAAACCTTTGGACACTGACTTATGGCAAGCTATAGAAGCTGCATTTTAGGCAGTAGAGATGACACTGGTTCGATCACCTTCGATAGCATCCAGGATGAGGAAAGCACTACCGACAGCAGCACCCTCAGCTCCACATGGAAAAATAAGAGCCACACCTCTAGATGCCAGCACGTAGAAGAGGTAGACACGAGCCGTAGGTACAGCCGGATCCACCAAGAAACAACAATGATGAGGGGTCAACAGGGCTACCTATAGTTTTGATGCCATGAGGGTGTGGCATATGTTAGGCATGGGGGGATGATGAGCATCAGAAATGCTCATATTTTTTATACATTTTCTTGATTATTATGCGGCTATATAATAAGGATTGCATATCTTTATGAATGATTATATAATTATTTGAAAAAATTATGCTAATTGCAGTTGATTTAGTTAGATTTGGATCAATTGAGGTATTTTCATGGACCTGGCACTTTGTTTCTTTCGGAATCAATGCAGAGTAAGTAGGTGCCTTCCTCTTCTAGGAAGGCGCCAAGTGTAAGTAGGTGCCTTCCTCTTCTAGGAATGTGCCAAGGAAATATAAGAACCTTCCTCTCCTAGGAATGCACCAATAGAAGGCCAGCGCCTTCCTCCTCCACCAAGGCACTAAAGGAAAATAAGTGCCTTCCTCTCACAGGGAAGGCACTGACGGGAAGGCGTCACTAGAAGGCAAGCGCATTCCTCTCATAAGGAAGGCACCACTAGAATGCAAGCACCTTCCTCTCATAAGGAAGGTGCTGATAGGAAGGCACCACTAGAAGGCAAGCGCCTTCCTCTCTCAAGAAGATGCCAACAGAAGATAAGTACCTTCCTATTCTAGGAAGGCACCAATGGTAGTAAGGCACCTTTTGCATAGAGAAGGCGCTTGACATACTTAGCACCTTCCTCATAGGGAAGGCACCCCTGTTCTTTTCCTGTTGACCAAACAAGCATGACGTGGACAACAGTGATTGATGCAGTTCCAACTCTACGTCATGTAGAGTTAAATTGGGGATCACATCGATGTATGAGAACATCCTACCAATTTCAGGTGAAGCACAAATCAATCAGTGAACATGCCACCATTAGAATCGAATGGCAGTTTTAGCAGATGTCGATCACATTTACCAGACTATCTTAGTTTAGTCTGGAATGAATCGAATGTTATAACTTCTTTGTAATAGAAGATCTGCAGGTGTGCTATATAAACACACACAGACCTCTCTGAGGATATAGAATATTTTTGATAGTAATTATAAAGAGATATATAGAAGAAGCATTGTAATATGTTGATAATTATAATATAGTTCTAAGAGTTTCTAAGTGCGTGTTCAGCTGGGAGGAAGCTATTGGAGCCTGGGCCCACTCTAAGCTAGTATTTCTTCCACTATTTTTCTTGTGTTTTTTTCTAGATTAGTTTACCGCTTTTATAAGATTGTTTATCGCATTGTTATTTCTAGTATTGCAGTAGGTTTATTTCCAGGAATGCGTGAATATTTCCTTTCTGTAGATTTAATTGTTTTTACATAAATTATTGAGGAGTGTATGAATGATTGACAACCGTTTGAAACACCCCCAAATAGTAGAACTAGCGGACTCATCTCAAGTGGTATTGTAAGAAATCTTGTTCAAGACCCTTCACAAGTTTACGAAGCTCCCTAGGTTGATAAATTAAATACACGAGCATGTGACAAAAGTAGGAAAGAAGTTGACCTTGTTTGGCCTGCAACAAAATCCATGGAGTATTTACGCCCAAAACAGTGACAAAGTGGAAAGCTATGGCCAAAGCGGATGTGGATTCGTGACTGAAGGTGACTTTGACTTCTCCTTTCCATAATGGTGACAAAGCGAAATGTTTTATTCTGAAGGTTGTTCAAAATAGAAAAATAGTTACTTCACACCATGGCGGGATTAGATTGGTAACCACATGCTAATGCACTTATTCTACCTAGAATTAAATACGTAAAATTTATAAGGAAGAGATGATGTCAATGATAAAAAGTGTGGATTGGAGGAAATCTTGTGAAATATAAAGTATTCCAAAGAACAAAGAGTGGATTCGATCTTGCTCAGATTTTGGGAGTCCATATTGGATATTTTGTAGTTCTAATAAAGAAGGATGATGTCACCAATATTTTAAAGCAGAATGATGCTATGTTCTCCCCCACCATTTTAATAAAGCTTGTATCAGATTAAATTTGAACCATACGATGAGGGAGATCAATGGTGGAGGTTGTGTTAACAAAATATTAGGTATTTAAGAACATTTCTTCACTAGTATTGGAATAGTTAGTTGGAAGAGGAAGATGAAGCATCAAGGGTTTTCCAAAAGATCGAACCGGAGGCGGTTAAAAATCAATGTTGGCAGAAAACCTCTAAGAAAAATCGATGGCAATGCATGATTTCCAATGGCTTAAACTCCAATTTGTTTTAGTGAATAGCAAGTTGTAGAGGCCCAGAGCTACCATGGCAAACTAGCTATATCTCTCTGATGTGCTATTAAAATGAAATCTTTGTAATTTTAATTTTTGCAAAAGATATAAATAGAGGTTGAGCCCTCATTTTTAAGGGTCGGCTATAGTGTATTTGCATGTGCTACTGTAAACATTCTCAAAAGCTAATGGAAGGAGCATTACATTTATCTTCGCCTCAAATCTATGTTCTAATGCTTGATATCAAAGGTTCAGATTCTTTAGTTTTATTCCTATGAATTCCTAAATGGTTAGTTTGTGCCTAATTAATGAATTACTAGTTATTAAAGTAATTGAAATTTGCTTTTGAGTTTGTTCTGTATTGTTAGAGAGTGCATTTCTATGAAATCTAGGTATTGGTGAATTTTATTAATTGGATTATCATTATCTGGGTATTGGAATTACTCGCTGTAATATTTCTCTGTTGTGCATTAATGAATGAAGAATAATCTAATTTGAGATCATTTTAGTCTAAGTTATGTATCTTTGGTTTGGTTTTTTAGGAGCTTTCTATTGTAGTGCAATGTTGTTAGCCTATCCGTCTATCATTGTTCAAATTTCTCTAATCCTAACCTTTACTTACCCTAACCTTCAAATCCTAAGTGAGCATAATTGTGTCAACATTCTGCTAAGTTGACAAGGAACCATCCTACTCTGGAGGTTGGATCAAAAACTCTGTTTTGGTCCATCCAATGTTTAGTGTTGAGTTGTAGCTATCGGGTGTAAGCTTGAATAGAAACTAGGAATATAGATAGTCGTAGTATCGAGTGAAAAATTGGTGCAATTTAGTTCCCAACAGATTTTGGCACACCTAGTGGGACCGGTTCACAAGGAACACGAAACCCATCAAATGAGTATTTTTATCTCAATCCGAAGGAATCAAGATTTGGTGAATTATCTTGACCTTATAAGCGGAGAGAAGAAAGTTCACTTGGCGACTCCCTGGTCATTATACCTAGAAAAATAATTATTCCTATATACCATTTCCCTTTCATGTATACCAGGTCTTTCAAAATGAATACCCCTAATTTCTACTTTTACTATGAGTTACCTTATAGAGTGATTGTTGTTGCCAGAATTTTAGATCAATATTTCCCTAAGGAGGAAGAGATTTTGGAAGAAAATATGATAGTTCCCCCAATAAGACCTGCAGCAAGAAATATGGCACAAAATGTGTCTCCTAATCATCCATTACAGAAGTACCCTTTATGGAACACTATCGGTCCCCTTAGATTAGCCTAAATGGATGTCATTCCCCAGGCTATATCTAAGGCTATCCCCACTTATGATGGATCTATAAAAATATCTTACGAGCACTATCAGGATATATTGAATCTGGAAGCAATCCACAACATAAAGGAAGAAAATATTATTATCATAATTCTAGCCCTGTCCTTCAGAGGAAAGATATTACATTGGTTTAGAACTCTGGAGGATAATACCATCACTTCTTGGTAAGATTTAGTAGAGCCTTTTTTGGAAGAATTCAACAAATCTGTTGATCCTTTTCTCTGCTTAATCAGTTTACATCTATGTAGAAGACACAACAAGAAACTATCTCAGATTTTAATTTGAAATTTAGCAGAATATGGAAAATAATTACACCCACTACTCGACCAACTACATGTTTAGAATATATGTATTATATCTAAGTCCTTGGATCATAATTTGGTTTGTAGACACAGCAATCAGGAGTAGAAACCTTCCCCCAAGTTTATAATGCAGCAGTTCATGCTGAAAACACCCTAATCAATGTCGGAAGACTTCCTCCCAAAATCGTGTTACCTTATAACACAGAAACCACTAATAGTCAAAGTCTAGAAGCCAACCCATCTTTCATAGATCCACTTTATTTATCATCCCCATATCCATAGATGAATGCAATTCCTCAACCTAAACCTATGACCTCTGTAGCTCCTTTTCCTCCCCTTCCTTCTCAACCATCTCAAGAGTTTTCTACTATCCTGGATATACAAAGTACTCTGAAAACTCTGAGTAATAGAATGAATTCAATGTAAAAGAGAGACCAAGAAAGATCACAACTGAAGAGATTCCCATATGTAAACAAATATCAAAGACCTATTCTGAGTAATAGTACTAGGGTCAGGGTGAGTGCTGTATATGAGGAGCCAGAATGTTCTTCAGATACCACCTTTACAAATATTTGGTGTTTAGTATGTAATGATCCCCATGATTCATAGTCTTGTGTGATGTACAAACACCATGTTTAGCAATCTATGGATCAATATGAAAGGAATCAAAAGGGAATATTCAATATGTTATGGCAACCTGATCAAATCATGGTTGGGAAAGAATCAGCTGAGGAGATCCCAATTGTTGTTATAACAAGATCTGGGAAGAAAGCCTTACAAGTAGACCCTCAAAAAATGGGACAATTCCAAGTCCCTTCTCAGAAGAAATTTTATTCCCTTCCTCAGAGTAGTAACACCTTCTCTATCCCTCAAGAAAAAGGTAGAGATAAGACATATAGTCTCCCTAATATACCAAAAAAGGAAACATAAGGATACCGAATGAGATCCAAGGATGAAGATCAAGAAATACAGAGGTTCCCCTCTATTATAAAAAAAAAAAATATTAGAGGCCACCCAACAATATAAAAGAAGATACGGTGAGCAAGAAATATGGCTAGAAAGACTCTCATTGACTAAATATGAATACAAAATTATTGAAGAAATGAAAAGGATCCCCTCTAAATCTAGCCTGTATGACACTCTGTTCATCCCTGGTCATATTGACCTGCTTAAAGCTTCTCTCAACAAAAATCCTCATAGTAGATTGGATACAACAATCCTTAGTATGCCATCAGAAAAGAAAGAAATGACACCTACTATTTTAAAGAATAAACCTCTCCCTTTCTATATATATCTAAGAATGGAAGGTTGGGTAGTCAAAAATTGTATGATTGACTTAGGAGCATCAACTACAGTTATACCTAAAGCAGTCTATGAAGAGATGGGTATGGATTATACCCGATATTGTCTTGGAGTATTACAACTAGATGAAATGCCTGTCAAGATAGTTGGAGTCATTAAATATGTATTAATGATATTGCACAGATCCCCTAAGGTGAAAATAGTGCAAGAAATAGTTGTGGTTGACTTAGAACCCATTTTTAGATTATGTCTTTTGAGATAGTTCACTCCAAAACTAGGGGATGTATGTATATGGACTATTCTAGCATGATAATCTCTTTCAAAGGAAAAAGGATAAGGATAACTCCCAAAAAAAGAGTGGCTTATCACATTGAAAAGATTGAAAAATACATGTGCAACCTTAATCCTTTGGAAGAATTTGAATTGGTGGAAAATATTGAATGTTTGGACATAGAATATGAGTTGCCTTTTAGAGAATACTATAGTCAGTTAGGAACTGGCATTGGAACATACAACATCTCAACAAAATCATAAAATAAAATTCCTACTATATCCAACCATTCTCTAAGAGAAATAAACTTGGATCATGCACTTTGATGGTGCTAAATGCCGAAATAGTGTAGGAGCTAGGGTGGTCCTTCAATCCCAATCAAAAGGTACAAAAAAGTTTTCTTACAGACTGACATGGTCATGTACTAACAATGCAATGAAATATGAAGCATTATGTCTAGGATTGATACAAGCAGAAAGTATGGGCATTAAGATTATGAATATATATGGTGATTCTTAGCTAATAGTCCATCAAGTAATAAATAAGTGCAACAGTAAGCACCATTAATTAAAAGCTTATAGATAGATAGATATATATATAGGTATTGACGTGGAATGGAATTCTAATCATGGAATATGGGATTTAATGGAATATTTTGATGCCCTAAATTTAAATTTTATTCCCAGAGAAAAAAATACTCTGGCTGATGCATTAGCAAAAAGGTAGCTAACTTGAACCCTTCTGTTGACTTTGGAATCAAGAAGCCAAGGGAATTAAAATGATTTTTAGACCTACAATTCCAGACAAGCAGATTTTTTGGTAGGTTTTTAAAATTAATGAATAAATAGTTGATTTTTTGGTGAGAGATGCATGTCTGTCTACTATCCAAGAGGAGAATTCAGAGAAAATTGATCAGCAGGACATTATCCAACTAAGGAACAATCATATTCCAAGAGGGTTGGTCACCCTTGAAATTCTTTTTGATAATGAGGATGGAAAAAAGACCAAAGTCATGAAGATCAATGAAAATATATATAAATAAATTGAAGTTGGTATAGAGAAAAATCTCAATGTTGGAATCATATGGTCTCCTAAGGAAGCAGAAGATATCAAAGCTCTATACTTAAGATACCAAGACATTGTGGCTTGGTCATATGAAGATCTCAAGGTGTATGATAAAAAGGTTATCCAACATACTATTGAGCTAGAGTCTGATGCAAAACCATTTAGGCAGAAGTAGAGGCCAGTCAATCCAAGGATTGAAGCTATTATGAGAGAGGAGCTTTTAAAATTATTAAAGGCTAATATCATATACCCAATAAAATATTCTACTTGGGTAGCCAATTTGGCACCCGTGAGAAAAAATAATCGGGATATACGCTCATGTGTGGACTTAAGAAATTTGAACCAAGCATTCCTCAAAGGTCACTACCCTCTTCCTCATACTGATCACATCTTGCAGATAGTGACAGGAGAAAAAAGATTCTCATTAATGGATGGTTATTTTGCATATAACCAAATTTGGGTGAAATATGAAGATCAATATAAAACAGCATTCACCACAAAATGGGGTACATTTTCCTACCAGAGGATGCCTTTTGGGCTATCCAATGCAAGAGCCACATTTTAGAGAGCTATGGACTATGCCTTTGGAGCACATATCAACAAAGCTATTCTGATTTATCTGGATGATATGACTATATTCTCCCATGATAAAAAATATCATTTGTCACACTTGGAGCAAGTTTTTTTAAAAATGTAGAGAATTTGGTATTTCACTCAAACCTAAGGAATCATTCTTTGCAGTCCATGAAGGAAAGCTACTAGGTCATGTGGTCTTAAAATAAGGCATGGCCATAGATCCAAATAGAATCACATCAATTGTCACTCTTCCTTTGCCTACAAATAAGAAGACATTGCAGTATTTCCTATGCCAAATCAATTTTATCAAGAAATTCATTTCTATTTTTGCACAGAAAGTAAGGCCTATATCTAAGTTACTTAAGAAAAATGTTGAATTCAAGTGGACTAAATTCAGAAAATAAGCTTTTGAGATCATTAAGAAATCAATTGCAACATCCCCAATACTAATAAACCTATATTTTAGCAAATATTTTATTCTTTATGCATATGGAGCAAAATAAAGTTACGCCTCAATGCTCACTCCAAAAGATGATCAAGGGAAGGAACATCCTGTGTTCTTTTGGAGCCAGACACTCCATGATTATGAATTCAAATACAATTTTATTTAAAGGCAAGTGTTTGTTGTGATGAAGTCACTAAAGAAGTTCACGCAGTATTTGGTATAGAGCAAGACCTTGGTATATGTGGTTCATCCATATTTGAGAAGTTATATCCTGCAAGGCGATTTAGGAGACAAAAGATCAGGTTGGATTACCAAAATCCAAGAATATGATGTAGAAATACATCCCACCAAGCTAGTAAGAGTAAGGGATTTATTCCAAGGATTAACAGAAGCTGCAGTATTAGCAGAAGTAACAGCTTGTCAGGCAATAGAAGATAAAGATCAGGTTGAAATAATACAAGTTAAAGACTCTGATTGGATTGACCATATGGTTAGGTACTTCCAGAGTGGAGTATGCCCCATTAATATAAGTGCTTCCCAAAGGTGAAGATACAGGCTACATACCCTAAAATATGTATTACTACCAGAGGGCCTATACAAAAGAAACTCGAATGGAATTTTTTTAAAATGCTTAAAATATGACCAGCAAAAAGGGTCATGAGGAATTCCATGGAGGATCAGTTAGTGGGTATAATTTAGGTAGGGTTACAACTTTAAAAATCATAAAAGCAGGATATTATTGGCCCACTATATTCACTGATGCTTTTAAAGTCACCCAGGCTTATGAAAAATGTCAGAGATATGTGGGAAGGACAAGGAATTCTTCATCCCCCCTCAAGCCCATCCAAGTGGAAGAACCTTTTCAACAATGGGGGCTAGATTTCATAGGGGTTATCAATCCTAATTCTTCAATAGAGCATAAATTTATCTTAACTACCATAGATTATCTTACCATATGGGTAGAAGCTATTCCTACCAAGATATCTGATCAAGATGTTGTGATCAATTTTATGGAAAGTTTAATTTCAAGGTTTGGAGTTTCGAAAGCTTTGGTGAGTGACAATGGCCCAACTTTCATAGGAGCCAAGTATATCGATTTTTCCAGTAAGTATGGCATTACTCTTAAAAATACTTCCAATTATTATCCACAAGGTAATGGACTTGTAGAATCTACCAACAAAAACCTATTAAGGATTTTGAGGAAATCACTGGAAGGTAATAAAAGGAGCTAGCACCTATTATTGGACCAAGCTCAGTGGGAAGATATGATTACTATTAAAAATTCCATAAACACTTCCCCTTATGCACTAGTGTATGGCAAGGAGGTATTGTTACCAATCCATTTGGATATCCCAACACTCAAGCTTATCAAATCAAAAAAAGAGTCAGAATAATACTGTGAAAACCATATTGACACATTTGTTGAAATTAAAAGAGAGTAGAACTCAGGTATATACCAGTTTTCAAAAACATTCATTAGAAATTAAAACATGGTTTGATAAGAAGATCAGATTCAATAAATTCTAGGTTGGAGACTTAGTTCTCAGGTGGAATGTTGATAAAGCAAAGCCAGGAAAGCATGAAAAGTTTGATTCTTTTTCGGATGGTCCTTTCAGAATAGTAGATGTTAAGGAGTCCAATGTATTCCATATGAAAGATCCAGAGGGAAATATACAACCCATTCCTATGAATGGTTTTCATATCAAGCTCTACTATGTGTAAGGAGTGAGTTTGTTGTAACATATGTATATACATTGTATAATTATTTTCCTCATTTTTGCACTTCAAATTCTTTAATTTATTTATACACTTTGTAATCACTTCTATTGAAAAAATATTGAAAAGGAAAAAAAAAGTTAACAAAAATCAACTAAGTGCACATCATGGCTTCATTCTGTACTATGAGAGCCTCTCTGGAATGACGTACACTCTCAAATCCACATTGAAAATCTGCTAAAGACTCTTCTGGAATGGTGATTCATTGGTAAAAGAAAAGTGAAGGGAGTTCTCAATCCGAGAACCTTTTGAAGTCAATACTGCCAGAGCGGAATCAAGACGAAAAGTCACACACAAAAAGAGTACCAAGTGTCCACGGATCCAAAATCTTCTTAAGCCATCAATTTCAAATATGAAGCGAAACCAAGAAGTAATTTTAATCATGACACGTGGAGGCTAGAACATGATCCCACAATCAGTGCTAACGAACTCGTGCCATAACCTGAGAGTAGCCAAAGGGGATGCAATGATGTGGAAACGCAATTTGAAATTTTGACCAATGAAAAGACAGAGTGCCACCGTTGAGCCACCAAAGGGAATGATTAAAAATTAGAAAGTGTGCCAGTGATGATGTTATGTAGTAGTTGCATTAATGTGGGAAGGTGCACGTATTCCAAAAGAATAAAAGGTGATGGAAAACATACACGAAACTCATTTGGCATCGATTTGCATCCCTGGAGTGGTGAAGAGCAGAACGAATTTCTAAGTAACTTATCGCAAACCGTAGGAAGAATGAAGTCTTGCTACTATCGAAATGGCCCCTAAAAGGTCACTCACTGAGGTACCAGAGATGGGAGCAAGGTTACAGGCTCATGTACAATAGACTATGTGAGTCGCAGATACCGTGATGAAGAGAGTATTGAGGACCCTCTTGAGGACAGATTTCAAATTTCCATATTTCGGAGGAAAGCCAATGTGTCGACAAGGTACTATAGCTATAAAATATTTCTTGTTCACCTATGTATACGATTCTATACATCATTATCCCGAATTAGTCTCTGCTATGTTTCAATTTTATGATTCTAAAATTAGAATAGTTAAAACCCTCGAGAGCGCTCCCCTATTCATAATTACAAAAGAATTTTTCCATGAATTGTTCGCAACTGGAGTAGGGCCACTCTTAAAATCTAGACCATTTGACATAGCAGAATTAGCTAGGGATTATGGTGCAATGATGGCCTTAGAAGTAAAGAAAAGGGCTATAGAGCAATGTCTGCATTTTAATTTCAAAATAATAAGGAATGAAGATGAAATGCCTGAAGTTCTTATTCATATTGATGAGTTTGCAAACCCTAAACTGTTTTATATGTTGGCTTGCATGAAGGGTTTAGATTATGATAGAATGGTACATGGGTGGCAAATTTCCATAGCATATTATATTTCTAACGAGAGAATTTATGAGAAGGATGCAGGAAAGAAAGGGACTAGAGTGATTTATTTTGATTGGCCAACTTTTCTCACTCAGATAATACATGAATAGCTAGTAAGCATGAAAAGGGGCATCGGTGCTCCTAGTTTTAGGTATTGTTCAAGTTTAGTGTGGATGTTCTATGTTGCCACCAGAGATAGAATTTCATGGATTCCAGTTAGGGATAAAACCAAATATGGAGAACTCTTACTGGTTTATTATTGGACAAGCCATTTGAGGAGCAGTGAGTCTTGTTATAGATTCAATTTGGAATTTCTAGGACCTATTTTAAAAATAATGTATGGTAAGTTCAATATATTACCACCCTTAACTAAGTAGATTCTGAGAGCAAAGAGTGTATAATAGGTAGGTTGGTATTTTTTAAATGAGGGTACTATAATCATATTGTATGGTTTCATGGGTAAACCCTTCCTCCTGTCCCATTTTATCATAGAGAGGCTTTTTGCCCTAGAACATCTGAGGTAGGCAGAGTACATTGATGCAAACTATGGCTCTGGAAGGAAGAGTAAGTATTTACTTACCCACTGCACTTTGGACAACATCACCATCACCAAGAAGGGGTAGAGCTAGCAAATCGATCAATACCTTGATAGGTTAGGTCTTTTTTATATTCCCCAAAGATGGAGCTATGACCTTGATGGCATTTTTACTATAAAAAATAAAACCCTTAATGGAGATAAGGCCTATAAGTTTGAAAAGAGGCCCAAGGCTCTTTCTTAAGAAGGCAAGAATAATTATGATACCACTCTTTTAGAGTGGAATGTTTCAAATATGGGTCAGTTATCCCCATGGTTGGATTTTTATGAGCAGATTTTTGATTTTGACCCTGACCATAAGCCAAGTCATTGGATTACAGAGACTACAATTGAAAAAATGAGGTTGAAATAGCAAAGAAAAAATATCCTTTGCCTAATGCTGAGTCTACAAAGAAAAATGACCCTCTACCCAAGGCCAAGTCTACAAGAAAGAAGGCTCCTCTACCTGAAGATGAAATTGCAGAAGAAGAGGAGGAAAAGGGACCATGGAATGTAGCCAAAATAAAATATTGGTAGAGAATGAGGATTGAAATTAGAAATCCTAAGTCTAAATTTGGAATGAATATTGATAAGGATTTTTCAAGAAGATACAATAAAAAAATAGAACCTGGAAACAAAAGGATGTCAAAAACATAGTATTAACTATTGAGAAGCCTCAATATGGTTCTGAATCCCTCCCTCCACCTACAGATCATGAAGCTCATCTAGAAGAACCAATAAATCCTTTGACAATTACTGAAGTGTGGAAGACCTTTCACCCTACTACTGAGTAAGTGGAAATATTTTCTAAGGGATCTAGGTTGATGAGCAAGATACAATATTCTAAGGAAAAACCTGTCAGTACTCCAGTAATCGTAATAGCATCTAGGCCTAAACTTTTAGCTTTGGGAGCATGGCCTCTAGATAAAGATATCAACTAGAAATAAAAGGATGAAATATTTAAGTACAGACCCCTTTATTTTACCCCTGCAATATCAATTGAATTGCGACCTATTTATGAGCAAACATTACTTTCTAGAGTAGTGCAAGAAGATGAGTTGGAATAGGATTCTGAGAAGGAGATGACTGCTTTTCAATTGGTTCATAGAAAGACTAAGAGGATTCCAGAAAGAGAGGAAAAATAAATTTCAAAGAAACAAAAATTGGATATGGAGGAAATTGCTAAAGAATTAGTTGATTCTACTACAGGAAAATTGATTGATCAACAACAATAGCAAGATACAAAGGTAGAACAAGAGCACCCTACATTAGTAGGTGAAGGTATGGCTTCTAATACCTCTTCATACTCCTGATTCCCCAAAGAAATATCCTTCCCTTTCTAGTCAATAAATCATGACAAGTGCACCTTCTCCCTCTCGCAGTCCACCTCATGAGTCATTAGTAGCCATTGAGGTGCAAGTTATTCATGTTTCCTCATAGCCACCTCAAATCCCATATATAGCATCTAAGGTTTTTACTCCCCCATATACCACCATTTCACTTCCATATTTTTCATCACCACCATCAATGGGACACTGCATTCCAAGTATATCCACCCATCCAATTGTTAATCTTGCATCAATTTCTATGAGTCTACCAGTAACAACAACAACAGTAGTTATAGAGTCCACTATTGTCACAGAGGTTGTTGTAACTATATCTTCACCCCCATCAACAACAGTTCATTCCACCCTTTCATTTATAGTATCATCATCTCCCCTGGCTATTGTTCTTTTAGGATCTATTACCATACCAAAGGTGTAGGCAGCCACTCAGAGTATAAATGATTATTGGAAAAAAAATGTTTGCTAGGCCTTCCATCAGGATGGCGTTCAAGAGGAGTGTGTATGTTGATCCTATTGCTTGATAGAGAATATCAAGATCTATGACTCCAATGGTAAGAAAACCTAATACTGATATGACTATCCAAGATTACCGAGTGGAGGAGGTCACAAAAGATATTGACAAGCTCCCTAAGGAAGATGAATTGATTATATCCAAGGCTCACTTAGATACCTTCTATGTAAAAAATGAGGTGGTCAGAGAGAAGGTGGACAAGTTGAAAAATAATGTTGAAAAGATTAAGAAGAGTCTCAATGATAAGAAATAAATAGAAAAGGCCCTGAGAAAAGATGTTAAGGCTTGGCAGGAGAAGTTTCAAGAGGCTAGTAAACTAAAGGACCAATTAGAGTAGCAAAAGAAGATGAATGAAGATCAGACAAAAGAAATTCAGAATTTAAAAAATTAGCTTCAGATAGAAAAATCTAAATCTTCAAGATTTTCTAAGAGTGATTTAAAAAGGGTTAGAAAATAGTTGCTTTCGGAGGTCCATGAGAAATTTTTAGAGCTTCAACTTATTATTGACTATCTTAACGATGAGAGCCATCTACTCTCCAATATTTAGAAAGAGCTAGGTCAGATCACTGGAGAGTTGCAACCTATGGTGATTCTGATAGAACAAATGTACATGTTGGTTGGTAGCAAACTCGATGAGTCTGTTAAATCTATAACTAATAAAGAATGGAATTTTTCCAATGTTATTGCCATGATAGTGGTTAAAAAGCACAGGACACTTCAAAGAGCCTGGCTATTATTCGATAGGATTGAGGATATGATTAAATATGTTGTCAAGTTGAATAAGGAAATGATGTAGGTTGGATTTAAAGGCCTATGGATGGAGTACCATAGCTTGTTATCCATGGAAGAAATATAGAAAAATATCAATGAGAATTTGTAGGATGAGTTCAAGATAGACTCTCTGGAAGAGCCACTACCCAAAGAATAAGTTGTCCAAATGATTGTTGGTTTTACCTGTTTGAGAGATCTCATGGAAGATATGATGAATAGAGGGGATGCTACTAACTATGAAGACATTGGTGAGCTATAATATGTCTATAATAATCTAAAAGAAATATCGAATCCCTCTGAAACATATTGGAAATAGGCTCTACAATATTTGGAATTAATGATCCAATTATTTGGTGATACTTCTAGAGAAAAAGGTCTGAAAACACATGTTCCATAAGAAGAAGAAGAAGAAGAATAAGATGAGGATGCCGAGGAAGAGGCCCATGAAGAAGAAGAACTGGATAGATCAGTTACAAGCCCAATAGGGGCTCACACTTAGTTCATTTTTGTTTTGTACATATACATAAGTTTTGAAATAAGTCTTTATCAGAAGTAAACAATAAGGCATGAAGCCTACAGAGGCAGAAGAGCAGTGGACTATGTGTGGAGGCAATTTTTGAAATAAGGCTTTATAAAAGGAGTAGAGCTATGTCTAGTTATTGAAGACAATGGCAAGATTTGTATTTCAGATGCAGTCTCTATATGAGAAGATGAGTTCTGTATATTTTTTGGCATCACTTCGATATGAACCTCTACTCTCTCAGCATACCAATGAAATTATCAGAGAGTAGTGTTTGTATGGAAGTTATTCTGTAAAGTATATTTTTGAAGATGATTGTTTTTTGATTCCTAAAGCCCAATGGATAATACTCTGAGTTCGATTGGCTTTGCAAGCAAATCCACCCAGGAGACGCCAGAATGTAGGCCTAAAAAGGCCACATACTTAGGAAATTTTTTGTAAATTTTGTCTAAGTGGAAAAATCTTCATTATGCATCTCGTGTAGTGTATTCCAGAGTGGATCCGTAATAGAAGATATGAGCCCACCCGACACTTAGTCGATTTTCATGAATGAAGCAATTCTGGTATATTTGTCTCTTGCTCTAGATTGGCGATGCATCTCAAATCCCTAAAAAAATTTGAGAAGAGATTACTTCAGTGATGAAAAGTGCGGATTGGCAAATTGACAATGGCTAAGTCTTAGAAGGCCCGATTATGGAAAATCCATGGAGTATTTGCATCCGAAATGGTGACAAAGTGGAAAGATATGGCCAAAGTGGATGTAGATTCATGACTGAAGGTGACTTTGACTTCTCCTTTCCAAAATGGTGAAAAAGTGGAATGTTTTATTCTGAAGGTTGTTTGAAATAGAAATAGAGTTACTTCACACCATGGTGGACCCGGATTGGTGACCACATGTTAATGCACTTGTTCTTCTCGGAATTAAATCCATAAAAGTTATAAGGAAGAGATGACATCAGTGATAAAATGTGTGGATTGAAGGATACCCTACAAAATATAAAGTATTATAAAGAACAAAGAGCGGATTCAATCATGCTCAGCTTTTAGGAGTTCGGATTGGTGATTTCATAGTTTTAATAAAGAAGGATGATGTCACCAACATTTTAAAGTAGAATGACATTGTGTTCTTCCTACCATTTTAATAAAGTTTGTATCAGATTGAATGTGAACCATATGATGAGGGAGATCAACGATGGAGGTTGTGTTAACAAATATTAGGTATTTAAGAACATTTCTTCACCAGGATTGGAACAGTCAATTGGAAGAGGAAGATGAAGCATCGAGGGTTTTCTAGAAGATAAAACCAAAGGTGGTTACAAATCAATGATGGAAAACAACCTCTAAGAAAAATTGACAGCAACGCATGATTTCCAATGGCCTAAACTCCAATTTTTTTGAGTGACCAGCAGGTTGCAGAGGCCCAGAGCTGCCATGGTGGACTAGTTTCAGCGGATTTCCTAGAGGATGAACTAGTAATAAAATGTCATCTAGATCTCTCTGTTGTGTTTTTAAAATGAAATATTTATAATGTTCCTTGTAATTTTAATTTCTGTAAAATCTATAAATAGAGGTCGAGCCCTCATTTTTAAGGGTCGGCTCTAGTGTGTTTTCCTGTGCTACTATAAATATTTTTGAAAGCTAATGGAAGGATTATTACATTGATATTCACCTCAAATCTATGTTCGCATTCTTAATATCAGAGGTTCAGATTCTTTAGTTGTATTTCTGTAAATTCCTAAATGGTTAGTTTGTGCCTAATTAATGGATTACTAGTTGTTAAAGTAATTGAAATATGCTTATGAGTTTTTTATGTATTGTTAGAGAGTGAATTTCTGTGAAATCTAGGTATTGGTGAATTCTGTTAATTGGATTATCATTATCTGGGTATTGGAATTACTCGCTATAATATTTCTCTGTTGTGCATTAATGAATGAAGAATAATCTAATTTGAGATAATGTTGGTCTGAGTTATGTATCTTTGGTTTGGTTTTTTAGGAGCTTTCTATTGTGGTGCAATGTTGTTAGTTTATCTGTCCATCATTTTTCACATTTCTCTAACCCTAAAATTTTCTTACCCTAACCTTCAAACGCTAAGTGAGAATAATTGTGTCAACATCCTACTAAGTTGACAAGGAACTAGCCTACTCTAGAGGTTGGATCATAAACTCTATTTTGGTCCATCCAATGTTGAGTGTTGAGCTATAGATATCAGCTGCAAGCTTCAATAGAAACTAGGAAGATAGACAACCGCAGTATTGAGTGAAAAATTGGTGCAATTCAGTGCCCAACACCTACTTCTATACATAACAAAAATATATATATATACATATATACACAACTGCCTAAGGCATATCAAGCATAGTGTTTTAGATATTTACCATTCACTGGTATCAAAGCATCCGATATTCCAAATCTCATAACTGCTATGCATTTGAAGTCTTACATTCTTCAATGACATATGGACCCATCCAGAGTGAATAAAATTTATCATGGGCACCTGGCTTAGCCTGATTTACATCCCATTTGAGGATAATGTCACCCCTGGAAAATTATTTTGATTTTGCTTTCTTATCAAACCAGTTCTTGACCAAAATTTTATGATGGGTTATATTATCAAATACCTTTTCTTGCTCTTCTTCCAGTTGCATAAATTGCACTAATATTTTTCAACTAGAGGTAAGTCTTCATCATCTATTTGTTGTAGAAACTTTAGTGTCAGCAGTTCAATATTAATAGGAAGGATAACTTCTTCGTCATACACTAGAGAGTAAGGGGATGTCTTTAAATATTTCTTTGGAGTTATCCTATCTACCCATAATGCTTGATTTAGTAAAAGATGCCAACTTCTAGAATTCCAGTCAATATTTCTTTTAATATTTTTTTATAGACTATTATTTGAATATTCTTCTAAGTCGTTGCCTTACGGATAATAATTTAAGGTTGCATTCCAGTATATCCCATATTTTCTAGCAAATTCCATTGTCTTAGTACCTGTACAAAAAGAGTCATTGTCTAAGACAAGAGTGGTTGGGACCCCAAATCTGGTAATTAATATTTCCAAGAAGTCAATGATTGTCTGTTGGTTAGCCTACTTAGTTGCTTTAGCCTTAGTCCACTTAGTAAAGTAATTTGTTGCTATACTAATATACTTGTTTTCGAATGATGAATTTGGATTTTGACCCCAATAAAATTAGTCCCCACTGCTAAAAATTTTCTTCTGCTACTATCAGCTTTAAAGGTATGGCATGGTGCTTTTTCTTCCCAGCGAATATTTGATATTTATCATATTTTTTGACTAACTTGAATGCATCTGAGAATATGGTAGGCCAGTAGAATCCTACCCTCAATATTTTGGCCATTGTGTTTTACGCTGAGTAATGGCCTCTCAAGAATCAAGAGTGGAATTCCTGCAACAAATACCTTGCTTTTTCTTGAGGTATGCAATGCAATAAAATACCATAAAATTTCATTTGATAGAAAATATTATTGATTAATGTATATTTTGTATATTGCAACTTATATCTACATCTTTGTGGTGTTATAAATCCTTCTAGCTATTTTATATAATTAAGGTATGAAGTCAAGTGGATGATCTAGGGGTCAAATGACATCTCTATTTGTGTTTATTCAGGATTATCTACTACTTCTATGCACAGGTTAGAGTCTGTCACTGCTGATTCTACCAAATTTTCACAAAGCACTCGCCCCTTGATCAGATTTGTTGGTCAAATTTCTACATCAAACTATTAAATATTTGTTATCCATTCAGCCCTTCGATCACCCCATTCTCCTTGGATTATGAAACTCCTAACATCTGGGTGTACCACATATACCATTGTCTTACTATGTGAGATAAAATGCCTAAATTTCTTGAGGGATTTCAAAACAACATATACTTGTCTTTCTTTAAAATTATATCTTTTCTCATGATCATTGATGAGCACCAAAAATGCTCATTTTACATGCACTTTTAAGGGGCATCATTACTGGTTTAATTAGCATGTGAGATGTATTTTTATTTAACTTATGCATATAATTGATAGAAAATCCAGTATTATGCTTGAATGGTGTTTTTAGTAGAAATTGTGTATAAATGCAGGTTTTGCTACTAATATGGTATTTTTTAGTCTACATCCCACTTGGACCTAGCATGCTTCTACTTCAATGAGTCTAAGGCATATTGGGAAGGTGCCTTACTCTTCAAGCAGGTGCCTTACTCAAGTAAGCACCTTAATCAAGTAGGTGCCTTACTCAGGCAAATGCCTTACTTAAGCAGGTACCTTACTCAAGTAGGCGCCTTACTCAGGTAGGCGCCTTACGCAAGTAGGCGTCTTACGCAAGTAGGTGCCTTACTCAAGTAAGCGCCTTACTCAAGCAGGTGCATTACTCAAGTAGGTGCCTTACTTAGGCAGATGTCTTAATCAAGCAGGCGCCTTACTCTGACCCAGTCAATAGGAAGGTGCCTTAACCTAACCAAGTCAACAGGCACCTTACGCCTTACTCAAGTAGGCACCTTACTCTGACCAAGTCAATAGGCACCTTACTCAAGCAGGCACCTTACTCAAGTAGGTGCCTTACTCAAGCAGGCACCTTACTCAAGCACCTTACTCAAGCAGGTACCTTACTCAAGTAGGCACCTTACTCAATTAGGCACCTTACTCAAGCATGTGCCTTACTGCCATCTATTGGAGATGCTTAATATGACCAATTCAACATTGACTAGTTTACCAATGGGCTAATGAGGTCATTGCACATGAAGACAAAGTAGAATTTTTGTAAACATGCATTATTATTAAAATAGAATAAAACACTTATTGTTAACCGATTGGCCGGTTGACCGTGTAAAGCTCTTAAGGCATTATTTTTAGGATGCATTAATTTAGGATTTGTTTGTTACGTACACCTAAGGATTTTTATATTTATCCTTCTGGTGAATGGACATACTTTAAAATAGTAGAATAATACATGTGTATGAACCAACTGTAACTAATCATGTTATGTGATTAAAATATATTGATTTGTTATTGTAATGAAATATGGCTACACTTTATATAAATATGCAGGCCATATGAATGAGGGGAGAGACAGAAACTATTTTATACTATTTTCTGTATAATTTATTAAGAGTGCAATTCCTCTTACTTGCTTAAAGCAAGCTCTACGTAATTAGTTGGGCGGACTATCTATGGGAGCTTGGGCCCACTCCCTACAGTAGTCCTCCCCTATTTTATTTTTGTTATTTTTTTTCATTAGATTAGATTTATTGCTTTATTTCCTGCTTTATTTAATTTAGTTTTGTGCTTATTTTCTTGCATTTTAATTTTGTACTTTTATTTCCAGCACTTTAATTTTAGTTTGTAATTTATTTATTTAATTTTTTGCACTTAGATTTATTTGGTTTGGCTGAAATTCAAAATTCACAAACATCCCCACAAAACTAAATAAGGTACAGAAGGATTCATTCCCCCACACTGTAGGAATATACCATGTGTGACACTCGTAATTTTACGGACTTACCATATTGATAATTTATGGTAAAGAAATGATTGTTTTTTTAGACATAATTTTTGCTCACCATTTTGGTTGCATTGTCGGGGAGTGTCAAAACTGTAGTGTTATGATTTATAGGTCAATTAAAAAGCCCATTTAAAATTATCTATAGATATTCTACCTGAGAAGCGTGAGTCCACCAAGGGCCTTTTTACAGGGCCAAAATAGTTGACAAAATAGTTAGATCCAAATCCCATAGGCAATGGTTTAAATTTTCTAGCTTCTTAGGTAAACATGGGAATGAACCTGATGTACCATATTAAGTGTAGAAGTAAAATAAAATGTGTTGTTGAAAAATTAGAAAATCAGGCAATGAAGGATTTCCATCATATTCTGAATGGTTTCAAGAGATCATAGAAATAGCACAACCCAGGTCTGATATAGTTGAAAATATTTAGGGATGTGTTTTTATACAGAAACCATTGGGAAATTATGCCTCTAGAAGCTTAGTTTTAACAATTAATTTTTTTTTACAAGCTTGACACTTTGCAACATATTGGTAAATTCTTTTAATGTTGCAAGGAAAAATGATAGAGATAAATTTAAACAGAACATCTTGTTATGGAGTATTCTCTTCACTTGCACTTAAGGTGACCGTGTGAATAAAAAACTAGCACGTATTTTTAAAATACTGCTATACCATGTTTTCTCTAAAATTCCAGCTTGTAGATAGTCATTTTTTGGCCTACACATTTTACCATTACGTTGAAAGAGTTTGGTTGTGAGGCCATGAAGGAAAATACTCTTCTCATGCTACAACATATCAAACTAGTTGATAAAGAAGGAGATGATTTTTAGAAGACTAGTTTAGATGTAGGCATGGGGGAGACCCCACCTTCATCATTGCCACCAATAGCACAATGATTGTTGTTTATAGTGTTCATAAAACAAAAATATATCTTCTATTGAAAAGGCTCCAAGTTAAGAGTAAATAAAAAATAGAGTTTTATTTTACTACTTGTTGGAAGAGAGTATCCTCTTTCTCTAGGAACAGCTTGGTCTAGAAGGGAAATGAAAAATCTCCAACCAGTAGCTAAATAAAGCAAGGGAGGAGCCTAGAAGTAATCGGATGTCAAATATCTGCAAGAAGGCCACATGGTTCCTGAGCACAATAAATAATATGAATGGAGCTCATAGTGGCCAAAAATAATAGCACATAAATCTCAACGATGCGTCTCATGAAAATGTCACACCTGAACACCCAACACATGTCATAGATGATGGTGAATGGATTTATTTATCCTCACTCCAGGAAATAGAGGATCACAATGCTGCTCTAATTCTACCTGCAAAGGAAATAATTCAGAGTGGGAGATTATTTTGATTCAGATGCACGTGTGTCAGGATTGTATAAAGTCTACTCAATTGAAAAAAGTGACGTGTTCAGGAGCACACGGTGAGAAAATAATGCACAAATATTAATCCCTATAATGCATTCAAATATTTCAATGCTCTTGAGACATTTCAAAGCAGGATTAAAATATTTTTTATGTGTTATGGATGAAGAGTTGGGTGTTTCAAAAATTTCAAAGATTTGTTGGTTGTCATAAATCCTTTCATAGGGGTAGATGGAACTTAATTTCTGCACACTAGGTTGCATAGTTACCTGGCTCAATTATAGCCTACACAGCCTCCACTTTTGAATGCACAATGCTAATATTATAGGGTTTTTATGGTAGCATTTCATTCTATTAAAATATGTGGAAAAGAAAATACAGAGAAGAGATAGAGTCTCACTATGGTGGAAGAGAATGCCAACTTTGCAAAGAGATGGTGAGGATCTAAAATCATGGAGAAATTTGTTGTCACAGTGCATAGAGTTCATTATTTCTCACAAATATTTTGGTGGAGAAGATGTTCTAGTACACAACACATCCAACCAAATTCCCATGATGGATCATTGACAATCCTCCAGTTTGGCCACCTAATTTTAAAATCATCAGCGCAAATTATTGTAGTTGATTTTCTTTTCTTCGATGTAGATGATGAAAAAAAATGAGCCAAGATTTTTTATGGTCATGGCATAACAGATGATGAAAAAAAATAGTTAGAATTTTATTTTAATGCCTTTAGTTTAGTTTTTTATGTTTTGTAGGACAACATGAAGTGCGATATAGACAAATAAGGAGATGTCAATGAAGATTTTGTGAAGTGAAATTTATACACAAAGTGACATTGACATGGGGGAGACCCCATACCATACCAATAGTTTTTAGGAGTGCCTTAATATTTAGGAAGGCGCCTTACTCCAAAGGAAGGTTCCTTACTCCCGAGGTAGATGCCTTACTTTCGATACAGGCACCTTACTCTAGAGGAAGATGCCTTACTCTTGAGGTAGGTGTCTTACTCCCAAGGTAGGTGCCTTACTCCTAAGGTAGGCACCTTACTCCAAAGGAAGGCACCTTACTCCTGAGGCAAGTGCCTTACTCTCGAGGTAGGTGCCTTACTCCTGAGGCAAGCATATTAATCCCAAGAGAAGCACCTTATTCCTGAGGCATATGCCTTACTCACAAGGTAGGTGGCTTACTCTCAAGGAAGGTGCCTTACTCTCGAGGTAGGCACTTGACTCCAAAGGTAGATGCCTTACTCCTAAGGTAGACATCTTACTCCAAAGGAAGGTGCCTTCCTCTAAAGGAAGGTTCCTTCCTCCTCAAGTGGTGTCTCAATGTCTGACAACAGAGGCACTAGGCTATGGTTGAAAAGTCTTTTATTTCATTCAAAAAAATAATTATGAGGCCCCTTGATGCCATACAGTAGAGGCACCTTGATATTTAAAAAAAATAAACAAAACAAAACAAAAAAAACTGCATGGAACATGTCCTGCTTAGCATAAAATTTATTTTGCTTTGCAGGAAATCATGAACCGCATGCAAGCTATAGGTATCTTGAGAGCTAGGGCCTAACAGGTACGGATGTCATGATTCCTATTTTTCCTACTTTTGTGTGTTGTAGGTAAAGTGCTCGCATGCAAGTTGTAGGACTCCTGAGAGCCAGGGCCTAACAAGCATGGATTGGACTAAACTGTACTTTAGTTTTTCTCATTTTTTCTTTTGTAGGTGAAATGGCCTCATTGTACAAAAATAGACATCTTGGGAGACAAGGCCTAAATCAGCTCAGCATCCATGAACCTACATGATTTTTTAGGAGGTAGAAACTTGATTGTTTTCATTCGAAGGAGATAGTCCCCATATAGGCATGGACGTGGGTGTTAATTTCCTGTAAAGAGAAGAGGTACCCACCTCTGTGTTTGGACGAAGTAGATGCTTATGTTGTAAAAAAAAATAAAACAATTAGAGGTCCTGATCAACTCTGTAATAACAGACGTGTCAACAACTCACTTTTCAATACCAAGAGGGCATATTGATTTCATGTATTCTTGAGCATCTTGATGTCCAAGAAGTTACCTTGATGGCATACATTCCTGGGTGCTTAATTTCTATTGAGAAGTCCATAAAAAAAATAGCCTTATGGAGAATCTGATGGCTAGAAAAGAAAATAGTGATGTAGAAGAAAGTTGCAGACCCACTTTATACCTAGAAGTGCTCAAACTTCTTCTCCCTAGGATGGGGATGCTTGTTGGTCAGTGTGGAACCTAATGTTTAGAGGGTTGCAGACCTGTTACATAGGGGGACCTATTATTGGTGATGAGGGTGTCACCAACTTAAGTGGGAGAGGATTTAGGTGAACCGAAATCTCCTACAAATAAAAATATTTTGTTGACAGACTTCTAGTTGAAATGTAAATAAAAAATAGAGCTTTTATGAGAACACCAGCAAAAGATAGCTCAGGCTGAAACTTTAAAAAATAGTGGTAAATTATGGTTGCGATGTTGGACTTGTTAAAGTCCACACTTACAGAAGAATACCTCAATGGGTAAGATTGAATAATCTACCTTTTGGAAGCTGCGTAGGAAGGATCGGTTAGTGGAAATTTAAAACTACATCATTTTCTAGATTTTCATGCTCAGGGAAAATGACATCTTCATTGACTATTTATCATTGACAGTTGATCATGATATGTTCAAATTATTGGTTTCACTACAGAATCAGTAACGCTCATAGGAACAACATTTATTATTAGTAGTGTGGATGAATAAGGCAACCAAGGAAAACAAATAATAAAATAACAATTCTCCAAGAGCACCAACGTCACTAATAATCTCATTATCTGGTACACCATGATTAAAGGCAGCATGAATACATTTCATAGAATCAACATCATACATATCAGGTTTTGCAAAAATCACCCAGGTATGTACTGAGTTTTCTATTAATTATGTGTATAATTATTTTAAAAATAATTTATATGCTAACATCAGTAGATGCCCTTTAAATTCTCTCTGTCAAAATATCCCATCAAAGTTCAAGCATATGATATGCCTCAAATAAAAATATATATATTATTACCTCAAAATAAAAACTATGGCATTCACGTGAATAGATTTGGCATTGTTTCATTCTTGCATCATGAGAAATTCATAAGGTGGAGTGCCAAAGAAAATAGCAGACCAAAAAAATATTACAAGTGGCTGACTTCAACACTTGGACTTCAGCGGGTTTGCAATCCACTGGTTTTAATAATTACATGGTAGCATATATCCAAATCAGTGCAATGTAGTGCTCAATGGAAGAAAAACAATAGCACTCAATTGAGAAAAAATAGCAGTGCTCAATGGAAGAAAAAAATAGTAGTTCTCAATGGAAGATAAATAGCAGCACTTGATGAAAAAAACAATAGTGCTTAATGAAGAAAACAGAGATGCTAAAGGCCATTAATTTTTTTTTTTTTAAATATATATTATTTTGAGGGTTGTTGTCATGAGGACGTGACAATATTTAGGCATGGGGGGATGATGAGCACTAGAAATGCTCATTTTATATACACTTTTAAGGGGCATCATTACTAGTTTAATTAGCATATGAGATGTATTTTTATTTAACTTATGCATATAATTGATAGAAAATCCAATATTATGCTTGACTAGTGTTTTTAGTGGAAATTGTGTATAAATGTAGGTTTTTCTACTAATCTGGTGTTTTCCAGTCTACATCCCACTTGGACCTAGCATGCTTCTGCTTCAATGAGTCTAAGGCATATTGGGAAGGTGCCTTACTCTTTAGGCAAGCACCTTACTTAGGCAGGCGCCTAACTCAGGCAAGCACCTTACTGAGGTAGGTGCCTTACTCAGGCAAGCGCGTTACTCAAGCAGGCACCTTACTTTGACCTAGTCAATAGGAAGGTTCATGACTCTAACCAAGTCAATAGGTGCCTTACTCAAGTAGGAACCTTACTCAAGCAGGCACCTTACTCAAGTAGGTTCCTTACTCAAGTAGGTGCCTTACTCCAACCAAGTTAGCAGGCGCCTTGCTCAAGTAGGTGCCTTACTCAAGCAGGTACCTTACTCAAGTATGCACCTTACTCAAGTAGGCACCTTACTACCATATATTAGAGACACTTAATATGACCAAGTCAACATTGATCAATTGACCAATGGACTAAGGAGGTTGTTGCATGTGAAGACAAAGGAGAAATATTTTAATCGTGCATTATTATTAAAATATAATAAAACACTTATTGTTAACCGATTGGTTGATTGACCTTGTAAAGCTCTTAAGGCATTATTTTTAGGATGCATTAATTTAGGATTTATTTGTTACATACACCTAAGGATTTTTATATTTATTCTTCTGGTGAATGGACATACTTTAAAATAGTAGAATAATACGTGTATGAACCAACTATAACTAATCATGTTATGTGATTAGAATATATTGGGTTGTTATTGTAATGAAATATGGCTATGCTTTATATAAATATGTGGGCCATATGAATTAGGGGAGAGAATCAATTTACACAAAAGTTATTTTATACTATTTTCTGTATAATTTATTAAGAGTGCAATTCCTCTTACTTGCTTAAAGCAAGCTCTATGTAATTAGTTGGGCAGACTATCTCTAGGAGCTTGGGCCCACTCCCTATAGTAGTCCTCCCTTATTTTATTTTTCTTTTTCATTTTCATTATATGAGATTTACTGTTTTATTTAATTTAGTTGTGTGCTTATTTTCTTGCATTTTATTTCTGCATTTTTATTTCCAGCACTTTAATTTTACTTTGTAATTTATTTATTTAATTTTTTGCACTTATTTTTATTTAGTTTGGTTGAAATTCAAAATGCACAAACATCCCCCACCAAACTAAATAAGGTATATAAATATTCATTCCCCCTTAATGCAAGCATATACTATGCATGGCACTCATAAGTTTATGGAAAGAAATGATTTTTTTTTTAGACATAATTTTTCCTCACCAATCATGTAGAGTTTGGTTGAGAAGAGTGATTGGTCTTTTATTACCATCATATTTATTTTGTGTCAGAACTACTGCATAGATTTCTTCTTCTCCTAAGGCATACAAAATAAAATCCTTATAATAACCAGGATTAATTGAGAACTGGAGCTCATGAAATATCTTCCTTAATGCTCCTAACATATATTTTCGGGCGTCTATCCATTTGAATTCAACATTATTTTTAAGCATTTGAGTCATAGGCTTGACTATCTATGCAAAGTTAAACATAAAATTTTGCACAAAATTGATCTACCTGAAGAAATACTGAAGTGTCTTCTTATTCATGGGTATTGGCAATTCTAAGATGGCATTGACCCTATCCAGGTCTATGGCGATCCCTACTTTCAATACAATATGTCCCAAGATTTTACCTTATTACATGGAAAATATTTATTTCCTTGTATTTAATCATATCCCAAACTCTCTACATTTCTCAAATATTTGTCGAAGATGCTCCACATGATCCTACATTTTGTGAGAAAAAATAGTCATGTCATCTAAGTAGATAACAATTACTCTATTAACCAATTCATTGAATGCCAAATTCATTACCCTATGAAAGGTATCACCAGCATTAGATAGACCAAATGGTATCCTTTGGTATGCATATGTTCCCCATTTAGTGGTGAATGTTATCTTATGTTGATCTTCATCTTTAACCTAAACTTGGTTAAATATCGAAAAGTCATCCAATAATGAGAATCGTTCCGCTCATACCACTGTATGCAATATTTAATCTATCTATGATAGAGGATAATGATCCTTTAAAGATACTTTTTTTAGATTTCTATGCAAAGTCTAATATATCTATTATTGTTTCTAATTGTAACTAGGTTTTCTAACCAAGTAGAGTGCTTAATGTGATAAATTATTTTGGCATTCAACAATTTCAACAACTCTTGTTTCATCAGGGCTTATATTTTTGGATTTACTAGTCTTTGCTTCTATCAAAAAGGCTTTGCATCAGGCTCCAACTCAATTATGTAGTGAATAACATATTTACTATATACTTTGAGGTCATCATATGTCCAAGTGATAATATCATCATATCTTCTGCACAATTCTTGAATTTGCTGGACTTCCTTGTTTGAGAAATCTACCCCTATATTCAAATCTTTTCCAACTGAAATTTAGAATTTATTGTAACCTTGGGATTCAACTTTCATCATATGACCTTTTGATCGATCATTGTTTTCAAACAGGCTTTCCAAGGTGATTAGTCATTTTGGAATGTGATTATTTTTAATCTGGATAAATCCTTATTCTTTATCATCTTTAGCTTCGGAGGACCCATTAGTTGAACAATTCATTTCATAAATTAAAAAATCCACTATTTGTTCATCATTTTCAAATACTTTCTAGAATATATCTTTATCCGGGATGGATGGTCTATACACCAACCTAACTGATTTTTCTTTGTGAATGGTATTGGACATCGGACACAAATTTGCTCCTATGGAGGCCAATATATCAGCATAACTATTTTTATCCTTAGGAATAGCTTTGATATTTAATGCCTCAAATGTTTCTAACATGTCCCATACTCTATTCCTGTAGGATTTTAAGTAATGATGCTTACTAATAAATTTTTAAGTAATTTTATTAATCACTAGCTCAGAATACCCAAGTATTTGGAGTTGCTTGATTCCTAGCTTTTTTGCCTTCTTTAGTCCCAAATAAAGAGCTTCATATTCTGTTACAATATTAGTACAACTCCATGTTAATATATATGAAAAAACCTTTTGGGCTCCTTCAAGAGAAATCAAGACTATTCCGGCTCCTGCACCATTTTTGCATCTTGCTCCATCAAAATATAGTTTCCATAACTTATGGGATGAAGATGAATATTCTTCCTGGGTGACTGGATTTTTGTCTTTGGTTTCTCAATTGTATAGGTACCAACCCCTATTTCTATTATAGCATTGATATTTTTTATATAAAATTGATCTTCCATTTACAGTTCTTCCAAGGCTTCTTGTATGAGATCTCCTTCCTCAATAATAGTATTTATTGATGCATAGTCATTACACACATCATTAATTCTCAATGAATTTTTCAATCTAGGGCAGTGTGCAAGGCTATCTGCGGAAGAAGGGGTGAACAGGGTTATAACATAGGTCAATCTAGAGCAACAGGTCTTATTGGTGAAACCGATTGTGTGGGGGATTTAGGACATTCCTATCTCTAAGTTGCATAAATTAAACCTTAATCTAGTTTTTAGAAATGGAAACTAATCATTAACTGCAGAAATGAAATCTTGATTACAATTGCAGAATGAGACCTAATTATGTTGTAGAAATAACAGTTGTAGAATTAGAAGTTTGATTATAATTGTAGAAAGGAAATCTATTTACTTTTGTAGCAATTGAAACCTAATTATAGCATGGAAATGAAACCCTGTCAAGGCTCTGTAACAGAAGGTTGTCAATCTTCTATGTAGGGGTTGACAACAAAACACAAAATGCAAGAAATTACAAAAAATAGTAAATTCTAGAAATGACAGTCTGCAATAAATTGAAAGCTTTGCTGAAAGTGGAGATTACAACCAAACCATTAATCACAAGATTAATCTAAACATAAAATAAGCTAATATTGCAAATACTATTAGTTGTTTACAAAGAAATGAAATGACAAGTTCTACAACTCATTCTTGCTGCAACAAAATTAGAATAAAAACCTATTGTTAGTCCTCCTCCTAGGTTTGGAAGTGGCTAGCCTCCTTGTCCAGAAGAAGGTATGAGTCTCTCTATCTCTCTAGATCTTACTCACACTCATTTACAAGCAATATGAAATAGAAATAGTACACTTTATTGATTCAAGAACATGATTACAATAATTTTGCTAAAAACCTGTTACAGGATTGTAACAGTCACTTTTCTGATTATTGCCTATTTTCTCCTATATTTCTCTGCTCTCTACTTTCTCTATCTTCTACTAGCTCAACCTGAATGGGAGCCATATTTATAGATTTCCTAAGATCTACTGACAAAATAAGAATATCTCAAAAGATCTAATCCTATTATGCTACAACAATCCCTATTTTTATCTAAAAGAAGATCAAACTTGATCTTTCCATAAATGGTGGCTTTGGTCGGCAAGGACGACAAAGTCAGATGGGAGATATTTTCCCTTACACTTTTCAATCTTTATTTCCTTTTTTCCAGCATCAAAAATCGGTCAACAAGTCAAAAAGCACATTATGTTTTCATTTCGAATATAAGTGGCTCATTCCGAAGAGACTACAATTCTCATTCCAAAGATCCACTCATTCCGAAGACACTGTGTTTTCTCATTCCGAATACATATGCTCATTTCGAAGAGAATTCGAAATGAACAAATGTGTTCTCTTTAAATGATTTCCTCTACATTTCTCAGGTGGGTTATCTCTCAGGATAATATTTTAATGGTCTTCATATTTTTCCATATGTGAATTCCATGCCTTGCCATTCATTGGCAACTGGCTGGAATTTACATGGGAAAAATCAGTTTTTGCTGCACAGTAACAGTTTGCTTGCACTGTTGCCATATTTAGTAAAATAAATGTTTGAGACATATCAAAACATGATTAGTGAAATGCTGCTATCAACCTAAGCATATCTCATTTATCAAGTCATAACAAAATAACATAAAACTTATGCAAAAAGTTGTAAAAATCAGAATATAGTATTTTAGATACATTTATCATGCAAATAGTTAATACACAACATATTGAATCAACTTAACTAGCATATCATATTAAACATAAGAGTTTGTAGGCAATTTTAGTGTTCAAAACATGTTATGATTGAGGCATTTCCAGGCCTCATCATTTTCCCCCAACTTATATTAATGCATGTCCTCATGCATTCTATTGGGCTATGGAATCACATATGTCCATGTTCAAATTCCATGACCTGCAGAACAACTTCTTGCCTATATAATATCCTCTATTCTCCTGAAGGTTCCTGAGCCATTCTTCAAACTATTCATCAGGTTAGGCATCTTCTTCAAAGTAGAATGGAACTGGAGTGATGATGGTTGGAGGCCTAAATCTAAGACCTATCCAATGATGTTGCATGATTTCAATCAACTGTATCACTCCTTCTACCCTTATTTTGGACCGTTCTAAGTTGATGGGGGATATGGGTTCTCTTTTCTATAAAGACATGGAAAGTTTAGCCCATCAGTTTCTACAGACTGATAATGCTAGCACAAAATTGTCATTACAAAAATTTTGGAATCTGGTCACACAGTCCCTCAAGTTTGTCAAGTACATCCTCTTTACATCATCCCTATTCATCATGATGAAGTGATGTCTGGTGATAATTGGGTGATTTGGCTGAATTGCTCTGACTAACAATTCAGCTCTTGTTGTAATTTCTTTATTCTATCATTTCTCCTAGTCCCAATAAAAATGATTCTGCAAAGTGGACATGAATGCCCTCAATTGAACGTCTCCAATGTAAATTTGAGGGTGAAATTCTACTTCTTTTGGAATAAAGAAGTTGTGTAAAAATAGTTCACATAGAATATTTTTTTTCTCTATAGGGCTGTCAAATATGCCTCCAAGAAATCTACAGTTGTGTCCAATTTACATGGGAGACCTGAGCAAATCCTCATGACCTTCCATCTGAGGTATTTCTCCTTCAGAATAAGACTATAAAATTTGGCTGGCCGTTTGAATTGGACTAAAAATTCAGCAATTTGACATAAATCAGACACTTTTTCTTTTAATTCCTAAAACTCTGTTTCCTTTGCCTCTAACTATTTTCCTTCCAATTTGAATTTTTTAGTTTTAGTGGTAAGCTTCTTATATCTAATCACCCAACTGGCTATGTCTGCATTGTATTGTTGTAGGGACACAGTATTAGGTGGTCTGACTACAGGTGGAACTCTAGGTAGAAGATCTACCTAAACCCCTTTTTCTACCACTTCTACTGGTTGACCATCTATCAACAATTCTACCTGTACCCCCTTATCTGCTATTTCTATTGGTTGGTCATCAGACAGTAATTCCACTTGCACCCCCTTATCTACTATTTCTACTGAAGGTGTAACCATTTGAAATACAGGGACATCAATAGAAGAAATACTTACTTGAATAGTTTTATGATGCTGCTTGGACTGTTTTTGTGCTGGTGACTCATCTCCAGTATCTTTTTCTATGCTCTTTGCCAATTCTGAACCATCTCTAGAATGAGAAGGTAATGCTTCAGAATGAAAGGGTGCTACTTTAGAATGAGCACCTATGTCTGCCTCAATAGAGTCATCTGCCCTAGATAAATTCACAAGCAATTGAGCCAAATCGTCCTCATAAATGGATATAGTTGGCTGTTTTTCAGACTATGATAGCCTTTCTCTCAATTATGCCACTTCCTACTGTAACTGCAATTTTTCTTTCCTGCATCTCAATTATGTTTTCTCTCTCTTAAATCCATCTGGTTTGTGTTTTGACAACACTCCTTGCTACTCTCAGCTACTCTATGATATTTTCCTATGTTTCTGCTTCAGAATCTGATGCAGATAAGTCAGCTGTAGTTGGCTACTCAACAGCTATTTCTTCCTCTACAAAATTTGTCTGCTCTTGTTCAGGAGGCTCTATGAAACTATCTATAATTGCATCTACCATTTTTGTGGCCTATTAAACTATAGCCACCTCTAAGCTATCCTGCCCAGCCTCTTCCTCAATTATCTATTCAAGGAATTTTGGAAAATTTTTAGGTGTTGGTTGTATTTCTGTGACATCTGGACTGCTTTGTCCACCTTGTTCTTCTATGACCTATTCTACCATTTCCCTCAAGTGGAGTCTTGTAGACCTCCTAGTTCCAGATGCAAACTTCTTCTTTTTGCTTTGTTTTCTAGTGATAGCAGGGGTTGTGGGGACAGTTTTAGATGCTTATGTTTCCCTTGTTGTTTCTTCCCCTGTTGGGCTAGGTGCTTCACTTCCTTGTTCTAAAAAATCAGTAACAACTTCAAAAAAATGGACCTTCTTCTATTTTTCTGTTCTGCTGCCAGTTCCAGACCCTCTTTTCTTTTATTTCTTGGCTCGTGACGTTGAAGGTTTTGGAGCAAGGTGTTCTATTGCTGCTGCTGGGTGTGTTTCTTTTTTTGCAACAGCTTCTGTAGCAGTTTTTGTTTCTTCTTCTGCAACAGCCTCTGCAGAAATTTTTTCTTCTTTTGCAATAGCATCAGCAACATCTGTTTCTTCCTCCTCATCCTCATCTCCAAAAATTACATCATTTAGGGTAGATTAAAACCTATCAAATCTCCTAGGGTTTCCTCCAAAATGGTGCTGGCAAACTAGTTTGATGAGACCATGGTGGCGAAGGCTCCCTTTTCCTTTCTGATATCTTTTTGCCATGTTTTTCAATTCCTAGTGCAGGTATAGAGGAATATTTACCCTAACTTCTGGTTGTTGCCTACCATGTCTGAGATGGTTTAAAATTTTTAGATGATGCCCTGATAATAGTACATACTGCCCTTCATAGGTTAGAAATTTGATTACCCATGTGGCCACTTCATCCTAGGGTTCCTGTAGGCTGGCCCTTTTTACCCCCTTGCATGTGTTATTATGTGTCAAATATTCTAGCTCCCTATCGTTTTCTTCCAGAAATTAATTAACTATATTTACCAATGTATTTTTGCCAGACCTAGAAATTGGAAGACCTTCTAATGGCAGCTCAATAATTTGACTCAAAACTTCAGGGGTTACCTCAATTGTCATGCCGTTAATGTGTGCCCGGTTGTTTCTGAATGTGTGGGCAAACATGCCGACAAAATATTCAAAGGACCCATTAAACTTATCCAAAAATGGCATAAGCTCTCCATCTTCAAAAAACTGCAGCACTTGTGGATTTTCCCGGAGGTGGGTGGTATCCATTGGTTCCATTTTCATATTTAGCCCAATTTTCTTGTCTTGGTATGTTAAAAACCGCTCACTTATGCTACTATTCCTTTGTTGGATCTCTAGTTTCTAGTGTTTGTAGACTTGCAAGGTTTGTTTCCAAGTTTTCAATTGCCCTGTTTTTCTTCTTCGAAATGAACCGTATCTAAGCATTGTACCTCGTAATCATTTTGCATTAGCAAATATGTCTTCGAAAAGAAGGGTGGCATGCATTTCTATTTTTTCTCCGAACACATGTCCATCAATGGTTGCGTAGATGTCCTTACCATCAGATCCACCTTACTTGTTTTTAGTTTTTTTGTTTTGCCTGTGGACTTTCACGTGCATGTTTATTAGTATCAAAAAATGGTGGCATACTGTTGGTCACGTCCCCCATGATTTTGGTACTTTATAAATGGTTGCAAAAAACAAACCACATCCTACCTAACACGTGTTCATTTATCGTATGCAGCAAAAAGAATTTTTACTTGATCGTATTTTTTTTCTTCCTTGGATGCCACGTGGAGATGTTATATTGAATGCTCTTTCCGAAGATTATGATCTATTGCAAAAACAAAACCTCATTTCAAATATTATGATTTCATTCCGAAGACAAATCTTCATTCCAAATATCATGCTTCTTTGTTAATTCAAATCCTCATTCCAAAGATAAATCCTCATTCTGAAGAAAAATCCTCTTTCTGAAGATAAATCCTCATTTCGGAGACAAATCCTACTTCATTCCAAAGATGATGCTTCATTGTGAAGGCAAATCGTCATTTCGAAGACAAAGCTTCATTCCGAAGACAAATCGTCATTCCAAAGACAAAGCTTCATTTCAAAGAAAAAGTGCAACATTCATTATGCTGTCATTTCGAAGACAATTTCAATCTGAAGACAATACAGCAATTAATCTGAAGAAGATAGCAGGCACTGTTTTTGGCATTCTTGTTTCGAAGATTAGGCAGAAATCAATATTTTCATGTTCAAAACATGTTTTAAGTATGCCAACTCTTATGGATACCTTTCATTCTAATGGTTAATTGTTATATACTATATACCAATCATTTAAAATGAAGAAATGTAAGAAATATATACCTTATTAAAACAAGTTAATGCAAGTTTTGAAGAATGACTGCCTTTGTTGATGTTCTGCTGATATTTTTTGCAATATTTCAAAACAAGTGCAGTTGGTGAATTTGTACAATGATGGTTCATATATTTTCAAGGTTATGCATGCTAGAAAACTGGTTTTCATGCATACCAACCCAGTAGTGCCTTAGAAAAGGTTTTCACTGTTGAGTTATTCATTTTTCTCTCTTTTTTTTTCTTGGTTTCCTTTTTTTTTTTTTTTTTACCTCTCCTTTTCTCTTTTTTTTTTTTTTTTTCTTGATTCTCTTTTTTTCTTGATTCTAACTATGCCCATGAAGGAATTCATGATTTCCCTGAAATCATGCCCATGAAGGAATTCATAATCAGAATTTATTCATATTTTTGTTTTCTGCTTTTTTTGTATTTTTCTATTTTTTTCTTGAAATCCATGATCATGCTGATTGTTTTGAAGTGGAAGAGGAAATTTCTTCCACCTATTGTGTATCCAAACTATCAAGTTGCTGCAAGAATTCCTCTCTAGTCAGAGGTGTATGGTACACCCTGAGGCAATGTCCATTCACTACCAACTTTCTCTATGACCCATCAATAGGAGATAAATGAGCTGCTCCATTGTCAAATACCTCTTCAATTTGGTAAGGTCCAAGCCATCTAGTTCTCAGCTTTCTAGGGAAGTCCTCATAGCGAGAATCAAACAACAAAGCCCAATCTCCTTATTGAAGTTTTCTCTGTTGAATGTGACTGTCATGCCACAACTTCCTCGACTCATAAATTACATTAGTTTGGTGCAAAGCATCCAACCTAAGTTCATCCAATGCATTCAGCTACAAAATCCTGTATGTTTGTGCCTGTGACAATTCAATTCCAATTTCCAATGTTGTGCGCAATGTTAGTAGTTCAAATTCAATAGGTAAGAGGGGATTTTTACCAAATACTAGTTCATATGGTGTGAATCCAGTAGTGGATTTATAAGTAGTATTGTAAGCCCACACTGCTTCAGGTAATTTATCTAGCCAGTTTCTCCTATGAAAAGCTATTGTTTTTGTCAATATTCATTCTAGTTCCCTGTTTATTACCTCAACCTGGCCATTTGCTTATGGGTGATAAGGTGATGATTTTCTATGTTTGATTTCATATAATTTTGTAAATTCCTCCATGAATTTAGATGCAAATTGGGGTCCTTGGTCTGTGGTGATAGACCGGGGAGCTCCAAATCTCTGAAAATTTTGAGTATACAAGAAATCAGCGACCTTCTCTTCACGAGCATGTTTGAAAGCATGCACCTCTACCCACTTTGTCAAGTAATCAATGCATACTAGAATATGCACCTTTCCTTGAGAAGGTGGATCAATATGTCCTACAAAATCAAGCCCCCACCTCTCAAATGGCTCTAAAACCAATTGAGGCTGCAGTGGCATTTCATTTGTATGAGTGGGTTTCCCCATTCTTTGGCATGCATCATAATGCCTGATGTACTTTTTCATATCCTTGTGAAGAGATGGCCAATAATATCCTATCCCTAAGATTTTCCTAATTGTGCTTTTTACAGAATAGTGTCCACCTGAGGGTTCATCATGACAAGCCCTAAGGATATCATATACCTCATCCTTTCGAATTCACCTACGTAACACATGGTTAGGACTGCACTTAAAAAGTATATCCTTAATCCATTCAAAAGAAGAACTCTATTTGATCAATTGTTTTTTTTTGTTTTGAAGTGAAATGTGAAGGAACTTTCCCTGTGACCAAATAATTGGCTATATCTACAAACCAGGATGATTGGACTGATATAGCAAATAATTTTTCATCAAGAAAGGTGTCTTCAACTAATTCCCCTTCATCTGTGTTCTGTAATCTGGACAAGAAATCTGCTACAACATTAGCTTTTCCTGGTTTGTTATTATAGTGATATCAAATTCTTGCAACAACAGTAACCAATGAATAATTCTTACACTTACCATAGGCTTATTCATCAAATACTTAATGGTTGTGTGGTCTATGTGAATAAATATTTGATAACCTGTGATGTAATGCCTTAATTTGTTGATGGCATAAATTACTGCCAAGAATTATTTCTCAGTTGTGGTATAATTTTTCTCAGCTCCTATCAAATTCTTGCTAATGTAGTAGATGGCATAGTTTTCACCATTGTCAATTTGTCTTAATGCTGGTCCAATTTTTGTATTGGAAGCATCAGCCTGTATGTGAAATGGTAATGTCCAATTAGGTCCTCTTAACACAAGTGGAGTTACTAATTTCTCTTTCAGAGCTTCAAATGATTCCTAACACCTTACAGTCCAAGAAAATTTAGAATCTTTAGTCAATAGGGCAAACATGGGATTGGCTATTGTGCTATAGCTGGGAATAAACCTATGGTAAAAACCAATGTGTCCTAGGAAGCTTCGGACATCAATCTGAGTTTTAGGAGGAAGAATATTCTTGATAATTTCCACCTTCTTTGGATCAACCTAGATCCCTTGAAGAGAGATGTGATGACCAAGAACTATTCCTTCCTTCATCATCATAAAACATTTTTCCGGATTCAAGGATAACTGGTATGTTTCACGGTGAGTTAAAACTTTGTCAAAGTTTTCTAATGTAAAGTCAAAAGTCTATCCACATACTGTGAAATCATCCATGTATATCTCAACACTGTTGGTAGTCAGATCAAAAAAAATTGCTAAGATCGCTCGTTGAAATGTTGTTGGGGCATTACACAAACCAAAATGTAAAACCCTATAGGCAAATGTTCCTCATGGACAAGTAAATTTTGTTTTCTCTTGATCTTCAGATGCAATCTGAATTTGATTATATCCACTAAATCCATCAAGAAAACAAAAGTATTTCTTTCCAGCAAGGGTATCTAACACCTGATCTATGAAAGGTAATGGAAAATGGTCTTTGTATGTCACTTTATTCAGCTCTCTATAGTCTACACATACTCTCATTTTTCCATTTTTCTTAGGAACTATAACCAATGGAGAGACCCACTAGCTATCAGAAATTGGGTAAATGAATCCTACCTCCAAAATTTTTTCAATTTCTTCCTTTACAATATCCCTTAGGGTAGGATTCAGTCTTCTCTGGGGTTGTCTTACTGGCTTGACTTCTCCAGTATAAATTTTGTGGGTGCATATATCAGGGTGAACTCTTGACATATCTTTATAGTCCCAAGCAAAATCATGAACATGCTTCTACAAGACAGCTATCATTTTTTCTTCCTCTTCCCTAGTAAGCCAGCTATAAATGTTTAGAAATTTGCCTGGCTAGACTTCTATTTGTTTTGTATTTGGAAGTACTGAATTCACTTCTTCATACCTGGTGATTAGGGAATTAAGAGGACATTGCTAAGATGGGAAGAAATAAGAAGTTTCTATTTTATTACTTCCTGATGGAAGCATATCCTGTATGGAACAGTGAGAAGGAAAAATTAGGTGATGGTACCACCCATGTGGTAGTGAAACAGAGTTTTCTTGTGATAGTACAGATGGTTCACCTTCAAAATTTTGGTTTTCCTCATTCGTTAACAATTGATGGATATTTACTGCTTCCTCTTCTAACCCTTGTTCATGCAGAACATTCATTAGGATAGTTTCATTTTCTAAATTTTTTGTGTCATGGAGGTCTTCTGTGTGTTCCCTTACTACCAAGGTGGCTAGTGTGGAAATAACCTCCTCTTATTCTTCATCTGAATCAGGAAACCATAACTGACCTAAAAATTTGCTAGATGGTTTTGCAGGAGGATACAGAGAGATCTATTTTAGATCAATACCATTTGAAATAGTCATTTTTTTAGATCTGCAATCTATGAAGGCTGCTGTAGTTGCAAGCCAAGGTCTTCCCAAAATGATGGGATATCCATGTGCTAAATTTCTTGGCTGTAAAACCAAAAAATCTATAAGGAATTCCCAAGAAGAAACTTCTATAGGAACATCTTCAATGATACCTTCAGGTTTTGCAATTGACCTATCAGCCATTTCTAAAACTATAAATGTGGGGCTGAGATGTTTGAGCTGTAATTATTTCATTATATCCTTGGTCATGACATTTATTATAGCTCCTAGATCTACTAAGACATTTGATATTGGTATTGAATCTATGGTAACTATGATAACTAGACTTCTTGGGTCACTATACTTTGGAGGTACTAGTTTTCCAGACAAGAGATCAACCATCTTTCCTTCAACCTAAACAGTCTTGGGAAATGCTTTTTTTTTTCTTCCTGCTCTTCTAATGCACAAATATTGGATAGTACTTTTAATCACTAGTATATCCTTAATGGATTGTAATAAGGGCAATGATATAGTTAACTTTCTAATTTCCTTGACCAGGTTTGACTTAGAATTTTTTGTTGTGGTATTGAATCTTTCAGGATATGGAATTATCCTTGATGAAGGTAATTGTTCTACCTATGGTCTATTTTTTTTTCTTCTTTCTCCATTGTTGGTTTAACTCTAACTGGTTCCAAAGGTTCTTGCTCTTCATTTTCCTTTATTTTATTTGAAACAAGTTTAGTTACAACTTTTCCTGGACGAAGTTGGATGTTACTACAATCAAGAACATATATTTCAACATTTTATTCAGCTTCAGCCACATAGACAGGGGATTCTTGTCTCATGTTATTTGGATTAGTGACTAATTGATCTGGAAGTTGAGGTTGTTTCACTTGTTGTGTTTGCTGTGGTTGGTTCTATTTTTCTTGAAAACTTTGATTAGGTGCAGGAAGCAAATGTTGAGTTTGACCTTGATTTCTTTGTTGCCTTGGATAGGACTGGTATTGTTGATTCCACTGTAGTTGATTTTGCATCCAATGTGGATTAGTCTAATTCTGATTCCAGGATGGGTTGTTTTGATTCTATGATGGGTTATTCTGATTCTGATTCCAGGCTGAATTACTCCAATTTGTTTATGGCCATTCTTGGGAATTTTCCCATTGAGGAAAATTCCAAGGACGTTGGGGTGGTTCTGATTGTCCCCAAGGCATAGTCCAGGGATTATACCCCCAATTTGTATGAAAACGAGGGGGATTTTTGTATTGAGAGAAATTTCCCCCTTATTTTGGTCCAACATAGTTGAGTTCCTCAATCTGATTTTCTAACACAGTTTTGAGTTGTGGTAGCAGGTGGCATTTATCAGTTGAATGTTTTTTTGAATAGATACTACAAATGGCTGATATAGATGTTTTATTCAAAGGAAATTCTTGCAAAGCATGTTTATTTCTACATCTTAGGAAATAAATTGCCAAAGGTTCTGTGGTTTTCTATTTTGTAGACATTTCCCCCAAAGTTGTGTTTAATTGCACTAGAATATCAGTTTTAAAATTTGCAAGTTCCTCTATTAGGTCCTTCACATTAGTGCCATTTGTACTTTTTTTTCTTCTTCCCTGCTTATTGTGAGAGTAATTTCTACAGAGATCCACAATTTCCTCATTACTGAGAGTATTTACATCCCTTTTTCCCATCAAATCCAATACTTCTCTGGATTCATCTTGTAATCCTCTTAAAAATATGGTTTTACATAACTCTGGTTCTACAAGTCCACATCTCCTTTGAACAAAGGAGAACCTATAAAGATAGTCTTCTAATGTTTCATCATCTTCCTATTTAATCCTAAATAACTCATCTTTCATGTTCCTTACACGGAAATACTCCTGATATTTGTCTAAGAACACAGTTTCCATTTGATCCCAAGTTTGGATGGAATTTGGCTCTAAGCTCATGAACCAGCGTAATTCTGAGTCCTTGAGTGTTGAGGGAAAAACCTTAAGTTTTTTATTGTCATTTACATAGTCATAGGTTTGACACACTACTTTGAATTCAAATAAAAATTGATCAGGATCTTCAGATACAACACCTCAAAAAGTTGGAAGTACTGAAGGTGAAATGGTTTTCATGGGATATTTTTGTGTTGGATTCAAACGGATAGGATATTCAAATGTTCTGGAAGTTTGGGGCATATCCTGATCATATCCTTCATTATGGACATAGCCATGTTGGCCATCTCTATCTATATTTCCTCCATCTACCATAGTTTCCTATTTCTTGGGAACAATTAAACCTATCCAAATTTCACTCTCAAGAGGTCCAAGATCCTCTGTTGATGATGAGTCTGATGATTCTTCTTTCTTAGGATGTTCTAATGATGGTGATACTGGTGATTTTTCTTTCAATGTTTCTGGTAGTTCAAACATAGGTGATTCACCCCTTAGGCATGAAGATCTCCTTAATGGAACAAGCCAGGGATCCTTTTGGGTAATTCTACCTTTTTCATCCCTAGACTTACTCATTCATGTTTACTCTTGAATGACATAAATTATAGGTCAATAGTTGTTACTTTAACCAGCTGTTCTATTCATATTTTATCCTGAATCTTCATAGCTCAATCTAATTAATAGCTATTGGACTGTTGTCACCTTATAGCAACATAATTCCCTAGAAACGATGGAAAAATGATGCGTAGTCGTTATACATATCATTAATTCTCAATGAATTTGTCAATCCAGGGCAGTGTACAAAGCTATCTACGGAAGAAGGGGTGAACAGGGTTATAACTTAGGTCAATCTGAAGCAACAGGTCTTATTGGTGAAACCAATTGTGTGGGGGATTTAGGACATTCCTATCTCTAAGTTGCATAAATTAAACCTTAATCTAGTTTTTAGAAATGGAAACTAATCATTAACTGCAAAAATGAAATCCTGATTACAATTGCAGAATGAGACCTAATTATGTTGCAAAAATAACAGTTGCAAAATTAGAAATCTGATTATAATTGCAAAAAGTAAATCTATTTACTTTTGCAGCAATGGAAACCTAATTATAGCATGGAAATGAAACCCTGTCAAGGCTCTGTAATAGAAGGTTGTCAATCTTACGTGCAGGGGTTGACAACAAAACACAAAATGTAGGAAATTACAAAAAATAGTAAATTCTGGAAATGACAGTCTGCAATAAATTGAAAGCTTTGTTGAAAGTGGAGATTACAACCAAACCATTAATCACAAGATTAATCTAAACATAAAATAAGCTAAGATTGCAAATACTATTAGTTGTTTACAAATAAATGAAATGACAAGTTCTACAACTCATTCTGCTGTAGCAAAATCAAAATAAAAACCTACTGTTAGTCCTCCTCCTAGGTTTGGAAATGGCCAGCCTTCTTGTCCAGAAGAAGGTATGAGTCTCTCTCCCTCTCTAGATATTACTCACACTCATTTACAAGCAATATGAAATAGAAATAGTACACTTTATTGATTCAAGAATATGATTACAATAATTCTGCTAAAAACCTGTTACAGGACTGTAACAGTCACTTTTCTGATTATTGCCTATTTTCTCCTATATTTATCTACTCTCTGCTTTCTCTATCTTCTACTAGCTCAACCTGAATGGGAACCATATTTATAGATGTCCTAAGATCTACTGACAAAATAAGAATATCTCAAAAGATCTAATCCTATTATTCTGCAACAATTCCTGGTTTTATCTAAAAGAAGATCAAACTTGATCTTTCCATAAATGGTGGCTTTGGTCGACAAGGACGACAAAGTCAGATGGGATATATTTTCCCTTACACTTTTCAATATTTATTTCCCATTTTCCAGCATCAAAAATCGGTCAACAAGTCAAAAAGCACAGTATGTTTTCATTCTGAAGATAAGTGGCTCATTCCGAAGAGACTACAATTCTCATTTCGAAGATCTACTCATTCTGAAGACAATGTGTTTTCTCATTTCGAAGACATCTATTCATTATGAAGAAACTTCAGAATGAACAAATGTGTGCTCTTTAAATGATTTCCTCTGCATTTCTCAGGTGGTTTATCTCTTAGGATTAGATTTTAATGGTCTTCATCTTTTTCCATATGTGAATTCCATGCCTTGCCATTCATTGGCAGCTGGCTGGAATTTACATGGGAAAAACCAGTTTTTGCTACACAGTAATAGTTTGCTTGCACTGTTGCCAGATTTAGGTAAAATAAATGTTTGAGACATATCAAAACATGATTAGTGAAATGCTGCTATCAACCTAAGCATATCTCATTTAACAAGTCATAACAAAATAACATAAAACTTATGCAAAAAGCTGTAAAAATTAGAATATAGTATTTCAGATACATTTATCATGCAACTAGTTAATACACAGCATATTGAATCAACTTAACTAGCATATCAGATTAAACATAAGAGTTTGTAGGAAATTTTAGTGTTCAAAACATGTTATGATTGAGGCATTTCCAGACCTCATCATTTATTATGGCTGCTTACTGGTCTATTTCCTCTAACCTTTCTATATGAAAAGAAGATGGTTTTTCTGAATAGATTTTTACCCTCCTTTTACATGGGATTTATATATGAGAGTAATCAAGATATTTTTATCCCCCCAACTTGGGATTGATTCCCTTGAAAGGCACATCCTAAAGTATGGTTCTAGGTCTACTACCATAATGTCTTGTATAACAATGACTTGAGGTAATATATGAAGAACCATGGGTACATCCTTGATAACCCCAATAGTTTTTACTAGGGTACCATCCAACTACAACACACTAGGACAAATTCTAGTATATTCCATTACCATTACATCACACATTGCTTTAGGCATGATTGTAGAGGTGACACCTAAATCTATCATGCAATTATGCACAACCCATCCTTCCATTTCCAAAGAAATGTAAAATAGTGAAGGTCTATTTTTTTCACCTCCCATAATAGAGCTACTTTGAACTAGATTCTATTTCATTTGGAATTTACTTTGGTCCTTAATAATTTTTAGGGAGGCTTGAAGTAGATCAATATGCCTAGGGATTAGCAAAGCATCACACATATTGGCCCTTGAGGGGGTTTTCTTTAATTCTTCCATAATATTGAAGGCATGGATTTCAGACTACCTATCCTTATGTTTTGGATGGGTTTCAAACTTACTCCTGTATTCATGGGTGGCTTCAATCTATTAACAATTTATCAAGGATAGATATTTAAGCTTGTCTCTTACCTCCATTTGACTCTCCATTACTTTTGATTGAGCTTTGCTAGATTTAGGGTCTTCTTTCTATTGTTGCAAAAGCTTTTTAAAGGGAACCTTTTGAGGAGCATTACCTTCAACTTTATTTTCTTCTAGATCATCAGTAGTAGTTTTCATGGGATTGGTCTCTTCAAGGTTCACTTGTAGTTGTTTCTTTTTGGATCTTGTCAAGATAGAGACTTGCTCCACTAACAATACTATGAAATTATGTTCATTATTTTTTACCATGTTGATTTGAAATATTTCTACCCTCTCAATGGACATTCTATGCATATAGTTTTGATGCACCATGTAGGCATTTTTCCATGAGTATCATTACATGTAGAACACCAATAGTCTGAATTAGACATAGAAATTGAAGGTTTGCTTCCTTCATTAATAAGGACTATATTAGTTATCTTCAATGGCCTAATAGTGGAAAAGGACTGATATTTTGTCACATACGGGAACCTTCTTGGTTGGAAGTACCTTTTTGCCTCCCTCCTTTTCATCATGGTAACCTCATTGGAAAAAATTTTCATAAATTCCTGCAGATCTCGTAAAGTAGTCACTTGTGATACCAAAGCGGGTAATGCAAGTACTGTAGGAGGAGCAGGGAGAGATGGTATTACAGGAGTGGTGGAACTGTTGGTACTATAGGTATATTAGACCATTGAGAAAATCCCATGGGAGGTGGAAGTGTTGTATAAGTAGGTAATGGGATATCTAACTACGATTGACTGTTAAGGAAATCAGGGAAAATAGCCATGAAAGGCTTAGAAGGCAATCTGTCTATAGCAATAATGATTTTGTCTACCTTTGTAGCTTCTTGGAATATCTAAGGGAAAGTAAAAATATTTTACTGCCTTATAATAAATCCTAGATTTGAACTGAATGCTCTTATGTAATAATAAATAACTTTCTCATGGGTTAGTCTAAGACCATCAGGCACTCTTTTCTAGGTACCAACTAAAACTGATATTAAAATCCATAATATCTTTTTGTGGATGTCTTTGTATCACTATGAATTGAGTGAGCAAGAAAAAGGGGTTTGCTTGTTCATTGAACTCTTCTATTAGATTGGATGCCAAAGCATTCCAAGAATTTATACTCCCATTAGGTAGAGTTCTAGATCAATAAAGAAATTTTCCTTTCAAATAAATGACCAATAATTTGACCATCACATCCTCATCTTGTATGTTATGTACAATAGTTAATGATGCTACATCCTCAATATGTTCATACGTTGTTTTTCCTATACCATCATAGGTTGGAAGGGCTTTCAAGGTTACTTGCATGTTGATCAACTAGGTTATGGAGTCATGTATTATTCTAGTTAGGGACTCCTAGGTTTTTATTTTAGGCCTTTTCTATTTTATGAAAAATGGATATTTAGGATATGGGTACCAATTGAGTATCAATATGATCTTGCTCTTGTTCTTCAATAGAATCAAAGGCCTCAATTATCAACTCAGGTTGTTTCTTTTTGGATGATAACTTTCAGAACTCAACTGGTTCTTTTAAAATATTGATATAATGTCTTATAATCATTACAACTATAGGGTCGATATGGCTTTCAAGTTATGTCTTTGAAAAAGTCAACAGGTGATTAGAAAATCTAGACAAAATTGGGTATCACCAGTCCTTTTGTTTATCCAAAATATGGGAAAGTGTCCCACCAAGCATACCAAAAAATGTTGGTTGAAAGCTTGTCTAATGGTAAGGATTACATACCCACAAACCTTGACCAAATTTGAATGACCTCAAGATCATGAATCTCAGAATCAATCTTCAAATAAGTCTAGCTCCTTGCAAATTCTCACTAAAATCTTAGGGAAAAAGGGAAGGGAAAGAGATCAAAGAGAACGTAAAGCTAGAACATAATATGGTGTATATCCAATCATATCAAGATACATACTATATAAGTTTGAAACATAAAAAATATTCATGGACTACCTATGATGGCAAGCCGAGATTCACACAAACACATTCACAGTAATTTCATGGTAATTTCATTAAAAAAAAGAAAATAGCATGATACGGGTTACAGTATTCTCTCCAGTATACCACTTCTCCCCCAATCCCGAACTTCACCATCCCCATCCTTACAGCATTTCGGGTTTTTAACGAGGCCCCCGATCCTCTCGGCCATCAATGCCCTGCCTAACAAATTCAAATTCTAATTTTTCCCTCCCTCGGTCGAACTCCCCAAATTTTCTCACAATAAATGGCCCCTGCCTTACCCACCATGAAACCCTCATTAAAGCTCCTCTCTGACCTGCAAACGCCGCCTTGGTCAGATCGTCCTTCCGCACCTCTGTTTCGCCCATAACGTCCATGCTCTGTACTGTTGTGAAGACCATTCCCATCTTTAATACACGCGGTCGCCAATTTCAATTTCAATCTTCGTGGCAGCCCGCGCGTTTAATTAATTTCCTTTTCTGCTTTGTCTTCGGTTGACCGTGTCACTTTAATACACGTGGAGGACGCGTGTCTGTGTTTAATTAATTTCCTTTTCTGCTTTGTCTTCGGCTGACCGTGTCACTTTAATACACGTGGAGGACGCGTGTCACAAGCTTGTCTTCATACTTGTCGCGATATCGCGACCCACTGTCCCTTTGCCTTCACCTTGGCGGAAAAAGTCGCGATATCGCGACATGTCGCGATATCGCGACCCACTGTCCCTTTGCCTTCACCTTGGCGAAAAGAGTCGCGATATCGCGACATGTCGCGATATCGCGACCCAACGGTCACCTCACTTCAACTTGCAAAAAGATGCCGCGATATCGCGACATGTCGCGATATCGCGACTCAAACTGGCCATTGCCCTTCCGAAGCTTTGGGGTCGCGATTTCGCGACCCCAACGCAACTTGTGCCTTTACTCTAAAACTTCTCCTTCTTTTTACGAAATCTCCCTCTTGGGCCAAGATTTGAAACAAACCCAACACAAATACTTAGAAAATAAAAGCAAACAATAAAATGATTTGGAGGATGCAAGATTGCTCCTTGACCACCGGATGCTCCTGCATCAGACACCGGGGTAGAAAAAAAAAAAGTGACCCTCACTTTTGTTCGGCTAAGGGGAGACCCAAGCGGTCAACCTCCGCCTTCGACAACCAAGTCGCATCTTCAGTTGGTCTGCCCCTCCACTTGATCAAGTACTCAGTATACTGCTTGTTTTGGGTGCTCCGGCCTTCACGGGTATCTAATATTTCCTCGGCCTCATCTGTGCTTGGAGTAGAGGCTGGAAATTGCCATGGTTCTGGACTTTGCATGTCTGTACTTTCTCCCTCATGATATTCCACGAGATCTGAAATATTAAAAATAGGTGAAATATCAAGCCAACTCGGCAATTTCACTTCATACGCATTTCTTGACTCCCGCTTTCCCAGTATTTTGCATGGCCCAAACTTTTTCATCTTCAATTTATTGTAAGTCTTGGCGAGAAATCTCTCCTTCCTGAGATACACCATAACCTCATCTCCAATCTCGAACTCCTTGAACCGCCGCTTCTAGTCTGCCCTTGTCTTATATTGATTTGTTCATTTTTGTAATCTGTCTTTTTACTTCCTCATGCGGACTTTTTATATGCTCTGCAAATTCTTCCGCCTCGGCACTACATTTTTCTCTTCGTCCAACTTTCTTAGCTCAGACACATTCCTCGGGCTGTTTCCATATACTATCTGGAACGGTGATTTATTTGTGCTTTTATTAACTGAACTGTTATATGCAAACTCTGCTTGTGGTAAGACTAAATCCCATCCCTTGGGTTGATCCACTATCAAACACCGCGGTAAATTGCCCGGGCTTCTATTGACCACCTCCGTCCGTCCATCCTGTCTATGGATGGTATGCTGAACTCGAATTTCAAGTCTGTCTTCAATTTCTTCCACAGAGTTCTCCAGAAATACCCAACAAACTTTGTATCTCTGTACGAAACTATACTTCTCGGAAAACCGTGAAGTCGTACCACTTCTTTGAAGAACAACCCAGCAATGTGAACTGCATCACTTGTCTTTTGGCAGGGAATAAAATGTGCCATTTTGGAGAACCGGTCCACCACCACAAATATTGAATCATTTCCTCTCTGTGTTCTCGGCAATCCAAGAACAAAATCCATGCTTATGTCCTCCCATGGTCTCTCAGGCACAGGTAATGGCTGGTACAGTCCTGTATTTTGTTTCACACCCTTTGCCATCTGGCATATTCTGCAACTTTGCACAAACTTCCGTACATCTTGCCGAAGTTGTGGCCAGTAGTAATTTTCCTCAACCAAGGCAATGGTCTTATCCCTACCAAAATGCCCAGCCAATCCTCTGCTGTGCTTTTCTTTGATTAAATTCTCCCGCATGGAACTTCTGGGAATGCACAACTTACTGCCCTTGAACAGCATCCCGTCTTGGATTAAGAAATCCAACCATTTTGTTCTATCTATGGTAAGAGGTATTGAGCAAGCCTTCCAGGCTTCTGCAAAATCCGGATCTGCAGGGTATAGATCCTTCAGTTCTTCAAACCCCACTACTTCCACTGTCAATCTGGTCAGCAGAGTCTGCCTTCTGCTTAAGGCATCTGCAACCCTGTTTGACTTCCCACTTCTGTGCTTTAGTACAAAGGTATAACTTTGGAGGAACTCCACCCATTTCATGTGCCTTTGGTTCAGTTTTGTCTGACTGTTAATGTATTGCAAAGCCTGATGGTCAAGTAAATAGCACAAACTCCTTTGGTAATAAATAATGTCTCCACTTTTTCAGGGCCTGAACTATAGCATAAAATTCTTGATCATAGACAGAATACTTCTTCCGAGCATCATTTAACTTTTCACTGAAATAAGCAACTGGCTTGCCTCCTTGACTCAGTACCGCCCCTATTGCATTGCCACTGGCATCACAGTCCACCTGAAATACCTTGTTGAAGTCTGGAAGTGCCAAAACAGGCTGTTCCGTAACTTTTCTCTTCAATGTGTCAAAGCTCCTTTCAGCCCTCGATGTCCATTTGAACTCCTTTTTATCTCCCCTCATTGTCTCGGTGAGAGGTGCACAAATACTCGCTGAAGTTCTTTATGAACTTCCTATAAAACACGGCGGACCATGGAATGACCTCACTTCTGTTGTGCTCCTTGGAGTAGGCCATTCAATGATGGCTCTCACCTTTTCGGGGTCCATCTTCGGGCCTTCTGCTGAGATTACAAACCCCAAGTATACCAATTCCTTCTTGACAAAATTACACTTTTTCAAATTTATTAATAAGCTGTTCTTCTTGCGGCTTTTCAAAGACTCTCCGATATGCATCGGGTGTTCCTCCAGGGTCCGGCTAAATATCAATATATCATCTAAATAAACAATAACAAACTTTCCCGAGAATTCTTTCAGTACTTCATTCATCAGCCGCATGAAGGTACTTGGTGCATTGGACAGTCCAAAGGGCATGACTAACCACTCAAACAGGCCTTCTCTTGTCTTGAAGGTTGTCTTCCATTCATCCCCCTCTCGGATACGGATCTGATGATAACCACTTTTTAGGTCAATCTTTGTGAAGTACTCAGCTCCACTTAAACAGTCCATGATATCATCCATTCTTGGTAACGGGAATCTGTACTTAATAGTAATTTTGTTGATGGCCCGTGAATCTGTACACATCCTCCATTCTCCATCCTTCTTTGGCGCCAGCATTGCAGGTACTGCGCATGGACTCAAACTTTCCCGAATTAATCCCTTTTCTAATAATTCTTGGACTCGTCTATTTAACTCCTCAGTCTCTACGGGTGTCATCCTGTGTGCAGCTTTATTTGGCAGGCTTGATCCCGGTACTAAATCTATATGGTGGCTAATTTTTCTCACAGGGGGTAAGCCCTCAGGCACATTGTCAGACACAATGTCCGGAAATTCCTCCAAGCAGATTTAGAACTTCGTTGGGGTATCCCGGCATTCCTTCCCCCTAACTCTTGGAATTATTGCATAACATAAATGTTCATGCTTTAACCCATTCAGAAACTCTCTCCCCTCAACTAAACGAGACTTTGGAAATATTACACACCTTTTCATCTGTATCCTTCAAGGGCTTTAGCTTATGGCGTACACCATTCTTTGTCAATGAGTAGGTGTTGGCACGGCCATCATGTACTGCACTCCGGTCAAACTGCCAGGGTCTCCCCAGCAACATGTGGCAAACATCCATGGGTAAGATGTCACACAGGACCTCATCACAATACTTCCCAACGTTAAATTTAATAGAACACTGCTCATTGACCAAGGCTCCGTGGTCCTTTTGTAACCATGCGACCCGGTATGGGTGTGGGTGTTTCTTCCTCTCTAACTGTAACTTCGTAACCATTTCCTCTGAAACCAGGTTATCCATGCTACCATTATCAATAATGATATTGCAAACCTTGCCCGCACATTTACATCTAGTGCGGAATAAACTTTTCCTCTGGTCTGTGTCCTTCTCCTCGTTCAACAGGACTCTTCTTACAACCATTGTTTCTCCTCTCTCCGCTTCTTCGGAATGCTCGGATTCGAGCATCCTCCTCTCGCCACAGCGGCTGTGGCTGGGCCCTCAGGCCTCTTGTTTGTTCTTTCTCGGTGTTGTGGACATTCAAATGCCCTGTGTCCTTCTTCACCACAGTGGAAACATGTTCCACGAAATACTCCCCTTCCAAACCCTCGTCCAGATCCACCCCGTCCTCTTGGGTAGCTGTTCTGATCTCGGGGCTGATAAACATCTTCGTCTTTTTGGTCCTGGTTACTACTGGCTTCCCCAGTCTTCTTCGGATCCTTGTACTTTTCTCCACTGGTCCTCCCACCAGTCCTTCCACCTCGGCCTCTTCCTCTTTGCTTGCCTTCAAACCGCCTGTTTAGCTTTTCTTCTACCTTCAAGGCAAATTGATAAGCATCCTCAATGGTGTTTACTCGAACCAGGCTCAGTTCTTCCTGGATACCAAGCCTCAACCCATTAATGTAACGGGCTACTTTCTCTTTATTTGCCTCTAAATGCCCCGTTCTAATAGAAATTTTGTAAAATTCTTCGATGTACTCTTGGACAGTTTTGTTTGTCTGTCTCAAGCTCTGCATTTTTCTTAGCAGATCCAACTCGTAATCTGTCGGGATGAACTGTCTTTTAAGCTTCTCCACCATTCTATCCCATCTTGTTATTCTTTCTTTCCCCCTTCTGTTTCTCTCCAACTGCATTCCCCTCCACCAAATGCTGGCATGACCCTTTAACTTGGTCTTAGCAAATCTGACCCGGTTAGGGTCTTCAATCTCCTCATACTCGAAATATTCCTCTAAATCATTTATCCAGTCAATCACTTCTTCTGGATTCAGATTTCCCGAGTAGGTAGATACCTCCATTTTTGGTTGTTTTCCAATCTGAGAGATGGCCTTATACAACCGGGCCTGAGCTGGATCCACAGCTTCTGCTTCTTCCTCAGACTGTTCTTCCTCTTCAACTTCATCTTCACTTTCCTCTTCCCCTCCGGGTTCGCGCCTTCTGCGTAACTCTGCTTGCAAGGCTTGAACTTGTCTTTGCAAGGCCCGGAAGTCTTCGGCCGGCACCACATTTCCTGCTCCGCCACGGTTCCTTCGTGGAGGCATGATATATATATATATATTTTTTTTTCTCTGTATTATTTATTATTATTTTTTTTTTTTTTAAGAATTCTTCCACAGATCCTGGTGCAACTGCCTCTCTCCAGTGATCTGTTACACGCTCAGGAGCTCCCGCTCTGATACCACTTGATGGCAAGCCGGGATTCACACAAACACATTCACAGTAATTTCATGGTAATTTCATTAAAAAAAAGAAAATAGCATGATACGGGTTACAGTATTCTCTCCAGTATACCACTTCTCCCCCAATCCCGAACTTCACCATCCCCATCCTTACAGCATTTCGGGTTTTTAACGAGGCCCCCGATCCTCTCGGCCATCAATGCCTTGCCTAACAAATTCAAATTCTAATTTTCCCTCCCTCGGTCGAACTCCCCAAATTTTCTCACAATAAATGGCCACTGCCTTACCCACCATGAAACCCTCATTAAAGCTCTTCTTTGACCTGCAAACGCCGCCTTGGTCAGATCGTCCTTCTGCGCCTCTGTTTCGCCCATAACGTCCATGCTCTGTACTGTTGTGAAGACCATTCCCATCTTTAATACACGCGGTCGCCAATTTCAATTTCAATCTTCGTGGCAGCCCGCGCGTTTAATTAATTTCCTTTTCTGCTTTGTCTTCGGCTGACCGTGTCACTTTAATACACGTGGAGGACGCGTGTCTGCGTTTAATTAATTTCCTTTTCTGCTTTGTCTTCGGCTGACCGTGTCACTTTAATACACGTGGAGGACGCGTGTCACAAGCTTGTCTTCATACTTGTCGCGATATCGTGACATGTCGCGATATCGCGACCCACTGTCCCTTTGCCTTCACCTTGGCGGAAAAAGTCGCGATATCGCGACATGTCGCGATATCGCGACCCACTGTCCCTTTGCCTTCACCTTGGCGGAAAGAGTCGCGATATCGCGACCCAACGGTCACCTCACTTCAATTTGCAAAAAGATGCCGCGATATCGCGACTCAAACTGGCCATTGCCCTTCCGAAGCTTTGGGGTCGCGATTTCGCGACCCCAACGCAACTTGTGCCTTTACTCTAAAACTTCTCCTTCTTTTTACGAAATCTCCCTCTTGGGCCAAGATTTGAAACAAACCCAACACAAATACTTAGAAAATAAAAGCAAACAATAAAATGATTTGGAGGATGCAAGATTGCTCCTTGACCACCGGATGCTCCTGCATCAACCTAACATACCAGCCACTAATCTCATTAATCATTTATGCACATAACCCTACCAAGAATTCTAGAATTAAAGAGCAAACAACATGAAATTCGGATATCATAATTAAAGCTAGTTTACTCATTTAACTTTAGTAAAAATAATCAGTAGAGCAAGATCATACATACATGAGAATAATTAGAGGCCAAACAATAATCTAGTTATATTTTTGAATGCATTAAACTATACATGTAGGTTTTAATAACTTGAGAGCTTATACTAAAATATTTATTACAAACATATATAGCCCCTTCAAGGAGCAGACTTTAAAAATACTAATTAATGCTTCATTAATGATGGATCGAAATGTCAATATCAAACTAGTTTGAATAATCTCTTCTATGATCACTCTATCATAGATGGAATAGTTTCCACTATGTTCGAATAGGAGCTACTGATATTCTCTATCTAGGCCTTCCTTTTTTAATTAATGAACTTGATGCCACCACTGCCTACACATGTTTCTTTGTGATATGAGGTAGCCATGCTGCATAAATTCTTTATCTAACACCTTATGTACTCATATTGATCAATTATTAAATTCACTTATCTGTTGCATCCTTGGATTCAGCATTCTAACAACATTTGTGGGAAGGATAAATTTGAACTGAGGAGCATTCTAGCCATTCTACTAAGTGTTTATGAATAAATAGTTTATTGTTATGCATTGGTCATTTAGAGGATGTGTGTATGAGTAGAAAGAAGTGTTAATCCAAAAATATCGATAAGCATCACAACACCCCTCTAAATATCATTAGTTTTAATGAATGTGTTATTTCTTCTTTAAACACCATGGCTTCACTTCCTTCTAACACCAATTCTCTTACCTCTCCTCCTAACACCACTCTACTTGCCTCTCCTCCTAACACAACTCTTCCAATCACTCCTCCTCTTATACATCTAGTTGGTAATGCACATCCTAATACAATTAATATTGGTCTACATGTCTATCTTAAGAAATAAGAAATAATGATTAACTCCATCTAGGAGTCTCAAAAATAAAATAAAAAACATCTTAGTAGTCATCCAAACCTATATCAATATTCCTCCTATTATGCATTATCTTGATCAAGAGTTTCAACAAGTCATTGGGAAACAACCATAGAGCATACAACATGCACCAATTCTAGAGGACATAGCCCCCTATTCTACTAGGGGTATTCTTCCAAGTATAGGTAGTTATAGCTTAGGCTTTACTTTTGATATCGTTTCCTTTAAATGAGGTGCTTATAATTTTCTTTATTTAATTTATGATGTTCCTATTCCATGCATTGATATCCCAACCTTTAAGGATGTCAATCCATATGGGTGGCTGACCAATATGTATAACATCATATGTATACACCATTTTCTTAAAGAAGGTTGAGTTATAATAGTTACTACTAAGTTGCAAACTCATGAACATAAGTGGTTATTATGGGAGCTTTTCCAGTAGGGGATCTTTATTTTATGTCCTGAGTTCAACGAATGATTCCTTCGTAAGTTTGAAAAAATATCTTCTACATTTATGTGATTTATTTTATGTAAACAAAGCAAAAAATATCGATTGAGGATTATTACTTAGAGTTCGTAGGTCTATTTTCCTAAACCTATCAACTAGATCAAATAGTGGTGGTATCATAATTTTTACATGGTCTTAAGGATTAAATTTTATCGGATGTTGACATAATCAATCTCTACACCATCAAGGATGTTGAACATGTAGATCTAGTAGCAGAAAAGAAGCTCTAGGTACTCCATTCCCAACCTTGATATGACATTAACCCTTAGTGTAATTACTTCAATAACTGTAATAATAAGTTTCCTTAGGGCTTATTTTATTTCCAATATCACAATAAGGCCTCTGAAGAATATCATGACTTTCAAGTGGAAGGTGAAGAGGCAATGTTAGAAGATGACAATTATTATAGCAAAATAAAATATCAAAAATAGACTATTCTAAGCATGAGGATAATACCATGGATCTTTTTTTTTTCTTATAAGAATTTAAGCTCACCATACCATCAATGTCCATGGATTCATAAAATGACAATATGTCAATATGTTAATTAATTCTAGTAGCACACATAACTTTATTGATAGTAAGATAACAAAGCCTTTGGGATTGTATATCAATTATTCACACAAATAAAACTTTCAAGTATATATTATAAATGAGACCACAAATTAGTGTGAGTTGAATGACTAAGGTTAATTTCTATATGGGTGATTATACTTGGTATGGAAATCACTTTTCCATGAATTAGGGTAGTGTAGATGTCATCTTAGGAGTACAATGGCTTTCATAGCTTGGCAATGCCACTGTTGATCTAAAATGACTATATGTTAAATGGATGGATAATGGTAAATGTATTTGTCTCCAAAGAATTAAACCTCCTCCCACCAAGGTGGTTATATTCCATAGCATGGAAAATATATTGAAGAAACATAGTTGCAGATTATTCACCTAGCTCAATTACATGGAAATTTAATATTCAGAGTTGCTTATTTTAGTTCTTCCTTTAGACTTCCAAAATATTATGGATTGTTATGTGGATGTCTTTGGTGATCCCATGGATCTTTCCCCTAAGTGCACACATGATCATTCCATCCACCTAGTTCTAGGAAGTGATCCTCCTAATGTGCACCCTTATTTCTATCCCCAAACACAAAATCTAAAATTGATAATTTGGTCTAGGGAATGTTGGACAAAGAAATCATCCATCCAAGCATCAACAATTATTCCTCTCTAGTGGTTAGGGTGTACCAAAAATATAATTCTCTATGCATGTATCATGTTTTTGATCTCTCACAAAGATCTCCATCAAATATTAGTTTTGTATCCCTATTATAGATGATTTATTTGATGAATTGCATGGTGTTCAATACTTTATGAAATTGGATTTACATTTTGGGTTCCATCAAATTAGAATTAGAGAAGATGATATCCCTAAGACTACTTTTTGCACACAGGAGGGTCATTATGAGTTCCTAGTCATGCTTTTTGGTCTTAATAAAGCTCCAAATTTCTAAATACTCGTGAATTATGTCTTTTATCCTTTTATTTGTAAGTTTATCTTAGTATTATTGGATAATATTTTAATTTATATCAAATCCTAGGAAACTCATCTAGTTCATGTAGACCAAGTTTTTTACCTCTTAAAGAAGGAAAAACTCTGTCGAAAGGCTCAAATATTCCATTGAGGTCTATGAGGTAGAATAATTAGGATATAAAGTATCTTAGGTAGGATTCAAGGTGGATCCTAACAAGATAAAAGCTATGTACTATTGGCCCTTATCCTAATACCTTAAGACACTACAAGGATTTTTAGGTCTCACTAGGTACTACAAGAAATTTATCCACAATAATGGTAAGATTGCTACTCCTCTTGCTACTCTCAAGAAGAAGGATGTCTTTACTTGGTCCAGCATAGGTTCCCAAGAGTTCCATGTCCTAAATGAGGTTGTATGTATCATCCTTTTTTTGGCCACTCCTAATTCAATAAACCCTTTATCATTGGGTATGATGCTTTAAGCACAAGTACCTTTTAAAATAAGTAGTTATTTAGAAAAATTCAGGATGATCCACTGATGACAAGGAAATATTAAATGTTTTGCATGTCATAGAGAAATGCAACCATATTTTTTGCATCATAACTTCATCATCAATACTGACCATAGAAACCTTAAGAATTTAATAGAAATTTTCTCATGCCATAAATAGAATAAATGGTTGATCAATATCTTTGTGTATGATTTTTTCATTAAGTACAAGAAGGAAAAGAAATTGTGGTGGTCAGTGCTCTATCCCACAAATATGAATACATTGTTGCTATCAATATAATCTCTAGTTTTCTTCCACAATGACTTTCTTAGATTTAGGAGGACTAGATTTCTAACCCAAAAACTACTTAGATCATTCACAAAGTGGAATCTACCTCCTCTTTTCCTTACATTTTCTCATACATTAATGGGGTTTTCTATAGAAGGATCACATTTATATTTTTCCATCCTCAACTATTAAGACGAGTGTCCTTCAAAAAATTTACCTTTGGCTAGACATTTTAGATTCTTAAAAATATATAAGTGGGTAAAGCAATCCTTTTCTTGGAAAGGATTAAAAGTAGATGTCAAGGTATTTATGGCCATATGTGAGGCATGTCATCACAACAAACGACAAATTTAAATATCCTAGTTTGGTACAACCTTGATTATTGTCAATGGAAGTATATTTCTATGAATTTCATTAAGGGCTTTCCCAAATATAAGGACAAAATGATGATATTTGTGGTACTGGGTTGCCTTTCCAAGTAAACTAAATCTTGTGAATTGTAGCATCCCTTGAGAACTAGCAAGGTTGTGAAGGTATTCCTTGATTCTATTTTTAAAGTACATTGTATGCCCATATCCATTGTTAGAAATTGTAGCACTGCCTCCATTAGCAATATTTGGAAGGAATTAATTTATATTAGTGGTATTCATTTGAATATGTCATGTTATTATCACCCTTAGTCGGATGTGCAAAATAAGAGTGCAAATAGATGTTTGAGCACTTAACTTTATTGTTTTACCCAAGAAGAGTATCACTATGTTCATTAAATTTATTTAATTCAATGGTGGTACAATACTTCTTACTATTCTTCCCTTAAGATATCCTCATTTGAGGCCTTTAATGGTTAAAAAACCCCTTCAAAGGAATAATGTGTTACAAAATCATCTGAGGTGGCTCAAATAGATGATTTGCTATAGTCGTGGAGACTTGTACTACAACTTCTTAAAGCTACTTTGACCTAACCCAAAATTGCATGAAGCAACAACCAAATTTATATTGTTCTATTTACCAATTTGCCATTGGAGATATGGTTTTTTTGCACCTCCATTCCTATAAAAAAAATTCCTTAAAGACCAATTCTAATCAAAAGTTGGTTCCTTGATTTTACAATTTCTACAAGGTGGTTTTTGCATTGGTGAAGTGTCATATCATTTGAAGACTCCACCATCTTCCTGCATCCATCTCGTCTTTCATATTCCTTGTCTTAAATATGTTATTGGCTAGAAGGCACAATCCCAAATGATGCTTTTAGTACTCAATTAAGGAGGTCAAATTACTCTCTAGAAAAATGTAGTTTTGTATTCCAAAGTTCATCTTCTACAATATCACTTGATTTAGGAGTTCCTCATAAAGTGGTAGGATTTTCTAAAAGAAGATGTTATGTGGTAGCCTAAGCGCATATTCCAATATTTTTTAGTTTTAAGGATAAAGCTTTCTAGGAAGACCCATTTAATGGCTTCAGTATAGCCATAAGGCTATATTTATTATTATTAGCTTAGGCCCTAGGTTAAGGTAGTTGGCCCTTGATAATTAGAGTTAGGGTAAATTTTGATTTATTCTATAAATATAAATATTTATATTGAATTTGGAATCATTTTTAATTTTCAAATATTAATTTCCTCTATTGTGCATATGATACTTTGCTCTCTCTAAGTGTATAAGAGACTTCACCCTCTCTAAGTGGTTAGGATTTGTACTAATTTAGAATTCGTTACTTGCATTTTTATTTTTTACTATTGAATCTTAATTATTGTTCTCAATGGATGTTTACTATTATGCATTATTGAGTTGTTAGTGTTATTATTGTATTTATAGAATTTAGTTTATTACACTTATTATTTCAAGAATAAGAGCAATTACAATGTGGGACTCAAAGTGTACCTCTAATTTCCTCAAGGAAAAATATGCTTACAATGGATTTGGATACTTTTATTTATAGAAGGAATTCACCCCTGAGTTACCTTGGGTGAGAAATTTCTACTTCTACTAAAGGTAAATATTTGGGGGCATATTTAGCAAAATGATGCACCTCCAAATGTTACATGTCTCTAGATACATTCCTAAATGGCCATAAGCCTTCTAAAATGCTTAATGACACCACTACATGCCAAAATATTAATTTCCAAATATCATCCTTGATATCCTTGTGCTCTTGCTCTGCTTATCCTATCAATGAGTGATTTGTTCTTTGAGGTGGAGCAATTTCCTCTAGTCTAATGAGTGATTTATTCTAGGCTTGACTTTGCAAAATTGGTTTCTCAATGACTTAAATTGACTAATCCTTTAGTTTTGTGAATCTCTCAAATTTTGAGTATCCCAAGGTAGTAACATATCTTCCTTCACATAAAATTCTCTATCATTTCTTCACTTTTTGGCTAAATGGGAATTTATAGGGGAAAATGTATTCTATATAATTTATGACTCAAGGTATGGATAATTTTTTTATTTATTTTGCATGGCAAATAGACCTTGGGATGGTGTAATTAACCTTGAATGAATCCAACCTTATATTACCTTTATTTAAACTTTTCATGTCATCATACCAATAATTTACCACGAATTTCTTTTTTCCCTCATTAGTGTTTCAAGTATCTACACAAATAGCTAAAACATCTATAAAAAAAAAAAAAACAATTAACATTTTAGTCTACAATACCTTTGGTTTGACCAGAACATTTACATTTTTAAAGCTAAGAGGCTACATATAGGTGCTCTTATAAAATCAACTCATACCTTCATAATTTTTTTATATTTAAGCGTATTTGAATTATTTCCACCATTTTTAATTGTTTGATTGACTAAATAACCTAGCATTGATCAAAACCTAAGTCAAGATCAATTCATTTAGTAAATGTGTATAAATAGAGAATCAAAACATGTTATTACGATATAATTTTAAAGTTTTCTATAATATCACATACTACTTCTACATAAGGATACTAAATGTTTGTGAGAGGTATATCATTATGACTCTTGTTATTATTTTTTACTCTAGTTAATATTATCTTTACTAGGATTCCACTACCCTTAAGGACAAGTAAGGGATCAAATCCAATCATCCAAATGGATATTATCAAATATCATTGAAGCATTCAAGGAATGAAGATAATCAAGTTTAAACATTAAAGTAAGCACCTCTAAGAGGATAGTAATATTTATCTCTTTTCTCTACTCCAAAGTTCTTTCATTTTATTTACTTTGATAATAGGTTTATCCAATCTTACTTAATTTGTATTTGGCCTAATATTGCTTGTACTCACTAGTATTTCCCTATTCAAATTTAAGGAAAACATTTAATTTTTTAATTCTTCAAATAAATATAACCCTTTCAACAGTTTTTACTTCAAATAAAAATTTTGATATATAAAACTAAATTGTAATATTTTTATTTTATAAAATGAAACCCATATAAATAACCTTAAAATTTAGTTACTTAAAAATAATTAATAAAGGATGTTCCTTTTTTCAGAGCTTTGGAAGAGAAAACTAGGGCATCATTTGGGTAGCCGAAGAGATTTATGGTTGTTTTGGACTTGAAGACAAGATCGTTGCCCCAGAAGGGCCCAATGGGGACACCTACAAATCCTCTTTTAGAGAGATATAGTTATTTTGCAGATTTTTTAAAGGATAAACATCCAACAAAGCCTGAAGAAGCATGAAAAAATGCATTAAAATGCTCTTTTCGATTGCTAAAAAATAGATCAACACTCAACGAGTTAATGGAATATTTCCACATTCAAAATCAAGGCCAATGATTGTCATTGAGAAAAGGATGGTAGAAAAAACAATTTTATATATAGCCAATCATGATTTGATTTGTAAATTTATGGGTATTTTTCCTACCCTAAATTTTTTACATTCCTAGGTCCGATAAAACTAGGAGCCTCTTGGTGAGTATTCTTTGTGGTTTATTAGCAATGGATATTTTATTGTTAGTTTTTCTTCATTTATCGATAGAAATAGGGCTTTTGAATCAGAAAAGAGGATTCATGGTCCAGCAAGATTATTTGTTCAATCCTGGAGAGTGGGATTTGATCCTTGAATTGAACCCACTGCTATCTTGGTTTGGATCCATTTATATGTACTTTCAATGAAGTTCTGGAGTGATCATGTATTAGAAATTATCAAAAATTCCCTTGGAAGACATTTGGGTGTTTCCAAAGACACAATGGAAGGAAATATAGTCATTTATTCTAGATTATGCATGGAAATGAATCTTAGAAGACCTTTGATGGTAGAGGTTGAACTTGAACTTGCAGGACTATCTTGAATTCAACAATTGGATTATGAGGCATTTCTCTTCAAGTGTAGATTTTACCACAAATATGGATATTTAGGTCGATCCTACCCAAACAATATGAATATAAAATAGAGGCTCCTCTCATAATGTCAAATATTCCTAAGGAGGGCATGTCAACAATAAATAAATAAATAATCAGTATTTCTCAAGGAAAAGAAGCACAGGGATATGATTTTGAATAGCCCAAAAGAAGGAGAAGGTAAAAGAAAAAATATGGTAAAGAGAAAACCCAACTCAAGCCCTCCAATTGGTATGATATCTTTAGGAATTTAGTAGACCAGGAAGAAGAATAGTTCATGGAAGGAGTGGATGGGGATATTAAAAATAGGAACAACCATGTTCAAGCCCCTCTTTCACCTCCTACCATCTTAGAGAAGGTAATTGAGTATAGTGAGTTACTATAATCAGAGAGTGCAAGGACATTGATAGTGCATAACCAATAGCAACTGATAATTAAGGATGTCATCATGGGTATAGTAGAAAATAATAGAGAAAGGTCAAATCTAGGGATAACTCAGGTGGAAAAGAAATAAAAGAATATCAGCTCTCAAAGAGTGGGTAGAAAATCAAATAAGGAATTGATAGCAGTTCAAGGAGACAAATTGATCACTGGAGGATCGATGAGGCCAATATATTTTTACTACTATCAAGCTTACCAATGATTATATAATCATGGAATGTTAGGGTTTTAAATAGTAGAACCCATCATTCTATTGTTCAAATACTCTTAGAAAAATGTAAAATAGATTTTCTTATCCAAGAGACAAAAATGTTGGATATTATGTGTAAAATAACAAATATAATTTGGAGGAGTGTTGGTCATATGGAAGTGGTTGCCCAAGGGGCCTCAGGGAGGATGGTTACTTTTTGTAACTCTCTTGAATGGATTGCAATATAACATATAGCCTAGATGGGTGTCCTCACATCATATTTTAGGAACAATGTGATAGTTGAACAGGTTTTAATCATAAATTTTTACAGGTCTGAAAATCTAGATGGTCATATGCATCAATGGAAATTTATACATAACATGAGAGTCTCAAGGGAGGAGTTCGACTGGATTGTTGTTGGGGATTTTAATGCTAAATTATCCTCTAGATATTAGGAAGGGGGAACCCCAATTTTGGACCCGGGGGATTGACTTATGATTTCCCAAGAGGAATTACACTTGGTGGATATTAAATGCCCTAGAACCAATTATACTTGTATTGATAAGAGGAGGGAGAAACATAGAATGAAGGTGAAGTTATATCATTTTTTGGTTTCAAAGGAGGCATTTATGAAATGAAATATAAAATTTTATATTTTGGAGGATCCAGTTTCATATCACTTTCCCTTTTTTCTATAAGGGGAGATCAATACAGTACAACATCACAAACCATTTAAATTTGAAAACTTTTGGTTACAAAAAGAGGAGCTTCGAAACAAAAATCCATAGTGATGGGAAGAGGGTCACCCAGCATATGGGAAAATAATGTTTATATTCCACAAATAGCTTCATTATGTCAAGGATCAACTAAAACAATGGAGGTGAGCTAACAAGATAGACTTCCAGGTCCAAAGAGCTCCATTGGTGGCTAGATGGTATGAGGTTCAAAAACACTTCAAAGAAACAATTATAGAGTAGCTCAAAGAAGAGGATGATGCATTATGTAAAGTAGTTGAGGACATTGAAAACCAAGAGGAGACCTATTGGAAATAGAGAGCAATAATCATTTGGTTATTAGAAGGTGATAAAAATACCAAATTTTTCCATTGGGTTGCATGTGCTAGGAGACAAACGAACAACATGGAAGCTCTTCAATATGAGAATGGACACTCCTTTGATACAATTCCAAGTATGTATTTTCATTCAATGGATTATTTTTCTAAAATATTTAAGGAAAGTATGGTGCAATATGAAGAGGATCATAAAGAATTTTGTATTGTCATACATTTTTTTATCTCTGAAGAAGAAAAGCAAGCCCTACTTAAATCCATTAATAGAAAGTAACTAAAGAAAGTAGTCTTTGGAATGAGCATCGAAAAAACACCAGGTCTATATGGCTTTCCAATTAAGTTTTTTAGGCCTTCTAGGACAACTTGAAGGAGGATGTAATGGATGTTATAGAGGATTCCAAAGGTAGTAAAAGAATACTTAAATAATGAAATCATATTTTCATTGCCTAAATTCCAAACGGGGAGGAAGGGGTGCATATTTCATATTATAGACCTATTGCCTTATGCAATGTCATATATTTAAGAATCACAAAGGTAATGGATGAGCAGCTAAAACCTCTTCTACATAGCATTATATCCTTAGATCAATGAGGTTTTGTAGAGGGTAGGCTTATCTTGGATGGTGTGGTTCTAGATCAAGAGGCAATCCATTCAATGAAAAATCTAGTAATAGAGGAATGTTCATAAAATTGGATATATCAAAAGCTTATGATAGGGTGGAGTGGAGTTTCTTGTCAAAGATGATGGCAGCCTTTGGTTTCTCTTAGGATTGGATAGAATGGGTCATGAGTTGTGTTTCTACTCTGATATACTTAGTGTTAATCAAGGGTCTTCCCTCGCAACCATTTGGAGCTACTCGAGGCATTTGTCAAGGAGATCCTTGTTCCCCCTATATTTTTCTCATATTGGCTGAAGGCTTGGGTAGACTCATCTTTAGGAGAAGACAAAAATGTTTGCTAATAGGTATCAAGGTGGGTGAGCAAGTTTTGACTCACCTACAATTTATGGATGGCAAAGGATTGGTGGGAATGGCCAATTCCAGGGAAGCAAGAATGATTAGAGATACACTTAATGTCTACCTTAGGTCCACAAATCAAGTCATCGATGATAAAAATCCAAAGTGGTATTTTTAAATCTTGATCAAAGGCTTCAGGATAAAATTTTAGAGATCTTGGGATTCACAAGGACTTCTCTTCCAATGGTATACTTTGGGGTTCCTTTGCATTTTAAAAAACTAAAAATAGAAATCTGGAGGAATATTTTAGACTGTATCAAGGAAATAATTAATCATTGGTATCACAAATGGTTAAGCTATGGGGATAGATTAACTTTTTTATAGTAATTTATTCATTCCATGCCAATTTATAAATTTTCTATCCTTGTTTCCCCACATACCATATGGAAAGAGTTGGACAAGATGTCTAGAAAAGTTTTATGGCAAGGAGTAAAAGGAAAGAGGAAATGGGCCTTAGTAGGTTGGGATAAAGTAAGCCAAACCAAGGTAAAAGGAGGTTTGGGACTAAGAAGATAAAAGTTAAATAATAAATTTTTGGTTGGAAAGCTTTATTGGAGGTGTATTTCCCAACCAACTTCTTTATTCAATAGAGTTTTAACTAGTAAATATCTGGGACAAGTAAACCCGAATGAGATGGGTCATTTCCCTTTGTATGGTAATGGATCCTTGGTGTGGTAGGTTCTAAAGTTAGGATCTCAAGTAGTGAAATATGGATTATTTTGGAAAGTTGGGAGAGGGGAGAAGGCACAATTTTGAATAGATTAATGGGATCAATACCTACCTATCATTGTTGAATTTATAGAACTACAACCAATAAAAACAACCATGGAAACCAAGGGTTGGGTCCAAATTGAAATTTATTTCAACACTAGTCAGTTGGGGGATTATAAGTTTAAACAGTTTAAGAATTTGGATGAATGGCCAATTTCAATCCCTCTGAAATTGACACCCATCATGACTAAAATCTTGGCAAAAATATTTCTCATAGGTAGAGATGAGGAGGATGAATTAGCTTAGGGATATGGGAGCCTTAGTGTCTACATAATTAAGGATGGATATGATAAGATCCTTCTAGAGCTTCCTCCTCATGCATAGCAGGTTGAGGATTGGGGAAAGATTTGGTAGTCCAAGGGTTGGCCATTAGTAAACTTTTTTGCCTAGCAGTTCATGCATAATGGAATTCTTACTTTTGATAATCTCATATGTAGGGGAATAATTCGTCCAACTTAATGTGTTTTATGCTACAAGAGTGAGGAAACATTTGACCACTTGATTTTTGAGTTCCTATTCACGTGCAAAATCTGGGAAAGATGGTTTTTATCTTATAAAATTCAATTCAATGATGATTTGAATCGAATTAATATTCGAGAAATATGGAATATGGGTAGATTTAAATCTAAAGCTTTTTGTATTGGTTGGGAGCTTGGATTAAATTTTATTTGGTGGTAAGTGTGGTTGGAGAGAAATGGTAAAATTTTTAGAGAAACATTTTCATATTTAGATGGAGTTTGGTAGGTCATTTGGAGTAAAATAACAAATATTGTGGCAGTGTATGCTAAAGAGGAAACTCAGGATATTATAGGGACAATGAAGAAGGAATTTAAAGTGTAAGAGGAGTAGGATAGAGCTAGTTGGAAACCACCCCCAGAAGTTTGGATTAAAATTAATACTGATGGAGTTACAAAAGGCAATCTGGGTAGAGTTGGAATTGGAGTGGTTTACAGGAATCATATTGGGGACAGTGCTCTATTGGGAATTGCAAGGTTTGGGAAGGATCATGAAAAATGAAGCAGAAGCCTTAGCTATCAAATATGATTCTATTGGGGTAGTAAAATAAGGTTACAAGAGGATAATCCTATAATAAAATTCTCAAATAATGGTTAGAGCTCTGGATCCTTGAATCCTTTTGCTACAATATTACAAAAATTTAGGGTTCTCTAAAACCCTTAGAAGCAAAGTCATGGTGTCTTCAAGTGCATCTTGATCCCAACAAGGTTGAGTGTGCTTTTCAGATATCCAAGGTTGGGCCACTCTAGATATTGATGTAGTGCTCCTGATCTGCACACAATGACACAAAAATAGTTAATAGTATATGTGAGGGCTCCACAACGTGAGACCCTCCATATGCAATAATGAAACCCTAACTAGATGTTGTCAATAAAGTGAACCAAAAAAAAGAAATACATGTATGAAATAAATAAATATTGGTTTGATCTATTTTACCTTCTTATTGTCTTCTAATACGTGATGTTTGATGTAGGTGGCTAGTGTGGTGATACCCTAGCGTCACCCGGAGGCTAGAGGGACTTCAACAATGGGAGCATAAAATATTTGCGGGTACTTGGTGACTGTAGGAAATACCCATGGGCACTTGGGATTGGTGAGGAGGTGCCCGTGGGTGCCTGGCGTTGATGAAAAATGTCTAGAGGTACATGGTAGCTAATGGTGACTTCAATAGAAGTAGATTAGGTGAGGGTATAGGTTGCAAGGATGGATATGATGAGTGAGGGGAACAAAATATGACATATGGAATGGGACTAGGGCATAAAAATGATTGATAAAATACTTAAGGCACTCAAGTCATCAAGGTATTCGAGAGCTTAGAAATTTTGAGAACTTAGAATCAAAAAATTTGAGAACGTGAGACCCTCCATATGCAATAATGAAACCCTAACTAGATGCTGCCAATAAAGTGAACAAAAATAGAAACACATGCATAAAATAAATAAATATAGGGTTGATCTATTTTACCTTCTTACTGTCTTCTGATGCGTGATGTCTGATGCAGGTGGCTGGTGCGGTGATGCCCTAGCATCACCCGGAGGCTAGAGGGACTTCAGGAATGGGAGCGTAAAATACTTGCGGGTACCTGGTGACTGTAGGAAATACCCGTGGGCACCTGGGATTGGTGAGGAGGTGCCCGTGGGTGCCTGGTGTTGATAGAAAAATGCCTGGAGGTGCTTGGTAGCTGATGGGGAATTCTATAGAAGTAGATTAGGTGAGGGTATAGGTTGTGATGGTGGATATGGTGAGCGAGGGGAATGAAATGTGATAGATGGAATGGGACTAGGGCACAAAAGGCTTGGTAAAAGACTTAAGGCACTCAGGGAATCAGGGTATTCGAGAGCTTAGAAAACTCGAGAACTTAGAATCAGGAAACTCAGGGGTTGAGCCATCAAAATGGCTCCTATTTATAATCTAACCTAGGGCATGCTAGGGTTTCAACGACACTAATCGTGTGGTTGAGATTAAAGCACATCCAAGGGTAGATAATAAATCTAGGGTGTGGCATGGATTGATGTAAATGGGTGGTCGAGATTAAATGAAATTGGATGGCTAGGATTAATTCACTTAAATAAATACATATTTATTAAATATATATTAAAATATAATATAAAATATTATATTTAAATATATATAAATAAATGTGAATAATGATCGAAAATGGTGGGAAAATAGGAATAGTGGGCAAATTGGCTAGGATTTGGTGGTGGAAATGGTGGGAAGGCTAATATGGAAGGCAAATGGCTAGGATTTGGTGTCTACAGATGCCCCTTTTTGTACTGTTGCGTGAAACACAATGTAGTGCAAAAACATGAGACACCTATTTTGGCCAGGTGCAGAAGCAGCTTCTCTCTCTTGTTGGAATACGAGCTTGAAGATAAAAGAATAAAAGAATTTGGAGTTTTGCGTAGCTTACCCCCTCAATTGGTGAATGAGGTTACGGATGAATCTCATGAGCCAATTGAAAAATATATGCAAATGAATGATGGATAATGTGATACCATTTTTACCCCAATGGTGGGAAGGGGGTTGGTGGAAAATGTGATATGATGTGTCTATTTTTGCCCCAATAGATGAAGGGTTTTGTGCAAATGTGAGGTGATGAGGATGATATGAATGATGTAAAATTTGATACCATTTTTTCCCCAATGGTGGGAAGGGAAGTTTTGAATATGGTGATATGATTGTGTCTATTTTTACCCCAATAGAAGAAGGGATTTTTGCCAAGTGTAGATGCCATGATCATGTAAGATGTATCCCATTGTGGGAAAGTCATAACCAAAAATGGTTGTCCCCAAATTTGGGGTGATTCGATGTTGTTGAAACACTTTGCCTTTTTGATGTCATTGATATGCAAAATGATGATGCAAAAGAAAAAGTATCAACCTTGGATGGCCTGCTAGTGATTGTTTGGATAATTCCCACAATTGGAACCAATCATCCTAGCTAGTTCCTATCTCTAAGGTGTTAAGGAGATTTTGAATGATGAAATTTGAGTTTTTGTCCATGTTTTAAGCCTCACGAACTAGGCCATCAATGACAATGGTTGTGCAAATTGTTCTTGGCAATGTTTCACTCTAAAGATGAGGAAATACCAAATATGATTGTAATTTTGAGCAAGGAGATAAGTGATGATGATCATGATCAAGTGTCCTTATTGTAAGCTATTCATCTTACCAAATTGCATGGACCCAAATCGTTGCAATCACCAAGTGTGTAGAATAACCCACTAGATACAAGATTCACTTGCATGTTATGTGAACTTGGCAAATATGGAAATGATGATGTGAAATGAGGTGGAGATGATGTATGAATGATGATATGAATGATGATGGTCATTTTGTGAAGATTTGGGCCATTTTAGGTGCTTTTGGAATTGGTTTGGTGAATTGTGGTCAATGTGGTCGTAAATGAGATTTATGCATCCAAATCAGTTATAATCTTCACAAAACTTGATAAAATGATGGAATGCATTGGTGAGTGAAATTTGGAGTGATTTGGTTGGGGGCAGCTACTATTTTGGGTTGATTTAGCTTTTGTCAATGCTGACGTGAAATACCCAGGGTGCTTGCGGTCTACAGAAATGCTCATAGGTGCTTCAACATGCTAGGAAACACCCATGGGTGCTTCAAAGTACCTGAAGTAGCTATAAATAGCTTGTTGGGTGAGATTGAAGCTCATTTGTGCATCTAAAGAGTTTGAGAAGTTATATCTAAGGAGTGAAGGGTGAGTGAGGAGAGGTGAGGTGAGGCATTTGGAGTGCGAAAGCTATGGTGGTGGAGGGAGCTAGTGTGGGGGTCGGGGCTATGGTTGGGGCATGGATTACTGAGGTAAGGTATTACTTTATTATGTATTGTGCAAATTTTTATTTTTTTGAATTATTAACAAATATTTTGTGTTGTGCTACAACTTAGAGTTTTGGAGGCTCGACACCATTTTTTCCTTACATCCCCAAGATGAGGAAGGTGATTATGAGGGATGAGTGGGAGTTACTCAGGGAGGTGGGGCTAGTGGAGGTAGCCCAAATGGATGTGGTGAGGGTGGATGAGGGGTACCTCTCTACCTTGGTAGAGAGGTGGGATGCAGATAGGGGGACATTTTAGCTCCCTACGAGTGAGGTGACTGTGACCTTGGAGGATGTGTATCGCATCCTCAAGGTGCCGATGGAGGGTCTCCAGGTTGAGGTTGGCCTCAACCAAAAGATAAAGATGAGGAGGATGTTTGGGGATGCATGGGAGGGGGTGAAGGTGGAGAGCAGAGGCATACCCTATTTTTCCATGTATGTGGACAAGGAGTTAGATCCCCTCTAAGCTTTGGTGATGTTCATGTTGGCCAACATTGTGGCCCCGAACAACACTAGGTGCAGGTTCCCTTGGAACTTGATAGGGGTGGTGAGTGATATGCTCACCATGAGGTAGGTGTATGCATGGGCTCCCACCTTATTAGTGTAGGTGTACCAAGAGCTTTATGATGTGACGAGGTAGGGGCAAAAGGGATTGGGGTGTAGCCTACTATTACAATGCTAGGGATGGGAGCACTTTAGAGTTGCTCGATCAGAGGGGTTACCTATGGAGGATTTTGGTAGGGAGTAGCCCTATGCTAGATGATGGGCATTGGTGGAGGAGGTGCAGTCAAGTCATCCCATGAGGATGAGTTAGTGGTACAGGGATTTATGGGTAGATTGACATCCACCCAAGTGGTATGGAGGCCATGGTTGGGTGCCCAATGGACTAGGGATGGAGAGCATCTATGATGGGTGCAGTAGGGTAGGTGGGTGATTGGGAGGCATAGGAGTGAGGTGGAGTACTTCTAGTTCTCATGAGTACTCCACCAATTTGGGCTGAGGTAGGATGTTCTCGATGAGTCGATGTGGTATAGGAGGCATCAGGAGGAGATAAGGCTACCATGCATGGAGCCATGGAGGGTAGCCTTGGAGGATGATGAGGAGGTGGACATCCTAGATGTGGAGGATGTGGGGATGACCATGGAGTATGATGCATGGTTTATAATGCAGCCACCATGGGTACCACCTCGAGGAGTGGTTGATGTGGGTGGTGATCGAGAGGCTAGGGATGAGGCTACCCAGGGGACTCAGGATGAGGGTGCCCTAGAGATACAGGGTGAGGGGACCCAGGATGCCCATAAGAGGTAATGATACCTTCACTCTGATCAGTCAAAGGTGGAAGGTGAAGGGTATAACACAATAGGCACCCAAGGTTGGGGGAGATGGTAGAGATGGGGAGGATATGGAGGAGGTTCTAGATGTACCCCTAGGCCAGAGTGAGGAGGAGTGGGCACAACTAGAGTAGTAGGTGGTAGAGTGGGATGCAAGGATTATGGCTCTCCAGGTAGAGCTAGTGAAGAGGGAGTGGCATAATGAGGTCGACATACGATACCTTCACTCTTGACATAGATATATTGAGGCATTGGAGGATAGGTTGATGGAACATCATATTCCACTTCCAGATCCTCCAACCTCTTCTACATCCGAGGGTGCTAGGCATAGTCAATCTAGGTCTAGGGCTCCTACTAGGTCTGAGGCTCCTGCTAGGTCACAGACTCCTGCTAGGTCATAGGGGTCTTCTTGGAGGATGTAGCTAGTGCTTAGATGCACTTTTTGTATATGAGCCTTGGTGCTCCATTGTATGTAGCCTTTTGGCATTCATTGTATATATATATATATATATATATATATATATACATGGCTTTTACCTTTTGTGTTATATATTTGTGTGAATGCTTTTGTGGAATGCTTTTGTTGAATGCATGTTTATGTTTATGATTAATGCATATGATATGTTATGGATGACTAATGCAAGATGGCATGTATGGATGATTAATGCTAATGATCATTTATGGTTTAGATCTTTGTTTTGGCCATTTTCTAGCATTGTTGTTTAATCAGGGGCACCAAACTTGGTGGCATATGGGATGAATGACTCATGAAGTGACATGGATGTTGACATGGAAGAAGACATGGATGTTGATATGGAAGAAGATATGGATGTTGATATGGAAGAAGATATGGATGTTGATATGGAAGACTGCTTATTTTGTAGAGACTCAAACATCCTAGTGGCATCAAACAAACTCACTAAAACTACCTAATCCTTCTAGGACCAAATGTGTGTGCAGTGAATTCATTTACCAAATCAAGAGTAAGGTAATGACCCTAGACAATCAAGAACCAATGTGTGTGCAAGTGAGTTCATTAACTCATCTTGAGTAAATTGGGTAAACCTATTATGGATGAAACCAAGAAGCTAGCTTATCCGTATGAGCGGTCAGAGGTCTCTTTTAAAAGAGACATGTCACCATGCATGAGCGTACTCCACTTCTAGTCAAGCATCTATAGCTCCGATGGAGGCTAACTCCATAGTCCATGAATTTTGTTTTTGATCTCTTAAGTTTTGGGGATGACTACCTAACCGTATGACTAGAAATGTAGTATGATCCTTACAACCCAATTGATCAGTGGTGTGTGATAAAAATATTTAGAGTTTTTGTTAGGGATTTGTCCCTACTCTTTCTTTTATTTTTGGAATTGTGATAGTGGTGAGAACCACTATTTTTATGGACTATGTTGCATGATGGGACTAGCAAGGATGACCCTTTTCACTTCAAGGTTTATACCAAGTATGGTGTTATCCCTTTTTGACACAAGATGTTTTTAAGATGTGAAAGTTGTGCTTGGTTCAAGAATATTTTTGGAATCAATTCCCAAACTCAAGATTTTTCTTAGTGTATATGTGCAATGGTCCTAAGAAGAACTCGACATGATTTTTGGAGGTTGCTTAAAACACTAGGAGTGGTTGAGTGACCGAAAACACCTAGGAGTTTGTGAATGTGGCTTGTGCTGATGGCAATTTGACTTTGTGGAATTGTGTGGATGACATTGTGAAGGTGCCCCTGATTAAGGCAACATGACTTTTGTTGGACCAATTAAGACCTTGAACTTAATAAATGATCCCTAAATATGAAATGCAAAATGTGGATGTGAATGCAATGTATGATGTGCAATTTTGTGAAATATAATGTGAAATGTGGGTAAATGCATTGTTTTTGGAGTGTGAATGCAAGTAAAATGCAATGTTATGAATGAAGTGTATGCAAATATTTTTGTGTATTAGCCATGTATATATAATAATAAAATCATGCATAGAATGCTCTCAAGTGTATAACATTAAGTGGTTCAGATTCTTCCTCTCCCTCTAGACTAGCAAGCCTATAAGTACCATTACCCACTCTTTGTGTAACTATGTATGGACCTAACCAATTAGCCATGAATTTATCATGAAGATGTGATAATGCATTGGTGTTTTGTTGATTCTCTTTAAGGACAAGATCTCCTACTTGGAATTCACGTAGATGAACTTTGGTATTGTAAGCACGTTTGAGGTGGTCTTGATAAACTCGTAAATGCTCTAAAGCATTGACTCACCTCTCATCAAGAAGTGTGAGTTGGTCAAGATGTGCTTGTCTAGAAGTGTCATCATCTATGAATTCCTACAAAGAAATTTGCAAGGAAGGGATCTCGAGCTCAAGAGGCATGATTGCTTTGGCTCCATAGACCAATGAAAATGGTGTTGCCCCTGTAGGCATGTGGATGCTTGTTCGATAAGCCCATAATGCCAAGGGAATTTGTGTATGCCAATCTCTATGATTTTCTTTGACAAGTTTCTTGAGAATAGCAATTAAGGTCTTGTTGGAAGCTTCAACTTGTCCATTTGCTTGTGGGTAATAAGGAGTCGAGAAACTATGTTGAATGTTATATTTCTCGCAAAGTGCTTGAACATCCTTGTTCTTGAAAGACTTGCCATTGTCTGAAATGATTTTTGAGGGGATACCAAAATGACAAATGATATGATGGAGTATAAACTCCACAATTCTAGGTCCTATCGTGCTGGTTAGAGGAATTGCCTCAACCCACTTTGTGAAGTATTCAGTGGTTGTGATGATGAAAGTATGTTGTCTCGAGGAAGGAGGTGAAATTTTGCCAATTAGATCTAGGCCCCATTGTGAAAAGGGCCAAAGGCTTTGAATAGGTTGTAAAGCTTGTGATGGTACATGAGTTAGATTAGCATGTTCTTGGCACTTTTTGCAATGTTTAACATAGGTGCAACAATCACGTTCCATTGTGGGCCAATAATAACCCATGCATAGAATACACTTTGCAATGGCCATTCCACTAAAATGACCACCACAAGTACCATCATGGGCTTCAGCTATGGCTCTTTGAGCTTCGCTAGCCTCGAGACAATGAAGGAGGACTCCATCATAACCATGTTTATACAACACGTCCCCAAAAGAACGAAATGGGCTACCTTTTGCTTGAAAGTGTACTTGGTAGTTTGAGACATGTCAGATGGGAGTGTTCCAAACTTGAGAAAGGCTACTATTTGGCTTGACCAAGGCTCATATGAATCTGATTGGATAAAGCAAACATCCTTTTCATATTTTGACTCAACATGAGAAATTGTAGATTTAGAGACCGTTGAAATGATAAGGGGTTGTACCTCTCCAAAGGAGTCTTTTGGAATCAAGGATCCAAGGGAGGCCATCGCATCTACAAATATATTAGTCGAACGTGGTAAACTATTGATTTCATACCAATCAAACTTAGAGAGCAACTTCATTGCTACTTCATGATAAAGCTTAATGGTAGGTTCTTTGCATTGGTATTCTCCATTGATTTGCTTTACAACAAGTTGAGAATCACCAAATATCCTAATACGCTTAATGCTCATAGCTATAGCTGATTGAAGACCTAAGATTAAGGCTTCATACTCTACAATGTTGTTTGTGCATTGGAAGTCTAGTTTGAATGACAAGGGGATAGGTACCCCCTATGGTGTGTGAAATATGACTCCAACACCTTGACCTTTCATGCACTTAGAGCCATCAAAGAATAATGTGATATCGATATCTTCCTCTAAAATGACATCTTCTTCTTGTTCAATGATAGCAAATACCGAATCATCTGGGAGCTCAATAATCAAGGGATGATCACTAGGTAGTGGAGCTTCCACAAGTTGATCGGCTATTACCTACCCTTTAATGGATTTTTGGCTAATGAATTCTAGGTCAAATTCCATAAGGAGCATTATCCATTTAGTGGTGTGGGTATTATTGTAAGTGTGAGACATCATGTAACGTAGAGGATTTTCTCTAGCTATGACATAAGTTGTGTGGCTAAGCATATAATGTCAAAGTTTCTTAGTGGCACATTACTAAGCACAATTTTTCTACATAAGCGTATTTAGTTTCATAGCTTACCAATGTTCGACTAATGTAGTAGACAACTTGCTCTCAATTTTGTTCATTATTTTGTGCAAGCATTGTCCCTAATGCAAAGTCCATTGTTGAGATGTAAAGATAAAATGGGACCCCTGGATGAGGAGGAGCTAAGACTGGTGGAGAAGCTAGGTATTGCTTAATGTCATCGAAGGCTTTTTGACATTCATCTATCCAAGAGAATGGCACCCCCTTTTGTAGTAGGTGATTGAATGGCCTACATTTGTCAGAAAGTTGTGCAATAAAATGATGGATTGATTGAATATTTCCTTGTAAACTATGCAATTCCTTTAAGTTAGTTGGGGGAGGCATCTCTAGGATAGCCTTGACCTTGTTAGGGTCCACCTCAATGCCTCTTTTGGAGATAATGAATCCTAGAAGTTTTCAAGAGGTAACACCAAAGACACATTTCTTGGGATTCAACCTTACATTATGCTCTAGGAGTCGATCAAAAACTTTCTCCAATACACCAATATGTTCTTGTCGAGTTTTGGATTTAGCCAAGAGATCATCCACATAGTCTTCGATAATCTTATGCATGTAGTCATGGAAAATGTATGTCATGGCACGTTGATAAGTGGCACCTACATTTTTGAGGCCAAAGGGCATCACCTTGTAACAAAAAGTTCCCCAAGGTGTAGTGAATGTTGTTTTATGTTGGTCATCAAGATTTATTCGAATCTGGTTGTATCCTAAAAAACCATCCATGAGTGAAAGCATTTCATGGCCAACATAGGTATCGACAAGAGTATCAATGTTTGGGAGAGGGAAGTCATCCTTAGGACACGCTTTGTTAAGATCTCAAAAGTCAGTGCATACGTGTATCACCCCATTAGGCTTACGAATGGGTACCATGTTTGAGAGCCACTCAGGATAATCGATAGGAACTATGAAGTTCATGTCTAGGAGTTTTTGAAGCTCTATTTTTACCAAGAGGGCCATGGTAGGATGCATTCTCCTAAGTTTTGTTTGATCGACTTAGCATCAAGTTGTAAGGTGAGATTGTGGACAACCAAACTAGGGTCAAGACCAAGCATGTCCTTGTATGACCATGCAAATATACCCTTCTTCCTCTTGAGGAGAGCAATAAATTGCTCTTGTTCATCGGGTGATAAAATTTTACCAAGCTTGACAATTTGGGGATTATCTTTGTCTAAACTAAGGTCCACATCGATAGTATCTTCAATAGACATGTGGGAACCTTCCTCAAGCTGATGGGGTGTAGGGATCAGATGAATATCATCTAAGATGTCATCAAACTCTTCTAGCTTATCCTCATCTATATCTACCTAGAAAACCTCAAGATCCAAAGGTGAAGGTGAAGGCGAAGGTGGAGGGGAGGGAGGAATGTAGTTGGTGGAAGCCCTTAACAGTTCCTCGAATAAGACAAATTTGGAAAAGGTTGGAGGTGAGGAAATCTGGTCCATATCAATAAGGCTTATGTCAATTGGAATTGGTTTAGCCGGATCATATGGATTGTGGAGTGGGGTGAATAAATCAACAGGATTCATGTTGACTTATGGGCAAGGTGGACAAGGTTGGATGGAATGGATGGAACCTAGGAATCGGTGCTAGGAGCTTGGTTAACCTGAACAATAGCAAGCAACACAAAACATATTTTATTAAATGGTATATTTACATATGTAATGCAAAGAAAACATGTTTTTGATTTTTGATTGATTTTTTGATTTTTTTTTGTAGTGGTGATAACCACTATTTTGAATTATGTACATATGTTACAAGTTGGCTTATGGAATGGCTTAATGGAATGGAGGTGGTGGTTCACCGGTAGGGGTGGCTCGCTCTTGTGGAAGAAGCAAGCGAAATATGGGTTCATGGATGGGGAACATGTTGAGATAAAACTCATCTTGTTCGGTATGGGGAATGATGGGCTCCGATTCTTCTTCAGATTCATCTAAAATTATCGACATAAGTTCGAATTCTTCATAGATTTCCTCATCAAAATTATCGAGATGGAGGGCTTCTTCTCCTGAATTGAGGTTAAGCCTTTGGAAGGCTTGTTCAAAAGAAGAGATGGTAGGAAGTGGGTGGAAACCTAGACCTAAACGGTCATGCACCTCTTGATATGGAACATCGATAGGTTGATGCATGCCCTATTCATGCAATCCTAGGCCATGGCCTTGCCAATTGACAATGTGGAAATATCGAGATGGAAATCCTGACATGTTTGAAATATTGGCAAGTTTTGGTTCTTTGGGCTCTTCTATGGGTGTTGGACTTGATGAAGATTCAATTCCCCCATATACAAAATTAATGCTATTTGGAGCTGAACCCATATTGTAAACTTGCTCCTATTGCTAAAGGTTGGTCACGTGGGTGACCAAAATCCTTAGCACTAGGGATGGTGAGGGGTGTGATGGTGATGTCATCGACCATATATTCACCAATACCAGGATTGGTGAGATGGACTTCGACTTGGGATGATATGGGAGGATCATGGTCAAGTGATGGATCAGGAAAGGGTGGAAATGGAGGTATCTCACAATCTATCAATTTGACTTGTGAGACATTAGGTGAAGGAGATGGATTGGATTGGGAAGGTTATGAAATGGTTGATGATGACATGGATGGCAATGATGTTGATGATGTGGATTGACTATGACCACATGTGCATGTAGTCATTGATGATGATGATGAGGGTATGGTGGTTGGTTGAGGCTTGGTGATGGGGAGCTCTTCAGGAATGGGATCCTTTGATGAAGAGGTTGGTGGAGTGGTGGATGGATTGGATGATGATGATAGGAAAATATGAGTGGAAGGGAGCATGGACTCATAAGGATTTGAGATGAGATTGCAATACTTAAATGGCTCGATATCCATTGGTATGCAATGTACCTATCCCTCATGGATATATTTCAAGCATTGATGTAAAATGGAGGGGACACATCTCATTTCCCTCATCCAAGGTCTTCCAAGGAGTACATTGTATGCCATGGATCCTTCCAAGATGTGGAACATTGTGTGCAATATTTTAGCCCCTACTTCGATGGGCAAAACAATAGTGCCAATCATGGAACACAAAGCATCATTGAATGCTTTGAGGGTGAAGGATGATTTGGTGATGTGAGATGGAGGAAGGTTCAAATGATGGAGAGTGGATGTGGTGATAATGTTGATAGAGGAACCGGTATCAATGAGGACTCTCTTGAAATATTTCTTGTCAATTAGAGCCATGATATGCAATGGAGGGTCTACTGATCCCGATGAGATTGGCTTAATCTCAAAGTCATAAAATGTTATGGAAGGCTCCATGCATGTTTGAATGCTCCCCACAAAGTTGTTGAAGGTATTAGGATCTTGCGATTGCAATTCGATGGATTTTAGAATTTCCATTAATGCCTCTCGATGTGGGGGAGATTGTTGGATTAGCTCATATATTGACAATTTGGTGGATGCCATTTTCAAACTTGTAGTTAACCGGCTACTCAATGAGATGACTAGTCGAGGTGGATGATTGATGGGTGGATTTGATGGATTCGATTGACTAGGTATATGAATGGGTGATGATGGATTAGGGGACACTTGGATGGGTGGCAATGTAGAAGGTTGTGAGACACTTGCTTGAGGTTGTTGCCTTTGTTGATTATTCTATTGACCTCTAGTGACCACATGAATGGCCCCTACAAACCCTTGGTATTGTTGAATATGGTTGACTTGGTTAGGGGGAGTTTTAGTGTTAGCTCCCTCTACGTTTGGTTGCACCTCCTCGTGATGAGGAAGTGGTGTCTAAAATATACCAAGGTCTTGGTTTTGTTGAGCAAGGGGACTATTAACTTTAATTACCCCCAAGTCAATGAGGTCTTGGACTACATTTTTAAACATATGGCAATTGTTGATGTCATGCCCATTTTACCTATGATAGGGGTAAAATAAGTATTCTTGATAATTTTTACCATGCTTGGTGGGATCATCCAGTCTAATTTCGAGCAAAGCAAGTTTATTTGTCTCATACAACCTTCTAAACAAAGAGGCATATGACTCATCTAGTGGGGTATATTGGTGATTCTATCAGATAGACTATCATCGAGGATGGTTTTCCATAGGTGGCACTATGTTTTGAACTGTTGGAGCTTGTGTTGTTGAGGGGACCGCATGATAGGAAATTTATTGTGGTACTTGTTGCATAGGTTTTTGTTGAGCCATTACCAATTGGCTCATGACCACTTGATTGAATTGATTGGATTGGGTGGTTAGGGTAGCCTATGTTGATTTTTGTTGGCTTAAATAATTACTTTTGTATTGGCCCTTATTTTGCCATTCTTTCTTCTTAGGATTAATGATGCCTTCTTGGATTTTGATATCCTCAATGACACTAGCCTGAGCTAAAGCTTCTTCAAAATTTTGATAAGTTCTTAGTTGGAGCATCCAAGAGATGGGTTTTAAGCAACTCTTGGTGAATAGCTTAATTAGCTCATCCATTGGTAGGGTGAATGGCAATTTTGTGATGATAACCCTCCAACGGTTTCTAAAATCATAGATAGATTCATCATCCTATTGTCTTAAGGCATAGATGTCAGATAATGAGATCTTCTTTTTAACATTTAGGATGAAGCGGTCAAATAATTGCTCAATCAATTGGTCAAAAGTATAGATACTATGGCTTGGCAATTGATTGTACCATTCTATGGCATCCCCTCCTAATGTTTGAGGAAAATTTCAAAGCATGAGAGCATTATCATCTTGAATTCTGAAGCATGCATGAACAAAGGTGCTCACATGTTCTTTGGGATCCTCAGTTCCCTTAAATTTGTCAAACTTGGGTACCGTAAAGTCTATTGGATATGGCGGGGTTGGTACCGAAGGATGAATTGGTTGTTTGATCAATTGGCGTAAAGTTGGTTTTTGATTTGAAAAGCTAGGAGTGAATTGCATCAATTGATCTATTTGTTTTTGCATGGCCTCAATTCGAGGGTCTTCCTTAGGAATGTGGAAACCCTGAATTACCTAATGGGTTTGTGGTGGCATGGAGAGATGTTGTGGAGTGATTAAATGATGAGGAGATTGGTATTGATGATGAGGTGAATTGGATGGAATATGATGAATGGGGGATTGTTGATGAAAATATGGGGAATTATGGAATGATGTTGATGGATGAAAGGTATGGCTAGGTTGGCCAATGGGAATAGGATGGGTAATGGTATGAGTTGATGGGGGAATCGAGATAGAGACCACCAAAGACTGAGGTGCCCATGATGGACCCTGGTTGACAAGGGGAGTCTGAGTAGAGTTATGTAAAGGTGTAGGGTTAACCTGTACTTGTTGTTGAGCATTTTGATGTTGTCTAAGCAATTTGTTTAGGTGTTCCCATGCTTCACTAATATCTCTATCAGAGGCTAGGGGTATGGAGGTAGATGGTATGGAAGATGTGGTTGGGATACAAGTTACACTAGGTATGGCAACTTGTGAGGTTGGGACTTGTGAAGCAGCATTGACTTGTGCTTCATACAAGGGGTTGGTGTAGGTGGAGGTATATGAGGTGCTAGGAGCACCTGAAGGTTGAGGGATGGATGTATGGGATGAAGGTGCAATTGATGCCTCAAAAAGAGGGTTAGTATACACCTAGGTAAAGGTGGATGGAGGTTGGGAATAGATAGGCTCTTGTTGTAAAGCAGAATCCTATCTAGGTGAGTTGGGGATAGACTCTAAGACATAATTAGAAGACTTCATGAAGGCTTCTACTTTTGCCATGTCTATATGGGTGATGTGGTGGTTGATGGTAGGGGAGTTTGACTCCTCTTGGGGCATGGCCATATGATAGGATGTGGAAGGCAAAGAATGTGAGGGACCTACAGATAAATCTACCTATGTCACATTCAGGGTATCTACCACTAAAGTGGTGGGGAAGGTGGATGAAGGTTCCATTAATTTTTCTTGACTTATTGCTTTCTTTTGATTTCGAGTTAATACCATAAGCAAAGTAAATCAAGATGCAAATTAGAATACCAAATGTAACACAAAAATTGGAATGCTTAAGGAAATAAACAAACAATGCTAAGTCTCAACCAATGTGGCTTACCTCATTCATTAATTATCTCCTTTTAATGTGTGTTCATTTTATGTGCCAGTTTTGTGTGTTTTGATTTTCTAATCTTTCTTAATGAAACAAAGGTGAAAAACTATGGCTAAGGTAGGGCAACGAGATTCTTGTTGGTGATGAAATCCAACAAGTTTGTTTAGGGGTATTCCTAAGGTGTCTAAGGGTAGATATTGGTGGATGGAGATGAATGCCACCATCACCAAATCTCAAGCAATGGTTGGTGATGAAATCCAACCACTACTATTTTGCATGAATCATGATGTGTGTGGATTATTTTTAAGGTTTATGTTTTTTATAGTGTACAAACAATGTTAAAAATAATTAATTTCATAAACCTAAATCAGAAGCCAACAAAATATTGCCAAGTTCTCCAAAGGGTGTGAAGTACACCGCTTAAGACCCCTTGTCTAAATAACAACCGGAGGGTTCGTCCACCCCTCTGCCTAGAATCACCCAACTAGAAGGGATACTTTTGGCAATCTAATATTGTTCCAACTTAGATATACAAAATAAAATATCTTTAACCCTAAGATGCAACACTAGATTATGCAAGTTTTAGTTCAAATGCAGACAAAATGCAGTAGTTTGCACCCAGAAAACAAAAACCCTAATCCGAATGTGTAAATGAATGCAGATCTAAAAATGTAAACTAATATGCGTTCATTTCCATATTTCTTAATGATGATTCATTTTATTGTTTAAAATCTGAAAAATATAGAAGATACCCAAAATACGTAAGATAAAAAGCTAGGGTTTTAAACAGTTGACTTACTAGAAAGCCTACGTTTTTGCTCCTAACTCTCCATAAATACCTCTGGGCACTTTTGAATGCTGTTGAGATGCCCGTGGGTGCTTCTGGATGGCTTGAAATACCTCTAGGTATTTTTGGATTACCTTCGGATGTCGTTGGGCACTTTGCGCACCTTCTACAAACTTCTGCAGACTTCAAAAACCCTAGATCCAGTAGAATCTATGAAATCTATGCTTCTAAAAAACCTGCAAGATGATAGAAAATAGAAAATGAATTAGTAAAATAGATCATAAATAGGAACCCTTAGGGGGTCCCACCATGATCACCATTTGAAAGATGCAAAATGCAACACACAAACAATGCTTTGAACAAAATAAAATGCAAGGTAACACAAGTTTGCACAATAGAATAAATTCTTTATTGACGAGGGGAGCCTAGAAACTCCATTGTTTACAAGCTTGGATCCTTGAATCCTTTTGATACAATATTACAACAATTTAGGGTTCTCCAAAACCCTAAGAAGCAAGGTCATGGTGTCTTCAAGCGCGTCTTGATCCCAACAAGGTTGAGTGGGCTTTTCGGATATCCAAGGTTGGGCCACTCCAGATGCTGATGTAGTGCTCCAGATCTGCACACAATGACACAGAAAATAGTTAGTATATGTGAGGGCTCCATAGTGTGAGGCCCTCTATATGCAATAATAAAACCCTAACTAGATGTTGTTGGCAATTTTGGGTACTTTGGGTACATTGCCTTTGCTCAAGTGTATAAGTTGTCATTGATGTCAAGAAGCTCTTGAAGGAATTTGATTTGATGTCAAATAATTTGTTTTGATGAAGGTTTGGCATGACAACTTCAAAGGTCTTTTGTAAACCCCAAGTTGGCAGGTTTAAAGATTACAGGTGGATGCATTAGTTTAATGCAATTGGGTCCAGGAGGAAATATTTATTTTAATAATTAAAAACCTTGTTAAGGTTCCCTTTAATTATTTTTAAAATAAATATTAATTATTTGCAATGGGTTCTCCTAATCCATGGCGCAAATGTTTTAACATGGTGGGCGCTAGCCAAGACCTCCGTCGACGTGTTAAACTCCTCGCCGACGTCAAAGAGCTTATGGCAAGGATTCATATTAATACCCCTCGATGAAAACAAAGATTGATCCCATCCGATTTTTGAAAGGAGTTGCTCGCTGTAAATTCGACTGTGTCTTCGCCATTTTCGTAATCCGTTGATCGTGTGTTTGTCTCTAGTTTTCGTATCCGTTGTTCGTTCGTTTGTCTCGTCGTTTATCGAATCCGTCGTAGAGCTTGTTGTCTACGAATTCACGTTAGAAGGAAGGGAGGACTGTGTTTTATTTTCCTGGCGTAGAAGGGACAAGCATAACAACATGAGGTTTTAACCTCATCGGGTGCCTTTGGCGCACCGATAGCGGCTAGGTTGTTGGCGCGCTATCCGAACGGGAGGTTCCACGTTTGAATCATGCGAAAGGGTTTTTCATCATGGACGCAGTGGGTGGTGTTAGATTTCGGGCGCAAATTTCTCCAAAGCGATTTTTTGATGTTGGCTAAGGTATTTTCGAATTTAATCTTTTGCTAAGTGTATGTTGCGGATGGACGAAGTTTGTTAGAAGAAAAACAGCTTAGGAGTAATAAGGGTTTTAAAGCTTGTTGTTATTTTGATAAAATATTAGTTTGAAGGTGTTGTTGAAATATCTTATTGCATTCTTATAAGAGATAAACTTTATTTTTGATGAGACAATAAGGGAGAAATAAGGTGTATAATGGATAAATCTTTCTTGTAATGTTGAGAGTGCTTTTGGTTGATTATGGAAATGAAAGCATGATGTTTTAAGGTTAATTGCTTCTTGTGTGAAGTTGTGAAACCTTAAGTGGGCAGCTTTGAGATTGACATTTGCTTTCATTAAATTGGTTATAATCAAGCTATTCTTTACTTGGTTAAAGTGTTGGGCTTACTCCTTTGTTGATGAATTGAAAAGTTGTTTTATGCTATTGTGAGTTGAGTTGGTGGATGCTTTTTGTTCAAACAATATTGGAGAGAAAAGGAGTTCTACTTGTTTCCTTTTCTGATGTTGATTGTGAAATGCTTCAAGGTTGTGTTTTGAGCTGAATGGTGTTGATTGAACCTTGTTTGATGAGCATTGTTGTTGAAGCCCTAATTGATGGTGAAAAGAACATGAGTATCATTGTTATGTGATTCTTTGCATAGTTGGCAATTGTTGGGGTTTCATGTTCTTGAAAGAAAGCATTCTATCCTATCCATTTCAGATTTTGAGTTGAGTTTTCAGATTTGAGATTGAGTTTGAGCTGAGTTGATTTGAGTTGAGTTTTGAGATTGGGAGTTGAGTATAGAACATATTGAGTCTCTAACAATTCTCTTTATGCTTCTATGAGTTTGAAAAATCACATTGGGTCTCTAACAATTCACCTTGTGATTTCCTACTAAGAAAGTTTTTCTTGGTGAGCTTGCTGAGGTTTTGGACAGGTTTCGGTGGGGACTTGTGAGCAGGTTTTGGACAGGTTTCGGTGGGGACTTGTGAGCAGGTTTTGGACAGGTTTCGGTGGGGACTTGTGAGCAGATTTGGACAGGTCCTAGCAGAGGACTTGTGAGCTGAGTTTGTTAGTTCTATTAGAGAACTTGAGGACAGAGGTGCATTGGTTCTTTGAGAAGAACCTGAGGACAGATTTGGCAAGTCTTTGAGAAGGCTTGTGTGTAGAGGATTGATTTGTTCAAGTGTTGGACAGATCTGACAGATAGAGGAAGACTTGTACTAGACCGACTGACTGTGTTTGGTACAAGTTGTTGAGCTGCTATGGACGTGATCATAGAAGGCAGAGGTCTCTTAGGCTAAGCATTGAGGACAGGAGGTCTTCGATGGAAAGGAGTTCCACGTGTTGGCAAGAGGTAGAGGCAGTTGATCTTCTGAGGGATCATTTCCAGAGCAGAGGGGAAGGTATCTCCTTTGAGTAGAGGCTCATAAATTTAGATTGGGGGAAGGTATCTCCTTTGAGCAGAGGCTCATAAATTTTGATTGGGGGAAGGTATCTCCTTTGGGCCGAGGCTCATAAACATTGTAATTGGGAAGGATTCCCAAAGAACTTTGAGATAACTTTTAGAGAAAAGTTTTGTGGATGTAGCTCAGCCATTCTGGGTGAACCACGTTAAAATTGGTGTCACTTTGTGGATGATATTGTGCATTGTTTTGATATTGCTTTGGGTATATTGCTTTACTATTTTGAAGTATAAAGGAAAAAGTAAAAAGAGGTCTTATACTTGTTCACCCCCCCTCTCAGTATAAGCTTGTGTTCTTCAATTGGTATCAGAGCAGGTGCCTTCGAAAAGTTTAACAACTTGAAGGAAAAGCTAGTAAAGAACACAATGGATCATTCAAGTAGCAATGCAACACCTATTCTTGATGGGTCAGATTTTGGTCTTTGGAGTGCAAGGATGAAGGTTCATCTAATGGCACTTGGTAATGAGGTATGGGAAGTGATTGAAGATGAGTACACTATTCCTGTACATGGTCCTAATACTAAAGAAGAAAGGCTCCTACATCACAACAATTCAAAAGCAATGAATGCAATCCTGAAAGGCTTACGGAAAGCGAGATCTCACCAAAGTGATTCACTGCAAGACAGACTAGTGAAATGTGGAAACAGTTGAAGGTGGTTCATACAGGTGATACAAATGTCGGAAAGGCCAAGTTGAGACACTTCAAAGGTATGTTTGAACAACTCAAGATGAATGATGATGAAAATATTAGTGACTACATGCTTCGTATGGATGAGGTTGTTAACTCCATGAAAGACTTAGGTCTTGAGCTTGCTGAAAATGATGTTTGTGATAAGATTTTAAGATCTCTTCCTAATAGATTTAGTGAAAATATTTCTGCTATTGAGGAAGCTAAAGATTTGGATAAGTTGAAAAAGGATGAGCTCCATAGTATACTTGCAGCATTTGAGTTGAGAACTCAAGTGAAGGTTGATGTCAAGAAAGAGGCGACTTTCAAGGCTACCAAGGAATCCAAGGGTAAACAACTTCAAGATAGTGATGAGTCTTCTAGTGATGAAGAGGCATATTACAGCAAGAAAGGCAAGTTCTCTAGAAAACACAAAAGTATGAAAAATATAAGATGTTTCAATTGTGGAAAGTTTGGTCATTATGCTACTAACTATACTATTCCCAAGAATGAAAGTGATGAAGATAAACAGGATTCTATGAGCAAGGTTTCTGAAAAGCATAAGCATCACAGAAAGAACAAAGATGAGCACAACAATCAAGGAAAGAGGTATTCTCACAAGCACAAGAAGAGTTTCTATCTAGACAAAGCAAGTAAGTGTTCTAGTAGTGATAGTGAAAGTTCTTCAAGTGATAATGAAAATGAGATGTTGTTCATATCGAGAAAAAGAGGAAGAACCGAAACATAGATTCATTATCATGAAATGTCTTAGATGTGGAAATTTTGGTCACCTTGAGGATGATTGTACAAATAATGATTTGGTTTCTAGTATGTATGAGGATGCTTCAGAAAACTATAAGGAAGATGCTTGTATGGTTTTTGAAAAAGGTAGCACCTCTAGTGATAAGAAATCCGAAAAAGGCTTTGATGATTCAGAAAGCAAACAAATAAAGGATGTTGAAAGTGAACTTATTAATGCTCTTAGTGCTTTGAAAAAGGAAAGAAAGAAGAATGCTAGACTCAAGGATAAGTTAGATGAATGTTGTATGGAGAGAGATGATCTTATAGAAAATCTTGATTTCTCTATAGCTAAGACACAAGAACTCAAGGATGAGTTAGAGTCTAAGGTTCTTGAGTATAGTGAGTTAGAACAGAAAATGGCTTCTTTGAAAGAGGAAACTAAAGAGTACAAGGATAAGCTTTACGAGGTTTCAAGATAGCTCCAAAAAGGTTAAGTCACTCATCAAAGGTCAAAGAAAGACAACGAGATAAAACAGGCCTTGGTTTTGTTAAGCCACACAAGGAACAAGTTGGAGAGTCTAGTAAGAGACTCCAAAAGGAAGAGAGTTCTGATGAGGAAAGTATTTCAGATCATGAGTCCTTGAATGATAGATGCACAGAAATAGAAAACAGAATTCAGAATGAGAAGAAGAAGTTTTCAGGACCCAAGAGGTCAAATAAAGGAAAATTTCAAGGCAGATGTTTTGCTTGTCATAAGTTTGGTCACATGGCTTCACATTGCATGGCTCAAGTGAAGAAGGTAAATGACAATTTCAGAAGTGCTAGTTTCTTTCAAGGGTATTGCTACTCTTGTCAATAGTTTGGGCACAAGGCAGTCTATTGCAAGGTAAATAATAGGAACAGGTTTGATCAAAACAGGTTTGGTCGAACAAGAATAGGTTTGGTTAGAACAGGTGGATTCAAAGATCAGGTTTACCTCAGAGAAACAACATCATCAAGTGTTTCAAGTGCAACAATGAAGGTCACATAATCGAGACAGTGTAGAGCTGAAATTCTAGATTACAGGAACAAGAACAGTGGCATGATCAGGTCCAAGGATCAAGGCATGGACAAGAACAGGGATGAGAACAAGAACAAGAATAGTGACAAGAACAGGAATATGGACAAAGAGTTCAAGAGAAGGCCCGACAAGGAAGTTATAGACGCTGATGATGATCAGTGCCTAATGGGAGTTTTACTCCCACCCCAAAATTAATCACCTCATCAGGAGGTGGGGGAGGGACTAAGCTAAGAGGCTCATTCTTAGTCCCGAGCCCCAAAGGTGGCCCTTTGCCATTGATGACAAAGGGGGAGAGATATGAGTAAGGGGGAGAGCTTCAAGTGAAGAGGAAAGCTTCAAGTCAGGGGGAGCAAAACTTCAAAGGAAGATTCTCAGTTGTGGGCACAGTTGGTCAGTTGTTAGCATAGTTGGTTTTAGTTTTGGCTCTTGAGAAGTGTTTTCAATAAAGGTTTGCCATCAATGACAAAGGGGGAGATTGTTGGCAATTTTGGGTACTTTGGGTACATTGCCTTTGCTCAAGTGTATAAGTTGTCATTGATGTCAAGAAGCTCTTGAAGGAATTTGATTTGATGTCAAATAATTTGTTTTGATGAAGGTTCGGCATGACAACTTCAAAGGTCTTTTGTAAACCCCAAGTTGGCAGGTTTAAAGATTACAGGTGGATGCATTAGTTTAATGCAATTGGGTCCAGGAGGAAATATTTATTTTAATAATTAAAAACCTTGTTAAGGTTCCCTTTAATTATTTTTAAAATAAATATTAATTATTTGCAATGGGTTCTCCTAATCCATGGCGCAAATGTTTTAACATGGTGGGCGCTAGCCAAGACCTCCGTCGACGTGTTAAACTCCTCGTCGACGTCAAAGAGCTTATGGCAAGGATTCATATTAATACCCCTCGATGAAAACAAAGATTTATCCCATCCGATTTTTGAAAGGAGTTGCTCACTGTAAATTTGACTGTGTCTTCGCCGATTTTCGTAATCCGCTGATCGTGTGTTTGTCTTCGCGATTTTCGTATCCGTTGTTCGTTCGTTTGTCTCGTCATTTATCGAATCCGTCGTAGAGCTTGTTGTCTATGAATTCACGTCAGAAGGAAGGGAGGACTATGTTTTATTTTCCTGGCATAGAAGGGACAAGCATAACAACGTGAGGTTTTAACCTCATCGGGTGCCTTTGGTGCACCGATAGCGGCTAGGCTGTTGGCGCGCTATCCGAATGGGAGGTTCCGCGTTCGAATCACGTGAAAGGGTTTTTCGTCATGGACGCAGTGGGTGGTGTTAGATTTCGGGCACAAATTTCTCCAAAGCGATTTTTTGATGTTGGCTAAGGTATTTTCGAATTTAATCTTTTGCTAAGTGTATGTTGCGGATGGACGAAGTTTGTTAGAAGAAAAACAGACTTAGGAGTAATAAGGGTTTTAAAGCTTGTTGTTATTTTGATAAAATATTAGTTTGAAGGTGTTGTTGAAATATCTTATTGCATTCTTATAAGAGATAAACTTTATTTTTGATGAGACAATAAGGGAGAAATAAGGTGTATAATGGATAAATCTTTCTTGTAATGTTGAGAGTGCTTTTGGTTGATTATGGAAATGAAAGCATGATGTTTTAAGGTTAATTGCTTCTTGTGTGAAGTTGTGAAACCTTAAGTGGGCAGCTTTGAGATTGACATTTGCTTTCATTAAATTGGTTATAATCAAGCTATTCTTTACTTGGTTAAAGTGTTGGGCTTACTCCTTTGTTGATGAATTGAAAAGTTGTTTTATGCTATTGTGAGTTGAGTTGGTGGATGCTTTTTGTTCAAACAATATTGGAGAGAAAAGGAGTTCTACTTGTTTCCTTTTCTGATGTTGATTGTGAAATGCTTCAAGGTTGTGTTTTGAGCTGAATGGTGTTGATTGAACCTTGTTTGATGAGCATTGTTGTTGAAGCCCTAATTGATGGTGAAAAGAACATGAGTATCATTGTTATGTGATTCTTTGCATAGTTGGCAATTGTTGGGGTTTCATGTTCTTGAAAGAAAGCATTCTATCCTATCCATTTCAGATTTTGAGTTGAGTTTTCAGATTTGAGATTGAGTTTGAGCTGAGTTGATTTGAGTTGAGTTTTGAGATTGGGAGTTGAGTATAGAACATATTGAGTCTCTAACAATTCTCTTTATGCTTCTATGAGTTTGAAAAATCACATTGGGTCTCTAACAATTCACCTTGTGATTTCCTACTAAGAAAGTTTTTCTTGGTGAGCTTGCTTGAGGTTTTGGATAGGTTCGGTGGGGACTTGTGAGCAGGTTTTGGACAGGTTTCGGTGGGGACTTGTGAGCAGGTTTTGGACAGGTTCCGATGGGGACTTGTGAGCAGATTTGGACAGGTCCTAGCAGAGGACTTGTGAGCTGAGTTTGTTAGTTCTATCAGAGAACTTGAGGACAGAGGTGCATTGGTTCTTTGAGAAGAACTTGAGGACAGATTTGGCAAGTCTTTGAGAAGGCTTGTGTGTAGAGGATTGATTTGTTCAAGTGTTGGACAGATCTGACAGACAGAGGAAGACTTGTACTAGACCGATTGACTATGTTTGGTACAGGTTGTTGAGCTATTGTGGACGTGATCATAGAAGGCAGAGGTCTCTTAGGCTAAGCATTGAGGATAGGAGGTCTTCGATGGAAAGGAGTTCCACGTGCTGGCAAGAGGTAGAGGCAGTTGATCTTCTGAGGGATCATTTCCTAGAGCGAGGGGAAGGTATCTCCTTTGAGCAGAGGCTCATAAATTTAGATTGGGGGAAGGTATCTCCTTTGAGCAGAGGCTCATAAATTCTGATTGGGGGAAGGTATCTCCTTTGGGCCGAGGCTCATAAACATTGTAATTGGGAAGGATTCCCAAAGAACTTTGAGATAACTTTTAGAGAAAAGTTTTGTGGACGTAGCCTGACCATTCCGGGTGAACCACGTTAAAATTGGTGTCACTTTGTGGATGATATTGTGCATTGTTTTGATATTGCTTTGGGTATATTGCTTTACTATTTTGAAGTATAAAGGAAAAAGTAAAAAGAGGTCTTATACTGTTCACCCCCCCTCTCAGTATAAGCTTGTGTTCTTCAGATGCTACCAATAAAGTGAACAAAAATAGAAAAAACATACATAAAATAAATAGATATAGGGTTGATTTGTTTTGCCTTCTTATTGTCTTTTGATGCAGGTGGCTGGTGTGGCGATGTCCTAGCATCACCTAGAGGCTAGAGAAACTTTAGTAATGGGAGCGTAAAATACCCACGGGTACCAAGTGACTATAGGAAATGCTCGTGGGTACCTAATACTGGTGAGGAGGCACTTGTGGGCACCTAGAATTGATAGAAAAGCACCTAGAGGCACATGGTAGCTGATGGTGACTTCTGCAAAAGTAGATTGGGTGAGGGTGTAGGTTGTGGTGGTGGATATGGCCAATGAGGAAAACAAAATGTGACAAATGGAATGGGACTAGGGCATAAAAAGGCTTGATAAAAGACTTAAGGTACTCAGGCATCGGGGTATTTGAGAGCTCAAAAAACTTGAGAACTTGGAATCAAGAAATCATGGGTTGAGCCATCATAATGGGCCTTATTTATAATCTAACCTAGGGCATACTAGGTTTTCAAAGATACTAATAATGTGGTTGAGATTAAAGCACATCCAAGGGTGGATAATAAATCTAGGGTGTGGCACAGATTGATGTAAATGGATGGTCGGGATTAAATGAAATTGGATGGATGGGATTAATTCACTTAAATAAATACATATTTATTAAATATATATTAAAATATAATATAAAATATTATATTTAAATATATATAAATAAATGTGAATAATGATCGAAAATGGTGGGAAAATAGGAATAGTGGGAAAATTGGCTAGGATTTTGTGGTGGAAATGGTAGGAAGGCTAATATGGAAGCCAAATAGCTAGGATTTGATGTTTACACTATTCATCATGATGGTAGCTCTTGACAAAACTATTAAAGTAGAGCTAGGGTTCGAAGGAATCAAAATTACATTGTCCCTGGAGCCTATCTCTCACAAGTAATTTGTAGATGATACGTTGGTCTCTTCCACTGCTTCCATTTTCCAAGTCAAGAAGTTAATCAAGATTCTATAATTCTATGAAATAGTTGTGGGTGAAATAATAAACTTGCTGAAGAGTAGAGTTTTTTTTCTCAAGACCCCCTAAAAGACAAAGTGATTACCAGTATCTTAAAAAAATTTGTGGCTTAGTTCCCTTCCATATACATTGGAATACCCTTATTTAAAGGAAGATTTAAGGAGTGTATTTAGGATTAAATATTGGAAAGCATTCAAATTAAACTTATTGGATAGAAGGGGCTCTTCTTAGCCAAGTAGGGAAAGCCCAACTTGGTAATTCTACCCTTTAGAATATCCCTATTTATTTTCTTTCTATTTTCAAGATTCTAGACAAGGTCACTCTAAAGATTGAGATTTTTTAGAAGTCCTTTCTTTGGTTAGGCTCTAAGGAGAGGAAGATATTCCATCTTGTTTCATGGGACCAATTTTGTAATAGTAAAGAGCATGAAGGCCTTGGATTCATAAGGATAAAACCCATGAATAAAGTCCTTATAACTAAGCATACATGAATGTTGTTTAAGTAGGAGAATATTGGCTAGGTGTGTACTCTCTTTTTTTTTTATTAATAATTATTATACACATCCACTATGGGGATTGAACCTAGGTGGTGTGTATTCTCTTAGTCAAATATTTATTACATAATAGAAAATTCTTGGAAGATCTGCTCCCATTGGCTAGGTTGACATTCTAGCTTAATGTTATCAAAATAAGATCTATCATAAGGGAAGGTCATAGATGGAAACTAGGGAATGGTAAAAATATTAACTTCTAGGAGGACCCCTAGATTCAAGAATCCCCTCTTTCTCTTCTTCTAGATTTATCTATCATGAAACATAAAACTCAGACTATGTTTGGGTTAAAAGTGGTAGATTTCATTCAATTCCATCAAGGAAGGAAAATGTGGAAACAATTCATTTTAAACCTTCAAGAAAGAAGGGCTATAAGAATTTGAGAGGATATATTGAAGCTAAAAATCATTAAAATTTTGAATGAAGAAGACTCTATCTTTTAGAAAGGGGAGAATGATGGGTCCTTCTCTATTAAGTCTAGATATAATCTCTCTTTTGTTGAACTAGTTAATGATATTCCTTTTAGGAGAATCTAGATAAATAATATGACTCCAAAAGTGAACTTCTTCCTTTGGTTGGCCTCCCAAGACAAGATCCTTATGATTGAAAATCTTCAGAGAAAAGGGATGATTTTACCAAACATATGCTACCTTTATGGGAGTGATGTTGAAATCTCTTTTCACTTCTTCTTTTAATACTCATTTTTCTTTGAGATCCTTTCCTACCTTTTGAATCTCCTTGGGATCTGATGGGTGGTTCTACACCATATTTTCTTTAACCCTACCCTACGATACTTTCGGTTATTTAGTCTTCCCTATATGATCTTGGGAATATAGAAATAAATAACTAATATGGAATTTAAAAACTCAAAAATAAATGCTTTGGTTGTTTGGTCTAGGATCCTTCTAGCCATTGTGGATAATGTGTCTTGTTTGACCCTATAGTTTAGTGGATGAAACTTGGCTAAAACCAGTTTAATTGAGAGTCTTGGATTCTAGGCTATAAGGAGAAGTGTGACTAATACTGAGGCTAATATAATATCCTTAACTAAATGGATTCCCCCTCCATTGAATTAGATCAAAATAAATTTTTATGGTGCTTCAAAAGAGAACCCCATGAATGGGGGGATCAGAGGGTTGTTTAGAAAGCATAAAGGAGAGATTTCACTTGCCTTTGCAAAAAATCTAGGTACCTAAACCTATCACTTTGCAAAATCCAAAGCTCTCTTTCAAGGAATAGCATTGATGGCTTCTCTAGATTGTAAAAACCTTATTGCTGAAGGAGACTCGCTAAATGTCATCAATGTGATATCAAGGTCTCAAACCCCTAGTTGGAGCATAGCCAATAATTTCAAATCAAGAACCTAACCTACAAGGGATCCCTATGTAGGATACCCCTATAGGTCTTGGTCCTAATCATGGAATATACTTTCCAAATACCAAAAGGATGCTCCAACCACTTGAAGGATTTCAATTAAATGATACCTATAGAGAAGGTAATAAAATTACTAATTTTTTTTTGAAGTTGGGCTTGCAACAAATGGATATCTTTGTTTGGCATGATAATTTCTCCCATGGAATTGAACAACTCACTTAAGGTGGGTTGGTCCCTTCTCTTTCTTGGATGTTTATCCAATGTTTTGTAATGAAGACTAGAATAGATTTAGAGGTGGTATTGATGGTATTTTTGATAACCATTTATGGAGGTTCTTGAATGCTTTGGAATGGGAGCTTTCTGCTCATTGGCAAACATAAATTTAAATTTTAAGTTGGGGACTTGGGTACCAACTTGTTGTATTCAAAAATTCCTTCTTGTAATGGTCATCTCAGGGTAACCCAAGGTGAGCATGGATAGTCCTATGTTAGTATTGGTAGGCCTCAACTAACATGGAGAGGGCTAGGATGACACCTTTTATGGTTATAAGGTTGATGTGGCTTCAAGGTATTCTTCGATTTTAGAAGAAGATGAACTTGAGAAACCTTAGAACTGGCAATTGTCTAGGTGTGACATTTTTAACTCATATTTGTGAGATGGCAACAAGGTGGAAGATTGAAATCTTTTTGGGTAGGTTTTCGATAGACACTTATTGGAAAATATACAATAGAATAAAATATGCATAAACCATTAGCTTAATATTGATATCTTATGGAATATAATATTAATTCAAGGGTCATTTTTTTTTTTTTTTTGGACGATGGTGGGAACGGGAAATATCATGTTTCTTCAAGAATCCAAACTGGACAAGAATAGCAGCACTCAAGTTTGCAAGCTAATCTGGGAAAACAACAATTTTGCCTTTTGTCCCTCCTCAGGGGCATCTGGGGGTATCCTTTGTTTGTGGGATCCGACTACTATTGAGGGGAGAGTTCTTTCGGTCTACGACGGAACCATCAACATTTTGTTCACTAATAAAGTCACTAACCTCCAATGGATTGCCACCAATGTTTATGGACCAAACAGCCCTATCAACAGAAGATTGTTGTGGGATAACATTTCCACAATGCGCAATAACTTTCTTGACTTTCCATGGATGCTCTGTGGCAATTTAAATACTCCCCTTCATCTGTTTGACAAGTAAGGAGGCAATCCGATCACTAGCATCTGCATTGAAGATTTCAACGATTTTGTCAACCTCAACGAGCTAATGGACATGTCGCTCGAAGGATCCAACTACACATGGAGCAACAGATGGGTGGGCATTCATCACATCCAAATTTGGCTTGACAGATTTCTCTTATCCAAAGAACTCATTCATGTTTTTGGCGATGCCAGGCTTTATAGCCACCCAAAAATTGGATCCGATCATAACCCCTTAATTCTAGATTGTTCTCACCCCCAGCAAATCTTCAAAACCCTTTTCAGGTTTGAAAAGATGTGGCTCACCCATCTAGATTTAGGTCGGTGTATTCGACAATGGTGGCAGCAAAACCTTTGTCCAAACCCTCTCACGAATCTGTTCCTCAAACTCAAAGCGGTCAAGCTCAAGCTGAAATCTTTGGAACAGGGAGGTTTTCGGCAACCTCTTTACCAAAAAAAAGCATCTGATGGATGAGCTCAAAAGGGTGGAAAATCTAATTCATGGAGGGGATCAGAGGGTTGAAACTTTCATGGAATAAAAAAGCCTCCTTTCAAACATTCACAATGCCTTGGCTAAGGAAGAGTCCTACTGGAGGCAAAAATCCAGAAGCCTCTGGCTCAAAGAAGGAGACACCAACACGAAGTTTTTCCATGCTTCCACCATGCACCACAGAGGCTCAAATAAAATCTCTAAGTTGACCAAGTCTGATGGAACCATTGTCTCTGACATCCATGCTATCAGACAGGAAGCTATGCGCCACTTCCAGGAAATCTTAGGTCCAAGTGTTGACTGCCACCCCCGCACAGCAAGTTCTCTACTTCAGAACATACCAAAGTTGGTGTCTAATGATGATAATGGGAAATTGCTCCAATTCTTCACTGAAGAGGAGATCAAAGAAGCTCTATTTGCAATGGAACCTGATAAGGCCCCTAGACCCGATGGCTTCCCACCTCAGTTTTTTCAACACTTTTGGGATATTGTGGGCCCTGATGTTGTTGTTGCGGTTAAATTCTTCCAGAGAGCCAAAAAGATGTCGAGAGAAGCCAATTCCACCTTCATTTTTTTAATTCCCAAGTCCAATGATCGTGCTTCTCTCTCCGACTTCAGACCTAGTAGTCTTTGTAGTGTCATCTACAAACTTATCACCAAAGTTATGGCAAACAGGCTGAGAGACATCCTTCCCTCCATCATCGACCAGTGACAAGGGAGCTCGGTCAAAGGTAGATTCATTGTTGATGGATTGATAACCGTCCATGAATTGGCCCATTCGGCATCTAAAAATAAAAAACCTAGTATGTTCCTTAAGCTTGACATGAACAAGGCTTTTGATCGGGTTTCCTGGAAATTCCTGTTCGAGGTCCTAGAGAAGTTTGGGTTTCACAAAGAATGGATCAAGATGGTGTGTGAATGTATCTCTACTGCTTGGTTCTCTGTTCTTATCAATGGTTCACCCACTGGCTTCTTCCAAAGTTTCAAAGGCATCCGTCAAGGGGACCCTCTGTCACCCTTCCTCTTCATAATTTTGGCTAAAACCCTTGGAATAACCCTTACTGTTGCTTGCAACAGTGGACTCATCTCTGGGATCAAACCAGCCTCAACAACCAATGCCATTTCCCATCAATAGTTTGTGGATGATACCATTCTATCCTCTCATGCTTCTGTTCCCGAAGCAAAAATCATTAAGAACATTCTTTATTCTTATGAAGAGGCGGCTGGCCAGAAAGTCAATTACCACAAAAGCAAGTTATACTTTCTCAATACTCCCATCCATAGGAAAAATAGGATTGCTAAGATCCTTGGGTGTATCATTGGGAGCCTTCCAACTACTTATCTTGGATTACTACTTTTCCATGGCAAATTAGTCTCGGCTATGTGGAACCTTGTGTTAGATCGCCTCAACAAGAAACTTGCAGGTTAGAAAAGTTCAATGCTCAGTCAGGCAGCCAAAGCCACTTTGGTCCAGGATTGCCTGCAAAGTATTCCTATTTTTTTCTTATCTATCTTCAAAGCTCTAGCTTCCATCTGCCAAAGAATTGAGCAAATTCAATGCAGATTCCTTTGGGCGGGAAACGAAAACAAGAACAAATTTTCCCTTGTTGCTTGGGATAGGGTTTGTTCCAAGAAAAAGGATGGAGGACTCGAATTCAGGGACATCAAGCGGATTAACATGGCCCTCATTGCCAAGCAGTCCTGGAGACTTACCACCAATGAAAAAGTCACTTGGATTGACATCATCAAAGCTAAGTACCTCCATCAGGTTCCATTTCTTTGAGAGCACAACCTTCCTAGCGGATCTCATTTTTGGAATGGCATCACCAAAACAAGGAAGATCATCATGGAAGGCTTAAGGTGGTGTATTGGAACTGGAAAAACCATCTGTTTTTGGGATGACCCGTGGATCCGTGATAAACCTCTCAGCCAAGATCCTCATCTTGCAGTGCTCAAGACGGTTACCAAAGCCACCTTTGGAGATAAGGTGTGTCATTTCATTAACCCAGATATTACAAGACCTGAATGGAAACACCTGGCTCTTAATGGGCCTAGGCATATCACTGAGGTGCTCAGGCGGTTACAAAACTTGTTGAGGACTTGCATCATCCCCAGCTCTCACAAAGATGATTCCATGGTCTGGAACCTTGAAGATTCAGGGAATTTCATTGTTAAATCAGCTTACTACAGTCAAGAAACTCCCAATGATGGTCGAGACTTATCTAATCAGGTCTGGGTTCCCAAGATCATTCCCAAGGTCAAATTATTCTGTTGGTTGGCCATCCAAAATAGAATCCTCACCACTGACAACTTGATAATCAAAGGATTACTCATTCCCAATTGGTGCATTCTGTGTAAAAATGCCTGTGAGTCAACTTCGCATGTTTTTTTGGAATGTCCCTTCTCTCTTGCAGTGCTCAACCAAGTTCTTAACAACTTTGTCATCTCCGTAGCCCTCCCTCATTCCATTCCCCTCCTCTTTCAACAATGGCCCCGACATTTCAAGAACAATCAACTTAAATTCATGTGGCAAGCTTGCCTTCACATTTTCCTGTGGCAGATTTGGCTTGAGAGAAATGCCAAAATTTTCAAAAACCAAGCCACTGATAAGAAGATTGTTGTTGCCAAAATCTTGGCCCTTGCTGCAGAGAATGCCTCTCTTGTCTCGTCTTCCAAACCCCCCCTCCTGGCATTGAATCGGACCTAACAAAACTTTTCAATCTTTCCAATTTCTCTGCCACACTTCGTTCATCTGTTGACAGGTCTATCATCAAGTGGGTCTTACCTCCTACTGGGTGGCACAAGCTTAATTTTGATGGTGCAGCCAAAGGCAACCCAGGAGCGGCTGGCGAAGGAGGAATTCTCAGAAATCACAGAGGAGAAATAATTTTGGCCTTTGCTAAGAACCTAGGAATTCAATCTAACAATATGGCAGAGGCTCGAGCTCTGCTCCAAAGCTTGATTCTCTTGGAAGGCTTGACCATCAATAAACTTATCATAGAAGGAGACTCACTACACTACATCAACTGGATCAATGGGACTTCTGTGCCTCCCTAGGCCCTTGTTTCAATATTCCATTAATGCAAGACACTAATTGGCATTTACCCAAAATTAGTCATTAAGCATCAGTACCGGGAAGGAAAAAAAGCTGCGGACTGGCTTGCTAACAAGGGAGTTGGTGAAATGGACATTCATGTTTGGAGAGACTCCTTTCCCATTGGCCTAAGGGACGCTTCTACAAGTTCCAATGTCTGCACAATGTGAGTGGTTAACAGGGGACCGGGTTTGTTTGCTCTTGGAACTGGTCGAGTTTTCATGTCCTTTCTTCCTTATTCTCCCCCTTCGGCTGCGTTTTGGAAACTTGTCGCGATATCGTGACACTTTTCACCGTTGGCCGTGAAATTTCAGCATGTCGCGATATCGCAACATCCCTTTTTCCTCTGGCCGCGAGGTTGCTACTTGTCGCGATATCGCGACACTTTTTTCTCCTTCGAAAGCGGTCTTTCAACTTGTCGCGATATCGTGACACTTTTTCTCTTCGACTACGGTTTTACAACATGTCGCGATATCGCGACAATTTTTCTCTTTGGCCGCGATTTTGCAACATGTCGTGATATCACGACACTTTTTCTCTTCGGGTGCGTTTTTGCAACATGTCACGATATCGCGACACTTTTTCTCTTCGGGTGCGTTTTTGCAACATGTCGCGATATCGCGACACTTTTTCTCTTCAGGCGCTTTCTTGCATCATGTCGTGATTTTGTGACATTTTTTCTCTTCGACTGTGGTCTTCCATTTTGTCGCAATATCGCGACACTTTTTCTCCTTGGCAGCGGTCTTCCATCTTGTCGCGATATCGCAACACTTTTTCTCTTTCTTGCATCATGTCGCGATATCGCGACACTTTTTCTCTTCGGCTGTGGTCTTCCATATTGTCGCGATATCGCGACACTTTTTCTCTTTGGCAGCGGTCTTCCATCTTGTCACGATATCGCGACACTTTTTCTCTTCGGCTGCGGTCTTCCATCTTGTCATGATATCATGACACCCTTTCTCTTTGGCAGCGGTCTTCCATAATGTCGCGATATCGCAACACTTTTTCTCTTCGGCAGTGGTCTTCCATATTGTCATGATTTTGCGACACCCTTTTTCTTTGGCAGCGGTCTTCCATAAATGTCACGATATCGCGACACTTTTTCTCTTCGGCTGCGGTCTTCCTTCTTGTTGCGATTTCATGACACCTCTTCTCTTCGACAATGGTCTTACTTCTTGTCACGATTTTGCGACACCTTTTCTGTCCGGTCATGGTTTTCCTTCATGTCACGATTTCGTGACTCTTCTTCTCTTCCGGCTCCAACCTAGCAACATGTCGCGATATCGTGACACTTCCTCTCTTTTGGCAGCAACCTTGCAACATGTCACGATATCGTGACTTCTTCCCTCCTTCGGCTCCGATGGCGTTTCTTGTCACAATTTTGTGGCATCCTTTCTTCTCTTGGCAACAATGGTGCAACTTGTCGCAATTTTGCGACATCACCAATTTGGTTGCGATTTCACGACACCTTTCCTTGTGTGGAGGTTTGCTCGCTCTTTGATATTTTTTTCTTGGACCACCTTGGTCGATCTGGAATTCATGTAATTCCTCTTGTACAAGGTTCAGGGACCTTTCAACACCCTTTCAACCAATCAAAAAAATATATTGATATCTTATGGTGTTTAAATAACATAGGCCTTAGGCTACAAATAGCCTATGGCAACTTTTTCCCCCTTAGGTAGTAAACAACATGAAGTAGGAAGTCCCTCCCCAAAGTCAGCTAACAACTTAGATATTGACGCTAACTACTAACAAGTTATTATTCACGTTACAATGTGAATAATCAACTTAACTATATATCATTAACCATAGGTAAATAGTTAATGATATTTACAATGGTAAATCATAATAAATAATGTAATAACATAGTGGTAAAAATGGATATTACTTTTTACCATGTGGTAAATAAAATCTACCCTAATTTAGGAATATGGTTAATATACCGAATAATGGAATATTACTTTAACATCCTCCCTTATTACATTATTTGGGTAATGTATATAACTATCCCAATACAGTGAAAAATATGATTTGTTGGCTCTTGCTCTAGCTTGGGCTCTGTCACAGTGCTTTGGCTTCTCCTAAGCAAAAAGTAGGGCATTCCTCACTTTGTCTTCACATCAACGAATTTCATTATTGTAATATTGTCATCCAACCATATTGAATGGGTAACCAGCTGCTACAATCGCTAGGTGTAGTAGAGTAGATCACTTCATACGAGGTTCATTCTATTACAATATGATTTTGAAAAAAGTTTTGATAAGGTAGCTAAGGTGTCGGTCACTACTGAAAATGCACCCTTATAAGTTTCCCCCCTTTGTTGCAAAACATGTTGTAATGGAATTTTTGCAAGAAGTATGACTAAGGTGTCGGTCACTATCGAAAATGCACCCTTATAAGTCTTCCTCCCTTTTTACAAAAAAATGTGTGAAGTAGGAAAGAAATGTTTATCCCCCTTAATTGCAAAATATGTGCAACTCATGAAGCTTGTTAAGGATTTTACAAATATTGCCTCCTAGGCAAATTTTACACCAAAAAATTCCCCCATTTTTTTACAAGTACTTCAAACAAAGAGAGTTTGCTATTTATGAAGCCTAAAAAAGGTACAATCACCCCTTTATTGCAAGTACTTCAAACAAAAAATTATGCTATTTATGAAGTCTAAAAAAGAGAGTGTAAATGGTGCTTGCCTAAGGTGACAAATTTGTTTCCTTTTACAATACTATTATATCCATGAGCACTTTGTGTGCTCTTTCTAAACCAAAATTAGAATTGGAATCAGAAACTTCACTAGCAAAATTACCTTTGTTTTGCTTTTGTGATGTGCCTTTGCTATTTTTGTTTTGCTTGTTTTTAAACCAACATTGATTGGTGTCAGGGTTGTCCTTTTTACAATACAAGCAAAAATTCTTTTGAGGTTTCTTTCCCTTACCTTTTTGAAGATGATCCTCCCTTCTAAAAATTTTCTTTCTTCTTTTCACCCTGATTGTTTGAGTAAAGTGTGATATTCGACACTTCATCGCTTTGGAGTTGATTTGCTTCCTCTGTTTGAAGCAAATTGAATAACTCCACAAAGGTGACTGATCTTTGAGATACATTAAAGGATGTGATTAACATCTTATAGGTTTCTGTAAGAGCCCTCAATATTATTGAATTCAACATAGTATCTTCTATATTTTCTTCTAAAGAATTTAACTTTGACTTCAATTATGCTACTCTTTAGAGGAATAGTTCTATTGATTCTCTCCTGATTTCATATGGAGTGTATGAAGTTGTGTTTGAAGGTTTAGAATAGTCAATTGATTCTTACCTTTAAAAATAGTACAAAGTGCATCCCATGCATCTTTACCATTTTTAGATTCACTTATGTGAGGCTGGATCTCATCAGTAGTTGCTAGGAGGATCAACATGAGAAGACGATTGTTATTTTTATCCTATGCTTTTTTATCTGCTCTTGGTGATGTGGGTCTTGTTTCAGTTCCATCTACTAAATCCCACATTTCCTCTATAGTCAGGATGGTTTTCATCTTAGTTTTCCATGCTGAATAGTTAGGACCTTTAAGAAATTGTATATCATTTAGGTATTTGTTGATGGTTGCCATGATGAAGGTCCTAGAATTTGCACTAAGATTATATTTCTTTCACTCTTAAGTGGTATTTAATGACACCTACCTTAAAAATTTCTTTGAAGAAATATAATCAGTTTGAGGATATTTAAGCCAAACAAATAAGAAGTGAAAGAGAACTCACTCAAAAATATATTTAATGATACCTTCTTGAAAACTCTCTTTGAAGAAATATAATTAGTTTGAGGATATTTAAGCCAAAAAAATAAGAGTGAATTAGGGGTTTTTATTTAGGAGAGAATATCAAGAAAAATTGGCTTTATACCTATGCAATGAATTACACAAGTGAGTGTGAAATTTGGGGTTTTTGAGTGCTCTTGATTTTGTGACTTATAATTGCATAAAACAAGAAATTAAATGCAATAATCAATCAAAGAGTGCCCATAAATTATTATCACTTAGGTGTCGGTCACTATCGAAAATGCACCTAATTTGCCAATTTTGTAATAAAGGTGTTGAGTAATATCGAAAATGCACCTTTATCACTAACTTTTGCAACAAAATTTGGATTTGTGTTGTGTAAAAATTTGATATTTTGTCTCCTCTTGTTTTTCAAATTTACAAATAATGTGGCATAAAACAATTGCCTTTTCCTTTTTGTGTTGCAAATTTAACAAGTTTTGATTTTGTTTTAAGTTCTCCTCATTTTGTGTTACAATTTTGCAAAAGAAATACAATTTCTTGTGAAGAACACAAGCTTATACTGAGAGGGGGGGTGAACAGTATAAGACCTCTTTTTACTTTTTCCTTTATACTTCAAAACAGTAAAGCAATATACCCAAAGCAATATCAAAACAATGCACAATATCATCCAAAAAGTGACACCAATTTTAACGTGGTTCACCCAGAATGGTTGGGCTACGTCCACAAAACTTTTCTCTAAAAGTTATCTCAAAGTTCTTTGGGAATCCTTCCCAATTACAATGTTTATGAGCCTCGACCCAAATGAGATACCTTCCCCCAATCATAATTTATGAGCCTCTGCTCAAAGGAGATACCTTCCCCCAATCTGAATTTATGAGCCTCTGCTCAAAGGAGATACCTTCCCCTTAATCTAGATTTATGAGCCTCTGCTCAAAGGAGATACCTTCCCCTCTACTCTGGAAATGATCCCTTAGAAGATCAACCGCCTCTACCTCTTGCCGACACGTGGAACTCCTTTCCATCGAAGACCTCCTGTCCTCAATGCTTAGCCTAAGAGACCTCTACCTTCTATGATCACGTCCACAGCAGCTCAGCAACCTGTACCAAACATAGTCAGTTGGTCTAGTACAAGTCTTCCTTTTTCTGTCAGATTTTTCCAACACTTGAACAAATCAAACCTCTGCACACAAGCCTTCTCAAAGACTTGCCAAATTTGTCCTTAGGTTCTTCTCAAAGAACCAATGTACCTCTGACCTCAAGTTCTTTGATAGAACTATCAAAACTCAGCTCACAAGTCCTCTGCTAGGACCTATCCAAATCTGCTCACAAGTCCCCACCGAAACCTGTCCAAAATCTGCTCATAAGTCCCCACCGAAACCTGTCCAAAACCTTCTCACAATTCCCCATCGGAACCTGTCCAAAACCTCAACAAGCTCACCAAGAAAAACTTTCTTAGTAGGAAATCACAAGGTGAATTGTTAGAGACCCAATGTGATTTTTCAAACTCATAGAAGCATAAAGAGAATTGTTAGAGACTCAATTATGTTCTATACTCAACTCCCAATCTCAAAACTCAACTCAAATCAACTCAGCTCAAACTCAATCTCAAAACTCAACTCAAATCAACTCAGCTCAAACTCAATCTCAAATCTGAAATCTCAACTCAAAATCTGAAATGGATAGGATAGAATTTTTTCTTTCAATAACATGAAACCCCAACAATTGCCAACTATGCAAAGAATCACATAACAATGATACTCATGTTCTTTTCACCATCAATTAGGGCTTCAACAACAATGCTCATCAAACAAGGTTCAATCAACACCATTCAGCTTCAAAACACAACCTTGAAGCATTTCACAATCAACATCAGAAAAGGAAACAAGTAGAACTCCTTTTCTCTCCAATATTGTTTGACCAAAAAACATCCACCAACTCAACTCACAATAACATAAAACAACTTTTCAATTCATCAACAAAGGAGTAAGCCCAACACTTTAACCAAGTAAAGAATAGCTTGATTATAACCAATTTAATGAAAGCAAATGTCAATCTCAAAGCTGCCCACTTAAGGTTTCACAACTTCACACAAGAAGAAATTAACCTTAAAACATCATGCTTTCATTTCCATAATCAACCAAAAGCACTCTCAACATTACAAGAAAGATTTATCCATTATACACCTTATTTCTCCCTTATTGTCTCATCAAAAAATAAAGTTTCTCTTATAAGAATGCAATAAGATATTTCAACAACACTTTCAAACTAATATTTTATCAAAATAACAACAAGATTTAAAACCCTTATTACTCCTAAGCTGTTTTTCTTCTAACAAACTTCGTCCATCCGCAACATACACTTAGCAAAAGATTAAATTTGAAAATACCTTAGCCAACATCAAAAAATCGCTTTGGAGAAATTTGCACCCGAAATCTAACACCACTCGCTATGTCCACGACAAAAAACCCTTTTGCGTGATTCAAACACGGAACCTCCCGTTCGGATAGCGCGCCAATAGCCTAGCCGCTATCGGTGTGCCAAAGGCACCCGGTGAGGTTAAAACCTCACGTTGTTATGCTTGTCCCTTATGCACCAGGAAAATAAAACACAGTCCTCCATTCCTTCTGACATGAATTCGTAGACAACAATCTCTACGAAGGATTTGATAAATGATGAGACAAACGAACGAACAGCAGATACGAAAACCGGTGAAGACACACAAACGAACAGCAGATTACGAAAACTGGTGAAGACACAGTCGAATTTACAGCAAGCAACTCCTTTCAAAAATCGGATGGGATTAATCTTTGTTTTCACCGAGGGGTATTAATATGAATCCTTGCCATAAGCTCTTTGACGTCGGCGAGGAGATTAACACGTCGGCGGAGGTCTTGGCTAGCGCCCACCATGTTAAAACATTTGCGCCATGGATTAGGAGAACCCATTGCAAATAATAAATTAATATTTATTTAAAAATAATTAAAGGGAACCTTAACAAGGTTTTTAATTATTTAAATAAATATTTCCTCCTGGACCCAATTGCATTAAACTAATGCATCCACCTGTAATATTTAAACCTGCCAACTTGGGGTTTACAAAAGACCTTTGAAGTTGTCATGCCGAACCTTCATCAAAAAAAATTATTTGACATCAAATCAAATTCCTTCAAGAGCTTCTTGACATCAATGACAACTTATACACTTGAGCAAAGGCAATGTACCCAAAGTACCCAAAATTGCCAACATCTTGTCTTCCCCCCTTTGTTTTTCAAAATTAACAAAATAGCACTCCTTTCAAGTCAAGTCGACACACGACCCGCGTTTGAAAGGCTTTCAAAACCAGTCAACACACGACTTGGTTTTTATGGACCCAAGGTCTTCAATTTCTTCTCAATTTTGCAAAAATAGGATGTGCAATTTCATGTATTATATCCCCCCTTGGAGAAAACAAATGCACACTTTGCCTTTGAATTTTACAAATTTGTGTCACCTTGTGTTACAATTTGGCAAAAAAGAATTCAAGTTTGATCCTTTATTGTTTGCAAAATTAACAAGGTTTGAGAAGATTTTAGGTTCCCTAATTTTGCAAAAAAAATGATGCTCTTATATGTCTTATATCCCCTTTTTGGGAGAAAACAAAAGCTCTCTTTGATTGAAAATTTTGCAAAAAAAATGTCTTTTAATTTTTAAGTTTATAGCAATTTTCTAATTAATTTAAGTATAATTCATGAATAATAAAAACTATTTTATTTTTAAAATTACTTTTTATTAAAAAAAATATTTTATATAAAATAATATTAAATTATTAATAAATTAAACTAAAAATAATTAAAAAAAATAAACATAAATAAGAAAAGGATTACCATGTTTTTTGAAAAAACTTTATAAGCAAAAAATACCTTTTAACTCCTGCCAAGAGTCGATTCCATGAACCCGTGGGCCCTAGCATTTCAATTGGCTATCCAACCAATTGATCTAAGTGGCTCGACATGAAGGGAAGAGAATAAATTTCCCTTTCTCTTGCACAAGCGAGGAAAAAATTGGGAATTATCCCACATTGCCCTTGCGGGTGATGTTGTGGAATATAAAAGGGCAAATAAGCCCTTGTGTTTATGACTGCCTTCAGGGAGTTGGTTGAGTCAACTGTTTTGGTCACCACTAGTTGTTGCAGCCAGTCTGGTCCAAGTGTCATGTCATGTGATTGTCTACCACATGTTGGTCCTATGGATTATCTGCCACACATCCAGTATGGTCCATGTCATCCACTAGGTGGCACATGGTTAGTCACCACATGTCATCAATGTGTCAGTCCTATCTGGTCCACATTATATGCCATGTGATAAATGGTTACTTATCACATGTCATTGATGTGTCAATCTGGTCCAGTGGTTGATCTGCCACATGTCCGATCTAGGTTCACCCTCAAGCTGCATGCTAATTTGGTGTTGTCCTTGGGGTACGAGCCACATTATATGTGAGTGTGTGTGGATTGTAGGTTCTCATTCTACATGTGATGTTAGATCTGAGATCAGTGCCCATCTTGGTAGTCATGCTTGTGGTTGTGTATCTCGTGTCCCATTTAGGTTTATGGTGTCAGAGTCGATCATCTAGTCAGGAGTCATTGATCTAAGGGTTATCTTGCCCTTAGGGAGATAGAGGATACTATGGGTTGGTTGTCGAAGGGACTTGTCTCTGGTCATTGGCAAAGGGTACTTCTGCCCTCACTGAGCGGTCGACAGCGACAGTTCGATCATCGAAGGCTTGGCTTTGATCGTCGATCACTAGTTGAACTTGTCTTCAATCCCAAGTAGAGGGTATTACTACCTTCATTGAGTGGTTGACCAAGATGGTTCGGTCATTTAAGGCTTGTCTCTGGTCACCGGTATGACTTATCTCTGATCATCGAAGGCTCCTCTTCGATCGTCAGTCTGAGGCTCTTGTATAGGAGTCTAGGCCTGTGCTCTCGAGGATAAGTTTGTCCACGTGGGACTATAAGCCTTTGAAAAACTACAACCTTAGGACCTTAGGAGAATTAAAAAAATAAGCAAAGTAAATTCACAACCTTGGCTTGCATGGAATGAGAGAAATATCTCACCTTGCCTAGTTTGGAACGAAGCTTCCACCCGCCTTTCCCAGTGTGCCTTGCATCCTTGCTTGCTTCCTCCTCCGTAGCTCTGATGCCAATGTTGGCAAATGCACAATAGAATAAAATATGCATAAACCATTAGCTTAATATTTATATTTTATGGTCCGAGGTGTAGACCAATTGGTTCATCCAAACCCCATAAGGGGGTGGAGGTCCAAGGTTCAATTCTCGGGCCTCGTCGGACTGAACGCTTGTTGCTTTCCTGGTGCTTTCAGTGATGTAAAAGGTTTAAAATGATTATGGCATGGTGGTTATAGGGGCATACTATGCGAAGATCTGTGTGGCGGCTTTTGGGGCGGACAACGCAGAATACTATGGCGGCCATAAAAGTTGGATAGCCTACCTGGATTCATGGCGGCTACTGATTCCACCACGTTAAAAAAAAATGAAGTCCCCCCCAAAGTTAGCTAACAACTTAGATATTGATGCTAACTACTAACAAATTATTATTCAAACTACAATGTGAATAATCAACTTAACTATATATCATTAACCATAGGTAAATAATTAATGATATTTACAATGGTAAATCATAGTAATAATGTAATAATCTAGGGGTAAAAATAGAGATTATTTTTTACCATGTGGTAAATGAAATCTACCCTAATGTAGGAATATGGTTAATATCCCGAATAATGGAATATTACTCGAACAAAACTCTTCCAAAGGGTGATCTTTTCTATCCCTACAATCATCTCATAAATTTCCAATGGTATTACCTTATTTCCAAGATTGACATTCTTCCCATTCCCCTATTGGTCTATGTGTATTTTTTTGGTCCCTCCCTTTTGGCTTCTAGGTGGTGGTTACTTGGATCTTGAATGTACCTTTTAAATATCAAGGTCCTTATCATTCTTATGATTACCTTTGCAACATGGGTTAGTAGGCAAGTTATTCTTCTATATGACTCTACTTTGCTCTTTATCATTTTCTTGAGGTTCCCCTCTTGAGGTCGTAATTAGCATGGCTTGAGGTGTGTTAGGGATGGTTTGTGCTTGTTAAAGCTTCGAAGTGTGATTGAAATACCCATAGCCCTAGTTGTTGTCCTTCCCTTTCATATTTCAAGGGGCCCTATATTTCATCATGTCTTTGTTCTCATTATTCACTATAGTTGTGTTTATTCCCTATTGAGCATGGACGACGTCATAGTGGAACCTATATTCGTAAAGCTAGATGAAGAGGTTAAGACCATTATGAGAAATGTTGGGTTTTTGGATTGTCTTATAAATTTCAACAGCTATGATAGGAAGTTGGCTCATAAACTAGCATATTATTGGAAAAGGGTTATGGTGAAGTCTGGGGAGATCAGGTTTGAGATCTCCATCCTTGTAATTGAGCAATTCATGGGGCTATCAATTGATGGTGTTTTTATGAACAGGGATAAACACTCCCTAGCTAAATAAATGAGGAATTTTATGGGTGAGAATGAGGTGGTGGAGAAGTTTCAGAATGACTACTCATATAAATCCCTTAAAGAACCATGGAATAGGGTGGTTCTAGTTGTCATGGATAACTTCACTCTGGATAGTAATAGGGACATCCTCCTTAGCTTCCACTTTACTTTCCTGAACAAGCTTTACCATAAAATACTATTAAATATCCCTACCTTCCTTCTTTGGAGAAGTGTGTAAAGAATGGAGATGCCTCAGATCCTTTGCACCAGGGACTAATTAAAATGATTATGCCACAAATAAATGTGCTAACTTGGGAACTCTAACAATAACTCTGGTTGATTATCCTATTGAATCCCATTCTAATGAGGATCTTTTGCCTCATGGGAATTCCACCAACTCTCAGGCCCCTACTCTTCTGGAGATCACCTCGAGTGACAGGGTTGTAGAAATGGTTTAGAATAAAGGCAGTGTACCCCTAAGTTATTCTGGTGGGATGGATTGTAAGACTAGGCATAAAAATAACTATCTTCCAAAGTGGTTAAAATGGAGAAGAATCCCTTTTTCATTGGAGATTCTGATTTAGATGACTCTGATACTGATAAAAAGAAGATGAAAATATAGAGTGAGACTACATCAAAGAAGATACTTAAACCTTAGGAGACTCCTAACTCTCTTAAGGTTGGTAAATATATGAAAAAATATTTGTTGAGGACCTAGATTAGTACCCTTAAAATGGCCATCTCTTGCACTGAAGAGTTGAAGTCTATGATGGGCTGAGTTTTTTATAATCTATTTGGTGCCAATTTTTGAAAGGTCTTAGGGGTGGAGCTTGGCTTTTATGGTTGCCTTTTTTTTTTTGTATTTTTGGTCTTGGTGGCTATATACTTATCCATTTTGTTGTCAGTGGTAATAAATCATTTGAGTTGGTAGGTTAGGATCTCCCATTGGCTTCCTATTTTTAGCGGTAAATTATTCGAGTTCTCGGGACCTCCTAGTTCTACTTTCTCTCCTCTTGCTCTATGGTTAGTTGTTTGGTTAGTTCTACTTTGGCCTTTTTTTGCTTGGCTTATTCTCAAGAATCAATATTTCCCTTTTGTAAAAGGTTTGGGGATCCTTTCAAAACCCCTTCTTGTATCTAATTAAAAATAATAATAAAATAAATAAATGCCAATAAAAATTATTAAAATTCTATAAAAAAAACATAGATCCCTCTCTCACCATTATAAAGATATATAAATGAGTCATGTGAGGATACCAATATGTCTTTGGATTTTCATCCAAGAGATCCAAGTTCAAACCCTGGTAGAAGAGGACTGGGACCCTTTCAAAAAACCCATGCTTAACCTAAAAATTGTAATCCTTGTTGGGATATTGTAATAGTATGCCTTTGAGTTCTCACCCAGGAGACCCAAGTTCAAACCACTATACAAGGGATTGAAACCCTTTATAAAACCAGTGTTTTACCCTATTTTTTTGTCCCATGAGGGATACCGTAGTGGTATGTCTTTGGGTTTTCATCTACGAGATCCAAGTTCAAACCCTAGTACAGGGGTCATGTTCCTTTCAAAACCTGTGCTTTACCCAAATTTTATCTTTTGCTACTGATTTTGATATTGAATTATCCTATTTTATCTATTTTTTCCTCTTCAATCATTTTTTCAACAATTCCACTAATAGAGTATTAGAATAGCTAGTTCAAAGACAATGTACAAAATATAATAGAATAGAATCAAGGTTTTTATCCTCCATGAGGCTGAAAATTATATTTGGGACTGATTGTCAATACTAACCCAAAATTTTGACCCAACCATTTTATTTTACAACTTTTATCTTTTGCTACCAATTTTGATGTTGAGTTCTCTTATTTTATCTACTTTCTCCTCTTTAATCATTTTTTACAACAATTCCACTAATAAAATATTAGAATAGCTAGTTCGAATATCATTATATGTCTCAATAATAATCTATTATTATTATTATTATTTTAATAAACACCTTTATATCTATATTATTATTTTAACATTTAGAGAAACTAATATTCCTATAAACAAAATTAAAAATATATATAAATATAAAAAAATTATAAGAATAAAAAATATATAATATAATAGGTGAAGTGACAAAAAAATGTTGATTGCCTAAATTAATTAATGATTAAGATTTACTTTAATGTTTTCCATTGGTAATATCTGTTTTATTTTGTAACATTAATATGTTCTCGTTTAGACTATTATAATTTTTGTGCTTGCACTTGTGTTTTATGAAGGAAACTAGCAATCCATATTTGGTTAAACAGACTATGACAATGACAGTGTGATGTTTTGGAAATATTACTCTACTAAAATGTAAGGCATAGATAGTAGAGGTGAAGTTTTGACATTGTGAAGGTTGCTATAGGAAAATGTCAAGAAATATGCTAAATTCTAGATTAATTGTATTCATACATAAATTTGAAAAGATCCAAAAAATGAAAATCAAGAATTCATATATTTTATGTAAAATGATGCAGGTTTCTAGCTATAGCATCTCAAATGAAATGAAAAAGTGTATCTATTTGTAAACTCTCAAACTCTAAAGAAGAGAGATGTAATTTGTCAAGGGTGGGGGACCCAGTACAACCCCTTATTATCTAGCAAAAACAAATAAATAAATAAATATATATATATAATATTTTAAAATAGTAATAATACAAACCATGCAATTAAGGAGATTGCAGTTTAAGCGGCTCATGTTAGTTGCAAATAAAAGTGTTGATTAGGGTTGAGTGCAAGCCTCTTTTGATTTTGATTATTTGTCGTTTAAAAATATTTATAAAAATTAATGATATATTATTTTATTAAATAATTTTTTAATAAAATATCAAAAAATAAATTTAAAATTTATTGATTACAGAAAAAACAACTACATTAAGAATAATTTATTTTTACTTCTTTTCTTAAATAAACTTTAATAATTTATAATATTTTAAAAAATTGTTAAGGGAACAAAATGGTTAAGATTTTGATTTTTTTTTTTTTTTAAGTTTAAAATTCAAATCATAACATATAAATAACTCCTTTGGTTTAAAATAAAAAATTAAAACCTTAATAACTAACCAATTTACTCCTTGCATTTAGATATCCCTATCAACTTTATAAACGTAGAATGTAAGTATTCAAAATCAGCTATGAGTTATTTGATAGATAATGTAAGTTTCAATTTACATTTCATTTAAATTTAAATTTAAATATATATATATATATATATATATATATATATATATATATATATATATAATATATATATATAATAAAATAAAATAAAATAAAATAAAATGTTTACCTCACGGAATTAGAAGGATTTGTATTGGCAGCATCCTTTATAAGTCCAATATTGGAGTTTGAATTTACTTGTATGGGTTTAATTTGTATTTGGTAGTCTAGGTCCAGTTTGATAGATGGATTTCATAACTTTTAAAATTTAATAAATTGTGTTTTAATTTATAATATTTTATTTTTTAAATTATTTAAATAAAACGTTATTTAAAATATAAATATTTATTTTGTGATTTGAAAGTTTAAAGATATATTAATATAATGTTTAAAGATTTAAATCAGGGTTATGTACAAGGGTTTGGATTCAAAATGTACTTGTAAAGAATGGCGAATCCTAATCAAAATCAAGGTGAATCATGGAGAATTCTAAGCAAATTAAATCAAGCATCTTCATACCAAAATTTGGGGTATTTGAAGCCCTAAAATGTAAGGTCATTTTTGCCCTATTTAATCATTTTATACCTTCATAAAAATACCACCATTAGATCAGGCTTGAAGAGTTTTCCAATGAGTACAAATATGTCTATGTTTGGATATATATTGTGGCGAATTGACCCTAAGAAAAATTGGTCCTGGAAATTTTAGGCGAATGGGCCGACATCGAGGGTCCTCATATTCGCCAATTTTCAATCCTAATATTCGCCCAATTTATGAATATTTGACACTATGCATAACCCTGATTTAAATAGATTTGATAAAAATCCAATAAAAGATTTAAAGATTCCAATAAAGATAGACTTATATATTATATTAAGTTTGGTTGAAAAATACACATTTAAAAATATTTTTAAAATTAAGTGAATAAATAAATATTAAAATATAAATAATATAAATATCTTTAAAATTAAGTGAATAAATAAATATTAAATATAAATAATATCTGAGAAGAGTTCCTGGTCGAGGGCTCTACAGATGACTTCCTATGGAGGTCTTGTTCCACTTCCCTGCATCCCTTTCTTGGCCCTGTCTCAGGTCCCTGATCCTATCCTAGCTTCCTTGGCACTTTTTTAACCCTTCCTTGTTGGCAGGATGGCGTTGTAGACAATCTCCTTGGGGAGGGAGATCACTGATCCAATGTTCTACCTCGTTCCTTGCCCTTTGATGGGGTTTTCCTTTGGTGCCTAGGTCTCAGGATGGTTTGGGTTCTTCCTTGGGATTTTCCTTGGGTTTTTTGGGTTGTTCAGGGATTTTTTCCATGGATTTCCTAGTTTTTCCCAAGTTTCTTCAGGTGTCTTCTTGATGTTTACCCTTGGAGGATCTTTAGTTACAAAATGTTGGGGCTGTGGGAAAGTGGCTTCATGAGCAGTTTTGCATAGCATCCTTTTGGTCTTGGGGAGGACCATGTGCTTTCTTCTGTGACTTTGCTCTTTGGGATCGATGTTGTGGGTCCTACGAGATTTCAGTTTCTTTCGTGGCCTTCTTGGGAGGGCCTTTGGTTTCCTTGCTATTGTTTCCTTGCAAGACTTCCTCATATGTTTCTCTAAATATTTTCGTTGGTGGTGCTGAAGGTTATTTGGGATTTATGGTTACATTCTTTTTTTCTGGGCTTTATCATTTGTAGTTGGGCTTCCTCGTGACTTCTTCCTCTTGGGTTCCTTGAGAACTTTATTTTCTATATCTTATGGTGTGTTGTTCTTCTTCTGTTGATTCCTCTATTGGGTTGGTGTCCTTGAAGAATTCCTTCTTCAATGCATGAGGACTTCATGGCCTGTGGAGTTCCTCAAAATGTTGACCCACTTTCCAGGCTTGTGATCCATTGCATGAGGATTTCATGGACTAAGGAAATCATCATATTATTGTTCCACATTTCAGGCGCAAGGGATTCAACTTTTGCTCAGTTTGAGTGATCTTATGGCATCCCTGGTTGCTTCTTGTCCTTGTTTTGGTGGGATTTACTATAATTTTAGTTTCTTTGCTCCACCCTTTGGTGTAGGGTGATTTTTCTACATTTGACTAGTTTTCCCCTACGTGGGAAGTTGTTTCTCTCATGGTTTCTGGTTTCCCATGGGTGGTTTGGCATCTATTTCCTTTTCCCACCCTTGGGATGTTTCAAATTTAAATTTAGGTGCCTATTTCCTTTTCCCACCTTTGGGAAGTTTCAAATTTGTTTTTAGGTCGATTTTTTCATTTTCTTCTATCGCCTTCTCCTTTCCCATTGGACAGGCTTTTCAAATTTTGTTTCACGTGTTTTTCCTCACTACCTTCTTGAATGCTTTCCTAAAGGTGTTCCTCAAGGCTTTCCTCAAGCCTTTCCTGATGTCCATACTTAGATTGTTCCTCTTGAAGTTTGATGTAATCATGTTTTGGGATCCTTGATAAAAGCTCACTTTTAATTCAACTTAACTTACCAAAAAAATAATAATAATATCTTTATAAGACTCCTTTTTCATATAGTTTCAACATGGACATTACAATGACAAAAGACATTGAGCTTTCCTAACAAAAACTTAGGATCAATTCATGGGAAAGTGACCCTATTATACTCCAACTTTTCAACTTTAAAAAAAACATGTTTCATATAATCTATTATCTCATATATATCATAAATTACTTTACTTTTGCTTTAATTGTACCTCTATTTGAACCTTGTATATGTGAGCATTAGAATTAACTCCCTTTTCTTAGATGTCCAAGGTTCAAACCGCAATGTAGATGAGTGTGTGTATGGATGTGTTAAACTCCTTATTGATAAGGAGAGCTCTTGGTTTTATGAGGGGTTATGGTTGGGAGGAGACTCCTCAACCCTATGCATCGGTCCTAGGGGTTTATTACACTATCCAAATCTAAGCCCTCAAGGGTTAGGTGGATTAATAGTTGTTTTTTTAGCCAGACACTTACCAGGAAGAGACTTAGGTTCAAACCTTGGGGGTATGCATGTCCAAACCCCCAAGGGTTAGGTGGATTGATAGTCGTCTATTTGGGTAGGCACTTACCAAGAAGTGACTTAGGTTCAAACCTTGGGGGCATACTTGTTGCAAAGGTAGTAGTCTAATTTGAATCCTTTGAGTGCGCACTAGATCAATGATGGTATGAATCTTGAACGATCAATGGTCCCCTCACGTCGGGTTAAAAAACAACAAGTTGGTATAGGTTTGTTGGAGGTAACCCCTATGGTTTGAACCTTTCATTTAGAAGTTACTAAAAATAGTGTGGATGTAACCAACTCCCCTATGTATATAAAAAAAATGAACTCTCAAATTTCAAAGAACCTAGTTCTAATTTACTTCTATTTAATCAATGCTCAGACTGACTTAAAAAATGTTATAGACAATAAAAGGGTTTATAATAAAAATATTAAAGAATCAATCTCGGGGGATAATGTAACGATATGGGATTTGACTCTTCTTTCCCTTATTGATAAGCGTAGCTCTTGTCCTTACAAGGGGTCATGGCTGGGTACGTCTTAGCCCTATGCATCAGTCATAGGAGTTTATCACACTACTCGAATCAAAAAATGAAAATAAAGAATCAAACTCTAGCCTAAACCCCCAAACAAGAAGAAAAAAATTAGGACCCTTATAATGGTCATCTCTTGTGCTAAAGAGTTGAAGTCTATGATGGACTAAGTTCTTTGCGGTCTATTTAGTACCAATTTTTTAAAGGTATTGGGGGTGGAGCTTGAATTTTATGGTTGCCCCTCTTTTTTGTATTTTTGGTCTTGGTGGCTTTAGGCTTGTCCATTTTGCTATCGGTGGTGATCAATCATTTTATTTTTTAGGTCAAGATCTCCCTTTGGCTTCTTGTTTTTGGCAGTAGGTTCTCTGAGTTCTCAGGACCTCATAGCTCTACTTTCTTTCCTCTTGTTTTGTGGTTAGCTAATTGGTTAGTTCTTATTTAGCCCTTTATTTCTTGGTTTATTCTTGGGAATTGGTGTTTCCCTTCTATAAAAGGTTTGGGGATCCTTTCAAAACCCCTTCTTGTATCTAATAATAAAAATATATTATTAAAATAAGTAAATGCCAATAAAAGTTGTTAAAATTTTAAAAAATTAAACATAGATCCCTCTCTCACCATTTAAAATATATTTAAATGAAACCTGTGAGGCTACCAATATGTTTTTGGGTTTTCATCCAAGAGATCCAAGTTCAAACCTTGGTAGAAGAGGACTGGGACCCTTTCAAAAAACCCATGCTTAACCTAAAAAATATAATCCTTGTTGGGATACTATAATAATATGCCTTTGATTTCTCACCCAGAACACCCAAGTTCAAACCACTACACAAGGGATCAAGATTCTTTCTAAAACCAATGTTTTACCCTATTATTTTTATCCCATGAGATATACCATAGTGGTATGTCTTTGGGTTTTCATTTAGGAGACCCAAGTTCAAACCCTAGTACAAGGGACCAAGACCCTTTCAAAACATTTGCTTTATCCAAATTTTATCTTTTGCTATTGATTTTGATGCTGAATTCTCCTATTTTGTCTGCTTTTTCCTCTTCAATCGTTTTTTCGACAATTCCACTAATAAAGTATTAGAATAGCTAGTTTGAAGATAATGTACAAAATATAATAGAATATAATCAAGGTTTTTATCCTCTAGAGGCTGAAAACTATATTTGGGACTAACTATGAATACTAACCCCAAATTTTGACCCAACCATTTTATTTTACAACTTTTATCTTTTGCTACTAATTTTGATTTTGAATTCTCTTCTTTTTCCTACTTTCTCCTCTTCAATCATTTTTTGTAACAATTCCACTAATAAAATATTAGAATAGCTAGTTTAAATATCATTTTTTTTGTATTGATAAAAAAGGAGGTTGAAGGGCCCCGATCCTTTACATAGAGCTCGAAATATGTACATGAAAAATAAAAGAGAATATCATACAAATGCAAGATAGTCCTATCCTAGTAAAAAAAATAAACCTGGGCTAAACCTACTGAGGAGAAGCTGAAATAATATTCCTTTCGCTATCCTTCTATTTGACATGGCTTATGTAGTGCTCAATGTTTTACATAATTGATAAAGAAACTGTTGACAACAATGTAATTTAGTGTGCTCAAATCCTTCATCTCATGATCCCAATAAGTATTCTGCTTTGCTTTGCCCTCTTTATCTCCTAGCTTCATTATCAATTCTTATAATCTCTTCCAACTCCATGGGGATGTATGACCAAACCTTGAAATTCTCAGATTTAACTACCATATTCACCATTTTATCGACAACTTTGTTTCCCCCTCTATAAATATGTTTAACTTTACTTTCTTCTAGGATTCCCAAAATAGTCATTGCATCCTTTTTGAAGGGAAATTATAATATTCCTGGAATCCCCCTCAAGAACAATTCTCCTAAAATCTAAATTCATTGTAATTTAGAGGTCTTTAAGCATCGTCCTTGCTTCAGTTTGATGATTTGTGGTAATTCCTAGATCCTCAACATATGCAGCCACTACCTGACCTCTGTAATTCCTAATGAGGCCCCCACCACCAGCATGACCTGGGTTACCTTTTGCAGTCCCATTGAAATTAATTTTTACCCAGTCTTTGTGAGGACATTCTCATCTAGTATCTAGTCTCACCTTATTGATTTTTTCATATTTAAGATATATTTTTCTCTAAAGAGGATCATTGCAAGATTTTCCTAGTTGATAATGTTTTTAATATAATCCTCCAATAGGGTTGTTTTTATCCTGGCATAAACCCCAATTATTCCTCTAGTTTTATTTTTGAACACTCATCTATTTCTTTCCAACTAAATCTCCCAAAAAATATGTGGAATGCATTTTTGCCAAAAAAATCTGCTTTTTAAGTGCCACTGTTTTTGAATCCTAATTAAAGAATCTGGAATGACCCAAGCAACATTAACTTCTCTCAATAACATATTTGCGATATCACAAAAAAATCACAAGTTCCAAACAGGTGTTCCACGCACTCATCCTTTGTTACATAAGACACAAACAGTTGGAACCACAATCCCTCTTTTGAACATATTGTCTTTCGTAAGGATCTTATTGAGAATGACAGTTCAAAAAACATAACAACCTTAGGGATAATGTTTAGCTTTCAAATTATTTTAAGCTCAGGTTTCTCTAGGGTTACTTTGCCCAAGACTCTATATCCATCCTTCACCAAGTACTGGTCTTGCTGGTTCTGAACCTCTACCTAAATAATAACTCAAAAAAATTTGCAAATATTTACCTCAGACCTTGCATATCTTCTTATAAGATTTTTTACTCTTGAAAATCACCAATAATTTTATTTTTATTTTATATTATTACTTTAATTTTTTTTTTTTTATAAATACTTTTATATTTATGTTATTATTTCAACATTAAAAAAAACTAATATATCCGCTCATGTAGAAGAGTTGGAGAGCAAGTGGGTAGTTAAAACTCTCTAGTTATCGAGAGGCCCAGGGTCAAATCTCTCCCCTCACATGTTGCGGATATGTTGTATATAAAAGGTTCTTCATAAAAAAAACTAATATTCTTATAAACAAAATAAAAACTATATAAAATTTATAAGAATATATAATATAAAATATTAAAAAAAATAGTAATAACACAAAGACAAGGCAATGCAGTTAAGAAGATTGTAGTTTAAGCAGGCTCATGTTAGTGGAAAGTAAAATTGTTGATTAGAGTTGAGTTGAAGCCTTTTTTATTTTACTGTTTGTAGTTTAAAAAAAATTATAAAATTAATGATATAATATTTTATTAAATAAATTTTTAATAAAATATTAAATAATAAATTAAAAATTCATTGATTATAAAGAAAAATAATTTATTTTTAGGTTCAAGGTTCAAACTAGGTATATTGCAACGTGGGTGAATGTGTCAGGGTGAATTTGTGTTAATTCTTTATTGATAAGTATAGCTCTCGGTTCTACGAGGGGTCATGATTGGGAGGATACTGTTCAACCCTGCACATCGAGATTTCTCATAATAACCTAACCACCAAAAAAATAAAAAAATAATAATTTTTATTTATTTATTTATTTATTTTTGTTTGAGAGGAGAGTTGGTTACAACCACTTTATTTTTAATAGTCGCAAGCATAGAGTTCAAATCATAGGGGATACATTCATCAAACCTATTTTACCTCGTTGTTTTATAGTCCAATATGAAATGGACCATCAGGTGTTAGATATAAAAACTGTCATCAGTTTGACACACATTTAGAAAATGACTGATGTGCACTCAGCAGATTCAGAGCACTCAAAGAATTCAGATTAGACTACTACCTCTGCAATAGGCTTCTCCCAAAGTTTGAACTTGATATTTTCTTGATAAGTGTCTTATTTTTACTTTCTTAAATAAACTTTAATAATTTATAATATTTAAAAAATTTGTTAATGGAACAATGTGGTTAAGGTTTTGATTTTTTTTTTAAGTTAAAGATTCAAACGATTACATATATAGTTTGGTGTAGTTCCAGCTTTTTTTGTGATGAATTTTTTTTGGATGAAAAAACATTATATTAAAATGGCTTAATCATAAAAAAAATGGGTGGAATTAGCACACCCCGAGCACACAACCAACACACTAACTGTGTGCTAAACAACTAGCAGAGCTACCAAAATAACTTACAAAAGTTCACAAGAAAACCAAACAAAAAATTGCATAAAAAACAATTAAAAAATACATATTATATTAAGTTTGGTTGAAAAAATACATATTAAAAAAATATTTTTAAAATTAAATGAATAAACATGTATTAAAAGATAAATAATATCTTTATAAAACTCTTTTCATATAATTTCAACATAGATATTACAATGACAAAAAAACATTGAGCTTTTGTAAGGAAGACTCAAGTTCAATTCACGAGAAAGTGACCCTAATAACTTCAACTTTTCAACTATTAGATAGATAGGTATTAATGTGGAATGGAATTCCAAATATACCTCTAGACTTGCATCATCACATTAACCGGTTAGAAAGCAAGAGGGCCAGCCCCCACGCACATGCCTATTAAAAAAACTCATTTCATATAATGGACTATCTAATAAATATCATAAATTACTTCCTTTAATTGTATCTCTATGTGAACCTTGTATGTGTGAGCATTAAAAATGAACTCTCTTTCCTTAGGAGGTCCAAAGTTCAAACCACGGTGTGACATATTCCGACATAATTTATGATTGGAATTTTGTTCCACGTTAATATTTGTATGTATGTGTATGTGTTTTAAATTCCTTATTGATAAACGTAGCTCTAGTCTCTACAAGGGGTCATGGCTATAGGATATTGCTCATCCCTATGCATTGGTTGTAAGGTGTGGCATATTCCATGATTAGAATTTCGTTCCACATTTTGCAAGGGGTCATGGCTATAGGATATTGCTCATCCCTATGCATTGGTTGTAAGGTGTGGCATATTCCATGATTAGAATTTCGTTCCACATTTTGCATGTTTGTGTGTTAAATTCCTTATTCATAGGCGTAGCTCTAAGCTTTGCAAGGGGCCATGGCTAAGAGGAGATTACTCAGCCCTATGCATAGATCGTAAGGATTTATTACACTATCCAAATCCAAGCCCCCAAGGGCTAGGTGGATTCGTAGTTGTTTGTATAGTTATGTGGATGGGTAGTTGGGGGCATGTTTGTTGGGAATGTAGTAGTTTAATCTAAATCTTCTGAGTGCACGTTATTAATTTGTATGTTTGTGTGTTAAATTCCTTATTCATAAGCGTAGCTCTAAGCTTTGCGAGGGGTCATGGTTAAGAGGAGATTACTCATCCCTATGCATAGATAGTAAGGATTTATTACACTATCCAAATCCAAGCCCCCTAGGGCTAGGTGGATTCGTAGTTGTTTGTCTAGTTAGGTGGATGGGTAGTTGGGGGCATGTTTGTTGGGAAGGTAGTAGTTTGATCTAAATATTTTGAGTGCACGTTAGATCGTCGATGATGGTACGAATCTTGGGCAGTCAATATTTCCTCATACATTGATTTTAACAACAACAAGTTGGTATAAGTTTATTGGAAGCAACCTTTATAATATAAACCCTATATTTGGTTGTTACTTAAAAAAATAATGTAAATATAACCAACTCCTCTATATATAAAAAATAAAAATAAAAAAATAAACTCTCTCAAATTTTAAAGAAGAACCTTAATTCCAATTTGCTTCTATTTAATCAATGCTCGAAGTGACTTACAAAATGTTATGGAAACTAAAAGGGTTTATAATAAAAATATTAAAGAATCAATTTTGGGGGACAATGTAATCTATGTGGTTTGACTTTTTTTTCTATCTATTGATAAGAGAAGAAAAAAATTAAAGAATCAAACTCATATTCAAGAGAAAAAAATTAAGCACAAGAAAATTCTTGCTCCAATTCCTCTATGTGAGCAGAGTGGTATGGTTTTAGTTTTTTATCCTAGAAACTAAGTTCAAATTAAAATAGGTAAGTTGTATTAAGAAGATAAGTCTGTTGGTAGCAGCCAATGCTTGTTAATGGACTACAGTAAAGTGATATGGTTTTATTCTTTAATCTAAGAAGAGTAGAGTGGTATAGTTTTAGTTTTTAATCCAAGAAACTAAGTTCAAATTAAGATAGGTAGGGTGTATTAAAGAGATAAGTCTGTTGGAAGCAGCCAATGCTTATCAATGGATTACAAGTAAAGTGATATGGTTTTATTATTTTATCCAAGAACCTAAGTTCAAATTAAGATAAGGTAGGGTGTATTGAGTTAGTAAAGGCCAATGCTTGTAAATGGACTGTCCTCTAATTTTCTAAAAAGTGAGAATCCCTAAACTAAAATTTATAAAGATAACCTTTGATTTAAAATCCTAGGTGCTACAATTTCCTATGAAGAAAAAAGGTATGTACATGGCACGGCGGAAGGCCAAGAAAAAGCCTGTTAAACAGAAAGAGAGACAACTTGCCATTTGCACGGATCGAAAGGTGAAATAAACGGTCGGCAGATGTCGCTGCCAGCGTGCTCAACCGGATCCTCTGACGATACGCCAATTATTAATAAGTACCGCAGGTCACTCCGCTTTTATAACCCTCTCTTCCTCCTGCGTTACTTCTCTTCTCTTCTCCTGCTTTTCAATTAAAATTTTACATGCGCGGCTGCGCCTGCATGTTGTGAAGCTTCTTCCCAGTCCAAGGTCAAAGCAATAGAATTTATTGTTCTACGAGACTCCCATCATTCCGGATTATTCATAATTACACTCTATTATTATCCATGGGCAACGTGCCGAAACGAGAGCCCTCTGTGATTGAAGATTCGTTACGTTCAATGAACGGAGCGCCGTTGTTTATTAACCCTTGCCATGCAAGTAAAGTGAAAACCTGGTTTTGACTAGACATAACATATCATTTGACGGTGATGTAATTATAAAAGTAGTAAGTACCCTCGGGGTAAAAACCGAAATGTACGGTGTTGTAGAGGCCCGCGGTGGGTCATATGGGCGACGTCAGGCCCACGACCGGAGGCCGCGACAGTCTTGCGGCGCCGCTAAGCCGCCGCCCCCATGATCCGTCGCATCCATCCATCATGGAGACTCATCATCATCATGCATCGCCATAATGAACAGGAAAGTTGTTGCGAGGGGCTACCGAGCCTTTAATGGCAAGGGTCACATGAAAGGGACCGCAGAGCCGATACGACCCTGGGCCCGGATCTTCACTGGCCGTTCGTTTCATTATTTCATTCCCCCACGCCCGCGGCCCTCGAGCGGCGCGGACCCCACAGATAGAGGGCTCTAGGGACCCTTCTCAATGCAAGAATGAAGGGCTTAGGATTTCCAGTAGTCATATCTTGTCTTGATCTGAATTTTAGTTTTTTTTTTAATTTAGCGAAAAATTTTATAGGTTCATTTTGGTTTGTGAAACCACGTTTAGGGGTTTTACACAATCAAAATAACCCAAAAGATGAAGATTCGAACCAAGGCCCTGCTTTGGAGAGTGACTTGACCAGGGATTAAAATAACCCAAGAGTTGCTTTGGAGAATGACTTGACCAGGGGTCAAAATAACCCAAGAGTCGAGAATGACTTGAGCAGGGGTTCTACACCGTCAAAATAACCCAAGAGTCGCGCCTCGCCTTATGGCCTTGACCACATCTGCAATATCAACTACAATTGGATTTTGGGTACCTGATGTTAAGGTGAAGATTGGAACCAAGAACCTCCTTTGGAAGGTGTCTTTGAACTTCAATTATTTATTGAAGAAGGCCTGAGTAAAGTCTTAACTCGACCTGTGTCTTGGAGTCTCGTTAAATTCTCAGGGACCCTTCTCAATGGAGGAATGAAGGGCTTAGGGTTTAACTAATCATATTTTGTTTTGGTTTGAACTTTGGTTATTTGGAAGAGTGAGAAATTTATTGAAGAAGGCCTGAGTAACGTTTTAACAATAATGATTGTGTCTTGATCTGTATCTCTTATGTTTTTAAGAAGGACTAGTCTTTAAATTTTTATGAGTCAAGAACATATTTCATGATTAAAATTTCCACATTAATACCTATTTGTCTATCTTTCTAACTATGAAACAGATGTGAATGACCCATCATTTCTATTTTAAAGAAATATCTTGAATTTGTACAAGAAAGTACTGTATAGGTGAGGTTTGCTAGGCGGTTTCGAGGCGGTTCGGGGATTTCCGACAGAGAAAGGAGAGGGCGAGGGTGCAGAAGAGTGAGCACGCAACCCGGTAGGGCTACTACATTAATGGCCACTTCATTAAATGCACTGAAGTGGCTGAGAAATGGTGCAGACGAAGACAAGAGGGAGGGATCTGTTTCCGAAGTAGGGCCCGGCAAAAGGGCATTAACGTTAATGATTTCTGCAGCAGAAAGAGTACCTGTTTGGAAAATGCCAACTCAGTGAAGGTGCGGTCGGCCGCTAAAGCTGCCGCACCGGCCTTTGACTCGCAAGGATTTTTGTACGCACGCACAGGTGGCGAGGACGAATGCTGGTTTTTGTTAGTACAGTGGGAGTACTCTGCTTTCTGTGAGAGATCGACCCTTACATGCTTAGTATGGCCATGGAGGGGCAGATCTTGTCTGTTGCCCTTGTCCAGGGGTTAAATTATCTTGAATGGAGGATGCAACTACTCACATCTGAATATTTACACTTGGGAAAAAAATTAGAAAGACCTGTACCCGTTGTACCGTGAGACCTTTCTTCATTATTAGCGGACAGAGCAAGTCTTGGCTTCACATGAAAAATGATATAAGGGTATATGATATGTCCTCTCTCTTTGTCTGGTCTACGTCGCTTGCGGATGGAGGCACCCGCAAAACCAAAATTGAAGGCGGAAAATACGGCCGGAATTTGAATTTTTTTTATAAAAAGGTAGGGTTTTGAAAGTTGTAATTATCATAAAAATAATATTATTGTTTGCTAGTGGATTGGTAAAAAGCTGGGTATTTACGAGGAGGAGATTTAGGTTCAAACCTCACGGGTATACTCAATCTAGGCAAAGATAGTAGTCTGACCTAAGTCCGCTGAGTGTGAACTCGCCAACTTGATGACAGTGATACAAACCTTGAGCCACTAGGGGTCTCCCTGATGATAGCGGTACAAACCCTGAGCCACTAGGGAGCCGTGTTTACCGATGTGAGGTAGGGATTATAGTGGTAGCACCATGATTTGACGCTACTATCAGATATCGGAGGCAATGCAACTTGATGTTACGATCGGAGGCAATGCAACTAGATATCGGAGGCAATGCGACTTGACACTACGATCAGAGGCAATGTGACTTGACGCTACGATCAGAGGCAATGTGACTTGACGCTATGATCAGAGGCAATGCCACTTGACCCTGTGACCAATTGTTCAAAAAGGAAAGGTAGTTGCCGCTACGATCAGAGGCAATGCGACTTGACCCTCAATCAATTATCAGAGGCAATGTGATTTGACCCTGTGATCAATTGTTCAAAAATGAAAGGTTGTTGTCCCTTTGACCAATTATCAGAGGCAATGCGATTTGACCCTGTGACCAATTGTTCAAGAAGGAAAGGTTGTTGCCGATTCCTCTATGTATAAAAAAATAAAAATAAATAAATAAATAAAAAATAAGTTCCTTTTGGTGTTACAGGATTAGCTAAATCATTTATATGTTCCAATCATTGAACCATGTCATGTTTGGAATTTACATTTAAAGTAATTTTTTATTTTCAATGTTTTTTTTAAAAGAAATCTTCAATTTAGTCATATTGAATTATATAATGGTTTTGGTGTCAATGAGATTTTTTACCTCTATAATCATTGTTTACAACAATTTAGTCACATTGAGTTATATAATTGCTTTGGTGTCACTAGGATTTAGACCTTGAAGTGAAGTAAATCACTCATATGTCTCAACCATTGAACCATATGTCCATTGAACTATATGCCACTTTCTCTTTTCATTTTTTTTCTCTCTTTTTACAAGGGACCTCTTAATCTTCTTTAGTCTGACCTTGACAAGTACTCCGCCACTACCAACCACATATGTCACTTTCCATTGAACTATATGTCACTTTCTCTTTTCAAATTTTTTTCCTATTTTTACAAGAAACCTTTATAATCTTTAGTCTGATCCTAGCAAGTACTCCGCCACTACCAACCACTTATCTTTTTCTTATAAAGATTCAAAGAAATATTATTGTTGTACTATTTTTCTTATATATATATTTTTATTAATTATTCAATTATATTATCTTTAAATAATTTAAATTATGAATAAAAAACATTAAATTTTATAAATATACAATTACATCGTTAAGATTCTCATACCAATGACATATCACGAGCCTTTCTAGCAAGAAAACAACATAAAGAAGCAGATAAAACAAAAATGAAGAATACATCATTCATGATAAGTTTTTTTATAATGGGGATTTCAACCATACCTACAATTTTATAGATGTGAGGGAACATACTGTATTAGATAGATATAGGTATAGATCTCTTTATCAACCTTCTTCTAGGTCGTTATATGTTTCACCACTTGATTGATGTCAGCAGAAGTCGTGTTTAAATGAATAACTTTTTAGGTTTTTTTTTATATTTATGTTGAGAAACCGGAGAATATTAAATAATTGTTGTTCGATCTTAGGAATTTATTATATTAAAATTGAGTTTTCCGTACACTTTTATAGCAAACACCCTCATTTGAAATAAGTTATTTTGATTAGAGTAGTTGAAAACCAAAAAAAATAGAATTTAAATAAAAATAAATAAAAATAAACATGGCATTTAATTTATTAGACATGTTTAAGAAGAAATAAGTATGGTATTTGACTCTTCACAATGCTGGTTTGGATCACTGGCCAGTCATGGTGGAAATGTGGAAAACCTATGTGAATTTCTTTCCTTTTCGTTTTCAATTAATGTGGTTCGGAGACCGTTCTTTTAGACGTTGTGTGCAACAATGGTGGAAGGAAGGTAAGCTTAGGCATGAGACTAAGATGTTCTGTTTTGCCAAAAGACTGCAATACATTAAAACCAAAACCAAGACTTGGAACTGGAATGAGTTTGGGGATGTTCATAAAAAAAAAAATGAAGTTATTGTTCAACTTGAAAATTTGAATAAGAAAATCCGTTTAGATGACCTCATAGAGAATAGAAGTGCAGATGAAATTAAACTTACAACTCAGTTAGAGGAATGGGAAAAAAGAGAAGAATTCTTATGGAAGCAAAAATCTAGAATTCAATGGCTCAAAGAAGGAGATCGAAACACAAATTTCTTCCACAAATCTCTTCTAGCTCAAAGATCTCACAACTTTATTTCTTCCCTAAAATCAGATTTTGAAGATGTTTTCTATACTTGGGATGACATGAACTTTATTGTTGTCGATTACTTTTCCAATATTTTTGCTACTACTCCTCTTGACTTAGCTTCTCAACAAAATGTTCTTCAAGCAATCCCTTCCATTATCACTTCTGAGGAGAACTCTATTTTGACTGCTCCTGTTACTATGAATGAGCTTCAAAAAGTAGTTTTTAAAATGCAAAAAGAGAAAACCCCAGGTCTTGATGGTTTTCCCATTGAGTTCTACCAAGAGTTTTGGGATATCCTTCATGCTGATTTATTAGAGGTGGTGGAAGAAGCCAAGAAAGCCAAATAAATTTTGAAGGTTATTAATAAAACTTATATTCTCTTGTTCCAAAAGTTCAAGAAGTTGATCATATCTCAACTTTTAGACCTATTGCTTTATGTAATGTTCTTCTCAAAATCATTACTAAAATCATGACTAAAAGGTTGAAGCCTCTTTTGCATAATATTATTTCCCCTGAGCAAAGGGTTTATGTGAAAAGGCATAAAATAGTAGATGAGATAGTTCTTGCTCAGGAAGCCATCCATTCCATGGATATGCAAAAATCTCCTTCCATGTACATTCGGTTAGACTTATCCAAAGCTTATGACAGAGTGGATTGGCACTTCCTTATCAAGGTTTTGAGGCAATTTGGTTTCTCTAAGGATTGGATGGATTGGATTATGGGATGTATCTCTTCAGTTTCCTACTTAGTTCTTATCAATGGTAGGCCTTCTCAGTCGTTCCCTTCTTCCAGAGGTATTAGACAAGGTGACTCGCTATCCCCTTATTTATTCATCATTCTTGTTGAATGCTTGGGTAGGACTATAACCAAAAATAAGGAAAACAAAACCCTTGATGGAGTTACCATTGCTCATGGAGCTAGACATATCTCTCATCTTCAATTTTTGGATGACTCTACTCTTTTAGGTAAAGCTACAGTTAAGGAAGCTTCTAATATTAAGCAAATCATTAGTTATTTTTCTAAGGCTACCGGGAAGTTGATCAATGAAGACAAATCTAAAGTTATTTTATTTCACTGCTCTGCCAGACAGGAATCCATGGTCTTGGATAAATTAAGATATAAGAAGACCTCCCTTCCGATCACTTATTTAGGTATTCCCATAAATATTCAAAGATAAAAAAATAAATATTGGAATTGGTTGTTGGACAAAGTCAAGAAGAAAATTGGAAAGTGGACCAACATGTGGCTTTCTTCTAGGGGTAGAATCACCTTGGTAAAATTAATCCTTCAAGCTATTTCTATTTATGTTTCTTTCATGTTGAATATCCCAAAGGTTGTTCTTCGAGAACTAGATCAAATCAGTCATTGATTCCTTTGGAGTGGTACTAAGGAGAAAAGAAAATGGTCCTTGGTGAAATGGGACACTTTATGTCTTCTTGAAAATGAAGGGGTGTTAGGATTCCAATCTTCTATTAATAACAATAAAGCTTTAGCTGCTAAATTATATTGGAGGATGTTGCATAACCTCAATGCTCTTTGGGCCAATAATCTTCGTGCTAAATATGCTGAGAACACAAGTCCTGAAGACCTTGTTTGCTATTAACTTCCCACCAAAGGTTCTCCTATTTTAACAATTCTTAAGACTAGTGAGGATTTGATAAAGAAAAAATTATTTTGGATCATTTATAATGGTCAACAGGACAATTTTTGGATAGATTCTTGGGATGGTCACAAGCCTTTGATAACTTAGTTTCTTGATTGGAGGCCTTGGATGGAGGAGCTTCACCTAGCTAACTGGATAAAGGTGGCTAATTACTGTCGGTATCATATTGATAATTCAAAGGTTGGTAGATATTGGATCCCTATTGAGGACTGGCCTATTCAAATCCAAGAAAGGCAAAGACAAGATATCCAAGGCATCCTTCATATGAGATCTCTCTCTTGGTCCCATGAAAAATAATGTTTTGGATGGAACAACACTACTAAGAGTGAGTATTCAATTGCTCAAGGTTATTTGACCTTATGCCATAATAATCCCAACCAATCTTTTGAGATATTTTCTCAATTGAGGGCTCAAAAGCTTTGGCCTAAGGTGAGGTTATTTACTTGTCTTTTATTGCATCGTAGGGTGCTTACTGGTGAGCAACTTATGAAGCGTGATTTTCATGGCCCTTTTAGATGTGAAATTTGTGAAAAGAATGTAGAAACTCTCAGCCATATTTTTATTGATTGTACTTTAACCTCTGAGCTATGGAGGAGAATGACCACTTTACTTAGCTTACAGTGGTCCAATTTTTTTACTTTTGAAAAAATTTGAAGGGATTGACCTAAACAAGAGGGTGCTGATCATTTTATTAGGCAGTTAGTTTGGATGTGTTCTACCATTCTTCTTTGGAATATCTATAATGAAAGGAACAACCGAATTTTTAATCAAGATAGGAAGGATATTCACTATATTTGGCAAAATACCATAGCCAACTTAGTTGAATCAGTTCATCAACTCCTTAATCACCCCCAAAACTCCCATCAAATATGGGATCAAGTGATGCAAATATTGAAGATTAAATCTTCTAAGGGAAACCAACTTAAAGGGAATGTGAGTATTTGTAATATGGATAGGAAAAGAAATTGGCAACCTCCTCCTAAGGATTTTGGAAAATTCAATACTGATGGAGCCTCTAGAGGGAACCCTGGAAAAGCCAACGCAGGAGGAATTGGTAGACTTTTATATGGCTCCATGGTTTTTACTTTTGTTGAGAATTTGGGTATTCTTTCCAATAACCTTGATGAGGGGTATGGTATCCTCATAGGCCTTCAAGAGGCTACTAAGTTTGGATGGGAAAAGGTGTTAGTTGAGTCTGAATCTCAACTCATGATTAATATTTTGAAGACTCCTTCTAAGAATCATAAGGTTGATTGGAGAATAAAAAGAATTATTGAGAAGATTCAATTAATCTAGATGGGATTTTTGAAAGTTGATTACAATCATGTGGTCAAAGATCAAAACAAGAGTGTTGATGCTTTAGCTAATTGGGCTTTGGACAAAGGTGATCTTACTTGTTATGGCCATCCTCATAGATGGTGGGCTTCACAAATTAGGGAAGCTCTACTTTCTATCATTTCTTTGGATGACTTCAGTTCTAAAGGTACCTAGTTTCTTATTGCTTTATTTTTACTTATTTTTGGTTTGATCAGGTTATTTTAGTTCCCTAGCTCATTCTATTATTTCTTTTGTTTCCTCTATTGATTCTTGCCTTAAAAGTCTTCTGATCTAGGAAGGTCATTGTTATGTTCAATTTTTTCTTTTTTCTTTTTTCTTTTTTGCTTTTTTGTTTAGTTTTTTAAGGTGTATGTTCTTTTGTATTGTTTTGTTTTGTTTTTGTGTTCTTTGTGTTATTTTTTGTTGTTCTTGTGTTTTTGTTTTGTTGTTTTTTTTTTTTTTTTTGTTATTGTTCTTCTATTTTTGTTGTTCTTGTTCTTGTGTTTCTGTTTGTTTGAGTTAATTCATGTTTTTATGTGTGAGTGTTTTCTATGTTTTTTATTTTTGTTTATTTTCTGTTGTTGGTTGTTTTTTATTTTTATTTTATTTTTTTATTTTTATTTTATTTTTTTATTTTTTTAGGTTTTGGTTGTGTTTATTTTTCATGTTTTTTTTGTTATGTCTTTGTAGTGTTCTATTATTTTTTTCTTGTTTGTGTTTTGTTATGTTGTTCTTGTGTTTTTTTTATGTGGTTCGTGTTGTGGTTTTTTTATCTTATTGTGTGTGTGTTTGGTTATGTTTTTCTTTTTGACACACAAAGAGCATGTTTTTTATTTTATTTTATTATTTTTATTGTGATTTATTTATTTAGTTTTTAAAAATATTTTTGTGTGTTTGTTTTCTCCTTGAGTATGTCAAAGGTGGTAGGCCAGGTCCGAAACCTAGATGTTTTTGATGGAATGGATACCCCTACCTCCTTGGGTCTTACCCGAAAGTGGCATCCCTTCTGGGATGTTTTCCACAAATAAAAAAAAGTATGGTATATAATTTTTTAGTAAAAGGTTAAAATCTTAAAATAATTCTAACAAAGCAAACTTTCAAAACAATACATTAAAAAATATTAATTGAGAGGTCCAAATAGAGTATCCTATGAGATTAGCAATATTTTAGAACAAAAGAACAAAACATATGCTCAATTATCTTGAGGCACTTGCAATCTAAAAAGAATTTAGATGAAGCTAATTTTAGCTACACAATCTCTAACTAAAAACATATTATACAATAATATCCATATTAGCACTTGGGAACATAGAGTCAACTTAAGACTTCCATATAGCATGACTCCATCTACACAAGTCTTTCTCCTTTAAGTTGAACTTACATAGATTTGAAGCCAATATAAAGCTTAGATAAAAATGAATTAAATAACACATTTAGAGGGAGAAACGTTAAGTCTTTTATGTCTAGCTTCCAATATTTAAGAACTTTATAAGGAAGATTAATAGAAATCTTAATGAGCAAGTTATCTAATATAAGTCAAAACAAAAATATTAATAACATCTTTGGCTTTAAATAACAAATAAAATTATTCTTTAATTTTTTAAAATTGAGGTTTAAGTTGAACTTACATAGATTTGAAGCCAATATAAAGCTTAGATAAAAATGAATTAAATAACACATTTAGAGGGAGAACATTAAGTCTTTTATGTCTAGCTTCCAATATTTAAGAATTTTATAAGGAAGATTAATAGAAATCTTAATGAACAAGTTATCTAATATAAGTAAAAACAAAAAGATTAATAACATATTTGGCCTTAAATAACAAATAAAATTATTCTTTAATTTTTTAAAATTGAGGTTAGTGTGAAAAATCTCTACGACCGATGATCAGGTCTGGGCATCCCCATCCCAACCATAACCTTTGATAAAGGTGAGATCTGAACTTATCAATAGGGAAAAAACACACAACCATACACACACTCACCCCTCACACACTTTCCCACGTCACGGTTTGAACCTTGGACCTATTGAAGAAGAGCCAAAGCTCAAACCATTGTGTTGTCCCCTCGAGACTATTCTTCAATTTGATACCACGGTTTCTATTATTATAGTTCAATGGTCTCATAAATCAATAAAATTTCTAATGTCTATATTTATTTATCTTATAGTTCAAAGATAAAAGTTGTTGGCTTTACTTCAAACATACTAAATTATTCCATAAAAAAAGATGTGGAGAAACTTAATCTATATTATAGTAATGATATATTTCATGAAAATAACTTAGATGTTTATTTCCAAGATCTCTAGATTTTACATGTAAGAAGAGATGTTTTCAATAGAAATAATAAGCAATCAAAAGCTTCTCCTAGACTAGAACAATCGTGTAACATTTGTAATTAGTTTTTTACTAAATAATATTTTCCTTGGCTCTTTATAATCTATAATGCTAACCATTCTTTTAGAGTCCAATAATGACCTTGAGTACATGATTTTATAATAGCTAGATCCCCTTCTTCGTTGTATATAATGCTACCAAGAAATAACTTCCATTATAAGAAAATTATTTATTTTTCTCACAAGTATCTCTCTAGTATCTAAACTAATTTGAAGAGTTGCCTTTAAAGGTTAATGAATAAGATAAATAGTAAACATGTATTTCCATGAAAATCAACTTCTTTATAACTCGGATCTTGCAACAATAAATAAATACTTGGATGTCAATAGTGCCAATGCTTTTTTTAGAACTCTCACATTAACCAATCCCATAGGAAAGATGTTGAATCCAAAAGAAATATTAAAATATTTAGTTATAAATCCTTTGACATAATCATGTCATTCAATTGATATTGAAGGTGGTCTCATGGTGTTTATGAGGAGGATAAAATCATTTTCTCCTAAGAGACTTTATATCCCAATATTTAATAATAAATATCAAGGAGTTGAAAATGATTCTCATTTTTCATGAATTATGAAGAAAGGAAAATTTATAACTTCATGTGAAAGGATAGTGTTACTAATCACATGAGTGATTAGGATTTTTTTAAAATATAATTTAGATAATCAGCTACAATCACATAAAAGAGACCAAATAACACCTATGTTGAATTGAATATTATGGAAACACCTCCATTAAGTAATCATTAAAAACCAAATGGGCTAAAGTATTAGCAAAATTGAGACGAATATTAGAAAAAATGAGATAAATTATATACAAAAAGTCTGAACAATTTGAGAATGTCCATTATGTAAATTTGTTAAACCCTATCATAACCTTTGTCAAATTGAGCTTAATAACAACAATAATTTGGCTGTATTGTGAGGCCCATTTTGTGGCCTCCTAAGCTAGAATTAAGTTAATCAATATGTAAAATCCTTAGAAAAATATGCTTATTCACTCTTATAATTTGGTGGGAAACCAACCAATTCCTTCTTGTAAAATATTTTGTAATAATTTTGTAAGAGACATGAAAAGAGTGATATGTCTTCATATATAAATACTATTTTCTTATGTCCTTTTGGAATTATCTTGATGATTACATTATTTAAGATAGTTCACATAAATCCCTTAACTTCTTCTTCTTTAAACACTATGTACTTCATTTTAAACATACACTAAATACTTTTGAATAACTTTGCTAAATGCCATATATTTTTTGGGACTTAGAATTTATAATGAATTAAACTTTTTTGATGACCATTAAAAAAATCTTTTTTAGTTAGTTTTTATATTCTTGAGATAGCTTCGCAAGGAATGCACAAAAGTAAAACCTTATGAATATAATTTTATAGTTCATCATTATTCCACTTTTTTGAAATATTTTTTTTTTAAATGGATAATAAGGGGTTGTACTCGGGTCCCCCACCCTTGAAAAATTACAACTCTCTTCTTTAGAGCTTGAAATTTTAAAAATAGTTACACTTCTCATCTCAATTGAGATGCTATAGCTAGAAACCTACATCATTTTATATAAAATATCTAATTCTTGATTTTCATTTTCTGGATTTTTTCAAATTTCATATGAATACAAATATTCCATAATTCAACATCCTTCTTGATAATTTTCTATAACAGCCTTCACAATACCAAAAATTCACCTCTACTATCTATGCATTGCATCTTAGGAGAGTAATATTTCCAAAACACTACATTATCATAGTTCACTTTACCAAATTTGGATTGCTAGTTTCCTTCTTGAAACACAAGTGCAACCACAAAAATTATAATAAATAGTTTATATGAAAATACATTATTATTATAAAATAAATTAGATATTACAAACGAAAAACACTAAAGTAAATCTTAATCATTATTTGATTCAAGTAGACAACATTTTCTTGTCAGCTTCAGCTAAACTTACTACTTCCTCTAACCATGGAAAGGAGAATTTAACTTTACGATCCTCAATCAAAACCCCCTATTAGATATCCAATCTCCACATTTGTTTACTTCCCTTAATGCATATGTACACATAATTTCTTCAAATTCTTGAATATTCATGATTACAACTTGAAGACTTTTCCAAGAGTAGCATCAGATCATAGCCATCTTTTGCTAGAATTTATGGAGGAAAGAAAATCAAAAGGACTTCCTTTTAGATTTGAGGCTATGTGGTTTAGTCATTAGAATTTAGAAGGTTTGATTAAGGAATAGTGGGAATCAAATGTGTATGGTACAAAGATGTTTCAGGTATCTAAGAAACTCAAAATCATAAAAAGAAATTTGAAGAAATGGAATAGAGAAAAAATTGGCAATATATTTCAAAGAAAGAGCTCCATTATGAAAGAGTTACATGAAATTAAAGATAAATAATAGAATGAGGGAAGATCAAAGGAATTAGACAGGATGGAGAAAGGTAGTTTGGTTGAATTTCATAATTTACTTGCTAGGGAGAAGACATTTTGGTGGTAAAAATCAAGATCTTTATGGTTAAATAATGGAGATAGAAATACAAATTTTTTTCATATGTTCACATTGAAACATGGAGTGCAAATCAGATTAGAAAAATAATTTTAGATATGGGTGAAATTTTGAAGGAAGAAGAGGAGATTACAATGGCCACATTCTTATTTAAAAAAAAATTATTTTCCAAAGATAAAGAGGAAGATCCAAAGGATACAAAAGATCTCTTATTGAATACTCCTATCTTGATTTATGAAGAAATGAATTCTAGGCTATTGTTTTTAGATGAAGGGATTAATAATACTATATTTGGTATGGAGAAGGATAAGGCACCAGGACAAGATGGATTCCCTACTAGATTATTTTAGAAATATTAGCATATAATGGGGAAAGATACTTCAAAAACTTTAAGGGAATTTTAATCTTTTGACTCTTTGCTCCAAGAATGAAATACAACTTTTATAGTTGTAATTCCAAAGAAATATGATGCATCATATCTAAAGGATTTTAGGCCCATAAGCTTATGCGACACTCTCTACAAAATACTCACAAAAACTTTGGATTATAGAATAAAAAGTCTGCTACCTTTTCTAATCTCTTCACTTTAGGGAGGGTTTATACATGGAAGACAAATATTAGATGGAATCATCACTATTTATGAGATAATTAATTCGATAGAGAAGAAAGAAGACCCATGTATATTTCTTAAATTAGATATGCATAAAGCCTATGATAGATTATTTTGGACTTTCCTTAATAATATTATGCATAAGTTTTGTTTTAGTGACCAATGGAGGGAATGGGTTAATATCTATATTTCTTCAACCAAATTTTTAGTCATTGTAAATGGAAAACCTTGTGGATTCTTTGGGAGTCAAAGAGGTATAAGACAAGAGGAACCTCTATCCTCTTATTTTTCTATTTTAATGGATGCAACATTGGGAATATCAATGCAAGTAGCCACAACTATAGATAGAATCAAAGGTATCAAACCTACAAGGAGTTTAGAACTAGTTTCATGTTAGCAATTTTTGGATGATACTTTCATTATGGGAGAAGCTACATGTAGAGAAGTAAAGGAAATCAAAGATATTATCCATAAATATGAAAGGGTATCGAACCAATTGATAAATTTTATTAAAATCAATATTTATTTTATGAACACAAAGAGAGTCACAATTGAGGAATGCAAAATAATTTAATTGTAATATTGATAATATCCCATCCATTTACCTTGGTATACCATTTTTTTTAGGATGCATGAAGGAGAAAATGTGGTCTTCAATGTTGGATAGGATTCAAATGAAATTGGATGGGTGGAAAGGAAACCTCCTTAGCCAAGCAAAAAAAATGCAACTACTTCAAGCAACCTTACAGAGTATGCCAATTTATTATATGTCTCTATTTAAAATGCCCTCCAAGGTTAGAAAGAGGATGAAGAATAAATTTAAAAGGTTCCTATGGACTGGGGCTAAAGGTAAGTAAATAATTCCTTTAGTGGCTTGGGATACAGTCTGCACTCCAAAGAAACATGGGGGGTTAGGCCTAAAAAAATAACAAAGCCTTAATATTAAAAAATGCATGGTAACTTTGCATAGAAGGAAGTATGTTATGGCAAAATATTATGAAAGAAAAGTACTTAGAAAATCACATTCCCTTTTTTAGAAGTGTAATTTCTCATAGAGAATCAACCATATGAAATGCAATATTAAAAACAAAATATTTTCTAAGGAGTAATATAAGATGACAGGTAGGAAGGGAGTTTTTTTTTGGAAAGATTCTTGGATCATTCAGGAATCTCTGACAAATAAAAAATATTTTTAGGAGTTGTAGGTTCCACTAGCAGATAAATATGGGGAAAAATTCAAGGATTATATAGAATGTCTTCATGGTAGAAAGAAATGGAAATACCTTTATTTTTAGATTTAGATGAAGTTCATATTCAATAGGGTCTCCTGAATTTAAACTAGCTAATTAGGAGCTTCTAAATCTCCCAAATCAACAAGGATGATTCTGTACTATGGATCCATTCTCTAAAAGGAATCTTCTTAGTCAAATCAGCCTATGAAGCTCATATTCTCCCTAGAGGAGGAGCTTATCTAGTTAAGAAGGTTTGGTCCCCTAATTTTATGCCGAAGAATGCTTTCTTTATTTGGTTATGCCTTCAAAATAAGATTTTAATAATAGATAATTTATGCAAAAGAGGGTTCCAAATGATAAATATATGTTCTTTGTGCCAAAAGGATGTTGAGTTAGTAGACCACTTATTCAACCATTGTAAGGGCTCAAATAATTTTTTCTATGCTATAATGAACTCTCTTTCAGTCAAGTGGAGTATGCCACAAATATTTAGAGATTTTTTTAACCAATGGATATCTCTCTTTGTAAGTGAGATTATGGATCCTAATCCTCCCTCACTATATATGGGGCATATGGTGGGAAAGAAATAAATTTATATTTAGGAATGAGATGAAGGATGAAGTATATATATTCAAAATAATCAAAGCTGCTATTGAATATAATCTATCCATTCTCCTAGAGGTTAAAGGGTATGATAAAAGAGAAGAAATAATAATTGTTGAAGGGTGGAAGGTAAAACAATCCAAACCATGCATAATGGACTCAACCCAAAAAATATTGAACACAAGATGGATGAAACCAAGAAAAGGTTGGATAATCCTTAACTTTGATGGGTTAGCCAAAGTAAATCCAAAAAGAGCAGGAGGGGGTGGACTGGTTAGAAAAAATAAAGGATAAATTTTATGGGCTTATGCATAGGATTATGGAATTCAGACTAGCCTTATGGCAGAAGCTAAAGATATTTTTTCAGAGTTCAATAGTTATATAATAGAGGTTATAAAAAATTTATGGTACAAGGGGATTCTCTAAACATTATTAGAGATTTTAAAATAGGAGAAACAAAGAATAGGTTTATACTCAACATTATAAAGGATACTTCAAGTATCCTAAAAGAGATGAGCGATGTTGTAATTGATCATATCTATAGAGAAGGTAATCATGTTGCTGATGTTATGGCCAATATGGAGGTTTATAGTGATCAAAATAGAATTTGATATGACAACTTTACACTACCATTACAAAGAATAATTGCATTGGAGACTAAAGGTTAGCCTGTTAGAATGAATAATATCAAAAATTGAATGAAGTAGGTTGATAATTTCTATCAAGAACATTGAGCTGAAATATAATCCTTAATATGAGTCTAGTCTATCTGGGTAGTATATTTGTAATTCTTTTCTTTTTATAGTGTTTCTTTAGCATCATCATTCCTAGGAGGAAAGGTGTGTGATTTTTGCTAGGATCTCTTTTGTTGACCTGTGGTTTTTATTTTCCAATATGATTAGGCCTCTCATGTAAAATGGTTAGGGACCCTTTCCAAACCCTATTTTTTCACCCAATATCAATTTTGTTTTTTGGTCTAGAAATGGCCTTAATTGATTCATCATCACTTTGGAGATAATCTTACATGCCATATTACATACGCTTATGGATCTAAACGAATAAAACAACTCAACATCCTTATTTTTTGAAATTAGGGTAATATATGTTGCATTTATTTTAGAAGGCATGGATTGTTTTACGCTAGAATGTTCCACTGTCGCCAATAAATAATCCTTCAATATATCCCAATAATGTTGGAACAAGTTGTAGAGAGCCCATCTGGACCTAGGGATTTATATTTAGTAAAATATAAAAGAGCTAAATGAGCTTCTTCTAGAGTAATAGGCTCCATCAGTTTTCTATTGTCTTCATTCATTATAATTGAAGGCACATCTTGAAGAGGATTATCATTAAGAACTCCAGTATCCTCTGATTCTAGAATATTGTAATAAAAATACTTTACCTCGTTTCTAATTTCACTCTAATATTCAATACAAACCCCTTCTATATATTTAATTCTACTAATTTTGGATGTTGATCTATGTACTATAGGCATTCTATGAAAAAAATATGTATTTTTATCTCCATTTAACCAAGTCTATTTGATTTGAATCTCTAGAATTTCTCTTCCTTACTCAAAATATTATGATATTCACTAACTCCATTTCCTTTGAGCTTAAATTGTTATGATCATATTTTTAGAATTTACTTTGATCTTGGATTATTATGATAACCTTTTTGGAATTTTGAAAGTTTATCTTTTAGTTCTTCTTCCTTCTAAAAATGTTTCCAAAAGTGTTATTATTCCATTATTTTAATCTAGATGTCATAGATTTAATTTGTTTTGGAAGAGCATACAACCCACTATTTCTTGAAGAATTCTACATTTGTGCTATCATATCAAAAAATTGAGGATGGTCTTCCCACATATACTCATACATAAAATATGATATTTTTTTAATTCACTTACCACCACTTTAACTCTTATTGGCCAATGATTTGAACCAATCCTTGTTAAGGTATTAATTTTAGCACAAGTTCCTTCATCTAGCGAATGATATGAGAGTATGCATCTATATAATTTTTTCTAATAGGTTTTGATCTCTGTTGTTTTTGGTCCATGTATAGTTGTCTTCTTCAAACTCAACCTCCCATAAATTATTGTTTTGAATAAAAGCTAAGAAAACTCTCATACTTTATATAAATTTTCTAATTCCCCCAATGTTTTCATTCATCTTGGCTATGGCAGTACAATTTCCTATGATCATGAATAAGGTTTCTTTGTATTTACTTCTCATAAATACTTCAATCCCACTCCAAAATTCTAATCTACCTGACTAAGTTGTAGGTCCATAGACATTGGTAAGGATGAAACGAATATATGCAAAGTAGCATGTGACTAAAGAGGCTATCCAATTACTAGTTTTGTGAATGGTTACACAAGAGGTTCTAGAAGGATTCCAAAAATTTAGAATTCCCCTTGCCACTCATTCAAAATCCATAGCATCCCATTCACATATTCCCCATACTAATTTCATAGTTTTTGAAACTTCTTTTGTCATTTTAGTTTCTTGGATACAAAGAATATCAAGCTTATTACTTAAACATAGGCCCTTAATACACCTCTGCTTTGAGGGGGCATTAGCACCCCTTATATTCTATGAGATGATAATCATATTTTATTAGAGGATATTGGCCCCAATTGCATATTACCAATATCATTTTGTTGTTTGGTAAAGAGAAGTTCAGCCAACTTAGTTTGTGTTCCTTTCTCTATGTTTGCTCTTGCTTCCTTGGATCTTGCTTGATAATTTGAGGGTTTTCTTATTTTTTCCTTGCCTATATTAGGAGTAGGTATTATTATTCTATTCCTAAATATTATATCACAATTTTATTTTTCATCATATTTATCCTCTCCTGGCTCTACTATAGAAGCTTTTGACTTGTCCTACTAATTTTCTAGTATTTCCTTATAAACGACAAAGGTATTGACTTATAAAACTGTATTTTTTTTACTATTTTTTTTCTCTTTAATGTTTCATGGTACTTCAATAGAGTCTTAAAAATATAATAAGACACATTCCTTAGGTTCATATAGAATATTCTTTCTTAAACTAGAATCATACTAAATAGATAATTCCTTGTTAATATGTTGAATATGTTGTACTATATCCTCTAAGTTTTGATCTAATTTTTCTTCATAGGCTAAAGAGTTAGTATTTATTCAAATATACTTCCTTACTAGTCTCCACTATTTAATTTCTTTCATTTTTCTAGATTTATTTTTTGAAAGTTGAAAACCATCTTCATCCATAACCATTTGTAAGTTTCTCTTACGATTTTCTACATATGATTCTGCTAGGCTCTTCTTAGGGCATGATCTCTCAATATGCCCCACCTCATGCCATATTTTACATCTACAAGATATGTTTTCAAAATATATGGTGTGGTTCTACGTTTTATCCTAATACTTAAGAATGATTGATTCTAGTAAATATTTACTTATGTCAATCATGATCAATATCTGAGCATAAATAACCAAGAATTCATATTTCATAGTATCTAAAATTTCAAGGAATTATCCTAGAGTTTTTCTAATGCATTGAAGGTATCTATTTTCCAAAATTCAATGGGTAACCCAAAAATCCTAACCCAGACTGGTACTAGGGATAGATTTACATTTTTGAATGAAAAATACCAATGGGTAAGGAAGAGTCTTGCTCTTCCCATAAACTGAGGACCTCCTTTTAGTATTTTTTCTCTTTATTACCTAGAACAAAAATGGCTAGGAATAAACCTTTGGGAAGAAAGAATAGAATCACTCTTGGAGACTTCCAACTCCTATCAATCCATTTTTTCAAGGCTAAAGCCCCTAGCCAATACCCATTAAATCTACCAAAAATTACCCTATCTTGGAGCAACGAGGATCTCTATGAGGTGTTCTCACTAACATCTATCACTAGATATGATTATAAGAATTATATATAAATCAGTCCATGGAAAGAAAACTAAAACTCAAAATCTCTTGAAATTTATTAGAATGTCCTATAGCAAATATAATATTTGATAAAAATTTATAATTATTTCCATGCAAAATTTCTAAGATAAAGAAGGAAAAAACCTAGCTAAAAAATTCTATGTTTAGATAGAGTTTATTACCTTGTTAAAGTCTTATCCCTTAATTGTTCTTCCCATCATTTGAACCCTAGCTAAAAAATATTTACAATTTCATATTTTGTGACTTGAAAAATTGTCACTGCCCTTGTTTCATATGGTTGAATTCACAAGGTTGTATCTCCCTAAATATTGCTTGGATTTCTTCATATGACAACTCATTTCAAAGCTATTCAAAATTTTCACAAGTTGGTCCTAGAATCAGTTGAATCAGATAACCCTTCATGAAGATATGGCTCCTAAAATATGATATATTTTCTAGAAAAAAATACCCTAATCCTTCACATAAGTCACTACATACACAATAAGTTATGGGGGATCAAAACAGGTCCTATTTGTATTACATCATGACCATATAGTAATATTTTTGAAATAATTATTTATAATGTTGATAATGATTATCTACAGTAGAGATTGGGGCATATCTATTGTCCATTTGATCCTTAAGTTTAGTACTTCTCTATCATTTTTACTTCTAATATAAATATTGAGGAAAACCAATTCCTTTTATCCTTATCTTTGATCCATTGAAGTTTAGAATATATTATGACACCTTGAACACTTCGTGTTAGAAATTCTATGTTTTTTAAGTATAATCTATAATGTCTTATTATATATCACAAAATTATAAGGATGACAACCTTATAAAGCAACTAAGTTAATTCAACTAATAACTTTCCTTACATTTTATCTTACACACCATTTTGTTTCAAGATTCTTTCAAAAAATTTATACTTCTTGAGATAGCAACTTATCACTATAAAATTAATCATACTCATTTGGCCTAGGTTTGGCACTCTATAAAAATTAAACATTAGATACAATAATGATGGTTGATATGGATCATACAAATATTTAAAAAGATAAAGATATTTATAAACTACTTTACTCAAGTTAATGCTAATCATGATTATATAGTAATAAGAATGGATAATTGATATATCTTCTTGTATCTATAGTGATGAATCACTACACCATTTACTCGATGAGAAAAAGCAAAGGTTTTGGTCATGGACAAGCATAGAATAAAATCCTAATAAAAAGGTGTGATAATTAGAGGTCAGATATCAGGAGAAAAGAATGTCCAAAGGTCAGAAGTTTCCAAGTCACAAAAAGAAGACATGGAGAAAAAGTTTCAACAAAGATACTTGAGATAAAAATCCCAAATATCTAAAGTCAAGCAGCCCTAAGTGGTGTAGAAAACTCTCGAAGAAAAAACATTGATGCCTTAAGTCAAACTAATCAGGTACACATTATTTGAGGAAAAATGTCCTTCCCTACAAAGGAATACCTCATATATTTGTAAAAGGACAACAACAACATGAAATACATAGTAGAAGCAACTCAAATATATAGAGTATTAAATGAAGAAATATTATGTACCCAGATGATGGGAATTCTCAAAAATGGGTAGATGGTAATAAAGACAATAATTGCTCATCCAAGGGCTCAGGACCATTTGACATTCATGACTTCAAATCCAAAGAACCTTAGAGGACCAAACAATCAAACAAGACATGACTCAACATCATAAGAAACATCCACCTAGAAACCTTTGCATGAGTTTTGGAGGAACACCCTCCCATTGTAACCTTTAAATAGGAATAGCATTAGATTTATAAAGGATTGATAAGTTTTCAATTGTATTATTTTGTAGGTTTTCCCTTCATTTATTTTTGTAAAAATAGTCGGCTCTTGAGCAACTTGTGGGTAATTTCGAACCCCCACTTTTGGCACAATATTTATAAAATATTTCTTGCATATATATATATATATATATATATATATATATATATATATATATATATATACATATACACAGGAGCTTGGTGTAAAGTTTTTGGTATAGCCATCTATGGCCTCCTATTGAACTATTTTTGTGTGTATGTATTTTTTATGATATTTTACCTATTTTTAGGGGTTTAGTAAGTGTATGTATTTGTGAGGGGCCTGTGACTATTTTTGGACTAGTCACTTATTTTGGCTCTCCTATAGACCTGCCTTCTCATGCTTGTGCATAACTAGTAACTCTCATTTGTGCTTCACTGTGTCGAAAAGAAAAAGTGTTTACCACCAGCACATAACATTCAAGCCTATTTTTGTAGTAAGATCTTAGCTAATATCTAAGTGCATTTACATCCATTTTATTTTGTTGAGTTGCTTTATTTTTATCTCTTGCATATATTTTTCCTTTGTTGAGTCCAAGTGCACCTTCAATATCACATCATAACAAGGAGTTGACCTTGCCAAAACTCTCAAAGACCCCCAATTAATTCAAATCCCATGCTCTCAGTTGTGGCCAATCAAAGATATCAATAGTTTAATGACATGCCCAATGGGACTGTAGTGACATATAATTGGTCCTAAAATTACAAGGAGTAGGGCTTAAAATTGGTGAAGATCATTTTTTATTCTTGCTTGTTGAAATACCTTTTTACTCACCTAGTGACTCCATACCAGAATAAACACCAAAATAAGTCACTACTAAAAATACTAGATGGAGGTTCACGTGAATACCTCAATCTACCTACTTTCCAAAAGTAAGAAATTCATTTACCTAATGACCACCACAATCCAAAAGGTATCAAAAGACTTGAAAGCTGCACCATGGAAGCTACATACTAGAATATGAATGTTTCTATCCTTATAAACTTCTCAACATGGAGCAAGAGAAGTCCCTTGTGACCTCCTATGCCACTAGATGTTTGGGATGACTATCCTATGTCCTTAATTATAAAATTCATCGAATATTCTATATGAAATTAAAAAATAATCAAATTTAGAACTTTAACGAATAAATTCAGTGAACAAACCCTAAATTCAGCCAAAAAACAATTAGGTGGAAAATGACATCAAAAACCCTAAAATCAGTTTTAAACAAAATATAGAGGAAATGTTATAAACATGAAAACTGTGAACAAACTGTCTTGCAACATCTCCCTCATTTTCTTTGTAGGTTTTGATTTAGATAGTTAAACCTATTCAAAATGGATGGCTCTCAAAGTTATAGTTGACAAACAAATCTACCATTTGGAGGCTTGATTATTTATGCACCTACTATTTGAAATGCTCCTTGTCTCAAAAAATTTACGAGTTCTTCAGAATAAAAGAAAAAAAAAACATTGCTCTTTAACCCTAGCTTCTTCTTAAACGAAAAATATAAGATATTTTAAGTGCTTTCTTTTTTTTGTCCAGTATGCATGATTTTTTTTAGAATGAATTTATGTGAACGATATGAATTTTTATTATAATTGGTAGAAAACTTATAATTTATATTTCAAAAAAATTATTGATTTAAACTTTTAAGAATCTTCTCATGTGTTAAAAAATTACTATATTTAAATAAAGTTATAAAAATATTTATATTTTAAAAAATATTTTAAAGTATATATGTTTATATTTTAAAAATATTTTAAATATTTTAAAGTATATATTTTTAAAAAAATATTATTAAAACAAATATTATAATTTTGTATATTTGATTTTTAAAATTTATATAAAAATAAAAAATAAAATTATATGAAAAGATATATATACATTTATAATATATCGAATTTTATTATGAATTTTTAAACATGTCGAATTTATTTCAAACTTTAAGAGTATCGAACTCGAATACGAAATTAAACTTGATAACTAAGCCTATGTCCATATTACAAAATTTACCATATTTTAATGGTGAAGGACCATCAACCTTGCAAGAGCATCTATGAGATATGGTCTACTTTTATCAATTACACAACATTGCAAAGTAGAATGTGGCTTTGAGGTTTCTTGTGGCCTTATTTCAAGGAAATGCTTGTAAGGGGTTCTATTCCCTCTCCTTGCACTCAATTATAGAATGAGATTAGCTTGTTGACCTATTTAAAAATGGATTCAAGAATATGGAACAATCAACCCTAGTTTTCCATGCTTCTACTCCTCAATCCCCACTCACTCATCAACCTGCTATTCCTCACTAGGTTATGCCGATTTGGGAAGAGGAAGAATATTTCATGGAGGTAGAGACAACAGTTCTCAGTAGATCCCAAAACCAGAATGATGACCAAGTGGACCAGAGGATAGCAAAGGTAGTAGATTCTATGACCCAAAAAATACTTAAGCAAGTAGACTTGGGCATTTCTATAAGCCCAAAAGAAAAACATTTCTCCTCCTCCAATACACAAAAGGTAAAGAATCTAAGCTAGAGGAAAAAAATACATATTGATAGGGTTAAATTTGAGGAGGGAGTTGGCACTAGTACTAGCCTTATCTTAGCAATAAAACATTTAGGCTCTGGTACCAATCAATTTGAGCCATGAAAGTTGCTCCAAAACTTGAGTCCTAAGGTGGTGCAAGTAATTTATCCATGAAACTAGAAGAAACAAAAGCAATTAAGGATTAGGTGATAAATGGGGGGCTTTTAAATCCATGTCCAATGGATAAAGGCTACTCAATTAAATTTTTGTACATATGTACCATAGTAAATCTTAGTTTTATGAGATAGCAAAAGTCTTGAACACCTACAAAATTTTTGAAGTGGGTTTCCTTCTAAAAATCCTTACTTGCAAAGGACCTTTGCTTGAATTTATGCCCAATGGACTAAGGCACTAGGTTTTTGGGTTCCTTATCTTTAGCAAGCTAAAGATCCCCTGAGAGCCACCAAACTTGTAGTGATAAATCACTACACATTTTTCTCGATGAGGAAAAGTCGAGGTTTTAGTTGTAGACAAGCATAGAAGAAAATCTTGATCAAAATATCTAATGATTAGTGGTCAGATCTCAAGAGAAAATAATGTTCGGAGGTCAAAAGTTTCCAAGTCGTAAAAAGAAGACAAGGATAATTTTTTTTGACAAATATACTTGAGATAAAAATCCCAAATATTTGAAGTCAAGTGACCCTAAGTGGTGACTCCTAAAAAAGAAAACACCAATACCCCATGTCGAGTTGTAATATCTCACTCTTAAATTGTTAATCCATGTTAGTTTTAAAGAATAGTAATCTTGTATAGATATCCATAATTCTTAATCTTTGACTTGTATTTCATTTCCTTAGTTTCGTTGCATGAAATAAAGTTTTGCAATAAATGAAATTTAAATTAAATGATGCTTAATTCAAAAGATGCAATATATAATTTAGACTAAGTCTATGTGTGGATCCATGTTATGATCTAAAAATGCATTAACTATTTAATATATTTTATAATTCTATATTATGTAGTTTAATTAAATCTATGTCTAAGAATATTTTGTATCCTAATTAATTCTACTCTATTTTAGGAGGAAAAGAGAAAAATAATGGTTGTTCGGAATGGGCCCTTCTAGAGGTTAATATTAATCTCTTCTCCTTTCTATTCTATTTTAATTTAGCAATCTATTTTCATTAAACTAATATTTATACTATTTTAATTCATGTGTGCAGGAAAATAAATCAAGTTACAGAAACAAGTAAAGCATGAAGAAAATATGAAACATAGTTACCATATTCAAAATAGAATATTATTGTAAATGTATCACTTTATTCCAATCCTCATAATGCATACAATGTAACAATAAGTCTTCTGTTAGAGAATGAATTGACGTGGACTTGAGTGGACCTAAGTGGACCTTTCTCAAGGTCTTGGAATTGTAGTATAAAGCTTTTACAATTTGCCTTACAATATATTTACAACCTTTTATTATTGCAAATCATATGAGTATGGATTGGATACTAATATTACATAACAAAATAATCTAAAATTAAAACAACCTAATAACTACTTTGGACTTATTACAAATGGATCTGTCCAAGTGGTATAATAACAAATATACATAACAAAGACCTATAACTTACTAACAAGATGCTAACAAAGTAAAATAACTCTTTTATCCTTTTCTCAAGGAGGACAAAGTCATTACATTTCGATTACACAATCTCCAAATAATTAACAAATTACATAACAATTAATAAATTGCATAACGAATTTAAATACAATCAACAAATAGAATTATGACCATGCTAACTTTGCAATACAAGTTGTGTTGGCTGAGCTATTAGCATACGTGGCAATTTCCATCATGCCAAATAGGTTTACATCATTAGCTGGTTTTCGTAGATCGTATCCATAGCACCTTTCCATAGCACCTTTCTATAGGTGCTTTCTATAGCCTACTATTGATGTGTTTTATTGTGAGCTGGTTCATTTACATTCAGTTGTAACATTTCTTGTGGACTACCTACAATATCCACCTCCTAAAAACATAACAATCTTGCATAATTTGCATAAAATTACCAGCATATGTCACATAATATCTCATGGATCAGTTTTATCAAAAATCATATAAATTATGCATAACATTCATCAAAACATATCCATGACCATCATATCTATATCTAAAAACTAGAATAAAACTGCATATTATAATCACAATTCAACACTCATCATTCCCCCAAACTAAAGGGAATGCATGTCCCATGCATGCAAAATTAGTGCTACAAAAATATAACATGAATAATGATAAATATAAATATGCAAGTTTTTGTTTATGACCAAAAATTTAATAATGTTTAAAACTTAAACATTTCTATATTTGATCTGGGATGAAACCCGGGTTGGAACAGGAAGATTTGCTACTGTTATATTTTTGTGTTTCACCTTTTGCACTTGTGCCTTGGCTTTATCAAAATTTTGTGGTTGTTAAACAACCACGATATTTAAGTATGGAACCTCTTCTATTCTACATCCTATGTCCTTTGTACCACATGGTGATCCCTATTTTATCTCTTTTCTTGGTGGGGACAACTGCACTACAAATTTGGTGGCCATGTTGAGTAGAATCTCTAGCTCAACTGATAGTTTTGGCTTTTGAGTGCTACGTGTAGGATACCTCTAAAATCTAAACTCGAATAAGGTGGGTGAGTTATCCTCACAAAATATTTGAGCTAAGGTGAAATGTTTGATAAAATTCACTGATTTCCTCATTTTATTCCTGCCCATTGAACTTTTGTTGGGAAACGCAATGGAAATCAATGGTTGAGGAACTAGCTTGACTGGATTGACCACATTTTTTGCAACTAATTTTCTTAGGATATCATACTGGATGGAGAGAGCTTTATCCACCAGTGTTGCATGCTTTGAAAATGTTCTAAATTTATTCAGTTGCTTTTGTAGCAAACACTATTGGGTATGGATTTGGGTTAGACTTTTAGTAGAAACTGAGGTAGGTGAACTCATCTAAGGGCTAGATGTTTCTCCTTTCTCCTAATTTTTTGGACTGTACTCTTCAAATCAGGTTTTCCTTGTAGGTGGAGGCTTGGAAGTCTTGGTAGATTTGGTTTGGGTGGACCATTTATGCATAAAATACTCTTCTACTTCTTGATTATCATATGTTGAGCAAGGTGCAACAGGAGTATTGTCATTGTTGTCAACACAGTCAGTTAGATCTAATGATGCAGTGGACAGGCAGTTCAAAAGCCATTCAAATGCAGAGGACAGGAGTTCAAAGGTTATTCAGAGTATGGACAATGAATTTCCAAGAAGACTATAGTGGCCCATTTGCAAAAGATCAAAGAAAAAGACAAGTAAGAAAAGTGTCACGATATTGCGATATATACATCAGGCAAGAAAAACTGTCACGATTTCGTGACATGTTAGAGGAGAGAGAAAAAGCTGGAAAAACTATCGCAATTTCGTGACATGTTGAAAGAGAGAGAAGAAGCAAGAAAAACTGTCACGATTTCGTGACATGTTGAAGAGAGAGAAGAAGCTGGAAAAACTGTCGTGATTTCGCGACATGTTGGCAGACAAAAAGGCAAGTGGAAAAACTATTACGATTTCGTGACATGTTGGAAGAAAAAAAGAAAGTAGGAAGAAGTGTCACGATTTCACGACAAGTTCGAAGAAAGAGAGCAAGTTGGAAAAGTGTCACAATTTCATGACATGTCGCATTATCGCAACTCGAAAAGTGCAGGAAGGCAAAGAAGGAAAAGTGTCACGATTTCACGACATGTCGCATTTTCACGACTTGACAAGAGCAGGAAGGCAGAGAAGGAAAAGTGTCGCGATTTTGTGACATGTCGCATTTTCGCGACTTGAAGAGAGCAGGAAGGCAGAGAAGGAAAAGTGTCATGATTTCGCAACATATTGCAAGGAAGGTTGTACGGACGAAAAAGTGTCGCGATTTCGTGACATGTTGTAGGAGAGAGAGTCCAAAAGAAAAAGTGTCACGATTTCGCGACATAATGCAGGAGAGAGAGTCCAAAAGAAAAAGTGTCACAATTTTGTGACATGTTGCAGGAGAGAGAGTCCGAGAGAAAAAGTGTCATGATTTCGTGACATAATGCATTAGAGAGAGTCCAATAGAAAAAGTGTCGCGATATCGCAACATGTCAGGTTTTCACGACCCAAAGGCAAAAGAAAAAGCTAAGGAGAGAAAGTGTCACGATATCGCGACATGTCGCATTTTTGCGACTCAATGAGGAGAGAGAAGGCAAGGAGGTGAAAGTGTCATGATTTTGCGACATGCTATGTTTTTGCTGATACAAGCCAAGAAAAGAGACAAGGAGGCGAAAGTGTCACAATTTCACGACATGTTCTGTTTTCGCGAGGTCAAGGCAAGAAAAGGCACAAGGCAGCAAATGTGTCACAATTTCGTGACATGTTATGTTTTCGTGGGCGAAAGATAGAGAAGAGCACAAGACAGCAAAAGTGTCGCGATTTTGCGAAATGTCATGTTTTCGCAGGTGCAAGTCGAGAAAAGAACAAAGAGGCGAAAAGTGTCACGATTTTGCGACATGTCATGTTTTCGTAGGTGCAAGCCGATAAAAGGACAAAGAGGTAGAAAGTATCATGATATCGTGACTGTCATGTTTTCGCGGGTGCAAGCCGATAAAAGGACAAAGAGGCAAAAAGTGTCACGATATCATGACATGTCATGTTTTTGCAAGTGCAAGCTGAGAAAAGGACAAGAAGGCAAAAAGTGTCGCGATATCGTGACATGTCATGTTTTTGCGGGTGCAAGCTGAGAAGAGGACAAGGAGGAAAGTGTCGCGATATCACGACATGTCATGTTTTTGTGGCAAAAACAACAGAAGAGCTATAGAGGCAGTTGAAGCCGATGAAGACCGATGTTAGCAGACAAATATTAGGGTTTGTAGCCGATGAAGATTAGGGTTTGCAGCCAACTAAGATTAGGGTTTGCAACCGACTGAGAATAAGGTTTACAACCGACTAAGATCAGGTTTTTCATATTGAAAATATTGTTATAAAAGGAAGGCTGCTTGAAGTGTTGAAGGTGTCGTTGAATGCTAGTCAAAGTGTGAGATGTGGCCGTAAGAGCGTAGATAGCGTAGAAGCGGTGAGATGATGGCGAAGTGTGCAAAGTGAGCAAGTAGTGTCGAATCGAGCTAAGTGCAGAATTCACTAATAGAGTAGAGTGCACGAAAGGAAGAAGACGATCATGAAGGTTGACTATAGATCATAGAAGTGTGCGAAGTGATTGCACAAAGAGAGTAGAGTGCGTAGAGAACATAAAGGTGAAGCAGACCAGTTAGGGTCTTGTCAAAACAAAGGTATTTTATCATCAAACTTATAGATTTAAAATTGAAGTCCAGGTTGCAGTCTGGCATCAAGGGGTTGGTGCTCCTTCCAGTTGGTGCTGGTAAATCATGGGTTGGTGCTCCTTCCAAGTAGTGCTGGTAAATCAGGGGTTGTTGCTCCTTTCTATTGGTACAGATAAATCAGGGGTTGATGCTCCTTCCAGTGGAAGCTAGTAAATTGTTTGTAAAGTTTGTGCTTTGCAAAGGCTAGATTTGGATGGTAGTCTAAGCAGTCATTCTTGAGGAGTAGCCAAATTGGTGAACCTCGTTAAAATATTGTGTTGTGTGATGTTCTCTTGCTGTACTTGCTGTATCTATTTATAAATTTTTAATTGTTGCTGTTTTAAGAGCTGTAAATTCATGATTAAATTACCACACTGATTCACCCCCCTCTTAGTGCCATTGTAAGACTAACATCATATTTATATCTCTTCTTTGTGGTACCCTCACTAGACTAATATTCACTCATCTCAAATGACTACACTGATAGGTTTACCTCCTCCATAATATTATCCCATGTAGTTTTAGTTTCCAAGGCTTTGTGTAGGATGAGTAATTTGATAAGACCATGATGGGCTATTAGATGCAATTTGAATATGATATTAGACTTATTGGATTGAACTCTATCAACTACAACCTTTAAGTATTTATAAAGAAAATATGGGAGGTCAATGATGCAATCCTCACACTCAAGAAATTTAAGATTAAGCAACATTTTTAGGTGATATCCCCCACACATTGACAACCTACCCTCTATAGTGAAGAAATTCATGATTAGGGTGGCAACCTCTTACCACTTCAGATAAAGATATGAATTTGCCACCCTCTTGATCCATCCCTCTCGGTCTCTAACAACGAAGTATTTTTATCGTAACTTATTGACCAACTGGGTTACCCCTTTGTTTGTGGTTTTAAAATACTTTTGGCCAACTTTTGGAAGGTATAGAACTTCAGAGATAAGGCTAGGTGTAATATTAACTTCTACCCCACCCACATTAGTGACCATTGTTGTGGGGTCACAGTTCAAAATGAACTGTTTAGCCACCCCTTGGTCATGTCCTTGAAATCTTGTCAAAGCTTCCCATCATCTAACTTTTTGGAAAAGCTTTCTAATGAAATCACTAGATGTTTGGATGTTTATAGAAGATGGATCATTGTGCTTATGGAATATAGGATTCAGAATTACAATAAAGGTTTGGTAGACAGAGGGGTAGGAATATTGAGGACAAGGGTTTTTGCTTTGGTTTCTCAAAAATATTAGTTGCAAAATGAAAATCTGTAGAGAAAATTTACAAATACATGTATATGTCGATTATCCTCATGTAGAGAAACAATAATAATATTCAATGATTCATAAAAAAATTTGATTCTTCAATTTTATATAGAGAAAAACATGCTTCGAATTCATGTAGGGAAAACATAATATTTCATTATATTTCATAGTATTTTGATATATATTTATGTGAATTATATAAGAAGTTAAAACACTGCATACATCAACATATCTTTTAAATAAAATATTTTTTATATTCATCACTAAGAATTTATTATATTTCAAAGGATTTTGGCACATTTTCCTATGAATTTTGTTCACAAGGATTTCATTGTGGTTTTCTAAAATTTATTGAAAATTCTAAGCACTTACAGTCTTGGATTTCTACCCTTTATCTAGTAAATAGTTTTGATTTCTATTATACCCTCTACCGTCATTCAATTTAATTACTTTTTCTTCAATGTTCACCTACAATTCATAATTCCATTAAATAAAAAACCATCGCCTGCTTTGGCTTCATCCCATGCACAACATTATTTGGTTGCATTCATAGTTGGGTTGCATAGAGGATTGATTGTTAATCCACCAATTTTTTGACCAAATTGAGTTACAGAGGGGATGATTTTTGGTTTCACATAAGATAAGATTTTTTTCGCTATGTTAAGGTTGAATAAATCATAGCCTTCGATCCCACTTTGATCAAAAACCCTCAAGCTTGATCCACGATGCTCATTTACATTGCACTGCACAACTAGGTGTTAATGGTAGACGTCGTTCATGTGAGGTGGTTGTCTTCCTTTGTGCTAATCATAAAATGTTTATCAAGGCATGCTCATGATCCACCAACTCTCCATGATCCATGGTGATAAGTTGTCCCAATTAAATGTTACATCATCCACCGGGTGAAGTTTCATTTAAATTTTAAATTTAATCATCTTTGATCGATAGTCAATTTTAGGGTGCAAAAACTTTCAATTTTTATTAAGCTTTGGTAAGTTAATTTTATAGTTTACATCGATAATACCCATGTGTTCCTTTCCCAACTGATGTTGGTTCCTAGTCATAATTGCAATCTAAGTATGCTTCACTCATTACTTCCTTTCGCTGGCTTGAAACCATTGTGTGTTACTTATAGTATTCTTACGAGTGAAATAGGTTTATGAATTGCATCACATAACACCTTTGTGTCATGCCTGAATGCTTATTAATGTCAAGAGATTATGCTTTTAAAATTGTGCTATTTCCATCGATAGGCTGACCCCTTCTCAAATGGTGTGCATTCGAGCCTTAGCATCTTACCTTTTCTCTTAAGTCTAAGTACCGTGTTGTGCATAAAAGGTGATGGCATTCTTGAAGAAACTCATTGATCCGCCTGTCGTCCATAAGAATCCATGTCATCTACTCAAGTTTAGGTTATGATTATTTCATGATTGCCATGTTAGCCTCATGCGTAAGTTAAAACTTTCTATCAATTTACTGTCCTGTGCCCTTTGAGAGTCCAAATACACTGTGCTTTTTTTAAGATCGTGGCTTGAATTTCATGCCATGGCTCACAAGGTAAAGATCCATATACTTGCATGAACCTTATACCAAGTTTCTTCTGTTATGCAAAAGCTTTGCTAAATAAGAACCAATGATAAACACCCTATAGTGCTTTGTTACATCGTGACACGTAGCCTCAGTCATGCGTAAATCTGTCATCCAAACACAAAATTTTTCATGAAATCTCGCCTATGAAAACACACTATAGATACAACTATAGAAAGTAACTACAAAAAACAATCTACAAAAATAGATTTGTCTTACTTTGTTTCTTTTCCACTCTTTTTTTTTTCTTTTTCTCCCCCAAAATATATTACAAAAATTATTGTATTAAGCCTTTGATTATCCCCCAAACTAAAATTTTGGCTATATAGCCAAAACAAGATAAGGAGAGAAATTTTTAATATATTATGGAAAATCTTAATATGGGGGGTTTTTACTTATATATATTAATTATTTATTTTTAAGCTAAGCTATCAAGTGATATTGTAGGCTAATAAATCTTCTTTAGAATGAATTTGTCTATTCCCAATAGCAAAGATGTTATTCAAAAACATTGATGTCTGTCTTGAATTTTTAATAAAAGATTCTATGGATTTCGTAATAAATCTTTCTAATACTTCAAAGAGATCAATTTATTTGCTCTACTTCCCTTGGCATTAGATATGGAATGAACACTCGAGAGCAAGCACACAAATTGCACGATGGAAAAATTAAGATTGCATTCACACAAAAAACTTTTTTTAGCATGTCTGCCTTTATAAAAGTGGTATTTAATGCACCCAATCCATGTGAGCATTAAATGTTGTACAATGTGATCGATGTGAATACGCATAATATTAAGAATTAAATATTAATCCTTTACAATCAACATTTAATACGCATGATTCGTGTGAGTATTAAATGCAATATAACATGATCCATGTGAGGAGAGGTAATATTATAGAATATAATATTAATCCCTATCATTCCTCCCACCGTAGAAGCATTGGACTCCAATGCGTTCCAAAGGGAAGAAAAGTTTGGTTTTGATGCACATTAAATGAAAGTTATGGCGGTTATTGATTAAATTAAATTAAATAAAAATTTAATTTAATTTAATAAATGCATTAATGAATGCAGTTTAATGATGGAAAAATTAAATTAAAATTTAATTTAATTTAATAAATGCATTAATGAATGCAGTTTAATGATAGAAAAATTAAATTAAATTAAAATTTTAATTTAATTTAATTTATGGAAATGTGTCTAGAAGTATGTGCAACACCCACCGGGATCAAATGGTCGTCGCCATGGTTTCAAGGTGGAAGCTAGAAAAAAATATTCTTGTAGCTCGTCACCTAGAAACAAAGCAAACCTGTCAAAAATGTGATTGATTATGCTAGATAAAAGGTTACGTCTGAGAGAAAAAATATACATGGTGATGGAATGAATGCAACAGATAACTGAGCAGTTACTTCAGACTAAAAAGAGACATTAATGACAAAATATGGTAGATCAATACCAAAAAACAACAGATCGTGTTTGAAATATGGTGAAAATGGTAGATCAAAAATTGCAAGGGGCCGCCAAATATTGTGAGAAACTGCCAAGGAAGATGATGCGAAGGTCATGTGCAATGGAATGTCGTCGTAAAATGATGAATATACAATGGTCGTAAGTTTCAAAGGCTAGTGGCAAAGAGGTACATGCGGAAATAGTGGTGAATAGATCTGCTCAACATCAGTCGATAAAACATCCTCTGGCTTAGTAAATGAACTTAGATCCACATCAAGAGTTTCAATAGAAATTTGATATGCATTAGGAGTAACCAAATATTCAAAGGATCTCAGATCCGTAACCAAAAATTTGTCAATACTATTAGCAACATCGTCTAATGGCAAGACAGTGGACCTTTCGCCCATAGATCCTGGTTCAAATCCAAGTGTTGCTTCCTAATTTTTAGCAAATTAATTTTCTTCAATAGGAAGGATGTTATCTCCTAGTGTAGTAGAAATATTTTCATATTCAATAGATACAAGTTATGCTACAATTATGGCATATCAGAGCAACTGAAACTCAACATTGAGTTGATATTTTTCAAAAACTTCTTTGAGTTTCTCTCTTTTTTTAGTTTCACTCAAAAGAAGGATGATGGACCTTCTGCCCATAAACCCTGGTTTACTTCCAGATATTGATTTAGAGTTGTCAGCTTTAGCAGATGCCATAGCATCGATTAGAATGGATTTTTGAATCAACTAAAATTCAACATCGATCTATCTATACCATAGAGATATTTCATCCAATGAATGGATTGAATTTGGCAGCATGGTGTCAAAGGAATGATGAATCCAAGGGTGAATACTTGGATAAATAGTTGAAGTTTAGGAGTCAGATGGACCCAACTAGCTGAGAGTTTGCATGATTATGTCAAGTTGTCAAGGGATGACAAATCCAAGTGTGAGAACTTGGATCAAGAGCCGAGGTTGGAGGTCAGAGGAACCCTGGATTAGCTGAAAGTCGATGACCAGAGGGACCCCAATGAGAGTTTTCAAATGAGGAGTGCTCAAAGTCGTGTGTAGAAAATGAAAGAGTGTTCATCCAATGCCAAGATCCGTTGGTGGTTTTCTCATTCATATTTTAAAATAGACTGGCCTAGATGAAGAGGATACTCACCTATCCAATGCTCAGCTCTGATACCACTAAAATGGAATGAACACTCGAGAGCAAGCACATGAATTGCATGATGGAAAACTTAATATTGCATTCACACCAAAAATATTTTTATAGGCATGTTTGCCTTTACAAAAGTGGTATTTAATGCACCTAATCTATGTGAGCATTAAATATTGTACAATTTGATCTATGTGAATAGGGATAATATTAAGAAATAAATATTAATCTTTTACAATTGGCATTTAATACAGACGATATGTGTGAGTATTAAATGCAATATAACATGATCCATGTGAGGAGGGGTAATATTATAGAATATAATATTAATCCATATTAGCATAATTAAGGAGTCCTTTGTGAGAGAAGAATTATAATAAGCTTAAACAAATATCAATCAACAATACTTTAGTTTGAAGAAATAGATCTCATCAATGGTTGGACATACTTAAACCTGTTTTGGAATAAGAAATTAAGATAGTCATTCCGATATCATTTTTGGTTTATTTCATAGCCCATTTCTTTTCACATTCATATATATTAAGATTTTAGGGGTGTAAAGCTTTGAGGAATTGGATTCCCAACCACTTTATCAAAGTCTTGATAGGATTTTTCACCCTATCCTTACTACTTTAACCCTTTCAGTAAGAAGAGTTAAGGTTTTGAGGATTTAGACTACATAATCATATGGATGGAAGTGTAATCATATCCTTATTATCCTTTTCTTCCTTTTATTGCTTGTGGGATTATATGAAATAAGGTCTTTTACTTCCTTGCTTTATTAATTTTGTGATACCATCATGACTATATGACCTCCTTTCCATGAGGTAATAATATGTCTTCCCACATCGAATCTAACTTCTTCCCTAAACCTAATATTGTGACTGAAAGGCGATGAATAATAAGATGAATAAAAAATTGTATGATAGAACTCCATCATGAAATAAATGAAGCATATTTTAAAGAACATTGAGTGATATTTTCTAGTTTATTTTCAAAAAATATTATTATTCCATGATAACCTTCTTTCATTAGTCAAGTAGTGTAAATATATTTTCCATCCATATTATTTACTGGTACTTATCCATCCATATTATTTTTTGGTACTTATTCATCCTAACAAGAGGATTGATTAGACTACTTTTTTTTTAATAATTGGACTTATTTTCTTAGTATATATTATATTTTAGATCAACAAATTATTTAGTAAATAATGTTTTTTTCTTAATATAGAAAAGAAAAGTTCTTATTTAATAGAAGTTGATTACATTTCAAAATGCAGTGCAAATAAACTTGTTGCTTAATATGGTTTATAAATACTTCTTTAGATAATGGCTTCCTATAAATCTTAAGCCTATGTCCATCAACTAATAATATTCTTGTTGAATCATCAATAGGCTTAAGTTTAACTATACCATTCCCAAATATTTCTTAAATCTCATAGGGTCCAAGCCATCACGTCCTTATATTTCCTTGGAAATCTTGGAAGTGGGATTCAAATAGCAAGACCCAATATCCTAGTTGAAATGTTCATGGTAAAATATATTTGTCATGCCATTTTTTTCTTTGCACTTGCATTAGTTCAGTCCTGTGTAATACCTCTAATCTTCTTTCATCTAGAATGTTTAATTGTTCCAATCTAGTTTTTGTGCTTGATCCAAATCCATATCAAGTTGTACCTCTATGCAAAGAGTTTCTATTTCAAATTCAATAGGCATGACAACTTTTTCCCATAGACCATATCATAAGGTGATAATCCTATGGTAGTTTTCCAAGTTGTATTATATACCCATGTAGCTTCTTTTAGTCTTTCTACCCAATCAACCCTATTGATAGCTGTAGTTTTTGTTATAATATTTTTAAGCTTTTTATTTTTAAATTTTACCTATCCATTAGCTTGGGGATGATATGGTGATGTTTTCCTATGCTTTATTTGATGAAGTTTAACAAAATTCTCAATTACTTTGGAGATAAATTGAGACCCATGGTTTGAAACTAGTTATCTAGGTGCTCCAAAGCATTATATGATGTGTATTAAGAAAATCAGCTACAGGCTCAACTTGTGCTCATGGCAAGGCTTTTAATTTATCCCACTTGGTGACATAGTCTGTGCACACAAGTATATGCTTATTGCCTTTACTTGGAGGATCTACTAGTCCAACAAAATCAATTCCCCATTTCATGAATGGTTCAAATATTATTTGTGGTACCAAAGGCATCTCTATTTTAGGTGTAGGTTTACTATACCTTTGACAAGCATCACATCTATCAATAAATCTATGGGCATCCTTACACATAGTAGGCCAAATACTTACGTATAGTAGGACAAAAATAACCAGTTTGAAGTATTTTACTAATTTTTCTTTGAGCAACATAATAACCTCCACAAGGTTCATCATGTGTTGCCCGAATGATATCATATACATCATCCTCTTGTACACATATCCTAATCACATGGTCATGGTAATATTTAAATAAAACTCCAATGATCCACATATAAGGGAGACTTTGATGTGCTAACTTTCTATGCTCATGCAGTGTAAAATTATATGGTATTTTTCCTGTTACCAAATAATTTACAATATTAGCATACCAAGGAGTAAAAATAGAAGGAGAAAACAAATATTCTTCTAGAAAATTATTAGGAATCAACTCATCATCATAAAATATTTGCATACAAGATAAATTATTTGCAATGACATTATCTTTACCTACTTCATCTACAATTATGACATTGAATTCTTGAAATAAGAGAAGCCATGTAACCACTCTTCCTCCTATTGTAGTTTTGTTCATTAAATATTTAATGACAAAGTGATCAGTGTGAACAAATACTTCATACCTTGTTTAATTCCCTATAATATATAAAAATTCCCTATAATCTATACAAATTATTCATTTTATATTCTTTTTGGGGACTATCACAAGTGGTGACACCCATTGGCTATTAGAAATTGGATATATAAATATTGCATTCAATAGCTTAATCTCTTCTTGAACTATGTCTTTCATATATAGATTTATCCTTCTTTGAGGTTGTCTCACTAGGTGGCAACCTTCTTGAATAAATATATTATGGGTACAAATGTTTGGATTTATTCCTTTCATATCCTTATAGTTCCATGCAAATGTTGTTTGATATTTTCTAAGTACATCTATCAATTATGACTCCTGAATACTTGTAAGTCCATTATTGATATTTAAAGTTTTTCCAGGTGTAATGTTTATCTATTTGCAGTTTTCAGTATTTGCATCCATTCCCATTATTTCATGTTAAAGAATATTTAATTGATAGTTATAAGACACTAATTGATGAGATTTACTTATACTTGCTTCATAATTAGTCATGGAAAATTCTAGTGGACAACTAGTGTTTTGATTTTGATCTTCCTCTTGATCATCTAATAGTAGTGATAGTGGTCCTTCAATATCTTGTTGTAAATGTCAAATTAATACATTAATTGATATAGTATGAATATAATCCAAGTCATCAGGAAAATCATACCAAAGTTGCTTTGAAAAACCTTCATCTAATGTTGACTCAAAAAATAGGCTAAGATCTTTAGTGTGCTTACCATTGGAAAATCATACCAAAGTTGCTTTGAAAAACCTTCATCTAATGTTGACTCAAGAAATAGGCTAAGATCTACAACTAATGTAGGCATAAACTATTTCAATCCATGGGCATCCTATAATTAAGGGATGTCCCCCTAACTTCTTCTTTGGTTGTAAGACCATAAATTCTATAGGATACTGCCATGAACTTATAGAAACTATAATATCCTCTAACTTTCCTTCTGGTTTAATTGTAGATTTATCTGGGAGTTTAAGCACTATAGGGGCTGGTTGTAACATATGTACCCATAGATATTTTTCTATTTCCTTGCTCATAACATTGATGGAAGCCCCTAAATATATTAATACATTATGCAAGGTTGTTTTACCACTATGAACTGTGAGTATATGTACTCTAGGATCCACATACTTTGGAAGTAACCTGCATTCAATCATTATCTTAGGTAATTGTTCAATAACTTGTATGGTTTGAGATTCATTCTTCTTTTTCCTTCCTAAATTTTTTGCACACATACTCTTTATTAATTTGGAGTAAATATGAATATCCTTGATAGCTTGTAAAAAAGGAATTTTAATGGTAACATTTTCTAACTCTTGAAGAAATTTAAAAGCTGGTTTAGAGGGTTATTTATGTATTTCTAGTATTTCAGGAAATAGGATTTCCATTTCTTTCCTTCGAGGGTTTTGAACTTTCATTTATTTTGTTGGAATAATATTTGGTGATGTTTCTACTTCATATTCAAGCTTTTCATCTTTATCTCCTTTTTCAAACAAGTTTTGGGTAGGTTCCTATTTTTTTGTAAAAGTCACTCTATTATTATCCAACACCTTTCCAAATTTAATTGGATATGTTTGCAAGGTACCATAAATATTGAACATATTTCATTAGTTTCATATACTTGTTGAACTATTTTATTATTATTAGGATTGGGTATTGGTTGAGCTGGTAAATGTGGCTACTTAGGAGAATTTTTCATAGTATTTAGAGGTGGGATGAGTCTATTTTGAATTTGGGTCTAAGGGGTTTTTCCCCTAAATTGGTTTTGAAAATTTTGTTGTTGAGGTAGACCTTGAGACCAGCTCGGTCCTCGATTATATTGGTCTTTCATATTCCAATTAGACATATTTTGACTTGATATTCCTTGAGTCCATGGATGTGGATTCCCATATGAGTTGACCATAAATTGGGCCCATGGAGTTATATTCTATTCTTGATTATTTGGGTAATTAAATGAGTTCCAATTTGTCCAATTTGATGCATTTGACCAATGGTTAGGTCTTTGATGGTTGGAATAACTAGAATTCGACCAATTAGATGGACCATTGAATGGACCACTTCTTCTTTGGGCGAAAAAATAAATGTCCTCCACTTCCTCAAATTTAGGTTCTTTTATAGCATATTTAAAAACTGAAATATACTTACAATTTTTAGTACTATGATTATTGTCACAAATTTCACAACTAGCAAAAATATTGGAAATATTTGTGATGTTAAGAGGGAATTCTCTTAATTGTGTCTTTTCCTACATCTATGACAATAAATATCCTTAATATCTTAATCTTTTGGTTTCTTTTCCATGAGATCAAGACATGTAGTTAATGTACTCAACAAATCAATTTTTAGGCTCTCCAACATGTTACCAATTTTTTCTCGTATCACTCCTCATGTTGAAGAGTATTTGTTATTCCTAAAAGACTTATTCCTTAAATAGTTCTTGCAAAGATTCACAATTTCTCCAAGTGTCATTTTATGAATATATCCCTTAGCCATAAGATTTAATATGTCAAGAACATCTTATTTTAATCCTTTTAGGAAGAGTTCCTTTAAGATTTCTTCATCAAGCTCAATGTTCACTCTAGACCCCACAAACTAAAATATTTCAAGATAGTCTTCAAGGGATTCTTCTTCTCATTGGTTCATATGAAACAATTTAACTTGTTATCCCTAACTCTACAATAATCCTGATATCTTCCAAGGAACATATCTTTCAATCCATTCTCTCCATTCCCTTGGTTCCAAATACTTTCACCTAGACCCATGAACCATATTAAAGCTACATCCTCAAGTGTAGAGAGAAACAATCATAACTTTTATCTATCAATAGTGTAGAAATAGGCTCGGCATACCAGTTCAAACTCAAAAACAAAAGCATCAAGGTCCTCATGTGGTTTCCTATGGAAGATAGGTAAAATAGTAGTAGATACAGGCTTTGGTTCTCTCATTAACCTATCATCTAGAGAAGGAATTGGAAAGGCAAATTTTTTTCTTTACCTACTTTTCTAGTTTTATTCTACTTCTCCATGATCACTATTCCTTTGCCTACTCTCCCTTTGGTTTCCATTTACTTTCTCATGTTCACTAATATGGTCATCCATGACTAAGTGAAGGAATTCTAAGATTGGACTTGGTATGGGTTCAAAAAAAATAGTTGAAGGATCTATATGATTATCAAATTCAGGTTCTAGCAATAGAAATGTTTCAAGATCTTGATCTAGTAGAGTTTGGCAGTTCAATTTAATATTTTGGAGAATTATTAGTTGCTAAAATCCTAGTCTCTTTTAACCAATAATATCAAGCTTTTCACTAGAAATTTCTTCTTATTTTTCTTTGTAGACTTTGATGAATATTCCTTTTGAATATCTAGGTCTTATGCAACAAAATAATTCATTCCTTATTAAATGGTTTATAGATATAATTGATTGGTTCTAACTATTCAAGGGTCATGTAATGTTCTTATTCAAATGTAAAGTATTGTTTTACAAGATGAATCAATTGAACAATAAAGTCTTTGAATTGTGCTAGAATTTTCAAACTGTAAATCATAACATAATTCTCTAAAGTATATAATTCTAGGTGCTTTGTGGTACATTTTATTATATTTAGACCCACTTATCTATTTTCTATATATGCTAATAAATTGTGGACAACTAGGAAATCCTCAAAGTAATGCTCCCAAGGATATGTAGTTGAGTTTACACTTGCTCTTCTATCCCCTAGCCAACATTCACAACTCCTCAAGAGAGTAAGGTATGGTGAGTGATAATCTACACCTAGAGCCTTAGCTATATCGATCCTCTTAATTTTTTCCAACTCTTCTGACCTTTCCCTAATAATATCAAGGTGTTCCCACATGTGGTTCCACTCTTTCCAAGATGACCTATGTCTTTGTTCAAAAATTAGGTTGATTTCTTGTTCTAGAAATTTTATTCTGAGGTCTATAAATACGAATCGAATAATGCAACTTTCCACCATTAGCAATGTATACTTCTCTTTTTAGTTTTCAATGGTTTTGCCATTTTTTTTCTTTTTGTTTTGTTTTTGAGAAAAATATGATACTCAAAAACTAAATTCTAAAGCAATCTTACTGCTATTAAGGCAGATATGAAATACAACAAAAGGGAAAGTAAAATTACTACCCTAAAACAATATTACTACCACTAAAACCAGTTTTGAAATACAACAACCAATTTTAACACAACAAGAGAAAGTAAAATTACCGCTCTAAAATAATCTCATTACCATTAAAACCAGGTCTAAAATTCAATAGCCCATTTTAACACAATAAGGGAAAGTAAATAACTATAAAATAATCTTACTACCATTAAAACCATGTCTGAAATACAACCACCAATTTTAACATAAGGGAAATAATATTTTTACTACTTGGTTGTAATAAGCACTTTAGTATGATCTTGTTGCACCTACTACCTTATACAAGTTAAAACTTCTAGAACTAAGATGTGACAACCATAAAATAACTTGTTGAAATCAAATGCTAACTAGAAAAGTAGTAAAATTGAACCTAAGAAAATGGAACCTGACAATGTTGAGATGAAGACACTTGTTGGAACTCCTTGTGCCACTTTGACCTGCATGCATGTTGGAACTTCTTGTGCCACGCTGACCATATAGATAAGCCTTCCTCTCATGTAATCCAACAGTCTCCAATCAGAAATTATGGCACTATTCTCCCCGGAAATGATGCCAAAAATGTCGAGCTGTAATATCTCACACTTAAATTGTCAATCCAGGTTAGATTTAAAGAATAGTAATCTTGTATAGATATCCACAATTCTTAATATTTGAATTGTATTTCATTTCCTTAGTTTAGTTGCATGAAATAAAGTTTTGTAATTATAGATACCAAAATTCAGCACATTCAAAGTCACATTTATCACCCCACCATCAAATCCTGCATAATAAAATTATATGCCTAAGTTCTAACTTAGGGATATAAAATCCTGCATATTATCCTATTTTCTAGATTTATAAAATCTAGAAAATCATCCTAGGATACCCTGCTTACCCACTAGACATGTGTCCTAGACACTTTACCCAGAATACTTACCACATCCCACATTTCTTGCCCCCATTGTCCCTTCACATAAAACAAGATCCCACATTCCACTCCACTTGCAGCCACATCACCCTAGTTAAGTGAGCCACACTAGGTGAATCACTATAATTGCCCCTTTCCACCTGATAGTCCAGATTTACCCCTTGGTAAGTTGAGCTTGCCACCTCCCATGCCCCTCCAAAGCCCTAGGAAGCCTATAAAAGTACCATCATTTCATCTAAAAAAGGGATTTGAATTGGTATATCGATAGGATGCCAAAATTAACCCAAATTAAGAGTGAGATCATGAGCATCGCATCCATCCTGTACTATTGGTTTGATTCCCAAGGCATCCTATTTTTTAGCCAAGACCACCCATCCGCGGTTCCACAGTAAAAATTGTGCATCTACAGTTTCACAACCGTAGATCCGCGGTTCCTAGTTCACAACCACATTTTTGTAGTTACACAATCTTGAGAACAAAAATCATATAGAACAGAGATTAGTATATCAGTTGATTGCAAGGCTATCATTTCATGATTTATTTTTGTTGTCTGCTTTTCACTCGCATTAGCTTAGGGTTTATGCATAGCAGTGGATCTATTAATTTATTGTGACAGGTGCTACTGATCTATTTGTTGTGTGAATGTGTGCAGGTGACAGGTTCATTGAGAAGCTTCTGAAGCTAGAGTGGACCCCTCACTGAATACCAAAGCCCACTCACCACTTGAATCTGTAACAAGATAGTGAAGAACACCACATATTGCAGAAGATATGGAAGATCTCCCCTCTTTTATCAGAAGCATTGTATCTCAGAGAGACAAGAAGCATTGTAAAATTGCTCCCAAAACAATTGGGGTAATTCAAAATATTTTGTAAAAGCTGTATCAATATCAATACAAAAGAGCATTTTTACAATCTGCTTTTCTTTCTATATATATTTATTTGTGTTCAATTATTTTTTTACAAAAATGGTGATAATTTTTAGATAATTATCCACTTAGGTTAGATAATTGTTCATTAACTAAGTCTTGTTGTCTTAATTAGGGGCATCTACGGTCTAGTACTAGTCCAGTTTTGCCATATAAGACCCTGTCAAAATAAAAATAGCCACAATAAAACCCCATAGCACTTCATTTCTTTGGTGGTATCTGGTTTAAGGAATATCTACGTGTTTTCGGTCACTCAGCCACTCCTAGTGTTTTAACCAACCTCCAAAAAATATGTCAAATTCTTTTAGGACCATTGCACATATATACACTAAGCGAATCTTGAGTATTGGGAATTTATTTCAAAAATATTCTTGAACCAAACACAATTTCACTTATTAAAAACATCTTGTGTTAAAAATGGATAACACCATACTTGGTAGTAAAATTGAGGTGAAAAGGGTCATTCTTGCTTGTCCCATTATGCAACATAGTCCATGAAAATAATGGTTTTCACTACTATCATAGTTGCTTCAAATTCAAAAAAATAGAGTAGTAAGGATAGGGGTACAATTCTCATCACACTTAGGTTGAGAATATGATTCCCCAAATTTCTAATTCCTTTACATCACACACGTTGATTAATTGGGTTGCAAGGATCATACTATATTTCTAGTCAGACGGTTAACTAGTCATCCCCAAAATTCAAGAAATCAAAACAAAAATCATGGACTATGGAGTTAGCCTCCACTGGAGCTATAGATGCTTGACTGGAAGTGGAGTACACTCATGCATGGTAACATGTCTCTATTAAAAAAAAGACCTATGACTGTTCATACGGATAAGCTAGATTCTAGGTTCAAACCATAACAGGTTTACCCAATTTAATCAAGATGAGTTAATGATGGTTTTTTATTATCTTAGGTCATTACCATGCTCTTGATTTAGTAAATGATAGTTTGAGTAATTTTGGTTTAAGCACTAGTCTGTTTGAGTCTTTGAAAATCCTTTACTATTAAATATCAACATCCATATCATTCCCATATTAGCATCCATATGTTCTTCCATGATTGCATACTATCTCCAGCATATATCAACCCACATAAAGCCACCAAGTTGGGTATCTCCAATTGTAAAAATGAACAAAGTAATGGCCAATTAAATTTTGAGCTATAAAAAGATCACATGAACATCATGCATTCTATTATATAGTTTGCAAAAACAAACAATTAAATTGCATATTACATATTAGTTTGCATCAATCATTGACATCAAAAAAATTCAATAACACCACATGGAAACCATAAATCACTCGTAGAGCAAACACATAAATATGTAGATTGCATTTATGTCCATAAAACAATCATAAAACATTCCAATAAAACATGCATGCATTAACATTACAAAATGAACATAAGAGATAACCAAAATACAAAAGCCATGTATATATATATAAATATGAAAGGTCTCACAGTACAAAATGCTCATAGGCTGTATACATTAGAGCACCAAGGCTCATAACAAAATAGATACACTGCAAGAATACAAAAAGAGATAATAAGGCACATTAGCTGGTGCAAGCAGGATCCCTTCGATAATCCTGTGCTGATGAAGCCCTGTGTGAGCTCGTTGGCTGATGAGTCCTATGACTCATCTCAGTCCCTCGGCTAGTGGTAGCAACTAATGATGAAGGAGGAATAGGCAAATAAATTTGTCACTCATGCAAGATGTTCTCCAACATCTCAATGTAGGTAGCCTACTTGCACAGGATCCTCAAATATGCACCCTACCAAGCTGTCCATTGAGAAATATATGCTCGAAGAGCAGTAACAGTAGCTGCGATGTCACCTATGCTAAAACCTACCTATAAGTGACTAAGCTCACCCTGTAACCAAGTCACCTCACCTCCAAGCCTCATAATATCAACATCCCTGGTAGCAATGGCATCACTATTGGGTCCACCCCATAAATCGTCCATATTAGTCTACAGCTGAGTCACATTGCCTGGTACAATGCCAACTCACCCTTTAGGTGAGTCACCTCTAAATCTAGGTTGTCATGCTCAGCTTGTAACAAATCCCACTTCTCCTCTATCCGTTGAGGAGGAAAAAACCCCTCCCCATCCCCATATCCACCTATCTCTGCTAGCTATTGTACATCATTCGTAGCCTTAACCCCAAAAAAACTACCTTATCAATGCTTCACCGACCAAGGAACCTACCCTACCACCTCTACCTCATCACCAGTCCCCTCATCATAAACAACTACACTCAGCATCCAAGGAGGCTGAGAAGAGAACCATACATCAAACTTAGGAGTAGTGCCCACATCATCCAAATCGACCAACTCCATATCAGTATCGTCAAAAGGGTCATCAACCCTCCAAAAATTAGGAGTTATAGGAATACCTAGCTCATCTCCTTAGTGCCTATAAGTAACAGGTGCATTAGGAACACCCTGAACGAAACCACACTACCACTACACTCAAGTAAACTGAATATACTCCATATCATGAAGGTGCTCCCCAATGACCCATCAACATCGTCAGATACGACGAAGCTCTATAGAATTAGTGGCCTAATACACACCCCTCTAGGGATGCCAACTCATCCAATCCCTAGTCAAAGAACTGAGCATATCTCTATATGTTGTAGCATCCACCTTAACCTGACTCATCTCCTCACAAAGCAGCCAATGGTAAGCACGAGGTACAAAGGCATCATAGGTACAAGGAAGACCAACAGGGCAACCAACAATAATGTGCTCCCAAGACCATATCTGAAGTACCAAACTATAGCTAAGTCCCTTTCACCCCTACCTCTTCACATCATAGATCTCACTATAAATCTGATACAGAAGAGTGGGAGCCCATGCTAAACATCGAGGATCACCAACCAAATCTAAGATAATAGGAACCTGGTTCCATAGGATCCTTGACCCCATGGAATTGGGTAAAAAAATGTTGCTTAATATGTACATAACAAATATTTTAACTGATCCAAGTCTCTCCGTATAGAATAAATCAAGGTATATGATACTTCCCTTACTGTATTCCACATCCCAAAGGTCACCAAAAATAGGCTGCAATGTAGCCTCCTTGTCCAGGCCAACATTCACTGATGAACCCTCAATAGGTACATGCAAAATACTGTATATGTCCTCTAAAGTGATAGTAAGCTCCCCCGTAGGAAGCTGAAATGTACCCCAATTAGGATCCCAGTGCTCAACAAGAGAAGAAATCAAATCCTCATCAGCATAGACAGTACCCAACCGTCCACACCCATCTAGGCTAACTGTCTCCAAAAAAGTCCAATCATCGTCTGTAAGGGCCTTTTGCACTTTTCAGATAGCATGAGGCCATCTATGGTGAGCATCGAGTAACTTCACCTAAAAAACAAAACAAAACATGAGATGCATTAGTAAAAAGGAGAAACACTATATTGTAAAACTTATACATTTTGAATAAAATCACATGAACAAAAGAAAAAATTTCACCTACCCCCATGCAGTAGTCAAAAAAAAAATTGCACCTACCCCTAAGTGACAATAAATAATCAACAAAAACAATCAACAAAAACCAAAAAAAAAAAATCACCTACCCCTAGGTGACAATAAATAATTAGCAAAAACAAGAAACAATATCGCCAAAAAAAGAAGAAAAACGAGCATGTTCATTACCAGCCCCACTTAATTTAAAAAAAAGAAGAAGCATAGCAACAAACAACAAACAAACAAACAAAAAACAACAAACAAGCAATAAATTAATCCCGACTAAAGGGTAAGACCACCAACCTGGGCATAGTGAACGCCACCTTCTACTCCAGCCAAGCCACCACCACCATCACCACCACCATCGCTTCCCTCGCCAATCTCCATCTCACTGATCACTCTCAACTAATTAGTAAAAGACAAATGGCAAGAAGGTGAAACTGACTAGGCAACGAGCCTATTTAAATCCACAATTTGTGGAGAAAAATATGCATCCACGTTTCTTGAGGCATTTAAAAATGCAAACCTATGGTTCTTAGACTAAATTGCAAACTCACGATTAACGCATTGAAACCGTAGATTCTCGGTTTCAAAACTGCACAAACGCGGTTACAACAAAAAAAAACAAAAAACAAATATGCTTCAAATTTTCAAACCAATGTTCAACGCAGAACAAACCAAGGTAAAAATGATGCCTACTCTATGAGGTTACAAAACATGATAAATTACGACTCCAAATTGCATAACGGAATTGCTAACAGTCACTAGGACAACATCGTAGGGTGATTGGTTCCTTTACATCATCTCTTGCATGTCAACAAACCAAAAGGTAATCTACAGAACAAAAGTCCACCATTAACTTGGGGTAACATCTGATTTCACTTTCAATTGGCTATTGGGTCTCATTCGTTACCCATTCACCAATTGAGGGGGTAAACATGCAACTAATTTTTTTTGCAATAATCATTCATTCTACCGCACCAAAGAGAGTTGAGTCCATTCATCAAATAAAAGACAAGTGTTATCAATTTTTGCACCACATTATGTTGTACACAATACGATACAAAAAGGGGCAACTGTAGACACCAAAATTCAGCACATTCAAAGTCACATTTATCACCCCACCATCAAATATTGTATAATAAAATTATATGCCTAAGTTCTAACTTAGGGATATAAAATCCTACATATTATCCTATTTTCCAGATTTATAAAATTTGGAAAATCACCCTGGGATACCCTGCTTACCCATTGGACATGTATCCTAGACACTTCACCTAGCATACTTGCCACATCCCACATTTCTTGTCCCCTTGTCCCTTCACATAAAATAAGATCCCACATTCCACTCCACATGCAGCCACATCACCCCAGTTAAGTGAGCCACACTTGATGACTCACTATAACTGCCCCTTTCCACCTGACAGTCCAGATTTACCACTTGGCAAGTTGGGATTGCCACCTCCCATGTCCTCCAAAGCCCTCGAAAGCCTATAAAAGTACCATCATTTCATCAGAAAAGGGAGCTAAATTGGCAACCGATAGGCTACCGAAATTGACCCAAATCTAGAGAGAGATCACAAGCACCATCTCTATCTCGTACTACTGGTTTGATTCCCAAGGCATCATATTTTTCAGCGAAGACCACCCATCCATGGCTCCACAATTGAAAATGTACGTTTGCGGTTTCACAATTGCAGATCTATGGTTCCCAATTCACAATCACGTTTCTGTGGTTCCACAGTCTTGAGAACAAAAATCACACAGAGTAGATATTAGTATATCAGTTGATTGCAAGGCTATAATTTCATGATTTATTTTTGTTTTCTACTTTTCACTCACATAAGCTTAGGGTTTATGCGTAGCATTGGATCTATTACTTTATTGTGACAGGTGCTACTAATCCGTTTGTTATGTGAATGTATGCAGGTGGCAGGTTCATTGAGAAGATGCTAAAGCTAGAGTGGTCCCCTCACTGGATACCAAAGCCCATTCACCACTTGAAGCTATAACAAGAGAGCGAAGAACAACACACCTGCAGAAGATCTGGAAGATCTCCCCTATTTTATCAGAAGCATTGTATCTCAGAGAGACAAGAAGCATTGTAACATTACTCCCAACACACTTGGGGCAATTCAAAATCTTTTGTAAAAGTTGTATCAATATCAATACAAAAGAGCATTTTGATAATATGCTTTTATTTCTGTATATCTTTATTTGTGTTCAGTTATTTTGTTACAATAATAAATAAAATTTAAATGAAATGATGCTTAATTCAAAAGATGCAATTTATAAATTAGACTAAGTCTATGTGTGGATCCATGTTATGATCTAAAAATGCATAAACTATTTAATATATTTAATAATTCTATATTATGTAGTTTAATTAAATCTATGTCTAAGACTATTCTATATCCTAATTAATTCTACTCTATTTTAGGAGGAAGAGAGCAAGGGACTAACTATTTAGAGTGGGCCCTACCTCCTAGAGGTCAGTATTAATCTCTTCTCCTTTCTATTCTATTTTACTTTAGCAATCTATTTTCATTAAACTAATATTTATACTATTTTAATTCATGTGTGCAGGAAAATAAATCAAGTTATAGAAACAAGTAAAGCATGAAGAAAATATGAAACACAGTTACCATATTCAAAAGAAAATATTACTGTAAATGTATCACTTTATTCCAATCCTCATAATACATACTATGTAACAATAAGTCTTTTGATAGAGAATTTATTTGTGTGGACTTAAGTGGACCTGAGTGGACCTTTCTCAAGGTCTTGGCATTATAATATATAACTTTTACAATTTTCCTTACAATAGATTTACAACCTTTTACCATTGCAAATCATACGGGTATGGATTGGATACTAATATTACATAACAAAATAGTCTAAAATTAAAACAACCTAATAACTACTTTGGACTTATTACAAATGGATCTATCCAAGTGGTATAATAACAAATATACATAACAAAGACCTATAACTTACTAACAAGATGCTAACAAAGTAAAACAACTCTTTTGTCCTTTTCTCAAGGAGGACAAAGTCATTACATTTTGATTACACAATATCCAAATAATTAACAAATTACATAATAATAAACAAATTACATAACAATTAATAAATTGCATAATGGATTTAAATACAGTAAATAAATAGAATGATGATCATGTTGATTTCATAATACAAGATGTGTTGGTTGAGCAGGGTTATGCATTAGTGCAAAATATTGTAAATTGGCTCTATTTAGGATTTTCAAGATTTTAAATTGGCTAATTTTGGATCCTTTCACTAGGGCCCATTCGTCCAAAATTTACGGGGTGGAAGTTTTTTTGGGGTAAATTCACCCATTGTTGATCATCATGAACCTAATTTTATTTTAATTCGTCAACCTCAAATTATAAATGATTTTGCTATTCCTACCCAATTCACCTTCAAATTATAAATGATTTTATATTTCTCATCCAGATCACCTTCAAATTATAAATGATTTTATTTTTCTTTCCCAAATCGCCTCATATACTACCTTTATACATACTATACTGGGTATCGATAAACATACATAAAAAATACTCTAACTCAAAAATAGCTTTGAAACAACAAAAAACTTGACAAGGTTGCAGAGGAGTGTGTGTAAAAATAAGTTGATCGATTGCAGAGGAGTGTCGATCTTCATAAGACGATCGATATAAGCTGATTTATTGCAGAGTTGTGTCTATCGACATAAGATGATCAGTTGTAGAGGTGTCGATCAACATTCCTCTATCAGTTGTAGAGGTTTCGGTCGATTGAAGATGTGTCAATCAGTATCAACCTATCGATTGCAGGGACTATCGATCAATATTTATCTATTGGTTACAGAGGTATCGATCAGTTACAGAGGTGTCAATCGACATCAGCCTATCGGTTGTAGGGATGGTCAATTGACATTTGTCTATCGATTTGCATAGGTGTCGATTGGTATTATTCAGTCATTTACAAGATCCTATTAATCGACATAAGTTGATCGGTTGTAGAGGTGTCGATCGACATTAGTCTAGCGATTGTAGGGAATTTTGATCGTCATTTACTTATCAGTCGCAGGTACTATGGATCAAAATTTGTCTATCGAATGCAAAGTTTCTGATCGGCATTAGTTAGTTCTTTGTAGGACCATGCCGATCGATATTAGTTAGTCAGTTGCAAAGGTGTAGACCAACTTTCATTAATCGGTTGTAGTGTTGTCTATAGGCATAAACCAATTGATTGTAGGGACTATCAATAATTATAAGCTGATCAGTTGTAGAGAAGTGTTTATCGGTATAAGCTGATCGATTGTAGAGCAATGTCTATCGACACAAGGTTGTAGAGACACAATGATCGACCTAAGCCAATCGATTTTTGAGAAGAGACTGTCGACAAAATTTGGTCGATTGTAGAGGATTCATGACTAAAAATTGGTAGAGTATTCTTCTTCCATTGTTCTTTTGTCTAAATCTCTTTTTATTAAGTTTCATAGGCACTGTAGGTGAACTATACACAACTAAGGTAGACAACTATCAATGTCATTTGATTGTGTGTCAGGAGCATTTCTCTTGTTAGAGACTGCTTCTTGTCTCTTAGAGTATGTTTCATAGGTAGTGTAGAACCACTATATACAAAAGTGGTTGATAAGTATCCATGTCCTGTTGTGTGTTAGGAGCATTTTCTTGTCAGACTGCTTCTTGTCTTTCAGATGTCATTCTACAGGGCAACATAGGTTCATCTTGAGGGATGTCTGCTATTTTCCTTCAATTTCATATACATTCCTAACATCTGAAGGTTTTTATTTACAGATACAATGTCACCTACTGAATATGGAAAGAAGGGACACCAATCTTCTTGTAAAAAGACAATTTTGAAATATTTTACACAAATATCAAAATGCAATAAGGCATCAATCTCTACAAATTCTACACAACTTGTAGGTAAAAACACTTTTTACCATCAAAATTTTAATATTTCTGTTCTACTTAAATATAAAACCTTTATCTATTAATAAATAAATGGTTTTCTGCTTATCTACCTCTTTTTAAATGCTTTGTAAAATTGTATTCTATTAATTATTTAAAATAGTGCATTTTTACTTCAAAAAATGATAGAGAACATAAATCATTGAATGCAATAAACATTGTAGACCTTGATGTGTGTTCACTCAAAGATATTCCAGCAGATGAGATGGGACCACATGATAATTTTTCTAATAATGACAATCAACAACCACTTTAGAAGATTTTAAATTCAGACCTCTAGGGAATCTTGTAGTCAAAAATCTAAACATCAAAAGATAAGTAAATGACTATTGGAAGGAATTTTAAAAATGAATGGGTAAGGTTATACCCCTTTATTGAGCGATATGAGAAACTGAATGTGTGTAAATGCATTATTTGTACATGGAATCTAGGAAAGGATCATTTATTGTAAAATAAGAAAAACACAATATAAAAACATTGTGGGAAAGTTTACATCAAAGAAATATGAAGTGATGGAACAATTAAAAAATTTCATAGGTGGAAGGATGAAATAGAATGTGTGCATGTGAGATATGCACTTTAATATAAAAAAGCAATTAAAAAAAACAAACTCTCATTGAGAAGGGTGGAAAAATCAAGGCACAATTTCAAAAAATTAATAAGATTGTATTAGCCTCAAAGAAATTACAATTTGCTATTGTATATAGTATTCTAAAAAGGTTGACCCATGTTTGATTTTGATGATTTTAAGGAAATACTTCAAATAGCCAATGTACAAAACCTTACTAGTTTACATTGGTCAGATCGAAGTGGTTGGGAAATGATAAAATGTCAATCACTGGTTGAGAAGGAAGACCTAAGAGAGAATGTGAAACAAGCCAAATTTATTTCACTTTCCATTGATGAGGTAACAACTGTTGACAACACATATTGGATTTGCATACATGTTTACACATTCAAAAATCATTTGAGACAACCTCATTTACTAGAACTACATAAGATGATTGAAAATTGTAATGCGAAAAAAATTTATAATGTTGTTGTAACCAATTTAAAGGATATTTCCGGAATGGATGAAAAGAAAATTGCCACAAAGTTAATTTGTGTTGGAGTTGATGGTGCGACTACAATGCAAGGACAAAGGAATGGTCTTTTTGTTATGCTTCATACTTCCATTGCTCCATATGTGATTCCTATTCATTGCATGACTCATCAAATGAATCTTGCATACACAATTGTGAGCAATTTTGATAATGTAGCCAGAGTGGAAGAACTCATCTGTGAAATACACTCATACTTTTCATGCAGTCCAAAAATATTTGCAGAGTTTCAACAGTTTTATCTAGGTATAACTAAAGGTAGAAAAATGTTAAAAGATGTGTAAACCAGGTGGATTTCACTATTTCTTCCTGCAAAAAGGGTATTTTTAGAATATCAATATTTGTTTGGGTTTATGTATGCACATCGCAGGGAAGTTGACAAGGCAAAATATTTGCTTTTTCGTATGATTGACTTGAAAACTCCTCACATTATGTGGTATTCTACCAATGTTACAAGAAATGAATACTATGATTAAAATTGCATAGGAAAGGACAATTTATATTGTCGATTTCATGAGGGTGAAAAAACAAATATGTATGATTATTGATAGGATAAAGTTTATCTAGAAAACATTTTGAGGATCCCAAGTTTGATAGTTGAAATACGTTAGTTAATATCAATAAACCGAATAGCTTTTTAAAGTTCAAAATCAACGATAATATTTGCATTGCTATCCATGGAATTCATCCATATCGTTTTGAAAAGCGATTAGATACACTAATAGATGATGTTGAACAAGTACTCGTTACACATTTTGGATTCGATGAGGTTTTGGATAGCACTAAAATTAAATTGAAAAGAATTGCAAATGCATTAACAAGTGAAATAAGAGATCATTTTAAGAGAGATGAGACACTTGAGGTCATGGCTATTGTTAATCCTAATTTTTGAAATCCTTGTGGTGACCATAGTAGTAGAAGTGAGTTTTTTGTAAAATATATGGGTAATCTTATGACACATTTCTCTAAAAGTGTGGAAATAAATGGCATTGAAATCAATGGTATTCTAAACAAATATCGTTTGAGAAAACAATCAACCAATTTTGGAATAACAATGGATAATCAAATTGCACAATTCAAAAATCTACATGAGACTAGTTCAATCACGCGTTTCTGGAAAAAATTGTATCAAAGTAGTGTCTTACAAGAAACTATGATTGAATACTTTATTTTATATGAATTATGTCAGACAATGATTTTGGGATCTATTGAAGACGAAAGGGTTTTCAGTGCATTATATTTTATTAAATCAAAAGTTCGTAACAAGTTGAACAAAAATTTGGATAATTTTTTGAAAATGTATGTGTTATTGTACGAGGTGGGTAAGTTTCCCTATGACAGAGAGTTGGCATATTGGAAGTCCCTAGCCGAAAGAAGAGGTCTCTCTAATATTGTTGATAATGACAAAAATGATTCATCTTGGAGTGATGATGAGATTATGGAAACACAAAATCCACAAATGATTCTCGGTTCTTTTGGAGAAGTCAATAAAGCTTTGTATCAGCTTCCAGAAATGTAAAAATTTTAATTATTATATGACAAATTCATATAATCTAAGATTTTTTGGATTTGAAATCATTTTATAAAATTTTAGCGATTTGAATAAATTCATATTATCAGTGATTTTCTATATTTGATATCATTTATAGATGTCAATGATTTTAAAAATTTCATATTATCAAAGATTTTTCGTATTTGATTTGTTGTAAAATTTCAGTGATTTGAAAAAATCATATAATTATTCAATTTTCAATGATTATGCATGTTTTCTTTTTAATGATATGGACTGTCTATGTTTTAAAAATTTATGATTTATGCTATATCTTTGAGTAAGTTGAAAATTTGAAAACCATGTATACGTAATGATGCTATGTTATTGAACTAATTGTATATGTTGACAAAACATAGTTATTTTTCCTTTGAATTTAAATATATGTATGTATCATTAGTATCATTAGTTGTATGATATGACAAAATATAGTGATTTTTTATGATTTATGCTTTGTCATTGAGTAAACCTTGTATGCATACATAACTAGTAAAAATTTATCTACATATGTATGAAAAATGCATGTAGTATATTACTCTATATATGGAAAATGAAAATTTAAACCCATTCATAGATATATCCATCGTAAACTCAATTTGAAATATAAATCAAATATAGCATAACACAAATTACAATATTCATTTTTATACAAAAATAATGACTAACTATGAATGCACTTAAAATTGAAATCCATGCATAGATATATCCTTCGTAAACCCACTTTGAAATATAAAAATAATATAACATAATACAAAAGACCATACACATTTTTATATAACTAGAATTACTATGAATGCACTAAAAATTGAAACCCATACATAGATATATCCTTCATAAACTCACTTGAAATATAAAAATAATATAACATAATAGAAATGAAAATACTCACTTTTATACTACAACAAGAATGAATATGAATAAAATGAAATTTAAACACATGCATAGATACATAATTTGTAAACTCATTTGAAAATTGAAATATTAAAACAACATAGCATAATATATGGAAATTTAAATTTAACCATTTCATAAATATATCCATCGTAAACTAACATTGAATATGAAAACAATATAGCATAATAAAAAACAAAACACTTTTCTATACAACAACAAGAATAACTTTGAATAAACTAAAAATTTAAACCCATGCATAGATATATCATTTTTAAACTCATTTGAAAATTGAAATATAAAAACAAAATAGCAGAATCCACAAGACAATACTCATTTTTATATCACAACATGAATAACTTTGAATAACATGTAAATCTATACCTATGCATACGTATATTCTATGTAAACTCAAGCATATTTGAAATACCATAATACTTAAGAGATGAAAATATTACACAATTATAAATATAAATAGTGTAATAGTAAAATAATAAAAACAAATATCTTGTTTTCAAATGAAAACATATGAAATGTCTTAAAATTGTCTTTTGAAATATCAAGTTTTAAAATTCAAATTTTCACTTCAAAATATTTTCCCCCTTCCACTATTCGAGTACTACATACTTAGGTTATTACATTATTAATGAGTTGTTAATGTTGTTGCAACTCCTACCTAAGTCAGCTAGTTAGCTCCATTGGTTACAGGCTAATCTAAGCCACTATTGTATTATTTATGCAAAGTTTGATCATTGGTAAAATGTTTGATTTCTTGACATGCCATCAGAGCCAACGATGAGCAAGGTTTCAAAAAGGTAGAGCTAGGATTTTAGAGAGGCAGAGTTGGGCACAACTCCCGAGAGGTAGTGCTCCACCCGACGACAGTGGTCAGGCATGCAGACACGATTAGGCGATCAAAATTTAGACAGTGCAAAGGAGGAGGAGAGTGGCCCCGAGTGGCTCGGTCATCCCTCCCTACGTAAGCACAAAGGAGGAGGAGAGTGGCTACAAGTGACCCTGCCACCCCCTCGCGTAAGCATAAAGGAGGAGGGGAGTGGCCGCAAGCAGCTCGACCACCCCTCCACGTAAGAAAATAGGATGGTGTAGCGTCTCCCTAAGAGGAGACACTACACTACGGAGGGGTTTCTTTATTTAAACCCCTATGATCCCAAAACCCCACACATGTGGGATTTTTGTTTTTCAAAATATTAAAAAACAGAGTGCTCGCAACGTCAACCCCTGCTCGCAGCTTCAACCCTGCACAATCAACCTAATTTTTTATTATCTCCTGAGCAGATAGATCAAAAAACTAAAATGTTGGATCAAGATTTTTGGCCATTGTGATGAATTTGGTTGGATCAAAATTCCTATTTAGTCCTCAGATTACCTAGACAAGCCATTTATCGTCCTCCCTAGTCATCACAGAAGCATGAGGTGCAGGCAGAGGAGGTTCGTTGTAGGTAGACTGAGGAGATTCGAGGAGGTAGAGGAGTTTTTTCTATGTGATGATGAGGAATGGATGAGGTTTTGGTAGAAACAAAGACCATTTTTTGCAATTGAGCACTCTACTCTATGAGTAGAGCTCTTTCGCCGCTGTGCTACCATAGAGGAGCCGCAAACGAGCAACATTTTTCCAATGTATCACTCGAATGCGCAATAAGTAAGGGGAGCCTCCCCTTACTCTCACCGAGTGGCTTAGCTCGGTCGGTTGGTGGTTGGGTGCTAATGCGCTCATGGCAGAGGTCAAGGGTTCGACTCCCTCCGACCCCCTCCTCCCCCTCCCAAAGGTAAATTTTTTAGTTTGATTTTTTTTTCTAATGTTTTTATTTAGTAATTTCTTGTTTAATTAATTTTTTTTATAATTTTTCTTTTAAAAAAATATTTTTAAATAATAAAAACTTTAGAAATATTTTTTTTTAAAGAAAAATTAATTTAATTAAACTTTAAATTATTTTTGTAAAACATTGGAGGGAATTTTTTTTTTCAAATTTGAAGGGGCGGGAATTTTTTTGCTACAACAGTGAAGGGGGGAATTTTTTCCTAAAAGCACAATTTTTTCAAAATTGCAAAAACAAGGGGGGAGAGTGAAATAATTTTTGAGCATTTCTTCAAAATTGGAAAATTGTAAAAGGTGCATTTTCGGTGGAAACCGACACCTTAGTTTCATTTTTTTGGATGCTTTATGATGTATGATGCACTTTCTTTTCTGCACTACTTCATTAAGTAAAAACAAAGCACTCCTAAGTTCCAAAAATTGAAACCCATCCATGCAATTCAATTGCATAACAACGTTCGATATTAACGGTACCTCTGGCCCATGCTTAGAGGTAAGACTGAGCTACTATATCTATAGCCTAATACAACTACAACAACGATGTCTGATCTTGTTCTCTATAAATTTTTGGGGAGATATAAGTCTGCCAATTTTTTCTATTTTTTTACTCCATTCCACTACCCTAATTGTTCTTGTGTTTAGGCATAAATCCTAATGAATGTTCTAAAATCTAAAGTGTTTAGGGGAAGTTACACCCCATGCATGAGGATTGATGACTTTCTATGGTAGGTGCCATCAACAATACGATTCCATTTCAGTACCGCCTATGTTCTATGTATCGTTATGCTCTCACGTACCTATAGTCTCCCTCACGTAATGGCAGGTATATAGAGAGATTCGATATAAATGCCTGGCAAAGATATATAGAAAGGGGAACCATTTTGTGATATAAGGAACCCTCACTATGGCTACAAATTTAATGAATAATGCTCATCAATTATTGAAAGGTCCTAATTACACACCATAGAAAAACAAGATGAAGGCTATCCTAGTCATGGAAGACTTATGGGATGTTGTTTCTGGCACAACAACAAGACCTTCACCAGTAGCTGGATGAAAAGAATCCACAACTCCAACTATTGATCAGATAGTATTTGACAAAAAATATAGTAGAGTAAGAGTGCTCATCTTGCTTGCTGTTTCAGATGAAGTTCAACCTCACATAGCTAAAAAAGAACATGGTAAAGAGGCATGGGATGCCCTTCAAACCATTTATGAGGGAAATAATTATTCCACCATTCTTTATCTTCAATATCAACTTCACAATTTGAGTATAAAGCAAGATAAGACACTTGAAATATTTCTTTGCAGAGTGTCTGAGTTGAAAATAAAATTGAATTCTTTGGGAGAACCTGTAGACGATAAGCTTCTTACTTCAGTAGTATTGATAGCTTTACCTGATTCTTATAGGATGTTGATCACCTCACTTCAAGTGTCACAGAGAAAATTTACCTTTGTTGAGTTGGTAAATTTTCTTCAAGAAGAGGAGGCATGCCAACTTTAGAGAGATGATTTTTCTAATACAACCCTATACTCCAACAAGAAGGGTTCTAAGAAGAAAGGTAATTTTTAGAAGAGAGGAAATTCTCAAAAATATTCAAAAGGGAAATAACCTCAATCAAAAAAGAGATATTGAAAAATTTGTGACAAAGACAACCATGACACAAACAAGTGTTGGCACAAGAATAAACAACCTAAACAAAAAGGCTAGAACAAACCAAAAAACAAGAACAAGCAACCCAAGGTGAATGTTGTTGTTAAAGAATCTAACTTGGATTCTGAGTGGGCACATAAGGTGCTCATGACTACCACAACCTCCAAGAAGAAGGATATTATATGGTATGTTGATTCTGGTGCTAGTAAGAACAAGACTGGTGATAAATTATTGTTTGAATCATTTGAGGCCAAGGAGGGCAAACCTGCCACTATTGCTGATGAAAAAATCTACAAGGTTTAGGGAGAGGGTACAATTTTAGTCACTCTTCCTGATGGTAAGTGTCAGATTGAAAAAGTCCTCTATGCTCTAAGATTGACGAATAATTTGTTGTTAGTAACACAAATTATGGATAAATATATGGTTGTGAACTTTCATGTTGAGGATGGCAAGAAGTTTTGCTCTATTAATAGGAGGGTTAAGAACATTGCAACAGCTTCATATAAGCATGGCTTCATATGAAGAAGAATCTAAAATGGTATACAAGTACTATCAGAGACTCAAAGTTATCCACACCACAAAATTTGACTTCGGATAGACCTCATACTCATAATATGGCTCGATAGGAAAGAGAAGCAACAAAGACTATTGAGGTTGATGATATTTATCAATATTTTGAGGAACTTTCTATATATCCAGAGAGAGAAATAGAGGATATGGATATAGATGATGATAGGGTATTTATGTATTCAATGAATAAACATGAACTTTCTTCTGTACAAGATTCCCTTAGTGAGCCACAATGGAAGGTTGCTATGGATGCTGAGTATAAGTATTTGAAAAAGAAAAAAACTTGGGAGCTTGTCAATCTGCCACATAGAAAGAAGCCTATTGGATGCAAATGGGTGTACAAAGTCAAGTACAAGGTAGATGGGAAAATTGATAAGAATAAGGTCCATATTGTTACAAACGGCTATGCACAAAAGGAAGGAATTGACTATGAGGAAACTTTTACACCTACTGCTCGGATGACCACCATTCGAGTTCTTTGTACTATGGAAGCATAGTATGGGTGGAAATTTCATCGGATGGATTTCAAGAGTGCTTTTCTGAATGGTGATCTCTAAGAGGAAGTCTACATGGCACAACTTGAAGGATTTGAAGTGGAAGGCCAAGAGCAGAAAGTGTGCAAATTGGTCAAGTCCTTGTATGATTTAAAACAAGCTCCTCGAGCTTGGTATATAAAAATGGATAATAACCTCTTGAAGCATGGATTTAAGAGATGTTTTTCAGATGCAAACCTCTATTTTAAGAAATAAGGTTCTAAAATAGTGTTGCTTGTACTCTATGTTGACGATCTGCTCATTACAGGGAGTTTAGAAACTATGATCTCTACTATGAAAGAGACTTGTGTAAATATTTTGAGATGATAGATATCGGAATTATCCATTATTGTCTTGGTCTAGAAGTGAGCTAGAAGGAGCACTACATCAAGGTGGCTTAGAAAAAATATGCCAAGACATTGTTAGAAAAATATCGCATGATTGATTGTAAGACAATAGTAAATCCTATGGAATTAGGACTTCAGTTATCACAATATGATGATTCACCTCAGGTAGATGGTACTCTCTATCGATAGCTGATTGGGAGTCTCATATATTTGAATAATACTAGGCCAGATATCGTATTTTCTATTAACTATATTTTGAGGTTCATGTAGGAACCTATGACTACTCACTAGAAAGTAGCAAAATGTGTTCTTCACTATGTTCGTGGTACAATGGAATATGGCATAGAATACAAGAAGAATGACAAATTCTTCTTGCAAAGATATACGGACTCTAACTATGCTAGGTCATATGACGATCATAAGTCAACTTCAAGATATATATTTCATCTTGGATCCAGTCATGTCTCTTGGCACAATAAGAAGCAATAGGTGGTTGATATCTCATCTATAGAGGTAGAATATCATACCACACATGAAGTTGTGTGCGAAGTGATATGGTTACATCACATTTTGACAAGTATGGGTCATCCATCCAAATATCCAATTCACTTGTTCTACGACAACCAGGGTGTTTTGAACCTTGTTAAGAATCCATTGCATCATGAGAAAACCAAGCATATTGACACACAATGTCATTTCATTTGAGATGAAGTTCCAAGGCACCAAATTTAGCTTCAGTACATTCCCACCAATGCTCAAGTTGCAGATATTTTCACTAAGGCACTATATCGACCCAAATTTTTTGTGCCCTTACCTTCAGGCTAAAGGATCCATGCCCGAAATGGGGATGCGAGAAGGATGGGACAATACCTCAGAATGAGAGGCCCTTTGAAGGTCGTGCCTCTCGGGGGAGGGATATAAGGGTGAATTTTCGATGGATGGTGGGGTTCACTAGGAAACTTTGAGTGGCAGTTTCCATGCCTAGGTTGAGAATGGGTTTGATGTGTTCATTTTATACTCAATCATTCATATTACTAGGTTAGCCAAAATGAATCTAAACTATTCTATATGAAGATGTCAATTTATATGAATACAGAAAGCATGAATGAATTCTAAATACCAAGAATATGTTAAATGAGAAATAATGCACTTGATTTCGGATGTTTGATGAAGATTCTGAAGCTTGTAGGAGTCCAGATCATCCCGAATATGATAGGATCATCTGCAATTGTACAGAATCATCCCAGATCATAGGTGATCATCTAAAATCAGACAAGATCATCATTGATCTAACGAATTTGTCAAAAACCTACAATCATAGAAATAGACACCAAAAATTGAAAATGCAACTGCAAGAATAAAGAAAAATGATAAAAATGATAGTATAAATGCTTAACTGATAAATCTAGATAGCAGATTAAAGGAAATGCATTGTTTTAATAACTTATTTTAACTTTATCATGCATTTATGCTAAATGAGTTGAACTCCATGATGCAGAGTGAAAATAATCAAGCTAATGCATAATAAAATGAGGAAGGAAGATGAGAAATGCAAACTCAGGGCTTTGATTACCCCCAATCTGAACTGCAGTCGAGATCTCCTCCAATCGTATGAGATCATCGCCGATATTCGATAGGATCATCTAAAATCATGTGGAATCACCTACGACAATCCGAGCTTCCTCCAGCTGAAGCACAGTGAAAACCTATAATGAAAACTTAAAACTACGAGTGCAAACAATGGTAGATAGGACATCTTAACACAGCAAAGCTAAATGGCAAGGAAAATCAACCAGGGAGAGAGTCAAGAGGAGAGCCAGGGGGATAAACTAAGAAAATCCTAGTTTATATAGAATTAGGGGGAGGTTAGGATGTTGGGGATCATCCCAATCTGGGAGATCTCCAACGGAGGAATCTCCAACTGTGTAGACACGCTCCTACCCAAGTTGGAGAGGCTGTTGAAACATAAGCTAATTATGAAAATTTGGTTTTGGGACGAAATCGTCTGGACGTTCTATTCCAGACGAATTCGTCCGATCTAGGACGATTTTGTCTGATCGACAACGATATCGTCCAATGGTCAAAACAACTCCTAAAAATGGCATGAAAAATGGGGTGAGCGGTTAACAAGCGGTTTCGAGGTTAAAATTCAAATTTTTATCTTTTTACTAAGGGTATATCTGTGCCAAATTTAGTGTGCTACATTTTGCCCCCTCTTTAGCAAATTTTTCAAAGAAAATGCGTTAAAGATGAGTTCTTCCCGCTTTATGAGAAAGCAAAAATTTATTCCATTTTTTAGACGACGATTCTAGGTCGAATCGTACGACTGCTTACTATGGTGCCCCCTCCGTGTTTTTACCCAAATCGAACATTTGAGGTAAAAGCACGAAAAAGCAAAATTTAAAAAAGTTGTTTTAAATAAAATTAAAAAAAATAGGGTAAAACCCTAATTCATTGTTATTGTTCACTTTTGCTATTTTAGATCTTTGCAAGCAAAATGGTGGAAACGACATATAGATCGACAGAGGTCCGACGCGGGTTGCGGGTAGGGATCTAAACTTGATGCATTATGTTTTTAATTTGATTTGTGTGATTTTTAATTTAAATTTTGACTATTTTTGGGGCATCATGGCCGTTTTTAGGCCGTCGATGACGTCGAGATGAAATCGTCCCAATTTCATCGAAATTGTCCCTAGATCGCCGATTTCGTCTAAGGGCGAAATCGGTGAAATAGGGGCGATCCCGTCCAACAAGGGGCGATCCCCAAGTTGAGAAATCAAAGATGATTTCATCCTACCAAGGATGATTTGACTTAATTTAGTACGATATCATCCAATAATGGATGATATCATTTTTTTTTATAAGATGAAATTGATTTAACTAATTTTAATGATTATCTATTAATGATTTTTGTTGTTTTATTATTTATTTTGCAGAGGGGATTACTAAAAATTCGAGAGTGGAAATACAAGGGGCTCAAAGATGATGTAGCCACGCTCGATCAGGCAGAGCGAGACCGACTATCGGAGGTTGGGCTACAGAATGTGGCAGAGATGCCACAAATTCCTACAGACATGGGGCTACTGATAGCCCTAGTAGAGAGGTGGTATGTCCTGCTTTCGGCTACCAATAGGGGAGATGGCTCCCACTCTAGAGGATGTATGGAGGATCTTGAGGATCCCCATACATGGGCGGTTGATGACTCCTATGGAAAATTAGGGCCATGCCATGATGAGACTGTGCGGAGACCCTAGCTTCACCCTAGAGAAGGGCAAAGTGAACATCGAGACATTGAGGCAGATGCCTGGGGCATCTTTATTGACTCAGGTTTTGGTAGGGGTAGTGGGTGGCCTACTGCTATGCCACCAGAGTGGATGCAGGTTACCGTGGCTACTCTTAGATGTGGTCTATGACATGAGAGACAACGGCTATAGGTTTGCTTAGGGTAGCTTTGTACTATGTCGCTTGTATAGGATCCTATACGGGGTCGTATACAAGGGAGGTCAATGTCTAGTACTGACATTGCTGCTACAGGTTTGGTGCTGGGAGCACATTGTAGTGTAGATGTCGATAGGGCTTCCACTGATAGGGGTTGACCAAGAGAGACCCCGAGTTTTCTATTGGTGGCTCTAGAGAGGGTCACAACGGTGGATAGATCTGTCGATGTCTTGGAGGTTGCTAGATGACCTCATCCCTGACCAGATCACCTGGAGGCCATGGAGAGAGCATCTAGGGTGGGGAGAGGATGAACAGGAGTTGGCTCACATCAGGCGAGTCTTCTGGCTGAGGATGGAGTGGGGAGAGGTAGAGCTCCATCGCTATGACCGAGTTTTGAGATAGTTTGGTCTACAGTAGGGGATCCCTTCTCTTAGAGACTATGAGTACTCTTGGACTATCCAAGATAATACTACACTGAGCGGGGCTCCAGATATGCAATGATTTTGGAGTCAGGATGTTGATGATGCCCCCATTCATCTAGTGGATGGGGACGATGCTGGGGTCATAAACGGGTATGATTCCTGGTACGCAAGCATTCACCCTCCTCAAATGACAAGGGCATAGGGTCTGATGCACATTGTGGTGCGATGGATGGGGAGGTGGCACCAAGCTACCATTGATGCAATGAGGAGTCACGAAGGGAGTGAGAAGCGACGGTATCCTCAGGGGAGACACTGGAGAGTGCCACAGGCTCTGGAGAGACCACATCAGCCAAATAGGAGAGAGGAGGGACTCCCTTCTCAACAAAGGGATAGGCCAGCATTGCCCAATAAGGGCAAGGGTGTCGAGGTGGGGGAGAGCAGCGAGGTGGTGGCTCTCCAGGTGGAGAATGCCCACCTTTGAGCTCAGGTGCAGACACTGTAGGATGAGGCTACATGACTCAGGGCTTAAAGCAGAGGGGTGAGCACTCAAGATCTGGCATGGGCTATTGCTCAGACTACATTCTACCAATGATTGTACTATCATGTGGTTCCAAAGGGGCAAAGGATACCACTACCAGCTAGCATTGCAGAGCCGATCATGATGGGGTCATCAAGGACATCCTCATGATCGATGTCGAGGACCCGAGACACAACACGGACTTCGATGGGGCCACCTCCTCCACCTCAAGGCAGGAGAGGAGATGAGGCTGAGAGCTTGAGGGCTTCTCGAGACTAGCTGCACATTGACTATAGACTATATATTTTTGAGAGGATTGAGTATGCCAGGGTATAGATTGTGGCATACCAATCCAGTTTTGATATGATGTACATAATTTTGATATATATATATATATATATATATGATCTTTTTGTGATATGACTTGTCCATATGTTTTATGATGCTTTAAATTTTGAATTGTTGATTGATTATTCATGTAATTATGTTGTTGGCAATAGTATAATTTTATGTCATGCTGTGAAATTTAAATGAAATAATTTGATGTAAACAAATTGGTGGTTGTGGTATGATTTGATGAAAAATAAAGGGACTTCTAACAATAATTTCAAAGGACATTGTCACTGTTATATGACCATTTCATGGATTCGTCGCTCGCTAGGTCGTCAAGCTAATCCCAGTATAGAAATATTGCTAAAAGTAAAAGAGTGCTTAAGAGACTGTCTTAAGAATTTGTGTTGTGATGATGAAAAAGGATGGTGATGAGGATTTGTTTTCAGATTTCCATGAAAATATTATGCATGAAATATTAAAAAATATGATTTTTGCTAGGCATAAAATTCCTAAGTGTGATAAAATTTTGAACAATTCCCTAGGAATTATACCATGGTCGCAAAATTGAATGTTGACATAATGAAATGAAATAGAAAAAGTGTTCATTCTTTTTAAAGCACAATTGTGTAACATAATGATTTAAGCCATATGTTTTTATGAATTAAATAAATGGGAAATAAAATTAGAACAATGGTTTGCGCTAGGCATAGAATTTTTAGATATAGACTTATACCATCATCGTGAAATCCAAAAATAATTTTATTGCATAATTGATTTTTGATTTTGAGATAAACAGAAAATATAAGATGAGGACTTGCGCTAGGCATAAAATTCTAGTTTAGGTTTTTTTTTTTTTTAGGAACTATACCATCATTGCGGAAGTCGAAAGTATATATAAACGTGACTTTATTGTATGGTTTGAAAAAAAAAATTGGATTTTTGAAAAAAATGTATGTAATTGTTTTTATACTAAACAGATGTTCTCAAATAAGAAGATGAAATTATTCCAAAAGATTTGCATAAATATTTTAAATTACCTCAAAGACAAAATGTAGATTTATAAGGAACCCCCATGTGCATATGTGAGTTTATTGCCGATCTTGATTTATCATAATGATACAAAATCTCTCAAATACAAATGTGTGTGCAATTGTATTGTTCATTTACCAATTTTGAGCAAGATAATTTGATACAAGTAATTTGAATTAACCAAATGAGTGTTCGTTAACCATGATTTATATGCATATAACCGTACCAAACTACTATGTAAGTTGGGTCATCAAGAGCTAGCTGATCCAGAAGTAGACATAGGTCTATACAAAAGAAGATCACTAATGTGACAGACATATCACCATGCTAGGAGTTACCCAAGGCCAAGTGGGTTGGGCACAAACCACCTGTTATGGGGCTTACCTCACGATTTTTGAATAATTAAGAATTCCAGGGATTCAAGCTCATTCACCCTTCTTTTATTTTCAAAGGGTAGGGGAAGGGATTTTATTGCTTTTTGCTTTTTATTTTCTTTTCTCTTTTTTTTTTTTTGTATTTTTGCTTGATACTGAGATAATGCTGAAATATTGCTGAGATGGTACAAAATGCTACTGAAATAATGCTTATTTTTTTTCTTGATTTTCTTTTTCTTTTTCTTCCTATACTAGGGATACTTGCTCGGATTGGCTGTAGAGCAAGGGATTTTTATTCTGGGCAGGGGGTGAGCTTGTACTTTTGTCAATTCTCAAAGATTCTAGACCATGTGCATGATAGGATAGCAGGGGAAACTTTTCGCTCAAGAAACCACTTCTACTGTGTAGCATCATTATGAATTTGCAATGAAATTATTTTAATGTGAAAAGGTATACTTGGTTCAAGTAAATAACAAGATCAGTTCTCTATGCTCAAAAATTTATTTAATTCAACTGTGGACTTTGATATAAGAGAGATTAATAATCATACCAAATAAAATCAAGATATTTATTCATGTGAGTGTGAAAGTGTGGGATTCCAAATAAATGCTAATTTATCCAAAATAATTGAAAATATGACTGCAATACTTCAAGAATTGACAGGTGTAAAAAAATAGAAAATGTTGTTGAAGATTTTGATGTTTTTTATATTTTGGTTTTAATTTATGCATTGAAAGAATAAATAATATTACTGTTTTTGAAATTTTTATATGAATTACTAAAATGAAACAATATGCAAAATAACAATATATACAATGATGAAATGACCAGATTTATGCATAATAGCGTTTAAGATGCATAATTTTCATAGGTTATTTAAGATCTTTACCATCTAAGGTAGCTAATTTGTATGCTCCCGATCCAAATTTAGCAGTGATAATATATGGTCCAAGCCAGTTGGGCTCGAATTTACCTTTAAGATCTTTAGTTGCATTAGTATTTTTTTTATTTTCTTTTAAGACAAGGTCACCGATCTCAAAGGATCGATGATGAAATTTCTTAAGGTATGCTCATTTAAGCTTGTTCTGGTAGGCTCAAAGATGTTCCAAAGCATTGATGCACTTCTCATCTAGGAGTTCTAGCTGACTAAATCTACCAGCACGATATTCATCTCCTACTTCAATATCTTGAAGTAGTAGATCCAAAGAAGGAACTTCTAATTCAAAGGGAAAAACTGCTTTAGCACCATAAACCAAAACAAAAGGTGAAGTGTCTGTGGGAGTACAAACGCTAGTTCGATAAGCCCATAAAGCAGGATATAATTGAATGTCCCAATCTCGGCCAGATTTATTGACCAGTATTTTGAGGATTTTAATTAATGTTTTATTAGATGCTTCTGCTTGGCCATTACCTTGAGGATAATAGGGAGTGGACCAACGATGTTGAATTTTATATTTTTGACATAATTTCTTGACATCTTTATTTTTGAAACAAGTTCCATTATCCGAGATGAGATTTGTAGGAATTCCGAACCTACAAATAATTTGATTAAAAATAAATTTGGAAACTTGGGTTCCATTGCAAGAAGTTAAGGGCATAGCTTCAACCCACTTCATGAAATATTCGGTGGCGGTTATGATGAATTTGTGTCCATCAGATGACACAGGATTGATTTTTACAATGATGTATAAGCCCCATTTGCAAAAGGGCCAAGGAGATGAAATAGCCTACAGTTCTTATGCAGGCGCATAGACAAGAGCAGTGTGTTTCTAGCACTTGTCGCAATGGTGCACGTAATCATGTGCATCATTCTCCATGGTAGGCAAAAAATATCCTATCATAAGGAGCTTCTTAGCAATGGCGCTACCACTAAAGTGTCCCCCACAAGATCCATCATGGGCTTCACTCAAAGCTGATCTAGATTCTTCTAGATTCAAACATCTCAGTCGGATACCTTCAAAAGATCTCCTATATAATGTATTGCCAATTATTATGAAGCGAATTGCTCGTCTACGCAATAACCGGCACTGGTTTCTATTAAAACCTTCAGGGAAGGTCCCATTTTGAAAAAAATTGAATATATCAATGTACCAAAGTTTAGGAGTAGTTTCGTTGATTAGAAACACATCCAAAGGTTCTAAGCATGATTTATTTGAAGCGGGTTCCTGGAGTCGACAAATAATGATGGTAGCATATTCGTCATCTAACTCCAAGGGTAAAAGAGATGCAGCTACAGCCATAGCATCAACCGCATGATTATTAGTTCTAGGAATAGCTTCCAAGGTAACTTGATCAAATAAAGATATTAATTGTAATACATATGCTTTATATGGGCACAATTTATCATTTTTGGTCTGATAAACATCATTAATTTGATTTATAACAAGTTGAGAATCACCGAAAACTAATGGATTTTTAATTTTTAGTGCCAAGGCAGCTCGTAAGCCAAGGATTAGAGCCTCATATTTAGCAGTGTTATTAGTACAAGCAAACGTTAATTTAAAGGACAGAGGTATAAGATGTTTCTATGGAGATATTAGAATAATACCTGCACCAGCCCCACTCATG